>CANUEZ040000038.1:1323750-2647500 GCA_948099385.1 Fasciola hepatica
AGAAACTACAGCAGTTTAAAAGCCAAACATAGTTTGGATTCAGTTTAATGGACAATTTGTTTACGAGCTAGAATTTATTATCAAAGTGCAGCTGAACAGAACACTATGACTACCGGGTATGTATAGACACACAGATGGTGGGTCACATTCTCCTTCGCACTGCCGTAATTGTAAACAGAAATTTTGGGTTTAACGGCTTTGATTAGTGTAAAGATTGCGTGTAATATGAAAGTAAAAGACTCGAGAGAATAGGTTTGATTAACTGAACTACTTTTCCGCTTTCTCTAGAATTTAGTCAGGTAAAGTGATATCCCCTTGCTAAACAACAAGGATGCTTAATTATTCACTCCAAACGGCTCAAAGCGCAGCCGTAGGGGTGAAAATTCGCAGTGAATTCCCATAGGGAGAGAGATAACTCAGATCTACCGTTTGATTCATTTGATTGTAGTCCTTAGGGCAATTTTGTGTTTATGCCCGTCTTGGGTCAAATCCCCTGTTGACCATTTCTCAATAACTTCACTTCTCATTGATTATCCTAAAAGATGCAGCTTTTCGTCGAATTGGATAGTTATCAAACCCATTTTTATCCCACTTTTGATGCTCCCCGATGCAGATAATAAGAAGTAGACTTTTCTCACTGAATTCTATTGCCCTATTCAAATCATTTTCATTGGTCCTCATTGACCCGAGGAAGGTGCATTTTACGCTTTGTGTGTTCAGCTTCATCGTCAACTGAGCAAAAGCGTTGTGGACAGATACGCGGAAGCTTTGAGCGTGATCGGACCACAGCTTCACGTTCCCGAGCAAATTGCGTGTAAGCCTGTGGAATCAACTCTTCTCCGCACTGCCGACGGCATCCTTGTCAGTCATAAAAATGGACCATACAACGAGTACAAACACGGTCAAGCTCTGTACGGTGAAATTAATGTGAGTCTTCGTGAAAGTCCTACTTAGATTGCGGTTCCCGTACTTGGGGCGTTTCGTGACTAACTGCTAAAAGTTAACGATTACAGGTAAGAGTTTCAACGCCAGGGGGGAGGCAAGGTGACTTCCGGGTTTAAGTTGCACAATCGAATTCCCCCAGTCTCTTGGTGACAAGCTCCGTCATCAGCATTGACAGCCTTCATTTTGTCTTGTCAAGCAATGCAGTTGCAAGTAGTTTATCTTGTAAAATGTGAGGCATAATTACGTTAACACCTTCGCGGTTGTGCAGATCAATCTCTAAGATAGAGGAAAGGATGCAAATCTATTCAATATGGACAAGCACGGATGACAGTCTTCTTGAGTTTGTAATGTAGGTGAACAGTTTTTACGAACAATAGGTAGTTTGCTCAAACGAACGGAAACAGCTAATGAAGAGAGCTATATCATGTAGTGTATAATTTCAAGTTCAGGTTAATAGCCAGCCTGGACAGCCATGTGGTTAAGGTGTTCAATACACAGTCGTTCACCCCGGCTTCGAGTTCCTAATGGGGCTCGTTGGATGAGCACTGCTGATGATTCCTAACAAGGAGGAGACAGCCGTGCAGCTTTTTCTTGATTCTCAATGATCTGAAAGTTGGCATTGCACGATGAATCCCATATTAAATAAATGAAATATCAACAACTCCGATTAGTATCATCTAGACACGTATTTAATAAAACTGCTGAAAATTTGTCTTTAAGAATTTGACTAACATGTTTGTAGTTAGATCTCGGACCTTTGTTTATTGCAATATTTATCAAAAATCGTGATGAAAGCTGTAATTAACTTTACGCAACGGTCTCCAATATGTCATGTCGTGGACTTCATTTTAAAATGATACGAAAAGTGATCGAAAAATCCGATTGACCGAGACGGTTTTGCCCTTAAATAAGACTGCGAATGCATAGCTGTAGTTAGCCAAATATTGTTTGCCACGTCCATGGTAGTTCTCGAATTATGGAAACTAATACTTATCTTCAGAACAATTGCATGGAAACTCTGAACTGACATGTTTCAAGAGATATAGGGCATGTGTCAAACCAAAAGTTTTCCGGTTTTAACATGAACCGAATACGAGATAAGGGACGGTGACGATCTGTCAGTGGCTGTTTGGATTTTAAAGCAATCCAGTGATTCTCTTACATCAGTACTTATAATCTGCCTTCTCTCGCTTGAACGCCTTCACCTTGATACTTCTAGTGCATAAACTATTATTTGTTACTATGATTTTCAAACAGTCATTAGCAACTTTGAATAACTGGGAATAAAGCGACTTTCACAAGGATGAGTCGTTTGTAATAATGAGGAATTTCTTGGGCATTCCGTATTGATAAAGCAGTTATGAAGCTGACAGCGCGGACCATGGTAATTACTATATGCATACATTATATCGGACTGACAGGATTCTGAAAAGTCACTTACCAAAGTCAAAGATATGCTTAACCTGTATGATCAGAACAAGTACACCTACAAAACAGGATGCAAGAAATATCCAACTGGACAGCCAGGCTAATTCTGCGGGCAGTCAAAGATGATAATCAGGGAAAGCATTAGAAAGAAAGCATGGTATTAGTAAAATAAAACAGAAACTAAAAGATCACTGTTCACGCAGTAGCCGGAAGACGGGATAAGATAAGAAAACACCAAAATCCTCGATCTCAAATTCCTAATGCACATTGGGCGTCTTCTTCATGCCAAAGTTTTAGCAATTAGACCCCACTATGTACTCGTCAACAGAAATTATGGGACGGGAATTCATAAGGCTTATAAAGTGCTAACAACGCTGACGGACAGCAGCACAAAAAGTTCACAATGCTAGTTGACCTCGTGGCCACTGACTCTGATAAATGGGGTAAGGCTTGAGTATAAACCAGCTACTCCCACCACCACCACCACCACCACCACCACCACCACCACCACTCGACCTAATACACATGCACGCGCACTACCTGACACCCTATGGCCTGTAGCTAACTTCTCAAAATCGTGTGACTGTAAAATTTTCCTAGCCATGGACTCAACCAATGATAAATTCGGTGAATTTTCCCATATAGGGGAAAATATTTTATCACTGACCTCCACTAAGTCGATCATATTTTGTTATCCTAATTGTACTCTGCCTTGTTCTGGAAAAGCCCCTACCACTGTGCCCACTACCTTCGATATCCTTATTTGATATTCTTCAAAAAACAGAGTTCGATGTTTATTGCGCACTGGCTGACCATAATTATTTGCTTGGTACGGATCACCTTTCGGGATCCAATCCCAATGTCGGCAGACAATTCATTCGTTCGTACTGCTCTTACGTCGTCTCTGGTATCACTCATATTCATTGTGATAACCTGTTTGGCTAATTTTTCGAGTCGTTTGCGACCTGCGAGGTTAATAATAATTTTGCGTGAACACTTATTGAGCTATGTTTGACTTAGCTCGCTCGATTCAGGTGCGCTCCAATGAGTTGATCAAATTTTTCGTACCCAGGCGCGCTCTCATATATGACACTAGTCGGGGACGACACGCTTGGTCGATTCCACGTGGAAAAGAGTATAGATGATGTGAATACTCTCGAGTACAATGGCTGCACTGTCTTCGCAATATGCAGACGTATCCTGTCGAGCAAACGGAATCATCCGTTTTGTCCCAGACGGAAAACTTTTGTACGCTCATCTACATCTTCCTTGTTGTTGTGCCCGTCCACGAAGTTAACATTTGAAGGGGAATATTAAATGACAAGCTAAAAAACAGTATGTTTATTGTAATAGTTTAAATAGAAGTCACCGGCTTCGTGTGTTGTCATAACCCCGTTGTTGCTTTCCACAACTGCTGAACTATTTTAAATTGCGCACTATTTCTCACTTCAGTGATTGCGATTAAAACAAACGGATGTCAGGTAATAAACTTCAAGGAAATTGACATGGTCTGACAACAGCTGTAGAGGGTTCAACTCAAGCGTAATAATTATAAACGCTTTTTCTCGGTGTCCACAAAGTACTGTTTCTTAAGCTCAGTGGAAAGTATCATTCATTACCCCAGTGCACTCTGATTTAATGTGAGACTCTGTTGACTGCCAACGGTTGCTATACATATCCATCAAACTACATTTTTTCGACGAAATAAATTCATAGAGAGAATTTCATTTCGTCGAACAGATGTAACCATCAGATCGAGGGAAATATCTTTTAATTTTCGTCTCCCTTTTCCCTGTGTTGTCTGTCTGTCTGTCTGTCTGTCTGTCTGTCTGTCTGTCTGTCTGTCTGTCTGTCTGTCTGTCTGTCTGTTGTTCATCTTTATGGCTTTTGTACGCATGTTTTTATGAATGCTTGCATCTTCCTCTGTAAGTATGCGTAGGCCAGTGCATACTCTTGTCTGTACGAGAGTGAATTAGTGTATTTTATATGCTTTTGCGTACACAAAGTAAAGTAAGGTATTCATATTACAAATAAGCCGGGAGAGGATGAGAATGTAACACGAATGTTTTATTTTCGTATTACTTTCATCCTACCAGTAACTCATCTCTTCGGACATTAACAACAGCATCCCACACTGTTGGTAGTGACGCAAAGGGTCACCTAATAAAACCGAAGAAAGTGGCAACGTTTTCCAGTATTTCTCATAGTTTATGAGTTATTCCCGGACTAAGCACAGAGGTTTTGCTATTTGCTACATTTCCAGTCCTTTATTCTTCCCTTCTCTGGGCCCAAAGTGCTGGGTGGTGCTATCTGATTAGCATAGCTTCGCTGAATCCTACCAGCTCAGATCTCAATTGCAATGGTGCCAGAATTACACTCAGGATCACCTTGTACTTGATTAGCGTCAGATGCTTAGCAACGGATGGTCCTGGAGCTTGGTCAGGTAGATCAAGGAAGGTTTTGGGCCTCATCAGTTTGATTAATCACATGGGGAATATTTGGACATCCATCTGCTCTACTGATATCAGGGTCACTGCAGTTGTCGATGAAATGATGCACTAGTAGTGAGGTCTAGTGTATCAGCCAATTTTGTAAGCGGACGAATCCCTCGAGCAGTTGGTAGGAGGAAGATCTGTGAGGTTGACAACATGTTTTTCATGGATAAGTAATTTTTGTGACGCTCAACGATCAGCTGATGATCGTCTATGAAGGCCTGCTTGATGGACGTAACCTTCTTCGTTGCATGGTAGATTGCAACATCAAGGAACTACTGTGGTACGCAAGCCCCTGTGCTCATCCGAGGTGGATTGCTTGTGTTCGATCTGCAAAACCTAACGAGAAGAAAACATGATCCCAAGACTCTGTATGTGCATCAACAGGATCCTACAATTACGTTCATCGAACACTAATGAGGCTGCCAACAGCCTGCTTACTACGCTAATAACACAGTCAATCCATTCTTCAAGGAGATAATTGTAGATCTGTGACTTACAAAAGCACTTACTCCAATCCCCTCTTATTTTGGAATTTCACCGTCATCCTTGATAACTCTGTACTATTTAACAATAAGAAATAAAAACTAAAATCAGATGAACTGTAATACAAAGCACGTTAGCCAGCAACAAAAATTTACCGCAAGTTTGTCACACTACATTACACTCGTCCCCAATGTGAGTGCGTCAATCGTTCTCTTGACTTACCTGAATCTATTTTCGTGTGCAAAATTATTAGGTCTTGTTTCCTAGACTCGTACACAGTATAAAAAATGTCCTAACCCAATGCATCACGGAATGTGTTCGTTGCATATGGTCAACTGCCTGAGTGTTTGTACTCGCCCTAAATAGAAACCCTGGATTCATTCAGGTCGGGGCTGCTTTTTACTGCTGAACAAATTATTCCCGTACTGTAAAGTTAGAAATATAACGAATATTTAAGTGGTATATAGACCTGAAAACCAGTGATAGACTTTCGCACTTACTAAAGAATTCGAAGTTATTTTCCGAGCTATTCGACAGACTACATATTCGTCACATATTCAGTTGCCAGGTCCTCCTAAAGTACATGGAAGACAATCTAGAGCAAATCGCGATTCTCGTCACAGTTCCCATCAGGTATTGACTGTTAGCCTAGCATTTACAGCACAGTGAGCAATCCGATGAGGGAAAGCTTCTCTGTGCTGGCCCAGGTACGACGAAGGTATTCCGTTAAACAGCCTAGATAGTTAGACCACTATATGAGCACCATAAAATGCTATCTTTTCTGATGTTTTCAGCGTCTGAATCGTGTGCAAAATCCTAATATTACATCTGTTTGACAATTTTGTGATGAATCTATCATTTTTTTCTTGGGAATTTATATTGACACAGATGATACTTTTCCGATGAACAATAACGCAAGACTGTTGGCGCATTACTTATCTAGCATAGACCTTCACAAAAGTATATTCAGGTAGCCAAATCCTCCGTCTGTTCACACTTGTTCTTTTCAGTTGAATGTGTCTGGTACTTACCGTTGTGTTGTGATTATGAGCACTACGCTCAGATCTTATTTGTGCCAATCCAATTGGCCATAGGATTTTTGATTGCACCGGACAAGTCTCCCGTTTACTTGAATAATGCCCTTGCGTGAAATGCGGCTCTCATGACTTGGTCGCTTAGTTCGGTCACTGGGCTATGTTCGGTGATTTCTTGTCACGTCGTGACAGTGAAAGCCAATTTTCACAGACTGACAAGTGAACTTGTCCTTTTAATGCCAAAGTGAAACCACTCTGTTTCGTGTCTCCTTGATAATCTACACGGTATTTGGTCCCATTAGCTTGATTCGTGGGCGTATTTTGTCGACTGCACACACTTGGTGAATATCACGGATAGTTTTGCGCACAGCACGGAAAATATAACCGTAAATAGTACCCGAAACTCCGACAGCGATTCGCACAACGATTACCTCTGGACAAATTCTTCAATTAATGCCCGGGGCTGTTTTCCACGTAGACTGTCTAATGTTTGCATTCCATATGCGTATATCAACATGACTTGTTGTAATATCCAAAAAGTAGTAGGCCACGATTACCCCTTACTCATCAGCCTCGATTTCTCTATTGCCCACAAATCCCATCTGTTAATAATTCGTCAGCCACATTCCTGGAGTAGATCCATCTAAACTTTGTTTCGTGCTCCCTATTAAGACTATTGTAAATAAGTTTAAAATACAAGTCAGAAAGTAAACTATAGAGAATGAGAACAATTTCATAAGACATTTGGTGTAATAACCCCTCCCCCTGATGCAGGTACACTACAGGTACGGCCGATTGCGATGCACCCGAAGATCTACCCAGTTTATAGTTTGAGCTTGGTGAATTAAGGTATACCAGGTCACCGGGTAAAGCTATTCGCTCATTCAAAGTGACCTGTTATTTACGTGAGTTATTTGCTATGCTGTGGATATTCGAAAGTGTGTGACTTTAGTTATTAAAATAAAATATTTTGAGCAAAGTAAGCTAACAATCAGCAAGGTATGAAAATACAACTAAGTTGGTCAACAGGACCACATAAACTAACCCGGGTTAAACTTAGATAGGTTGACTATCTGAACATTTCGGCCGTTAGAATTTTCATGGTTATGCCCATGGGAGAAGGTAAAGAGAAACCGTTTCATAATTGGGAGAGTCTACATTTTATGTGGTTTGGAAAGGCTGCCTTAACGGTGTCCGTCAAACTCAAAGAGGAATTTCAAGCTTGCATCAGTGTGAGCGTTGACAGCAAGGTCATTTGGGTGCGTTTCGGTAATCGCATACATTGTTGTCGTGATAGCGATGAAAAGATCCATTCAAACTGAATTTCCTCTGTACCTTCCTGAAGGAGACCAAAATAGAATTGCTAAGACCCATAATCTTAAATATTGTGACGGATCTTGTCCAGTGTTATATCGAATAAATGACAATAAGAACTCCCACAGACACACTTTAGAGGTAGAAGACCTAGCAGGCCGAATCAATAAGACGATTTTATGCGCGCAGTGATTAAAAAAACAGTGCTGGAAATCTCTGTCCCTAATCCAGCTCGGGAACAGACCCTGACACTCTTATTCCCCGCTGGACTTAAGTTATTCACAATTTTAGGTGTGGCTTGTATCACGTGATTTAAAGATTGCATTGCACGTCCAACAAAGAAGGGCATGTATTGAATCCACAAGGGGATTCAAATCACGAGGTCTGTCATCTTGGGAATGCGTTTGCTCCTCATATGAGCGGTATATGACGAGCCTTGAAAGGCTCGGAAACAACGATATTTATGTGAGAAATTTTCCCCGGATGTTGATATATCACATCAACCAACATTATTGATTCAGGTTTGAATAAAACATTCAACCGTCCTAATGAACTTCAATTAGAGGCTCATCAAATGCTGGGACAATCTTCACCGTTATGACTGGAAAAGTCACCAAATTCAGTAAGAAGCCCTTTTGAGCGGGTTATTATTTTCCAGGATAACACTTTATATTATTCTGTTACTAGTTTGTAAATGTGCTCATGCAAAACGGTTCTCGCGTTCGTTGTTCACAATAAGACATTATGGAATTATGCTAAACTTCAAAGTCAGGCTTACACAATTGCCTCTCACAGCACGGATCTCAGAGTAATCATAAAGTTCTCTGTTTTACAGAAAGAAGTCAAAGGGCCACCCACAAACTGGCCATTGGAGGGAAAGTGCGACATTTGATAGAGCATGAAATAAAGAATTATTTCATGATCCATATGGCCGACTCTGTGTTGATGAGACTGCGAAAAATCCTGAATAATGAAGGCAGACAAAATATTCAACACCTCATATGAACATTGTGTTCTGAATAATGCTTGGGTTAACTCAGTTTAGGAAAATCTTGTTCTGTTTTCCCTCAGAGGCTCATTCAGTCATAGCTGCGGCTGACGGATAGTGGATGAAATATAGTTTTGTCAGCATTTTGAGCATAGTTATTCACAACATGTAACCAGACCACAAGGCTCACTGTCCTAAATCCTCGCCATCACTTACTAGTTGCGGCAGAGATAACATTTTGTAGTTCTGCAGCAATGTTGTAATTTAGAGGACGAAACATGTTTATCAAACGCCCATATACGTCATTTTTGACAAAACCTGTAACTGTGCTTGTCGATGTCAAGTTAGTCTACGAGAACAGCGGAGGAGTTTGTTCAGAGAATTAAGAAATACGTATGTACAATGAAAATAAACCAGATGAACTCACAAAGTTCCATCAGTTCTCCTGCAAGACTCCTAGTTGCCAAGCTTTCAAACGTCTACCAAAACCTTGCTCAAAGTTGGCTTGAGAATGAGTGCTTTTCACTGGCATGAAAAGTCCATAAGCTTTGTGAAACAACGTGAAATCTTGGGTCGAATGAATTCCAGGACAGTCCAAATCTGAAAACGAGGTTGCGCCAGACAGAAGGGTTCATTCACAGATCACTACCATATTCGTGCTGATTGGTATGGTATGTTCAAAAGTATGCGCTGAATATGGAAATTTAAGTGCCGGTAGATAAAAGAGTGCTGTATTGAAGGGAGCTGGACACATGGAAAAAGCAGGGAAAATACAAGAATCTCCAAACGTCTTAGTAAAAATGTCGTTTTATTTAGCAAGTATATTGTATTACTTGGTCGTACTTCTTTAATTACAAAGCCTGATGAATAATAGCATTAATAATTTATGACACAAAAGTGTTGATTGTGTATTCCATAGAATCAAGGGGGCTGAATGGAGCAAGCCACACGTATACAACTATTTTTATCAACTACAACATATCGGTTGTCAAGAAGTTACAAAGGTAACACGGACAAGTCATTACTAGTAATCCACACCTAGCAGAGTTTCAGCATGAGAAATCACGTGGAACTATAAAAGAGAAGCAGGGAGTTATCCACCGCTATCCAGGATCTGATTTGGTCAGTGATCTTTAACTGCAAACCGTATAAGCTAGCAGCTATTGTAATTTGTGTCTGTATTTGTATTTGATCAGACATTTGCGTAGACAGATGTCCGCAGTTCAGTCATGATAGGTTTACACTCGCCAACTTAGCGAATCAAGGGGATGGAAAAGAACGACTAGTTATCAAAACTGCCAGGAAATTCGGCTGATACTCGCGTCCGGTTTGTGGGGATTCTATCTGAACAAGGAAGTATTTGCTTTTGCGAAAGGGAATGGATTGAAAAGAGGACCGGTTAGAAAAGAAACAATTACACTTGGATGGATCACCTTGTACGGGGTGAGTGTCGCCCGGACAGATTTTGTAGGCGAACTTCGACCGTTCGACCAAATACAGTTCGTACATTTCAGCGGTTGTTCAGTTAGGAGTACGAAAAAGAGATCTTGACGAATAATTTTGAATCTTTTTCCGGCCGACCATCAAAAATAACTGGGGGAGAGTCAAATAGAACAGGAAAAATATATCGAAGAACGAAAGGGGATTTAGTGCTCCATTGAGCATAAAAATGCCAAAGCTTTCGGATTTGGTAAGATAGCCGATGGAGTTTCTTCACATAGTTTGGAACGTAAGTTGCTCACTTCAAATCTACATCGATGGGAATTCCTAAGTATTGGACAGAACCCACTCTAGCCAGTGATCCTGTGGAAGTAGTCGGATCACAAGGATAAGCCGATCCAGAAAGGGTGCATGTGTATTCAGGATGTTTGAACAAACCCAAAGGCAAACCAGATGGAACTGGACAATTATAAGTATATTTCGAAATGGTTATGTCCCTTATTCAAAATGCATATATCCCATACGACCCATATGAATAACACAGTTTTATTCTGTCACTCGAAGTTAGAAATTTACATGTGACTGACGATAAATGATAGGAAAAGCTAAAATCATTTACTTTGGAGTAAATATTTTTTATTGGTTACCAGAGTTTTACATTCACTGTGTGGCGAAGAGTGTCCATGAATATAAAGTGAACAAATTTCAGTAGCAATTTTCCATAGCTAAACACTGCCTTATTAGATACCAGTAATAGCTAATGTACACTCTCTTATCCACTGGTCTGATAACTTGTCCAATACTGCTGCATAAAATTTTGGTAAATTCCGTCGTCGAGATGAGAATAATCGGGGATTTCAAATGCGTAGATGAGTTTTTCCGGCTCTGTAAATATGATAAAATCACAATAACGAAGTCTACTATTATTGGGAACATTTTTGGGTTTGATACCCTCTAGCGTCTACTGACCTTGAAAATAAACTCTTGTCACGTGAAATGAGACCATAGTATAAGCATGATAATGATGATACAACAGAATACCGAAATTTTCATCAGTGTATTCTGCCCGCCATTTTCGTTGCCCTAAAAAAGTCAAATGAACTTTTTTGGTTGAACAGCCTGATCAGTGGTGTACATTTCGGAATTTCTGTGCCCTTTTTGACTCGACGCGTTCGTTGAGTTTAAATTCGAAGAGCACTTCTAACATGGAATGACGCTCTTCGAGCTAAATAAAACACTTTCTATAAGGTATTGTGTACTGATGCTTGTGGAACGGAAACCATAATGTAGTGTCGCACAAGACGGGTCCCGAACACTACCGTCTACCGATACTCTTTCGGACGTCAAAAATTCAACCCCCTAAAACAGCTATGCTTATTTGCATACTGGCTGTCCAGTTCACAAGAAGACAGTCGTAATCTGATCGGGAGATGGTTTGTTTGGTTTTCGTCATCTTCTTGTGTTCGGTCCGTGTGACGTGATCACATTCGTTGTCGGCCCACGATTGTCCATAATTGGCATTTCAGCAGCTAACTACTTAATTATTCGGTGATTAGTATGTATACTCCATCACAATGGGAACGAGTGGCGTGCAGTATACATACTGTCAATTTATGGCACTACTCTGAAGACATTATAGTGTGTTATGTTCAGTCTATCAGGGGACAATCATGCTGTAAAGCGACTACAATAAACAGCTGTCAGGTGATTATTGGTGGACTGCACGGTTCTGATAATCAGAATAATGAACACGCATGAGCTTGTCAAACAGTCACTATAAAATATTTTCTAGCAGTCTCCACATCTCATGGGCAAATAGCTAATTGTTCAGAGACAGTTACATTCGATGGTGTATCCACTTTGCCGGGAATGATATTGTTCAGTCACACTTAGCTTTTCAAACGAAGTTATTTGCCCGAATAAACTTCCGTGGGGGGAAATACTGGGGATGGCTACTGCCCACTAAAGTTTCATATTTACGTGAATTTATAATCAGACAAAAATCATATGTTCAATAGTTCCGACTGGTCGGTTGAATGAGAAGACACAATGTCAGTACCACGGCTTTTTCGGAGGAAAATAATGAGCCGACGTTTCGGTTTTCGATCAACTCCGAACCTCGTTCGAGCACGATTTACTGATCGGTTGAATCGTCACTTTAATTGGAGTTTTGTCTTGAGAATTGCAAAAATAGCAATATTCAGTGAGGAAAAGCAAACAAATTGCGCGAAATTTCATTTTATATAACTTTTTTCACCGACTGATTACCATTCCATAGAGTATGTTAGATCATCCTCAACCACAACACTGTGCTTTGTCTGGTTGCATCAAATAACTTGATAACAAGTACGAATACATTTTGTCACTTCAGACAACTGCCTTCATATCAAAGTTTGTGGTATTTTTATCTTACTTCTTGATGTTTAGAATGCGGATAGAATGTGATAATTTTAATAAGATAACCCCCCTCCCCCGGTAATCCGTATTCTTCAAGTTGATTTCATCCCACCTACAGAATCGGAAATACGGATGCTTATACACGGTGTCCAACAGATCGGTGTTTTATTGCTATTGTCTTCATCTGTTGTGTGTTTTCCGTTCGAACAATGTTTTCGCAAACGTGCTAAAACTTAGAGGTACATTATTTTGTTGAAGTCGGCAGAAATCCCGTGAACATTTGCTTGCTCATGGAGTGAACGTGTAAATGAAGCACGTGAGTCAGCAATTCGAGGTGACGTAACACGCGAAGAATGTGGGCAAAAACAAAAACACTTAGGAATGGGAGTTTGCGAAAATAATGCGACTGTTTTATCCGACTGCAACTTTCACCATTTGCATTCTTATCGATTTTCTGTTCTAAAAAATATCCAAAGGTCAAAATTTTGCACGAGCATTTTCCGCACAGTATGTTCAAAAATTAAAAAGGGCCGTATAGTTACCAGCCGTTGAGTGATTGGATCACACCAGTCTGTAAACCTCAATGAATTTCACTTTTTAACTTTTCACTCTCTGATCTCATTACGCGACTTACAGAGAATATCTTGATCGGTTAAATTAGTTTCATGATGAATAGTTCCTCTCATATAACTATATTTTTTCATCAAAAATTCCCTATTGTGGATGAAGTTATCCACCAAATGATTTAATCAGCGACCCATGTTATAAACTGTCAGGTTGATCTCATTTAGTAGATCACATCAATCACTTTTCTGAATAATGATTCAGCGAATCCTGTTTCTAACCCTATGGGCAATGGTCAACGCAGTCGGTAGAATACTTCGATATCTCTGCCCGTTCATCACCGGACCTGTCACATCACAGCCGCATATGACTTACTTCAAATCCCAGATAGCTTCTCGTTAATCATCCTAAGCATTCTGTTTGATCATTTTCTGATGTTTATGCGCAGAAATATAATGCATAAGACCACTATGAGTACCTCAACGTATTTTTGTTTACGCTTTCTCAAGCAATAGCATTTGCATAAGCAGGGGACCAAATGTTATGGTAAACTGATGACGCGTTCATCGAATAATGACGATGGTGATAACAAGATGAATAAGGATTTCCCACTCGTTTCGTATATATTTGGATCCGGATCTGAAAGGACGGAAGAGTCCAAATCAGTCAAATGGTATGTGCATGGTTGACCGGATTGTGTAATCAGTGGCAGTTGGCGATGCTCGAGTAGCCGAGGAAACTGTATGCTTCGGCTGAATTCCTCTGCAATCATAAACGGTACCGAGAGATGAATAATGATCGTCTCAGTGGTAGGCAGTGTCCGTAGTCAAATAGATCATGACGTATTACGGGACAGAGTACGTAACTGTCAGGACCGACTGAACAAAGGTCGAGTGCAACAATGTAGCCTGATAAGGCTCCAGTCACTTCGTATCCAATCCACCGTGAATGGAGCATGGTCTTTTTGTTCGACCTGTACACACAGTACTGAAGGTGCACAAATTAAATGGAAGCCGACGTTAAATATTATTACTTATCTTCATCCTGACATATTATCATAAGTATCATCGTGAACAAGTTTGATTTTGCTGACCTTGAATTTGACAAACAAGACTCGATTGATTCTTCTATTTGTCATGTTTTTTAAACTGTCTGATGACAAAAAATGTTGTATCAATCTGGGTTATTCTTACTGCACATTACCCATAACTCGTGTCCAGACTACAATTGTGGACTTATTTCGTTATTTTTAAGCAAATCTGATGGAAAATGAAACTGTAAAGAACTGACATGTTACAGAAAGCTTTGTTGCCTTGGAATTTTCAATAATGCGTGATATCCTAAAATGGCTGGCGACACCACAATTAAGTATGCCTCTTCTGTCAGTTCGTATTCTCGCTTGGTTCGGTTGATAATTCCGCCTCTACGTCAGTCCGTCTGCTCCTTCAACGCATTTTTGCAAGTATGGTTTGACCAGTGGAGAGTGAAAATGTTCCCTACTGCGATTTTTCCAATCAGCTGAAGCTATTCACTAGTCAACCCCTTAGATTCGCCAAAACTAGAATAGCGGAAATCGTTAGACTCATTTGTAATGAACACCTCACGGGTTATAATGGCTGAGGCTGACCAAGAATTTCCATAGTATGGTCTATCGGTCCATCCGTGAAGTATAAATTACTCATTCATGATACTTTCGTGATATTTTAAACTCGATGGGGATGTATCCAGTGAGAACAGTTCAACTATCTTCTCCACTTTTGTCTTGTCCAACGTTAGAAAATTTTGCAAAATTCTGTGGGCTATGTGGAGAATCAAAGATCCCGCAAAGTTCTTGACTACGGTGTGGAGTTAATCCGTGTTGATGGTGACGTGGCACGCAAAGTAAGTTGCACTGAGTTTTGTTCATTTATCCAACCAATTCACTCCCATTGCCTTGTGGATTAGTTTGAACCAAAATGCTTGTACTCGGAAGTGTTCAACAGTTTGCAGTTCAGTGGGCAACCGAAAGGTCGTCTGACGCACTATAAACCTCAATACAATTGAACCCCCTGAATAAGGGACATCTCATATATGAGGACATTTTGCAACTCCCCGTCAGCATCCAAATAAGAGTCAATGACACACTCCGCTTTTCCTAACAAGGGATAGTCTATGATGTCTCTTGGAGACAAAAAATCTCTAATATGAAGACACCGAACAGAACGGTTGTGACGTCGTCTAACGTAGTAACAGATGCTATTTACCTTGTGTCGTCGAAAATGTATTGAACTCAATTACAAATAAATACACTATCACTCTGCTCTAAGTGTGCATGGAGATCAGTATATTATCCGGTTGCTCATGTTTCAAGGAGTGAATTCGTCGGTCAGCCGATACTGGTCACACTGCTCTTATCCTGGGACAGTCATTAGTTATCAGAACACTCACCAAACAGGGAAAGTTCTCGAAGAAATGCCTTACAGTAAGGCTTGGCTGCAGCTCTACTGGAAGCAAAATACCAGAGCTACTTAGTTAGACAGGTCAAAACCCGTGTTGTTTTAAGAGCAGTCGACACTTCACTTTGGCAATGACTCCGGGTCTCACAGACTGCGATTTTTGAGAATTACCTGCCTTATTCGCTGCTATCTCTAGACGAGTACATACAACCTCTATAGAAGGAGTATTCCGCATTTAGGGACTTTTCGTTTATCTCAATTAGCGTTCCGCTTTGAGGGGTTCCATTGTAAGCTCTGATGCAACAAAACCTAGTTCGAAATTAAAAATATTTACAGAAAATACACTGACGCCGAATGAGAGTTTACACTGTCAGAACTGATAATCTACATTCCAGTAGAATGCAATTTAGTGGTCATTTGTTCTCAGCGGTTCATATCGATATTTACGCTGGTTGTGCAGAGCCAATTTAGCCTACTACTTATATCTGTTAAATTCCTAAATCTTCTGGGCAAAAAGTCCGTTTCTGTTGGATTTTCAAAAAAATTGCTATTCATAGTCAATGATTTTGCATGAACATTGTTTCGTCTTCACTTTACGGAACACGAGTGCTGCTCTTACAAGAAAAAAGAGGATGAATGGCAGCGAATCTCTCAGAAGCAACATCACTCGGATATCGTCTCAGATTCTGAACAGCTGTTCACGCAAAGTTACTTCTGTGATCATTTGTGGTGCTTGAGTCAGTGTCCCATATAACTGACGAGGAATGATACAAAACGGAGAGATTCGGCTACTGTATTATATTAGTTTATACACTTGTACCACAAGTAGTCCTGGATTAGTCACACGTCTAACGTATACCCCTTAATAAGGGATAGGCACCGCGATCTCTTGTGACTTCGGTAAAACAAAATGATATACTATTTCGAGTTTAGGGCTAAACATATTTGAATTATCAGTAAAGGGGTTGATCGTTGCATTATCCACGCATTTAAATGAAAATCTCGCACTCCGTTTTCAAGTCCGAGTAGGGGCTCTCTCAACGGATACACAGTGCTTATGACTCCCCAAATGGATAAGACATTCCAGATTATCTGGTTTGTGGTAGCTCCAAGTAGAAGAGGGCACCAGGGTATTCGCTGTACTTCATATTCTTGAAGTCTCTCCTAATCTCAAGAAAGATGACACTAAGTTCGCTGGCTAGAATACTGAGTCACTACAAGAGCTTATACGGTTGTTATTTGTGACCTTAACGTTGTAGTGCATGCTGAATCTTTACGCTATTACAAATATTCATTAAATAAAAGTATAACAAATTATTCTCCTTGACCCACTGTTTCTGTGCATTTTTAGTACCACTTATCCACCAGTGCTATTGGACAGATAAAAATACTCTTTTCTTCTCCACGTTATATTCAGTACGCCGATTGGTCGATGAAAAACGGGTTCCAATTCACTTTTATGAACGAAACGGAATTGTCCAGTCCTCGGACGCATTTGGAAAACAAAACATTCATAGTTACAACCATAGAGGTAAGTTTTGACGAAGAGCGTCTGAGCAAATCCGTCGGTAAAACTATGAAATTGTTATCAAACTAACGGTGTGAATTCGAGTAACACAATTCAGCCGAACTTAATTCACCCGAGCTCTCCTGATTTCAGTGCCGTTGAAACACCCGTTAACTCTTAATTGGGTGCCGCGGTTCTGATTGCTATTTTTCGGTGGGAACCTCGAAAGAAATATAAAAGTCGGGCATGAAGCTTTGGTAGTGGAAATCCTCATAGTGAGTAAAATTGACAGTGAGAGTGTGTGAATACAGGAATGTCGTTGATCACGATGTTCAGTCGAATCAATTGAAGTATCTAACCCCGTGCGTGGGAGAATCTCGTGCACTTCACCCAAGACGCCTAACGAGCCCAGAATGGTCAAGCCCACTGGTTCGGTCTTCCATACCTGTTTCAATTTTATGGACTACCCACCCTGACTCATCTTATAAGCACTAGCAGCGGTAGCAAAATTTGTACACTGAGGTGCCCTAACCGGGGTCATGTGCAACACATGCCCCGAAAGTCACAGCTTGGTCATCTCGTATTTTATATGTTGGTATTTCGTATGCCCAATAATCTAAGCTTAACCAGAGCATTGCTGATACGATGTTCCCACCAGTGTCAAGGAAAGCTCCCAACACAATACTATTCATGTGTGGAGAGCCTTCTCTCACCCTCCGCTCACAGTGGTCACGCCTCTGAACCATACAGAAATTTTGCCCCATGGTTGTTTGTGCAGCGCAAACATTTTCAAAATGAAAACAGCGGTAATATTTGATGGATCGTCGATGGTGGAACAATCTTAACAAGCATCTGGGCTGCTATTCCTGGATTGCAGGAGGTTCACGATCTCTATCATTGATGTACTCAAAAGAGTAGAAATAACAAAAGTTTTTTCATGGTTCACCGGGGATTCTGTGTGATTCTTCGTCTTTTCACTGCATTTTTGTTTCTTTTTACAAGGATCCTCCATTTGTAATCTATGAACCGTTCAGACAAGGAAAAGCGATGCACGGGAAAGATCAGTGGACCGGGTTTGCGATCGAACTGCTCAAGCATTTGAGTGAAATGAATCATTTTGACTACGTTATCAAGCCGGTAGAGGATAAAAAATTTGGAACATTTGACGAGAACAAAGGAAGGTGGGATGGCATGATCGGAGAATTGATTTATAAAGTAGGCCGGTGGATTTTGTCATCTTTATTTTTCTCTGTGATTTTTGTCAACTGCTTCTGTTATCCTCTTGTTTTTTGCGTGTGTGCGTGCGCGCGCGGAATTAGCCTTCGTAGCTCGAATGTCCTGTCAAAACGTTGCCGCCGTTTTCGACTCTTTTTTGGCAGAGACAAAGTACCCACACAGAGGGTGTCTATTTCTGATTGTGGTGTGTTTAGAAACAGATTGGTTCATTGACGTAGCTGATGCTATTTAAATAAATACGTGATGGCTTTTAGTCCAAATTATCCTTGTTTGCACAATTCCTTCGGAATCAATCCGGTTTTTACCAGAACACACAGTATCACCTAAAGTCAAGTTGACCGTGTTTGTTTCCAGCATATGTAGGGGAAAAATATTCCACTTTTTCGGAAAAACCCATGCGCTCAAATTTTTTCGTATAATGGGACTTGACTGCCCTACTTGTACTAGTCCACGTATACGCAGGTCACGAGGAATATTGACCATCATGATGATCTAGAACAATCACAGTTAGTTATTTGATTGTTAGGTCTGTGCAAACGAATCTCGGAGTCCCTAGAAGATAGGTTTGTTTTTTTAAAGATTCCTTACTGTCTACGGTTTAGTGAAATACGACGTAAGAGAAATCAGTTTGAGTCCGACTACGTTTTTCCTCAATTATTCACCATTCGCATAAAAAACGGAAAATGTCAGAGGTAAAAATATTCAATAGGGCTTGTAATATATATATATATATATATATCGATTCCTGACAAAAGGGAAAAAGCCCTGATTAATATCAGAAAACAAGGCGTAGGCGAACATATGTTTTCGGTGATTTCATTCTCAAGCCAATTACAATCACATTTATATGAAACAAAATAAGGGAAGGAAAAGGACAAACTTGATCAGTTAGTCAATGAGTCAGTCAGTTACTCGATTGGTTAGCCGACTAATCGATAGGTGAACAGGGGACATGGTAAAATCACGTGTCGTCGTCAGAGGCTTGGATCGGCATCACATTCGAGCATGACGTCATTGACCTTCGGCCACGGAAGTTCAAGTGCTTGGACCAGCTTCTTTTGTGAACAAAGCTTGGGCCGCAATATCCAGATGCTGATTGCCTCAGCCGTCGCTAGTGTTCTATATCTGACTGATTTTGACTCATTCGGTTGAACCCTGTATAAGACACTGAATGATGTAGCCGGATCAGCCTTGTGGCCTGTGTCTAACAGATGAGCGAGAATGGAGTTCGATACAGTCCCTCTTCCTCCATGTTGAAGCCAACGTGGTTGATGCTCTTTAATGCGTTTAGATAAATGCCTTGTCGTTCGACCCACATAGGTGGCACTACAGGTGCACTTGAATTGATAAATAATCATTGAAGAGGTCAACGAAGGCAACTTATACTTGTTCTCGCATTTTATGGTAGTCGATGTCGAGAATAAGCACCTAAGCTTGGCAGCGTTGAAAGTGGCTTTACATGTGGCAGATAAAACCCTGCTTACTCCCATTGTGTTTTGTGGTAGACTGTGTGAAAATTCAGTGACGAATGTGCACTCCTTAGAAATCCATCGCTGATGATTCTTGTCAAAGCATTGTTTTTTGAAAGCTGGAATTTTCTCAAACTCAACGAAAACAAGTGAATGAAAAATAAAATTTGGAAAAAATCAAATGTACGAAGTTTCAGCTGGCTACTTCGAAAGAGGGTCGGCATCTTCAGATTTCCAAAGAGTAGAGAATATTATCGTTTCCAATGGCACGGTAGGAACTTTACGTAGGATGTTCTGTGCACAATAAACAACAAGACTAGAAAAAGTGAGTGTTCAATGATAGGTGAAGTATTCTTCAAGACAAATTTTTGACAGTATAATACGTGTTACCGATACCCAGAAAAGAAACAACTTACGATTCAAGCTGATACTCTTTAAACAAATCAGCAAATATTTTGACCAGACGGAACAATATCGTGATTGCCTTTTGCCCAGTTATGTTCATTTATTTTTGATGTTTACTTTACCACTCTTGAGAACAAATATATCCGGAGAAAACAACTTTGAAATGCAATATCCTGACTAGCTGTGTGAATTCTGGTGATATCGATCCCTATGATCCAGAAGGAACTATTTCTGGGGATAGTAACACTGCGTTGAAGGGTGCATATTACTTATGGGATAAGTGAATGGTCGATCGCTAAAAAAACAATTATGGGCAGTTGCAGCTTGACAATGAACGCAACAACGTCTGACCGACCAAACACAATAAGGTAAAGGAAGACACCCAAACCAAATGGCTGCATCCGCCGTCCAACTAATGACTGTCTTCAGGTGGACCGGACTGCTTTTATACACATAGACACTGCCATTACAGCTGATTGTTTTTGATGTTCAAACGAGCTGTTCCGGTTAACCACTTATCGCGTCTTGTGGACTCTAACAGGGCAATTTCGCCGTCGTGGATGCCAACCCTCACTGTGATTTTGGATGATAAATAATTTCTTCCCATTTCCGCTGATGTGGATTCGCAGAGAGAATGCAGTCCTTAGGCATGGGCAGCATCTATGCCAGCCCTTGTTTTCAGTCGAAGCTGGCGATATTTTACAGTTGGAATCAGAACTTCCTAGACTGCTGACAACAGGTGCCAGTTCTGACAACGACGTAGGATTTCGAACTGGTTGCACCTCGGGTATGTTGAAAACCACTTGTTTCCGGTCGATTACAGATTGCTATCCGTTTGAAATACGGACTACCCTAATAGAAAGGATTGCCTACCAGACAATATTCTATCTCCGGATGCGATACAAAATCGGCTGTGCACACGCGAACACAAGAGAGAACACAGTGTGCATGAAAAATGGTGTATTTTATTGTTACATTTGCTTATTTATAGTTACAAAGGTTAACTAATTCCATCCAGCCACAGCCAATGAAAATTCGTTATGGTAGCTACGTCGCAGAGAAATTTCTTGTTCCTGTTTAGTGTCAACGACTTTCAGACATCCTCGACATGAAATCTGAGGTGGAAGACCATGTAAGTCGTTAGCACCCCAGTGCTTATACAGTAGTTCGAATACATGATGACCCTGTCGATCTGTGACTTAGTACGAGCCGTTTGGTCATCGATTGTTTTGCTGCGAGCATCTTGATGTAACATGAAAAGGACTTTATTTGAAGCACATACGGGTTTCTATGGCATCATGTAACAGAAGAGAAACGACAACCAAGAAAATTTGAAAGCATTTATCCGAAAACTGGTCCGATCTATTAGGACACTTTACAGATTAGTTGCGAGATTATTATCATTACCCAATTTGAATACCGCATGATGTTCACGACTGATTGACTGACGTATTATCGACAAGCAACCGAAAACGCCGCATTCCTAGTCAAAGGCATGGAAAGGGTATCCCCTGCAGATGAAATCTGTTTTCCCCGGCATATCATTGATAAAAAGCGCTTTCTTAGGTTGATGGGGCACACGTGATCCCAAATCGTGGATAGCACGTACTGTGTGGCTAATCCCTGTTTTAATGACATTCGCACGTGATTCATTCCGGTCCCGTTGGCCTAGTACTCGTGCGTGGGTTGCCTGTCTGTACCATCGTCTGCTTTGTTCACTCTAACAATCACATGCGGCTGGCTCCGCGTGAGACAGACATTGATTCTTTGTTCGCGTCCGCTCATCACATTATCATGCTTGCACATACGGTGCGGCGTACCTAAACACACGTTCGGTCTTACGGACATGCTTCGGCTCCAGTACTGAATACTGGAGACAACAGCATGCATGAATTTCACAGGGTTCAGGCTGTTCACATTTGTATCAACTCAGTATTCGTCACATCTGTTCAGCGGTACTTCTCAGGCGAATAGTGAAAGTTATTCATTGTACACACAATTTTAAAAGACCTCGCAAACTCTATACACTTAACTGTCTGAACTAGCCCTCGAAGCCTTGTCTCAGATCACCATTGGTTTACCACGCCCCTATCACTCTTTTTGGAATTGGGTAAACAGTTATCCGCCTAAATTTGTATTCTCATGACAAATATCTACTAATCTAATTACTTACATCATAAAAACTGGGTCAGAGGATCACCGTTGCATTGGTGTGATCTCCTCATCTCATTTTTAGGGTTTGAAGTCTGGAAATTCATTGCCTCTGGGTGCGGCTGATGATATGCATCACTGGTGAGCTCTAACAAGAGCAAAATTCGAGGCAAGTGCTCCCGAGTGCAGGTTGGTCGGATGGCCTGAGGTTTTTACGTGGAAGGTGGGGTCCAAAGGACAGTCAGCCAAACGAAGATGATAGAGTTGCAATAAAGTGCTTTCACAGCTACGCAATTGATACTGAAGCCTTTGTCTTGTAGGGATAATCACGCACTGTCCAACATGGTAAATTGCGTTGTATTCAAAACCGACAAAAGTACAAAGAAAACAGAACTCGTTTTCTTCTGCTGTCCCATCCTGTAGTGTAAATCAATGGTTTAATTACTTCCTGTGTTCTCCGCTAGAGAGCTAACTCATTTTGAGAGTTTCCGTTTCTTCATTGTGTTATCGATTTGTCGCTATTTGCTAGTTAGTTCGTGTTTTTATTTAAGAACAAAATAAAGAACCGGATTGATAATACTGCTAATGGTGTTTCTAAACTGAATGTGAGTGCAAACGAAAAAAGAGAGCCAAAATAAGGAGATACTCAGTTCATTCTCGATAGTTTGATTGTTCGAGAATTCGTTGGTCGAACATGAAATACTATTCTTAAGTTAATAAAACCCATTCGACTTCCAGTGCAGGTCATACTAAGTTATTTAACAGCACAGGGTTGGAAAACGGGAATTTTTGTGCAGTATACGGCCACCCGTTACCCACAAATCTTCTCAATATTCATCCAGCTGATAACTTTCTAGACAAAGAACAGATGACCTAAAAAAATAAAATCTTTTTTGTATTCTATGATAAGAATTTCACCTATTTTTGTTATAACTAACCACAGTTTAACTAAAACCCCAGACCGAACGAAGTGGTAAGGGTGTATCATACTGTCTGTAGAGTATTTAAAAATAAATTAGGTGAGAATCATTCCGTGTGATCGATAACTCGAACAAGGTACATAGCGAAATTCTTGTCACAAAGTGTATTTTGCAATGCTAATTTAATGAGAGTCGATGTAATTTCTTGGTAATACAATTTCGAGGGCTAAATCAACAAGGGCATTTGCTTCCGCAAAATTCTCCCCGAAAAGGTTTATAAAGGGAAAACTCTATTCTCGTCCACTGATCAACGTAAAACATGTCAGTATACATACGATACAGTGAGGGGGGGGGGAGGGATTGCTGACTGTGCCAGAACACATACCCAAATGGCTGCTAAGGTTGGTTATGTAATACACAATGACATGAGATCGCTGGCTTCTTCGATTGCAAGACACTTAGTTGCATCAGGTCACAAGGTTAACTTGACCCAACCTTTCAAAGCTTTGTTGCACGATTGAACACCGACACTATTAGCGTTCAGTGAAGCAATTCCAACCACGATGCATCAGCCAGCACTCTGTGCACAAAAACGATTGATCCAAAGTGTGTGCTCACCTTGGCATTAACCCAACAGACTTCGTTATCTTCAACATACCCACTGTACGAACTTTTGATTCTGCCTACTTTACAGTTGCATCCCCCACCCACCCAATCTACGGTATATACTCTGACACGTTTTACGTTTGCGGTGGACAAAAAAAATGAAATGCTTGCTTCTCGAGACTTATTTCTTTCTTCTGTTCTCTTGAACTGGATATAGGAGTCCTGGTGTTCTTAACTTTATTCTGATCATATCACATACTGGGAATAAAAAACGTGGCGAACAAGTTCGTTTTCAGTTAGTCGTTCTCATACCAATACATAACAATATATACATGACTCACAAAATAAGAACGGAGAATGACAATCCAAATCTGTCTGTACACGTGCGTGTGTGTGTGTGTGCATGTGAAATTGACCACAGTGTGGAATGTCCAAGTGGTTGCACATGTGTTCGGGACCATGACGTGGGCTACGGAAGCTTAACTGCTTGCACAAATTGTTTCTGAGCGCACAGGGGAGGATTGTAGAAACGAATACTCACGGCTTCGGCTGTGGCTAAGATGCGACACTTGACAAGTCTTGTTTGCTTTCCTCGGACTTTGTAAATGGTACGAAAAGCGTTTATCACCTCCACTGAGTGGTTTGACTCAACAAGGTGTGAGCACACTGCACTCGTAATTGTCTTAATTGCCCCGCTGTTCAGCCGGGCCGGGTGGTGTTCACGAACGCGTTAGGATAAGCGCCGAGTCGTGCGACCAATTTACCTAGTTCCATGGGAACAGGTGAAAGAATACACACAAAACGAGGTTGCAGAATTCGGCACTGTGTCCTTCAATCGGAAACACACTATCGGTTTAGAAACGAACAGGATTTGTAACTGTGCAGCGTAGAATGTTCTGTTGATTACTCCCGATAATCTTCGTTGAATCAGTGGAGGTGATAAACGCACGTAATACCATCGGTCCCATTCATGCGAGATTCCAGTGCTTTTGGGTCACGTACAGAGACAAAGAGGATGGGTCAGTAAACTGTCAAAGAAACATGATCACACAAAGAGGATTTTCATTTTTCGGAACCCATGATCAGTCTATTTAAAAGAATTTCTTAACTGCTTCACTTGCACCACAATTTTCAGTCTTTGTTTACGAAGTACGCTGTTCTGGTCAAAAATGCTTTGAAAAACGCAACTTATAATGTTTCACACTTCTATAACAGTATAGAGGGTAGACAACTGAAAAAGAAGACAACTATCTGTTCCATCATTGTCCTTGCTAATGATGATTTGGCTTACTCAGTTATTGGCAAAGCGGTGGGCTCGTAATTCCATTGTATTTACTCGAAAATGATCGGATGTTAACTGCGAGACAATACTGTTCGCGGTCAACTATAATCTTTTCTCGAATTGCTCGTTTGCGCAGTTTTTGAGTGGAACTGAGCATTCAAGATTCGGATAATCAAGAATAAAGTCAACTAGTATATATATATATATATATATATATATATATATATATATATATATATATATATATATATATATATATATATGGGTGATGTCGATTGTGATGCACTCGAAAATATACTTAGTATATAGTTCGAGCCCAGCGACCTACTTAAGGTTTATCAGTCCATCGGGTAATGGTACTAATTTAATCAGTTTTCCTCTAATTCACGTTGGCTCTTCGCTGTGCTCCAAGTATGGATATGTGTGACCTTGGTTCCCAGAGTAAAAGGCTGTGAGCAAAGTTCGCTAAAATGTAACAAGGTATGGAAATATAGTTAAACTGACCAACTGGATCACAAAATATCCTAGGTTATATTTAGATTGGGTTACTACCTAAAAGCGGTTTCTCCGGCCAATGTAGTTTTACGGTTGTGCCTATGTGCGAAAGTAAGCAAAAAAAATTTTATAGTTTCGAAATTCCACGTTATATATACTTTAAAATTCCCACTTAACAATATCTGTCAAACGCTTCAAAAAATGGGAATTCCAGTTCACATCATTGTAAGCGTTAGCTTCAAGGTCATTTAAGAGCGCCCTGCTGAACGCTCTTATTGTTATCGCGATAGTGATAAAAAGATTCAATAAAAGTGATTTTTTCCAGCATCTCCGTAACGATTACCGAAGTAAACTTACTGGGAGCTATAATTTTAAATCTTTTATGTCGAATCTTGTTCAGTGTTTTAACGTGAATAAGAGCATCATTTATCGGAAGTCACAGAAGAACCTCCACAACTACGCAATTCATAGGTGCAAGACCTAGAAAATCGAATGAATGGGACGATATTATGTATACTACGCTCAAAAGCCAGTGCCGTAAATCCTTGTCCTTAATCCGGCCTGAAAATATCCCCAGTCTCTCGCTTCCCCTTTGGACAAAGGGTAGTAGCAATTTTCAGTGCGGTTAGTATCACGTGATAAGAAGGCTGGATTGAAAGCCCAACAAAGGAGGGTACGTACTTATTTCATGAAGAAATTCGGTTCACGAAGTCTTTCATTTTGGCGGTGGGTTTGTTTCTCGTGTGAATGCTTGGTATATGGTGAGCCGTGGAAAGCTCAGAAAGAGTCGTTTGAAATAGAAATTTATCTTGTTGGAGGTCTATATTTCACGCAAACGAAGATTACTGATTTCAATGGGAGTAAAATACTTTTGGGTTTGTGGGTGAACTTCGGTTAGAGACGCTTCGAATGGCAGGGAAATCTTCACCGTTATGATTGAAAATGTCCCAAATTCGGAGGAAAAAGAAGCCGCCTGGGTAGGTAGTAGTTTTTTAGGATGACGCTCTATGCTATGCCTCATGAGAGGTTTGTAAATAAATTCATGTGAAACTACATGTATGTACACTATTTAGTGTGAGATCTGTGAGAGCATGTGCAATCACAAGGCCCACTACATGCATTTACTCTCTAGTAGCCTGATTTAAACATGATAGTATAAATCTCTGTATTCTGAGAAGAGTATTCCGCTGTCTAATTGCACACTGGCCATTAGAGCCTAGAGTCCAACACGTGATGAAGCATAAGATATAGAATTAATTCAAGGTGGACTTTATGTCGATGAGATTGTGTAAAATCATGACAAACAAAGGCAAACCAAACGTTCAATACCTTGTATAAATATTGTATTCCTAATAATTTTCGGGTTGATTGAATGCAAAAATTTCTTGTTCTATTTTTCCTCAGAGGCACAAATTCTGTCGTAGTTTCGGCCAACTGCTAGTGGCAAAAATATAGTTTCGTCTGTATTTTGAGCAAAGGTTTTCACCACGTAAAAGGAGACAAAAAAGGGTACTGCCTCACAAATTTGCCGTTACGTACTAGTTAGCGTACCCGTGAAAAATTATGTAGTTCGGCGTTAATGCCGTCTTTTGCTAGCACAAAAGAAGTCGATCGCACACGCGCGTGCTAAGTCGCATAAATGAATAAATTGTTTTTGTTCTGTCAAAAAATACAAGACATTTCTGGTGACATAACCTGTGATTTTTAGTTTCTTGGTATTCAGCTCCAATGGTTATCAGATGTCGGATATCAACAGAAATTGTCGGTAAAGTCCGGTTCGATCTTTTGTTTCCCGTCCCACCCATTCAGAAAGCTCATCTGGCTGTGGCGTCACTAACGATCACGTATGATCGTGAGCGTGTGATCGATTTTACCACTCCGTTTATGAGTTTGTCGCTCAGTGTAATCATCAGAAAAAGTAATACGGATCCCGGCCTACAGTTTACTGCCCCGCTTTCAAGAGAGGTATGTCACATTGGTGTTACAGGGCTTGCCAATATTTATCTACGACCACTCTTACAGCATGACATAGTTGTGCAATAACCTACTTCTAGTCAGACGCAACGCTCGGAAAGTCAGTCTTCGGATTATTAAACACAAATCGTCCGTATATCTTTACCCAATTATTTAACTGAAAACATTGTGGAAAACCTGAAAACGAAGGTGTCCTTTATTTTTAGCTTTTGAGCATCATCTTAGATCATGTTCCCATGGAACAAATCTATTACATTTGAAAACTTGGTCCAGTGAACAGATTTATTTTCCATTATCATTGATTGAAGTGAATTTATTTTTGTTCGAGCCATTGCAGAGAGCAATCTGCACTCAAATTAGTGAACAGACCTTCAGAACGCAAGAAAGTGCTCTCAGATTAAAAGTCGTTGCATCGATCTGATCGTGGCTGGCAATGATCTGGAATTTTAAGCAGCCGCGGAACACTTGATGTTTACCAATGGGCAATATAAATGCTGCCGTGGTCTTTGTGAGAGGATTATTGGTGGACCTGAACAGCGGTCGGTTAAAGTGGATGGAAGGAAGGCGGATTTGGTGAATTTGTATGGTGATAACGGTTCATCTATCTTATGTTTCAGTTGATGAAATTTTTAAAAAGTTTCACTATGCTATCAGCAGATCCCACCAGAGAAACATATGTCTGTACGTATACTTCAGAAATTACTGGACAAAAAAGACTATCTTCATCACTGCACAGAGGGTTAGAGTCGGATTGACTCCAGTGGATGGATCGATATTCAATCTGATAACACATTTCATCACCAATTTCTCATGCATTCATATCATTAACACGCAATTTCGTCAGGTCATTTACTAATATTCGGGATTTTAAAATTACTGCTTCCCCATGACCAGTTCAAAGTCAAGTCAAGCCAATGCTCCATGCACACCGAAAGGTGAATGTTCGGCAGTCACGTAATTATGTAACATTGTGGATGAGAAAATATGCAAGAAATCCAGGAAAACATGATCTTCAGTTCAGAAATGGTTTGATTGGCTTGTTAAGGAATCGCCTAAAGTAGAGGATAACACAAAATCTATAGGCCTTTGTAAGACTGAAAATGTGTTCGTAACTTGTCCGTGTAGAAAAATTGAAACACATTTGATAGGATGGCTGTGATGTGGATAAGCGATGCCAGCTAATATTTTTTCAGACAGTGTTTAGCAAACATTAGAATGCTGTTATTTAATACTGAGAAAGGTGCCTGTGCGATATGTCCTGCATCTTGAAATTTGCTCGAGTAACTCGGTGATAAGTTTAAAATCCACTGAAAACTGTCTAGGAAATATTGCAGGGATCATTTAAGCCAAAGTGGTAGGATACAGACATGCACAAAAACCTTGAATTAAACAAAATGGTGAGGGGAAATTTCTCAGACGGAGCGCCTACAATTTTAGTTTCTGGACCTTTACGAAAACGGTGGAAATATGGTCACACTGTAACAGATTTCGTGTTAGAATCACGCCAAGGTACATTACAGAAGTAACTCGGAGAATGTCATTTCCATTAACTTGTACAGATAGAGTAGATTCCACAATGATCGCAAACTTATTTTTTTTATAAGAGAAAAATCAAACCAGCACAGCTGTGCATCGAAGACCACTCGGTTATGCTCGAAACAACATGATCCAGAACGAGAAAAGCAGAACCATTGGACTGCGGTAAACCAAATACTATATCATCGGCAAATATAATGACCATTGAGCCGTTGAAACTGAACATACTGGATGAATGTAGAAAAGAGAAAAAGGTGACAAAAATGTACCTCTTAGAACACCCAACTGTGAATTTGCGAGGGAAGAAGCCTTGGTCCGGTAGCGTGTAAATTGTTGACGTCTATCAGACTAATCAGATTATAAGGCAGTAGTGGAATTTTTGCATGCCACTCGCAGAAAGAATGTAAAGTAACTTCCCGTTTTCAGCACAACCGTAAGAGTCACTGTAGTCTCAAAGGAGGGTTGCGACAGTCTGGCTTTTCTTGTCTGCAGATGACTGGAAGTATTGGGACTATTACACAAGGGCTTCGCCAGTAGAGTATGAACGGCGACAGACAAACTATTTGGGATCAAATGAGTGCAGTCATAATGTTATCCTTTGCAACAGAAATTTCTCAGGTGTATTTAGAACCATGGACGTGCAAGTTCTACCCCAGAACTCGGAGGAGCCCTTTACGAATATGAGTGTTCTTGAAGCAACTCTCCAAAGGTCGATGGCATCGTTCTGGAGGAGGCATTGATAGAATGACCTAGAAGAAACCGGGGATTAGGGAAACTCACATTCTTCTAGTGATATCATGGATACGTCATCCCGTCTACCAGATTTACCCGAGTTCAACTGGTTAAACTCTCTGTAAACGTCCATGAGTCTAAAGTAAATGGGGGTGCATCCAGTGGAAACCTGCCTTCCGCACCCTCACTGGAAATCGGAAAATTGACTTTAATAAAACTCTGACTGAGCACTTCTAGATAATTCTTAGGCACTCGTCCGGTAGAATGAAATCCCGCAAAGCTGCTTTGAAATGTTCCACATTTCTCGATAGCTTATGTTGCACAGTATTGGTTGTACACCTAACCTTGAGTCTGTTTACCTGAGCCCTAATTTGCGTCGAAAGGGTTTTCATGGATATGGATTACTTGGACTTGTATACACTTTCCTTTCTTCAGCTCAGATGTCTAGGGAGAAAAATTGATTTTTTCGAGTGCGAACGGTCTCCATAGATAACCCTCTTTGTATCAGAGGTTAAAAAGGCAGTTTAGATGATCAAAGTATGTCAACGGACGCGAGTACCACAGTACAGCCAAATGAGACTCGAATCATTTATCAGCGTCTCGCGAGAGAATCAGAGTCACATTTTAGTCTCTCCCTTGTTTACGATCGCGGCTCTATGTGAACAGTTTGTGCTTGTTTGTCTCTCTATAGATCTTAGCAGTAACTTCAGTAGTTGCGTGATCTGTAGTTCCCGTGAGCTAGAGATGCTTTACGCAAAAGAGGTTTTTGTTATTCACTAAAAATAGATCTAATTTTATCCCGTTTCCGACAGGGAAGTTCACAAAGTTCAGTTAGCTCAACATGGTTAAAAGGCTAACATCGAATCGGTTGAAGTCTTCGCAAAATATTCACAACCAGACATCAATGCATTCCATGAGAGCTGGGACGAATGTGTCGAAAAGTGCTCTAACTCAGTAACGGGACATGAAGAAGAGACTGAGTTATTTGCAAGATTGACATACCTATGGTTACTCAGAAATTTAACTTTGCATTGGGGCACAGATGAACTTGAATGGAAGGTAGATTGCAAAATAATTCTTGCACTGAATTGCGTCAACCTTCAATAATGTATGTAATGACACCACCAACTCGAATGCTGTTGTCGACATGACGATAGGACCGATAACCCGTGAAGACGTCAGGTTTATTAAAACTGCTATCAGTATCTTCATGGAGCCAGGTTTTCTGGGGGAGAAGGTACCCTAGGTGCGGGTATTTCCGACGGTACACGTTCATTCAACTCTGATGTATTTACAATAGGGGAATGAATGTTGGTGCTGAGAAGAGTTGGTAAACATATATTGGGCAAAATATGCCTCCCTAAAGCTACTTTCCGTTCCGCGTGATATTGCTTTGCATTACCGTTAATTCACTAATAAGTCCTTTTCAGTTTACTGTGTGCGGATCTTCCAAAAGGGTGAATCTCAGGTTACCCGTGAGGCTCGTGAACTATAGCAGGATTTCCGTAGGGGATGAGAAAAAAATTGGGCATGATAACGTTACTCGAGCAGAGATTACTATAAAGACCGCAAAAGGTCAAATTTCAGCCAAGCAGAAAACCAAAACAAAGAGTGAAAAGAGAGTTATATGAAAACTTCCATGAAGAGAAAAGAACGATACGGCGGAATTTGAAGGTCCCCTCTCCTGGATTGCCGTAAAAGTTCCGCTTTTCCGGAATCGCAAATTATTCTTTCTATGGACATTGGCCATTCTCAAATTTTCCGCTATACTCTACAGACTCTTTTTGTTTTAAAAGCAGTAGCTTGAATATTATTCATGCCAAAACTGAACAACTCAACCTCATTATTCTGGCTTTCTCTGAAGTTTAGTCCGATTGCTGCGGCTATCCTAAGGGGCACTTAGGGAAATCATCGTTTATCAATTCTCTACTACTCGCCCACTAGCGATGTCTACTTTTTGAATAACCTACCTTCTTCCCCGTGCAATGAAACTTGTTCTCGTAAATTCTAATCTCAGAGGACTCCGAAGTACACGGGAACAGTTGACTGTAGCATAACTACGATCGGTGGCCGACCGGATTTTACTTCGTAGAGCAACTATTAAAGACTGCCTTCTCTCACTGAATCTTGAAAAGGTCATGTTCCTATTAGTGTTCTTCTTTTTCCTGCGGTTCTCAATGGATAGGTTTCCTGGGCAAAGCCATCAGCCTAATAACCGGTTTATTCCTCACTTGACATGTGATGTGTTTTTCCCATCAACCGGCTCTTCTACTCTTCCGTCTTTAGTGCCACGGAATTTGTTCTTCACTACTGAACTTAGAGGTCAATATTATAAGATTGCACGGTGTGTTCTTGACCTTCTTGCGGCATCTTCACCAGTGTATACTACCGTCAAGGTTATCATTTATGAATGGGTAATTGAAAGTTCTAGAGGCCAAAGGGAAACATGTATATCACACACGCCCACACACAACAAGTTACAACAAATAAAAACGCATTACCAAGGCAAGGCTAACGTAATTATCCGTTCTTGCTGTTCGTAAAGTTGGGGTTGATGATGGCTAAGTGTTAGTGCCTCCGCGTATCTCAATAGTCGTTGATTGTCTGTGACACTAGTGACGGTGAACGCGCTGCTCAGATTCACGCAGGGCTTTGTCTTCCACAGGTGTTGCGGAATAGATGACTTGCGTGTTATTCGTGCGCTCGATAACGTCACCGATTGTGCCTGTCCGCTCATTGATCTTTGTAGCCAAACCGGAATATGTTCAACCATTCTATCACGCAGTTGTCTTTCCGACCTGCCGATGTAGGTGGCTGAGCACCCACACTTAAATTGGTGAAAGAAAATTGGACCTGGCTTGGAGAGGTAATGATTATTCTACCGATGGTTGTAGAGAGAATGATGATCTTTACCATATAATACGTGCGATGAACAGCACAGCTGAGGAGTCTGCTGAGCAGGCTGTCAATGTCATCATCTTTGTTAGGTAATCATGAGAAAGTTCAACTTCTCATTTATAAATGATCGTGTTGACTGCAGGATGCACAAGTGGAGATGCAGCGAAATGGTCTGGAATACATCGTGCAATCTAGTATTATCCATTTCTGTGTTCAACTTTGTGTTGGGAAAATTAAGTCTTGATTGTTCGTTCGGAAAATTTTATCCATCAGGCTGCTGATCATGAACCCGAAGTAATTTTTATCAGGTGGTACTAAAACCTAGTAGGACCGTGTTATTCAAATCGTTCTTCAACCTCAGAAATGGATACTTTTGTCACTATCAGTTGATTATCTAATAATCTCTTTAGTCCTAAAGGCAGATTCATTAAACGGTTCATGCATCAAATACTTGCTTACTCCTATTTTACCGTTTATTCATTAGACAATGGGGTTCGCTCCCTCTTTTGGATTTCATTCTCATATATTTGACAGCAATAACATGCAACACAGATCACCGTTAACATCATGATAGAATTTTGGGTTAAGGGATGGTTTATGGTATCTAGTTATTATGGTACTTCACAAAACATTAAACGCAGCGAGCATCGCGGAATGAAAATTCTTCTTTTCCTCCATTTATTAGTTCCCAATTCAGATATTTTTAGTTCATTTAAATTGTTGTGTAAGGCCTCGTCGACGGAATTCTGTGTTTTAGAATTTTATTTTCTGTCGGAACAGTCCTATTCTCGTGATTTTACCTATGCTCTATCAGTTTCAGTTCCAACACATTCTTTTGGTTTAGTGCTTCGGTTTTACCGCCTTTTTCAAGTCCACAAATTACGCTATCTGTCGTACGATATTTTGTTGCTGAGGGGTTGGATTTCTCAGCTCGTCACAATTTCCATCAGAGAGGTTTGCGAAGGGATTCAAAGAAAGGAGAATTTTTAAAGTCTCTGTGGAGCATGCAATGAGTCCGAATATAAAACAGGTTTCTTGAACATTTTTGTATTCTACAGTGCCAGATTATCGGAACAATTGCAAAACCACTGCTGAAGAGGCTTACCCCAGAATTTATTGAGGACGGACAGAATGGCATGAATCTTCAGAAATCGTTTGATAATTATTGAACCATATTTTGCTACCTTGATAAAATGTACATTTGGGGGGCTTTTTAAGTAGTATGCGCAGCTAAAAACAAAAGGACACTGCGGGTGAAACACTGATGTGTGGGTATTGCCCACTTCGTGTCTTATGTTAAATAGTAACTGCCGTGTACGATCTGCTGAATGTCGGTGAATCTAAAGGAGTTCTCAACTTTAATTTTTCTTTTGCTATTAGTGCCTTCTGCTGTCAACCTGATTTGATCCTCAAAATCCACTCTGAACATATTATAGCAGTTCACGTACCAACCTGGAGTCGAACCGTGTACTTTGGTTTATTTTAGTGACTTCTGGCAATTGCTTACGTTATTACTGACAACACTTGGTACGCAGGGAATCCGTTTATTCATACTTAAGTAATCAAGCAAATGAACAAGTAGATAGTCTATCACGTGCGGCAAGGAAAGGCCGCTCAACGGGCAACGAATCATGATGATGGGCAAATTCAAGGCGATGTGTCTGCGTGTGTGCTTGCCTATGTGATAGTAGTTACGTCGACAGACAGATCAATAAGCACATCGGCCTGAACGGAACAGAAACAGAGGTTCTACCAATGGTAGAGCCACACAGGGGTGACCAGTTGAGTTCCTGTGGTGCAGCTCTGGTAACACACGTGAATGTTCAGCGATAGAAAAACCGACCGGCGGTGATCAAATGGTCATTATGGTGGGCTTTCAACCCTTCGGTCTAGGGGTCGACTCCTGAATCTGCCGTCGGTCACTCCCCATTTGGCAGCCCCTGGTTGGACGCTACCCACTTCCTGAAATATCATGTCATTATTACATAACGCAAGGAAGCAAATAAAAGGGAACTCACTCTTGTGATTTCTAGTCCAAAGGTATGGACACGTGAAATGCATACTGGTCAAACTTCACGGTATTACCTGATGCCTACCAAATTCCGATGTCCTTTATAATGAACACTAATAGTGCATCTAAATGATACTTGCCAGCCCAAGTAGAGTAATCAGTGTTATCATCATATGGCAAGCAGTTCTGAATCTTTCAGGCAAAATGAATGTTCCAGAGGAATAGAGAGAGACCATGATAAATTCATATCTATCACTGATATCACGAACACAGGGAAAAATTAAATTCACATATTCCCTCTGAAACCTCCAGAACTGAATAAGTCAAGCGAGTGATCAAGGTAGTCAGTTTCAAACAGAGTGGAGTAAAGTTGTGTACAATAATTTGGTGGTAGGTGCAATCGCTTCGTTTTTAAACCACTGCACCGTTCATCTGGTGTGACATTACGTCATTATCCGTGGCCACTACAGCTTCCTGATATGGTGAAAGCTTCATGACTAAATAGATCACGGAGCGACTTTACCTTCGATCAAAGTGATACTTATCCTAATCTGATGGACAGTTACCTTTCTCTTATATGAAACGAAGTGCCTAAATCACTCGGTTCACCTGCCTAAATGAGAAACATGGGACTGAATAACTGAGAATAATCATTTGCTCCGTCTGTCTTCTCAACCAGAAAACAAGTGTTTCAGTCATATACTGTATTCGTTCCATACTCCACACTTTGTGCAATGTCTAGATGGTGCATGATTTGTGCACAAGTGAATTCTTGCGCATAATGTTCCACAACACTTGGCTATTTGGTACGCATAGTTCAAACAACCATTTCTAAAATAACTTTTTTGCTAGGCCGTCACTGTCCTTTGGGAAGGGGGAGAGAATGTTACCACTGAATCGTCCTGTCATCTTGCACAGCCTGTAAATGATAAATGAGGTGATCATGAAGCGCTTCAATGAACTGGAAACACATTGCTGTTTTCTAATAAGTGTGGCAGAACAAACTAAATTTGTCTTTGAAGATGTGTCTGGAGAAAATATTTCATTGTCTCGACAGAACTGAGTATAGAATACGAGACGAGTTGGTTGATGAACGCATCTCGTGGCTGTGATACCTTCGGTCTAATTTTTCATTAGGTTCAAATTTAGTCAATGATTCCGGAAAGTCATAGAGTTAAACATTTTATCCCTTTCCCGCTTTTTATTTTGAGCTGCACCACTGAAAAACCGACGGTAATGTAGGCTATGGCGTACTTGCCTGCCCCTATCACCTAGCTGGAATTTCTCCCCTTGAATAGAAGTTGATCAAATGCGTGAATAACTACTGAAATGGTCTGAACATTGAATGCTATTGGATTCATTGAATCGAATCTAAACTTTTAGACTGCACGAGCTCTGGCTGATTTCCCGATAAAATCGGTTTAAAGAAAAACTCGGTTTGATGTAAATACTTGTTAGATGGGATGTAACACTAGAGCGCGGAAAGAGTCTTGGAGTGGGTACAATCCCAAAAGATGTTGAAGTTCTTTGACTTACGCTAAATTGTGGAACTATGTGCATCAGTATATCACCTGGTAAATTACATTTCGAGTAGATCATAAATATATGTATATATAGCACTAAGAAAGTTGATAAACTCAGTACAAATACAACGCAATTTGGGGTTTTGTAAAATATGTCCGACAACGTTTGAACGGTCATCATAGCGAGGTTCAGACCTTGACATCCTTGGTTCGTTTCTTGCCACGGCCGGTCACTTTCCCAGTCTACAGTCTTGAATTGACCTTTTACAGAAATAATTTACATTATTTTATGATAAATAAAAGGAACTAACATATATATATATATATATATATATATATATATATATATATATATATATATATATATATATATATATACTCATAATCCTTGCAAAACTATATTGCTAAGCAGTGCGAAAGGGAGAGATGCCTACTTTTGATTACCTTGGATGAAGATGACCACTGGTTTTGATCCGCTCAAAAAAGTTACATAATATTGAGTATTTCCTAAAACTTCATTTGAGTATCGTCTCATACACATACCCTATTAGGAGACAAGCAGACACGTGAATTCACAAAATTTTTGAAAACTGACTTTGATCGTAGCCCAGGTTGGTTGTTTTCAACTGCTTCTGATCGTGGAGCTTGACGTTTAGGTCCCAGACGTTTCATCTTCAGTCTAGGTGAGGCCGTCAGTGCTCAGGAAAAGTCCCCTTACTCATATGTATAGATAGGGAGCTTGCTCCTTGGTTTCACCTTTACCTGTCGGATGATCTTGACGTCACTAATTACAAAAACTTGACCACTAGACTTTTTGGTACAACCTTCTAAACTCAGTCGCTTGACATTTGTCCCGTTACATTGCTTTCTTATTTAAGAACCATGACCTCTTGACGGGAGCCGTTGAAAACCACACGAAATATTTAAAACAATACGTTCGTTACTCCTATATTTATACATTCCTCCCCGCAGACAGTAGAGGAAGGGAACTAAGTAATCCATCGGGACCCGTAATTATTAGGTAATAAGCACTCCGTTACTTCTGCCGGGAGTAGTATATCTATCTCTATTCAGCCCTCAGCTTTTGACTTGTGTCACAATTTACCAATAAGCCATTGATTCTCACGTTTTTGGTTGAAAATCGCTACTGATAAAAGCTTACAGAATGCCCCAGGTAAACCTCATATTTTGACTTTCTGGTGCAGGAACTCCTGGTGTTTACAACAAGACGAACTTTATGGTCACGTGCTTGTCGCTCACGGTTGATTCAGCGTAACTATATTTAACGGGTTGTATTTATTTCATATACACATATATATTGATAGTAAGTAGTATGTTAACGTGTGGACAAAATTTCCCCGGAAGCATACCACCGGTTTCGCGGTTGTTGCCGTCTCATCAGGTATGCGTACCCGGTACTCCTCTGCCCACTCGTCTTAATACTTGTACACTCCGATCTTATATGTTCACTAGAATCTAATTTGAATCATCTGGAGTGTGAATGGATACTCTTCATTGTCCACACAAGTTAACATACTACTTACTATCAATATGAGCGCTTGCACTTGCATCCTCGTTGTTCGTTGGGTTAGCAGTGATCCAGACACGAATAACTATGAGAAATCACAGTTGTGACTCATTTGTGGGCTCTTCAGTGAAGAGTATCCGTTCACACTCCAGACGATTCAAATTAGATTCTAGTGAACATAAATATATAGGTATATGGGATAGCTTTGACCATATAGTTTCTGCCTGTTTTTAGTAGTAAGGTCCCGTACGTATTTACAAGCACTTTACTGATCAACTATTCATCCAAACTGCACGATATCCATCTTAGAGGGCTTCTTCAGCTCCTATTTTTCCAGAAAAATTTCTAGGAAGACATAGAAATGAATATTTCGTTGACCACTGTAATTCTATTTGTGAATGGTGAATATTTCCTTCTCTTCAACAATTTAACAGCCTTGAAAGTCATTGAAGATTATTTCGAAGAGCATGCGTAAAAGACAAACGACGAAATCTGACTATTTCAGTAATGCAAGAAGAACCATGAGAGCCAATGTTGGCCAATATCACTTCTCTCCACACTGTTCTTTTTCTTCTACTGAAATGGGTCAAGGAAAAATGTATCACGTGTTTCAGTAACATTTTGACCACCGGTAGACTACGCATGAGCCTCCAAAAAGATTTTCAAATGTTAATAATATGGCATAATTCACTAGATTCCTACTCCAGAGTTATGATTTTCATTCGTCATATTTTACACTGAAGTATGTTTTTTTACAAACCGTAACTTGCGTCAGCTTATTCGACATGTTGTGCTCTCCATCGATCTTTTTCCGGAACATGGAAACATTGTTTTAGTGCCCACCTTTTTAAATTGGTGCATTCGTTTTCACAATGTACTGTTCGTTTATTCGTTTCTCATAATTTTATCGATCCAATTTCACCGATAGGTGTGGATATCCGTTTTGGTCGCCTATCTGCTGGTTAGTCTGACCCTGTTCTTTCTCGGACGGGTCACACCGAATGAGTGGTACGCCAGACATCCGTGCTCACCGCGAGTGGAAAACCAGTTCACCTTGCTGAATAGCTTTTGGTTCACTGTCGGGTCTCTGATGCAACAAGGTTAGTGGCTTGGCACCTTTCTGTCACTTTCTGCTCTCCAACTGTTTTCCCTGTTCGATGTCAACACTTTAGTAAACATTAATGCACGGATTATAAATCAGGAATTACAGTTCCAAACTGATGAACACTTCTGCAAAGGGGCTACCTGATGAGTTTATTCATTTTTTCAAGTTTGTCCCCTATTTGTACTGTGATATGAAAATTGTATCTGTAAATTAAAAAAATGCACTGAGACGAACTAATGAAATAAATAAATCGAAGGTTTGAAAGAGGCACTTCACCTTAGTCCGTTTTTCTAGTACCACGAGGTTGTTGTAGATCCGCTGTTGTGAATAAAACACATTCCACAGCTGTCTCATTCCTACTTGCATGTGTATTAGGATGGGGGTTAGCCACTTGAGAAAGGATGGTGCTAAGCTTAATTTCCATAAGTAAACTTTCAAGCTTGTGAAATCATGCCTTTGTGAATTATTCAGAGTGTTCTTGTAAGATAACCGGCGATATTTGTGGTCGGGGCTACTGAGAGAGAGAGAGTAAAAGACCGCGTGGATACGGATATGTTGTTCGATGGTCACATTAAATTTGTTTAAGTAACAAGGCCGAAGGCTGATTCGGGCTTTCAATGTTTCCTCAAGTGGTGCGTAGAGATTCAGTCACAGACGAAAGGTAATCAAAGCCTCGGCAAACGTTAAAGTTTATAATCTTATTCTATGAAGGGTCCACACCGGCAAAGACATTAGGGTAATTCAAACATCGTCCCTTTCTTCTAAGTTTCCTCTTTGGAGAAATATTAAGGCGTTCAATAAAAAAAACCTAAATAAGGAAAGCATGTAACCATGCTTTTCGGATATTCTAGTAAACATTGCGCTTGATGGGCGGTTGATATTTTTTCACGGAAAGACTATTCATGTGCCATTAGTAATCCTATTTCTGTCTTAAGTATCTCACTTTTCATTTGGTTATCAAATAAAAGGTAATGGTTGTACTGTGGGTAAGCCCACTAAAATACCGGAAACTATTATGGAGATTATGTTGGTTTTTAATGAAAATGAGGGATACCGTTGATAATAAACCATATTTTATAACTAATTAGACTTGAGCAATAAACTGGGACACAAGTTGATTCACGGGGAAGCTCTGTCATAGGAGGAAAGTTTAGAAATTCGTTGTAGCTTTCGTCTCGCACAAATGTTTTTCGGCTAAATAGTTCGACCTATCTACGAAAATTCCAAAGCGTTCATCGGAGCCTCGAAGCTCAGCTAGTAGAAAAACTTTGGTGCCGTCCACATACGTGTTGGAAAACACTGAAACTTAGCATTCGGATCAAACATGTCAAAAGCGGTTAGACAAAGACAGTTATCAATAGCCGAAGCCGTCTCACAATCAGTAGCTTTGTTTTCAAAAAAAGATTTGGGATCTACCCCAAATACCCTGACTATAAACTGACATTTACTCACACACAAGATATCACTCCTCACGGGACTAGGTGTTATAAATGGAAGTGGTCAAACTTGGTGAAACTGTTTGGTTACCCTCTCAACCACAACACGAAATTCTCCCTATTACCTGGTCAGTCTTCTTGTCAGCAATCTCCTTCTTACTTGATTCGTTTTGATACCGCTTTTAAATAGTCAGACTTATCCTGTGCATACATTAGTATTAGTCAGAAGACAACATCACAATTTCGTGAGTAACACCATAATGCGAGTTTCCAGTGATCCGTAAAACTGCCGTCAGCATTTATGTTAACTTCTAACATATTTCCAACTGAGATACTTTGTTGAACCTGATGATTAAAAAAATTATGCAACCTATTTAGCTCCAACCCACTTATCTCCATTTGCACGATGTAAAAAACATTACGGTTGTTTGAGTATCGTCAGGGATGATCTGCAATACGGAGATCAACAAGACAGCCACATGCGCAAAAAATACCAGTAAATCAAAAATATGGAGACGTTTGATTTAGTCGTATCACTAACTGGTTGTCTCTCTTACCCTTGAGCAATGTCCTTGGACATCTGACAAATGTCCGGTCAAAGAATGTCACGCCTAATGAAGATAAAATGTATTAGGAGGTCAGTTAAACCCCTCTTTAGTCAGTGGAGCATATTGGTAACAACTGGTGAATTTACTCAAAATTGAGTCAGTTTGCGTAGGGTGTGCAGGTTGTTCAATTCTCCAAATGAATAATTATGGTTGTGGCTGAATTCCGAACGTTTTTTTGAAACCCATGTCATACATCGTAGAAAATTCTGCTCGAATTACTAGAATAACGGGAACATTGTGAGCTGAAGAGACAGCTAATTGAGTAGTGTAACTGATTTGCATAATTATTCGACTCGTTGACCGAATAACCACGGAGTTAATTCTGTTAGTGACCATCTAACCATCGACTTGCTCCCAAGCTCCTACCCCGCACCAGTATCCGCTGCTGGTATTATCTCATTCAATTACGGCGACCTCCTAAAGGACAAATTTGGACGTAGGATTTTTTGTAACGAATTGGATTTATTGCTAGATCTTTAAATTTCGTGTTCATTATCCGAATTGGAAAAGTAAGACGTAAAATCATTGGAAGACGAGATATCCCCACGGGTAACCTAATCCTCTTTAGCAAATTGTCCTAGACCGACCGACAAACAGTCGTGCTACACGATTTGCAAATGATACGTTGTTTCCTGTGTAGCCTAATCCTAAAGCAGAGCTTCCATTTACTCATCGTTAAACGTTTCTGTAATTTCAACCCAATGTAATCCTGAATATCCGTCAACGAACAGTTTGTTCATTTATCACCTGCGAGTCATGTAACGGCATGCATCTACGCTCATCTGACTATTTTCGTCCCAAGGCCGTCCATGTTCCATGCATTTACCGCTGACTGAATTCGGATCAATGAATTCATCTCGCTTTCTATCTTCTAGTTATTTACTCATTTAAATTTCACACCTCATCTGATGCATGGTGTTGTGTCTGGTTAAGATTACGCATACTACACGGACAACCAATCAATATCCTTTTCATTTATTGACACACACTTGCCTGGTTTTGATTTTCTGTCATGCTCCAATAGGAAAAGCATTAACGGATCGACGTTACTTGTTTGCACGTGAGAGTGCATGCTGCTCACCTCTTGTTTTCCCACTGACTTACTTAGTTGGCGGCAGCTTACTCGCCAGCTGCGTTATAGTGGTTATATATATATATATATATATATATATATATATATATATATATATATATATATATATATATATATATATACTTACAAATAAATGAATTGCAACAACTACTTGTTCTGCTGCTATTGATCACGAATACAACATATAGCATTCAGGATTTTAATTTGGTGGTCTCGCTCCTCCTCCGTCTGACTGGTCGGGAATGACGACTACGTTTATTTCTTTCTCGGTGATTTCCATGGTCAATAATCAGCAATAACTACCTGACAAAACCTAATCATATTTCCCGAAAATGAGCTGGTTGTTCATGTCTGCCAGGTTTATACACGTCATATGCAAATCGCCAAATTCTTTTTCACCGACTGACTACTTTCACTACTAATCAAATCCTAATCAGATACCAACTTTTACCACTTGTGAAATCCTTCGTCAAGAAATATCAACCAGTAAATCACAGCATTAACCAGTATATCACTTCCTATTACTTAGCGCTATGATGCTGTACCTTGAAATAGCCTTTGCAAATTTTAAACTAGCACTATTGGAGAAGTATTGTTAACTATCAGTTTTGTTATTCTTCCATCCACGTAGATTAGTTCTGTCTAATTTAACACCAGTTTGATTCGATTTGCACCTACGACGTTGCCCACTCATATGTTCCACCCGCCAATACATCTGAGTCTCATACCCAATTTGAGTCGGTAACAAACGCACTTTCATCTAAAAACTATCTGACCCATGTGAAATGGGGATTGCACTCCCGTCATATTTGCATGCGAATGTGTGTGTGTGTGTGTGCACTCGAAGCGTTGCCTTAAAGTTGCCCACCGTAACCACTCATCCACACGTTCTGCCCAAGCTGTGTTGATCTAAATGAGCTCCCGATTTTCACCCCGACAGATAAATCAGGCTAAGCATCTGATCGATAAATTCAGGATTATTTTAAGCTGAAGCCTCCAGCCCATGAGCATATCTTGATTGGAGACAGATTTCGTATCTTTCCTTGGGAAATAGTCACAACCAGTATGATCTAACTTGAAATCAATTCTCCCCATTCACGTGATTGTAATGAGCTGTTGAGCATAAAGGATGTCACTGTCCACGTGTCGTGGAACCATGCCTCCAGTCGGTTACCTGTTCAATTTGTTTCACGATTTGGCAGTGACAGAGCATACAGCTTGACTGTCAAAAGAAGCTGTTAATTTCTGTCTTAATATTTTAGTCCACTGAACCGGAGATAACAAAACCCAAAACAAAAACACGTCTCGCATAAAAAATAATAAGTAGCGTATGACGTTTCTGAATCTCAACAATCCTTCCTTTATATCAGTCGATTCATATCAGCCACATTTCATGGTAAATTTTATTAGCTCACGCATAAATCTGGTACGTGTTGCTCTATGCTCTCCATTCCGGTTGCTCAACGTCATTTTCTAAACATATTAATCCGGAAAAAGCGTATCGTCCTGACCGGTGGACAGAGAACAGATAAACGTACGATGTGAAGTGATTTTAAGTATTTCATGACCATTGAGCTGTGAGATGCATTTACTCAGTTTGGGCAATTTTAATCTATTGGTCTTCATTCAGGCGGAATCGTAGCCTAGTTATCTCTTAATATGATTTGGTAATGCAGTGGTTTGAATTCCGCAACAGCCATCTTCAAACGATACCATGAAGTCAAGCAATTTGAATCGTGAGAGGCGTGCATGACGAAAGGTCAATTTTTAGAATCACAAGGTGATTCTTCGAAAGTTATTCTGTCGGTTAGCTAGGGACATCCTTCAGAGCGAGGACCCCGTCTCACGATTCAAACGAGAGTAATGTAATGAACCTAACATGGAGCGCTTAAGTATACCGATGATTGGGCAGGAGAGTACCGGGTACGCATACCTGATGAGCGGCAACAACCATGAAATCGGTCACGTGTTTGCGGGGGAATTTCGTCCCCTCATTCACATAACATAGCATACTACTTGCGTCATAAAGTACCTTGACTTATTCCATAATTCTGACTGGAGATGCAGTTGAAAAAGATAATCCTGAGTAAGAAAACTCACAACAGTGCCTTAAAAAACCGGGAGATGAGACAACTTTTTCAACCAACAATCTATTTCTCGTCTGTTTATGGGTGCATCAGTTCAGGCAGCGTTATCACTGCGTTTGTGTTTCTGTTGCCCAACTTTGAAGCATGGCCCATTAGATGTTAAAGGGCAGTTTGAAAGCTAATGCACTCAGAATCGTTCAGTACCAGCATTACCGCAGGAGGTGACCGAAGTTTTCAAATCCACCCTCGTTGACTGTTCTTATCAGTATCGTCGAACCCAGGAAAAATTTAGGAACATCGTCAGTATCTGACACAAGAAAATGTTAAGAATTCTAAGGGGAAATAAAAATATTGTTACTGCCAGACCTGATAAAGGTTCCGGAGTCATGTTAATGAATCACCTAGGTTGCATTGTTAAGATGCACGCCTTTCTTAGTGACCGAAGAAATTTACCGAACCCAACAGAGGGATGGACACAACCAAGAATTACTGCAACCCTGAGAACACTGCAGAATCAGAATTATGAGAATACAGGTTGGCAAACAAGCTCGTTTTCTGTGATACATACTCATGCCATTACTTCACAATAAATATCACGACAGGTGAAGGAACACCACCCTGCACGGTTGCATACTGGGGCAATTAAATCGCTCACCAGCGCGGTAGTTTCACACCTAGCTCAGTCTAATCACACAGTAAACGTGTCCAAGGTTTTCGTACCCTTATAAGATCCAGGGTCGACTACCAGGACAAGCCAAATGTCTCATGCTGGCCGCAGCTGAGTCTCTCAGTATCTGCCTACACAATCCTCAAAATAATTTGTGCGTGTTCTTAAGCTGTCCTGCCCCCCCCCCCCGGCACCATGCAACAGGCCGCATACCAGATGAATACTGACATAAAATGTGAGAAATAATCCGCATCCGGTCTTGATTGAAGCCTGGATCACAATTGTTTTATTTGCTCTTTATGTCACCATTATTCTCTGTCAATCCCTGTTTGTCTGATTGGTCCAATTCCTTAACTCGTAGTAATATATTGTGATGTAACGGCATGAGTATGAATCACTGAAAATGAGCTTGTTCGCCAACCTGTGTTCTCATAATGTGCTCACTGGGAATAATCAGAATTATATTTCGAAAGGTACTCACGTACAAATACGACCCACGGTCACCAGTATTCATCGTCTATTTGGCTTACCGAAGGTACACAAGTTTGAGTACCTGGTGAAACCGATGCTCGACATGAGTGCTTTTCCTTGTCACCTAATTGCTAGTTGACCCATCGAGATATATATTGGGAGCAGTACGCAGAAGAGTTGCTTAATACGGCGTAAACGACACATTTCAATCGGTAGGATTAGTGAAAGAACAAAATACGACGGGGCTTGAAATGGCTTTCTGAATGTAGTATCATTATTTGCAAATGTCCCATTGTTAAAAATAATCGAATATTTGTTGAATTACGTAACCAAAAACGAACTAAACTTTGCTATTCCCATAGCCAATCGAAATTGACTACTACTGTTGTGAGTGTATATACTACTTGGTAAGTAGTTGATTGCTGGAGACGGAACTATGGGCAATTGTGGATCAACGAACACAGCTAAGTTCAGCAGTCCCGACGCAATAAGGTTAACGACGATCTGCAAACCATATGGCTGCTCTTCTGTTGGTCGGTGACTGTCTTCAAGTGAACAGGACAGAGACTTGGCAACTTGGCACACTCTTTCTCATATTCGAAGTAGAATTAGGAGGCAGTTTTCATTTTCCGGATGTAAACCTTACAGAAAGGGAAGACGGGAAGCTTTTCCGGCGTATATATCGAAAGCCAACAAGGACAGGCCAATACTTTCTTTTTGCTAGTTTCTTGCCTCTAAAAAACAAATAGAACCTGGTCCGGTCCCTAGAGTCTCGTATACGAAAGATCTGTCCCGAGGAAATAGTGAATGATAAATTAGATTACGCTAGATAAACTCTGTTAAACAATGGGTGCCAAGAACTTTTCATTCAAAAAAACATTTTGGAAGTACCTAAACAACCGCCAGTAATGACCTTCAAGAAGAAAAGTGCATAGTCACCTCCCCTTTAAAGGGGACGTTCAAAGTGAACTACTAGTTCGTCGCCTAAGTAATGCAAACTGCCGTACATTTCCCGCCGCCACTTTACGCACCCAATTCGCTAGCCGGTCAATGATCTTTCTGAATCTCAAAGACAAATTGTATGTCCTTTCCTCCTCCATGTTAACCTATTCCTTTGTTTGCTCACGTTCGGTAAGTGGTTTGACTAAACGACACGGCAACTGTCTCGAAGAGTGAAGGTACACAAACCAGCTTGGTTCAAAACAGGGAATACAAGAAACGGGACTCGTGTAATTGTAATGCACCTAGCCGACACAGGGCTCCAGGTGAACGACGAAGCCTTCAGGATAATCTGCACAGTACTAATGAATTCGCGGAATGGCGCAGGTCAAATCCATTTGGGCACAGTGGAAGCAGTAATGATTAGGCTGTTGAGCCCGTCTTTTCATTCTCGTAAGCTATTTGTGAAACCTCTTCGTTTACCCTGGCAGCTATCGGAAAATGGTAAGCAAAATCCAGGTGACCTCGACCGTGACCTTTCAGTTGTGACAGGAAGCCGTCAACCCCTCGCAAACGTACTTAGTTCGCCGGTTTGTTCCAACCACGAACAACAAACTCTCCCATTCCGAACTGCGCAAAAACTGAAAAGTTCATTACCGAATCTTGTTTTGACATTGTAATCATTATTCCGAATATACACGTTCTTATCTTGCATATTTAACTGCATTAGCCATAGGATGACGTTATAAAAAATAAACTTGTCCTTCTTCGTGTAATTTTCTCCACTATTCAGTGGGATTATTCAATGAATTTCTCTTTTAACCATAAACATAAAGGAATCCAGCTGCTTCTTTCACAAGCATGGGCCCACTTCGCTGGCCGGAATCGAACCTTTAACCTTTTGCGCACCGAGCCGTTATGGCACCAACTTAGGAATTGCAGTTAGGCCAGTCAGATGGCAGTAAAGCAAGCGAATACCTTTATAATCATAAACGTGGCCAATGTGTGATCCGGCAAGTTTCGGAGCACATGTCTTAATGGTTAATCCTTTGTAATCACGAGGAATAACGAAGAATCTCCGGTTCGTTCCACTGCACATGGTTACATCAAATCACGAAGTTGACCTCAGCGACCATTTATAGTAAAGCCTAGTAGTCTAACGTGAAAGATGGTCGTTTTCGGCAAGTTGTTACTCTTCATGTCAAGGGTTTTATACACAAAACCCATGACCGGCCTAGCAATTGTTTCCACTCACCAAGTACGCACATCCGACTGTCCCCTTCTATCTATTTGTTCTGTTACTTGTAAATCCCTTAAGTGTTTCTTCATAACAGTCTAATTCATGCATCGGAAGTGTGAGTGGGTGCTCCTCTTACCTTGTCACTAAGCCAAAGGACATACAACCCCCCAATTTACGGATCTTCACTCCAGCTTGCTTTTTCTCAGTATTTCACCTGCTGTACCATACGTACAACGGTATATCTTACTATGGCCATGAACAACCTAAACAAAATACTTGTTTTCCGCGACCTGTTTATTCTTTCTGTTATCCGAGATGGGTTAAAAGAGATACGGTTCGTGATTACCTTTGATTAGACGGGATTATTATTACTACGATGGTACGTGCTCTGTTGCCTTTGTTCTCCGTTTCCCACTTGCTTTTGACTTTTCCCCATCCGGGTTCAGGATGCGATATCTCATTGCGGGCCACGTCGACACGAATAATTGGAACAATTTGGTGGTTTTTTATTCTAATCATGGTCTCGTCGTACACCGCAAACCTGGCCGCATTTCTTACTATCGATCGTATGGAAACGGATATCGAGAATGTGGAAGATTTGACCAGGCAGACCAAGATCAAATACGGTACATTGTATGGGGGATCAACGTATTCTTTTTTTAAAGTAAGCATCACCATGGTTTTCACTCGATTTCTTTGTCCCTCATGCACACACGCCTGAGTTGAGCAGTAATCACTGAAACTGATCGGTTCAAAAAGGTTTCTAAGGTTTTTGTACGGTGAGACATAAGAATGATTGATCACCTAGGGCGCATTAGGTATTTTCCACGAAGTTACTGAAACTTTTGACCATGCATCAGAAGGACAGTTATCCCCCTTTAACCGCGGACATATTTACGACGGTGATATTTGTGCTTATTTTCTATTTAGTAAGCAGGATGGCACACAATTTCAGGAAAGGGTTTTCTGTTAGATATAGAGACCATCAAAAATAGAGCTCTCCTGACTCGGCAGGAATCGAAAGCTTCGTACTACAGGGCCAAGTGCCCACCTTACGGACAATCTGATCACCCGTAATGAAATATTTCAAAAAATAACTTTAAGATCTAATGCGAAAGAATCGGTGGTTTTACCCTACTACACTTATGTGCCCTTTACACGGGTAAGTAGGTCTTGCGTGGTAACAGAAGTCAGACTACAGAAACCTGAAGCCGTACAATACAGCTCGGATACTTGGAAAAAGTCAAACAGTGCTCCTTCGCTTTGTATCAACTCTGTAATCAACAGTAAAAACCTTCTAACTAATTGTTCATCCTTTCCATCGGGCCTATGAACACATCAGAAATTCATTTTCAGCAGGTAAAAGCCTAAAATATTAGACCAGAGATGTTACATCTGAAGAACCAATCAATTTACCACAATATCACATGGATTGAACAGAACTTATTGAACGTTGCATAGCCCATTACTCGGAGGTGTTTCAGTTTGAGTGGACATTTTGAACGACTTATCTAAAAACATCGACGGTGCTGAGAATTATTATGTTTCTGATGAAAGATCCGAATTTCAAACCATATAGGCATTGCTTTTCTGCTTTATGACAGGCGTTGTGTGTTGCTAAGACTATATGGATACAAAACTCACGTCTCTGGCAACCAAGAAATAATGGGTCAGCGAAAATAGAAGAACGTACATTCACAACACCCTCTCAATTCGAGACTAACTAAGTCCGCCATGGCAAATATTTGAACTTCTGATACCACCAACCTTTCGATGATAAACTCACCTGTTATGAACTAGACGTGGGTGATGAAGAAAGCAGACATTTGTTAAATTAAGGATAGTTCTTCGAGAAGAACGAAGAGTATCAGACAAATGAGGTTAGAGAAGTTTTTCTACTTCCCAGTTATATTTCAAATAACTCGAACCAGGAGAATTTCACGTGTACCTTTTTGTGGGTTTAAATATAGTTTGCATGCACGTGGAGCTCCAGTGTATTGGTTCTAACAGTTTTCCCATACTACATCTTCTTGATCTCGTCAGAAAAGAACGGATCATATGATAAAAGTCAGCTATATGGCTCATTTTTTTCTTGTGAAAAAAGTCACGGGACTTTCCCGCATCTTCTATTTCTTTTTTTATATTTCTAACGGTAAGCTTAACGATAGCCTCTATGTGGTTGGACACCGTTCAGATCAAACCCAATTTCCTTCCGTTAACAATTGTCCCATATAAGCTATTAAAATGTGATCCCATTGGGATTGATTGGAATGGGATCCCAGTGGATGTTATATTTTGACTGATTAGGATCTGTTAAACCGAGATCAGTTTAGACGATTTTCATCAACACATATCGCTCATTCTGAGTCAAGTTGAAGAGAGTATGAAATCACAAGGCAAGTCAACCTAAGGATACTCGGATGGTTTTTCATTACCCCTTACTCCTATCCCCAAGGGGTTGCTTATGCCCAGTAACCCATTCTCGTTCCCTAGCCTCCAAAAGAAAATGAATCTACTGCCTTTCCGATAGCTTTGTTTCTTGGACTCGGAATCCAGAGGACTTCAGCAACGCATTCATAAGTCATGTGCACGTTCTAGTATTTAACTAACGATTATTTCGTCACAAGCTGACCTTTTATAATCTGCAATTGTATATATATATATATATATATATATATATATATATATGAGCACTTACACATGCAGCCTCGTTGTTCGTTGGGTTAGCAGTGACCCAGACACGAATAACTATGAGAAATCACAGTTGTGATTCATTTGTGGGCTCTTCAATGAAGGGTATCCATTCACACTCCAGACGATTCAAATTAGATTCTAGTAAACATATAAGATCGGAGTGTACAAGTATTAAGACGAGTGGGCAGAGGAGTACCGGGTACGCATACCTGATGAGACGGCAACAACCGCGAAACCGGTGGTATGCTTCCGGGGAAATTTTGTCCACACGTTAACATACTACTTACTATCAATATATATATGTGTATATGAAATAAATACACCCCGTTAGATATATATATATATATATATATATATATATATATATATATTGTACATGTGCGTATAATATCCGTACAGGGGCAGAATGTGGGCAGGTAAGCTGAGCTACGGATGCAATTTGATGGACGTGATCATTTCGAACATTCGAGGCTGGCAGGCCTTAAGGCTTTCGGTCACCAACTCCCAACACATAAATTTCGGGTTGCTCTTGGTTGTTCACAAGTTAGTGATGTCTCCTCGAAGAAAAACCGAATGAAGCTGTGCAGGCCATTCCGAAACATATCTCCAAGACTCTTCACACGTCTATAATGGAGAATGCACTTGCTTTTTTCACATCCAAAAATGCAACGCCGCGAGCCGGAATCCAACCGACTAAATTCCGCCTACCAGACAGATGTTCTACCAACTCCAAAAATTCATAGCTACTGTGTTGGTTTTAACTACCGGGCTAACCTTGCCGGTCTCTTCTCAGCGGGAAGACCACCAAATGGCTGAACGTGATCCAACGGACAAGAAAATGTATTCATAAATTGTATTATTGGCTCCAGAAGCCTGAATCTTCTATAATGGAAAAATCACTGGCATTTTTCGTATCCAAAAGTAAAACCTTACTTAGCAGCTCATTTTCCCGTAGAAGCTATCCAGATAAATTTAAAATAAAAGTTCAGAAAATGATATTGGTAGCCATTGTGATCCTGATGCCAGAGCTCAAAGGTAGGTGATGGTCACGTTTTGGTTAGAATCACACCGAAGCTGACGAATTCTGATATTCGGCGCACTTCCATATTTGTCAAAATCTTTCAGATTTAAATGCGCTACCAAGCCACACAGCACCAACAAGAGAGATTTATGAACGATGTCACTTTGTTAGCCATGGCTTTTCATTGACTAAAGGTATGAGAATTTATGGATGTTCTCATTTGACCTGGAGCAAATAAAAATTAAGATTTGTCTTTCTGTTCTATTCAAACATTTCCTGTGTGGGGAAAGTCCACCTGAACAAAAGTTCTCGGCCTCTCTTTAGCCCTAATTTCCAACTCAAGCTTCTCACGTAGCTTCTAATAATAACATGGTAACTGGAGCATGCTGGATTCAGTATTCCTCCGTGGGGGTTGCACATGCGCGATCTGCGAAGACACAGAGAGAAAACATTGTGAAACGGAGCTCAGTAAGAGCAGATGCAAGCATCATTACTTACACTGATAAAGATGGGCATGACGATCTACATCTGAGCGCGTTAAGCTGCTCTTCCCGAGGAAAAAAACACTGTCCTGTGTTCGTACTTTATTCTGGCCGGTCAGGGGGCAGAGTCTGTCGGTAGGGTTCACGGGAAGTGCTAGATAGAAAGCGTTTTGGCAGGGTCATCAAAAATGTGGTATGATGGATATGGTGTTCTTCCGTGGGGGATGCGAGTGCGCCGTATGCAAAGACAGAAAGAGAATCCGACGAGCCGAAGCTCAGTAAGTGCATAATCATGCACCAACACTTGAACCGATATGGATGGGCGTGATCTATGTCCGAGCGCGTTGCATCGCCAAAGGTTGTTTTTCATGAAAGTATTACGCATGCGTTCATCAGAGGAGCTTGGGACCCTTGCTGACTATGATGCATTTATAAATTTCCTGTAATTTATATACCTCAAGCTTGAAATCAGAATGGATAACTGAACTGAAAAAATAGATACTTTCACTGAGAATGAAAAATGTGTCTCGGGAAAAAGGATAGAAAGAAACCGCTGTTTAGTTCAGCGTACTCTGTGCACGAAGATAATATCTGAATAAATATATTTTAATTACATGCCACTCATTCTCACGAAATTTGTTAATTTTTCCCCACATGGAGCAAAGTCATGAGCTCCAAAAAAGTTTTTTAAAAATGGATAAATTAATTTCCAGTTCCCAGATCAGAACACGTTGGGCTGTCTTGGTTTATGTCAATAATAGGGTAAAGTGAGCCGCAGCGACTGAAAATGACGAAGTTCCTGGGTAGAAAGCGTTACACGTGCTGCTAAGGTAACTCATCACATCACTAAGATATTACAGCAATGTACGTTTTCCATTTGGAGTAGCAGAAAATTCGAAGGATTAAGGAACGACCGTGATAATAATTGCACCCCTAATGACTGGTGATAAACTGGTCTGAAAAGTATTTTCGGGTGATTCATCTCAATAAACTAGCTCAAATTTAAGATTATTTTAAGCTCCAGTAACTTCAAACTTCAAAATATGAAAAAATGTAGTGCTGTATCAGGTAGACTGAAACAAACTCTGAATTCTAACATTTATTCACAGATACAGCTAGAGTGGAGGGTACCCGTCAACTTCCCGAGTGATTAACCAATCACTAACAAGAACCCATGGGCTTTGAGGGATTCTGGTGCACAGTATCGCATAGGGATAGGAAAAATGAAACACTAGACCGCTGATTGAGAAAAAATTTGATGGATATCTTAGTTGCTTTCTGTACTATTAGGTTATCAGGTGAATATTTCAAAAACTTGGAAGATGACAGTATGCACACTTAGTCATTTTAGAAACACAACACATTTTCCGTTTTATTAGATTAGCGAAGGTTTCAGCAGAAAACTCTGATCCTTTCTCAAGAACCTTACGTACTATTTCCAGCGTCGGACAGTAAAATTTGAACTAACAATGATTTGTGAAAAATCTGTTTTCAAAATGCATGATTTTTCTATGATTGGTTAGTCTGTCGATTTAGTTAATCATCAGATGAGTACATGATCTTCTGCCCATAGCCGAGCTCATGAAAATTGTCCACTCATGATTCCCTAGGTTATGAAGTCACAAGTCATTTGATCAGAGTGATCTCTGCTAATCCATTGTTTACCTTGTCAGTACCGTACCGAAACTGCTGAGAATTTGCGGCTCACTATTTCGGTCTCAAGTCATAGCAGCTGGTTATCTGTGACGGCGTTTAGGGATTCTCAAGTCTTGGGGAACCCACCCAACCCCAACAAATACACTGTTCTCGTCAGAACTTGGAATAAAATAATACTGATCTAACCATTCTGTTGCACAGTACAAAACAATTAGGTTCATTGGTTTTCACCTTTTTATCTACCCCTAGCCGTAGCTGGTGCAAACTTGGTGCTTATCATTCTGTTAGGTTTCTGAAAGCTGTTTTCGTCGAATCGAAACAATTTCCTAATGATAGAAGAAATCATTTGCATAACATTTTTCGGGTTATCCTCCGTGCAAATAACCAACCTACATAAATGCGCAAGATTTCGTTGGCATCGGTAGCATAATTTATGGATGATTAGTGTAGCCACGCCACGAAATATATCTACCATATTTCATTTCTTATTCCCTGGGAGGTCAAAAATAAATAATATTTTACTTTAGCCATTATATGATAGTGCATGGTATTTTTGTTACGGGGCGGCTGTCCGTCAGCAAGAATCGAACCGGGATGTTGGTGTCCAAATTCCACAGTGATGGCCGTTTGACCACCACCTATCTGCGAGAATTTTGATGTCGAACTTGCGTATGAGTGGTGCCAAATTCGGTTTCTCTAATATCCGTTTGAAATTAATTGCCGAAAGGTAGGGTGATTCAAGATGACTTATGAACGACTGGTTGGAAGTCTGAGTGTGCATGGACAATCAACTCGGTCATGTTCTAAATTAGATCACCAGACTTTGTAAATCTCGTTTTAAGTACAGAATATAAACTTCATATATCGGCTGAATTGTGAAAAACACAAGAGTTTCGTACTTCGAAAGCTGCTTTCTATTTTCCCCTCAAACTGGAATACAGCAAATATACATAACGTACGAAAGGAGAATAACTATGCTCACCTTCGTTTCTGCTTGATGATAACCGGGCTCTCGTGAAAACTTGGCAATTGACTGATTAATCCTAGTGCACCATAGTGAAAAATAGGATTTTAAGCAACCTAATTTTAAATAAATTGATTCTTTAGTCAAGACATTTACGTAGTTACGGGAAAAAATGTTATGAAGATCTTTATGGCAAGTGAATCATGTTTTTTCAATCACAATTACAGATGAGCTTAGCTGGGGAAAAATGGCGTTTGGAAAAAATCAATTAACGACGGATTCTTGGTAACGGATGTCCACATCCAGCATCTGCCAGAAAGACAGTCGGTGTCAAGCTTGATATGAAAAAATGACCCCGGTCAAGGACACTGACCTGACTTCTCATGCGATTTAGAAAATATGTTGGTGGCACTGTTATTACACAGAAAATCGATATTGGCTCCCCCGAAGCACAATCATCAAATCAGCTCTCTAGTAAACAGGTTCATTTTGCAACTTCGCTCCTTGCTGGATAAGCTCATCGAATCTCACTGTACGTCTCTAAGAGTCCATTTATTATAGCTAAGATGAACCCATGTAACAGGCTACTTTGGACTTTTAGTCACAGTACGTCGGAATGCAAAACATTTTTCAAAGTTAACTTTATTTCCCCCTATTGCGCATAGCATTCCGACATACCGACTTATCAACGTATGTGGGAGTTCATGAATGCAAACAAATCGCTGTTTGTAAACAAAACGGAAGATGGTATTGTTCGCGCGTTGGACGGAAATTACGCATTCATATTGGAGTCCACTCTCAATGAGTACTATTCCCAGAGAAATTGTCTGTTGACACCACTTGGTGGTTTGTTGGATCCACGGGGTTACGGAATCGGATTACCGATTGGCAGTGAGTCGTCCGTTTTTCCTTTTTATGTCTGTACATCTACAATTGCCGGGGAGCTAGCAGAGTGGACCTTTGTATTGTAAATCTTGTTCAGTGGAGACATTTTCAATTTTAGCTGCACTGTTCGGGTTCATGTGGTTCCGGTCTTGTGTCTTTTTATAACCATACTTTCAAATTACATAAATTTTATTAGCAAAATCCGCATCTAATTGTACGCTCATTCCATAAATCACTTTATTTTATATTGTTTATATAGTAATATTCCGATCATTTTATCCAAGGCTTTTCATGATACTTGACCTCTGACCTTCCATCTTAACAAGAATCGTGAATCGGAGTAGGTCTCGAAGAATATACGGACCCAGTTTGATAGACATGTTTCCACAAAATCACTCCGGAACAGTTTCATCTGGTGTTTTTGAAGCTGTCATGTGTAAAGTATATTCACAGTCCTTCAACCTTGAATCATTGAAACCTGTCGTGTCTATTTATGCGTCCCGAGCGGACACTGCTAGGTAATCCGGATTGACTTACCAAAGATTCTTTCCCGTCGACACAATGAGGCGTATCAAACAAGCTGACGAGCACCAGGCCGGACAGCCTAAGGCTAACATATAGGACACTCGTTATTGAATGTCAGACCCTAGCGGTTTACGGATGGCACCCAGGAAATAGGCCTCGGTGATTTTTCGAAACAAACCGGATGAACCATGACGTTGCTAAGGTGATTTCAGCTGTTTTATCAGAACGTTCTATTGGTAGACAGCAATCCTCTGTCACCCGGTTTGTTATTACTTTTGAACTACTGAGATCTCACGTGGTTCTCTACTCCAAGTGTCACAGTTATCGTTGTGGACGGTCCTCCTTGATTGTTCAACGGACATTCGAGACCATGAGGTTTGATCTTCACAATAAGCTGCTGAACAAATACGAAGAACTACCGCATAGAAACTTCAAACCCTTATTACAGAATCATTCTAGCTTGGGAAAAAGTGTGCATCAGAATTAGTTAAACTGTTATTATCGTGGACTTTGAACAAAAACCACCGGAGTTCGGTCCCAGCCATCGCCAGTAACTTTCTCATTTCGCAGGCTTCCGTTGGCTACGGCCTCCTGCCTGAATTGTTGCACTCTTTTGCACAATAAATACAAAATAGGAACTAAAAGATTATTTTTTGTTTGTTTTTTATTACCTGTTGTCATTGTTCGCAAATTAGTGATAAAACATGAACGAACCGATTTCCTAACAATTCGTACAAATCAAAACAGAACTAGAAGAAATATACTCCAAACACTCTACATAACCTCACCCCCCCCCCAAAAAAAAACACGGCTTTCGTAAGCTTTACTTTGTCTGACTGGATGACGGCTACTGTGAAATGCGGCAGGCCGGAACAGTCGATGAAGTTGTTTGTATTAGGCTAACTCAGATAGCGTCTTTCAACTAACACCTGATTGAAATTACTTTCGGACGAAAAAACAGAACATTCGGTGGGTAACAAGTTCCAAATTTTCACTATATATCACGTGTCAATATGACGAAGAACCCTGTATTTATTCATGTGCAAACTTTCGGTAGTACTTTCAACCGAAAGGTTTCCTTAAAAAACAATGTTCCTCCTTTTTTCTAGCCTTCTGTAACAAACTTGTCAGATGAACATAATTTTGTTTTTAGAAACTGACCACATCGATCTCGAATATCGATTTTTCGTCTGTTCGACACTATCAACAACTGGACAACAGATGCCAATAAACGTGATGTTTATGATGCCGGTTGTTTGTGTGTTAACGAAACCAGTGTAACTTCTTCGTCACACTGAGGTCAAATGAGAGTAACATTTCAGACAGAAAATTTTTCGGAATAAACGTTTGTAGCATTCAGGGCATAATCCAACTGTGTTTCTTCCCACTATATACAACAAACGAAATTTGTTTTTGGAATAAATCGTAGATTTTCTGGAGGGATATTGTGAACATTTTGAAATTTCTATCGTAAGTTCTGAGCAAGTACCGATCCTCTGCAGACGATGAGTTGCGCTGCAACGCCTAGGCTTGACTGAAAGACAAAACGTGCATTTTGTGTCCAGTGCTTTCACAAGTACAACGTATTACAGTTCGTTAACTGAGGAAATACTATTCTGCCAAGAACAAAAGTCTCAACGCTATTATCCCGAAGATCTGACAATCAACAAGCCCGCCAACGGTGGCTCGTCGGGATATCAACAAAATTAGCCAACTGTTACACCTACGCCTCTTTGCAAGATAGCTGTACGATCCACTTGAAAGCAGTTGTTATCTCGGAGGAAAAGGCAATCTTTTGGTTTAAATATTCTTATTTACCTGGTTGCATTTGGTCCCTCTGCCCTAGCCGAGTTTGTCATTATTCCACAACTGCTCATAATTGCTTTTTGAGCAGCCATCTACTTATTCGCCTAATAAGTAATACGCACACTCCGCTACCATAGTAGCAGCATTAGTGGCGGCAATGGCCGTAGTAACAGCAGCAGAAGTGAACTGGGATGCTATTCTTCATTCACGAGTAGATGCGGAATCGACAGGATTTATGGATTCCGAAGGAAATTAAAAAGTGGTTAAGTCATGCGGATAGACCAGAAGCTGATTTAGGGAACAAACATACATGCAGATAGTGAAAGAACATTCGGAAATGTTGATGATATACGCTGAATGCAAATACGATTACTTGCTGTCTGTGGTGCTTTTAGAGTTGGTGCTGTGCTTGATTTTCAACCGACGATTAGAGAAATTATTTAGTGAAACTTCTTGTGGATTACTACAGCATTAGTGATGGCGTTCGTAGTAGTAGGATTTTGTTGTTGCCAACTGAAACTCTAAGAGTCTCATTTTGCACTCGTACTGTAAAACGCCATCTCACTGATGAAAGCTTTTGAAGTAAGTGTTTGACAAGGAGGTAGTCCGATTACAATCTTTTGGTAATCCCCATCATAGTTGTCAAAAAACTATAGCAATTCTCTAACCTTGTCAATCTTACAAAAATGAGCCTTCTGTCGTTCCAAATCAGATAATGGATTTCGGGATCTATTGTCGGAAAGCATCCTCAAACTGCAAAAGGACCAAACACTGGAAAAAATGCGACAATTCTGGTTACAGCGATACAATGCCACTGTGCCGTGTTATTTGCAAAACTCGCAATCTTCCATACCATCCCGGAGTAAACTTACCTTGTCCAAAATGTCCAGTGCGTTCATCGGATTGGGAGCTGGTCTCCTGCTGGGTGTTCTGGTTTGGATAATGGAAATGAGCGTGTGGATCTACCGGTTACGAAACAAGCCACCGGTAAGTTTCCCTCGACTGAAGTATGCGTGCGCAATTTTTGCCATTTTGATATGCGGCTTTCTACCGAAACCGTGTTAACTGTGAGTGTCTGACACGTCAAGCAGAATTTCTGAAATTATTATGATGATATAAAATTTGTTTTTTGTCATCAAGAAGTTAGGCGATATACATGGAGTTTCCCTCATCTGTTTGATAAGAAGTTAAGACACACGCAGTCATATGTTACTAGTATAGACTACGAAGAGGGAGAGAGAAGTGATGTGTCAAAAATACCACTTATCCTCTGCTGAGATGTTTATCATACGAAAGCGGACGCGTTGCTATTCGTGGTCTGTTACTTTCGGTTCCATTATTGACAGCCTGAATTGTCCTTTGTTCAAAGCTGCATTGGGGACAAGACAACGGAGAGCGAGCAGTTGTCTTCAGTGGATCCTTACCAACACACCCACAAAAAGAGTTCATTCCTCCAGCTCGACCTTCCCCCATTTTATAAAGCTACGATAAAGATCTTTACCCTGGTCACTGGGGCAAAGCTGTCATGTCACCGATATGAGTAATAAGAGTACGAATGAGACTCACTGAAAACAATAGTTCCCTTTCCAGCGTCTCGTTCCTAGTAAGATAGTTGAAGAGAGAACAGAGTTACGCGTAGTACCGACGCGAGAGAAGCCGCTGAAAACCAGCCTGCATAATCTGGCGGTAAAGCATGGGACTCGCAATCATGTTCTCTGGGTTCCAGTCCCGGGTGGCTCTGCAGCCTATGTTCCCTAACAAGAATAGAAGAGGCTGAACAGTAATTCTGAAGTTTCCTCTGAAGAGTCAAACTAGAGCGACGCATGGAGCATAATCTCATTGACAGCACAAAAAGTTCTACTTCTATGAAGACGGAGTAAGATGAAGATATTTGTGGATCTCATCTGTGTTTACTTTCACATGCAATAACCACGGTGGTCTGGTTTTGTGTTCATTGGTCTCCTTAAACTCATCGGGCCTTTACTTCAAAAAGCTATTCACGAAACCAGTTTCGAGTGCTTTAGTTTTCCAATAGTACGTAGTTACCTCTATTGTCTATATATTTACTGATTATATTGACCCGCGATCTGGTGTGCACGAATATTTCTAAGGCCTATTTTGAAAATTTCCGTTGCTTTACAAAAATCTTCAGAGTCCGTGCCAGAGGGTCCACCGTACATGGGTTTGCACTGAAACCTTCATCGAAGTGCTGCACCCATCATTGAGATTAGCCGAATTGCTGCTTCTTTCGGTGATGTATATTGAAAAAGACTTATCATGGAACTAGCTGAACCGGGCCACCGTGATGAGAAGTATTACCCTGGGTTGAACTTCTGATCAGCTTGCTTCTTACCAGCATTAAAATGATGCGCAGAATCCGACAGTCACCGTAAGTAGTCCACATGGCTATCGAATCCCACCACAGAGGTTCGTTCATCGAAAATCGGAGTGCACGCCTAAACCTCAGCGGGACTGAGTTACTCAGATTCCGACGCAAAACAACAAACATTCAGCTAGGACGAAAAGTATGAGCAGTATAAATTCAACAAGTATTGAATTTTATAATTTATTATAAATTATCAGCGGTCACCTAACCCTTGAAAACCATGGGAATAGAGCCATTTTATTCGCGTTAGGACCCATTAGCTTTAGCGAGTCTCCACCCCACTCCAAGTAGAAATCAAATTCATGGTGAACAATGCTGAGGAGAATACCTAACCACCACGCTAACCCGCCTGGTTTTGAACGGTTTGTTGGACACTGGAAATCTGCATGACAGTGTCCATTAGCTATTGCCTGTTACCAACCCACTGCCCACACATCGATCAACACCAGTGATGGATGACTTTGACGTAAGGACAGAGTTCAACAAGGATTATTTTAATAATACTAAATTATAGAGTTTGACCGCTATATGAATATGAACTTACTACCTCTATTCATTACTACATTATTAAGGTCTATATCATCTAAAGAACGTATGAAACTCTTCCCGATTAAATGATGGTCAACTCATTAGTAGGTGCTGGACCATGGGAGATTCATATTAATGCCGAAAATGCAAGCGGATTTTCCGTTTTCTGAGATCCTGGCTCCTTGTGTCAACAACTAAATTCTGTGAGTATCTTCCAAAGCCTCGTGCATCCCATTTAGCCAATTGCTGCTCGTTCCACTGGGAATTGATCGACGAAGTTAGTTCCGTGAATAAATCCAGGACGGTTTCTGTCTCACTGGAATAGGGTTTTGCGCATTACTGAGCAGCCACCTACGTAATTCACGTCCGACTGACCGCGCCGAGGTAGCTCGGCAAACAAGGCCTCTGCCCGTTAAGCAGAAGAACTTCAAATTTATTCCGGTTCGCGGCACTGGACTTAAGGATTTGAAAAATGCAAACAGGTTTCGATTACCAAAGTACTAAGTCGAATTTCGGAGAATTGAACTCAGAACTATCCTGAAATAAACAAACCAGATCTGGAATTGTTACGTGAATGACACAACGGACTAGGTAGGAGTTTTCTTTCGAACGACCAACTAATATCTAAAAATGGGAAATATTTATAGTACATAAACCAAATTTGTACCTAGTGTTTTCAATACTGAGTGTACAGTTGTGGTAGTTGGGAGCAGTTGGAAGTGAAACACCATAAACCAACTTGTGTTTGGTTAAAACCACGCACACTACTAGGACAAACAGTCAATATCCCTTTTAGCATGGACAAACACGTGCTTGGTATTGACCTTTAATCATGCTTCAGCGCCAGCAGCATTGACTTATCGATTTTGTTATGTGCTGATTGGCCTAACTCTTTTGCAATTGACTACACATGTATTTTAGCTCTCTTTGCTAACTTGCTTGTGACTTACTTGCAGGCTACGGCCGGATCTTGTGTTTACGCTAGCACATATAAATGTCATGCCAATCTTGCGTGTCCTACTACGAGCTACGAACACAACATCAACAATGGGAATGTGTTGAAATATCACAAAAAACAAACCGTGGATGTCTCATAAAGGCAAACTTGTCCTATGACCCAATTTGTAATGAGCACGTGTGATCGCTTTTCATGAACGACATGTTTTCAGTGGGCATCTGAAAAAAACATTCCCCGTTTAGTCAGTTCGGTTTATCAATATTATCTACAATAATTTTTACATTCCTACTGAATACCTAACACGCTAGCCATCTCCTGGACAAAACAATTTTACAGTGATTTCACGGATAGTCTTTAGCGGGAAGAATTTTTCCACAAATTAAAATCAACCACACTGGTTCCGTACGCAGAGGTTTGATGCCCGTGTGAATCGTTGCCACCCCAAGGCTCACAAAAGCAACTGATTAGTCAGGAAGAACGGGTCGTAAGAAGTTAGTCATGTTTTATGGCTGTCTGTATGTTGATCACCGCTGACTGATTTCTTGTGGTTATTCAACAGGCTAATATTTCGCTCAGGTTCTTCGTGCAATATGTCTGAGATGGAGCCTGACATAAATAATTTGTATGCATGTTTTCTGCTAATTATTATCTCTTATGGTCTACCACAAAGGCTTTCCGTCTGTAGATGACCTGTAATTGCAATTTAGTTTTTCTGTGCAGATGTAGCACACATTTTCTCTTACTTTCATTCAGTCTGCTTCTATGTCAGGTTCCTCTTGACGACTGGTCACCAAAATCTATTGCACAATCAAATGATTCACAATTATTTAGAAAATGTCCCCGTCTTTTGGATTTTGAAACATTTACCATTTGATCTATCGTTGACCGTAAAATTATCTCTCTCCTTATCACCCCTATGTATGTCCAATCACGCTGTACTCTCATCCCATCAATCCACTGCGCAATGGCGAAATCCACGTGACAACTTGGCTGCCGCTTAGCACCGAACCTGTCCAGAAATTTCCAGCCATTTGCGAACGGTGCTCTGTGGCTCTTGCCGTCATCGAAGACATTCCGTCGATGAGACTTTATTTATTACTCCTATGAAACCAATCAATGGTGCTGATCACCCGGCAAATAACATTCTCCCAAATTTTCCTAGGGTGACTACATTGTAAACGCACACGCCCTCCACCCCACCCCTCATTGTGCTGGCGCCAAACAAATGCTAGTTATGAACGAAAAATATCCGCAATTGAAAACGCTCAAAACCTATTTGCACAGTTAAACATATAAAGGTCTATTTCCTGCTCTTATATGCTCTTTTAATTCAAATAAATGGTGTAGTATTACTGGTAGTCGCATTTTCTGTTATCTGTCCACGTAATTGGTGCCTTTGATGCTCATTCCACACGCATGCGGTCACGAGACGGTAGTTTATGTAGGACCACTCATCTGTTCGCAATGATTGGTCACTTTTGAGTTATCGTGGATGAGTCTTAGGCCGTTTATCCTATTCTGATGTTTCTTTGGATGCCTTCAGAAAATACTGTCATGTTTTATCAACTTGCTGCTTTTAGCCATGGTGCTATGATTCTCGTGAAATAGTAGATCAAATGCCTGCAAAGGTATACATAAATGATAATATGAACTGTTAGTGAGTATTTTAAATAATATTCGTAGTCAGCAAAAACAGCTGAACTCGAGGCCGTGGCTCAAGATCGATTCGACTCTTTATCCTCACCCCGAAATCGTATTTCCCAATAACATTTTGCACCACACCTGCTTGCTCGTTGAACAGCACATCAGACACTGACCTTATGCGGGCGCCTACTGTGGTATGCATTGATTTTGTCGCATGACCTTTAACCCACGTTATCAATAGACTTTTCGTTGACTTATCAAGTGATTCTGAATTTACTTGCACTTGGCCGACTCGAATTCGAGGAGCGGTTACTGTTGAGGTTTTTACAGTTGCTCTGTCATACTTATGACTGTTTTAAGAAACACCGCATTGAAACCCATAGTTGGATGCTTGGCGCTTTTTGAATTGCCGTACGCTTATCTGAACGACCAATATGACGTTGATTCTAACGATATAATTTAAGCATCAGCTCTTGTTAGAGCAGTCTGCTGAAGAATCACAGCCGTGATTCGCAGATAGTACTGTGTAGATGAGTCTCAGCCAACCTCAAGAAAAGTAACATTGTGGTCGCAAGTTCGCACTTGATGTAATTGGCATGCTTAGAAGGCTAAAAATGGTTTCGCAATTTTTCGGCCTTTTCTGCTCATTAGGTGTGCGTATTTGGTACTCTTCTGTCCGTTTACTCCTTCTGGTATGTGTACACTCCGTAAGTGTTTGTTCAAAACAACTTGACTTGTGTATCATGAGTATGCGTGTATGCTCTCCTTGAAGAGATCTCTCAGCGTTCTTCATCAAGGTTAGCTGCCCCCAAACAGAGAATTATCAAAGAATAACCATTACGATTCCTCAGCTGGCTCTTCAGAGAGAAACATCCAAGCACGTTTCCGAAGAACAAATTAGATTGTTGGGAACTAACACTTACGGAGAGTAAAAATATCAGAAGGAATGGACGAGCAGTTTAGCACCAGATAAACATACTTGATGGGCGGCAATAACCCCAAAACCGGTCTTGTGCCTCAGAGAAACTTTGTCCACCCAGTTGTAGATACTACTTACATCGAAAATAATAACTAGCTCTTTGTGTAAACAATAAAGAAGAGATAAATGGATACGTTGTTGATAATCCGCATGACTGCTGTGACATCTCAACTAGCACATAGATTTCACACAAACTTGTCTCACAGGAATTCCAGAATGTGATCATTCTAATTCTGATTACCTTTTATCACTCATGTCCAGTGACTTTTGAGGTACTCTCGAAAGCCCATCTAGAAGTGCACCGACGTTCAAGTGGAATTGCATTCATCTGCATAATGATACATATGCGCGTGTTGGCCTACAGGAAAGCAAATTGTTCATAGCAGAATCACATCTTTCCTACCCCGCGTCATACGTGTATCATAAAATGAGGCATCCAAATGGATTGCAATGGACTGGGTATGTTCACGGCTCTATAAAGAGAACGACAAGTTATTTTATTAGGTTAAGAGTAATGAACCACATGAGGTATGGACAGGTCAGCCATGGTAACTGCCCGCAAGAGAACAGATTGCTGTCTATCACCAATGTGAATGGCGGTTAGTTCAGTTCGCTTCAGTTCAAACAACCATTCACCATGCGCTGAGCCCGGAGGCTGTGGTATGTTATTTGTCTCAGGGGTAATGTCCATCGGGAATAATGGAAAAAGAGTGATTGATGATTATCATAAGGGATTCGACTTGAAGGGTGGAGCAAATGTAAACCTAAGCAAACAGAACAGAAAGCATTTTACCGCAAATAACAAAGGGAAAACTCAAGTATGGAGAACATCTACTTACAAATACCCTTACTGGACAAGAATTTGCAACAAAAATCGCTTTGAGAAAGTCTTATTTCATACTCCATTAGAGCTTTTGAATTGATTCTTACCTACTCTCAAAGTAAGCTTGGCTGATTTGCAAGAGATTTATTCACTCTGAAATACACATTACTGGCGAGCAGAGGTCCCCCCAATGCATCAAGCATTACTTTGTGAAAATGAATGAAGCACTCACGGTAATAAAGCGTGGGTGGTCTCGAAGCCCGGGTTCGAATCTCACCTGAGCCAAAGACTTTTCACATTCGTATCATTCCAGAGATGTTATTATTCTGTCACTGTAGAATGGGATATTCTGAATTCCTCTTGCAAGTTTCTAACTGGATAATTTCCTTCGACTTTTCGTAATATAAAATCCTAGTTATCTTCGCAAGTAGTCCCCAAGCTGCGCAATATTGCAAAGGAATTTGCGGGACGAGGGCAACAGAACCACCTTCAAACAACTAAATTCAGATTAATATCACCCAATTTTGCTGCTAGAGGTTGTCATTCAGAATACTGCCATCTTCCTGGTTTTCTATTGCCACTGATTCTCAGTTTGATTGGATCTGTCATAGGGTATATGCTTATTGTTGAGCACATAATTCGTCGAAGTGAAACACGTGGCATTTGTGCTCCAGTTATCCGCAAGAAAGCAAATGCAACTCGGCCGCGGCTGATGAGCAAACAAGCAAGCAAGTACATACATGAGCGATGAAGTAGCTTAACGGACTTACACGTGGTTTCACGAACAAGCGAGTAAGATCAATCGATGTGCAACGAGGTCAATCAGTCAATAATATCCGGACTGAAGTCTGACCAGATATCGACACCAAGCAGGCGTATGTCGAAACGTGAGAGAGATTGTGATTGGTTGTCCACGTAGCAGGCGTGAGGGTTTGAATAGAATACGACACTTACACTGCCTGACAAAAATATGGAACCACCAGCATATCTCCGTTTCTGTATTAAATAAAGAAACCACATCTAATCAAAACTACCTAATACCCGTTACAATGAAGAATATAAGATTTCAAAGCAAAATCATTTTTTTTGAGCTAATTAAACCAGAATATGTGAAAAAGAGGTGACAAAGTATTGGACTGCCCTCAATTCGGCTTCTGTAGTTACAACTTAAAATCGGGGTCAACCACCATTCTGCTTGAGGACCTTGATGCGTCTTCTTAGCATGCTTCTTACAGGACCAGTGATTGTCACTTGATTAGTATTCACTCATTCTTGCTTAGGAGCAACTACCGATTCATTCTTTGACCGGTAAACCATGGGATCCTTGTACACCCGTAGAGCAAGTATGTCCAATAGGTTCTCAATCAGGTTTAGATCCGGGCTACAGGCTGGCCACTACATGACCTCGATTCCATAGAACAATAGCCAACATTCGTAGTGTATGATAGGTGAACAGAAGTATTATCGTGTTGAAATATGGCGTCCTCTTCTAATCTGTTGGCCACAAGAGAGAGCAAAAGCTACTCCAACGTACGACTATAAGCAACGGAATTTTGCGTGCCCTCAAGCATAAGAAGCTCATTTAGGCCTTCCGCCGACAAGCCCTCCAAACCACTAAAGAACTTTTGTCGTTCCTAACTTCTTTGGCTGAAAATTCTCTCTTTTTTCCTGATGTCAGGCCAGTTATAAGTCCAAGCATCCGGTCTATCCAAACTAAATTTTTTCGTCACTAAAGTGGAGATTTTCTTACCTACCTGTCCATGCTACACATTTCAGTTATACTAAGCGTAGTTCTTTATGTAGTGGTTAGGGAGAAATGCTTCCTTCCACTTATTCCTGTAGTTCATCCGTGATACAGCTTTCAGCTTTCTTTGTAATGTTCGTTTCGAAAAGCTGACTCAAATCAAAGCTTATACCGTAGACATGGAGCATGTGCTATCGGAGACTATACGAATAATTTTCTGCGTTTGTCCTACTTCTCTAGGATTTTTCATCACTCATCCACTTTTTATGTACACATTGCTCGTTAAATTCCAGATACCGTCACATGACGTTTCTCGATCTTATGCCTCGAGGTGGAAAGCAAACTGAGCCCCATTATGGTAGAACGCGGATATTTCGCCCTTGTCTCAATCTGTCGGTTTACCTCCTTGGGGCATTGCGCGAAATTCGTTCTGAGTTGTGTGAAGTATATATGCCCAATAAACGCGGAAGAAGATTACCTAGGTCACGAGCTTCGGTATGCATGAATCACTTGATTCCAGTTCTCAGGGTCTTGTCAGTAGCCAAATCCACACACTGAACTTATCAGCATTTTGCCATGCCTAGTGACCCGTCTCATTCCGCGATATTTCCCTTGGAACAGCGCACCGCAACATGGGGTTTTACATTTTTGTCACTCGATTTTTACCTTTCCTGCTCGAACTTGCACATAATGTATAGTTTCGTTCTGAAACGATATACCGTATCGTACCGAGCATTCAATCGTTCTGACCGGATATGGTCTTCAGGCATTTCTGGCTCCCATACACTACGACGTCTGAACAAGCTTAACTCGGTGATTCGGATCAGCCCGGACGGTAGTGGGGTGGCGCAGTGGTAACACACGCCTTCGGGTTGAAAGGGCCCTGGCTCAAACCCTGGGTGCGGCGGACGATATGCACCTCTGATGAGCTCTAACAAGAGCGACACTCGAGTCCGGTGCTTCCGGCTGCAGGGTTGATCGAATTACCAGAGGTTTGTGCGTGGAAGGCGGAGTCCAAAGGACAGTCAATCAAGCAAAGCTTACTAATTAGTCGAACGCTGTGTAGTGACATTCAACCTTGCTTATTCGTTTGACGCACATCATTGTTCAGCTGAGCTCGCTCCGGCAAGAGCCGTGGCCACCTGACAGTTGCCGGTGCATGCTACGCGCACGCTTATCCAGTACACACTAACCATTCTCTCCCTGCCTGTAGTGTTCTCCTTTTCATGGATTGTGGGAAACATAGCCCCGGTGATCGTGGTGGCGTATTGCGCAGTACCACTGTAACGAACAGGGGGTCCCTGTGTAGTGGGAAGGACCAACGAACGAGGGTAATAAGGAAACAGCTTCTTAAGGTTTAACCAACCTTACAGTGGTAGCCTCTGGATGGTCATGGTATGAAAAGCTTCATATTCTGGGCACTTTGAGGCTTTATAGTAAACTGTCTTTTTGCGGAATGCTTCTGAATATACTGTGTATAGATTTCACCCGCGAAATCTAGTGGGACCAATCGAGTGGCACGTAAAATCCCAAAACGGTCGGGGACTGAGGACGAGATCGTCTGATGATACGGTACTATTCAGTGGATCACAATAATGTGCAAAACACTCAAACTTCGAATCGTGAGGTGCCTGTGTGTAATTGTATACACCGTCAAGATACGATCGATTTGATTTTGCGTCCTTCGGTGAATAATTAACGAGAAAATCATTACATAGCAAAAAGGGGTGTAAGACAACATTCGGCTGCGTCCATAGTTCACTAAACAGCGTCTGACTGTGTCCAAAATGCCAGTGAACCTGGTAACCAGCAATCAGTAAACGGAATACGCCTGAAGTTAGCACGTGATGCATGTGCAGGGGCAGAGGTGACAGTGGCGCATTGCTTAGGAAGAGAACCAATCGGACGAAAGAATTCGGGGTGCACACAAAATGAATGGGATGGGGAACGGCAATTATGGACCGACAAGCAAGTCATGTGTGTGTGTGTGTGTGTGTGTGTGTTTGTGTGTTGTATGGTGTCAGAGGGTGTTCGCCTAGTCAACCAAGTGAGAACGGCGTTCCGGGTCGGATCAAAGGCAGCGTATAGTGCGTCCATAGTGCGAATGTCAACGCCATCGAAATCCGACCAGGGAGAAAATAAACGTGGGCTGGTCACAAGGTCCTAGTACTAGGGAAATAAGCAACACCGTAAGACTGAAGATGTGGTGCTGAAGTGCCAAATAAACAATGGCGAAGTTGATCACCTAAACACCACAATACTCGGTTCACAGGCACCATAGACAAGTCGGAAATAATCAGGGGTAATTCACACTCAATTTGTTTAGACGCCTAAACAGATTTACCATTGTATAGGAAAACCATTGTTAGCTTTTCATTATTCCAGATAACGCACTTGCTGCTAGTTCAAGAAGAGTCAAAGATAAGTCGTCTGAAACCGCAGTAGAGTCTGTTTAGAGATTCGACCTAAACAGAAGACTTCTGGCTCTACTTCTGTGGGAACAGACGTATGTAAGATTGGTAAGGTAGCTGTATAGGGTTGAATAAACGCGGCTTTCAGACTGTCGGCTGTCGGTTGTCCACGTAGCAGCCAGATTCCTTTCCAAAGAAGTGTGCCCTTTTTGGTGCGGAAGAACTGTTGGGTGAATGTCGAATTCAGCCAGTTTACCTCTTGAGGGATAGGGATAGAGTGACATTTCACAGAAGCTTAGTGGAGTAGTTAAAGGGCTTGTTCTTTGTCTTCGCAGAGATTTTCAACAAAGAGAAGCTTTTATGCCATTGGTAAAAATATGGTCTCCAACACAACAAGCTAAACACCACGTCCAATGTCTTCTTAAATGAGTCAAGCGAGGAAAGAGGGTATCTGATAGAAAGCCATTATGAAACAATGAAAAGAAATCTTGCAAGAAGGGTAGTGTTAAGAAATGATAAGTTTCAAGATCTGACCTCTATTTGTTTCTTTCTGCCGAGACTTGAGCGTGCAAAAAGTGAATAAATTGTAGGCCTGACTGACGAGAGCGTGACCGCTCTTTGAAACAGGAGCTTTCACTCGTAACCGGAAAATTTCAGAATGGTCGGTGATAATTCTGTCTAAAAAAGTATTTTCCTTTGTTGGTGTAACACAGAGACCACTTAAACAAGACCAAGTAAGAGCAGCTTGGTGCGGAGTTACTGTCTCTGACAACAATGCATCGTCAGTCAGACAGCAACCGAATCAGAACGGGTATGAAGACGTCGAAGAATAGATGGATCTTCCTCTCGGAGCAAAAGAGAGCTATGTGCAGATTACTGATCACGTAACCTCTAAAAGGTGAGAATTTGGGACGGCTTTTACCGGACACCAGGTCAACACCGTTAAAGAAAAATTACAGAAAATTTCACACTTGCCAGACCTATCGCAATTGATATATATTACCACACCACGATCTCTCATCCCCTTGCGTTGTTATTCGTCTTGACGGCTGGCGGGGGCCGAATGATCGTCGCGGTGGGTTGCTGTGATAATCACCATAAAAGGAACTGACAAGACGTATTGAAATTTCCCCAACACAGAACTACACTATCGAGAGTAGCAAGAAGACCGAGACTGCAAAATAGCACGTTAGTTGTACTGCAGAACTGGTTTGTATAAATATGTTTATTCAGAGAGGATAATTGGTAAACTGGAAGATGACCAGTCACAGGGAACTTGTGCCTTACCTGTCCGCGGCCATCCTGATTGTCTGAGGTTCATCTGCGTGAGTGGCTACAAAGCTGTACCTAGCTGTATCACGTGCGACAGCTACTGAATCACCGCAACATTGGCTTGTCTGTCACACTAATCTTCGAACTGGAGCTGGAAGATGTGGCTCGGCCGTTGCTGCAGTAGTTTCAGTAGGCGGAATAGAAGTATCACTGTCATCGACGCCGTCAGCGCCTGGATCCTCGGTCGTCTCAGCCGTGTGACAAGTTACATCGTCGGTGGCCACTTTGAAAAGGATTTGGCTGAAGTGGTGCCGATGCACCGATGCATCATCCAGGCCCGCGATCTCGACCACCCTTCTGCCCCGGGGTTGGAATCCTACTTCCGTCTTGGGGCACTTCCCTCAATTGGCAGCCTCTAAATGGCCGCGACCAGCTTCCTGAAATATTGTACCATCATTACATAAAAATGAAGTTACCGGAAATAAAGAAGGAAAAAAAACAGCTCAAAGTTCTCAAGGAGGATAGGATTGTCTTCATTACATTCCTTTGAACAAGACTGCTGAATGCGGTCCACACAGATGTTCATGCTCAACAAAGAGTTGGGAGAGCTGTTACCAATGGTGCCTTTCCAAATAGTGATCGAATATTAGTACTGACCAAAACAGGAACTGTCATCTTCCCTGGGGTTTTGCAATTAGGTGTAGTCCGTGGAGTACTAATCGGTCTACGCGGTACTCTAACTCATTGTCAATGGCAAGGATAGGCGGAGGAGTGTGACTAGCTAATTAGACAAAAATATGATCAGTGGAAGAGAAAAAGAGTCAGATAACGTGGAACGAACTCACAACACTCCATCGATCGCATTCACATCTGTAGCATACTACTCTGTCTGTATAGTACACTAAATTGATGTCAACAATATCTAAGACGACACTAGCAAACTAAGATGGGCGGAGAAGAGTGCTGTGATAAAAAGGCCAAAAGTGTATGTACATTAAGAATTAAAATGAAACAAAAGGTGTGACTCAAACTCACAGTTGTTCAGTGTTCTCGTGATCAGGAAATGAGCGCCGAAGAGCCAATATCCGCCAATGTCTTCAGTTCAGTTCGGTCTGACAGCCATCCGTTGAACAGAACAGGATGGTATTGAGCGAAGTACCAAGAGACGCCGTTGAAGCTTCTAAAATGTTTTGTTTCACATAGTTAGTTCCGACCGATATAATTCCAAGACACTCCAAACCAGAACGAAAGATTTATTTACAGCCTTTTTGTATTGCGCGGTGTTGACGACCAGAAGGTGTGTGTGTTTTACAATAAAGCGTCGGTACAACGAAGGAGTGTCGCCCCAAGGGACGTTGAGAATCATGGAAAAAGTCGGAAATGTACAAGTAGCAACACATCCCCGGTTAAACAAGTTCCAAAACGATCCCGAGTAAGAAAACGAAGTTGCTTCTGGTAGAGTATTTTTTCAAGATTTGCATTCTCGTATATGGTGATCACGTGTGTGTGTGTTTGAAAAAGGGTGTATTGATTAGTTGCATTCCAAGGTCGGTACAGCGGAGTAGTTCCGTACCAAAAGAACTCAGTAAACATGAAAAAGTGTGAATTGTACAGATACCTACAAGTCTGTCGGCCGGTGGGCTTGCTTTCCTTAGCCTAGCTTCATTTTTTCCAACTCGCACAGACTGATTTGGAGATGATGAAACAGAACTTGTCACGTCCCCTGGACTATTTAGATTTTTTTTCGGGTAGTGAATTCCGGATGACATTCGGTGATAATGAGAAATATTCCCAAGTTGCACTGATCAGATTCACAATGAGTTGTGGTGCAGCCAATCGTGGGGCTCCTCGATATTATTCCGAAGTCATAAACACAACTTGAAACGCCGGCAAGATCATCGCACTTACAGTGAGGTCACGGCTCCTAGCCGGTACACATAAATACACGACTTCTCGAACCAGGCGTATCCCCAAATCCTCGTGGTTGAAAAGGTCATCTCCAAGTCTGCCATCATCACGACTTTCAGACTGTTCAAATCGACTTGAGTGCATCTTGATTTGGGCAGTACAGCGCAAACATTCCAGCCCTTTATCCATTAGGATTTTCGTGGGCTCTAATTTGCTCTAGATGAAATTAATGGTATATTAGTTGCAAGCAATTCAAGTACGCTTGAAAACTATCCCCACTTTTTCAGCAATTTAACACTCAAGCTTCTATGGTGTAGCTTCCCTTGATCTTCTTGGCACGCTCACTCCTTGAGTGTAAACAAGTTTCCCTACCGCTACTCAACCCTCTCCACTGGAATTGTGGAGAGTTCATCGTCAACTGAAAACCTGTCTCACGTACATTTCTATCACTAGACAATGGACGGAAACTCTTACTTTTTCAACATTGTGTACTTCGGATTTTGTCGCGTTGATTCGGTGTTTGGCAAATCCCTTCAGAGACCTGGTGAACTTATGGACAATACAAATGACCTTGTGAACCCGACTTACTCTCTTCGGGATTTTCTATCTTGCGTGACTTTTTCTCGAGCCATTTATACTCGTGATAACACTTATTCCACTCAAATAACCACCAAATTTACAAACTGGTCCTCACGTATTTCCTCATTATGATTCTGTTAAACACCACTTTTTCAACCTTCCTAGTCAGGGCAGAACCGCGTTGATTCTGGCACTGAAAAAAATATCTGGTAATGATGAAGCTGGCAAACATGATGCTGTCACTGCTGGACTTTTAAAAGCAGCTCACCCATATACAGTTTGCATTAATCTCAGATCCCTCCCCGAACTACCCACAGTTGTAATTGTTCCCACCGAATCCCACATTCCTCAACATCCCGGTTCTCTGGCACTATTGCCGGCAGGAAGGTAGATGAACTCGTTCGTTGCGCAGTTTCATATTTCTTTTCTATTCTGGAACCCCCACATTCATTTGACCGATGCTATAGGACGATAGTGTTTTCTTGTAAACAGCTATTTTGTGCCTGTCAGAACAGTCTCGTTTTTTGATATCCAACCAACTCGTTTTCCCGTTCACAACTTTTGATTCATACCATCATACTCGCTTCAACATATGGAATCTGACTCTGTCTATCAATCAGACATGACCACGTACAACCATTCTATAAAACGCCTTCTGAAACTGTCTTAATTAAGACTGTACGGTAGTGATTCGACTGTCTCCACACGCGGGCCAGTGAGCTATGGCTTTATTTTCGCCATCCAGCCAATCAGGTGAAGCCGGGCCGTAACGGGGGTTCGTGTAGATACACCAAAGTCGCCTTTTGACTGGTCAGGACGTTATCTGCCAATAAGCACATGCCTATTTTATAGATAAACGAGTGAGCACCAACCAAACGTAACAGAATACATTTTTGCTGTTCCTGTCTGTTCTTGTCGTTCTTCCAGTGCGCGTAGTCCGGGTCAAGGTCATTTCATTACCTACGATTGACCGGTTAGATACGATTCCTACACGTACACAAAATATTTTAACTCATCGTCTATTCAACCTTTTAGCCACACAAACTATCTATCACCGTCTGAGCCGTGATGACTCTGCATGAAGTACGTTTTCGATACCTAACTAAAATGCGAAATCATTGAAATTGAATTATATGAATAAAAAATTTGGATTTAGAGATCAAATTAGATGTTTCACGCTTCATCCAGATTTCTAACAGAAACCTCCACTCACTTATTTCGTTAGCTTACACGCTTTGCTTCTCGGCTATAGGTCAAAATGATACATGAGATTTCTGAATTCAAGTTCCTTGTACGTCAGGTTCGGGATTGTTTCGAATGATTTGAATTTTCGCACACTGCTTGGGGAACTTTTTCTGGCAAACCCAGGACCACCGTCTCTTAAAATGATATGGGGGAATCAGCACATTCTGTTATGAAAAACTTATTATTCCCTCAGAAGACTGATTCTTCAAAATACGACGAAATCAAGCAACTTCTCGAAAGTATTCAAATACTTAGTTCTGAACTTGGTGAATGGGCAAAGTTTGAACAACCCCGACAGAAAGATTAACCGGGTATTCGTGAGTATATTCTTCAACATCAAACCCAGGCTTCACATTACAAATTTGAACGGTCTGATTTGTGACCTGATTGTTGATTTCAGTTGTCAACAACTGCAGCAAAACCTGCTTTTGTTACTTAATTCTACTGTTCAACACGTTCGCGATTTCTGCCGTATGAATAGTCAAACTGAATCAGTATCTCATATTATGCTGTTTCATCAAATTTTGGGCAAACTAAAGTTAACCGGTGACTTCTCGCAAGTTCGAACAAAAGAATAAGTTTAAACAGTAATCACGAAATAATGCAAATGATGAATTTCAAGCAGAAAATGCACCTGGACAAAGTGACTCATACGGCAAGTTGCATTTTTGATGCTGTAAAAATCAGACACATTCATTCAGTCTGTCCGGACTTAAACATACTTTATTCCAAGTCTGCAAACAAACGGTTCTCCGATGATTCTGCTGATTCCTCTCTCCCTTTAAACGCACCAAGATAGGAGCAAATCTTGCATTTTCTGGTCAGTGGACATATTTGCCATGATTTTATTGCTGACACTAATTGTTTTAATCCTCTATACCTTCGGTGATTGCTAGTAGTACGGTTGACCTTGAATTGTATGAATACAACAGCGTAGCTATGTTTGGGGTGTGTTTTTCACCTTCCAAGTGTAAATCACTGTTGCAGGACTGGGTTGGTACTACACCAAAACTCTTCTTGTTAGAGAAATCTCTAGCTGAATGACATAAGCTTTGTTACCTGAGCAGTCGCATCTCACCAGGTGGACAGTTATCGGATGAAATGACGTCGCGTATACAGAAGGTGCGTTTGGCTTTTGCCAAACTCCACCATTTGCGGCGCCGGCTTGACATCCGATAGTCCGTGAAGAGTCAAGTGTAAAATGCGGTGGTTTGGTCTGTTTTTCTATACTGTTCGGAAGCACGGCCATTAGAGGAAGATAGGCGAAGACTGGGGGTATTCGAGTGTCAACGTCTCAGTAATATTGTCCGAATATGGTGGGAACCGTATCAGCAATGCTGAGGTTAGACGCAGGGGGTTGGGGAACCAGAGGTCAGCCTGTAGATCAAGTACAGAATTTAAACAGGTAAAGGTGTGCGGGACATATGTTACGTATGCCCGAAGTACGCTGTTCTCCTAGGCTGGTAGAGGTTGAAGGGTGAGTTGAGGTGGTCTGTCCATGACATGGCAAAAAGGTATGAAGAATTTAACCAGTGGACTTGGCCTAGTAGCGAGTTTTAGAATTTCGGTTTGGGTCCAAATGACTAACCTACCAAATGGCTGGAGACATTAGATGACCTAGCCAGGTGTGAAGAACAGTTGTGTAGTTGAATTCGAACTCTTTCTTTTTCCTCGTGATTTCTGCTTATTACTTTGATTGTTCAGGGTCGCTTTAACTTTATGCTTCTATTCTTTTTTTCCATTTACTTGACGATGCTAGAAGAGAGAAACCGAAACCAGAGCCCAGAAGCGCGAGGCTGGTGATTGTATAAACTGAAGTGAACTGAATATAACATTTGTTTCGCTCTTCAAATAAAGTTGGTGTTCATACTTCTTCCAGACTTGGAACAGCTACTTCTGTTTATTCATTGATTTATGTCACAAATGTATGGTAAGTATCGACTCAGTGTCCTGCGATGTTGCCTCGATTAAACAATTGGAAGCATACTGAGTACGATTCCACCACAACAATCTATGATGTGAACGGTTTGCTCCCTCTATCGAGCAGTATTCTGGGAGTCAATCACCGCCTGTAGAATGCTACTCTTGGAGTTGCAAGCGAAAGCTGAATACTGGGTGGGGACCAAAGGCCATGATGCGAATGCTCATTGGAGTCCCGACAGGTAGCCTATCATAAGCACTAATTCTCATTTTTATCTGATATACCTCAGTGAAAACTTGATAAAATTGCAAATCTGTTGAGTTCTTTCTAACTGGACTCCAAATTTCACTGAAAAACCCATGAAATACATATTGCTTTGGGTCAGCCAAATGACCGGTTGCTTGACTCTCAACACCTTTGTTGCATGGCTAGGCATAAAATCAGTGGAATGGACATACTCCATAGCTTGAAAAACCCACTACACTACTAGGGATAACCAACAACCTCGACTTTAAAACTTGGAGTTAGGTTGGGCGTGGTAATGAACCGAGAAACAGCAGGGTGCTTTCCATCGTCTGTGACCGACGGTCATGGGGTGCGAAACTCTTATATTTGAAGTGATAAAGGATGCTATCACTCAACCACCAGTGGCTCCAAACCTCGTCACTCTTAGTGAAAAAAATGACCGAAGTTGGTGAGTTTGAAATTGAATAGTGATGAGCTGAAGAATAAGCTGTCTTTCTTAATTGGTTTATAGCTATGGGGTAACTTTCTAATATGTTAACATAATAGACTCAAATTAACAAACTTAAAAGGTTCTTCAATGTTTAAAAATGCTAACAAACCGATATAACACGGAGTTACCTCAGCTTTCTTCAATGCAGTCTACGACCATCTACCTCTATTATAGTCGTCTTCTTCAAATATGCATGGGATCCGTCCACTGGAGATTAAAATTTGAGGAGTTCAGATTAGTATACAGTTCAATCCATTAGTTAACAATTAAAACGTTTCCAAACCAAATTTCCAAAGAAAGGTTCTGAATCTACAATTTTCCAAAGAAACACAATCATGAGTTGAACTTGATAAATTCTAGCCTTGCAGAACAGAGTGAAATAAATAGAACTGAACACATTATATATGTTCATCTACTATAGGAATGAGTCATGTGACAGACGTCGGACGACCTAAGCACAGGTCGATTGTAGTCGATTTGAACAAGCCGCCTCATGTGACAAGAAGATAGTGTTTGGGCATTACTTGGTAAATGAGTGCGGTTTGATGTCAGCCGGAAATCTTAGCTCAAAACGAGTGAGTTTTTTAGATCGTCACAAAAACGTGAACCTTTTTGAGCTGAGAAAATATTGGGCTAATCGATTCACAGTCCATAATGTAAACAATGAATATATAACGAGCAATCAACGAGAATTCCAACCGACACTTTATATGAACAATGCAAATCCGTTTGAAGATGAGGCTCCGGAGTTGGAACAAATAGAAACAGCAACCCCGTTCAGTCGCGTGAGTATGACATCAAACAAGGGAAAACGATATCAGATGACTTTTCGAGCAAAAGATCCGGAATTTTATTTTCCCGTTGTGCAACGTCGCAAATCGCCCGAGAGTTTTATTCACAAAGGAAGTCAAGCTTGTTCGACCGACTATTTTGTGGAAGTACGGGATTTGCGATCACAAAAATTTGTGATGCGTATGAAACGCTATCGGATTGCCCCATGCCCGGGGCTCGGAGATGGTGAGAACAGTGACCAGACCTCTCCGATTTTGAAATCAATAACAAGATCGAAGAAATCGAACAAAGACAAGGAAATTACAAATGAAATTTATGTTGAAAAAGATGGGATGTTATTTCTGATTACGGCAGAAGAAATGGAAGTGGAAATTGGGCAAACGGTTTACGATGAAGGTGTATCTAGTGGGGACAATTTGTCAGGCACTCCGGTGGACGTGAGAAAGGGTGCCTACAATGCGGAACCGAATAGGGCTTCTTTGATAGCTCGTATACAGAAAGATGTCATGCGTGTCCGATTTGTTCTGGACGAGTTGGAAGTTAAACCTATTTCGGTTTATGTATCACGTGGAGCTCAATGTTCCGAACGTTATGCTTATGTCAAATTCTGTCCCGTTAGTGTGAACAAAGTAGCTTATTGTGCAGTACCTCTGAGCACCTATCGATATCGTGATCCCATGATTGCGGTGAGGAGAAGAAATTATGATCTTCGTAAACGTGGCCAGGATCCGTCATGGTTGATCGAAGAACGCCGGAAACGAATAGAGCAGACAAGCGGAGCCTCAAGCTCCGCACAAGAAGCCCAGGACAATTCGCGGTCAGTTATTGTGTTCGAATTGAACGGGCTTCGGGTAAAACTGCGCTGTGGATTAATGGGTGCGGTCTTACTAAGTGGGGCAGATATTTATGACGACTTTGTGATAGCCAACAAAACTGACCCTCGTATAACATTAAGATCGGTAAGCTAACCTGACAGTGCCAGATTTGTTTTAGTTGGTTTTGATTCAGTTCGACTTTTTAATTACTTTTAATAGATGTACAACACTTTCTCTCACTTTAGACACAAGATAGTTAGCCTAATACATGTCAGAAGCCTGAACAATATTGTGAGTATCATCTGGAAATGCAGTTTATTCAACCACTAACCTCACACTCTATGCTCTGGTTTTGGTTACAACCTCACAACATCGTTGAGCTGAGGGGAAAAGAATCGAAGCTTAAAGTGGAAAAAGTCGGAAACAAAGTAATAGACGAAAATCACAATGACGAAGAAAGAGCCTTAATATCCGAGGATCAGCTGGACACGGTACGAATTGTGATGTTCAAAGTGAAAAATCTTGGTGACTGATGACTAGGGTCATAATGTATGGAACCTGAGGCCAATCGCTATGGCAGGCCTTGGATAAAAACACTTAAGGTAGCTTGGACATTTGTGACGAATGGTCACAGGTCGATTTCTCTCGAGTGCATTGTCCTCCATGACAGCTAGGGATTGAAGGATTGTTCGAGGTAGTCAGTCCACAACATGCAAAATAGGTATGAATATCTGAACCAGTGCATTTGACTGAGCACGATGTTTTAGGCTTCCGGATTGGGGTCCGCTAGACTCGCTTTATGTAAGGATGGCCCGTTGTTGTGATCAATGGTGTACTTGAATTGGACCTCTGTCTTCATCTGTTTTTGCAAAGAGATAGTAATCCAAACCAGAGCCCCGAAGTGTGAGTTTAATGCATGAAAGAAATGAGTAGATCCAATTTAATGGTAATCCATGGAAGCTTGTCCATCTGATTAAGAGTGCTCATTCATGAAATGCAACTGTCAGGCGGACAGCCAACCAAATGAGCACAGTCCTCGTCTAATAGAGGCTTTACCACAGGCTATTCATGTTCGAACCTATCGACAACTACAAAATTCGGAAGGTATTTTGTTTAAGCACACAGTATTTCAAATTATTGTTCCCCTGGATGTGAGACAGAATACGCACTTTAGGAAAATAATTATTAGTTATTTTGGCTTCACGACCCTCCTGAAAAATCGGAGCAATTTGAAACGCTTACTCCATTTTGCTACACTTCATGTATATTCCACAAACGGATAGACAAGCTCGATTCGCTGTTCCAGTTAAAGTAATTTCCAGGGGTTTACTCCATTCTCGTCCCCCCCCACGAAGAGTGAGATCAACTGAACGCTCTAAATCTCTCTTCCCATGGCTGCGATTAAGAGATGAATGGTAATGGATGATCCGGCGGACAGGTATTTCCCCTCCTGCCAAAGTAACTGCAAATAACAGATTCACGACGATCGATATCCATCCAACATGAATTGCGCTCATTCCGCCTTCCTTTAGTGTGTGACTCACTGGGAATGTATTTTGTCCGTTCCATAAATCACTTGGTCACTTGTATGTTCCCCTCGAATACTTTCTCGTTAAGGATTTCTGTACACGAGCTTGAAGTCAGGTATGGTGACAGTACCACGACTCTGGGGATCAGTTGGATGTACATTTCTAGAAGTCTTAGTAGATACTGGCCCAGAACCACTGGTCACATCATATTTACTGGTGACGAACTCATGGTGTCCACTGTGTCGAAGCTGAAATGTCAACTGACTACCATAATTTCCAACTACCCTGTGTTACTGAACAATAAACGCTTAGGTATTCCAAGATGTCGATTGCAGAGGAAAGCACCTGTTAGTTTTGGATGAACGTGATAACTAATTTTGGAGACACTAGTTCCGGAGTCACCTCGTTTGAGCTTCTCCATATCTAGGACAGGTGCCTGACAAATTGAATAAAGTCCGTTATCCGGTTTGTTTGGAAACTGGGACTTTCCCCACTAACTTGTCTACTTACATGCGTCATCGTGGTGAGTTCCACGCCTCTGACAACTAGAAAACCAAAGAAGACCTTCGGTTGTACTGAAGTGCTCAGCGGAAAGTTGCTGAATATTCCCGCAGTCAAGCCAAGTTTCACTTGCCGAGGGTAACACGGGTAGCTGCCGCGGGTGGCCCAGCTTAATCCCAATAAACTACAGCGTATTCGCAGAAGTGCCTCTATTAAGTCCATTGGAATTGGTCAGTATATTTTTGTAATCACTTCGGGGTTATCGTTTGCCCTCCTGAAGTAATGGTTAGTGAATTCTGATTTCCTTAATCCTGTTTTCGCATAAAAATCTGACCGCTTTTTCGCTAGGGTAGGAAAATCTCGAAGTTACCTACTGCCAAAATTATCAGTAGCTAAGATGAAACTCCAAACACTTGGGGGTGGAGTGTTATCCTTGAGCACAACAGAAATATACGATATTCCGAGAAGATTGAAGCAATGCCTGTCAACATGGTCATTGGATTTGACATGAGAAATAAAATGACACACCACCCTAAATTGTTCTGGGAAGTATAATTTTCTCCAACTATCTCCAAACCCGGGATAAAAATCTATTTGATGGAGGATTCATTTTACTTAGCTGATGTTGAAACTCAGCTCAGCTCGAAAATACTGGTCGCGAAGTTGTAAGCTTCCTAGTATCTTCCACAAATGGTTACAGCAATTATTCTTTGTACGTTTTCCTCAACATTGTCTGTTTTTAGGATGAGAAGTTTCTTAAAAGGTGTGTGGTCCCAAAATAAAATGTTTTTCTTTTTTTTTGGGGGGGGGGAGGTACCGCTATAACTGATCTTAGTCTTCGTCGTCGTCTGCCGTCGTGTTGTGTCTAACCAAGTGGACAACAGCGTTCTACATAACACAAGCATAACTCAAGCTGTGATGGCATTAACCGTTGTGTTCCTATCTTAATAAGCAACTTTTCATGAAATATCAATATATTCAGAGAATTTATTGTTGGCACTAGGAGCCTGAGTCGTATGTAATGGAAAATCTACTTGCATTTACATGGAAAAGTTGGATGCCGCGAGTCGGAGTCGAGCCGGCGACCTTCGCATACCTGGCAGATGCTCTACCAGCTGAGCTATCGCGGTTCGACTCCGGCTCGCTGCGTCTGACTTTTCCATGTGAATGCAAGTGGATTTTCCATTAAATACCAATATGACTGTTTTGCAAGATGTAGAACCAAGCCAGTTTGTCTGCTGTCAGAAAAGTTGAATATATCTGTTTTTTTGTCTTACCATGTCCACGTCAGTCTCAGGTTCGAATCCGCCACCACCGAACATTTTCTCTGACAGGTAGCCTCAAATTGATCTCGACTTCTTCCTTAAATAATATATATATATTATTATTATATGAGGGGGGACTGAATAAAAAATCACGTAGTCAGGTGTGTGAGAATATACTCCGAAGCAGTATAATGTAATATGACTATTAGAACTGTCGGAGACAGATTGTGCTCCAAAGACCCCGAGATGCGTTTTAATCTTATGCATAACAATGCCGAGTGAGTGCATCTAACTGTCTGTGTCTGTTCGTCCACTTACTTACCCGTTAGGACAGCTCAAAACATATTAGAAACCCGTTGAGACCGTCCGTATTTGACAGTTCGTGTCTTCGTATTATTGCTACAGCTCCGTGCAACACTGGACCATCAATCGAGAACAGTGAGAAAGGACAAGAATACAAAAAGGAGCAGTAAAACAACTACAAATAATATTATCACGTCGATAAAGAAAGTTCGTGGATACAAGAGCTCCACTGATTGTGACACTTAGCCATTTCCTTTAACCTGTATAACCAGAGTGAGAGGGTCTCTTGGACCTACCCACAACGTCTAACACGCTCTACGTGGCTATGTCTACAGGTTAGGCTTTCCATACCTCCCTTCAATGTCATGGACTGGCCCCCCTTACTCACCTTCAAACAGTTGCCCGCCTCAGAGAACACATGCCCTAACCGTCTCATCCTGGTGACCTTTAGTGTTTCATCTCATGATATGGTTCGTGAACCTATGACTCCCCGTCGAACCTCAGCATTGCTCTCACAGTGTTCTAACCTGATTCCAGCGATGCTCCGAAGACATCAGTGTTCAAATGCGACCACCTTCGTATATCCTCCTCTCGTAGTGGCCGTGTATCCGAACTGTACATAAGAACTTGTCTGACTGCTGCAGCGTACTTTTGACCCTTGATAGGTAAACGGATGTTATATAGACTCCACAAATGACTCGAGCTGGCAAAAGCCAAACGGGTCTTCAGTATGCGCAAAGACATCTCACCCGATATCCGACCTCAGGGTGAAATCCAGCTGCCCAGGTAAGAGAACTTGTCTCTCCGGTCTATAGTTTCCCCAGATAATGAAAGGTTTGGTGTTGGACCAACCCGATCCTGCAACATCTCCTTGCAAAAAGCATACCGAACATTGTAGGCCTTCAAGCTGTCTGGGAAAGCTGTATACTTACCTGGAGATTCATTTAGAAGAACAAGGTCGTCCCCATTTTCAAGGTTTGACACCTTTGCGCCCGAGAGAAGTTCTGTGCCTCTATCGTCACCCGACAAAAGTGTTGTCTCTAGGTCCATATCAGTCACGAAGGCAAAGAGAAAAGGAGAGACGGGCAACCCTGACGTTCACCACTTCTAGTGGTGAGCTCGGGTGGAGGAGCACCGTAAGGCCGAACTCGGCTTCGGCTATTACTCTAAAGAGATTTTACGATGGAAATGATTTTCTCTGGTACTCTTTTCAGTGCAGCGCCAGAGGATTGTGCCGTCAACTGAGTCAAAGGCCGCTTTAAGATCAAGAAAAACGAGCATAGTGGGCCTATGGAAGATGTGCCAATGTTCTAAAATTTGTCGAGGATTGAAGACTTGACCAACACAACCTCGACCAGGTCTAAAACCAGCTTGGTTCTCTCGCTAGCACTGCTTGCGAGTGTTTGATAAGTGGTGGAGAATAATACTGGGGAACATTTTGGATCCGATGCTAACCAGACTTATTCCCCGTGGTTTTCACAGGGGTACCAGTCAATCTTCTTGTAAATCGGTACGGTCACCGATTCACTCTAACTCTTTGGAACTTTTTCCTCCTCCCACATCAAACCAAAAAAGTTAGTCAACTCCAGTGACAATGCCGAGCCATGGTCTTTGAAAATAGATGGACACAACCTATCAGGTCCCACAGCCTTATATCGTTTAAGGGAGCTTATCTCATGAAGAACCTCCGCGTGTGACGGAGGTTTGGCATCTACAACTAGAGCTGGAACTATGGTGCTTCTTGGCAAGCCAGTCGTGAAGAAAAGCCAACTAAGGTGTTTCTCGAAATGCTCCTCCAGACAAATCAGACGACGCTCTTTAGTCTGAATCAGGGATCTGTTCGTCTCTTTGATAAGTTCACTAAGGCCGGGGTTTTGGAGACCGGTATTTCCGATTTTACGGAAAAGGTCGCCGCTGCTGCCGATAGCCACAGTATTTTACATCTCCCTACACTTGGCAATCCATCACTGCTCACAGTCTTTTTACACCGCTAATCAGCTGAATTTTAGGGAATTATATCCAGAAAGAGGGGGAATCGATCTGCGAGCATCTAATAACGCAACTGAGGATGCAGATATCTATCGTTTCTGTGTGCGTCTGGTTATTGGACCTTAGGAGGCACTATCCGCCTCAAATGTGGTCTGTTGGATCTACGTCCATCGATTTTTTAGACCCTGGGCATTCAGCTGCATCAATAACCTGATGGATAATTCAGCTCAAAAAGAAAATCCGTGGTTATCTTCCAGTAGCAGCTGCTAGGGTGGTTTTTCTTGGTATTGTTTCGGCCACCGAAGAGAATCAGACTGAAACGCGAGCGTACGAGGGCGTGATTAGTGTCTACAGAGGTGGACCAAAATGACTGAAAATATTGAATGGAACAGCCCCGGCGGTAACCTGTAGCAATGTGGCCGACCTATGTCCAACACTATGAAGGACAGAAATTTGTGCTCGCTAGGAATAGTCCATGGTAGGAAAGTAGTTGGATGAGTTGGTCACCGTTAATGGTTCTATCTGCTGGATTGCCAAATCCACCTCCTATAGTCCTCTCCGTCTCGTCTAGGCTTCCGACTTGAGCATTGAAATCACCAGCAACAACCAATATGTCCGTACAGTGTACCCTGTGCAGCTGTTGAGACAAATCTTGGTAGAAATTGTCTTTAGTCTCAGGCTAGCCACAGTCGGTTGGAACAGGAAGGACAAACAGGTTTCGACTCTTCAGTCTAGTGCTGTTGATATGTACAGAACCATTCAAACGAACCACACACAGACGACTGCTCACTGGGATCTAGTCGAGCAGTGCATAGAACGATGTCAACGCCAGCCTGGCTACGAGCGCTAGAAATCTGGTCACCCGACATACGGAGAGTGAAACGAGAAGCTGGGTTTGCATCTGGGCAGCGAAGTGTTAGCACTGAAGTTGGGTCTTGTAAGCATCTTTCAGAGACACAATACACGTCTATGGTACGGGTTTCAAGAATTCCAGCTGAGGTAGCCTGTTGCCCTGTTTGGTAGTGTGCGGACGTTAAAAGCAGCAAAGGGAAGAGAATGCTTAAGTCGAAGAATGGATTCTCTTTTTTTCCCTGTCTCTAAGTTGGTACCGGTACCAAGAGTTAGAAGTTCACGGTCAAGACTCATTGTGGCCTCTTGTATCCTTTCATAATTGGGATACGAAGGAAAAAGAGCACAAGGCATTCTGTTTCTACTTTACTGGAGATTTTATCGATCCCCTTCTGATTCAGTCTTCAAAGCTATGCATCCAATGGAGCAAGTGGAACGCGGAGGGGCAGCACACTTTGGGGTGGGGGCTGCCCAGTTAAGGCGAGTGGTACTTACCCGATGAAGAGGGATGACTTTTTCCACTGTCTAGAGGAACCCGAGGTATTCCCCTACTACGTCCATCTAATGGAGGCTTTTAGGCCGTCAAATAGTTCCACTCCCTGTTTATTCGATGGAGTGCCCTCTCCAGGCGCATAGTGGAAGCCACTTGCATAGCTGTTTGGGTCATGGAGGCAAGCAAACTCTTACACCACGCCAAGATACAGTCTCGTCGTGATGGTCATTTTAAAGCACACCAGACGAAGCTGGTTGTGTCTTGCGTTACACAAGCCCACGGATTGATTTCTTAAATTCGCAACGTTCTCTGATATGGGCATTGGTTTAGAAGTGAGCAAGAATGGCCATTTCATGACACTAGCTTCATCAGCGTGCATGACCACATAGGGCGTGCTAGGCTTCTTGCGTGCAGTCGAGGAGATTCCAGAAAACAAAGATTTGAGATACTGGGTGATATTGCTAGGTTTTGTGACCATCAGTCACTTTCTAGCTTTCACCTATTTTCTTCTTTTACTCGAAAATATCACAATTAGTTCACTTTCTACATTATTAACACCTGTTGCAATGGATTACCAATTTACTTGTTGAAATTCCCACTCTGAACCGAATTTCGGTTGACTGTTATTGCTCCGAGTGTACATTTCCACCTAACCCTGGAGACCATCTCCTATGTTGGAACCACCGATGGTGTTTGCTTTTGATTCAGCAACTTGAATCAAGTTGATCACATACATATCCAGCCGGCCTCCACTCCCATGTATTTATTTGTTTATTTACCCCCATTGTTACAAATTTTCCAACCTTCTTCCTATGACACTGTAGATAGATGCTATCTGTCTTTAACCCATGCTTGTTTGGCCCATAGATGGCCTTTTCTCACGTTGCTTCCTAACAACCTATGGTTTCCAAAGGCTCATGGTTTCGCGCACCTTTTGGTCCAGCTGTGTACATTGGTCCGTACACTGATCAGCTGGTCTCCCGAGTTCGTGTTTGTTTAACCGAACTCAACTTTCGTGTAGCTTACCTCCCCCACTGTTTTTTCATTCCGTTTTCATTGCCGTTTAGTAATAATGCCCTCGTAATCATGATTCGTACATGTGGCCTTCTGTTCAATGAATCTTTGTGTTGTTCGTCTGTCGGGGCCATCTTCGCTTTTCTTCTCCCTCCCCCTCCCTCGCCTTTTACCTATGACTTGAACAGCCACAATGTCACCGATCACTGATCGTGAATGGTCATTCTTTCCCACGTGTCCCATAAAAGGGCTTGCCCCTTGTTTATTGTTCGATTTTTCTGTCGACCCTGCCTGCGACCCTTTTGGTGGGCGATTTATTCTCTGTTGCATGATTAGTACGTTGCGGCCGGATTGCCCACAAATTGAGGTATATATCCACTATCGTTTCATTGTTATTCTTTCAGAGTACACGTAGTTTACCGATTTCTCATTCTCTGACTAATGATTCGGGATCTGTCTGCCACCAGTCGCCCAACAGCTGTATCAGAGTCCGGTGCTCCTAATGGTTAGTTGGCTCGTATACCATTGAGGTTCTGCGCTCATAGATCGTAGTCAGAACCACCACGCTCAGTGCACGTTTAATGATTATTCGAACTGAACTGAACTAATTTTGTCCTAGAATTGGGGGCCCTCGAAGTGCACTGTTCATTGAGGCAGTCGGTGACTGAGGGCTGAGTACAGGTGCGTTGTCCTTGTTCATGAAGAAAGGTAATAAACCCCAGTTCATATGGCATTAGATCCTGACACACCGTGCTCTGTGATTTGGACGCTACACGCGTTTGTATGGAATTCCACTCGTGCTTTGCTGTGCTATTTTAGTAACCCATTATGCACCTCTGATCACAGCATATACTATTCGGTTGTGCTGAGAAATAGCATCCCTAAAGACGGCACATGGATGAGAGGTGAGTGTCTGTTATTTCCGAAGGGCGTTGTGTTCATGTGTAGAAAACGAATCGTTTGTCCATACAATGTAGTCCATCAACAAATGCCCACTGGTCCTTGTGATCTGAAAGGTTGAAAATAAGACCAGATGCATCTTGAGAAATCGTGGGTCTATTTTGATCCATTACCGCTATTTTCGCCGTCTTCTTTGAATAATCACTTTGAAATCGAGTACGAGGCACTAAAACTCACAATTATAATATTATACCTAATAGTGTCTACTACTCACAGATGACTGTCGGTCTTTACCGTTTTACTAAGTTTAACCACGTGTTTTATCTCGATAATGATAACTTTCATTTATTGAATTACTATAATGGGAAATACGTGGCAATTGTGCTAGGTGTTGAAGCCACTGTTGACCCTTTACCTTCTGATGTGGTTGAGGAGTGTCTGCTACTTAAAAATTTGAAAGTAGCCAAATTAGGATTGTGAGTAAAGTTGCCCCCAACATCCATTAGGAAATACGCCTCGCCGCGGTTATCATTTTGCGGAACTTAACTGAAAATGACTAACACTTCATTCGAAGACCTTCAGATACAAACCACTGATGTAAATGTGTGTAATAAAGGGATAAGAACAGAAAAGGTTTCAAAGCAGCACAACAATGACAAAAAAAGACCACTGACGTAAGTAATATGTTATTGTATCTGGACGAAAGGACAAAACTTCCCCGGAAGCTCACGAACGGTCTAGAGGTTGTTGCCGCTCATCAGGTATACGTACTCGGAACTCTCTTGCCCAATAATCCTTATAACTGAGCACTCCACGTTAGGTTCATCACCTTAATCTCATTTGAATGGTGAGGAGTGTGCATGGACAGAAAGTCCATTTTTAGAGTCACAGGATGATTCTTCGGAAGTGATTCAAATCATGGACTTTCTGTCCACGCTCACTCCTCACGATCCAGACGAGAATACAGTGATGAACCTCACGTGGGCTGCTCAATTTTAAGGATGACTGGACAAGAGAGTACCGGGTACGTGAGAGGCAACAACCTCGAAACCATTCGTGTGCTTCCGGAGAAGTTTTGTCCTTTCGTCCATATACAATAACATACTATTTATATGAAAAACCCAAGCTCCGCACCATGTGTCCTCGTTCTGAATTTCGTCCTTGACTAACAGACGAAATAACTTTCGAAGAATCACTGATTTCAAAAACTGAACTCTCCGCTCATGCAGGCTCCTCACCATCCAAATGAGATTAAAGAAGATAATGTCCACGAAAACCCTCACTGTTGATGAAGGGAGTTGCTGTGTTACTCTGTCACGGTAGAACTCAATGAGACGAAAAGACCCTTCGGATCGACAAAATACCCCGATGACAGTTCCCCTATGTTAACGTTTGTTTTTAATATTTATTGTCTGCGACTCTGTATACTAGCGTTCGAGAAGTACTGCTCCTGCTTACAATAAGTGAAAGACTTACTTCTAATGGTAAGAAGAACAAAGCATTCAAATTAAGGAGTAATTTTATTCCCACCAAAATCCCTGTCACCATTTGTTCATGAATTTACCAAAGTGTTTGTCGTGATTCAATAGGCTTTTCACGGAACACGTTACGATACAGCTTCACGGCCACATATACAGAGGAGCTTTATTGACTCAGAATCGCGAAAGGAGGGTAATTTAACACTATAGATTTATGCAGATGAGTTTCTTGGTAAAATATCACTTTAAGTCTCGACCTTCGTGACATTACTGCATGCTCAGTTCCTGGTTGGAGTAATCTTGATAATTCTTGTCAGTCCAAGTATTCCAAATAGGACCGTATCATATCCTTTGATACTTGAAAATTGTTCTTCCCTGTTTCGTCATTCAATAGAATTAAACTTCCTTTGTGAATTACCCACTGACTAAGATACGAACATTTTTCTCACCCTCACTCATTTCTCCGTTTCTGTTCTTCAATTAAGCCCAATGCGACCAATGAGGCTACGGAAGTGTGACCGGGCCGATGAGCTGAAAGTGATCGGTGGAAAGATGATAGTAACTTGCATCAGTCCAAATGAAACAGAAGAAAGATAGCCAGAAACTATGAGAGTCAGAACACACCTGTTCACAGCATGCGCAAAAGCATGCTAAACTTCGCATAAAAAGTCAGACTCATCCAAACTTGCGCACAATTTTCAGTGGACTACCTTTGTGCGAATAAAAATTTGAGGGAATTATGGATGATTTTTTTCCACTGAATAACCGGGTCAGCGGTGACGTTTACAGACTAAACAACTAAAGAAAATGAAACAGATAGCCTGAAAAACATCGGAAAAATGGAAATAAAAGTATAAATCAAAGAACTGAAGTCAAGTGATGTTGACTGACAAGCGAAAACTGGGACGGTTTGCCCCTATTGTCACAGCCACTCGAAACGGTAACAATACGGAGTACATCACGTAGAGCACGTGAGTGTAACTAAATTGACTGGACAGGTGAGATATCATATTTATTCTCATCATCTTAATCAACACTGACAACACCAGCATCACTATACTCATATTATTCATAATCATCATCATCGTAATCATCAAAATAATCCAAATCATCATCATCATTTTCATCGTCATCATTAGCATCATCATCATCATCATAATCATCATCATCAACATCAACTGCATCTCTTCAACGTCATGATCACCAACATCGGCATCGCCAAAATCATCATCATCATCATCAAAATCAACACCATCATCATCACGATTACCACCAAAATCATCCTTGTGATCATCCGGATCATATAAATCTTCGGTGAGATCACCTTCACTATAATCGCCATTATCCTCATCCGAATCATTATCGTCGAAACCGAGATCATCAGTGGCACCGTCCTCACCAACCTCATTATCACAAAACATCAGCGTCATCGACATATCCATCATCAGAATCATCGTAAGTCCCATCAGCATTTTCTCCATTGGAAAATTCATCATAAACATCATCATCATCATCATCATCATCATCATCATCATCATCATCATCATCATCATCATCATCATCATTATCATCATCATCATCATCATCATCATCATCATCATCATCATCATCATCATCATCATCATCATCATCATCATCATCATCATCATCATCATCATCATCATCATCATCATCATCATCATCATCATCATCATCATCATCATCATCATCATCATCATCATCATCATCATCATCATCATCATCATCATCATCATCATCATCATCATCATCATCATCATCATCATCATCATCATCATCATCATCATCATCATCATCATCATTATCATCATCATCATCATCATCATCATCATCATCATCATCATCATCATCATCATCATCATCATCATCATCATCATCATCATCATCATCATCATCATCATCATCATCATCATCATCATCATCATGATCAACATCAACTTCATCATCGAAATCATCAGGATCATCATCATCATCATCGTCGTCGTCACCATCATCATCATATCCGATCTCCCCTCATCATGATCCTCATCGTCTACATACTTACCCCATCACCTTCAACATCATCATCATCCGAATTTTCATCATCACCCAAATCATCATCATCATCATCATCATCATCATCATCATCATCATCATCATCATCATCATCGTCATCATCATCATCATCATCATCATCATCATCATCATCATCATCATCATCATTATCATTATCATCACAACCGTCATTATCATCATCAGCTTCCTCATCGACATTATCATTCTCACCAACGTCATCATCATCATCATCGTCATCATCATCATCATATACATCTTCGTGACCATCAGGATCATCTGATCATCGTGACGTCACCATTCTCATCACCGTCACCCTTCTCATCATGATCCTCACCGTCCTCACTCTCATCGACACCATCATCATCGTCATCATCATCATCGACATTATCATTCTCACCAACATCTCTGCTCTCACCCCCATCATGATCATCACCATCATTCTCATCCTCATCCACATCATCATCGTCGGCATCATCATCATTATTATCATCAAAATTTAAATCTTCCGAATCATTACCATTATTATCATCTTCATCATCCTCTTCATTATCATCGATATAATCATCTTCACCATCGCCATCATCATCATCATCCATATCCGGGTCAGTATCATCATCATACACAATAGCATCATCACCAGCGTCATGATCATCAACATCAGCGTCACCAACATCATCATGATTGTCATCATCTCCTTCTTCCGAATGATTCTCATGATCTTCATGATCATGATCATGATCACCATGAATGTATTCATCATCCTCATCCTCCTCATCATCATCATCGTTCGGATCACTACCATCATCATCCGAACCACCATCGTCATCATCTTCATCATCGTCATTTTCATAATCATCATTGTTACCATCGTCGTCCGCGTATTTTGCGAGTTATCTTTTTTGTTAGTTTTCGAAACCTGTTTACAAATTCACCGTCCATATGAACTGCATGACGCAGACGGTGTTAGGGATCTCACGGATAAACATTTCGTTCTGGGATAATTGATTGTATCAGTTTGGAAATACAAACTACACAAGAAATATGTGATCTAACAGTGCCCCCTTACAAAAATTATTCGGTCACCCGATACGTTAGAACCACTAAAATCTAGGGGACTGCTGCCATCAAAGCTTTATTAGGCACCTTTCCACCCGCAGATCTCAGATGGAAGTCCATGAGTTTATGGCTTTCCACTCGTAGTCAATACATCTTGCACGGGAAAAGGTTTGGCTTGCCAAATCATTCACCATGCATATGAAATTGCATCGTGGAATCTGATCTATCTTCCTATCTAGTGCATCACAGTTATTGAGTTTGAAGAAGTCTGGTAACCGGCAGTAACTGAGTAGTCTACGAAGCAAACGTTAACCCCAAGGCATGAGGTTCAAATGACAAGAAAGTGGACGACGGATCGACGAATTATGAGGCTGCAGACTGGAAAAGGGTCTAGTACAGAAACAAGCCACTGAATAATAGATGATAGCTAAAAGTAATGAGAAAAAGCACGCACGAAGTTTCAATAACCTGTAGACCGACAATTCTATTGTCATCGAATAATCACAACATCCGAATTGTTGGGGCCTATCACCAAAATCTCGTGGTCATGGTTATCCTACTTCATCAGTTTTATTTCATTGTGACTTGTCTGTGAAAGATTTGTTTGGCCGATGAATGCACTATAAATCTGATCGGTTCAGGGGCTTTACTAACCAATGAATATACGGCATTGAGGAAATAATGGTGCCGTGAGGTTTTCTGCCCTAGAATCATCTGTTTATTAGCACGGAACTCATTGCTTATATAGGAAGAAACAGTCACTGTCATCAATCGTTTCAACAAACTAACTGGTTCATACTTACATCAAGTAGACTGTCTTCCGATTAGTTGGTTGGGGATAGGACCAGCTACCTCTTAACGGGAATCCATTGGCGTCCTATTGACCCGCCACCTTGTCGCTTGAGAATCGATTGGCTCAAGCAATGATCTGGAGTCCGAACAAGCGATGAAATGCTGATTGGTAATGGGACTTGACCGACTATCGACCATGCGTCAACACATACCCTCACACCTGGTCAGCACAGCACACTAAAAAGTATGATTTGACGTAGCTCACACCCAGTTGAAAATCTTGTTGTTGTCTCCGACTGCCTAGATCAGCTCCGCTAATCTGAAGAAGAATTGACCACTTCTGACTTTGTACCAACTCTAACTGTTAGAGCAAGCTGAAAAGTCGATATAGAATATGAAGTACGTTCAGTCAATGATATGCAGAGATGGGCTTCTGTCCCAGTTCAGAAATATACAAGTAGAACAAAAAGCTTTCATTCGTACTGGTCGTAAGCAGGAATATAAGCAGAATTGATTATGACCTTCCATTTCACGTGCTATCAATTAGCTGAGATCACCCAAGCGTTCACGCCGTTCACAATCATAAGTGAAATGTTCGAATGCTCGAATGTTGCTTGTGGTATTGCAACTTGGAAATAGTCATAGCGAAGAAATTGATAGCAGGTCTGTCGCATAGGCTACCTACGAGCAATATTGTGCCGAACAAAATGTGAATAGACTGATGTTGCCTTGCATAGGTTTGCAAAGCCGAGGAAAATGGAGAGAGTGCCTGGTCTTTGCCGTGACAAAATGTGAATGCAGTGGAAGGAGTATACCTCAACAACTCCAAAACCCACGACAAAGTAAGAGGTAACCGGAAACCTGACCCCGAGACTTATAGTGATGGAGAACACCATAAGGCCCCAATAGTTCATCCGTGGTAATTAGCCGGACAACAATGGATTACTGTCTATCATCAAAGATGTCGGTCGGTCGGGGGGTTCGAACCTCTGACCTCCAAGGTAGTAAGCAAATTCACTAACCAACAAGACCACCATCGGTTCACACTAGATCCACTGTGCCGATTTCCAGTGCTCCGTTGTAGAGAGCTCTGACTGACCCATGCTTGTAAGTCACTGGTGCGAAGCCTGATAATTGTCTGTATTTGTTCCTCCGAACAGCTTTACCGTGGATTTTACACTGTTAAGTTCCATCCGCACTCCTGGCTATTACGTAACTGGGAAAGACAAACTGTTGTCAAGCTCTTCTTTACCAGAAAAATGGAGGTAATATGGAGTGCCGTAAAGAGAGTGAAAATGGGAACTAAGAGTTCTTCGTTTGAAAACAATAAAATACCATCTGCAAAGAGGAAATGGAAAAAAATTGCCATACAGTTGCCATTCGATCTTCTCCTAAGACCTGCCAAGACTGTTTGATGATCTTTTGATTCCGAAGGTAAATGAGTGGAGGTAGCATAATGTTGATAGTTTTCCATTGAATACTTCTGTTTCTTTGCCGAACCCCTTGGGTATTCATGTTCAGCAGCGCCTGAAGTAATATTGCACACTTTCTTCAAGAACTCCTTAACAGACGGTTATGGGGTTCTTCTGGTTTCTCTGACATCACGCTCTGAGCTGTTCCACTAAGGTGAAGAAAAATGCTTCTACGACCTCAAAAATCCACTCTTTATCAGCGTTAAATGCACTGGTTATATAAGGCGCTGATCCTTGCATCTAGTCCTTGTACGAACATGTTTCCGACTGGTGGGAGCGACCAAACTTTCTAATGGGCTGGTGTTGAGACTAAAGACTGTTTGATAGGATTCGTTTCTAATTCTGTCAATCCAGGCCATCGATCGGCAAACCTGGCCCTCATGAATCCGCTTTCTCAAGCCTTTGGATCGGTACAGGACAGGAGCTGACGTGCTGATTACTAACTAGACTTGGCTGTCTACCAACGATGAGTCAGCCGAAAACCTCGTAGTGCGCACGCAAAAACTTAGCGTCCTTCACACTTGTGATCCACAGTGTTAAACGAGACACAAAACCTGCAACGATGGTTTTGTGTGAACAATTTTTCCACCAGGTTCGAGAGTCCCATGCGTTTCTTCCACTATCTCATTAACTAAGTACGTCCAGGACAGTGTGGTGTTTTGACAAACTGTTTCGGGAAGAATTTGGAACATAGCGCGACCTCAGTGCAATCACCTCGAACGTACAGGTCAGTCTTTGTCTGGGATAGACTGGAACCACTTCGCAGTGGAGCGGTGCGGGCTTATCTTTGGCAATTATTCTGATTGAGCAGATCTTTGTTGATATTACCCAGTCTTCACAAATTAGCCGACATTCACAGTAAAATTAAAGTTATGGAAAAAATTCAGCTTCTCTGCCAAATTCGGCAGGGTTTTACCAAAATCAGAATTTGGAAGTTCCTCTGTATGTAAAATCATGAACAAATCATATACAGTTATATGCCTGTAATTCTGCAAAACAGTTAGTGCTGATTAGAACTGGCACTCCAAGGCAGTGCAGGGGAACATTTTTACTGTTCAATGTACCTCTTCCACTGCTCTTCTGCATAAGCAAGGAATAAGAAAACTAACTGCTTCCTGCGGATGAAGCGTGATTCGGGGACCTAGAACATAGTCACCTCAATTACGCACGAGGTTCACTCACTGACCACCATGGAACAGCACTGATTCCCAGTTAACTTGGGTCACTATGCTCACGCTTTCACAAGATTTTCCGTCATCGAAATTTAGCGTAAAACTGTGTTGCACCCAGACAGTCGCTTGGTTCATTGTCTCCGCATTATGCGCGCACATGATCAGCAACGCGCGGATATCGTAAACGATACTGGTACACTTGAAAATAACTACTTAAGCATAAGAGATCGCTTGCGAAACAATCGACAGAAGCTCTGTTGGAATTTATTTTTCGAGTTTGGGCTCATTTTGCTCGAAGCAATGTCTTGAGGTACGTCTTCATGCTGAAATTCCTCTTCAATGCAGTTTTCGACAGTTAGTCTATTGACTGAGGTTGAAAATGAAATGTTCGGTTCAATGAAGCTCATGCTTGACTTTGTGCTGCCACATCCGGTTGTATGATCAGATCGTTGTATAGTCGGTAATTGCTTTTAGCATCCATCACCGAGTATATGAACATCTTTCAAGTCCAGTACTAAAGAACTGATTGTTATCACTTTCTGTCTTAGGAGAGGATACTTAGGACTAAGTTTGACCAAAACGTTAAGTGATACTTTGCAAAATTGATCTTCACTTCTGGTCGGTCGTCCTACCTGCGGTGTTCGCCTTAGACAGTCACGCGGACGACTGATCGATTCCCATTCAAATTCTGCGTTTGCCGTCCTCTGAACAGTTTCCCGTTTGCAATCTCCGATACAATGCTATCCTATTGTAAATTTGTTAATTGCTGAACACGAAATTTGGCGTCACAGTCTGTGGACCTGCGTTGCGGCCTTGTATATAATTCCAACACTTTATTTTCAACCGACCCTTGCATTGCAACCACACAAGCAACAAAGAAATGTTGTTCTTTTAAGCTTACATATGTAATTGAAAATGCTTCCGAAAGTAAACTAGTGCAAAAGTGTTGCCTTCGCTAATAATTGTGAATTACTTACCTTTTGCAAAAACTCACGGAGATAAAATTTCAGAACTTAGCACAAATGATTGGAAGCTGTGAAACCTAAGTGACAAATTCAACTTATGTACAGCTATGTTGCAATTTTAGAAATGTGAGTGCTTCAAACCCGAGTATTGTTGAACTTTTCCTCCTGCGCATTTTTTGTTGACTCTTGGTTTTCCGGGTTTCTCGTTTATAACCCAACCTAATCTCTTCCGTCTCACTAGCGAGTGTTCACAGCATACGCTTCGCTATCTCGGAGCTGGATATATAATTGTGATTGTTCCATTATATGTATGCTATTACTGTCATTGTTACGGCTACTACGGCAGTTACTGGTGCTACTAATACCACCCTTACGGATTTTACTGTTGCCGCTGCTTCTGCCACCATTGTTGCCGTGTTGCTGAGACTGCTGTTCCTGCTACTATTACTACTACTACTACTACTATTACTACTACTACTACCATACTAACACTAATACTACCATGAATACTGTCGTTGTTGCTTTACCACTGCGTCCAATCTTCCTGGTCCAAAAAATACTACATATGCTCCTGCTACTGTCATTACTATCCTTAACACCCTGATACCTGTCCCCACTATAACTACTGCTGTTACTACAGTTACTATTATTTCTATTTCAACTACGTCACCGGTTGTGCCCCATGTATTACCTTCTTTGGGAATGGAGAGATGATGTGGTGTCCGCCTTAGGCAGTCACTTGGACCACTGATCGATTCCCTTGCAGATTCTGCTTTCCCCACTTCCTGCGCAGTTTGCCGTATGTGATTTACGATACAGTGCCATCCTATCACAAATCAGTTCATCTGTGAATACAACACTAAGATTGATCGAACTACGGACCACGTCATGACAGCGCAGATGAATTTATTGATCCATCAGTTAGAACCGACTAATATCACACTCACACAAGCAAGTACGCAAATCTCTGTGACGGACGGACGGTCTGCTCTAACTACTCAGACTTGAGCGTTGAGTCATAAATGTTTGTTGATTTGTTGCCCCTGAGTAGCTCTGCTTGTCCTCGCTAGATGGCATAAACTGCCTACTGTGGCCTTCGATGACTCATTCGCTCACTTGCTTACTCGGGCTTTAAAAAAGAAATTTCTCGCACGTTTTGTTCATCTTTGATCCCAAATACAAGTCCCGGTTATAGAAGTCCTCTGTAGTTCATGGTAAGTTAACTAGATTAGAGACCGAAGTTTCCTCTGGTCGTTAAGTAAGTTGCAGTAAAACATGAATAAATTCCAAATATCGTGTAACCTATTACGATGAAGATAGTTTGCTTCAGTTCTGACATAACAAGAAGATGTTGAGTATAGAAGCAACCATAAATTCAAAGAAATCCAGCCACAGTTCAGTCAGACAGACTTCTAAATACATGAGATTAAATGCCTAAGCAAGCAAGAGCAGTACATTTTGCTTTGCTGCATGCAAGACCCAGTTGGTTGGTCTGAGCCCAAATCAGCTCCATATAAATTTCAACATCCGTTTCTGTCCCACAAAAATGGCATTAGGCACTTGTTGATAAATTCGGTCAGATGGAGGACGCAGCTGCAGTTTCATTCATTGAGAAATGGCCTTGTCATCGATGATCATTTCATAGTTAGCTTTTTGGTTAAAACCAGTATATTTTACGGTGAATTTGTTCTGTGTTCAAGACTACCTGTCGGTGCTTTCACACGTTCATCGTGTTTGTACATTCTTATCGTTCAAGTAACCACGGTTTGGCGAGATAAGGGTTTACGACTTCGAAAGAAATCACGTTCATCATAAAAAACCGGTAGATCGAAACAATAACGATGCCATGTAAAATGGGCATGCGCCATCCTGTGTCGATAAAATTGGTGTAATTTGTTTGCACTGGACCCGAAAGTTATGCGACTGTCCCCCAAACTAGCTGGATTTTCACTCCGATCCCATTGGATTCACTCCAAGTGACCCAGTCTGATACCTTTTTGCACTGGGGTAACGTCGAAAGAACTGGATATGATTTTGTTTGCAGATAATTTTCCCTTCAGCATTCACTGCTCGTTTGGGACGTACTAACCCCGAAAACTTGTGTTGGACAGTTGGCACGCTTGTACACCGTGGACGTATCAATGGTGAGTCAAAATAATATAGTAAACAGGTTAATTCACAGAAAACACCTGATACATCAGATTATTTATCATTAGGAGACAAATTAGGAAAGCTTCAAAAACACTACTGGTCACTAACCGAGAAGTATTTTTAAGAAATCAATGCACCTGTCTCCCATGCTGCACAATACTCAAAGCGGATGGGCTAATGGGCTTAAGTTGGGCTAAAATGACTCGCGACATGTGTCTTGAAAGCTTCCACAGAAGTTCGTGTAATTTTATAAGGAATATAGTAACGAAATTACCAAATATTCTTGGACATTGAGGTAATCGTTTTGTAGTGTTGTTTTTGTGAAATTCACACGAAACTGAGTACTAATCGTTTTGTAACGTTGGTCATTCGTCTTCAGATTCTGGAAGTTGGAATACATTGTTATATCTAATGAGATGAGTTGGGAGAGTTATTGGGGAGCAAGGAAGTCCTCAGTGTAAAATGCCTCATTTGTGGCGATGCAACAATATGAGACCACCAGCTTTTGTGGTCTGAATCACAGTCCATAGATGTGCTAAGAAAGACCAAAGGTTATTGAGTATTTCTTCAATCTTAATTCATGATAGATAGTTATTCTCGGTGTCCATGCTGTTGAAGGAGAGCCACAAGAGGTGGGCCAGTAGCAGATTTTGGGTCTGTGGATCTTTCAAACAGCGGTTTACTCATTACCAGTGCATCGAAGTCGATCATCCATGCAGGTCAGTATATGCGTATTAATTTAATTTTTTCAGCTGGTCGAGAAAAACATCTTGAAAGAACCGTGTGTGCCAAAATCAACATAGATGCTCAATCACAGTCCTTGTCCGATGATTTCACAGCCACTATGCTAACCACGAGGCAACGTCTTGACACGCTGCTCGCTGTGAGCTATCATTTGTCAGGTATTTTGCTCTATCCAAGGACAACATCTCGTACATCACAGTAGTGAGATACAGCTATCGGTTTCCATTATGAATCGTATTTGGGAAAACTCAAGTTGTTCATCAAGAAACCCTCAAGACCAGTAAAATAATTATACCGAAGAATTCACGAAGTCAGCGATGTGCGTTCCGGAAGAAAGGTAATGTTGCTCCGGATGATATTTTAATTCCAGTTTGTGCAGTACGCATTCATCCTGTGTTCTGTGCGTGCTTTTAACTCCAGTATATGAGCAGATAAAATAATCATACTCTACAAATGCCTCGCAAAAATCTAAGTTGACAGCTAATGCACTTTTGTATTGTTTTAATGTTTTGGGCAATTCTTCAACACTGTTTACCACCAAATCGTCTGTCCGTGGATGACGTACTGTTGGACACCCATTGCACCCATTCACGCAATCAGCTGTAAATGTTTATCATTTTCCAATAACCCTTTGACGCCATCGTTCCAATTTTGCCTATATCCACATGAACTTATATCTTTCTGCTTCACTTTTCTAGATTACATATTTGTCTTTGAGAGTGACAACAGAAGGCACCCATTGGGTCCGGAGTGGCATTAAAAGCTGCGGATTTGGAAGTGCACAACGAAAAACCGTTCAAAAATTCAGGCTAATTGTCGCCTTCAAGGGTAAATCAATGAAATCCGTTCTCTGTGACTAGACTCCAGGCGCTGTTCGTTCCATTCCATGAATCGCAGGATAACCAGTGTCTATCGGTGGAAGACATAAAGGATTGGCTTATCAAAGCTTGAAATCAAGGGGATACAAGGAGAGAACTCCGGTAAGTAAATCACCATTTCTTTCGAACTAAGTCTCAAGCCGCTTTTCCTTCCGGAATTTTTTTATTCATTCAGTGTAATCAACATCTCTTAAGACATTCTGAAGATTAGTAACAATTTATTCTATGTCCCAACTCTACACGATCCTCAGATTCAGTTCATAGTTTGTTTTATATTTTCCTATTTCATTGGTTATAGTTTTTATGATATACTAATAATCAGACTGTAACTCCTCTTTGTCGAAAACTGTTTCCAACCAAACTATTTTTGTAACCTGCAAGCGAAAATGTCTTGTTGTTTAAGGTTTCCTTAAGTGCGACGGTCTCGCTTTTCTGTATTTTAATATTTCAGATCTGATGACCACGTAACACAAGAACGATGAACGTCTTCCGAAAGTTCTGAATGAAGCTTTCCTCGAATTGTGATTTTGTACAAGCTTGCAGTATACCATTTCTATAATAAACTCATTGATTCCCACAAAGTGTTTTTCTGATCAGTGGTAAATTAGTGGTTTCGGTCGAAAATATAGATAACGGGCCAACAGACTAAGAAACGGGGGGTTAATATTTATTAGGAAAAGAAGAGATACCCATTTTCAGCGAATTTTCGGAAGTTGGGGGCAACCGAACGCACTCCCAGTTGGGCTTGGGTAGGGCTGCCCGGCATTTCTAATGATGTAGCCCTTAGGTAGCCTCACGTGGCCCAACACGCTCCCGATCGGGCGCGCTTTGAACGAGCTGCTAGGGCTGTTCTTTCCCGTCCCAGTAGATCCACCTTCGAATCACCTAGGTTGCTTGGTAAAAAAATAGATCGTTTACATGAGACTTCCGATGTCTATAAACAAATCCTTGCACGCAAACCTATAGGTTCGATGGTCATTGTCGATCGACTCCTCTGGCTGACTGGTCTGGTTGCAATCCGATTGGCTAGTTCGGCTGTGGTCGGCTCAGACCACTGGTTGGTCCATTACCGGGCTTCATTGGCTCCAACCTTGCCCTGGATTCCGGACAGGCGGTGACGTATAGTCTGCTTGTCAAATCATCGATCTGATTTCATGATACCTATTGTTCTTTGCTTCTGGACGGGCGAAGGCTTGTTACCTGACCACCGAAACATGGTGTCTGTAGTCATGTCTGCCACTAACCTCGCATTATCACAATCGCAATGGCAAGCCGGGCAAACAGTTCGTTCGTTGTGCACCACACAGCTTCACACCGAAATTACCTAGCAACAACAAAACTGTTCGTGTGCATCAACGATACCCAGTCGGTTGTAGAAGTCAACCACTTGGTTCATATGCCTTGCATCATTTCACCGCGTTTAGTCCACGAGACATAATCACTTTAATTTTCACCCCGTGGTAAGTTGCAGTTTTAGAGCAATGAACTATCAATTCAAATGCAGTATGCATACTCTACCGCACTACCATTATGGTATGTTCTTGAACGAATACATTTAGTTTAGCAATCCCCACCGTTTTTAGTATAGGTCCGAACGACAAAAACAACGAACTAGGCGAAATAAACGCTGATCCGTGACTTCAGTGACAAGAATACCGATTATATGGTGACTGAAGTTAGTAGAAATAAAGAGCAAAGATCAGGACTTGCTTGAATAAAGCATAGATAGGATTTGTTTCACATCAGCAATAAACGGCAATGGAGGCAGACCAAAGCAGAGATGCGACGCTTTGGTCAGGACTGTGCTACAGTTATCCGGAACGAAATCAAGTACAATAGTCAAGCATTCCGATTTTGTACATTAAAAAGATGACTAAATGGATATACAGAATGTGTTCACCGAAAATTGATTCACTCCAGGTGAGTCGAATTTCTGTAAATGCTACTGAAACCGATAGCGGTAGCTAGATTTTACCATCCGACGAGAAAAATGCTCTGGATTGTCCGCTTGAGATGATGGTGGCCGATAAAAAGTGTTGCCAATTAAGCCCCAGAACTACCGACCTACTGCCACGGTACTGTTATTGATATACCAACCAATATAGACTGTCTTATTGTTAATAAACTGGTCATGTTGGTCAGATTTTTCAGCGCCCTGCACGAAAAAGCCCAGTAAAATCATTACTCAAATGGACTTCGCTCGGTGGTATGTTATCCATTGGCACAGTACTTATCGCTCACCCATCCGTGATTCAATAGTATGCATTCACACTGGTCCCTTGAATCTGCTAAAATTTTGCGGATCTTATTTCATAGCAACAACCAATAACGTTTCGTTAATTACTGCGGTTTACTGATTCCTACTTCTCAGCAGGAACCTACCTCGAATATCAAAACAATCTTAGTTAATACGCTAACAAAATGTATGCAAATGTATAAGTCAATGGGGTTTAAAAGTTTGTGCTTTGGACGAGTTTATCTTCTTTAGACTCTGAGTGCAACAATTCAAGCAACTCACTCGATGTTGGACCTCCGGTAAGATCAAAATCCACCACAAAATTGAAGAACTCAAATCTTGGGGGGCAGTGCTTGGGACTTACAAAAAAAACGCTATGCGTACCTTGCAAGGTTTCAGATGAAAGGGAGTACCCAATGACTTTCTTCGTCTTTAAAATAATTAGTCAGGCAGTTGGTTTTTATTTGAATTATAGCCACAAATTCGAAGTTTGTTTATGGACATCAATAGCTAGCAACAAATTCACCCACATTCACCCGGATGTAATCGTACCCGGAATACAAAATATCAATGCCCCAGGTAACTGGAAGTGTTTTAAGCAACGTCATTTGAAAACAATCGTATTTTTCTTTCCTGTTTACTACGTGTGTCTTTTCTTCGGTCCGATCATGAAATAAAACTTGACGATGACTTGACTGCAAACAACTTACCGAGCCCATAGACCTAATTGGTGGCATCAGATTATCAAAGCATCTTAGCGATACGTTTTCATGGCAGCCAGTTGAATTTTCATATATAACTACTTCATTAACTTTTCTGTGTTGAGTTCAGTTATTATGCGGAATATCAATCTCACACTTCGGTGTACTGATTTTGGCCACCATTGTTTCATCATCATCATCTCTGCAATGAAACAAAACAAATCGATTAATGGACATATAAGCAGGAGTGAGAGAAACGTGAGTGAAAATCACGTGACCCGAAATGAACTTGAATGCAAGTGAACCACAAATCACGATACTTTATTGTGCTGCCTTATGCCTCAGATCACCCGATGAATGGACCACTCGAGACCTAAACCGAAAACTCGAAACATTACTGTAACGATTCAGGAAGTCTGACACATGGCACGTCCAGGTGCAGCTTCGTGACTAATTGCACTGAGGCGCTTCAACCAGTCAGAACCGCCGAGAACAGGTGCAGCAAAAGCTGAATGTGGCCTGTCAGCTTGTAGTCTTCCTTTCATTTTAGTGGTTTATCAAGTAAGTTTTGCAATGCAATCAGCAATAAATTCTGAAACCTTGGCATTCTTGCTATTTTGGTTTGCGTGGCTCCGGTTTTTAGTGATTTTATTAGGTCCTGTCAATTTGAGCATTGCGAGTAGTACAGCCACACACGGCCAGGTTCCATGATAAGGGGTTTCACGCGGTTTTTCTGTGCCATGGACTGGAGCCTTCGAATAAGCCCTCAGCCACCACCTGCCTTAGAGAACAATGTGCAGAGGAATGGGTGGATCTGTTGATGATAGTTTCATCTTCCGGGATGGTGGACGTGCTCTTACTTTGATAACAGTGAAAGCTGAGTCACCTTCATCTGTAGTAGAGGAGTTTTAATGGTTCGAAATAACCTAAAGACTTCCCCTGAGCAAATACCGCTAGAGTAACTGCGACGAAATTTCACAAGAAGAACCATTATTTTAAAATTCACACTATTTCCTGAGAGTCTGTTCGGTTTCCCGAACTAATCTAAGAAGCTTCGGCAACACTAATATCAATGCTTCACCTAGTTCTTTAAAATAAACGAAGAGAACCCGCTCGACCTAGCAGCTTTGCTCTATTTTAGAAAACTCATCTCGCTAATAATCTGGGTTTCCGATAGAGGACTAATTTTTAGATAGAACTTTTTCTCTCGGGCTAGCTGTGGAGGTGTGTCACAAAAAGTTCCTTAAAGTGCTCCATCCTAAGTTTGAAACAGTTTTTCCCTAATCGATTCTGTGAGCCGTTTGATTTCGAACCTTGTTTTAAACAAAAATTTGAAGATTGTGACTGTTTCCAGTCGCCATAGTCCTCTCCGTCTGGTTATTGTTCATATCCCACCCTCGTTTTTAATCAATTTTCAAGCTCACACTCAACTCAAACCCCAGTAATTCGCTCGTTATGAAGTGTAGTTTGCGGGGGCACAATACCTCGGGTACTAGTTAGACAACTGATGTTGGATACATCCATCATTTGCGAGGCTTACTGAAACTGGAATTCTGTTTGGTATTAGAAACAGTACCTCGAAGTGTCTGTTGCAAAAGCCTTTAGCAGTTTGACCTGCGATAATATTCAGCAACTGAATTCACACACAAATACAACAAATGTTCGCGGGCATTTCAGTTTATTTTTGCCTAAAAGAACCAACTCTTCAAACGGCCTACAAGCCATTGACTCACGGAATCTAGCATAACAACACACGTCTAGGTGCTTCGCTCGAAGCCACCCATACACTTCATATCGGAATAGGCCACCTGACTTCTGTTTCATTAATCCAGCGTATACTCAGGAGTCAAAAAGTGACTCCAGATTGCAAAAGGACTTGAGAGTGTGAGGTAGACAAATGTAACTACGATGAGCTGCCGACATTCAGTGGAAGCAAAGTCATAATATTCGAGAGACAGCATATTTTCGTTTCAAAAGTTCATGCAGTACTTGTCAATGTATTTTTCATCGTATTTGACGATGTGCGAAAGTTAGATGCAGCAAAACGGAGCGTACATTTGGGTTTGGGAACTGCAGTTAATTTATGCAGCATTTTTGCAAAGTTACTGAAATAACTCGAATATTTTTTGTCGAGATCATCGGCTCTATCTTCGACTAACTTTAGGTAAAGGGAAGGAAATTCGAAATGGTTCTTCACCAGTAGGAGTGTTCTGATTCGTCCCAGAACCTCCAGTGAGCAGACCCTCCCGCCTTCAAACTAGATCGTCTAATCAGCGTAAGGCGTATTGGTCCGTGTAACTGAGCTGCTGTCCAGTGAATGAGTGACTCGTCGAACACGAACCTGAAACCCAAATAGAATAAGACGAGTGGCTGAACTACGTGGTTAAAAATACAATCATTGCAATTGCAAGCAACATGCCTCATTTTGCGGGGCAATCCAGTCACAAGGGTCAGGAATATACTTCTTACCATCGGAAGGGTCTGTCAAATAACGTATGCCGAGCAATACGGGACCAAGTCATTTGAAATAGGGTGAAGTCCATCCTTTATAGGAAGAACAAACGACCAATCACGGAACGAGTGGTAAACGTACATGAGATGGAGGGACAGGTATGACCACGAAATTGGATCTGATAAGGACCATGAGAATCACACTCACGCTTGACATAGACCCTCACGCAGGCGCGGCGTGATCTCCAGTATGAGAGGAAAGTACGAAGGTCATTCATGCGGTGCGAGTGAGAAAGCGAATAAAGAACGGATGCAAGCATGACACGCAAGGTCAGGCACCTATGACGCACAAGACTTGAAGGTCGTGGGCCCCCGGATTAACCGCAATGGAAGATCGGTCTACTGTAAAAGTACACTTGTAGGTGGTCGGTAAGTGAACCGAGGCTAGGTAACCGGTTCACCATGTGCAAGAAGGGGGAGGCGTGCAGGTTATATTGGTTGGGGAGGCCCGGGTTACGAGCTGATTAGAGTCATGTGAGTGAGAAAAGGAAACTGCGTGGGAATTTCACACAATGTACTGATTTACGGGTACAGTCCGACTGTCGTGTTTGACCAAGTCTTCTTCTGGGCCGGTGCCGAGACCAAACACCTCTAGGCAGGACTCATCTCTTAATAGATTCGAGCCGTTGATCCAATGTCCTGTTACTCGCGGTTCCTTTGTCTCCAGCGTTGGCCTCGATATTGCACAGGCTGTACTTGGTCATTCCATAACACATCGTGGTGACGTCTGCTGGAAAGGGAATGTTGCGTGTTGGTCATGAATCAATCACTACCCCAAAAGCGCGAGCTGAACCTTTGTTGTAGAGTTTCCACAGACTCAGCATCATTCATTCGTTCAACACATATTCTTGTCTAACTGAACGTGGACTACCATGTACGGATGCCATTTGAACGTTTTTATTGTGCTCCCCTAACATTCACCCCCCGAAAATACACATTACCGGATTTTCTCCCGATCGGCTCAGTACATACTGCCGAGCACTAGAGTAACGGACGAGTGATCCATAAGCATCAGAAAGGATCGACGAATACTTACTAAGGAAACTACTTGGTAAAGGAATCGACCCAAAACATTGTCTACTTGGTAGTCAAATCTTCCGAGGTGTACCGAGAGTGAATTCAAACTTGAATAAGATGCAGCACTGTCTAATTTTGCACAAGTGGTCCTTTTTATAGGTAGGAAATGTACTGTTTGAGTGGTGATACTCATTATGGTTCACATCAGGGATCTTTCGAAATAAGATTTTCATGCCTTCAAGGTATTTTATACGTACCATATGGATTGTATTTTTGTTCGTTCGCAAGCTGTACGGTTTCACGTTTTAGCTGTTCCATATATCCAGACGGAATTGGTGTTGATAACTAACTTGGTACTGCATATAATGCGACTGTCGGGAAGCAGTCTGGACCATCTGCTTTATAAAGTTTAAACTAAATCAACTGCTTGAAGAGCACCGAAGAATCGGCTGCATGCTGACATTTGCCCGTCGATAATCTTGGTTTCACGGGGGCGTTTACGGGCGAGAATTGTTTACTTGTGCAAAACGTCGAGTCCAAGCATCTAGGCGGTCTTTTCAAAGCCCAAAGGGATTTTTCGATAATTTGCTTGCTGAGAAGCGTAAAAGTAGTCTGGTGCAGAATGCAGTTCAGATGGGCTGGGACACTCCTCCAAAATGTTTTTTTTCGATTTAAAAAGCACACCGTGCATGTGAACATGGGACATAGGTAGCGTAATTGGGCGAAACGAAATGACAAATGCAGATGAGATTTGAACGGGATTGTGTAACTGGGTTTTATCATCTTGGGGACACATTAGTCATATCACAAGCAGCACACCAAACGCGCTCCCAAATGGGAGCACGTTGGACTTGTGGCGACCTGGAGATGACCGAGTTTGAATGTGTAAATTCATGACCAAAAGTTACCCTAGACAAACATAACCAATTAGCGCTTAGCTTTAGGCAGTTTGTATGCTGTTCGATGCCACGGGGCTGTGCATTGTTTGTCTGCTTGCAGTGGGGACAAATAGTTTCCGCCAACTGAAAAACATTTTCGACTGGTCTGCTTAAGGACGGTTGGAAGTTTAGCTCCCTTAGCTAGTATCGCGTCCGATGTCACCCTCAGCCGTAGACGTGAAAGACATTGTTTCAACGCAAAACGTTCTTCACCCATTCCATCGACTTTTACCGTCTTTAGGCATCGGGTCGGAACTTTTGGATTGTTGCCCCTTTCCGTAGGCCATTTTTGGGACCTAGTTGATACATGGTATCTGGAGTACTAATTTGGTGAGCCATATGTCTTTACTAATTGTTTTGGTATATCCTTCAGTACCGACATATCATTTTACAGACTTTAGTCGGTAGTGACTGAATAATTTTACCCAATGTTTTTTGCACTTTCCCACGGGATCGGTTTTCTCACTTCTGGAATTAAACCGTTTGCAATCTGAGCGACCCTAAGTTTTTGACGCTAAAGTATTTGCTCTTGCCTTTCCTTTCACACGGTTCAGGGAAATTTACCCTTGGGCTCGGTTAGCACGGTCAGAATTAACATTCGCTCTGCGCATTGTGACCATGGAAGGTAGTATGCCTCACAACTTGGTCGCATTTCTTCCTCCACACTTCGTCGACCAAGTGCAAGATGTGTTGAAATCAGAAGAACCCAACCCCTACCAACGCATCAAGGCAGCGGTCATTAGCCGGATTAACATGTCTGACAAACAGCGAATTGTCTGTTTGTTTGCGGACACCGAGCTTGGAGATCGCAAACTCTTGCAGTTGCTTCGGCAAATGCGGACTCTTTTAGGAACTCTAAATCCGATATTGGTCCCCTGAAAGAGATTTGGCTCCAATTTCTTCCCAGTGACACAGAAAGTTCTTCGTGTGTCAACAGAGGGGCTTCTCGAAGAGCTTGCTGAGACGGACGACAAAATCGGAGGAACCTACGAGCCAGTTGTCAGTCAGGCGACTTCCTCACAAACAGTCTGTCATAGCATTTTCGACAGCCAATGTGCACAACCTTGTCAAAAAGATCGAGGCACGGTGTGTCGTCAGTTAGACATCCAACCCCGGCATCTCCTAACAGACAGATCACCCAATAGAAACCGTATGGGAATTCCGGTTCAGTGAAGATCAACTAACGCTGTTTGGTGGCATCATCAGCGGTATCGTTCAGAAACGCGTTATGGCACTCCGCCTCGTGCCATGGTCCCAGCCTGTCAGAGGACCGAGGAAGCCGGTGCGTAGCTGCGAGGGAAGCTACTGGCCAGGGAAGTCGCCTATTCTTCATAACCGACCATAATTCAGAAACACGCTACTTGGTGGACGCGGATGCTGAAGTTAGTGTGCTTCCACCTTCAGGTCAAACTCTAGATGGGTGCCCCTCCTCAAACTTACAAACCACTAGCAGTGCTTCCATTCATAATTATGGACAGGTTTCAGAGACATAAGATTTTGGTCTTCGTTGCACGTTCCTCTGGGTTTTCTTGATTGCAGACTTTCAAAACGCCATTCTGGGTATTGATTTCCCGCGTCACTCCCACCTCTTGGTTGATTCTCTTCACGAAAGTCTTGTGGATCGTATCACCAATCTACCTGTGAATTGGATTTCGGTTGTTTCCAACCCGATCACTTACTTATAACGACGGGTTCTCACTTGTTCAATGATGAATTAAATACATACCCAAAAGTGTTGCACCCACCGTCCGTACTACCTGCCGTAATCAGCTCTGTATGTCCTCCAGTTTTTTCGAGGGCACGTCTGCTTGCGCCCAGCAAGCTAAATTAGCGCGAGCTGAATTCGAACACATGCTTGAATTGGGTATTGTTCGTGCATCAAATAGTCCCTGGGCTTCACCACTTCATACGGTTCCTAGAAAGTCAGGCAATTGGTGACCATATGAACACCATTGAGCCCTCAATAATGCCATTGTCCCAAATAGGTACCCCATCTCACACATTCAGGATGTCACGGCCAACCTCGACAGTGCTCGTGTGTTCTCCATAACAGATCTGGTAAGTGCCTAGAACCAGATTCTACCACGGACGAAGATAAACCTAAGACAGCGGTAACAATGCCCTTTAGTTTCTTCGAGTTCCTAAGAATGTCATTTGGTCTGCGCAAAGCTGAACAAAACTTTCAGCTTTTTGTTGACGAGGTTACCGGGGGTTTAGATTTTGTTTTTGCCTACGTAAACGATCTTCCAGTAGATGGTGAATCTGAAGATGCACGCAAGCAATACCTACATCAGTTGTTTGAGCGTTTGGTCACACAAGGTATGACCCTTAGTGTGGAAAAAAGTATCCCTGCCCAAAAGTCATTCGAGATTTTGGGCCACATGATCGATGAATATGGTATTCGGCTCCTAGAAGGAAAGGTGCCAGCCGTTCGTGACCTTCCGCTGCATATGTCACTGGCCGCCGTTCGTCGTTTCAACTCGATGGTGAGCTTTTGTCAGCGTTTCATCCCAATTTTTGCTCACTTGATACAGCCAGTAACAGATTTACTTTTAGGTGATAAAAAGGTCCCGTAAAATTGCCCGAGGATGCTGAGGCTGAACTCGATGCAGTTGAACACGCTTAAGGATCTGCTACTTTGCTGGTTAATTTCGACTCCAAAGCTCAGTTTAGTATAGCCGCCGATGCATCCGACTAAAACGTGGTCGGAGTGCTGCAGTGATGCTTAATGATCCTCCTAAGTTAAGCCAGGACCCACTCCCGTATAGAGCCTATGGCTCCTGGTCCTCGGTTTGTGACACGTCAGCGAATATACTCGGCAGCGTGCAAAAGAGCAGAACTTAAAAAGCCGGAGCAGGACAACGTGCGCATTGGAGGGGGCTCAACGGCATGCAGACGGTGTACATAGGCGGAACAAGTGGCGCCACCAAATCCGGTGATTGTTTAAATACACAAATTTGTTAGTCACTGCAATTGTGTTTTGTATCGGTGGCACTATGGGAGTCTCGCCCTGGAGGGCCGATGCAGTTGGGCTTCGACCCGTGATGGGTAAGTCGGCTTCGGTGGCTAAAGACGTATTCCATGCCTCCCGCAGCGATCAGACACAACAAGGAAGCCGGCGCAACACGTTATTCATAACTCACACTGGTCAGTGTGCGTCGATCGCACGATTGCGTCCTCCCTAACATTCCTTCCGATCGGGGCTGATCCTGCTTGTGACTTGGCAGTGGTGATTGTGTGGGGGGTTTGTCGTTGTCCGTAAGTCTTAAAATTTCTTTTCCCTGTTGTTATTGCCTTCGTAAACGAGCCAGCCTCCGGCGTCAAACCAGTCCGGTCGCGGTCCAATGAGCGCTGTGTTTGAGCCATGCGAGATCCTGGAATTCCTTGTGGTTCCGTCTGACGGGGTGAGCCGGAAGGCAAGAAACACAAGGAAGCTGCGCCCCAGGGAGCTGATGGATATGCTACTGAGGGAGACAAACCGGTGCAATACAGGCTGCCACTACCATTGTCGTGATAACCACGCGGTCATGCATTCACGCATAACAAAACTACCTACAAGTGCGATATGAAGAGTAAACTTGAATGCATACAACTGTTACATATTCAGAAAACCTCGTTGGCCGTCACAGCTCCCGGCCGCATCCATTTCCCCTGTTGACGGGTACAGGTGTGTCTTCCCTGGAGTTTGGCATTGCAGCATGTAATGAGGTGTCATTAGTGGGAGCAACAGGTGCCAACTCAAAATGACTAACCGAAGGTTGTGAGCAGGTGGGGACATTAGGCTGGTGGTTCGAGGTGGGTTCTATCTCGACGAAAGCTGGTTTAAGGCGGTCTTTGTTGATTGTCTCTTTTCTGCCTTCGACGTCTACTACGTATTTCTCTTCCTTTTGCTGAACGATGTTGAACGGGCCAGCGTAAGGCGCTTGTCGAGGTGATCGCACTGCATCCAATCGAATAAACACGGCTGGCGGTCGCTGGAGTGGCAGGTATTTGGGGGCTGAGGGTTTGTTCTCGTGGTGGGGTGGGCTTTATCACCCGCATTTGGTGTTACAGCCGTTTTGCGTGACCGCCGTAATTAAAACTCATAGATGGTAATGGAGAAACCAACTCACCTGAAAGTCGTTATGTACAACAGTAAACCAGTTCAGCCGCCGTAACACCCATGTCGGCTTTAACGGTGTTATGCAATCCTAAGGTAACCATCAGTAAAACTTCACTCTATTAGGGGTTATCACGAGCACGAAGGGCTGCTTTCAGCTGGCGATGGAATCGCTCCGTCATGCCACTAGACTGAGGATGACAGGCCGTCGTCTCGTTGTGTCTGCAATTTATTGCATTCAGTGGCTCGTGGAAGGCACTTTCAAAATGGGAACCGCGGTCAGTGGTCACGGTTGAAGGGTAACCGAATCGACTCGCTCTACCAGTTGGAAACGTTTTGCAGCTTCCTCTGGGGTAGGACTGGGAAAAGGTATGGCCTGTGGCCAACAAGTGAAATGATCTATTCAAGTGAGGCTGTCGACGCAGCCATTTGATGGTGGAAGGGGTCCCACGAGATCCACATGCACATGATGAAAGCGTGCGTCCGGCTCACAGAATGTGCCTAACGTAGAGTTAGTGCGACGACGTATTTTAACGCTTTGGTACTGAAGGCGAGCTCGGGCCCAAAGACGTACGTCACGTTTGACGCAAGGTCAGACGAATCGCTTGGTGACTAGTTTCACTGATGCGGTTACACCAGGGTGCGATAAGTTGTGGAGGCTGATAAAAACTTGTCGGCGAAAGCTAGCAGGAACTAGTCGTCGGGGTCGACCCTGTGACACATCGCAAATGATAGTTACGTCCGAAGTTGGAAGGGCCACTGGCACTAGTTGCAGGGAGCTGCTGTTTCTGAGTTGCTCTACCTCAGGATCTGTTGTTTGGGCTGCGGCTATTGATTCTAGGTCCACGCTCATGGGTAGTGGGCAGTCGATATTGTGAACGCGTGAGGGTGCGTCTGCTACGGGATTGTGTGCCCCAGAGACGTGTCGAATATCCGTAGTAAACTGCGAAACGTAGTCTAAGTGGTGAATATCGATCAGAAGCTGACTGGAGAGCGTACACTAGTGGTTTATGATCTGTGGACGCTGTGAACGCTTGGCCCTAGAGTGCTTGCCGGAAGTGTCGGATACCCAAATAGATTGCCAGTAGTTCCCTGCTGAACGTACTATATCGGGATTCCGCAGGCTGGAGACGCTTGGAAAAGACAGCTATTGGTTGCCATGAATTGTTGACGAATTGCTGCAACGCTGCTCCAAAAGCCGTGTCCGAAGCATCTGTTCCTAATGCCAGGGGAACAGAGGGATCGGGATGTGAAAGGAGTGCTACGTTGGCGATAACTTCCTTGATCAAGGGAAATGCTGCCTGTGCCATGTCGGGAAAAATGAATTTCCGCTCACCTCCACGCTGAAGATCTGTTAGAGGCTGCATCATTTCGGCGCAGTGTAGGATAAAGCGGCAATAAAAGCCAACCAAGCCAGAAAATTGGTGCAGCTGCCGGTAAAAATGAGGCTCAAGATAATCGCGAATGGCTGCCACCTTGTCAGGCAGGGGCAGTATGCCCGAGGCTGAGGTTTCTTGACCTACCTACTTAGTTCGCGCTTGGTAGGATTATTGGTTACACCGTATCGGCTAAGGCGCTGAAAGAGAGTACGCAGGTGTGCCATACGCCCTTTTTATGAAGAACGTGTCTCCGAAATATCGTATAATTACAAGTAGACATTTTTCAAACCGCGTTTTGCTCCTTGCATAAAACTTTGAAAGGTTTGGGCTGCATTGCTGAGCCCAAACGGCATGCGCAAAAAATCGAATAGTCCGAATGGAGTTGTGACAGCTGATTTAAGGATGTCAACCCCAGCTACCGAGAGTTGGTGGTAGGCTCTGATGAGGTCGGTTCGGCTGAAGACCGAACAACTAGATGGGGAGGAAGTAAGACCTTGAATAAGTGGAATAGGACACCTGCTTCCCAGGATATGAACTGAGAGAAACTTGTGTCTAAAATAAGAAAAAGTTGGCACCATCGTGCGCGACTGTGTGGCAGTCTACCACCCAATTCAGCATATTAATTCAGGGAATTCCCTGAAAGAAGTCCTCGTTTAATTTCAGAGACTCTATATCAACAGTTCCATAGTTTTAAGTTTCTTTGATCCAGAGCCACAGAGTTACACGTTTTTATTTCAGTAAGCCTGTACATTGGGGAACGTAAGACTACTCTGTGTATTTAGCTCTCTAGTGCAATCGCTGTCAGTGTTGCAATGCCCAAACTGCCGGCTAGACAAACCGCATCCTCACTGGTTGGTCGTACCAACATCCGACCAAAAGTACTCGCCAAGTCGAAAGTCGCAAAACTCCCACTGAATCCTTGTTCCGTTAGCCTGACCGATGTATTTGGAGGGGCAAACAAAAGGGCAGAGACCATAGAACACAATCTTCTTAATCTCAGTAGCCACATTTCTTTGATTGATACGACCCTATCCAAGCTAATTCCGCTCACGTATATCTCTGACCCTCCAACAAATCCGTCAACCCTAGACCTAGTCACGGCTGGGCGTTTCATAGACGCCATTGCCTCAGAAATAGTTCGAAGAATCAGTAACTCAAAAAATGCTGTGGTATTTAATATTCCCGACAGAATCCCTGTTGAGAAAGTAAAACATAACCTTCTAAGTTCTATTAATATGGCACACCACCCCTGCCAGTGCTTTCGGCTACGAAAGAACATTCAACGCAAATCCTGTCCAGTGTTGTTCAAATTTCTTGAAGAGGAACCCGCTAAACAATTCATTAAGAGCCAATCCACCGTCGCTTTGAGATCCCCGTTCAAGAACATTAAAATTGCTGCCGACAAAACCCCATTACAAAGGGAATTCGCCAGGTCCACCAGCACGCATTCAGCTTCGTCAAAAATTGTCCGCCCTCAACTATCCGCTTCTTCTCAGTCTGACGATGCGCAAAATGCATGCAATATCAATTCGGCTTCATGTTCACCAGAACATCGATTTCATATGTTTGACGTCGATTTAGATATATCCAGTTCAACGTCACCTCAACAGCCAGCGCCTAAGAAACCAAGAAGCATAGAGTTTACCCCTGGCAAGCTGTCCTCTCTTGGGCTGACTAACTCGATTCCACCATTACCTATCACCGAAATATCGGCCACGATCGATGACGATGCGAACCGCCTAACTGGCTTAACAGCCATACCCAGAAATCCTCAACCCATCAGCGGAGTCACCCCAAATTCTTCTTTGCCATCTCTCCACTCGGCTCCAATAGCCACTCGGCAATCTACGGTGCCTAGGCCATCCCCCAAACCAGCGAAAACATCATTACTAGGTGGACTGCACGCTGTTGACACTACGGTCAATCCTAACTCACTCATCAAGCCACACTCCCAACGGCTAAGGACCCCAAGCGAGGCAACACGGAGTGCAACAATGGACATGAAAACGTCATTCAAGACCTATCTCCCCAATCCAAACCACCAACCACTAGTTGCACCGTACATTCCACCCAGTATCGCGTTCTCTTCACCTGGTTATCATCCTCATCAGGCTGGTACAACTAACCTCCGGGCCTCTTCAACAACGCCACCATTCATACCAAACGATTACTTTAGTGTTCTACATAACTTCTATCGTAGCCTAAGTAATATTTTCTCACATGAATCTCTTTCCTTTTATCGTTCACATATCTCACCCACCCTGAATCCCTTTTCTACCGCAGGCCACTTACAACAGTACCCACGACCTCCCAGTCTCTATGCCAACCAACACCCGTATATCCCACTTCCATTTCACATTCCCCCTCCAGGTTACAGCCCATCAAATTACTGATGTCAAGAGGGCACCTGTGTTACCGCCCGTATTAAGGCAGGTGCCAAGATACCTGAGGCTGCTACACGTCCTTTTTCTTTCCCACTTAACAGATACTTAACCCTTCCTCCTCATATTTCTACGCCCCAGCCACCAGTATCTACCAATAGTAAAGCACTCGATAGTGATCTTTCGCGGTGTTGTTCCACGCTAAGTAGACTTACCAACCGCCGACATCCTTCCAATCTAACGAATCTCATCAGTACTAGCCACACCCGGCTTAGCTTAACAACCAAGCTGACTGCCACGCCAGGTGTTTCTACTCAGCTTATTTCACCATCCACATTACCGACTACTCCATCTCAAGAAATAATGATTGCGTCATCCGATCCGCCTTCAGCAAATGCAATTTCGGAATCCTATAAAGATCTTAACGTTAACCTTGACTCCACTAAACAGTTCTCATTGTTTATGCTGAATGCACGCTCAATAGTGAATAAGATGCGAATGCTGCGTATATTACCGCTCACGTCTGATTACGATCTTATTTTAATTACCGAAACCTGGTTGACAGACAACACTCCACACGAGGATATCGCTATCACCGGATACCAAGCTTTCAGGAAAAATAGACTCACTCAGAGAGGGGGAGGCTGTCTTATATATGTAAGACAAAACATGCGAGCGAAAATATTTCAGCACCCCATACTTGATAACTTGCCGGATTCAGTTTGGCTACAGGTCACTACAGGATGTTCTGACTTCATTGTTAGTTGCATCTACCGCCCCCCGAATACTAGTCAAAACGACTTTCTGCCTATCATAGAGGCGTTAAACGTTGTTGCGGACATACCCGGCCCAAAACTGGTGGCTGGCGACTTTAACGCACCAGGCATACGTTGGTCCACTTTGAAAGCTCCACATCACTTAATACAATTCTTGACCAGCATTCGTTTAGGAGGATGGACTCAACAGGTGATGTGCCCAACTAGAGGCAGTAGCATCCTTGATCTCATTTTTACGGTAGGATTATCTCGCGTGCACACATCTATCGTGAACAGCATCCCAGGTTGTGACCACTTGCCGGTAAAATGTGAGTTTTCAGTGCCAGCACGAACCGTTCACAAACCAACCGTTAAAAGACCGTTCCACCAAGCTAGCTGGAATCAATTACCCTCACTTATTCGCTCGCAGAACTGGGATACTTTCTTTTTATCTGATGACTTGCATACCGTGGTGGATCATCTTTACTCCACACTAAATGCATGTCTTGACGTAATCACCCCAACCCAAGGTCTACCTGGACGAGATAAACCAAACAGTTTTTGTCGACTAAAGCAGAAGCTTTCTATGCTACAACGCAAATTCCTTAGGTCGAGAGACTTTTCGTTGTTCTTGCAAATGAACCGTTTATCTAATTCTATGAAATTGATTGAAATGTCCCGCAGTAAAAAACAGGAATTAAGGGCGCTGAGTCACCCCAAGAGGTCCGAAGCTTTATCTAAGCTGATGAAGCTGAGAAACAGCCAGTGCAGTTCTCCTATCTCATCCGTTATATCTAACAACAATTATATAACGAACTCCCAAGAGATCTCCGAGGCATTCAGTGCCTATTTTGCTTCGTCTCTAACGACCGATGACTCCCTATGCCTATATCACGTTGAGCCGCTGACATCTGCACAGTTCTCAGCGGTTACATTTCACCCGAACGACTTAACAGTACAGCTAACTAAAATTAGGAGGTCATACCACCCCGGGCCAGATGCCGTACCACCGGCTACTTTTAGTCTAGGTGGCACTGATATCCCATTCTTGCTATCAAAGGTTTTTAATTTATCTATGAGCAGTAGCGTTTTCCCCTCCCATTGGAAAACATCAGTTATTATCCCAATTCTTAAGAAAGGTTCACGCCAGGACCTAACCAACTATCGACCAGTGAACCACACCCCTATAGTTTCCCGAATTATGGAAAGACTGATAAAAAATAAGCTGACAACTCATTTACTAAACAATAACCTCATTAACACTGGACAGCACGGTTTTCTTCAAAAAAGATCCTGTGCCACCTGTATGTGTGACTTCCTTAACCTAATAACTACGGCCACTAACAGTGGTAAATCAGTGATTGTAATCCTCCTTGACATGACTAAAGCTTTCGATCGAGTATCCCACAATAGGCTCATGGCGAAGATGAAAACCTACGGAATTGTTGACCCGATCCTGAGTTGGTTTTCATCATATCTAACATCCCGAAAGCAGGTGGTGGACGTTGATGGCAGTTTATCATCACCTCGACCAGTTACTAGTGGAGTTATTCAGGGTAGTGTACTAGGTCCCTTACTTTTTCTTATATATGTTAATGACATTTTCAACGTCATCACACACGGGGCTGCGTTCCTTTTTGCAGATGACATAAAAATTATGTACTCCTTTGAACCTGACGCCTTAGCTTCTACCATTGCTAGCATAACGAGCGATTTACTATCGCTAGACTCATGGAGCAACCAATGGTTGATGAAATTCTCCGCTGTCAAAAGTTGTATCCTTATGTATAAATGTCAGGTTCCCGCGGGAATGTTTAAAATTAATGATCAGTTCATCCCCAACAGTCCGGAAGTAAGGGACTTGGGATTACAATATTCTTCTACATTTAATTTCTCTGAACATTCGGCCGTGCAGGTTGCTAAAGCTAGACGGCTAATTGGTCTGATTAATAGAACCTTCAGTCTTACAGAGAGCAAGCTAAGCATTTTTAAAACTCATGTAAGACCACTTCTGGAATATTGCACTGTCGTCTTTTCTAACATGCGGCAGATTGACAGATTTGCAATTGAGAATGTACAACGTAGATTTACCAAACAACTACTAGGATATTCCTCGCCTTTAAATTATATGGAAAGGTGTGAAATATTGCACCTAGAGCCCCTATGGCTGCGCCGTCTACGAATGAACCTGTCTTTCTTTTGCAATATTGTAAAACGTACATCTTGCAATTCAGCCCCCCAGGTCAAAACTCCCTCCAACTATTCTTTACGACATAGGGACTCTATGGTCTTGATTCCAGTATCCAGGACTGCGATGCGGTCAAACTTCTTTATTGTTAAATATTCTTCCCTCTGGAACAAACTCCCACCTCAACTTAGGTCAATGTCTTCGGCCTCTTTATTATTCAAAAAAGAAATAAATAAACATCTAACTGTCCAAAAACTGATCCGTATGCATGATCCCTACATGTCTATTACCCGAGCCTACGAACTGGGCCTGGGATACTAACCAAAAGCTTAACAACTTTGTTCAGTACCAACGGATGGTAAGGAGCATTCTGTATTATAGTTAGCAAATAAAAGCAGTCCAACCTATACTCCATGACTGTCAACAGCACACTCCACGTGTTTGTCTAGCCACTTCCTATTTTCAACGCTTCTGACCACGACCCCCTACTGGCCACCGTTACTCCGGTGATTCTTTTTTCATGCTGTCAGATTTTACCATAGTCGGTTAGGTTCTTCTTTTTTTATCAGCTGCCGCCAGGTATAAGAGCATTTATAATGCTAGAAAATACATAGCAGCATATATAATATGGTCCTCAAGGTACCAGTCTCATCCACGCTTCAACTACTTACTCATTGAGACCCTATTTCAACACAAGATTCCAGGCCTCGTTCTGATGAACGAATCGCCACAATCGATGTGGTCTTCCATAAACCATTCGTCGAACTACACATAAGTATTTGCCCCCAGTGTCGCCTATTCTCGCTTCCTTGCTTTTTTGGTAACTCTCACTAAGCCTCACAAGAATTAGTCGCTAGTACCGGTCTTCTCCGCTTTCCGTATGTTGTTTAATCCAAAAAACAAGACCTCAACGTCGCGACCACCCATTTCTGTTACTGGTATGATATTGGTGTTCTGTCTTTCTCCCCTAACCCACAGCTGGTAGAATTGCCAGACTGCAGCCCTCTCCGTTTTGTTTTCAGAACCTGTACCCTAAGGACGATTGTCGCCGTCCACTTCCCAGGAATAACTTGGACCCTCTCTTGCTGGACAGGACAAACGAGATTTACACACAACTTCATTTTCGCCCGTCTCACGATCGCTTTCCCCAAGATTCCCGCCATCGGACTTCTTGAACCTGGACTACTCGATCTCACTGCATTCATACAACTCATTTCAATCCCATATGTCATTATGCCCGTTCCGTGTTAGAACTCGCTAATACTGTTCAAACACTGGCACCTTTATTGTCACTGTTCATTGCTTCATCGGTCACAAAAAAAACGTCCGGCGCTGACATATCTTTCAGTAGTCCCCCAGTGGGCAGCGAAGTAATTAGTAACTACCTGCACTCTTCATCGGTCCATCCGATCGCATCCGCAATGCTGTTGCATCGAGTGTTCGGGCTCTGTAGATCACTGCGTTCCCTCCACGATTGAACGTCTTCGATACACTTCCCATGCTGCATCGCCGCTCCGTTCCCATCATTTGTTACACCTGTCAAATTGGTCATTAGAAATGTGACACTCACCGTCTACTTACTATACCATCACCGTTATCGAGACCTTTGATTTTCCAGATGTTGCATTCGTGTTATATTACCGAAACTGACCCCGTATGCAGCCTCTAAATCACACCACTATCTGCACCGGCCGATACATTTTATTTCTATATTTGTTGATCCACGGCCGCTTCCCGCGATATACCTGTGCAGTTTTATTGATCTGTCATTTTTGCATGGTACATACCACACAGCATTCATCTATTGACGTACACTAATCTGTGGATTACTTTACCTTTCCTCTCGCAGAACTGAACACCTGTATAATGGATGTAACCACACGGTCAATATTGATTAGTCTTCCACTTCCGCTTTGACATTTCATACCAACCGTACATAAAGTTTATAACTTGCCGCACGCTCACCTGTTTTACTCCGGCCGTTCCCTGCCACCATCACTCTGGTAGTATCCCTCCCAAGAAATACGCAATTGTTTGCAACATATATGATTCCTCCAGTATACAGCCACCACTTTATATACTACCATCTTTTCAGACTGAAATATTTCCATGTTAATACTTCTTGACATGCCTGTAGTAAAGTGAATAATTCACCGAACGCTTCGACGAGATTTTTATCCATATGCCTCTCATATTCTGTAGCGCACCAAAAACATTTCCTTTCAATATGTTCGAATTTCCACTAGTGTAATTATTTCATATACCACTTATGCATGTACTCCAGACCAGCTGACATCATTCGACCTTGACCTTCAAATTTGCCGGGCATTACTACAGTTTTAGTTCACTGTAACACTCTCTCTGATACTCTGCATGCACTTGTTGTACCCTTTTGTGAATTGTCATTCCGGCATCACTATAATCATCTGATCATGCATTCTAGCATGCTTCGGGCGCATCCGAAATATACAATTATTATTATTATTATTATATTAGCCTGGTTGAGGGCCCTATAGTCACCGCAAGGGCGCCAGCCGCCATTAGGTTTAGGAACAATGTGAAGGGGCGAGGCCAAAGGGCTACTAGACGGGCGTATTATGCCTAATTCTATCATGTGTTCGAACTCAGCCTGTGCTACGCGGAGCTTGTCTAGGGTCAAGCGACCTGGTCGGCTAAGTGCTGGGGGTCCTTTAGTGACAATATGGCGCGCAACGTTAGTGGTCACCGCGGGAAGGGGGGCGGTTTGTCTTAGCATTGCCGGCTAAGCTGAAAGTAGGTCTGCGTAGGGGTGTTCGGCCTGAGGTTTGATGTATAGGGGTGTGATGTGGTTAATGGATGAATACGAACAGGCAACGGAAAGAGAAGCCTGTTGGCCGACAAGCCCCCGGCATCGTGCATCAACCAGGAGGTAGGAATGGTCAAGGAAATCGATGCCTAGTATGGGATAAGAGACGTCTGCTATTATAAACACCCAGTGGAAGATGCGACGTAGGCTGAGTTGAGCGTGAGTGATTCACGGCCGTAAGTAGCGATAGGAGTGCCAATGGCAGCAAGGAGTTGCTGGATTGATGGAGTTGTTGCATCACCTGCTTTCTTTGGAATGACACTAACTGTTGCACCGGTGTCAATTAAGAACAGGTTATTGGAAACTAAATCCGGAACACGCAACAGACGACTGGTATTAGGGCTGCCGACCGCGTTATTCGTCGGAACGCTTCGGGATATTAGTTCCTCTGCATAGTACCTGGAAAGGTGCAACCGGCTTCGCAGCTCCGGGCCTCCTTCCCAAACCCTTTGTGATATCGAAAGTAGGTTGATCGAGGTGCGCAAACGGGGCGGTCAGGAGAAGGTTTTTTGAAACGCTCACGTCGGCCAGATTTGTGATAAGATTTATGGTCTCTACAGTGAGAACACGTAGAAGTAGGAAAGTGTCTGAAAGCTCGCTCGAAAGCAGCTATCAGAGTGTCCTCGAAGTGTGTTGCTACGGTGGGAGTGATGGTCTGGGGGCTGCCCGAGTTTGTTATGGCGGCAATTCGTGGATGGTACCGCCCCATAATACCGTCTGCTAGTTTAGCCACTTCTGTGAGCTTAAGACAGCTAGAAACCTCAAGTTGTGCTCGAATATTGGGTGGTAAACGGCGTGCCTACAACTCTAGAAATGTTTTATCCAAAAGTTGCCCTGTCAGCTGCTGCATTCCTCTGAAGAATGCGGAAGGCTTCTTACTACTCAACTCTCCCCCTGGATCAGTCATTTCAGCCCGGAAGATTCTGGTAGCAAAAGAAAGGAGGTTACCTAGTTTTTCACGACTGTGTGAGAAAAGTTAAACGATATTACGTCGCGTGTCCTGATAGCAACCTCACGGGAAGACGACTGATAGCCCGCAAGTACCGGGCACGCTCGCTTGTGATTCAGTGGGACTCAAACTCCGCCTCTAACATATGAAACCAGAGTTGAGGGTTGTCAATAAAAAAACTCAGGGACGGCTGGAGAGGGCTTCAAGATGGACGGTTCCGAATCAGACTTGGGGCCGTTGCTAACTATAAGTGCAACGGTATATCAAATGTAAAACGATATACAAAGATCATCTTAACAACCTTGAAAAACTTTTACTATCGATATGGGAAAAATATAAAAGGAATATGGTAGCAGAAATCGGAATTACCGTTTATATGTCTGCAAAATACGTGGACAAACGAGTTAATGCTATTGAAGGACTCGCAAGTGACATTAACGGAATATATTTGTTGTTTGGGCTCACCAGTTTAGGATTCTCCTAAGTTAAGCCAGGACCCACTCCCGTATAGAGCCTATGGCTCCTGGTCCTCGGTTTGTGACACGTCAGCGAATATACTCGGCAGCGCGCAAAAGAGCAGAACTCAAAAATCCGGAGCAGGACAACGTGCGCATTGGAGGGGGCTCAACGGCATGCAGACGGTGTACACAGGCGGAACAAGTGGCGCCACCAAATCCGGTGATTGTTCAAATAAGCAAATTTGTTAGTCACTGCAATCGGGTTTTGTGTCTGTAGCGCTACACAGGCCTACATCACAGTAGAAATCACTGGCCTTTTCCCCTTTTCGTCTCCTACTGGCTCAAACTAAATATTTTACGGTTAATCGGGAACTACGTGCTGTACGCAGTACTGTTAGACGTTCCTCACATGTTATCGGAGGCCGGCAGCTCGTCATAGTTACCGATCACAACCCACCGAAGTATACGTTTCACAGTCGGACCGAAATAAACTCACCTCGTGAGTTGCGTAATATTGACTTTGCGACACAGTCTTACAGCCATGCTCATCACTTTTCTGGGGCTGAAAACGTTGTGGCTGGTGCTCTTTATCGAGTAGACGCTATTAATAGTCAGCCACGGATCATACTATTTGCCACTCGAAGCAAAACCAGCGAGTGCGTCAAATGTTCCTACGCTGTCCAGACTTCTCCTTTAGACATTGTCCTCTACTTGGAAGACCTCTTTGATCCCATTGCATCGTGAGTCCCCTACACGGATGTTAAGGATGGAGCGATTCGGCGCGCCGGGAAATCAGCTAGAAAAAACTCCCCGGGGAATTCACGTCTGTTGAACTCGGAGACCGAAAGCCTTCAAAACATATGCGCCACATGCGGTCCCCGCTGACTGAGAGCTGAGTAAACGACTGTAGTTTAAGGGAGGTATGGGTCGATAATTCACCTCTCTCTAGGTAACAGGTCTTATCGATGCTGCAGTCAGCCATCCTCTCTACTAAGTTGTGCAACATGCCAACAGGGCGATGGAATGCCACCCGGCTGGTAGACCTTCGGTTCACATGACACCGTCCGCCAAAATGGCTCTGAAGCAGAATCCCACCACGACATTGCCAGCTCTCGCCTCGTGTCGCTGTTGCGGTGGGCCCGCGGTCCTCATTCCCTACCTCATCATTCCCGTGTTGATGAGGGAATTGCGGACATGAAGGAAACCGTTCTCACTTTGTGCAATCAGGTCGACGCAGTGTGCAACCCATTGGCTGTTTATCCATGGGCTTCTGAGGCAAAACCTCATTGACCTAAATCATGGTCCAGAAATCATCGGTTGCAACAGTGGTGTTGATGCCATCGAGCCTTTGGCTCCCAGGCGCGCTTTTACGGTTCCCCAGTTTCGTGACTTTGACTTTTCAGTCAAACGACAAGGCCAGCCAGTAATGGCGACGGCTGCAGCTGACCCTCCACGTGCGAGCAGCCTATTTCACGTCGTTGACTTGTCCAGCATCCTTTGCTTCCTGGTCGATATCAGGGCTGAGATTACTTTTCTCTCTCCACCTAAGCAGCATTGTCCTGAACCGCTTCAGTTTACACTACAGGCAGAAAATACAACAAATATGGCAACATTTCCTTCTACGGTCAGTCACTCTCGATTTTCGCTTCTGGTGGTGTTTCCAATGGAGTTTTATCCCAGAAGACGGTAAGACTCCTTTTATTGGCTCTGATTTTCTCTTATACTTTGATTTAACCGTGAACTTCAAAAATCGCAAGATGGCGTACACCACAGCCAAGCTCTGCACACTCAGCATTGGAAAATGGGCCAACCCCTGGATATTCGTTTGGCGGTGCCCCAGGCTTCATTTGCTAACATTTAGAAGGAGTTTCCATCCCTCGTCAAACCCTGTCAGCTCACCGACTCAGTTTCTCATGGACTGCGTCACCAAGTCACCACCAAAGGCCAACCGGTCAGCTTTTAACCGGGCCCACTATACCCAAACAAAATTCGCATAGTGAGCCCCTAATTAAAACACGTGATGAATCCTGGCATCGTTCGACCACCTTCAAGCCCATGGATCTCTTCTTAGCACACGGTCTCGAAGTCATCTGGTGATTGGATACCCTGTGGAGACTATCCCGCATACAACGTCACAGTCTGATACAGGTGCCCGATCCCATTCATCCATGGTTTTGCACAGAATCTTTCAGAAGAGACAGTCTCCTCCAAAATCAACTTCGCAAAGGCATGCTATCAAATCCCCGTGTCCGAAGAAGACATTCCCAAGAGATCAAGCACCATACCTTTTGACCAGTTCGGGTTCATACGCATGGCATCGGAGCCACGAAAAGCTGCCCAGACATTCAAAGTTTTATTGACGAGGAGCTTCGAGGTTCACCCTTCGCGTTTGGCTACACCAGCGACAATGGGACAGCTAGGTCAGTTCTTTTGTACTGTTCAGATACTTGCTTTGGGAGTAGAAGATAGGCGAAGATCGTCGGTTTTCGAGCGTCTATATCTCCGTAGAACTGGCCGAATATGGTGGGAACGCTGCATTAGCAATGCTGAGGTAAGGCGTGAGGTGTTGCCAACCAGAGGTCAGTCTCTGGATCAAGTACTGAATCTAAGCAGGTTAGGGTGATTGGGAAGTGTGGTACGCACGCCCACCTATAAACTTCCTCGGCATGCGCTGCCCCCTGAGGCAGGTAGTGATTGGAATGTAAATCGAAGTGGTCAGTTCATGACATGGCTAGAAGGTGTGAAAAACTTGACCGGTGGACTTGGTCACGAAGGACGTGGTAAACCTTCTGGATGGGGTCCCCGCGACCCACCTACCAAGTGGATGGAGACATTAAGTGATATGACTGAGTGTCGCGGTCAGCGGTGTAGTTGCATCCAAACTCCTCCGTTGTCCTCCTCACTTCCACTCGGTACTTTAATTTTTTGAATCTTTATCAATATGCTACTATTTTTCACACCCTTTACTGGGCGATGCTGAGATTAGAAGTGTGGAGTTAACGGTTGAATAATCCGAAACTGAAAGAAAACACTGACGAAATTTTTATTACCTTCATTCAAGCATGGCCTCTATCTTCAGTTACTCCTCTAACGTTTCAAACAATACGACTTCAAGTGAAGCCCAGTGAATGTGTCTTCTGCATCCCGTTTCTTAATTTTCTTGAATACAACATCGATTGGAACGGTTTGACACCACTCCAAGACAAGGTGCATGGCGACCTTTCTTTCTCCACACCTCGGACAGTCACGCAATTACGCCGTTTTCTGCACACTTTGAATTGCTACCGCAGCTTGATTTCTCGTCGGTTTGCCCCTAATCAACCTACTCAAGTCGAGCGCCAAGACGAGCGACTTCACGTCTGTAGCCGAAGCAGCTTTCACAGAAGCCGGAGAATCTCTCGCAAACGCCACCGTGCAGCGTCATCTACACTCGGAGCCGAATACTAAGCTGATCCTGACAATTGATGCATCCCACACTGCGGTATGTGCAGTGCTTCATCGAAATGTGTCCAGCCAATTACAACCATTGGCGTTTCTCTTGCAAAAGCTTCAGGTGGCACAAACGAGATACGTCGCGTCTTCCTATAAACTCCTGGCCACTTTCTTGTCCAGCCGCCACTTCCTTCACCCTTTGGAGGAACGACGTATCTGTTTGTACACTGATCACAATCTCTGACGCGTGCAAGTCGCGCCAAGCGTGACAAACATTCACCTAGGGACATCCGCCATTTGAATTATATTTCTCAGTTCACAAAAGATATCCGCTACGTACGTGGAGTTGATAATGTTGTGGCTGATGCCCCACCCAGGACTGACGTCATCACGGTGCATACAAAATTCGATCTTACGGAGCTAGAAAATCTCCAGCTTGATGACCCGTCCACCCCTGACTCGCTCACGTCTTCCATACTCCACCTGAAGGGTTCTCCCCTACCCCCAGCAGGCTGCACAATCCCGTATGACTGGTCCACTGGTAGCCCTTGCCCTTTGGTTCCAACTTCCTATGGGAAAGTCTTTTTTCATCGCTTCCATTCTCGTTCCCCAGCTGTTATTCGTACATCTCGTAAAATCATTTGAGCCCGCTTTGTTTTGCCCAGCATGAAGTCTGACAACAAATCATGGGCTAAGCAGTATTACCTATATCGGGGAAACAAGGTCCTCTGCCACACACATCTCCCCTTAGCACATTCACCATTCCCGAGGTTCGTTCACGTATATTCACGTCGATTTCGTCGGTCAACTACCACTGTCAAACGGATATATCCGCATACTATGGCACACATCGGCAGAGAACATTGCGAAGGTACTACTCCATTACTAGAATGATACATTCCGTGTACAGTCTAACGTCACAAAAGACTGCGACAATCGATTCCAGTCGACTTTGTTTCGTGAGTTCACTAAGTTGCTTGGCTATAAACACCTTGGGACAACAACCTACAATCTTTCGTCCAATGACGTGGTAGAGAGCCTATATGGTCAGCTTAAGGCTGTACCAATATCACAACCCAACTCAAATGTTTGGAGCAATAATCTGTCAATAATTCTCTTGGGTCTTGAAACTTCGGTCAAATACGACCTCCACAGCATGTCGGTTGAACTCGTTTTAGTTACTACCACTCGCCCTCTGGGGGAGCGCTTTCGACCCAGCGCTGATGACACTCCCATCCCATCCCATTTTGTTCAACAACTTGGACACCGTGTCTTCCATCTACGTCCAACATCCACTGGCTCATCGTTCATACGCACGTTTGTACATAATGATTTACACACGTCTGTCTTCGTTTTCATTCGCAGGGATGCTGTAGGCCACTCACGCACATCACCGTATGATGGTTCATTCAAAGCACTCAGTAGCACAGCAAAATGATATGGGACTCACAAAGGTAGTAAAAAGGACACCGTTTCGATTGACAGACAGAAGCCCGCTCATTTAGATACACTGGCGACTGTGAAAACCCCATTAACCATAGAGGTGCCATCGACAATTTCTTTTTACGATCCACATTCCACCATCAAAACAGACACTACACCACTTTAGCTACAATCAACAAGGCAGCAACCGGCCCTGGCAACAAGCACCCACGATAGAAACGTTCGACGTCCTGTCCAAGTTCGAGAATGTCATTTACTTCTTTCATTTGCTAACCAGTTTAGTATTTTTGTGCCACTGAGCACTTATTTTGTACAACAAAGGCTTTGGCGAGGGAGTTTTGTAGGCACCTGTATACCTCCGACTTTTTCGTGATCTTCAACGTCCCTTGGCGCAACACAATTTGGCTGTGCCGACGCTCCAATGTAAAACAAACACGCACACACAACGTTTTAGAACACCACTACCGCAAAATACAAAAAAGCTACCAACAAATCTTCCAGTCTGACACAGTCTTGCCTTCTGATTTGGAGTGTTATGGAATTATATCAAGCAGATCTAACTGTGAGAAACAAACCATTTCAGAAGTTTCAACGGCGTTGCTTGGCACTCATCTCAACACACCCTGATCGGTTTGACGAAAGGTTCTCGGACTGAACTAGAGTGAAATTATCGGTGGAACTTGGTTCTTCACCGCACACATTTCGAATACAGGAACAGTGGACAACTGGGAGGTTGTGACATACCTTTTGCTCCATTTTACTTCCCAATTGGCACACCCATTTTGCCCCTTTTTCTCAGCACGTTTCTTCGTCTATCCCAGTTTGTTAGTGTCGTCTTAGATATCTCACCATATGGACTGGTTAGTACGCTACGTGAACTATAATCCAGATCTGTCTGTGCAGGGGCGCGTGTGCTTGTAAAATTGGTCACGAAGAACAGTGGTCCGGGGGGTCACACACTCTTTCAGGAAAGGAAGTGCGTCACGTGAACTTAAGTGCGTGTGCAAGCAAGTTGTTCTTGGTTCAACCGTCCATATTACACTCGCTCTCGTGAATCCTCCTCAGTAGTTTATCACTGTGTACCATTTGCTTCGAGGTTTCGCATAACATCTCATAGGCCCGAGATTCGTTTTCTTGCCGCTAGTATGGTGTAGTGAAATTGCATTCATTTGTGAAAATCAGCATCTTTATCTCCACCCATGTATACACTTCGTCTTATCAGTCCGAACCAAGGTGTTCCTGGTTTGCCCGCCCAATATTGCGCGCAAGGCTAACCAGGCAAATGGCGTGCGGATACCGTGGGCGAAAAAGGTTACAGGTCGAATGATGTTTTGCTAGAGGTCAGGAAACCAAAGTTAGACCACAGAAATGCTTATTAACACCTGCAAAGCAAAGAGTGCACAGCTGGAAACGATCAAGGGGGACTCAAAAGAGCGCATGTCGTATAGGCGGTTTAACCAGGGACAACTAAATTTGGAATGATGCAACGAATTTTATGCGTGAGTGGCAACAAATATAATGGCCGCCAGAAATGAATGCACCGTCTCTAAAAAAAATCATTTTATTTGTTGCCGTAGCTACTCGCCACATCCGCACGCCGTTCATCTTCTACTATCCTCCGCGATAAATTGGTAACTCCGACGTGATCTCGGCACGCAAGCGCCGTTTTAAAATTTCCCGTAGGATTTTTCGTCAATTCCGTGGGACCATTCCGTTTTACTTTTTATTTGCTCTTTAACTGTTTTATTTGATAAAGTATTTCACAATGCCGGTGATAAACCTGAGTATTTTCTTTTTAAAATAAATTACAGGATCGGATACCGCACCGTTCATTGCTGGAAATGGCTATTCCACGGGGGACGTCGATATAAGACTGCAAAGATGTATTCGGTGTAGGACAGTCCGGCATATTTTGGTTCTCAAGTTCTTAGCCGCGGATTCAGTCTTGTCTGTTCCAGGTAGAATCATTGTTTTGAATGGCCCGCGCAACGAGCCAGTCTACCAAGTCAGCGTATCTGATGGGCACTTCCCACCAGCTCTGGCTTCGATAGCCAGGGATGTCATATGCAACCCACCTGATGACACCACGTACTGTAGACTGTGAGACGCTATACTGAGGAGATCTCGTACACTGGGGGAACCCCGACCAAGGCAAACTTTGTCCGGAAAAGTGTTCGGTAACCATGAAACCCAAACAGAAACGCAACCTTTCCCTTTTTATGCGCAGGCAGGTCTCCCCTCAAGTTGGGTGATCCTGCGTTATGCGCGCTTTAGAGAAAGTCCTTCCTCAGTAACATTCTAGCCATCTGAGCTGCTTTTGGGAATAAATCGACCTTAGCTAAGCAGACGGAGCCACTGTCCTCCCAGATTAGCACGCTAACCACGTCGCGATTAGGTTCCGTACCTCGTCAGCAAGCAGCCCTAACCATACAAGGCAGCATGGCCCTGCGAGCCCTGGGGTATGTTGGTACCCCCGCGACAAAGGTGATAAACCATAAAAACGCACCATGCTTTGCCCGTCTCCATTTGGACACCAGAGTGACGCGCATGCCTACTGGAGTAGGCGACAACCATGTCGGGCCTTTTAGCTCGCAGCCGCCTTCTTCTATAATCGACAGAGTGCCCCAAACATCCTTCGTCATAGATACTGATGCGCAAAGGAAGGTTATTCAACTTTGTCGCTTGAGTAAGTCCAACGTCGGGTTGGTCACAGAAAATAAGACTTCTATAAAGACTTAAGGTAAGCATTCACTGACACAACCTCTGTTTGAGCGGTAGCCTACGATGGGTTTTTATATAAGCTGACCTCCCACATTTGATAACTGGTGTCGACGTTCTTCAAAATTTCTACCTCGAAGTTGATCTATGCCACCTCTGTCCTTTAGATAAGGCCACTTGCATCTCAACTAGAGATATACCGTTAGTGCGGCCACCGCTCTTTCCAGCTCTCGTCACTCCTGCCGCTATAGACAGCTAGCGGGAGCTCCTGTCCGGGTTTCCTGGACGGCTCTAATCCAACAACGTGCTACTACAGGTATCGACCGACGAGCTGCACCAAATAGTCACAGTTGGTCTACCTGTCCCATGCGGCGCCAGGGGCCTAGCACTCAACAAACTAAAAATTGCCTAGGCCGAGTTTTAGCACTTGCCATCTTCAAGTCTATGGGCTTCTCCACTGAGTTCGGAACTAAAAAAGACTAATGACGATCAATGTCCTTGCGTAAGTTATCAGGCCCTGGACAATAGAACCACTCTCAATTGCTACCCAATTTTCATATCCAAGGCCTCACGACAAGTTTCGGTGGTTGCAAGATCTTCAGTTGCATAGATTTGGTTCGCGCTGATCGTGGTAAAATATCGAATAGAGCCGTAGTCACACCACTTGGCTCATTCGAGCATCTCTGAATACCACTCGACCTTCGCAGTGCGGCACAAGAAAGATTTAGAAAAAATTTACTCCCACTCAGATGATATTTTAGTCGCTGGCGCAAACTCTGATAACCACTCTGTGTACTTTCAAACACCTTTTAAACATTTGTCTCAACGAACTATCAACCGTCAACCTTGCGAAACCTTCATTCATTCAAGAAAGTAAAAATTTCCTCGGTCACGAGATATCAGCTGCAGACGTTTCACGCATGGAGGATGAAGTGCACAAGATTCTTGATTATCCTGGAACCTCACCCCTTAAAATGCTTCGATGATTCGTCGGTTCAGTCAAGTTCTACCGTCGCTTTATTCCTCAGTGTGCCAAGTTGGTGTAGATTCTCACGCGGTTAGCTCAAAACTTTTGAATTTCACGGGGATGCTTGTTCGGATTTTATCAAACTGAAACAAGCCATCTTTATCATGGTAGTCTTGGCACTTCACTCGCCAAACAAACCCGTGGAACTATCAACCGATGCTTCAAACTCAGCTGTTAGTGCTGTTCTATAACAGCAAGAACAAGGCACGTGGCATCCTGTGACACTCATCCATAACCGTCTGCAACCGACCGAATCCAGGCATGCTTTGTTCCGTAGGGAACTTTTAGCATTTTACTTGGCTATTTGTCATTTCCGGCATGTGCTGGAGGGCAGACAGTTCACCCTGTCCGCTGATCACAAGCTATTCTTCTTCGCTGTGCAGCCAACTGCAGATCACACTCATCCAGTGCATCCCGTAACCTAGATTATATCACTTAGTTTGCAGAGGATATATGACGCATCTCAGGTAAGCTCAGCCCCTGGACAGATTCCCTTTTTGCATCCATTTCATTACATCAATCAGGGGAGCTGACTTAGCAGCCATTGCCTCGGCACGAGTAAGTAACCCAAAAGCCGGTCAACTTTGTCACAGCTGAACCTGCAAACTCAAACAAGTGCCACTCACATCGTCGGACGGCACCACTTCGTGCGAAGTGCCGCAAATACCGCCCCTCCACCGATACCATTGGTATTCAGGAAGGGCCCCTTCAGGATACTGTGCGGCTTGTCACAGCCCGACTTACAAGCCACAGTTTAATCCGTGATCGAACGTTTCGTGAGTCCAAACATAAAGGATACAAGTGATTGGGCATGAAGTTGTTGAGAATGTCAGCGACCCAAAGTACACAGGCGCAAAAGTCCCCTCAGCAAATTCGTCACACAAGACGCATTTTTTTATCATTTGTCCGTCGATGAAGTTAGTCCTTCCCACTTCTAAGGAACGCAATTGTGACCATGTGTCGACCTCCTTTCTTGATGAGCCGCGGCACTATCTTCAAATGACGGCTCACCCGAAACAACGGTAGGTGCCTTCTAAGAACGATTGGTATCGCTGCTTGGATAGCCTGCAATTTTGACCACCAACTGGGGAACACACTTCCAAGGCCCCTCAGCTTCCCTGATGAATGTTTTGGCATGCGAATAAGTGGAAACTAGGGCTCACCATCTAGCTACAAAGGATTTGATAGAGCTTCTTCTTAGACAACCTAGGGCAGCCTAGGGAACCGACGCAAACCCTACTCAGAAAGAGACTCTTTCTTTCGTCTTGTTAGACGTTCGCAGTTCGATGGAAGCCAACACATATTCAACGCCTGAGGAGCTATTTTTTGGGTGTTCACGTTGGTTGCCGGGGTGACTGGTTACATCACAGTCTTCGAGCGCCTTTTGCCGGTTCGAAGTACACCCAAGGTTTAACTCAGCATGTGCGTGACCTGCAATCAGCATCGACTAGAGAACAGAGCACACCAGCGTGCACGCCTGAGGAGCTGTCCACGTGCACACATGTCTTCTTGCTTATAGACAATACATGACACTTTATCCAGGTTGCTTATTCAAGCTCACATCGAACTCTGCAGCGGAAAGTGCTGCCTCTTTGAACTCAAGGGCAAAATGGAAGCGGTTTCTATAGGCAGACCATACCCGGCTGTCATGGAAGTAGAGGTGCCATCGGATTCACCCCAAAAGTGTCTAGAACCTACTGTCATACCTGCACCCATATCTACAGCACGAGAAAGCACTGATGCAACAAACCACGAAACTTCGGTCCAGAGCGGCCGTCGCGGTCGGGCCGTGTAAAGATCCGCACTCCTCTTAAACACTGTTTCTGTTGGACCTAGTTGTTAGTAAGATTTTATTGTTACCATTATTTTTTTCTAAAAACAGGACGGACCCATTTTTGGAGGTTCTTTTAACCTTATGTGCACGTCGAGGCACAGAGGGAGATAACTATTGCAATCGATTTCGTTCCTTCCCGTCCCTTTGAGCTCCTTTCGCAGTCAACGATTCTGTTGTCAAAAATCGATCCATCTACGACAGATATGGGTGTGTGGAGGAGAGCCTACTCTTATCCCGCCGTCTCTACCCGTGGGTAGCTTTCGGTGTGCCCAAAGTTTTTCTCGAAACCTCCACCAGTTTTTTTTACTGGCAGGCAATCCGCTGCGACAACTGAACACATCCAACACAAAGAAGGATGTATTTATATACCATAAACATCAGGGCAATTATCGAGCCTTGAAGCTGTCTTGTAAATGGACAAATGTGCCATTCCGAATCTTTTTCTCTATCTCCAACACACGATACAATTCTATTTCCGCATCCTGTTGGCTATCGTCGTTTTTTCTCATTCGTGACACATTCTCCAGCGGGAGCGAACACTGCCACAGCTTTTCATTTAGAAGACACCTCCCTTAGTATTCTGGAGAGGAGGTTGTGTAGTGACACTGCATTCGTTTTCGGAAATCATCATCCTTACTGCCAGCCAAGTACAAACTTCCGCTTAGCACTCCAGACCAAGCTGTTCCCGGTTCGACCGCCAAACTCACGCTCTCATGTGAGTCCTCCCTGATCGCTTCTCGTTCCGTACTTTTGCTCTGCAGGTTCGCGTAAGAAACTCTGGGGCTCGACTGCGGTCTACTCACAATCAACGAAGCATCATGCTATTCGTGATTGTTGTTATCTACCGCGTCCGTACACAATTCGTCTTGTTAGCCGTGCGCGCTATACTGATAATGAAGAACAAAAGAAGAGGAAGAAATTTGGGGTGGAAGTGCTTCAAATTGCTGTCTGCAGTCTCGTGAGACCTCCAGAAATATAGGTCAATGCCATGTCTGACTCCTGAAAACCGATGACAGTTTCTGCTGCCCCAACATACGCATCAATTAAAGCCCAGTCTTTTATTGCTCTGCGTAAGAAGAATCAGGCTGTGATATTTTTGCTGGCCGTTGGATTAACGAGCTTCAGCTCATGGCCTCGAGGTTGAACTATCTGTCGCGGACAAATCATAGCTTGTTCGTCCCCGGCATTCATTTTGATTCCTTCGTCGCTTCAGTCAGGCCTCCCCACGCACTTCCGTGCTTGAGCGAGAACAAACCTAGCGATGCAAGCTTTTCCACTTACCGTTGCTTCGATAAACCAGTGGTCATTCTTGTGAACCTCTTGATCCTCTCCAGTGCGTGGGTTCCCCTAACTGAGAGACGAGCCCACTTCCAGACTACTTACTCTAGATGGGGACACGCCAGTGCCGTTTCAAGGGGTAGCATGACCCTGAGGTCTCATGGAGCCACCGTTCTTCACAGCTGACATAGGACTTTGTTTGCCCTATTGACCGGCAACAGACACTGCACCGACGACTTGATGTTGCTCGTTATTGCTATCTTCAGCTTCCGGATTTTTTTATGTGCCACTGGTTCCACGTCGTCCGGCCTCAGAGAGCGGGGTTCTCCATAACCGTCTGTCAACAGTAGTATACTTTTTCCTGGGTTCACAGTTAGGTCCCAGACTTTTGTCTAGTTATGGATAGCATCTAGATCCTCCTGACCCTGGGTGGATTCAGGAGATCCCGGAAGTTTCGGGTAGTCCACAAATAGAGAGTGTGGTGACCGAAGTGTACTCGATAAGTCATTTACATAAACCAGGAAAATGTGGTCCCAACACTGATCCGTGTTGTACCACACTAGTTGCCGTCTCCACGGCGGAATTAGCTTTCTCAGCTTTGACGTGGACTCGGCCATCACAGAGGTAGGCTTGTAACCAGCCCACTGGCCCTGCAGCCACAATCAACTCATGAGGTTTGTGCCATCACAATCTGTGACTCACACTGCCGAGGGCTTTGCGAAATTCGATGTAATACACGTCAACTTCTTCGCCTTGGTCTAGCTTCCTACTTGCCTCGTTTAGGAAACTCGGGAGGCTGTCAAGGAAGGACTTTTCTTTTAAGGATACATGCCGTTTGCTTGCGACCACGTTATTCCTCTCCAAGTGCCCCAACAGTGCGGCACTAATGACTCACTCTAATAATTTTATTGCCACCGACAACAGGCTAACAAGCCAGTAGTTCTTCGCTTCATCCCCTCCACCGTTCTTGTGGACTGGCACGACTTCAGTTGTTTTCCACTCTGAAGTCAGTTGCACTCTTTCCTGAAAGATTTGCTTGAACAGCTCAGACAAATGCCAAGTGAATATCCTGGCCGGCCATTTTAAGATTTACGGGAGTATACCTTCTGGCCCTGGGGACTTCCTCCAATCAAGAGCTTCTGGGACAAGTAAAAGGTCTTCCGATGATATCTCAGGCTCCTCCATCGGAATAGGCCTAGACTACCCTAGAAGTGACAATGGACCACCTTGGTCCAGCCCGTAGACATCCTTAAGGTACTTCTTTAGTACTTCTGTCTTCTGCATGTTGTTCTCAGCTCGTTCCTTATAACTAATCCCCACTCAACCCTCTGCAGTCTCGATGGTAGCATTCTCCTGCAGGCAGTTATAGAACATTTTTGGTATCTTTTTTCACCACCCAAAGGGGAGCCCGAATCGTATGGCAAATCCTTCGACCTCTGCCGTTTCACTACTTGCCTGTTTAGTCCCTTGTTCCGGAAAACCTTCATGTTCGAGAGCTTCCTAAGATATACACCGTGCCCGATGCATACTCTTCCATGAGCGGGCTGTACCGCTTTGTCACCACCGTGGTAAGCCCCTTCTCCGAACTCCTCCTAGCGCAGCTACTTCCTCCGTCACTCGCAGTAAGTTTCTTCTGATAACCCCTCAAAATATTCCCACTCTGCCCTCTGTTACCCATACCAGCAACTCTGCCGTTGCTGTCAGAGGCCCCCCATCCAATTTACTGAAGGAATTGCCCCACTTGCCTGGTAGTTCCTTCCTCCGACTAAGAAACAAGAATCTGAGGATTCCGCGGCTACTTTCCTCTAGCTGGGCGGCTACTTGAACTTCATCGGCTTCAGCGAAAAATGTAAAACATCTGGATCCAATATCCGTGGGGCCAGAACCTCCCTCCACCTGGTGTGCTGCTGAATGTGTTGTGTTATGCCTTGTCTTCATGCGGTGAAGCAGCTCTAGGTCAAAAGGCCAAATTTGCTTTCCGAACTATCTCTGGCGTGGTAAAACAATCCACGACTAAAAGCCTTTTTGCATTCCTCATTGATATTGCAAGATATTCTAGCAGAACCTCCTTCTCCCCCCGGTCAGAATACAGGCTCATGTGAACACGAATACGTGCCGCCCACCTGCTTCGAATATTCATGTGCTGCCAAAGCCCGCATGATTGACGTCCCATACTTAATACTGTCATTTTGACTTTTGCGTTTTGCCACAAACGATATCAATCCTCCTCCATTTTATTCATCCTCATGGTCAGCTCTGTGCACACTCCGTCCCTTCGGAGAAACTGGACCAAATCTGCCAATCTCACGCCGCCGTGATTCGCTAAAAGCCTCTCAGCCGATTCCTTTTTGCCAGAACCCGAGTTTCACAAGTTTTTATCAATACGGCAAGCACCAAAATGCACCGCGTATACTCACCCTTTTTTCGTAGTGGTCTTGAGCAACGATGCAATTATTTTAAAGTAGAGCTCTGCTCCGGAATGCTCCTTCCATTTTTCGCCTCGGCCGAGCTTCCTTGTTGTAGGTCACTAATAACCACACTTGCGGCTGCATTCCATGAGGAGTTTCCCAACGCCCAACTGCTTCCTGGGAAGTTGGTCTTATGAGCAACTACTAGTGTGAGGCTCAACTTACGGGGAGGCGGACAGGATGGCGGCGTCTCCTCCAGTATCTGGGTCTTTATGGACACTTCTGTTTCCCGGGAGGCTGCTATATTCTTCCAAGAAGCTGAATTATCCCATTCCGTTCTAGTGCCCTCCCCCCGGAATTCGCACCGATTCTATCCACCGCGGCTAGGAACGCGTCTCGATACTTGGGGTTCCCGAGATTCACCTAGGTAGGCCTCACCGGTACCAACCCGTCGGCGTTTGGTCTCCATCCACCTGGGCGTACAGCCTACTTATTAGAGGCATTCGATGGTGCCCCAACTTGGCTTCGTTGGTCGGCAACCTGTTGCCGCTACTGTAGGTTTCCTTTCCTTATCACTCTGCGAAACGATTCACCTAGTTCCTTCATAACCACATTTATGTTGCTTCTCCGCACTGTTTCCGTGTTCACCCGAATCTTCCTTATTACACCTGTTATAGAAAAGGCCTAAGCTAATAGGTTTTCACTTTGGGCAGCCTGGCATTAAATCAGATCGGACAGTCTTTCACTTCCAGTTCAACGCGATTTTACAGGGCCTTACTTGACTCTGTGCTTGGTAGACTTTCTCCCCCTTCTTTTCGGAGTGAACCACAGTTGCTTTATTGGGCATCTTCAGAAAAGAGACCTTATTAGTGACATTCTAAGAAACCGACCTAGCTCCCTACCCATGTCAGTCCCCGTGTGAGGGATTTCTCTGGGCCTAGTGTGAGACATCTCCCTGCCCCTTGCTATACCCTCTGGATATACTTAATTCATATCCTCATGACTCTTTTGCAGGACCGAGGCCTTTTTTGGTATTTCGCTGCGTTCTCAATAGAACGAGAGCAAGCGAGTGTGGCAGCATATGCCATCCTGGAAGTCTGAGTAACATCGCCACCCACCACAATTAAACCCACTTTGGACCTTAGGCTATGCGGCTTTGGAAACTTTGCTAGTGATTTCTTGGTGTTGGAAATGTGTGTACTCATGCTTTCAGAAATACCTTTCGACTGGTATGGCAAAGTCCACCGGCCGCCTAGTCGCGGAACTAAAGAAGCACTGATGGAGGGTTAGAAAAATTATTGGTGATGATGGATGCGCACCTGAGCCAATAGTTCAGATTGCCCGAGAAATAGTGGTAGTATTGTTCTAAAGGAGTTGCTCAGTGCTTTGCGGAAAAGGAAGATGCAAAATCGAGACAGAATTTCGAGTGAGCCATTACATGGGTACCTGATACCCAGCAGGACTTCGCGGAGAAATCACCCATAGTGGGGTGGCAGGTAGACGCTCAATCATTGGAAGTTGGTGGCGCCGAGTGTCAAAGGTTGATCGGTAAGCAGAATACGGCTCAAATAAGGGCTGGTTTGGGTCATTCAGTGGCTAACAAGGTAGGAAAACTAGCTGGCAACAAAGCAAACGGAGGAGTTTAAATATGGTGATCTTACCAGACAATGCAATCGTAGTGTGTAAATTGAGCTGTCAAGAATTACACGTGATGGCAAAACTGAAAATGCTGACAAAAGCCTGGCGTGAGAAGCTTGGAAAACAAATGGATTATCAACAACTAGGAATGTGGATAATTTATCTGTAGCAAAGAGTTAGATAAAATGCCTTCAATGGCTCACCCGGTTATTGAAATACAGAACCGTTCAATAGTCCTCGACCATTCCGTTTACAGGGCTGACCTCGATGCGATGCATACATTGGAGGGCATAGTCCGCTACCATTCTCTCAAAATACAGGGTCGATGGGCGGAAGAAACGGAAAGTATATACCGGGGCGGTCGTGAGGCCAACTTCGAAGACCTGACCGAAAACTTGGAGAGGAAAACCAAGATAGTCGCAGTAGAATTGGTCGACTCATCCGGAACAGTAACCAGGTAAACAGACCTAGTACCGGCGAGGCTGAACATTCTGCACGTGAACATCCGAAATATCACCCTTGGACCAATTAACATGCTACTTCACGCAAGGTTACACAGTATCCAAGCTGCAGGTCCTGCGACGACAGCCTTGGGTTACCAGAATGCCCGAAGTTCATCAAGACTACAATTGGTGGAAGTTTTGGAATGGCGAGGATGTCAGGAGCGTGCTTTGTCTGCCTTGACACCACACACCGGGTGGCAGCTTGCCGGATAAGAATCAGATGTGATCACAAAGGTCGTACGGGCAGACACCACCGATTGTTACACCAGACGGAAGAAAATACACCTGGGGTGAACTCCGAGGCCAGTGTGATTTGTTCATCATCACGGTCTGCCAGAAAACCAATGCGAATAAGAGTAGTTGTCGTGGGAGTGATGACCTCATTTGGGGTGATCAAAGCGTTAGATTTCGTTGACAGTGAATCAGACACAACTCTGGTAAAGGAACAGTTTGCCGACAAAAATCGGCTCGCTGAAATCAGGACGGCGTTAGCGGTGAGCACGTTGGGCGAACACGAGTAATAACGACCATTCCGATGGTGAGTAACCCGTAGCCCAATTAACCAATCCTTAAGTCACAACAAGATTAATTGGCTGATTTTACGGTGCTGAGTCAACAAATTATACGCATATAAATTATGTGCAAACCTCAACTTTACGGCCCCAACACTTAGCAACGAATGCCAGAGTTCGTCAAAAGGCCACTGTCAGGTTCCATCATCACGACAGTCCGATTTTGAATCAAAAATATGCCACGGCACATGAAAAAATATGAACAGGTGTCCAAGTTTAGTAGTTTAAGCGTTTTGTACTTGTTCGAGGGCCAGTAAGATAAAGGGCATTGTCTCACCAATACAGTTATGTGACAACGGCTGGGAAGGAATCCCACACATGTACGTTGCACAAGTGATGACTGCAGGCCCGTTGAGTTTACAGCTCATCGCCTTAGACACTAACGAGCAAATTGAATTACGGGGGCGTTCACATTAGCTGAACTCCCCATGCGAGCACCAAGACCCCTGAAAGCAATCCCAACTAGGTGGCCCCACTTTCAGGGTGTAACCACCGTAGACTAGGAGGACGACGAAGTAGATCTTCTCACCGGCCGCGATGTGCCACATGGGCTGTCTCTAGTTTGTTCGATCTGCTCGGTTTTGTCTTTCTCCCTCTCTGTTACCTAGAAAGAACTTGCTGCGGCGGCTCTGTCTTGAGCAATTAGACTGGGATTAGCCACTAGACCAAGAAAATTGGCTGGACTGGGAAGAATTTCTGAACACTAAAATACTAGGAGACACGGATTCCACGATGCTTGCCCCCCGGTCATACAACAAGGACGGGAGAACTACATGTCTTTTCTGACGCATCCAAAGTCAGATAAGAAGACGTGGCTTACAGACGATGGTGCATGGGAGGTAGAGAATACGGCACAAGGTTTTTGTTTGCCAAAAGCAACCTTTCCCCGCCGAAATCGGCGCCGATCCCGCGCCTCGAGTTCAGAGCAGCAGTGTTGTCAGTAAGGGTGGTACGATCGGTCAAGAGATGTTTCGACTTCTTTATTTAGTCAGCTAGTTTTTGGACTGACCCGACGGTGAATTCATTCGCCGATAAGTGTATTTTTCTCACTTTTAAATGCCAGGTTTCTCCTCGTCGCTTATGCTTCGGCGGTTCACCCATCGACAACCAGCCCTTGCTCTTTCAACTTCTTCGACATGCTGTCTTCCAGGCGGCGAAGGCTAAAATGTGTCCTGGTTTTCTGTTCAGATCTTTTAATCTTATGAGGAGCATTCTTTATGTAAATAAAGAACATGCCAGACCCCTCCTCGAATATTGTCCCTTAATCTCCTGTAGCATGCGAAGATCCGACGGGATCATTATCGAATTTATTCAGAGAAGATTCATGAAGCAACTTATTGTTTGGTCGTCAAACGTGAACTATAGGGAACAATGTTTGTCTCTCAAAATTGAACCATTGGGGCTTCGTCGCATCACGTTGAACCTGGTATTTCTGTATGAACCGTTGACTAAGTAATCCTATCCCTCCAACCAGTTATGCTTCGCCCTAGGTACTGGATATTCACCCCGTAATAGACAATATACCAAAACCACACTCCCTGCGTGGACTGTTCTCAGCTCCAAGTTCTTTCTCTTCACGTGCTCCAGAATCTGGAATAAACTTCCTTTGCACGTCTGACCTTCTCAGTCTAGGTGTGCACTTGTGCATGCCACTGATAAACTCCCTTCTGTCCCAACTGTTTCGCGCTTATGCGGTGTTCACATAACGGAAAGTCAAGCTCACGAGGAAGGCCTCGACTTTTAAGCCGTTGTTCTGCTTCCTTGCTTTACCTTAACTTCCAAAATAGTTCCACCGTTATTGAATTCTGGATGCTCTGTTTGACCACTTCTCCTTAGACTTCGCCGTCGACCTATTTAACGCATGTCTGCATCCACTTATTGTTTTTACACAACAACCTTTAGGACTCTGCCAATTTCACCTTGAAATAAGCCCTTTCAGATGCGTTCGCATTTTTAGAGAATCCACTGTAATACTTCTCACAGTTTATCAATATGGCTCATCCGCTCCACGATTTATAACCTTCATTCAGTTATATCACGTCTGCGGCCCTGAAACATGGGAACTGCAATAAAAACTACGCCCTGGTCCGCTATATAAACATATAAATATATTGTTCAAACATGCTTATGTATATCTATAAATATATATTTATATATATGTACTCTTTACTGTCCTATAATTATTAGCAAGAGCATGATGAGCAACCCAATGCTCCCCGATATCTCCTTCCTTACGTTGCCTCTTTTCCACATCAGGTCCCACCACATATACTTCCATCACGACCTCCGTGATTTTGAACTGGAAAATCTAGTCTCATTTTCCTCACTAAAGGTGGCTCACCAACTAAACTCGACATCCAGTTGTAGCGTCACCAATTCTGCCCCACTCTACCTCTCAGCTAGGCTTCTACCATAGTTTCATGCAGAACGTAGTATTTTTTCTGCTGGATGACTGCTCTATGTGAAATATTAACCTTCATATTGAACGTTTTAGCTCCTACTTATGCGTTTCCTTATTAAGTCTAACTCACCATGGCCTTATTTCTCTTAAGGATCCGCTGCATCGATGAGCCCGTGCGTCACTTTTGTTCTTCTCTCCGTCCGCCGTTGATCCTCAGCTGGACTATACCTAGACTGCCTTTCCCTATCTCATTTTCCTTCCCAGTTTTCCAAGTATCTGGCATCCACTTTGCCATCCGGTTCTTCCCCACAAGGAACCCGAAAAACTGTGAGTAGTTTTTGATTTCGCAGCCAAGTTCCAGGGCAAGTCGGTTAATGATTGCCCGATACAGGGGCCTGACTGAACCATGCCTTTGATTGAAGCCTTGTGCCGTTTCAGGGTGGGTATACTGGTCTTAGGCCCCAAACTCGGTGGAATGTTCTTCCGGGTGACTATATCGGTAGAACATCGAGATGCGTTGCGATTCCCAAGTTAAGAAGAGAACAACCAGAATGAAAAGGTGATAAATTATAGAATGACCGTCTACCCCCTCGGAGCGATATCATTACCGTTTTGTGCGAGCTAAGCCCTTTGAGAAGCGGCGAACAAGCATAGAGCCCTGGTCTGCCGGTCGGTAGTAAGCAGATTCAGCAGAAGCTTCTACGTCGATGACTGACTTTCGTCTTTCGATGATGTAGACTCGGTCTTTGCTCAGTTTGTGCCTTAGAAGGTCGTTGGGAGAGAGCGGATTCCGTCCCACGAAAGGAATGTCGAACTCTTCGGGAGTGCCCAAAATTATTCCGTACCACTGACATCGGTGGGTGCAGCGCAAACGATGAAGGAGTGTTTCGACTTATATACATAGCTAGCTAGTTTTTGGACTGGCTCAAAGCGGATACTGTGCTGCATTAACAACAGCAGGAGCCGTTTCATTACCCTCATTGATAACCTGCTCATGATCATCCACGAAGGGACTGCCATGAACCGGTTGAATCATGTCAATTCTGCCGATAACCTAACCCATCTGTGCGCCCGAGGTGCGATTAACTCCCGGCAACTGGACACGTGCACGGGAGGCCCACACGCACACACATTCACAAAAGAACATGCAGCCAATTCACGACTGCTCTCCCGACGGCAGCACCTATGCTCCCTCCTCAAGCCCGCAGTCGATCGGCCGCTCTCATGGAAGATGCACAGTAACGTCGCGTAGGTGTAGCCACCGGATCAAGCGTGATAGTGAATAGCATGCTGACGCCAGAGGTACTAGGCACGCGCACTGACAGCGGGGTCTAGGTAGGTGGGGATAATCAGTACCATTATTATAAACCTTTGGCTCTGCTAAGATTTGGGAGGACTTTGGTGGGCGATGTAACGATCGGTTGTAGAAATTCCCCCGAGAAAAGCCGCAATTTCATGCTTCCTTGGCATCACCGGCCTATTTATACTACTTCCGCGTTCTCATGGACCGTATTTTTTCATGAACCAACCTTTGTTTGTTCGCGTCCAACGCGCTACTCTGCCATATCCTTTTCTGAACATGCGTGACGCACGTGCTCCTTTCTCGCCCCCCGCAATTCGGTTCTCTTTTTCTGGGTCCCTGTGATCGCATAATTGAGGCTCGTATTTGTTTCGTCACAGTTCATTTATTGATCTAGTACCGTAGAATTTCACGGATAGTCGAGTTCTTACTTCGGGATCCGTACCGAATTCGGCTACGTGTTGCTTGAAAGCGTCTTGCCACAAGTGCGGTCTGCAGAATAATAAAAGCCGTGGGGAGGGAGATACTCGCAAATAGAGCTTGGGAAATAAAAAGGTGAAAAAACGCATTCTGGAATTCTTCCAGCCGAAGATCAACGGCAATCGATATAAAACGAAATTTCTGTAAACCGGTAACCTCTGGGACTAGCTTATTGATTGTGAACAGCAAACGCACACTAGGAGCTTTAACTCAGCCCCATCTATGACGGACCACTGGAGCTCGCTTGGTTCGAAAGTCTCGGCTCTTCTCGTAGAGTTGGTTGTCGGGTATGTTTACGTAGAGGTGCAGTAGGGTTTGGGTAATCTTGAGGACCTTATCCAATGCATTCCCAAACCGATGGCTAGGATTAAAACTGGGCGTGTCCAACGGTGGTTTATTTCATAAGGTAGGGTAAAATGTGATAAAGAAGTGCCAACGTAAGCTAGTGTTGGTAATGGGGGTTGAAATAGTAAGAACTCTCTAAAGTAGTGGGTTGGTAGAAATGGGTGCAGGGTGCAATGGATTAAAAGTGTGTGGCCGGCTTTAAAGGATGCTATGCAGTAATACGAGGTTTATGCGGCGAGACCACAAAATGGTCCCGGTTAAAAAACCAGCATCGTTCTTCATAATTGGCGGATGAACTCCATCCGATCAACCGCCTGGCAAAACTTCGTTGGACAGGCTCGATAACTAATCTGCCTGAATTGCACATACTAGAAAGCGGTAACGAGCATGAAGGCCATGTATGAGATTTATGGAGAGGGAGACTTCAGTCTCAAGGCAGAAGGGAGCGAATCATTAGGCCTAAGCGTCTTTTGGCCTTACTATCTTGGAAGGCTGAATGTTTGGAGGAACGAAATGTGCGGGAATAGCTTAGGCCAAGGTTTCGAACTATCTGTTTGCTAACATCGGATGAACCACAAATGGATAGAGACCCTGGGGGTGGGTAGCGTTTATGTGTATGCACCTCATATGTCAGCAGAAATATTCAATTGCCAAGTTTAGCACCACCTATTGGTTGCAGGTATATCTCCAGAGATGTTTTGGGCGGCCAAGTTGAGACAGTCACTCTTGAACGGGTAGACAGTTTTGGTGTCATCTGCAAAAAAAGGTGTCAAGGTCCACTGAGAAGAATTTGCCGTTTATATACATGAGAAACAACAGAGGGCCGAGGAAGCTACTCTGTACAGCACCGCTTGTAGCCGGCTAAGACGTAGAGCGGCTTTCACTTGTCGAGACAACCTGAGGGCGATTAGGTAGGTGGGAAGTGATCCAAGGCAGTAGGTGGTTAGTGATGCCGGAGGATCGCATTTTTGCCGGAATACGGGGGTGTGGCACGCGGTCAAACGTCTTTGACACACCTCAGTGAAGCACTGTAAGAGCCATTCTGTTGCCAACGACGATATCCAAAAAGAAATAGTTATGGTACGCAAGAATTTGACTGGATGAAACCATGTTGTCGGGTAGTAATAAGGCCAAATTTAAGGAGTTTCCTCGCCCTGTGCCCTTTCGACGATGTTTTCCATTAACCGGGGAAGGATAGTTCCATGCCTAGTGGGGTGGTAGTCCTTTTTCACATGGAATGGGTCTTTCTTGTGGCGCGGGATTGTGGCCTAGAAATTCTGGTTTGTCCGAACCAGGTTGGAATTCACTCCAAATGTGAGCAAATCGAGTGGTAATGTAATTCAGGTCCACAGCTGGCTATTGCAGTGGGTGGTAAACCGCCAAGGGCTTGATGAGAGGACAGTTTGCAAGTGGCTAATAATTGTGAGAAGAATGAAAATTGAAATTTTGCTAAGGACAGGATTGAAGTGGCTACAGGAGAAAGAGGAGGAGGCCCAACACTGGTGGTGGGGGCTACTGTTGAAACAAATGATGACTCAAAGGCCTCGCAACAGATGAGGATACGAGACGAACCCAATGTCTGTTGCAAGTGTCTGCAGGACACCTCTATGAGCAGTATGTGTTCCGGCCTTGTGCAACAAAGACAGTCGGAGTGACCCACCTGCGTGTCAAAGAGCCTACAGTTCCTAGTTATGCAGTTTACTTTCTTCAATCCCGTGAACAGTGGGGGGGGGGATGCGAACGATTTTTGCGAGTTCGTGTGCGGTTTTATGAATTTGCTGAGACTTGGTATACTTTGCTTGCGGAGAGGTTAAATTGCTTTCCCTGTTATTATTTTGCTTGAAGAGGTGGTTAGTCTTCTCAAGACACCTAGAAACCTGTGCACAAAAATTTCGGTAGCGTGGTGTGGATCAACAGAACTCCTCGGTCCATCTAGGTAACTAAACGATTCACGGTGATAAGTGCGTAAACCCGTGTGCGGGGTCAGTGGACCCACAACGTCTGCGTGAGCATGACCAAAGCAAGCAGCAGAGAAATGAAAGTACAGGAAGGAAAATAAACTTCGGATTGTCGACGTCGTAAACACTCTCTGGCTCACGTATGAAAGCCTTTGTTCATAGACTGCCAGGGGTATCGCACAGCGGCCAGTTGGAGACTGACAGTATAGCCTAGATGTGAAGGTCCATGTAGGATATCGAGAGCTAGAGGCCTGAAGAATAGCGAGAACTTTTTGGGTTGTTTCCACATCTCAGAAACAAACCGCTGCAGGACCGCACCAGTGGAAAAGTCAGACGCACTTTAAGTAACAAGAATCTAATTTTGACCAATTAAGCACGACCTTCGAGGCCAGAACAAAAACGGTTTGCTGTTTCTGCGGTAGTAAATTTAAAATAAAAAAAGTAGCAGGTGTACTGGAGCAACACTTATATGACCGGAAAGTGTTAACGGTAAACCACAAAGGTTCATCGTACCAGGGTCTAACCACGATGGTGAGAAACGGTTCAAAGCAAACCCCGAGTGTTTCACACAAGTAAATGAAAATGAAAATGCTGCGTAAGGAAGTGCCTGGCGAGGCAATGTCGAATACAACCGAATTCACCAAGCGTGCAACAAATGAGAAAGCATCTTTGAAGTATGCCCATAACAGCCAGCCAAAGTTCTACCGTGCACCTTGCAGTCTAGGATTCAGGTTGGGGTCATGATTCTCACCCTTCCTACCCATTATCTGCCAATTTGATTGCGATTATCACCTCTCTGCTTTGGCTGCGTGTACTTTAAGTTGCAGGGCAATCATGGTCATCATTTACCCTATCTACGGAGATTTAGCCCCGAGGTCCGGTGCACGGTTTAAGATTGACTTATTCACCAGAAAAATGACGCATACGCTCATATACGCGATCAATATGTAGACACTATAAGATAGGGTGTCTTGCTGCAGTTCCCAGGCTAATTATTTCGAGTGGAAGACTAATAATTTCAACAAAAGGTAAAATAATTTTGTTTACTGTTTGCATGAAGTTGAATGTGAACACAAATTCCAGGTGACAATGAGATTTTGAGCAAAAATAAACGGTCGAAAAAGGTGATGGATCCGTTCAAAATTGCCACATAAAATTTCTTGAGGGTAAGATAAATGACCTTTTAATTATAAACCATCTTCGAAAATGAGCATATAACGGGAAGTAATAAAACACATCTTTACGCTGGTTAATTGAGTGGTAAAACGTAGCCGCGCAAACCTTTGTGCACAAAAAGTGACGGAGAAGACTTATGAACTGCAACCAGAAGTTTTACTTCAAAGGCTTGAGTAACTCTCAAACTCGATGTCAGCTACACCGGCAAGTAGCTTGGTGCGATACTGGAAATTATATTTTTTCTGTGGTTTTCTTAATCTGTGAAATGTAAATCACCCGTAATGCCTTCAAAAACGTCTACTAAGCCGCATCAACGCCACAAGTTTGCCCAAAAGTTGCTCGTTTTAGCGACAACCCCATTCAGTGAGACGGGTGTGGTGGTTTGATCCATCTTAAACCTCCCAAAATAAACAATGGTCTTCATGAAGTTCACTATAAATGCCTTGTGGGTTTGCCTGAGGTGCTGTGCATCAAACGCACCAAGCAAACTGTACCTGTCTGGCTGGTATTGATGTCAGTGCAGACGGCGCCCGATGTCACGGGTAATACGGAGTCGCCGTCATTATTATTATTATCATCATCATCCTCATCATCATCGCCAGCACTGCCATCGTCATCAACAGCAGCAGCAACAGTGACGTTTTCATCATCATCGTCATCATCATCATCATCATCATCATCATCACCCCCACTCACACCATCATCGCTGGTAGCAGAGGTCTTTACTCGGGTTCTGGCTCCAAACATCGCACTGGACTCTTTCGCCCCACCTAATGCGGTGGTGCTGGGGCCGAGGTTGTAGAGGCCAATTTGTGTTTTCACCCGGCAGCCAGTCGGCAGAATTAAAGCGAGCCAAATGCAGTGACTGATGTGCCTATTTGCGTCCCTGCCGCCCACCTGGAGGAAAATTACGCCATCGTCAAAGAATCTGGTCCTGTGAGTCCATCTTCGGAAGACTTGGGTGGGCCAAGTAACAAGGTTCGGTCTCGTAGAGGCAAGACACTCCCAGACAGGGCCCAGTTTTTTCTGCTGGCCGACCTGACAAAAGCTTCTTTTGCTAAGTCCCAAAGCAGGCTACACCTTGATTTTTTATCACCGCGGTTCTACATATCGCGTATTTTCACGAGCAAAGAGGAGGCGGTGGCTAGCAGCCTCCGAACAAGTGCTGCTTGTCGTCTTAGAAAACAAGACACTGTTGACAGTGAACCACGATCTCTGAACTTAAATCTGAGTGCAGCTGGTGCAGCTGAGGCTGCTCTGTATTTTGCCTATAGGTTACAGGGTAAACTGATGTGCTATCTAAGCAATCTCTCCCCAGAGCAGCGGCTCTGTGAAAAATTAGCTGGCATGAAGCTACATGAACACCAGCTGAATGGTGTAATTGACCTCTCTATTCGGGATTATTCGATCCAAAAGATGATGCCATGACTGCTTTGAATGCCTCTGGTGTTGTGTGTGACATCTATGTACCCACCAGCTCAGTTGCAAGTTCATGGTGCGTTTCCGGTGGTGGCAGTTAAGTCATATGACACAGTCCCGGAAGGGTGACCGTACTGCTGTTCGGTATTCGTGCCTTCTTAAACAAACAACAATTCCCCACAGTCGTCGCCCTGATCAAAACTTGGCTACGCGGCGACGTTTCTGACTCTGAGGCGTCACTACCTAGATACCTAATCATCCGGGTGGATGGGAGCCATGCGAGACCAGTTGGTGGTATTACCCTTCATATTCAGTGTGGCACACCTATCTCCAGCTATATGCTTTGATGATCCACAGTGGTTCTAGGAAGCCTTGTGGTGTGGGGTTCGATTAGCACCCACAAGAAGCGTACCAATAGGAATTCTGTACAGGTCACCGGGCATAGACTCCAAGGTTGTTTTTGATGAACTCCGTCGGTGAGCCCGCCACGGACATTTTGTTGTCCCCGGCGGTTTCAGTGTGCCGAATATCGATCGAGAAGAGGGTTTTTGCCGTCTGTCTGCGGGCTCATTTGCATCTGTCCTTCACACTGTCCACAGAGACTTCACTCAGCCAGGACGGACTAGTCAACAAGGTTTCGGGGTCCTTAGCCATCCATCTCGGATCACGTAAGATCTTTGCGACAATCTGACGTTGAGGAAATTGGATATATCCCGGCAATCGGTTCCAGCTACCATTTAGTCCTTTCAATTCACTGGAGGTGCGGTCCACCTTGTCTCGGTGAGTCACATGTGAGACGCAACGTGTTACTCATCAGCGTTCAACAAAGTCAAGCGGTGGCGTCATCAGTGATGTTGCCGGCAGCGGCTCCGGCTTGTGTAGGATCTTCCTTGTCCATAAAAGAAGGTGAACCGCTGGAATAGTGTGGACGCTTGTGCCTTTTGTTTCTCCTCCGAGGCACAAAACCGGCCCTTCGTGGTTTACTCGTAATCTGCGAAATATTCTCCGCAGTAGGATCCGTGCATCACATTGTCATCGGGATGCTGGAAACGGGCACGACCGACACAAAGTCATCCGAAACAAGTGGTCATCCATGGAGGGAAAGGAGGAATCCGTTTCGAAAGTGTGCTTGATAATGATTTCGTTATTGCCCCCAGACGGCTTGTCGCCTACTTGAGACGTAGGCCCCGAGTGAACACAGTTGCACTTCCTTCGGTTGAACAAGAAACACTGGCTGTGACAGATCTTTGCAAGGCAGTTTTCACGCTTCAGTACTCATCCGATCCTATCGCTGCCAATACATCATAAGGGGATCACCTTCTTGCCACAACCCCTCTGTCCGGATAAATTCACCGAGGGAATGATAGATTTGAACGTTTATCAGCCGACCGGACAACACGGTATTCATTCAGCAGTATTGTGTGCACTGGCCAGCTAACTCGCATAGTCTTTGGCCGATCTTTCCAGTCTAAAGCTGCGCACGGAAAAGTTTCTTCGCGAACGGGAGACTGTAATTGCTTGCCCACAGGGCAAACGGATTTCGTGGAAGGTACCCACCTACTATCGCCTGGTGAGCTCATTCTGCATTTAGTAAAAAGATTATGAAAAGAGTAGTGTTGGTGCGAATCTGAAAGCACCTAAAGTCATGCAATTACCTGCCCTAAACCCAGCATGGCTTTCTTCCCAAGAGGTCATGTATCTCATAACTGCAGTTGGTAAGGGAACGGAGGACGGAGGCTATGGAGAGCGGCTACAACACGGCTGCAGCTCCCATTGATTTCAGCAGGAACTTCGACAATATACCTCACGACCGTGGCTGCAAAATCTCAGGGAATTTGGTCTCTAGAGCGTTAAGCTTGGCCAGGTTGCGGACTTCCTAGAAGGGGGGAAAATTTCAGTCAGAGCCGTTCAGTCCAAAACATGTTATTGGGCTGCAAAACGTGGGGTCCCTCGTGGGTCTTTTTTGGATTCGGCGCTGTTTCAGACCTATGTCAACGATTGTCCGTCAGTTTTTCAGTCACCCTGCCTTGCCTATGGGGGTGATACAAAACCGCGGCATGTGCGGGGACGGATGTGGACACAGAGGTTCTGAAAAGGGATCTGGAAGCTTCGGCACAGTGGTCTGATATCTGGTCCTTACCAACCGGTGCATCAAGATGCGTGTACGTGCCTGTCGGAAGAAGGGTATCGCATGCAGTGTACCGCACTATTGATAAAGTGCCACCTGGATCGTAGTGCAAATGAGGCCTTGAGGTTATGCTATCGCCGCTCAAGACTCGGGCTGACAAAGATAACGCCTGCGGTTCTTACAGGGCAACTGTCGGTGCTGTACACCTTGCACGTGGTCCGCTGAGTCCTGAGACTTTGTTATCACTGTATGCTTCCTCCGATCGTCCGACACTTGAATACGGATGTGCTGCAAACTACTCCTGCACTATTGGCAGGATGGTAAAAATGGAACACGTGCGAAGCCTTGCAACGAGTATCGTCAGTGGCTTACGTGGGATCTTTTAAAATCACCCGTTCTTTCCTCTGAGTACTATCAGCGATTACGTGGTGACCATCAGTTCGATGGAAATCTTTGTTGATGACATAGGTCCGGGATTGCTAGCAAAAGTCTCCCTTCGGATGATCGACCGCATACGATGTCATTCCCTAAAGAAGCCGAAGCCTCCGTCGACTGGCTTGCTACCGGATTGTCGTTTTTCACGGAGGGTGACCTACGTCTGAGAGGCCTCATCGGAGTTAGTCTTGGGAGCAAAGGACGAAGCTTGGATGGGACTACCTCTTGAAGCACTTCTCGAAGTCCTGCGGACGAGTGGTCCCAGAGAGCAAACCTACAGAGTCAATATGAAGAGGCTGGCTAGGATCTTTTCCTCTGTCTCCTTAGAAGAATAATAGGAGAGGCTGTAGCTAAATTCGTACGGTCAACTTAAAATTTTGAAGAATATCTGTTTTCAACCAATTTTAAGCTGCACAAAAGTCGTAACTCTGTCAACTTTCACTGTGGTTTTATTTTTTTCACCCACTTTTCAGTCTCCGTCATCAACTGTTTCCCCGTGGGAATGTGTAAGGCTTCCGGTCACTTCGGATAAGCTCCATGCTTTTGGCCCCTTAACCGTGACCCAATTGCAGGCCAACGTAACAATACAGCTCTAAAACCGATCTGCTTGCTCGCGGTTTTGCTAGTTTGCGCCAGTATGAAGGCCGGATTTTGAGCCGTTTCAGAGCAGTTTACTACCGAACCAAGGAAGGGCGTGGCATGCTCTCCCTGTGGTAAAACCACCTCGGAACCGCTGAGAGACCGTTTGGACTTGGCCGTTCTCGAACTGTTCGCTGTGTTTTGCTGATGGGTTTTGAGCGGCTTCCAAAAGATTTCTGAACGATTTCTTTGCGGTTTATGATATTCACGTGAATACTCGAAACGTCTCTTAAGTTCATGTTACTTTTCCCAAATTAATTTTTCTCTTATTCATTTGTAGCTAATGACACGATATTTTTTAAATAGTCCAACTATGCTCGTTTCAAGCGTATGATGATAATGGTTCAACTTGGGGAAATCCATGACGTTCCGAAGTGCGCGATCCGACGATGCAAGTGACGGTAAAATGCGAGATTCTATGAGACTAATGGGGATATGTCCCTTTGAGAGGTGAGGAAGATGTTCGAACGGATTGGAAAGTCTGAACTGAAAGGCGCTACAACTCGAAGCGGAGACGGGGAGCGACTCATCAGGGACCTTACCCGGTAGTCAGATATAATAACGAAGAAGCACATCAAAGGAGTTCAGGAGAATAAGAACCAAAGAACGAAGAGGAAGGGGGAAACTATGCGGAATTACAACTACTGCAGCTGCAAGTATCGGGACTTATCGTGCACGAAAAAGCATGGCCAATTTATCGATTCGACCAGTATAGAGGAAACTACACAATCTCTGGGGCAACGTCTGTAGCGGCAGAAACCGAGCTTACTTGATCTCAACTCATCCGCACTATCGGGAATTCCAACTTGGAGGCAAGGAAGCGGCCAAAGTCCTACAAATCAGTTCAACTCAAGGAGCTCAAGGAAGCGGGAATATTGACGGTGAGCTCCGCAAATAGGCAAATGACCTGCGACACCAGGGCAAGGTGAGCCAATACGCTAGCTTGTTTAGGCTAGTGTAACTGCCGAGACCACAACTGAAGGCGCTCGTCTCAGTCTACGTGGAATCTCTACCGATGCCTTGTTACGGTTTCTTTAGTTCCGCGACTAGGCGGCCGGTGGACTTTGCCATACCAGTCGAAAGGTATTTCTGAAAGCATGAGTACACACATTTCCAACACCAAGAAATCACTAGCAAAGTTTCCAAAGCCGCATAGCCTAAGTTCCAAAGTGGGTTTAATTGTGGTGGGTGGCGATGTTACTTAGACTTCCAGGATGGCATATGCTGCCACACTCGCTTGCTCTCGTTCTATTGGGAACGCAGCGAAATACCAAAAAAGGCCTTGGTCCTGCAAAAGAGTCATGAGGATATGAATTAAGTATACCCAGAGGGTATAGCAAGGGGCAGGGAGATGTCTCACATTAGGCCCAGAGAAATCCCTCACACGTGGACTGACATGGGTAGGGAGCTAGGTCGGTTTCTTAGAATGTCACTAATAAGGTCTCTTTTCTGAAGATGCCCAATAAAGCAACTGTGGTTCACTCCGAAAAGAAGGGGGAGAAGGTCTACCAAGCACAGAGTCAAGTAAGGCCCTGTAAAATCGCGTTGAACTGGAAGTGAAAGACTGTCCGATCTGATTTAATGCCAGGCTGCCCAAAGTGAAAACCTATTAGCTTAGGCCTTTTCTATAACAGGTGTAATAAGGAAGATTCGGGTGAACACGGAAACAGTGCGGAGAAGCAACATAAATGTGGTTATGAAGGAACTAGGTGAATCGTTTCGCAGAGTGATAAGGAAAGGAAACCTACAGTAGCGGCAACAGGTTGCCGACCCACGAAGCCAAGTTGGGGCACCATCGAATGCCTCTAATAAGTAGGCTGTACGCCCAGGTGGATGGAGACCAAACGCCGAAGAGTTGTGTTTGATTCACTGTCGACGAAATCTAACGCTTTGATCACCCCAAATGAGGTCATCACTCCCACGACAACTACTCTTATTCGCATTGGTTTACTGGCAGACCGTGTAGATGAACAAATCACACTTGCCTCGGAGTTCACCCCAGGTGTATTTTCTTCCGTCTGGTGTAACAATCGGTGGTGTCTGCCCGTACGACCTTTGTGATCACATCTGATTCTTATCCGGCAAGCTGCCACCCGGTGTGTGGTGTCAAGGCAGACAAAGCACGCTCCTGACATCCTCGCCATTCCAAAACTTCCACCAATTGTAGTCTTGATGAACTTCGGGCATTCTGGTAACCCAAGGCTGTCGTCGCAGGACCTGCAGCTTGGATACTGTGTAACCTTGCGTGAAGTAGCATGTTAATTGGTCCAAGGGTGATATTTCGGATGTTCACGTGCAGAATGTTCAGCCTCGCCGGTACTAGGTCTGTTTACCTGGTTACTGTTCCGGATGAGTCGATCAATTCTACTGCGACTATCTTGGTTTTCCTCTCCAAGTTTTCGGTCAGGTCTTCGAAGTTGGCCTCACGACCGTCCCGGTATATACTTTCCGTTTCTTCCGCCCATCGACCCTGTATTTCGAGAGAATGGTAGCGGACTATGCCCTCCAATGTATGCATCGCATCGAGGTCAGCCCTGTAAACGGAATGGTCGAGGGCTATTGAACGGTTCTGTATTTCAATAACCGGGTGAGCCATTGAAGGCATTTTATCTAACTCTTTGCTACAGATAAATTATCCACATTCCTAGTTGTTGATAATCCATTTGTTTTCCAAGCTTCTCACGCCAGGCTTTTGTCAGCATTTTCAGTTTTGCCATCACGTGTAATTCTTGACAGCTCAATTTACACACTACGATTGCATTGTCTGGTAAGATCACCATATTTAGACTCCTCCGTTTGCTTTGTTGCCAGCTAGTTTTCCTACCTTGTTAGCCACTGAATGACCCAAACCAGCCCTTATTTGAGCCGTATTCTGCTTACCGATCAACCTTTGACACTCGGCGCCACCAACTTCCAATGATTGAGCGTCTACCTGCCACCCCACTATGGGTGATTTCTCCGCGAAGTCCTGCTGGGTATCAGGTACCCATGTAATGGCTCACTCGAAATTCTGTCTCGATTTTGCATCTTCCTTTTCCGCAAAGCACTGAGCAACTCCTTTAGAACAATACTACCACTATTTCTCGGGCAATCTGAACTATTGGCTCAGGTGCGCATCCATCATCACCAATAATTTTTCTAACCCTCCATCAGTGCTTCTTTAGTTCCGCGACTAGGCGGCCGGTGGACTTTGCCATACCAGTCGAAAGGTATTTCTGAAAGCATGAGTACACACATTTCCAACACCAAGAAATCACTAGCAAAGTTTCCAAAGCCGCATAGCCTAAGGTCCAAAGTGGGTTTAATTGTGGTGGGTGGCGATGTTACTCAGACTTCCAGGATGGCATATGCTGCCACACTCGCTTGCTCTCGTTCTATTGAGAACGCAGCGAAATACCAAAAAAGGCCTCGGTCCTGCAAAAGAGTCATGAGGATATGAATTAAGTATACCCAGAGGGTATAGCAAGGAGCAGGGAGATGTCTCACACTAGGCCCAGAGAAATCCCTCACACGGGGACTGACATGGGTAGGGAGCTAGGTCGGTTTCTTAGAATGTCACTAATAAGGTCTCTTTTCTGAAGATGCCCAATAAAGCAACTGTGGTTCACTCCGAAAAGAAGGGGGAGAAAGTCTACCAAGCACAGAGTCAAGTAAGGCCCTGTAAAATCGCGTTGAACTGGAAGTGAAAGACTGTCCGATCTGATTTAATGCCAGGCTGCCCAAAGTGAAAACCTATTAGCTTAGGCCTTTTCTATAACAGGTGTAATAAGGAAGATTCGGGTGAACACGGAAACAGTGCGGAGAAGCAACATAAATGTGGTTATGAAGGAACTAGGTGAATCGTTTCGCAGAGTGATAAGGAAAGGAAACCTACAGTAGCGGCAACAGGTTGCCGACCAACGAAGCCAAGTTGGGGCACCATCGAATGCCTCTAATAAGTAGGCTGTACGCCCAGGTGGATGGAGACCAAACGCCGACGGGTTGGTACCGGTGAGGCCTACCTAGGTGAATCTCGGGAACCCCAAGTATCGAGACGCGTTCCTAGCCGCGGTGGATAGAATCGGTGCGAATTCCGGGGGGAGGGCACTAGAACGGAATGGGATAATTCAGCTTCTTGGAAGAATATAGCAGCCTCCCGGGAAACAGAAGTGTCCATAAAGACCCAGATACTGGAGGAGACGCCGCCATCCTGTCCGCCTCCCCGTAAGTTGAGCCTCACACTAGTAGTTGCTCATAAGACCAACTTCCCAGGAAGCAGTTGGGCGTTGGGAAACTCCTCATGGAATGCAGCCGCAAGTGTGGTTATTAGTGACCTACAACAAGGAAGCTCGGCCGAGGCGAAAAATGGAAGGAGCATTCCGGAGCAGAGCTCTACTTTAAAATAATTGCATCGTTGCTCAAGACCACTACGAAAAAAGGGTGAGTATACGCGGTGCATTTTGGTGCTTGCCGTATTGATAAAAACTTGTGAAACTCGGGTTCTGGCAAAAAGGAATCGGCTGAGAGGCTTTTAGCGAATCACGGCGGCGTGAGATTGGCAGATTTGGTCCAGTTTCTCCGAAGGGACGGAGTGTGCACAGAGCTGACCATGAGGATGAATAAAATGGAGGAGGATTGATATCGTTTGTGGCAAAACGCAAAAGTCAAAATGACAGTATTAAGTATGGGACGTCAATCATGCGGGCTTTGGCAGCACATGAATATTCGAAGCAGGTGGGCGGCACGTATTCGTGTTCACATGAGCCTGTATTCTGACCGGGGGGAGAAGGAGGTTCTGCTAGAATATCTTGCAATATCAATGAGGAATGCAAAAAGGCTTTTAGTCGTGGATTGTTTTACCACGCCAGAGATAGTTCGGAAAGCAAATTTGGCCTTTTGACCTAGAGCTGCTTCACCGCATGAAGACAAGGCATAACACAACACATTCAGCAGCACACCAGGTGGAGGGAGGTTCTGGCCCCACGGATATTGGATCCAGATGTTTTACATTTTTCGCTGAAGCCGATGAAGTTCAAGTAGCCGCCCAGCTAGAGGAAAGTAGCCGCGGAATCCTCAGATTCTTGTTTCTTAGTCGGAGGAAGGAACTACCAGGCAAGTGGGGCAATTCCTTCAGTAAATTGGATGGGGGGCCTCTGACAGCAACGGCAGAGTTGCTGGTATGGGTAACAGAGGGCAGAGTGGGAATATTTTGAGGGGTTATCAGAAGAAACTTACTGCGAGTGACGGAGGAAGTAGCTGCGCTAGGAGGAGTTCGGAGAAGGGGCTTACCACGGTGGTGACAAAGCGGTACAGCCCGCTCATGGAAGAGTATGCATCGGGCACGGTGTATATCTTAGGAAGCTCTCGAACATGAAGGTTTTCCGGAACAAGGGACTAAACAGGCAAGTAGTGAAACGGCAGAGGTCGAAGGATTTGCCATACGATTCGGGCTCCCCTTTGGGTGGTGAAAAAAGATACCAAAAATGTTCTATAACTGCCTGCAGGAGAATGCTACCATCGAGACTGCAGAGGGTTGAGTGGGGATTAGTTATAAGGAACGAGCTGAGAACAACATGCAGAAGACAGAAGTACTAAAGAAGTACCTTAAGGATGTCTACGGGCTGGACCAAGGTGGTCCATTGTCACTTCTAGGGTAGTCTAGGCCTATTCCGATGGAGGAGCCTGAGATATCATCGGAAGACCTTTTACTTGTCCCAGAAGCTCTTGATTGGAGGAAGTCCCCAGGGCCAGAAGGTATACTCCCGTAAATCTTAAAATGGCCGGCCAGGATATTCACTTGGCATTTGTCTGAGCTGTTCAAGCAAATCTTTCAGGAAAGAGTGCAACTGACTTCAGAGTGGAAAACAACTGAAGTCGTGCCAGTCCACAAGAACGGTGGAGGGGATGAAGCGAAGAACTACTGGCTTGTTAGCCTGTTGTCGGTGGCAATAAAATTATTAGAGTGAGTCATTAGTGCCGCACTGTTGGGGCACTTGGAAAGGAATAACGTGGTCGCAAGCAAACGGCATGTATCCTTAAAAGAAAAGTCCTTCCTTGACAGCCTCCCGAGTTTCCTAAACAAGGCAAGTAGGAAGCTAGACCAAGGCGAAGAAGTTGACGTGTATTACATCGAATTTCGCAAAGCCCTCGGCAGTGTGAGTCACAGATTGTGATGGCACAAACCTCATGAGTTGATTGTGGCTGCAGGGCCAGTGGGCTGGTTACAAGCCTACCTCTGTGATGGCCGAGTCCACGTCAAAGCTGAGAAAGCTAATTCCGCCGTGGAGACGGCAACTAGTGTGGTACAACACGGATCAGTGTTGGGACCACATTTTCCTGGTTTATGTAAATGACTTATCGAGTACACTTCGGTCACCACACTCTCTATTTGTGGACTACCCGAAACTTCCGGGATCTCCTGAATCCACCCAGGGTCAGGAGGATCTAGATGCTATCCATAACTAGACAAAAGTCTGGGACCTAACTGTGAACCCAGGAAAAAGTATACTACTGTTGACAGACGGTTATGGAGAACCCCGCTCTCTGAGGCCGGACGACGTGGAACCAGTGGCACATAAAAAAATCCGGAAGCTGAAGATAGCAATAACGAGCAACATCAAGTCGTCGGGGCAGTGTCTGTTGCCGGTCAATAGGGCAAACAAAGTCCTATGTCAGCTGTGAAGAACGGTGGCTCCATGAGACCTCAGGGTCATGCTACCCCTTGAAACGGCACTGGCGTGTCCCCATCTAGAGTAAGTAGTCTGGAAGTGGGCTCGTCTCTCAGTTAGGGGAACCCACGCACTGGAGAGGATCAAGAGGTTCACAAGAATGACCACTGGTTTATCGAAGCAACGGTAAGTGGAAAAGCTTGCATCGCTAGGTTTGTTCTCGCTCAAGCACGGAAGTGCGTGGGGAGGCCTGACTGAAGCGACGAAGGAATCAAAATGAATGCCGGGGACGAACAAGCTATGATTTGTCCGCGACAGATAGTTCAACCTCGAGGCCATGAGCTGAAGCTCGTTAATCCAACGGCCAGCAAAAATATCACAGCCTGATTCTTCTTACGCAGAGCAATAAAAGACTGGGCTTTAATTGATGCGTATGTTGGGGCAGCAGAAACTGTCATCGGTTTTCAGGAGTCAGACATGGCATTGACCTATATTTCTGGAGGTCTCACGAGACTGCAGACAGCAATTTGAAGCACTTCCACCCCAAATTTCTTCCTCTTCTTTTGTTCTTCATTATCAGTATAGCGCGCACGGCTAACAAGACGAATTGTGTACGGACGCGGTAGATAACAACAATCACGAATAGCATGATGCTTCGTTGATTGTGAGTAGACCGCAGTCGAGCCCCAGAGTTTCTTACGCGAACCTGCAGAGCAAAAGTACGGAACGAGAAGCGATCAGGGAGGACTCACATGAGAGCGTGAGTTTGGCGGTCGAACCGGGAACAGCTTGGTCTGGAGTGCTAAGCGGAAGTTTGTACTTGGCTGGCAGTAAGGATGATGATTTCCGAAAACGAATGCAGTGTCACTACACAACCTCCTCTCCAGAATACTAAGGGAGGTGTCTTCTAAATGAAAAGCTGTGGCAGTGTTCGCTCCCGCTGGAGAATGTGTCACGAATGAGAAAAAACGACGATAGCCAACAGGATGCGGAAATAGAATTGTATCGTGTGTTGGAGATAGAGAAAAAGATTCGGAATGGCACATTTGTCCATTTACAAGACAGCTTCAAGGCTCGATAATTGCCCTGATGTTTATGGTATATAAATACATCCTTCTTTGTGTTGGATGTGTTCAGTTGTCGCAGCGGATTGCCTGCCAGTAAAAAAAACTGGTGGAGGTTTCGAGAAAAACTTTGGGCACACCGAAAGCTACCCACGGGTAGAGACGGCGGGATAAGAGTAGGCTCTCCTCCACACACCCATATCTGTCGTAGATGGATCGATTTTTGACAACAGAATCGTTGACTGCGAAAGGAGCTCAAAGGGACGGGAAGGAACGAAATCGATTGCAATAGTTATCTCCCTCTGTGCCTCGACGTGCACATAAGGTTAAAAGAACCTCCAAAAATGGGTCCGTCCTGTTTTTAGAAAAAAATAATGGTAACAATAAAATCTTACTAACAACTAGGTCCAACAGAAACAGTGTTTAAGAGGAGTGCGGATCTTTACACGGCCCGACCGCGACGGCCGCTCTGGACCGAAGTTTCGTGGTTTGTTGCATCAGTGCTTTCTCGTGCTGTAGATATGGGTGCAGGTATGACAGTAGGTTCTAGACACTTTTGGGGTGAATCCGATGGCACCTCTACTTCCATGACAGCCGGGTATGGTCTGCCTATAGAAACCGCTTCCATTTTGCCCTTGAGTTCAAAGAGGCAGCACTTTCCGCTGCAGAGTTCGATGTGAGCTTGAATAAGCAACCTGGATAAAGTGTCATGTATTGTCTATAAGCAAGAAGACATGTGTGCACGTGGACAGCTCCTCAGGCGTGCACGCTGGTGTGCTCTGTTCTCTAGTCGATGCTGATTGCAGGTCACGCACATGCTGAGTTAGGCCTTGGGTGTACTTCGAACCGGCAAAAGGCGCTCGAAGACTGTGATGTAACCAGTCACCCCGGCAACCAACGTGAACACCCAAAAAATAGCTCCTCAGGCGTTGAATATGTGTTGGCTTCCATCGAACTGCGAACGTCTAACAAGACGAAAGAAAGAGTCTCTTTCTGAGTAGGGTTTGCGTCGGTTCCCTAGGCTGCCCTAGGTTGTCTAAGAAGAAGCTCTATCAAATCCTTTGTAGCTAGATGGTGAGCCCTAGTTTCCACTTATTCGCATGCCAAAACATTCATCAGGGAAGCTGAGGGGCCTTGGAAGTGTGTTCCCCAGTTGGTGGTCAAAATTGCAGGCTATCCAAGCAGCGATACCAATCGTTCTTAGAAGGCACCTACCGTTGTTTCGGGTGAGCCGTCATTTGAAGATAGTGCCGCGGCTCATCAAGAAAGGAGGTCGACACATGGTCACAATTGCGTTCCTTAGAAGTGGGAAGGACTAACTTCATCGACGGACAAATGATAAAAAAATGCGTCTGGTGTGACGAATTTGCTGAGGGGACTTTTGCGCCTGTGTACTTTGGGTCGCTGACATTCTCAACAACTTCATGCCCAATCACTTGTATCCTTTATGTTTGGACTCACGAAACGTTCGATCACGGATTAAACTGTGGCTTGTAAGTCGGGCTGTGACAAGCCGCACAGTATCCTGAAGGGGCCCTTCCTGAATACCAATGGTATCGGTGGAGGGGCGGTATTTGCGGCACTTCGCACGAAGTGGTGCCGTCCGACGATGTGAGTGGCACTTGTTTGAGTTTGCAGGTTCAGCTGTGACAAAGTTGACCGGCTTTTGGGTTACTTACTCGTGCCGAGGCAATGGCTGCTAAGTCAGCTCCCCTGATTGATGTAATGAAATGGATGCAAAAAGGGAATCTGTCCAGGGGCTGAGCTTACCTGAGATGCGTCATATATCCTCTGCAAACTAAGTGATATAATCTAGGTTACGGGATGCACTGGATGAGTGTGATCTGCAGTTGGCTGCACAGCGAAGAAGAATAGCTTGTGATCAGCGGACAGGGTGAACTGTCTGCCCTCCAGCACATGCCGGAAATGACAAATAGCCAAGTAAAATGCTAAAAGTTCCCTACGGAACAAAGCATGCCTGGATTCGGTCGGTTGCAGACGGTTATGGATGAGTGTCACAGGATGCCACGTGCCTTGTTCTTGCTGTTATAGAACAGCACTAACAGCTGAGTTTGAAGCATCGGTTGATAGTTCCACGGGTTTGTTTGGCGAGTGAAGTGCCAAGACTACCATGATAAAGATGGCTTGTTTCAGTTTGATAAAATCCGAACAAGCATCCCCGTGAAATTCAAAAGTTTTGAGCTAACCGCGTGAGAATCTACACCAACTTGGCACACTGAGGAATAAAGCGACGGTAGAACTTGACTGAACCGACGAATCATCGAAGCATTTTAAGGGGTGAGGTTCCAGGATAATCAAGAATCTTGTGCACTTCATCCTCCATGCGTGAAACGTCTGCAGCTGATATCTCGTGACCGAGGAAATTTTTACTTTCTTGAATGAATGAAGGTTTCGCAAGGTTGACGGTTGATAGTTCGTTGAGACAAATGTTTAAAAGGTGTTTGAAAGTACACAGAGTGGTTATCAGAGTTTGCGCCAGCGACTAAAATATCATCTGAGTGGGAGTAAATGTTTTCTAAATCTTTCTTGTGCCGCACTGCGAAGGTCGAGTGGTATTCAGAGATGCTCGAATGAGCCAAGTGGTGTGACTACGGCTCTATTCGATATTTTACCACGATCAGCGCGAACCAAATCTATGCAACTGAAGATCTTGCAACCACCGAAACTTGTCGTGAGGCCTTGGATATGAAAATTGGGTAGCAATTGAGAGTGGTTCTATTGTCCAGGGCCTGATAACTTACGCAAGGACATTGATCGTCATTAGTCTTTTTTAGTTCCGAACTCAGTGGAGAAGCCCATAGACTTGAAGATGGTCTGACAATAACAAAATTGGCAAGTGCTAAAACTCGGCCTAGGCAATTTTTAGTTTGTTGAGTGCTAGGCCCCTGGCGCCGCATGGGACAGGTAGACCAACTGTGACTATTTGGTGCAGCTCGTCGGTCGATACCTGTAGTAGCACGTTGTTGGATTAGAGCCGTCCAGGAAACCCGGACAGGAGCTCCCGCTAGCTGTCTATAGCGGCAGGAGTGACGAGAGCTGGAAAGAGCGGTGGCCGCACTAACGGTATATCTCTAGTTGAGATGCAAGTGGCCTTATCTAAAGGACAGAGGTGGCATAGATCAACTTCGAGGTAGAAATTTTGAAGAACGTCGACACCAGTTATCAAATGTGGGAGGTCAGCTTATATAAAAACCCATCGTAGGCTACCGCTCAAACAGAGGTTGTGTCAGTGAATGCTTACCTTAAGTCTTTATAGAAGTCTTATTTTCTGTGACCAACCCGACGTTGGACTTACTCAAGCGACAAAGTTGAATAACCTTCCTTTGCGCATCAGTATCTATGACGAAGGATTTTTGGGCACTCTGTCGATTATAGAAGAAGGCGGCTGCGAGCTAAAAGGCCCGACATGGTTGTCGCCTACTCCAGTAGGCATGCGCGTCACTCTGGTGTCCAAATGGAGACGGGCAAAGCATGGTGCGTTTTTATGGTTTATCACCTTTGTCGCGGGGGTACCAACATACCCCAGGGCTCGCAGGGCCATGCTGCCTTGTATGGTTAGGGCTGCTTGCTGACGAGTTACGGAACCTAATCGCGACGTGGTTAGCGTGCTAATCTGGGAGGACAGTGGCTCCGTCTGCTTAGCTAAGGTCGATTTATTCCCAAAAGCAGCTCAGATGGCTAGAATGTTACTGAGGAAGGACTTTCTCTAAAGCGCGCATAACGCAGGATCACCCAACTTGAGGGGAGACCTGCCTGCGCATAAAAAGGGAAAGGTTGCGTTTCTGTTTGGGTTTCATGGTTACCGAACACTTTTCCGGACAAAGTTTGCCTTGGTCGGGGTTCCCCCAGTGTACGAGATCTCCTCAGTATAGCGTCTCACAGTCTACAGTACGTGGTGTCATCAGGTGGGTTGCATATGACATCCCTGGCTATCGAAGCCAGAGCTGGTGGGAAGTGCCCATCAGATACGCTGACTTGGTAGACTGGCTCGTTGCGCGGGCCATTCAAAACAATGATTCTACCTGGAACAGACAAGACTGAATCCGCGGCTAAGAACTTGAGAACCAAAATATGCCGGACTGTCCTACACCGAATACATCTTTGCAGTCTTATATCGACGTCCCCCGTGGAATAGCCATTTCCAGCAATGAACGGTGCGGTATCCGATCCTGTAATTTATTTTAAAAAGAAAATACTCAGGTTTATCACCGGCATTGTGAAATACTTTATCAAATAAAACAGTTAAAGAGCAAATAAAAAGTAAAACGGAATGGTCCCACGGAATTGACGAAAAATCCTACGGGAAATTTTAAAACGGCGCTTGCGTGCCGAGATCACGTCGGAGTTACCAATTTATCGCGGAGGATAGTAGAAGATGAACGGCGTGCGGATGTGGCGAGTAGCTACGGCAACAAATGAAATGATTTTTTTTAGAGACGGTGCATTCATTTCTGGCGGCCATTATATTTGTTGCCACTCACGCATAAAATTCGTTGCATCATTCCGAATTTAGTTGTCCCTGGTTAAACCGCCTATACGACATGCGCTCTTTTGAGTCCCCCTTGATCGTTTCCAGCTGTGCACTCTTTGCTTCGCAGGTTTTAATAAGCATTTCAGTGGTCTAACTTTGGTTTCCTGACCTCTAGCAAAACACCATTCGACCTGTAACCTTTTTCGCCCACGGTATCCGTACGCCATTTGCCTGGTTAGCCTTGCGCGCAATATTGGGCGGGCAAACCAGGAACACCTTGGTTCGGACTGATAAGACGAAGTGTATACATGGGTGGAGATAAAGATGCTGATTTTCACAAATGAATGCAATTTCACTACACCATACTAGCGGCAAGAAAACGAATCTCGGGCCTATGAGATGTTATGCGAAACCTCGAAGCAAATGGTACACAGTGATAAACTACTGAGGAGGATTCACGAGAGCGAGTGTAATATGGACGGTTGAACCAAGAACAACTTGCTTGCACACGCACTTAAGTTCACGTGACGCACTTCCTTTCCTGAAAGAGTGTGTGACCCCCCGGACCACTGTTCTTCGTGACCAATTTTACAAGCACACGCGCCCCTGCACAGACAGATCTGGATTATAATTCACGTAGCGTACCAACCAGTCCATATGGTGAGATATCTAAGACGACACTAACAAACTGGGATAGCCGAAGAAACGTGCTGAGAAAAATGGGCAAAATGGGTGTGCCAATTGGGAAGTAAAATGGAGCAAAAGGTATGTCACAACCTCCCAGTTGTCCACTGTTCCTGTATTCAAAATGTGTGCGGTGAAGAACCAAGTTCCACCGATAATTTCACTCTAGTTCAGTCCAAGAACCTTTCGTCAAACCAATCAGGGTGTGTTGAGATGAGTGCCAAGCAACGCCGTTGAAACTTCTGAAATGGTTTGTTTCTCACAGTTAGATCTGCTTGATATAATTCCATAACACTCCAAATCAGAAGGCAAGACTGTGTCAGACTGGAAGATTTGTTGGTAGCTTTTTTGTATTTTGCGGTAGTGGTGTTCTAAAACGTTGTGTGTGCGTGTTTGTTTTACATTGGAGCGTCGGCACAGCCAAATTGTGTTGCGCCAAGGGACGTTGAAGATCACGAAAAAGTCGGAGGTATACAGGTGCCTACAAAACTCCCTCGCCAAAGCCTTTGTTGTACAAAATAAGTGCTCAGTGGCACAAAAATACTAAACTGGTTAGCAAATGAAAGAAGTAAATGACATTCTCGAACTTGGACAGGACGTCGAACGTTTCTATCGTGGGTGCTTGTTGCCAGGGCCGGTTGCTGCCTTGTTGATTGTAGCTAAAGTGATGTAGTGTCTGTTTTGATGGTGGAATGTAGATCGTAAAAAGAAATTGTCGATGGCACCTCTATGGTTAATGGGGTTTTCACAGTCGCCAGTGTATCTAAATGAGCGGGCTTCTGTCTGTCAATCGAAACGGTGTCCTTTTTACTACCTTTGTGAGTTCCATATCATTTTGCTGTGCTACTGAGTGCTTTGAATGAACCATCATACGGTGATGTGCGTGAGTGGCCTACAGCATCCCTGCGAATGAAAACGAAGACAGACGTGTGTAAATCATTATGTACAAACGTGCGTATGAACGATGAGCCAGTGGATGTTGGACGTAGATGAAAGACACGGTGTCCAAGTTGTTGAACAAAATGGGATGGGCTGGGAGTGTCATCAGCGCTGGGTCGAAAGCACTCCCCCAGAGGGCGAGTGGTAGTAACTAAAACGAGTTCAACCGACATGCTTTGGAGGTCGTATTTGACCGAAGTTTTAAGACCCAAGAGAATTATTGACAGATTATTGCTCCAAACATTTGAGTTGGGTTGTGATATTGGTACAGCCTTAAGCTGACCATATAGGCTCTCTACCACGTCATTGGACGAAAGATTGTAGGTTGTTGTCCCAAGGTGTTTATAGCCAAGCAACTTAGTGAACTCACGAAACAAAGTCGACTGGAATCGATTGTCGCAGTCTTTTGTGACGTTAGACTGTACACGGAATGTATCATTCTAGTAATGGAGTAGTACCTTCGCAATGTTCTCTGCCGATGTGTGCCATAGTATGCGGATATATCCGTTTGACAGTGGTAGTTGACCGACGAAATCGACGTGAATATACGTGAACGAACCTCGGGAATGGTGAATGTGCTAAGGGGAGATGTGTGTGGCAGAGGACCTTGTTTCCCTGATATAGGTAATACTGCTTAGCCCATGATTTGTTGTCAGACTTCATGCTGGGCAAAACAAAGCGGGCTCAAATGATTTTACGAGATGTACGAATAACAGCTGGGGAACGAGAATGGAAGCGATGAAAAAAGACTTTCCCATAGGAAGTTGGAACCAAAGGGCAAGGGCTACCAGTGGACCAGTCATACGGGATTGTGCAGCCTGCTGGGGGTAGGGGAGAACCCTTCAGGTGGAGTATGGAAGACGTGAGCGGGTCAGGGGTGGACGGGTCATCAAGCTGGAGATTTTCTAGCTCCGTAAGATCGAATTTTGTATGCACCGTGATGACGTCAGTCCTGGGTGGGGCATCAGCCACAACATTATCAACTCCACGTACGTAGCGGATATCTTTTGTGAACTGAGAAATATAATTCAAATGGCGGATGTCCTTAGGTGAATATTTGTCACGCTTGGCGCGACTTGCACGCGTCAGAGATTGTGATCAGTGTACAAACAGATACGTCGTTCCTCCAAAGGGTGAAGGAAGTGGCGGCTGGACAAGAAAGTGGCCAGGAGTTTATAGGAAGACGCGACGTATCTCGTTTGTGCCACCTGAAGCTTTTGCAAGAGAAACGCCAATGGTTGTAATTGGCTGGACACATTTCGATGAAGCACTGCACATACCGCAGTGTGGGATGCATCAATTGTCAGGATCAGCTTAGTATTCGGCTCCGAGTGTAGATGACGCTGCACGGTGGCGTTTGCGAGAGATTCTCCGGCTCCTGTGAAAGCTGCCTCGGCTACAGACGTGAAGTCGCTCGTCTTGGCGCTCGACTTGAGTAGGTTGATTAGGGGCAAACCGACGAGAAATCAAGCTGCGGTAGCAATTCAAAATGTGCAGAAAACGGCGTAATTGCGTGACTGTCCGAGGTATGGGGGAAGCAAGATCGCCACGCACCTTGTCTTGGAGTTGTGTCAAGAAAATTAAGAAACGGGAAGCAGAAGACACATTTACTGGGCTCCACTTGAAGTCCGTGTGTTCTGTATTGGTGAAATTACGAATAACTAAAAACGAGCTTGTTTTGTGAACTTTTCTTGTCCTCGGCGCGTTTTGAGGGACTTCCTATGCCGCCAAATCTCATCGCTCTCCAAGGAGCCCAGGAAACCGGGAGAATATTCAGACCGAGGAATTCACGAAGTTAGCAACGTGCATTCCAAAAAAGACGATATGGCTAAGGCTGTTACCGTCGTAATCATTTTGTGTCGTACCCATTCATTGCGGGTTTGATATGTATTTTCCACTCCATTATCCCAACCAAATAACGTCATACTTACCAGCAAGAGCTCAAGACAGTGCCAAGCAAACGATAATGTATATTTATTTGCAGTAAATATTTAGGTATTTTCTTCACTCGGCCTACCATGAAGTCGTCCATACATATCTCCCGTAGGTGACACACATAATGCGTCCACCCACACTGTCACTTGTAAATACTGATCGCCTACTAACATCTTCTGCGAAGCCGGTGTTCCACTTATGCACACGTATGAATAAAGTTCTTTTTTCACTTTCACGCTTCTAGACCACAAATTTGTTTTCGTGTGTAACGAAAGCCGGCGTCCATTGCGGACAAAGTGGCATCACCCTGCAGCTATTTTGAAGGTGTGCAGCACGGGTCTGTTCAAAAACACGACCATGGTTTCCGTCAAGGCTAAGCCTTAAAAATTCGTTGTCTTTGACTAAACCCCGAGCTTTGTTCGTTTCTTTCTAAGCTTCTCAAAATAATCGGTGCTTGTCGTTGGAAGAAACAATTTGTTGGTTTATCAAAATAAGAAACCGCTGAGATGCAAACCGAGGTAACAGGTAAGCAAATTATCATTTTCTCTCAACCGAATCTAAAGCTGCCTCTTTAGATTTGAACTATTTTATTCATCTGATGTAATAAGCACCTCTTGAGGTATTCCGATCACACGACCACACGTTGCAACCTCAAACATTCTTCAGATAAGTTCATAGTTTACACAGCTATGTACATCACGACCCTATTTTTTGGGGAATGAACATCCTCGACTTCCAAAGTAGGACCTCCCAATTTTTAAATATTTTTCTGTTTCATAGAAAATGCTACTTTGGTACATGGACAACAAAATACTTTGCCGTTTTGGTAAAGTACTTTCCTTTCGAACGTTGTTCTAAACTGGCAAGCGAACTTTTGTTGCCCAACGTTTTCTTCGGCGCAAATGTCTCACTTCTCAGCTTCAGTGACCGCATAACACAAAAACAATGAATACCGTAAAACATTTCAAAATGAACCGGGCAACAAACTGCGAATTTGTACAAATTTCAGCATGTCTTCCCAAAATAATCACGCTGATTTTTCTCAAGCAGTGTTTCCCTAACATAAGACAATCCATGGCTTCCATCAGAAAGGTGCATAATGTGCACATAGAATGAGAAACGGGCAATTATCTTGGAGTAGCGAAAGAAGAGATACCCAGTTTCAGCGAATTTTCACAAGATTGGCGTGGCTCGAAGCTCTCTTAATTAGGCACAGATAGTGTTGCACAATATCTCTAGTGGCCTTGGTCAACCTAAGACCAACTTGGCTCAAAGGTTAGTCATTAGTACTCAGCTATTAGGCACTATCTAGGTTTGAAGAATGGTCTTTGAAACGGGCAACAATCCAAAAGTTCCGACCCGATGCCTAAAGACGGTAAAAGTCGATGGAATAGGTGAAGAACGTTTTGTGTTGAAACAATGTCTTTCACGTCTACGGCTGAGGGTGACATCGGACGCGATACTAGCTAAGGGAGCTAAACTTCCAACCGTCCTTAAGCAGACCAGTCGAAAATGTTTTTCAGTTGGCGGAAACTATTTGTCCCCACTGCAAGCAGACAAACAATGCACAGCCCCGTGGCATCGAACAGCATACAAACTGCCTAAAGCTAAGCGCTAATTGGTTATGTTTGTCTAGGGTAACTTTTGGTCACGAATTTACACATTCAAACTCGGTCATCTCCAGGTCGCCACAAGTCCAACGTGCTCCCATTTGGGAGCGCGTTTGGTGTGCTGCTTGTGATATGACTAATGTGTCCTCAAGATGATAAAACCCAGTTACACAATCCCGTTCAAATCTCATCTGCATTTGTCATTTCGTTTCGCTCAATTACGCTACCTATGTCCCATGTTCACATGCACGGTGTGCTTTTCAAATCGAAAAAAAAACCATTTTGGAGGAGTGTCCCAGCCCATCTGAACTGCATTCTGCACCAGACTACTTTTACGCTTCTCAGCAAGCAAATTATCGAAAAATCCCTTTGAGCTTTGAAAAGACCGCCTAGATGCTTGGACTCGACGTTTTGCACAAGTAAACAATTCTCGCCCGTAAACGCCCCCGTGAAACCAAGATTATCGACGGGCAAATGTCAGCATGCAGCCGATTCTTCGGTGCTCTCCAAGCAGTTGATTTAGTTTAAACTTTATAAAGCAGATGGTCCAGATTGCTTCCCGACAGTCGCATTATATGCAGTACCAAGTTAGTTATCAACACCAATTCCGTCTGGATATATGGAACAGCTAAAACGTAAAACCGTACAGCTTGCGAACGAACAAAAATACAATCCATATGGTACGTATAAAATACCTTGAAGGCATGAAAATCTTATTTCGAAAGATCCCTGATGTGAACCATAATGAGTATCACCACTCAAACAGTACATTTCCTACCTATAAGAAGGACCACTTGTGCAAAATTAGACAGTGCTGCATCTTATTTAAGTTTGAATTCATTCTCGGTACACCTCGGAAGATTTGACTACCAAGTAGACAATGTTTTGGGTCGATTCCCTTACCAAGTAGTTTCCTTAGTAAGTATTCGTCGATCCTTTCTGCTGCTTATGGATCACCCGTCCGTTACTCTAGTGCTCGGCAGTATGTACTGAGCCGATCGGGAGAAAATCCGGTAATGTGTATTTTCGGGGGGTGAATGTTAGGGGAGCACAATAAAAACGTTCAAATGGCATCCGTACATGGTAGTCCACGTTCAGTTAGACAAGAATATGTGTTGAACGAATGAATGATGCTGAGTCTGTTGAAACTCTACAACAAAGGTTCAGCTCGCGCTCTTGGGGTAGTGATTGATTCATGACCAACACGCAACATTCCCTTTCCAGCAGACGTCACCACGATGTGTTATGGAATGACCAAGTACAGCCTGTGCAATATCGAGGCCAACGCTGGAGACAAAGGAACCGCGAGTAACAGGACATTGGATCAACGGCTCGAATCTATTAAGAGATGAGTCCTGCCTAGAGGTGTTTGGTCTCGGCACCGGCCCAGAAGAAGACTTGGTCAAACACGACAGTCGGATTGTACCCGTAAATCAGTACATTGTGTGAAATTCCCACGCAGTTTCCTTTTCTCACTCACATGACTCTAATCAGCTCGTAACCCGGGCCTCCCCAACCAATATAACCTGCACGCCTCCCCTTTCTTGCACATGGTGAACCGGTTACCTAGCCTCGGTTCACTTACCGACCACCTACAAGTGTACTTTTACAGTAGACCGATCTTCCATTGCGGTTAATCCGGGGGCCCACGACCTTCAAGTCTTGTGCGTCATAGGTGCCTGACCTTGCGTGTCATGCTTGCATCCGTTCTTTATTCGCTTTCTCACTCGCACCGCATGAATGATCTTCGTACTTTCCTCTCATACTGGAGATCACGCCGCGCCTGCGTGAGGGTCTATGTCAAGCGTGAGTGTGATTCTCATGGTCCTTATCAGATCCAATTTCGTGGTCATACCTGTCCCTCCATCTCATGTACGTTTACAACTCGTTCCGTGATTGGTCGTTTGTTCTTCCTATAAAGGATGGACTTCACCCTATTTCAAATGACTTGGTCCCGTATTGCTCGGCATACGTTATTTGACAGACCCTTCCGATGGTAAGAAGTATATTCCTGACCCTTGTGACTGGATTGCCCCGCAAAATGAGGCATGTTGCTTGCAATTGCAATGATTGTATTTTTAACCACGTAGTTCAGCCACTCGTCTTATTCTATTTGGGTTTCAGGTTCGTGTTCGACGAGTCACTCATTCACTGGACAGCAGCTCAGTTACACGGACCAATACGCCTTACGCTGATTAGACGATCTAGTTTGAAGGCGGGAGGGTCTGCTCACTGGAGGTTCTGGGACGAATCAGAACACTCCTACTGGTGAAGAACCATTTCGAATTTCCTTCCCTTTACCTAAAGTTAGTCGAAGATAGAGCCGATGATCTCGACAAAAAATATTCGAGTTATTTCAGTAACTTTGCAAAAATGCTGCATAAATTAACTGCAGTTCCCAAACCCAAATGTACGCTCCGTTTTGCTGCATCTAACTTTCGCACATCGTCAAATACGATGAAAAATACATTGACAAGTACTGCATGAACTTTTGAAACGAAAATATGCTGTCTCTCGAATATTATGACTTTGCTTCCACTGAATGTCGGCTGCTCATCGTAGTTACATTTGTCTACCTCACACTCTCAAGTCCTTTTGCAATCTGGAGTCACTTTTTGACTCCTGAGTATACGCTGGATTAATGAAACAGAAGTCAGGTGGCCTATTCCGATATGAAGTGTATGGGTGGCTTCGAGCGAAGCACCTAGACGTGTGTTGTTATGCTAGATTCCGTGAGTCAATGGCTTGTAGGCCGTTTGAAGAGTTGGTTCTTTTAGGCAAAAATAAACTGAAATGCCCGCGAACATTTGTTGTATTTGTGTGTGAATTCAGTTGCTGAATATTATCGCAGGTCAAACTGCTAAAGGCTTTTGCAACAGACACTTCGAGGTACTGTTTCTAATACCAAACAGAATTCCAGTTTCAGTAAGCCTCGCAAATGATGGATGTATCCAACATCAGTTGTCTAACTAGTACCCGAGGTATTGTGCCCCCGCAAACTACACTTCATAACGAGCTAATTACTGGGGTTTGAGTTGAGTGTGAGCTTGAAAATTGATTAAAAACGAGGGTGGGATATGAACAATAACCAGACGGAGAGGACTATGGCGACTGGAAACAGTCACAATCTTCAAATTTTTGTTTAAAACAAGGTTCGAAATCAAACGGCTCACAGAATCGATTAGGGAAAAACTGTTTCAAACTTAGGATGGAGCACTTTAAGGAACTTTTTGTGACACACCTCCACAGCTAGCCCGAGAGAAAAAGTTCTATCTAAAAATTAGTCCTCTATCGGAAACCCAGATTATTAGCGAGATGAGTTTTCTAAAATAGAGCAAAGCTGCTAGGTCGAGCGGGTTCTCTTCGTTTATTTTAAAGAACTAGGTGAAGCATTGATATTAGTGTTGCCGAAGCTTCTTAGATTAGTTCGGGAAACCGAACAGACTCTCAGGAAATAGTGTGAATTTTAAAATAATGGTTCTTCTTGTGAAATTTCGTCGCAGTTACTCTAGCGGTATTTGCTCAGGGGAAGTCTTTAGGTTATTTCGAACCATTAAAACTCCTCTACTACAGATGAAGGTGACTCAGCTTTCACTGTTATCAAAGTAAGAGCACGTCCACCATCCCGGAAGATGAAACTATCATCAACAGATCCACCCATTCCTCTGCACATTGTTCTCTAAGGCAGGTGGTGGCTGAGGGCTTATTCGAAGGCTCCAGTCCATGGCACAGAAAAACCGCGTGAAACCCCTTATCATGGAACCTGGCCGTGTGTGGCTGTACTACTCGCAATGCTCAAATTGACAGGACCTAATAAAATCACTAAAAACCGGAGCCACGCAAACCAAAATAGCAAGAATGCCAAGGTTTCAGAATTTATTGCTGATTGCATTGCAAAACTTACTTGATAAACCACTAAAATGAAAGGAAGACTACAAGCTGACAGGCCACATTCAGCTTTTGCTGCACCTGTTCTCGGCGGTTCTGACTGGTTGAAGCGCCTCAGTGCAATTAGTCACGAAGCTGCACCTGGACGTGCCATGTGTCAGACTTCCTGAATCGTTACAGTAATGTTTCGAGTTTTCGGTTTAGGTCTCGAGTGGTCCATTCATCGGGTGATCTGAGGCATAAGGCAGCACAATAAAGTATCGTGATTTGTGGTTCACTTGCATTCAAGTTCATTTCGGGTCACGTGATTTTCACTCACGTTTCTCTCACTCCTGCTTATATGTCCATTAATCGATTTGTTTTGTTTCATTGCAGAGATGATGATGATGAAACAATGGTGGCCAAAATCAGTACACCGAAGTGTGAGATTGATATTCCGCATAATAACTGAACTCAACACAGAAAAGTTAATGAAGTAGTCATATATGAAAATTTAACTGGCTGCCATGATAACGTATCGCTAAGATGCTTTGATAATCTGAAGCCACCAATTAGGTCTATGGACTCGGTAGGTTGTTTGTAGTCAAGTCATCGTCAAGTTTTATTTCACGATCGGACCGAAGAAAAGACACACGTAGTAAACAGGAAAGAAAAATACGATTGTTTTCAAATGATGTTGCTTAAAATACTTCCAGTTATCTGAGGCATTGATATTTTGTATTCCGGGTACGATTATATCCGGGTGCACGTCGGTGATTTTGTTGCTAGCTATTGATGTCCATAAACAAACTTTGAATTGGTGGCTATAACTCAAATAAAAACCAACTGCCTGACTAAATAATCTAAAGATGAAGAAAGTCATTGGGTACTCCCTTTCATCTGAAACCTTGCAAGGTACGCATAGCGTTCCTTCATTACAGATCCTAAACACGGTGCGTCAGCACTCGCGTTCATCAATTTTGTGGCGGATTTTGATCTCACCGGAGGTTCAACTTTGCGCGAGTTGCTTGAATTGTTGCACCCAGAGTCTCATGAAGATAAACTCATCCAAGGCACAAAATTTTAAACCCTATTGACTTATACATTTGCATACGTTTCGTTGCCGTATTAACTATTAATTTGGAGTGCTTTCGGTTGCCAAAAATTCGCTGAAAATGGGTACCTCTTCTTTTCCTAATCAATATTAACCGCTCGTTTCTTAGTCTGTTGGCCCGTTATCTGTATTTTAGACCGAAACCACTAATTTACCTCTGATCAGAAAAACACTTTGTGGAAATCAATGAGTTTATTATAGAAATGGTATACTGCAAGCTTGTACAAAATCACACTTCTAGGACTGCTTCATCCAGAACTTTCGGAAGACGTTCATCGTTCTTGTGTTACGTAGTCATCAGATCTGAAATAATAAAATACAGAAAAATGAGACCGTCGAACTTAAGGAAACCCTAAACAACAAGACATTTTCGCTTGCAGGTTACAAAAATAGTTTGGTTGGAAACTGTTTTCGACAGAAAGGGGTTAACATCCGATTATTAGTATATCATAACAACTATAACCAATGAAATAGGAAAATATAAAATAAACTATGAACTGAATCTGAGGATCGTGTAGAGTTGGGACATAGAATAAATTGTTACTAATCTTCAGAATGTCTTAAGAGATGTTGATTACACTGAATGAATAAAAAAATTCCGGAAGGAAAAGCGGCTTGAGACTTAGTTCGAAAGAAATGGTGATTTACTTACCGGAGTTCTCTCCTTGTATCCCCTTGATTTCAAGCTTTGATAAGCCAATCCTTTATGTCTTCCACCGATAGACACTGGTTATCCTGCGATTCATGGAATGGAACGAACAGCGCCTGGAGTCTAGTCACAGAGAACGGATTTCATTGATTCACCATTGAAGGATACAATTAGCCTGAATTTTTGAACGGTTTTTCGTTGTGCACTTCCAAATCAGCAGCCGGTTAATGCAACTCCGGACCCAATGGGTGCCTTCTGTTGTCACTCTCAAAGACAAATATGTAATCTAGAAAAGTTAAGCAGAAAGATATAAGTTTATGTGGATGTAGACAAAATTGGAACAATGGCGTCAAAGGGTTATTGGAAAATGATAAACATTTACAGCTGATTGCGTGAATGGGTGCAATGGGTGTCCAACAGTACGTCATCCACGGACAGACGATTTGGTGGTAAACAGTGTTGAAGAATTGCCCAAAACATTAAAACAATACAAAAGTGCATTAGCGGTCAACTTAGATTTTTGCGAGGCATTTGTAGAGTATGATTATTTTATCTGCTCATATACTGGGGTTAAAAGCACGCACAGAACATATGATGAATGCGTACTGCATGAACTGGAGTTAAAATATCATCCGGAGCAACATTACCTTTCTTCCGTATCACACATTGTTGAATTCGTGAATTTTTCGGTATGATTATTTTGCTGGTCTTAAGGGTTTCTTGATAAACAACTTGAGTTTTCCGAAATACGATTCATAATGGAAACCGATAGCTGTATCTCACTACTGCGATGTACGAGATGTTGTCCTTGGATAGAGCAAAATACCTGACAAATGATAGCTCACAGCGAGCAGCGTGTCAAGACGTTGCCTCGTGGTTAGCATAGTGGCTGTGAAATCATCGGACAAGGACTGTGATTGAGCATCCACGTTGATTTTAGCACACACGGTTCTTTCAAGATGTTTTTCTCTGTCAGATTAACAAATTAAATTAATACGCATATACTGACCTGCGTGGATGATCGACTTCCATGCACTGGTAGTGAGTAAACCCCTGCTTGAACGATTCACTCTTTCGATAGCATGAACACTAAAAATGGCTATTTGTCACGGAACACGCTTGAAGAAATACTCAATAACCTTTGGTCTTTCTTAGCACATCTATGGCCTGTGATTCAGGCCACAAAAGCTGGTGGTCTCATATTGTTGCCTCGCCACAAAATGAAGCATTTTACACTGAGGACTTCCTTGCTCCCCAATAACTTTCCCAACTCATCTCATTAGATATAAGGATGTATTCCAACTTCCAGAATCTGAAGACGAATGACCAACGTTACAAAACGATTGGTACTCAGTTTCGTGTGAATTTCACAAAAACAACACTATAAATTGATTACCTCAATGTCCAAGGATATTTGGTAATTTGATTACTATATTCCTTATAAAATTACACGAACTTCTGTGGAAGCTTTCAAGGCACATGTCGCGAGTCATTTCAGTCCAACTTAAGTCCAACATTAGCACATCCGCTTTGAGTGTTGAGCAGCATGGGAGACAGGTGCATTGATTTCTTTAGAATACTTCTCGGTAAGTGACCAGTAGTGTTTTTGAAGCTTTCCTAATTTGTCTCCTAATGATGAATAATCTGATGTATCAAGTGTTTTCTGTGAATTAACCTGTTTACTACATTATTTTGACTCACCATTGATACGTCCAAGGTGTACAAGCGTGCCAACTGTCCAACACAAGTTTTCGGGGTTAGTACGTCACAGGCGAGTAGGGAATGCTAGAGGGGAAATCGTCTGCAGACAAAATCATATCCAGTTCTTTCGACGTTACCCCAGTGCTAAAAGGTATCAGACTGGGTCACTTGGAGTGAATCCAATGGAATCGGAGTAAAAATCCAGCTAGTTTGGGGGACAGTCGCATAACTTTCGGGTCCAGTGCAAACAAATTACACCAATTTTATCGACACAGGATGGCGCATGCCCATTTTACATGGCATCGTTATTGTTTTGATCTACCGGTTTTTTATGATGAACGTGATTTCTTTCGAAGCCGTAAACCCTTATCTTGCCAAACCGTCGTCACGTGTACGATAAGAAAGTACAAACACGGCGAACGTATGAAAGCACTGACAGGTAGTCTCGAACACAGAACAAATTCACCGTAAAATATACTGGTTTTAACCAAAAAGCTAACTATGAAATGATCATCGATGACAAGGCCATTTCTCAATGAATGAAACTGCAGCTGCGTCCTCCATCTGACCGAATTTATCAACAAGTGCCTAATGCCATTTTTGTGGGACAGAAACGGATGTTGAAATTTATATGGAGCTGATTTGGGCTCAGACCAACCAACTGGGTCTTGCATGCAGCTAAGCAAAATGTACTGCTCTTGCTTGCTTAGGCATTTTATCTCATGTAGTTAGAAGTCTGTTTGACTGAACTGTGGCTGGATTTTTTTTGAATTTATGGTTGCGTCTATACTCGACATCTTCTTGTTGTGTCAAAACTGAAGCAAACTATCTTCATCGTAATAGGTAACACGATATTTGGGATTTAATCATGTTTTACTGCGACTTACTTAACGACCGGAGGAAACTTTGGTCTCTAATCTAGTTAACTTACCGTGAACTACAGAGGACTTCCATAACCGGGTGTTGTTGTATTTGGGATCAAAGATGAACAAAACGTGCAAGAAGTTTATTTCTTAAAGCACGGGTAAGCAAGTGAGCGAATGAGTCATCGAAGGCCACAGTAGGCAGTTTATGCCATCTAGCGATGTCAAGCAGAGCTATTCAGTGGCAACATATCAACAAGCATTTATGACTCAACGCCAACGCCTGGGTGGTAAGAGCAAACCATCCGTCCATCACAAGAATTTGCGTACTTGCTTGTGTGGGTGTGGCAGTAGTCGGTTTTGACTGATGGACCAATAAATTCATCTGCGCTGTCATGATGCAGTCCGTAGTTCGATCAATCTTAGTGTTGTATTCAGAGTTGAGCTGATTTACGATAGGATATCACTGTATTGTAGATCGTATACAGCAAATTGCACAGGTAGTGGTGAAAGCAGAATCTGTAAGGCAATGGATCAGTGGTCCAAGTGACACCACATCATCACTTCATTCCCAGAGAAGGTAGTACATTGGGCACAACCGGTGACGTAGTTGAAATAGAAATAATAGTAACTGTAGTAACAGCGGTAGTTATATCAGGGACAGGAATCAGAGTGTTAATGGTAGTAATAGCAGTAGCAAGAGCATATGTAGTATTTTTTGGACCAGGAAGATTGGAAGTAGTGGTAAAGCAACAACGACAGTATTCATGGTAGTATTATTGTTAGTACGATAGAAGTAGTAGCACTAGTGCTAGTAGTAGTAGTGGTAGTGGTAGTAGCAGAAGTAATAGCACCAGGAACCGCAGGAACAGCAGTCCTAGTGACAAGGTAACAATAGTGGCAGAGTCAGCGGTAACAGTAAAAGCCGTAAGGGTGGTATTAGTAGCACCATTAACTGCCGTAGTAGCCGTAACAATGACAGTAAAAACACATATTCATTGAAACAAAGCACAGATATGTATCCAGCTCCGAGATAACAAAGCTTATAATGTGGACACTCGCTAGTGAAACAGGGAAGAGATTAGGTTGGGTAATAAAAGAAATACTTGAAAAACCAGGGGTCAACAACAAACGCGCAGGAGGAAGATATCAGCAACACACAGGTTTGAAGCACTCACATTTCTAAAATTTCAACATAGCTGCACATAAATTGAATTTATCACTTAGGTTTCACAGCTTCAAATTACCTGTGCCATGTTCTGAAATGTCATCTCTTTGAATGTTTGAAAAAGGTTAGTACTTCACAATTATTAGAAAAGGCAACACTTCTGCACTAGTTTGCTTTCGGGAGCACTTTAAATTGCATCTGCAGGCTTAAAATGTACCGTTTCTTTGTTGGTTGTGTAGTGGCAGTGCAAAAGTCGGTTAAATATAAAGTGTTGGAATTATATACAAGGCCGCAACGCAGGTCCACAGACTGTGACGCCAAATTTCGTGTTCAGCAATTAACAGATTTACAGAAAAACAGCATTGCTTTGTAGATCGTGAACGGGAGACCGTATGAAAGTCGGCAAACGAAGAATTTGAATGGAAATCGATCAGCCGTCTGCATGACTGTCCAAGGCAAACACTACAGGTAGGACGACCGACCAGAAGTGAAGATTTATTTTACAAAGTATCATTTAAAGCTTTGGTCAAAATTAGTCCTGAGTATCCTCTCCTAAGACAGAAAGTGATAACAATCAGTTCTTTAGTACTGGACTTGAAAGATGTTCATATACTCGGTGATGGATGTTAAAAGCAATTACAGACTAAACAACGTTCTGATCACACTACCGGATGTGGCAGCACAAAGTCAAGCATGAGATTCATTGAACCAAAAATTTAATTTCAAGTCTCACCGGATCGCAGAGGTGATTCCTGACACCAACTATCAACACATCCGCTCAACGTCAATTCCCAAATAATCCAACCCAACAGTTCAATTCTTCCCGCGTTGCAGTACGAAACCAATGACTGGAACCCAACCCTCGCAGCTGTCAACTTCGTCAAACCAGCCCATTTTTACCTGTTTCCCTCAACATTCTACCTGCCACCACCTGCAACCGGGGTCTTTAAGGAACAGAATACCAGCCATCTGCAGCCAACCATAATTTGATTAACAATTTTCTATCACAAAATATTTACACTCTTCCAACTTCTGCCTAGCCGAACCATTGACGTTTGTCTCCACTAATCCATTTCATTACCGGCTTTTCTTTAGAAGTCCGTTATACGTCTATACACCATTCATGCTCTTCAAAAGTTCACTGAAGTCCCTGCGAAGCTTTTCGTCTTCATTTGAATTTCCATATGACATGTAATCACCTGCATAAAAGGTCCGTTTTATTATCACCTTTGACTCACTTGCCTTTATTTCACATGCTTCCTCCACAATTAGTTACCCGATGCTGGATCAGTGCCCAAAATTCCGCTGGTATCTCTGACTGCACGTTGAAAGCCCCATGTTTGCTTTACTTCTAACAATGTTCTTTGGCATCTCTTCCGCCCGGTTACTCGTTAGTGACCGTTCGATTGTCGCTTATATCAGCAATCCCACGACTGTCCAGCTATCCACACCGCCCCCAGCGATTTCGAAACCGATTCGGAATTCCCGCCTCAACCATTACCATTTTTGTTCACTCAAACACTACATGGCTTTACTGGAGTATTTCGGTTGCTGTGTGATTTATAAATTTAAAATTTGTGAATACCTCACATTGACATGTACCGCTGTATACTCTGATCTTGACTTGTGCATGGTTATTGACCACGGTCAAGAAATATACTATACTATACTAATCTCATTCACTTGACTAACTGTCGAAAACTGCATTGAGGAGAAATTTTGGCATGAAGACGTACCTCAAGACATTGCTTCGAGCAAAATGAGCCCAAACTCGGAAAATAAATTCCAACAGAGCTTCTGTTGATTGTTTCTCAAGCGATCTCTTATGCTTAAGTAGTTATTTCCAAGTGTACCAGTATCGTTTACGATATCCCTGCGTTGCTGATCATGTGCGCGCATATTGTGCAGACAATGAACCAAGCGACTGTTAGGGTGCAACACAGTTTTACGCTAAATTTCGATGATGGAAAATCTTATGAAATTTTGACTATGGTGACCCAAATTAACCGGGAATCGGTGCTGTTACATGGTGGTCACTGAGTGAACCTCGTGCGTAATTGAGGTGACTATGTCCTAGGTACCCGAATCACGCTTCATCCGCAGGAAGCAGATAGTTTTCTTATTTCTTGCTTACACAGAAGAGCAGTGGAAGAGGTACATTGAACAGCAAAAATTGTTCCCCTAGGCTGCCTTGGAGTGCAAGTTTTAAGCAGCACTAACTGTTTTGCAGAATTACAAGCATGTAACCATATATGATTTGTTCATGATTTAAAATATAGAGGAACTTTCAAGTTCTGATTTTGGTTAAACCATGCCGAATATGGCAGAGAAACTGAATTCTTTCTATAACTTTAATTTTACTGTGAATGTCGGCTAATTTGTGAAGACTGGGTAATATCAACAAAGATCTGCTCAATCAGAATAATTGCCTATGATAAGCCCGCATTGCTCTACTGCGAAGAGGTTCCAGTCTATCCCGGACAAAGACTGACCTGTACGTTCTGGGTGATTGCACTGATGTCGCGCATGTCTCAAATTCTTCCCGAAACAGTTTGTCGAAACACCACATTGTCCTGGGCGTACTTATTTATTGAGATAGTGGGAGAAATTCTTGGGACTGTTGAATCTAGTGGTAAAACAGTGCACACAAAACCATCGCAATAGCTTTTGTGTCCCGTTTAACTCTGTGGATCAAATGTATACGATGCTAAATGTCTGCATGTTTACTGCATGAGGTTGATCAACAACACCGAAAATACTGGTGTGCGTTTATCCCGTTATGTAATGCGCAATATAAGGGTTTCGGCTGACTAATCGTTGGTAGACAGCCAAGTCTAGTTAGTAATCAGCACGTCAGCTCCTGTCCTGTACCGAGCCAAAGTCTTGAGAAAGCGGATTCATGAGGGCCAGGTTTGCCGATCGATGGCCTGGATTGACAGAATTAGAAACGAATCCTATAAAACAGTCTTTAGTCTCAACACCAGCCCATTAGAAAGTTCGGTCGCTCCCACCAATCGGAAACATGTTTTGTACAAGAACTAGATGCAAGGATCAGCGCCTTATACAACCAGTGCCTTGTACGCTAATAATGAGTGGATTTTTGAGGTCTTAGAAGCAATCTTCCTTGCCTCAGTGGAACAGCTGGGAGCATGGTGTCAGAGAGACCGGAAGAACCCCATAACCGTCTGTTGAGGAGTTCTCGAAAAAAGTGTGCAAATAGTTCGGCAAAAGAACGGAATTAGTGATCGGAAAACTTTCAACATTATGCTATCTCCAGGCATCTACCTTCGGAATCAAAAGATCATCAAACAGTCTTAGCAGGTCTTAGGAGAAGATCGAATGGCAACTGTATGGCAATTTTTCCCCATTTTCTCTTTGCAGATGGTATTTTTTTGTTTTCAAATGAGGAATTCTGGGAGCCCATTTTCACTCCCTTTACTGTACTCACTATTACCTCTGTTTTTCTTGTAAAGAAGTGCTTGACAACAGTTTGTCCGTCCCAGTCCCTTAATGACCAGGAGTATGGATGGAACTTGACAGTGTAGAATCCACGGTAAAGCTTTTCGGAGGGACAAATACAGACAATTATCCGGCTTCGCACCAGTGACCTACAAGCATGGGTCAGTCAGAGCTCTCTACAACGGAGCACTGGAAATCGGCACAGTGGATCTGGTGTGAACCGGTGGTGGTCTTGTTGGTTAGTAAACTTTCTTACTACCTAGGAGGTCAGAGGTTCAAACCCCCCGACCGACCGACATCTTTGATGATGGACAGTAATCCATTGTTGTCCGGCTAATTACCACGGATGAACTATTGGGGCCTTATGGTGTTCTCCATCACTGTAAGTCTCGGGGTCAGGTTTCCGGTTACCTCTTACTGTGTCGTGGGTTTTGAAGTTGTTGAGGTATACCCCCTCCACCGGACTCACGTTTTGTCACGGCAAAGACCAGGCACTCTCTCCATTTTCCTCGGATTTGCAAACCCATGCAAAGCAACATCAGTCTATTCACATTTTGTTCGGCAGCATATTACTCGTAGGTAGCCTATGCGACAGACCTGCTATCAATTTCTTCGCTACGACTAGTTCCTAGTTACAATACCACAAGCAACTTATTATTGTAAACGGCGTGAACACCTGGGTGATCTTAGCTAATTGATAGCACGTGAAATGGAAGGTCATAATCAATTATGCTTATATTCCTGCTTACAACAAGTACGAATGAAAGCTTTTTGTCCTACTTGTATATTTCTGAACTGGGACAGAAGCCCATCTCTGCATATCATTGACTGAAAAATGTAGTGACCTCGATCGTTTTGAGAAAATGACTATTTTCTGGACACCATTTTGGATCTTTTTTCTCCACGATCTTTTCTGACGTTTGCCATTGACCTCAGTGTTCTCCGGTTGCCTACGTTTTACTGGACTGACATTTCCGAGGTTTCCGTCGACCTCGTTTCAAATCTCTTTCACTTTCGTTCGTTCGCTCGCGGTCCGCTCCCAGCACAGCCGTCGCGTTTCGTTCCGTTTTCCGTTCGGTGTATTTCTCGTATCGGTACTGTTTCGGTGCCACGATATATAGAATACACCTCGCATCCGTAAACCGACTCACGTCTTCTCTATTCGTCCGATAGAGGGGATATCGTTGGTATTCGCTGCTAGACCCGATAGAAGACACGTTCGCCAGCCGCTCCCGAACGTCTTCTTTATTGGTGAGCCCAAGAACTTCCAGAACCTCCTGGATTATTCGCCCGCCCGGTGAGTCTGTGATTTATCGCTGTTTCACGTCCTCCTTTCGTTGCACGATATACATTTTTTACGATATATTATCGCAACGTAGCCATGTCAGAGGATAAGGCGCAGCTCGACACAGATCTCACTCTGTCTGCGGTTGTCTTTAAACCAGTGGCGTTTATCCCTCATGATCCAGAGGTTTGGTTTGCAGCCTTAGAGCTGCAGTTTGAGGCACGTAGGATTGTTGTCCAACGCCAACGATTTTCCTATGCCTTAGAGGCAATTCCAGGTGATGTTATCGCCTCGGTGAGGGATTTGGTATTAAATCCTCCACAAGTGCAGCTGTACGATCGGCTTAAGGGGGCTATACTACAACATTTCCTTCCTTCTCGGGAGGAACGGCTACGTCAGCTGCTAGCACGGCACCCCATAGGTGATACTAAACCCAGCCGCCACCTAGCTCATCTCCGGTCTTTGGCAGGGCCCGCCGATAAGGATTCGGAGATAGTTAAGGAACTGTGGTTGGACTCTCTACCCTTCCATGTTCAGACCACCGTTACTGCTCTCCTCGCGGACTCGTCCTTGGAACGAGCAGCCGCCATGGCTGACAAAATTGTCGCACGTGTTGGCAGTGGGGCTAATCCCCTCATTGCCACGACATCGCGCAATCCTAGGGGTGTCGACCTGGATGAATCGCCGGAGAGGCCTCGGCACTCTCGATCCATCCGGCGTCGCCTGTCCTTCAAGGACAGAGTTAAAATACCTACTCCTCGCAGTAGCCCACGTAAACAACGGCACGGACGGGCGCCCTCCACTGCCCACGTCCGCCGTGAATCCGCCTCACCTGCCTCATCCAAACCCGATCATCTTACCAGCGGCTTTTGTTGGTTCCATCGCGTTTTCGGACCAGCCGCCCGTAGGTGCAGACAGCCGTGTTCATACGCGGCGGGAAACGCCACTGCCGGCAAGTAGAAGCGGCCGTACTCGCCGGCAATCAGTCTCAGGTTGGCCGTTTATTTTACGTGCATGATTCGTGCACTAACGCTAGGTTTCTGGTCGATACTGGGGTCCAAGTTTCTGTCTTGCCGGTTGGTAAAGACAAGCCACGAGCTTCTTTGCTTCGGCTGTCAGCGGCGAATGGTTCCTCCATTCCTACCTACGGCACGAGACAGCTTGCGGTCAACCTACGACCACGACGACGTTATCTGTGGACGTTCATTCTTGCGGATGTTCCCACAGGCATACTGGGAATCAATTTTCTGCAGCACTATGAATTACTTGTTGATTCACGTAGGCTGCAGCTTATCGATCCTTCAACGGACATTAAATTTACGGGTATTGCAGCTCAAACAGATGCACACCGAATCACAGGATTGTTTTCTAACATTCCGCACGATTTTCAGCCTTTGTTCATTAAATTCCCCATATTGACTAGACCATTTGAAGAGATAGAGACAGTGACCGATCGTGTGGCACACCACATTGTCACTAACGGACCACCAGTCACGGCACGACCTCGCCGACTGGCACCGGACAAATTGGTTTTCGCCAAACGTGAGTTTGACACTTTACTTTCTAAAGGTATTGTTCGTCCTTCTCACAGTCTTCAGGCCTCACCTCTGTACATGGTTCTTAAGAAAGATGGCGTTAGCTGGCGACCATGTGGCGACTATCGCGCACTAAATTCGGTTACCCGTTACGATAGTTATCCGATACCCCACATACACGACATCACGGCATCACTTCACAGCACGACTGTATTTTCCAAGATCGATTTGATGCGAGCCTATCACCAGATCCCAGTCGCCGCTGAAGATGTCGAGAAAACCGCTGTCACGACTCCTTTTGGTTTGTTTGAGTTCCTACGTATGCCTTTTGGTTTGCGAAATGCTACTCAGACATTCCAGAGGTTTATCGATAGCATTACACGAGACTTGGAATTTGTTCACGTCTATATCGATGACTTGCTAATCGCATCGTCGAGCGTAGATGAACATTTCCAACATTTGACGCTACTATTTCAACGTTTGTCCGAACATCGAATAGTTGTCAATCCTGATAAATGTGAACTTGGCAAGCCGGAACTTATGTTTCTCGGCCACAAGATCACTCGAGAGGGTATTAAGCCTTGCGAGGATAAAGTGCGTGCTATTTTAGATTACGCCGTACCGTCCTCAATCAAGGAGCTCAAGGCATTTTTGGAGTCAGTTAACTTTTATCGTCGTTTCATACCCCATGCCGCTGAACGTTTGCTTCCATTAACTGACCTACTTCGTGGCAATCCACGTAAGTTGTCGCTTACGGATGCCGCACGAGTAGCGTTTTCGGAGATTAAAGCGACATTAGCTCAGACCACGCTCCTCATGCACCCAGTTCCATCCGCCACGCTAGGCATAGCGGTGGATGCATCCGACTTTGCCATCGGAGCGGTCCTGCAACAGTCTGTTTCTGGGATATGGCAGTCTTTAGAGTTCTTCTCCCGACGCCTCGATCCCACGGAAACCAAATATAGTGCTTTTGGTCGCGAACTGCTGGCTGCATATAATGCCGTTAAGCACTTCCGCCATGCAGTCGAGGGTCGATATTTCATCCTCTTTACAGACCACAAGCCTCTGACGTATGCATTGCATACTAAGTCTGATCGTTACTCTCCACGAGAAGTCAGACATTTAGACTATATTTCTCAGTTCACGACTGACCTTCGACACGTTAAAGGTGAGTCGAACTGCGTTGCAGATGCTTTGTCGCGTATTCCGCTTAATGCCATTAAATCTCCGGTTTTAGACATCCCTGCCATGGATGCCGCACAGGCACAGGATTCTTCATGTGTGGAAGCAGCTCAGTCATCGTCGCTACAGTGTCAGTCCGTACCTCTAGCCACCAGTGCTGGGACTATACTCTGCGACATGTCTACTGGCATACCTCGACCAGTCGTACCCTCTGCATATCGACGTCGCGTGTTCGATACCCCTTCATGGACTCTCACATCCAGGCATCACAGCCAGTCTCCGATTAGTAGCTGCACGATACGTCTGGCCGTCCATGAATAAAGATGTTCGTATGTGGGCAAAACAGTGTCTACAATGTCAACGATCTAAGGTGCATAGGCACGTAGCTTCGCCTATCGGTACTTTTGCTACGCCTGATGCTCGCTTCGATCATATCCACGTAGACATTGTGGGTCCATTGGCCCCATCACACGGGTATACCTATTTACTAACGTGCACCGATAGATTTACGAGGTGGCCCGAGGCTATTTCCATCTCTGTCGTCACGGCCGAATCAGTGGCTCGACATCTGATAGAACGATGGATAGCTTCATATGGTTGTCCTTCTACAATCACTACCGATCGAGGGCAACAATTTGAGTCCGATCTATTCTCTTCATTAACTCACATGCTGGGTACGGAACGCATTCGCACGACCGCGTACCATCCGGCATCGAATGGTTTAGTCGAACGTTTTCATCGTCAACTCAAAGCGGCTCTTAGAGCACACGAGAGCCCCGACTGGTACGAAACGTTACCGCTAGTTCTGCTTGGTATCAGGACTTGCATAAAGGCAGATATCCAATGTTCCGCCGCAGAGCTTGTCTACGACACGACATTACGACTGCCTGGGGAATTCTTTACGCCACGGAGTACAGATTCACTTGCCGTACAGACTTACGTTCATCGTTTGTCTACGTACATGCAAAATCTCGCTCCGGCGCAGACTCGAATGCAGCGACGACAGGTTTTTGTTCCGACCGAACTCGAAACTTGTTCGCATGTATTCATTCGTGTTGATTCGGTACGGAAACCATTACAACAGCCTTACGATGGTCCATTTCGCGTGATTTCTCCTCACGATAAGACCTTTAAGGTTGGTCGACACGGTCGCGCCGATACCGTTAGCATCGATCGTCTCAAAGCCGCGTACGTTGATGATAGCGTGTCGCCCGCTGACATGAGATTCGATGTTAACCCTGCACTGCCTGTTGACGACACTTCCGTGTCACGTCAAGGTCTGCAGTTAGCGTTGCCTGCTACGACTTCGAATGAGGCTATCGTCTCACGTTCAAGTCAGCAGCCAGTTGGCCCTGCTACGTCCTCAAATGAGAATACTGTCTCACGTTCAAGTCAGCAGAGCACGCCTACGCACCCGTCCGTGAATGAGGCTCCCGTCTCACGTTCCGGTCGGAAGATCGTTTGCCCAGCACGTTTTCGCGACTAGGTCAAACACGATCTTAACCATTGCATTTCGCAGTAATAACTTTCGTGTTTATCGTTTCGACACGATTTAACATACCTCATTAGTTATTACTGTATTCTAGTCAAGTCCATTGCGGTTGCTACACCAGTTTTCCGTTTCTTTTTGTTTCATGGAACCTCGCCATATGGTACGCATCGCTGGTCCCACGAAATCCGGAGAATTTTGGCACCAACGTTTGCATTCTGGATCGGCCTTGTCGTTCTTGTTCCTGGCCATTTACGAACCTATCGATTTGGCTTCCGGATATCATATTGGTTAACGGTTACCCGACACTGGACGTTATTGGTGTGGCACACCTTGATGACGATTTACGCAACCGACGTCATTGGCAACGAATCCTACGGTTCCTGCATACCACGGATTTTACCCGTCAGCATCCTACAGCACAGCTACATGCACGTATTTTGCACGCATTCGCGCACACGAATACCGTTTGTATGCCATGTCCTCCTTGACATTTTTTTTCGAAAGCTTTCCGTGCTTTCTAGCGGGGGGCTGCTGTAGTGACCTCGATCGTTTTGAGAAAATGACTATTTTCTGGACACCATTTTGGATCTTTTTTCTCCACGATCTTTTCTGACGTTTGCCATTGACCTCAGTGTTCTCCGGTTGCCTACGTTTTACTGGACTGACTTTTCCGAGGTTTCCGTCGACCTCGTTTCAAATCTCTTTCACTTTCGTTCGTTCGCTCGCGGTCCGCTCCCAGCACAGCCGTCGCGTTTCGTTCCGTTTTCCGTTCGGTGTATTTCTCGTATCGGTACTGTTTCGGTGCCACGATATATAGAATACACCTCGCATCCGTAAACCGACTCACGTCTTCTCTATTCGTCCGATAGAGGGGATATCGTTGGTATTCGCTGCTAGACCCGATAGAAGACACGTTCGCCAGCCGCTCCCGAACGTCTTCTATAAAGTACTTCACAGTCTACATCAACTTTTCAGTTTGCTCCAACAGATAGAGTTGGTACAAAGTCAGAAGTGGTCGATTCTTCTTAAGATTAGCGGAACTGATCTAGGCCGTCGGAGACAATAGCAAGATTTTCAACTGGGTGTGAGCTACGTCCAATCATACTTTTTCGTGTGCTGTGCTGACCAGGTGTGAGGGTATGTGTTGACGCATGGTCGATAGTCGGTCAAGTCTCATTACCAACCAGCATTTCATCGCTTGTTCGGACTTCAGATCATTGCTTGAGCCAATCGATTCTCAAGCGACAAGGTGGAGGGTCGATAGGACGCCAATGGATTCCCGTTAAGAGGTAGCTGGTCCTATCCCCAACCAACTAATCGGAAGACAGTCTACTTGATGTAAGTATGAACTAGTTAGTTTGTTGAAACGATTGATGACAGTGACTGTTTCTTCCTATATAAGCAATGAGTTCCGTGCTAATAAACAGATTATTTGAGGGCAGAAAACCTCTCTCACGAATGATAGTATAACGGAAAAAACCATGACCACGAGATTTTGGTGATAGGCCCCAACAATTCGGATGTTGTGATTATCCGATGACAATAGAATTGTCGGCCGACAGGTTATTGAAACTTCGTGCGTGCTTTTTCTCATTACTTTTAGCTACCTTCTATTATTCAGTGGCTTGTTTTTGTACTAGACCCTTTTCCAGTCTGCAGCCTCATAATTCGTTGATCCGTCGTCTACTTTCTTGTCATTTGAACCTCATGCATCGGAGTTGAACGTTTGCTACGTAGACTACTCAGTTACTGCCGGTTACTAGATTTCTCCAGACTGAATAACTGTGAAACGCCAGATAAGAGGATAGATCAGATTCGTCGATGAAATTTCATATGCATGGTGAATGATTTGGCAAGCCAAACCTCTTCCCATGCAATATGTATTGACTACAAGTGGAAAACCATAAACTCATGGACTTCCATCTGCGATCTGCGGGTGAAAAGGTGCTTAATAAAGCTCTGATGGCAGCAGTCCTCTAGATTTTAGTGGTTCTAACGTATCGGGTGACCGAATAATTTTCGTAAGGACGCATTGTTAGATCGTATAATTCTTGAACCGGGTAGCTTGTAACTTGATATTTCTAACAGATACACTCAATTTTGCCAGAAAGAAATATCTATTCTTTCGACGTCTAACACAGTCTGCATCATGCAGTTCATATGGATGGCGGAGTTGCAAAAAGAGTTCGAAGACAGAAATGATAACTCGCAAAATACACCGACGAAAGTGGTGAGAATAGGGATTATGACGGTGACGAAGATTATTCATATGATGATGACGGTGATCCGAATGATGATGATCATCATCATGGTGGTCATGATGACGAAGATGATGATGGTGATGATGATGACGATGTCGACGATGATTATACTTACGATAATAATAATGTTGATAATGATGACGATGACTAGAATGGGGAAGATGACGTCAATTAGGACGATGGTGCTGGTGATGCCCATGTTGACTATTATGACGATGAGGATGACGCCGTTGATGGTGAGGATAAAGATGATGATGATTTAGATATTGATGATGAGGATGATGCTGATGGAGATGATGATAACGGTGACCGTGAAGATGATTTTGATGAGTCGGATGAGGGGGATGATGCTGATTACCATGATGATGCTGATTTTGACGATGATGACTACTTGGATAACGATGATGGTGTTCGTGGTGATGGTGATATTGATGCCGCTGTGAATGTTAGTGATAATGATGGTATTGATGTTGATTTCGATGTTGTCGAAGATGATGATCAGGATGGGGATGATGTTTATAGTGATGAGGATGGTGGGGGCAATATAAAGAATAAGATGATTCTAACTTTCACTAATATGTATATAAGAATGATGAAGGTAAAAGTAGTGAACATTATGATGAAGATGACGATGACGATGATGATGATGACGACAATGTTGATGGCGATGAGGATGATGATGGTGACGAGGATTGTGATGACTAAGATGTTGATGTTGATGAGGATACGGGTTGGGATATTGCTGGGGACTATCATGACCATGACTGCGAACACAATGATGATGATGTTGAGGCGGTGTATAAAGTCGATGAGGCTAATGATGTGCAGGAAGCCGGGGATTCCGATGATGACGGATATGGTGATGATGATTCGGATGATGTTAATGATGATGGAGATGATGATGATGATGATGATGATGATGATGATGATGATGATGATGATGATGATGATGATGATGATGATGATGATGATGATGATGATGATGATGATGATGATGATGATGATGATGATTCGATGGATGATGATGATGTTGAAGATGATTATGATGATGATGATGCGAAAGAGTATGCAGACGATGATGTTCATGATGTAAAGCAGGACGGGGATGAGGATGATGTTTTGAATTTTAATGTGTCGGATGAAGATAATGATGAAAATGAGGATGATGGTGATGGTGTATTGATTTAGATGATTTGGAGGACCTCGAAGGCGATCATAATGTTGCTGATGGTGGTAATGACGATGGTGTTGATGGTGGCGCTGGAAATGATGATGATGGTCATGCTGATGTTGATGAGCTTGAGGGTGATGATGAAGTTGATGATGTTGATGGGGATGAAAATGATGATGATGACTCTGAGAACAATGACGCTTACGATGATGATACTGCCGATGGTGACGACATTGATGAAGATTATGAGGATGATGGTGCTGTTGATGATGATGATGATGATGATGATGATGATGATGATGATGATGATGATGATGATGATGATGATGATGACGATGACGATAACGATGATTTTGTGTTGATGATGGCGATGGTGATGATGACGAGGATGAGGACGAAAAGATGATAATGAATGATATGACGTCGATGATGCTGCCGCCGCTGCTGCTACTGCCGCTGCTGCTACTGCCGCTGCTGCTACTGATGATTGTGACGATGATGATGATGATGATGAAGATGATGATGGTATTGATGATGATGATGACGAGGATGTGCAAGATGTCGATGAGGTTCATGATTAGATGGAGGCCGAGGATGACGATGACGATGACGAATCGGATGATGATGGTGATGATGAATGTACGTTTCTCATGAAATAAGGGTTTTCCCTACTGGCTACCCGCAGCTTGTTGGTAGTCACAATCTACATGTGGATTTATTCCATGTCCTGCCCGTGAGTTATTGGCCCTGATTTGGTCATTTTACTAAACTCAGTCGCTAATCGTGATTGGTCTTTTATCCAATCTGATGGTAGTGCGACGGTTTGGTTCCATTCGTTTCACACTGATTCGGTTGTACTCCTTCACTGGCTTTAAACTTTCTTATCGGTTAACCTCTTTCTCACATTGACCTGCATCTGTTCAATTGAACACCTGACGCTGCCGCCTGGTTCAGCAGTAAATTCGACTATATGGTATCTTGTGTTTTCCCTACCCAACACGTGTTTTTGAAAGAGCGCCCCTCCTCTGATGAAGCATCATTTTTGAGAAAGGATTAATTGATCTACCAATTCCTTATTGAAATTTCGTCGTACAATTAGCATGTTGTGCATTGTGCGTTCAAACTCGTCGATTGGAGTGGATTATTGCACCCGAGAAATTGATGCCTTCATTGAGTTTTATGTAACAAGGACGTTTGTGTTGCACCTGTAGGAGGCTAAAGGTGTGAGCATGAAATGTACAGTCACTTAATAATTTTAGTCGTAGGTTCATGTTCACGAAGTTGTTGGCTCGGTATAGCACGCTTGCGAGGTATATCTTTAGGCTGCTTATCAGTGTTATTATTATTAACTGAACTTATCATATTGTTGTTCTAGTAGGGCTTTCAACTGGAACTCTATTCTATTAAGGGTACTTTTGTGCAGAAAGGTAAATTTCACCTAATAAATGAGGTAATATGAATTTTGCATTCATATTCGTCAACTAAAAATATTGCTTAGCATCAAAAAAATCGTTGCTTCTGATGAGTTTCATGTTGGTAAAAAGTCTAAGTTAAATCAGCAGGAGGTTAATAACGCTGACATAGATTGCGCAGTCAAATATCAATGTTAATTGTAGATATATTTGCAAGTAGTTTAAGTCTCAGCATGGCATACTTGTGGGGTATTTATTGAAGCTGCCGAACAATAGGCTCATTAGCTAGTTTCTATCAGACCTTTATCCACTAATGGTATTTTCGCACATACAAATTGGTGGACCCTGCATAGTTGTGTATTGTAAGCAATGACTGTTGTTGTTATTGCATTTTACCGAACAGACTTAGAAAAGCCTGTTGATGGGATCAGAAGCTTTTTCTTTCTGCTGTGGGCGCGATCAGAGTCTGCTGAACGTCCATCAGTTTTCATCGTAGTACGTTAATCTGCGAAGAACGGGGAATGCATCCTTTGTGAGCAATAACGATGTCATTGAAACGCGTAATGAAAATGAAGCATATGAAGCAGGAAGAAATATTCGTGTAACAGTATAGTGGCCAAGGCTTAGGTGAACAGCCATACGTGCGTATCATGATGATGGTGAATGTGAAGTACATGCATCGTAGAAAGTACACCAGTCACCGCCAAAATAATAATGGATTACACCCGCTAACCGACAGCAGAATGATTGGAAGATATGTATGTCGAAGTGCAGGTTAATGTATACAGGCCAACAACGATTGAAAAATGTATGTGTGTATAGTACCCCGTAACATATATCAGCATTGATGACGCCAATGACAATCCTCCCTCCACTCAAGGTTCACTCTCTTAATACCGCCCCAGTTCTGTTTGCTGGGGATTAACTGCCAAACTTACCTGGGACGCGATTGCAAGCCGAAGGTTCACTGTGCCTAAACAGTAAATGAACATCTGTAGTTAGATGTGCAACCAGAATGATATGCGCAACTAACCGACTAATGCGGTTCATGTACCGTCTTTTGCACTGAGTGCTGTTTGTTTGTGTGGCACCCTCCCACGGTTGGTATCCTGAAGTTTTAAGTGTTGATTTGTGTATGTCTATACATATGTATGCAATAGTGTACACATATATGTATATATTTTCATATACATATGTATACATGCACATAAATATATATACATACATACGTAGGTAGTTCATATATATACATGTATATATTTATATACATGCACTGGTTTTATGCCCATTCCGCAAGTCTTCCTCATGCGAATGCAGCGCACGCATTACTAAACTCATTGCATACGGTACGCTGTTGTACGAGTAATGGCTTCTGTGAGCAAGAGAATCGCGATCGTATGACGTCTAGCGCATGTCACAAATCGTTTGCGTCTGTGTACCAGATCACTTTTATCGTCACCATCATCGGTACCCACGGGTGGGTTGCCCAAACTTGTCGTATATATATATATATATATATATATATATATATATACATATACATATACATATATATATATATATGGACTACCAGTGTGCGCGTAAAAGCCACCGATTCTCAAATGAAAACGGAAAGCTCCACAAAGATAAACACATTCACATATGCACAAGTACCGGTCCCGTGTATATTTCGCTATTCTGTTTCTCTTCTCTAGCGCTCACACCCGTCCGTAACAAGCTTGCTAGTATTTTGTAAGCGTGACTGCTCCATCGGATGCTGCGAGTTTTCCATTCCCACTTATTACGCATGTGAGTCAACTGATATAAAACAGCATGCCGTGTGGTACGAAGGCTGCTAACCTGACCCCCACTTAGGCAACCCTAGTACTTGCTATACACTAGTAACTGCGCCGGGTCGAGCATGGGTGTCTGCGCACTTGGACACGGATTTCTAGCCAACAGAACATCTCACAGACAACTCTACCGCACTTATACTGCAACCACTAAGGCCACATGGCAGTCTTTGGTACGACGAACCCAAATGGCCTCTACTTCGCAAATAGTGCACCCCGAAACCCGTTATGAAAGTAAACGTCATTCCGACCACGTCAATCAACCGTCACACTACAACGCCCCGTTGTTGCGCACGTAAAAGAAGTTTCACGGACCAAGGTTCCTAGTGAAGGATGGCAACACCACTCGGTATTATTAGCAAATTAGCGGCCCACGGAGGTCGGTTTAGCATCCTCTCATTCTTTGATCGTCCATCATCCGGCCAAAGAGATGACACGCACACGTGGTTCTCCGGAAGTGACATTGCTAATTTTCCAAACGCTTACCGGAACAGTACTTGATGAACTCGTCTTCCGGTTAACTGATTCGTCCGTGAACTGCAAAAGCGGAAACCCGGGCCGGTCGTGGAATCCGTAGTTGAAGGCTTTCAAACCAGGTAACATTGGTCAAACCCCGGATGAATCGCCCACGGAATAACCGAAGCCTCGGCAGCCGGACCGCACAAGCTGTATCACAGAAGCGGAATGCAGGGCCTGCGCATCAGTTTATATATGACAGCTGCTCTAATCCATCAGTACGCAAAGATTGCTCTACCTAAACGCAGGTAAGGACCATCCGTACTTTCTGACTATACACGCTCTGTGTCCCGCCGGGTTCCATATGTGGCTATATGTTCTGGTTGGTCATTGTCCAGTAAAGTTGTACTGATTATAGAACCGCGTTCTGGATTAATGCACCTATCAATCAGAGTCTTTTGAAATTCGTTAGAGACCTGAAGTAAGATAAGCCGAGGAAGAGCACCCTAGAAAGGCTGGAAACTGCTAGATCCTACGAATCTGAGTGGAATTCACTCGAAACGGCCAAAGTTAAAGGTCGAAAGGATTTTGCTTAGAGTTACCCAAGTTTCCAAGCAACGCAGACCAATCACACACGTTTTTATCTGCCCCCGATCTGGAAAGTTTCACGACTGAGTCGAAGGAAACCATGGATCTTGCCAAGGAACTTAAAGATTGTTTGCGAAGTTTGGAATGCGAGTTCGACATGAAGAGTGGAAAATATGGGGATCAGTATGCTAGAGCTACCACAGTAGACGAGAAACCAGATGGCGGTGAGTCTTCTTACGGTCAAATGGTCGCGACCACTGTCTACCTTGGTATTTGGGGCCAGCGCCCCAGCCGTTTCTGGCTTTGATACACAATCTTTTCTGTCAAATAAGATCATTGGTTGTCAGAAGTTTAGTCAAATACCCATATCTCATTCATTCACTTCACCATGGAGAGAAACAATTTACTTTGTTGGAAACTCGAAAAAGGATTGGCTGTTCATGAGAAGTTTTGATAGTGCCTTTGGGAAACGGAACATGGATGACGAGTGTCGCCCATCATATTTAATTCACTACTTTAAGGGCGCGGCTAAAGATGACATTAGGAGCCGTTCTATCCTGGACCCAAGCGAGGGTTACCAAGGGGCCCTATAAATTCTCCGTAAGAGGTTTGACCAAGTCCACGTGATAGCCTGGGCACACCTGGATGGCCTCGTGGACGGGACGGTCAATAAATCCATGGACCCAATGGTGCTGACAAAACTGGCCGAGGAAATGCGGAACTGCCAAAACACTGCGTCAGTTGAGCTGTTTTGCTGATCTGAATGCTTCCAGAACTCTTTCGGAAATTTTATGCAGACTGCCTCGAGCCCTCCACTTTAGGTGATCTGAGGTCGCCGCATCTTTTTTACGACCAGGCCAAGAACCAACGTTCTCTGAGGTGACAGAATTTGTAGATGAGAGGGCTGGTGTACAAATGGTTCGTCGATCCTATTCTGTCACTTAGCCGAACTCAAAAACACGATCTCCAGCTGATCGAAACGCACCGGACAAAACGTCACTCCATCACATGCGAGCAACTCTAGAGTCATCCTTTAAGCCGAAAATGGAAAGTAGGTGCTGTATGCAGTGTGAGAAAGGCCATAACACGGATCAGTGCGGGGAGTTCATAGCGTTGAGTGTACCTGAGAGGCTTTTCTTCTTGGAAGCTAAAAAACGGTGTCATGTATGCCTGAAACCAAATCACGAGTCCGTCATTTGCCGGTCACGCATGACCTGCGGTGAAAAACATTTTACGCTGAGTCACCACCCCTTATTGCACCAGCAGAAGCCAGTGAGTACGGAAGAGAGTCTGGTGACTGTTCAAGGCAACGCCCGTTATCATGCGACTCCGGCTGAAAATTATACAACCTCTTCGAGAGTCGCACCAGTCAAGGTGTTCGGGCCACCAGGGTAAGTAAAAACCTATGCGTTCCCAGACGGAGGCTTTGACTCCACACTCATAGAAAGAACTTGACGAATGAACTGGGTTTAGAGGGACGACCAGCCACGTTCTGTTTCACCCATCATGCAGACAACTGAGATGAGCTCTGCCATGGTTGGGTTTCAGCTATGCTCCTTAGACAAAGGGGAGCGCATAAAACATCAAGCGGGCCTGGACAGTCCGAAAACTTCCCGATTTAAAAATTTCTGCTCCTGGTTTAACTAACGCCTGAGCCCCTCTGTGCGGCATCAACCCGCCTACAAATGAAGGCAGGAGGGTATCAACACTGATAGGTATGAACATTACCGCTGTGTACGAGGTGTTAGAACATCGATACCGTGGGAAACGAGATCCCTACTTTACGAGTAAGCCCCTTGGTTGGACTTTCGTGGGGATAGCCTTTAGCCACGACCAAAGAAAGTTTTGTTTTGACTACGTAAATTAGAGTAACCAGCTTATGGACCTGTAAGACTCAACTTGGGCCTGAGAGTTCAAAAAGTCTACAGTTTTTGTTATATCAGAATTACCAGAATATGAGCAAGTGCTGAGAACCCAAAAAAAGCATAAAGATAGTGATGATGATGATAATAAGGATGATGATGGTTCGGATGATTACGATGAGGATTCGGACGACAATGAAGATAATGTTGTAAATGATGATGATGATGACGCGAACGAGTAAGTGGACCATGAGGTTCATGATAGGAAGAAGACGGGGGTGATAATGATGCAGGTGATGACGCTAGACCGGATGATGATGATGATGATGATGATGATGATGATGATGATGATGATGATGATGATGATGATGATGATGATGATGATGATGATGATGATGATGATGATGATGATGATGATGACGAAGTTGATGATGATGCTTCGGATGTTTATGATGATGAAGGTGATGGAGACGATGCTGATGATGATGCTGATGTTGACGATGATGATTACCCGGACTACAATGTTGATGATGGTGATGGTGATAATGATGTGCTTTTGGTGTTGATGATACTGATCAACAGAATATATACGAGGACGACGTGGAATACTATGGGGAGACCGGGGATGACGATGCGAACGAAGATGACGATGTTAGAGTCAATGGTTTCGAAGACGATGATTCCGTTGTTCCAAATGATGTTGATAATGGTGATGGTGACTGCAACGACCGGTTGTGAAAAATCCCTGAAACCTTCGCAGTTCCACTTTTCTTAACATCACTGTCTTACCTATACTATTGAAGTGTCTTTACGACCAGTTTGTTTTTATGAGCGAATTGTTGTTTGTTCGCACCCAGAGCGCTACTTTGTCATATCCTTGTTCTGAACCCGTGTGACGCAAGTGCTCCTCGCTCGCATGCCGCATTTCGGTTTCTCGTTCGTTGAGTCCTTGTGATTTTATAATGGAGGTTTGTTTCTGTTTGGTGTCATTGTTATTCAATAGTTTAGTATTGTAGAATGTCACGGATAATCGCCTCTTGATTCCGGGATCCGTTGTGAATTTTGCTACGCGTTGCTTAAACGTGTGCTACAATGCCAAATTGGTAATTTGGATCTTAAAACATGCACAATTCCAAGAAAAAGATCGAAGATATTGGAATCTGGACAGGAAGTAATACGGAAATTCACTGAGGAGGTTTTGGGTACCTTTGATTCTCTAGTTAATGCTAGATCGCCTAGCCCTGTCAGTGCTAGCTCTTGTGTTACTGAGGGTAATATGGATTGTAAGGATGTCGATCTAAATAAGCTGAGGATATTAGACCTAGAACGACAAATTTTATCGGCTAGACAACAGGCCCAGGAAACAGAAATAAGTGTAGACAGAAAGAGCTTGAGCATGAGACGAACGACTACGACATTTCCAATAGATCAGGGCACAACGGAATAGGAAACTCCACTCCGGTGGCCGACTATAAACCACCAACGATCGATTTGCCAGGAGTTAAACTGACGGATTTACGGGCGATCTGAACACTACTGCAAGTTTGTCAAGCAGTTCGAAACGTTGGTCGAAAATAAGGTAGCCCGTTCCGGGCAAAAGCTTCTATATCTGACTCACTGCTATCAAGGCCGAGAAAGAGAAGCTATCGACAGGTGTACCATACTCGATCCGGAACAAGGCTACACCCGAGCAAGGAACACTCTGAAAGACCTGTTTGGCCAACATTCCAAAGTAGCCCGTAACCTAATAGAGGACGTGATGGTAAAGGCAAAGATAACTAAGGGCCATGTCTACACGGTGGCCGACCCGGTGACCAAGATGCAGAACTGCTCAATAGCCCTCGACCATTTAGGTTACAGGGCTGACCTAGATGCAATGCTTACCTTGGAAGGCATAGTCCGTCACCTGTTTCCCGAACTACAAGGTCGGTGGGCGGAAGAGGCGGAGCGGATAAGCCAAAGCGACCTAGAGGCTAACTTCGAAGACCTGATAGAATACTTGGACAGGCAAACCAAGATAGCTGACAGCAGATTTGGCTGACTTATCCGGGGCAGCAACCGAGAAAACAAGTCCAGTACTAGCCAAATTCGGATCACTGCTCGGGAACAGCCGAAATATCAGCCTTGGACCAAAGCACATGCCATTTCACGCGATGCCGTAGCGCAACCAAGTTGCAGGTCCTGTGAAGCTAGCCATGGGCTACTAGAACGCCCCAATTTCTTTAACGCCACAATAGACGAACGATGGAATATGACGAGGGTGACAATAGAGTATTTTATATGTCTCAAAGCCAACCACCGGGCGGCAGCTTGTAGAATAAGGAACAGATGTGGTCCCGAAGGCTGCTCGGGTAGACACCGTCGATAGTTACACCAGACAAGAGAAAATATACCCGAGGAGAGCACAAAGCCCAGTGTGCTTTGTTCAACGTCGCGGTCTGCCATTAAACCAGTACGTTAGGATGTATCTTCCGGGGGAGTGGTAACCGCAACTAGGGTGGCCAAAGCGTTGGCTTTCATCGACAATTGATCGGACACTACCCTAGTGAAAGAGCGGTTTGCCGACAAACACCGGCTCGCTAAAGGTGCGACGTCGTTAGCGAAGAGCACGCTGCGAGGAACACAAGTAATGACGGCCGGCCGGTTGAGGTTGCAACTCATCTCCTTAGACAATAACGAGCAGATCGTACCAACGGAAGCATTCACTTTAGCTGATATCCCTGTGCGACCAACAAGGTTGGTGAACGCAATTTTGACTAGGTGGCCTCACTTGCAGGACGTAACCGTCGTAGACTGGGAAGACGACGAAGTGGATCTCCTCATCGGGTGCGATGTGCCAGAGGCACATTGGGTACCTGACCAGAGAGTGGGCGACCTGTTAGGCACCTAAGACCGTAAGAACGGCTCTGTAATGGATGTTATATGGTCCAGTAAGGGGGCGTGGTTCCGTGAATCATTTATCCGCCGAGACGGACCGCATAGAGTATCACCTGCAGCGGCTGAATGAATAAACGTTTCATGACATCGGAGACGAAGGACCATCGTTGTCTCAAGAGGATCATTTCGCTTGGCAAACAGTGACACAAGGCACTAAAGGCCTTAAAAAACAGTTCGAGGTTCCCCTCCCATGGCGACATCTGCTGGCCCGTGGGCTGATAACAGAAACTATGTTCTCCAACGACTACTTCAACTGAAGAAAGGCTTCATTCGACACCATGATCTGTGGGAGCGATACGCAGAATTATTGTTGCGAAAAGCAGCTCTCGACCACGCTGAAAAAGGCGCCTGCAAACACTGACGGCCGAAAGGGTATCTGGTATCTAACTCACCACCCTGTTATCAACCCCAAGAAACCCGAAGGACAGCGGACGGTTTCCGACTGTGCAGCCAAGTTCCGGGGCAAGTCATTAAACAATCGTCTACTACAAGGACCTGACTGGATCACCCTACTAATCGAAGTTTTGTGCCATTTCAGAGTGGGTAGAGTGGCCTCGTCCGCCGATATCAGGGAAATGTTTCACCAGGTGAAAATACCGGTAGTAAAACGAGATGCATTGCTTTTCCGGTGGTGGGAAGAGAACGACCGGGACATCGCAGTGGTAAATTATACGATGACCGGCCACCACTTCAGAGCCATATCATCGCCGTTTTGTGCGAACTACGCCCTTCAGGAATCTGCGAACAAACATGAAGATTTGGTCCATCGGTCGGTGGTAGATAGCGTCAGCAGAAATTTCTTCATCGACGACTATCTTGGGCCATTCGATGATATGGAATCAGCCCTAGCGCAGATCAGATGCCTGGCAAGATTGCCAGAAGAGAGCGGCTTCCACCTAACAAAATGGATGTCGAGCGCTTCAGAAGTGCTTGAGGTCATTCCGTGCCACGAGAGGGCAGAAAGAGTTAAAGATTTGGATGGCTCTTTACTCCCTACCAAACACACTTTAGGAATAAAACGGGACGCGGAAACGGACGACTCTGTTTTCGAGCTAGACGTTCCCGAACTGCCAGTAACCCGTCGAGGTATGCTGTCCGCTGTCTCTAGTCTCTTCGACCCACTCGATTTCGTCTCACCGTGGCTGCTACCCGGAAAGATCTTGCTGCAGCGGCTAAGCTGCAAGGAAGTCGATTGGGACCAGTCACTGGACCGAGAAGACCGGCTGGACTCGGAAGAATTTTTAAACACCTTGAACAAATTAGGGGACATAAGGATTCCACGATGTTTGGCTCCTGGTCATCCAACACGGACAGGAGAACTAAATGCCTTTTCCGATGAGTCCGAAGTCGGTTATGGAGCTGTGATGCGCGGACGATAGTGTACAGAAGATGGACAATATGCTACGAGGATCCTGTTTGCTAAAGCCCGCGTATTTCTACTGAATTCGGTCTCAAACCCACCCCTTGAACCCAGCGCAGCTGTGTTAGCAGTCAGAGCGGTACAAGCTGTGAAGAGGTGTCTCGACTTCTATATTTGGCCGGCTAGCTTTTGGACGGACTCAAAGATAGTACTTTACTACAATAACAACTTCCGGAGCCGGTTCGGTACTTTCGTTGCTTACGGACTCACGATTATCCACAATTATTCAGCCATGAATCAGTGGAAGCATGTCAGGTCTGGCGGTAATCCAGCCGATCTGTGCTCCCGAGGTGCGGCCCACTTTGGGCAACTAGACACGTGGACGAGAGGGCTAAACTTCCTGCAAATGCCTAAACAGGACTGGCCCGTGTAAGAATGAAAAACCCCTACGGAAGAAGAACTGGAGATCAAAGGAGTAGTGATAGCAGCAAACGTCGTCGAAGCGACATCAATTTAATCGCGATTGGTCAGATTTTCTTCCTGGTTAAGGACCTTTCGTGCGATAGTTTGGTTAGCCAGGTTCAAGAGATATTTACTACACATGAAAGGCCTAGGCCCCTCAGGCCAGATACGGGTCGGCCCGATAAGTTTTGATGAGCTGCGAGCTGCTGAATACGATATGTTTAGAACGATACAATGAGAGGCTTTCGCCCGAAAACTCGAGAGGGCGGAAGAGTTGGGTCCAATGGACAAAGAAATATCGTCTACAAGAGGAAAATTAAAGCATTTAGGCCCCAAACTCAATAATGGATTGCTGCAAGCGGACGGCAGGCTGACCAACTCCCACCTGAGCTTTGACACAAAGTTTCCCATACTGCTGCCAGCTTGACAACCTGTGGTAGAGCTAATGATTCAACAAGTCCAAGCCGTGCAGGGACATGCCGGGGAAAGTCACGTGACAAGCGTCATCCGAAAGCGCCTTTGGTTGTTGAGAGGACGAGAGACTGTAAAACGCGTAATCCGACGGTGTGTGCAATGCAGGAGACGCAACGCCACAGCAGGCAAACAACTCATGGCCCCACTACCAGAATGCAGGGTGACTACGGGCTAGTGGCCGTTCAGTGACACCGGGTCGGACTACTTCGGGCCCTTGTGGATCAAGTGCGGGAAAAGATTAGAAGAGCGATATGGATGTACCATGACGTTCATGAAGTCACGTGCGGTACACCTAGAAGTCGCACATTTGATGACGACCGATTCGTTTCTACGGGCCTTGCAGAGATTTATCAACCGAAGAGGCGTACCGGCCGATATATACTCAGATAGTGGGTCGAACCTTGTGGCTGCCCACCGAGAATTGCAGCGTTGGCACAAAAACATAAACAGGGACGAACTTCAGGATCGAACAGTGGCCCATGGCATACGGTGGCATTTCAACCTTCACCAGGCTGCGTATGGAAAAGCATGATTCGGTCCGTCAGGCGGATATTGCTGTCGATCATGGAGCATCTGCCGCCCGACGACGAGACGCTGAACACCGTCATTACTGAGGTGGAGAGAATCCTGAACAACCGCCCCCTGGTTCCAGTACTGAACGGCGACCTCGCTTATCTGGGGCTCACCCCGAACGACTTATTGAGGCTAACATCGCACACATCAGCACCTGGTCCCCAGGAGTGGTTATGGAAACCGTCGAAAGCACTGACGGAATGATAAGAACGGTGAAGGTGAACACAGCCAACGGAGCGCTAATTCGCGACATAAGCAGTGTTATCCTACTCGACCGTGAAGGCGGAGAAGCTGATAACGCTGAGGCTCAGTAGACTATTTCGCATTCGTTTTCCGAGTGAGTAAAGGAACCCCCACATATATGAGCATTCACGACACACTGACTTATCGAACCATCATACACCGCGAGGCACACACACCTACATTGTACTCTTTTATACCACATGGTTTCCGTCGAACACATTACAGTGCTCACAGTCTTTCTTTGACGTTACAAAAAGTTTCCTTTTGATTTGTAGTGGTACATGCGATTCCAATGTTCATCCAGACACATACAAAAATAACCGATGCGCGCTATACCGCGTAACCCCTATCAAACATGTGGCAGTGTTAGCCGTTAGTTTTTGTTGACGTTATTGAATGTCTTTTGCATATGTGGAAGTAGCGGCATTTATGTCATAAACACACACTCACGTAAGCACACAGCCAGCGCATGACGGCTCTTCCAAGGACAGTATCTTCGTTTCCCCTTCATGCCCGCCATCGGTCAACTGTTCTCGTGGAAGACGTAGAATAGTCTCGCATCTATTTGGCCAACGGATTAGGTGCGAACATGAGTAGAATGCTGATGACAAGCATTAGGCACGCGCACTGACAGCAAGGACTAGGTAGGCAGGAAGAATCAGTACCTTTATACCAAACCTTTGACTCTGCTAAGAATTCGAGAGGATTTTGGTGGGCGGTGTAAAGACCGGTCGTGGAAAATCCCTAAAACCCTCGCGATTCAATGTTTTTCTTAAAATCACTCACTTGCCTACGCTATTGTCGTGTCTTTACGCACTGTTTGATTTTAAGGGCGAATTTTGGTTGTTCGCACCCAGAGCGCTACTTTGTCATATCCTTGTTCTGAACCCGTGTGACGCAAGTGCTCCTCGCTCGCATGCCGCATTTCGGTTTCTCGTTCGTTGAGTCCTTGTGATTTTATAATGGAGGTTTGTTTCTGTTTGGTGTCATTGTTATTCAATAGTTTAGTATTGTAGAATGTCACGGATAATCGCCTCATGATTTCGGGACCCGTTGTGAATTTTGATACGCTTGGCTCAAACGTGTGTTACATCCTCTAAGAATTTTATAGGGTGCTCACAAGGAAACTATTTGGGTTCTCACCTTTATTGCACCGAGATACACCCTGCTGGAAGTGAAAATTCTTTGAGTAAGTGGAATCGGACCGAATTTAAGCCTTCCCTGTGGTCTGGTCAAAATGGAACTCACAAATCTTTACTGCAGTTCAGAAAATCAACGGGCATGCATTATTCGTTGAGAGTTGGAGATATATTGTTGACTGTTCCTCCCACCAGAAGGGCTTTAAGGTCCAAACCTACTTTGTAAAATACCTCGCTCTTTGGGACAAGACATCCAAAAATCTACGATCCTCTGTGTCTGAAACAGAGTCCGGGACACTTCCAAGTCACAACACTTATGTGCAAAACCATACCTAACTAATTGGAGCATACCCGAGTGGACCTCAGACATTCACAATTGGATTAGGACTTCAATTTCTTCATGAATAATAATTAAAGTTCCAGCTCAAGGCTTCGTTAGCACAATGCCTACCCGCGAAAATCTCTTTATTGGCTAAAGTCATTATGCCCGATGCTCAAGATTTTGAAAAGTCCCTCATTGCCAGTCTTATTTCATACAACGCCGTAAATTTCTACACTGCGCTCACCCGCGGCTGCCCACAAAGTAACCTCGTCGTGACCTGTAAGTGAACTTCCCCACATTCAGTCCTGTCTTGCAATTACCAGTTTTCGGTTGAGTGAATTTTATTTTCAATACAGTTTATCAGCCTTGTCTTCAGCATGCTGCCATGAGCCTGAATTTATTGATATATCGGCGCCAATTCTCCTTTGCAACGGCACAGGCCTGTGGTCACCCTTTGCAGTACGGAGTTATTATTTTTTCAGCGAGGTCATCATACCGGTGGAGTTGTCCCTGTACATCAAGGCCAGCGGGGCAATCATCAAATAGCTCTCGTACGCACTGCAACCCGTCTGACTCGTGTTATTGGCAGAAGTAAACGACTAAGACCGTCAGGACTGACGCCTCTTCCGGAAGATCACTCTCTACCTCGTCTTCCTCCTTCGAAGCTAAATGCTGCAATGCCATCGAAGGCAAAGGCAGCATTACCCTGAAGGGGAACGTTTGTGGCTAGCAAATGCCAGCCCCATAGTCCACACACAAAGAAAGGCGGCTTTAGGCTGCCGGAGCGTCGTGGTGATAACGTTCATGTCGCTAATCAAAATTTGTTAGAAAAGGTCTATACGTGGTGTTCTTGCCTTTTCTTCCATCGGTTATTCAAATTGTTCACTCGCTGATCAACGGTGGTCGAGGCCGTCCACTTCACTTCTGTTTATTCAGAATGAGCATTTGCCTTGTTGTTACTAAACGTCCACTGCTCCTTTGAGCCTGAAGGTTGGTTACTGGCTGAGTTTTCCTCAAGCCAGCTTGAGACAAACTGCGGTCACCTGGGCATAATTACTGCATTTTATACACGCAAGTTGACAGTTTAGATGCCGCACTGAAAGCATAAAAGGTTCTTTGAATATTTGTTGAATCGATGTCTGCTTCATAGGCCGATTTAACTCAGGATGTGCAATGAAAGAAGTTATGATCACTTCCAGCTTGTCTAGCCAATCAGAAACTGTCTTTTTAACAGGAGGAACTGAAAGAAGTGCAAAATATACCCTGCTTGGTAAGCGCGCTCTCTCGTCTCTCCGCAAAAGGGAAAACGTTGACTGAGTTCTTGGCCACTTCTCCGTGCCGTCCTTAATAATAGATGAGTTTCTGTTAGCAGCCTTGCCCAAACCCCGCATGTTGGAAACCCCAAATGTCTGGGCTTTGAGCTGGTCTCCGATGTTTTCTTTCGGCTTTGTGCTGGGCGACAGCGTGCTGCTAGCGTTCCACATGTACCTGCCGACTTTGCCCCCATCGACTTCAATCCTTCTGGGTTCCCTGGACAACTCCTCCTTAGTTAGCCGACACAACGCCATAGTTAGTGTACCGTTTGGGAGGGTGAGTCAAATGATCTTTGCTCTGAACACATCCTAGAGTTTTTACGCTAAGGGTTCAGAACTGTTGGCTAAACTCAACCTGCATCTGTTTCTTTGGAGAAGGAACTGAACATAACATACTCCTTATTCGATACTCAAAACTTTACTTCTTTGTCCCCTCTGAGCCCACTCACCGGCTGCTTGTCATTCGAAGTCAGCTTTGAATTTTTTGCGAGCTACTCACCCATCTGTGTAACCCAGAAAAGCCTCTCGACACATGTCTCCGCAAAACACTGCTTTTCCTTCATGGTAGGAGTTTGAATTCATTTGATCCTCCATTCTCAGAAGGTCTCCCGGTGTTTTCATTGATCTCTTCTTCAGTCAGTGGAGGTCTCTAGAGGACATCATCACAATATCACTCATCAAAATGAAATTTTCACAAATTTCAGAAGCGGAGATCTCTTGGTTTAATAACAGTAGACTGAAACCGTGTGGAATATAAATAAATTAAAGTGATAACCGCTCAAGTATCAGATATTATTCAGTTTTGGTTTCGAGTTTAATAACTGGTAAAGAATTAATCAAACATGAAATTGCTGGTCAGGGCTTTATTCTAGAATGCGGAAGGCGCAAAATGCAAAAAGGTGGACAGGATGGCTAAAGGCGCTTATCCGGGCTCAACGAAATGAAAGGTTTGTTGTAAAACAAGCAGACAATAAAATCCATTTTTGCTCAATACGTGAGTTGCTGGAGTTCACAAAGACTAGCGATTCAACCAGTGGCGAAAATCAGAACGAACAGGAATGCCGAGGCATAAATGGGTCGGCACGTGTGTAAGCGGGTTGTCGAAAACTGAGTGAGACTGGCATGGTGACCGAAAGTGGCCCAATAATAATCTAGCGAATTTGGTACCACGTTGCTCAGAATAATATCAGGAAGTGCGAAGAAGGGGATGATGGACAGATGGGAGAAAATCCGAGAAGCATAGAAAGAAGCGCATGGATTTCCCGTCTGCTTATCAAAAGGATCAAAGTCGAAAAAACCGGAGAAAGGTTTTCACCAAAGAATAAAGAACCGCGTTGCAGAAAGCAGCCAGCAAGGGGATTTCAGTATGAAATCAAGGATTTCAGCGTTATCTATAAGAGTTTGTCTCAGCTGATTCAATTCAGAGGAACTGACGTTCCAGAGGGAGTCTAATGGCCGAACCGGTAGGGAACTTCAGAAAACTTGGCAAGTGATTTAGGTAATTTTGATATTGTTAACTCTTATTAGTAGGTGATTCCCGTTGCAGCATAAACAGAACGGCGCTTCATGCGGGGATAAACATGGAAACGAACACTTCTCATGGAAAGTAATACACTGTTGAAGATGATGTGGAAGTAATAAGTCAGGTTACGCAAAGTCTTGCCAAGGTGGTTTGCGGAAAACATGACCCGGGAAGACAACGACTGTCGTACAGATGTAAGAATGGATGGTCTTATACGCACAATAGAGAATATACAGTCAACTCCCGGACAAGAGAGACAGTTCGATATTTTGTTCCGTAATGCTCGCATTTACCACCCTCGTTGGGTTACTGGACTTGAGGCCAAAAACGGCAACGTAGTAGGGTAGGCTCACCAGTCGCGATTGGCCGTCCACACACTTGCGGGCATAAAGGGAAGAGTTTAAGGTCTCAAGTAAAACTGACTAAGACGGCATTACTTGAACAAATGCAAAACGGCAGATTGGGATGGCAAATGCAATGGTTGTATTCAGGTGTAGTCTCCCAGCACTACAGCTAAGTACTAGCCAAACCTCTTGAAGGGTCAATCGGAAGTGATTGATGGGGTGATGCATCGTGTGGTTTGGTAAGAGGAACCAACTAAAAGGTCCGATTAGGCTGCTACGGGGACTTCCATCCCTCGTGACAAGATTGTGATCGCATTTGCGGGCGACGAATGAAACTTCAGTGAAGCATGGGCCAGCATGAGTTGGAATTTAAGCTGTAGCCGTCCAGCGTGGAAAACGATGCGATCAGGTCAACCGGTTACATTTATGCCTTATTCAGGAAGTAAAGCCCAGTGGGCAGTTGACTACACAGTTAATGGGAAAGATTCAGTAAGACTGAAAATGTGACGGTCTGGAAGACATTCAGCTAAGGATTAGGGTAAATGTTTTGATAGAAGTTGATAATTACCATTTTTCAAACAAGGGGCTGACGAACGAAGCTATGAGGGACTGACTTGCGGGGACATTTTGTTAATTTTGTAAGGCAAACGATTGATAATGTTGTTAACAATCTTAATCGTAGGCATATGGTAAATAGTTTTCACTATCGCATTATGACCGGTTTGAGCTGACCACAGCAAAAACAGTTTAGGCGGTAGGTGTTAGGGGAAAAGTGCAACCTTTTTATAGGATCAAATTTGAAATGGATGGGATTAGAAAAAAAGCTCAACTAGGTCTAGATAATTATCACTGTGCTCAAAGGTTCAGTTACTTCCCTGTGGGTTTCTCGTGTTCAACCTGTAAAACAAGAAGAAGAACTCCATGACTCCAGAAAGCTGGAAGTTCGCCAACAGGACCCTATACGTGCGTAAAACAAACACTAATGTGGCAGCCAACAGCTTTCATACCATAGCATATGTCAGTATGAATGACGGGGACGAATTGGAATAGAAAATTACAGCGTGGCCAGTGTTAGATATGCTGGCAACACCCTACGATATCTCACGTTCTGAGGGCTACAAAAGAGGTTTCATGGTAACAAACCAGAGAGATGATGAGATATTGATTAAGACATGGACTTCCCTCCCCTGAGGATGGATATTTCGCCAAAGGCTTGAAAGGTCGAAGTTGCAGAGCATAAATACAGTTCTAAGAGGAGTATTTCTACCGGAATCGTTACAAAAACAAGGCTTGGTTAATGAGTGCCATCCCGGTAGAACTTCCGGCACTGCCAAGTGACTGAGATAATAAATGAAGAGGAGGCAAGTTAAAACATTCAGAACAGAGGGATCCGGGAGAGTGTTGATGAATTTGCGTCTGCCCCCCTTTTTATACCTAGGTTTTGATCAGTAGACAGGTTAAGCAGTGGCAATCAGAATTTTGCTGTTTGGGGGAAATTATGAACAGTTGCAGGTGGAATCAGATCTCCCGTCAGTAGGTGCTCATTCTGTATTTTGATGAGATGGAGGGCAGAATCAGCAAGTTGAAACGGAAAGCTCGATTTGCTAGCACCTTACTTGGGCGCAAGGGGAGAACCAGTGACTTTTCTGGCAAACGGATGGTAGGCAGATTTTTAGGGTTGCCAAAATAGCAGGGCCGGGTTCAAGCCGGTGGCTAAGGGAGCCCATTTCTTTCACAAACCGTTCCGTGCAGGATGGATTTTCGGAGTAAGACATTCACTCACTTGGGTTTTTGATTCGTGAGAAGCCGTTTAGCCCATATAACAACTATGTTCAGCTCATCCGTCCTCGATGACTCACTCGTATAAACCCGGTGCTCTTAACGAGTCCTGCCCTCGTACTGCCACCTTCAAGTAATCAGCCACCGTGCAGGAGAACATATTACAATATCAATCATTCGAGCTGTATGGTTCCCTTCCCCCTCAAAAAGCGAGTCACCGTGGTGAGAAAGCTTAACCAAAAGCACAAGAATTAGCGTCACCACGAGTGGACTGTTGCGTTATACAAAGCGGTAATGCTCATTATTTTCGTCCACCATGCAAAACAAGCCGATCCCGGGTGGACGTTTTCATCTTCGTTTTTCGCTTCTCCTTTACATTCCCCTGACATCAAAACGGCATAGTGATAAATTCGTCATGTTATGGATTCTAAAATTTTCCCACGGTTGCAGATTCTCACATTGTGGATGACCCTTGATGTTCTATTATTATCACTGATAACCATGATAACGGTTTGTTTCGTAAAAATTCGGGGCATGCTCAGGTTTACGATCAAAACAAACAGGCGAGTCAACCGAGGCATTTGAGACCAGTCAGATAAATGCACAACAAAGAGCAAAGGAGTGCTGGAATGTACCAACAACCGATCGCCCGACAAAAATCAACTTTGAGGTCAGGGTTTCATACCGTCAGGATCTTAGTAGAATTGGTTGAATAGTCACGGTGTCTACCCCAATTGGAGAGGAACTGTAAGAGAAAACGGAAAAGCGGGTGAGAACAAAGGATATACTTGGAGGGAAATGTGTATCAAAGGAAAATAAAAAGAAACTGTGGATCAAGCCATAATGTGAAGACGACAGTGAAAAGGAATTTGAAGCAAATAGGTTCACGTCGTAGAAGATAAAGCAAAGGTTGATGAGAAGAAGCACCAGCTGGGTCAAAAGGGTTCATGCGGCTGATTAGTATCGGCTGGTAACGTGGACTACAAACAACTAGCGTCTGATTCAAACCTCAGGGAGAAGCCTTCAGTGGAGGAGGTAAGGGAACCGTTCGGTAAAAAATAACTAACAGATTAGAAGGAGATGGAACATAGGGCTATGAATCAAAAATGAACAATTTTTTGACTGACAGGTTCAGTAATATGAGAATGAGAATGGTCGACAGTCCATTAAACATGAATGTCGAAGACAGGATGAACTGACAAATGTAACGGAGATTATTGCTTTTGCGAGACTCTCCAAAAGTGTGGATAACTTCAAGGCAGTAGGTAACAATAGTGATAATAATGATAAAATTTTTGGTGGCATATTTCTCAAATCTGGTCAAGACTCAGGCATAGGAGCATGGCTCAGGTAAACGGCAGAGCTGAACCGGGCAAAAATGGTCTCGAAATTTCGAAAGAGGGGAGGATACTGCACTAGAAGTAAAATAAACCTTGGTGCTGTCTGGTTGCAGTAGAGTGGCATCAAATCTCGCGATGAATACTCATTAGCTTCCCAAAGATAGGGAGATAGGGTTAAGGAGATCGTTCACGTAAAGTATGGTTGGAAAGAGACGACGCATAAGTTGGCTAGAGCGACACACACCGAATCTCAGCGCAACTACGGCCATCCAAATACAACGCAGGGCAAACGGTAACGTGTGTCGCCACAAGCAGCGGAAGAGAGTCCACGTCATGCCAAGGCATCCGGCGGTATGAGATTTTCAGACAACGAAAAGTCCCCTCAATTCCCATGTTCACTCACGAACTGGAATGCTCATTTGGTCGGTCGTTGAGCGCCATATCCATCAACCCCGGAAGCAAAGGAATTCAGTATGTATATTCAGTGTTTGTTAGTTCAGCAACATCCGCTACGCCGCAAAATCTGGTAAAAGAGATGGTCATAAATGGGCGAAGTATGAAACTGCTGAAGTGTGCAAAAAATGCGTGGGGCAAATACCTTTGGAATTAATGCTGACGGTGGCCAAAGAAAACATAGCGAGGTTCATTGCGCGAAGCAAGTTGCGTTGAAGCAAACAGACGGGAAGGTAAAGTGTGGAATTTCCAAGCGTAGCAAGATATGGTATTTGGCTGGAGAGGCCGACTAAGCTTTGGCGTTTCACGCCAAGACATTATTTAACTGTTGACGCAAGTGCCAAGATTTCTGAAAAGTCGTTCATCACGGTGATTTATATAATTGCCGAAATCTTCCATTATTTCAGATACGCAGGGTTAGAGCAAATGGAATCGTTGATAGATTGGGTTAGATCCATGATGATTTACGATAATCATTCATCAATGTTCCGAATTAGGAATTGAGTACGGGGACGGTTAAAATGGTTTTTTTAGCAAGCAAAGATAAAAAGTTAACCGGCCAAAATCCAAATGAATGGGAGTTAAAACGATAGTTTGGTTATTGCCCCGGCCGTGGATGATGGCGGCAAGAGTGGTGCAAATTCCCAAAATAAAGGCCACAAAGAGCGGTGTAAATAAGCCGTTTTGTTGGCAGGAATGTGTTTTTCGGTATCCATGGACCGCGAATAAATTGATTTCTGTGGTGAGGTGTGTATAAAACAGTGATGTTGCGAATGAGAAAGACTGCAGAGAGACGGATCAGAGGCAAGACCGCACATAAGGCGGACCAGATTATGGAAGACAATTGTGAGTACTTATGGACCTGATGGAACTTAGGCTACCAATTAATACTCGGTGAAAGAATCATGAGCTTCTGATGGAGGTGAGTTGCTGGCAGGAGTTCAAGATAATTTAGCGATCTGTAGAGATATGGATGACTGCCTTGAGGTGAAGAGGGGCCACAGAGTATCGGTAGTGGGCAAGATTTGGTGTGACACCTTTGGGCATCTGGTGATTGCCTTGAAATATGGCTGGTTTGGCTAAGATGAAGGAATGGACGAATGAGTTATCATTTGTTATTAACAAAGGGATTGTTGACGATGCAATCGGGAAAGCAGAACACATGGCCGGAAACAAACTTGGGATCGACTACTGGCGGATTCAAGCTGCGCTGGAAAAACGAGATCATATTTGAGTGTTGGGGAAGTACCGTCACGGAGAGTAGATTGTAAGGGTGGTATTTTGCTTATGATATTTGGTGCACCACAGGCAGGACAAAGCCGAAGTTGGAATCATTTCGGAAACCTTGAAGTTTGGGATTGGGATAGAGCCGAATTTTCGTCAGAAAATTGAAGGGTACCGATCAATATTCAGCGCTTATGGTAGGCGGCATTGGGACCTGCTTTAATAAGGAGGTATTGCGATACACGTTCATTGGCATCTAGCTAGTGTGTGCCGGGTGGATTCACACCATTTCGGACGTTTCCGATTTTTATATTTTCACCACCGTCAAGTGTTCGGCTGCCTGAGAGGGCGGAGCTGCTTTTGCTTGGTAAACACAACTCCCACTTCCAGACCAAAACATGGACCGCAAGGAACATGGTGCGGTGAAAATTGGCCATCCACACCAGTCATCCAGTAACAATACTGCCGCTCGGAGACACGGGTCTCATTTGGAAGGCCAGATTAACTTGGGAGATAAGACTGTAGGATATTTTTCTCGTCCCTTTATGCCAATCCCTATTTTTGGTTGTTGCGATCTCACTGATAGACAAATCTGTGCAGAAATAAAACCGCGTCCTGAGATGCTCACAGATGAGTTGCGGAAACACTTACCATGGCCTCAGAGTAAACAGCACCGATGTGATTTACTTGAAAAACGAAAAACCGAGACAGGTAGGGTCCATTACATCCAGAGATCGTTCGATGAGATTCATGTCCACCGGAACACCAATTCGCAGAAAGACGAGGCATTGCATGCAGCAACTAAGCAACATAGGTTTACCACCTATTCGGCTGTAAGAAGAGGGTGTAGTGAACAATGTTTATTTGGGTTTGACTGGAGCCGAGGTGAGTGGGCTGCAGTATTTGGGGGCTGAAAACTTAATGTAAAATAGACCGCTGCACATACTTGGTCTAAGATGAATATTAATTTGGGAGGAATTTGGACTGCATCTCATCCTTAGATCATGGAAATGAAACTACTGAGTCCCCGTGTCATATACTGAGTACTCTGAATGCTGTGGGAGAGATAGACAGATGAAATGTGAGCGTTATGAGGATTGGAACGTCTAAGTTGGGAATTTCTCTTGTCAGTACTCTTGACTTATACTAAGGGCTTGACCTCATGATATATAAGGACCGAACATCACGATCAGTGTGTCCGCCCTAAAGGCTGCACTTATTTCGCGTTTCAACGTCACGAAGGATTTTATTAAGGCCCAATATATTGTCGCTACTTGTTCATTTTGAAAATTACCCATTTATACAGGAGTTTGATCTCGGCAAAAGCTTAGTCAAGGGAGGGAAGCGAACAACTCGCTGTTGTTTGGGGAATAATTAAAAAGGGTTTGCACTTGTGGTGCTGAACTGCTTAATCTACTTTAAAATATTGTGAAAGAAGATGGGTTTAATCCCTATGCGGGGTGGACTTAGGGGGAACTATGCTCAGCGGATCGCAAATTTCAGTGTAAGTCAGGGGAAGGAAGAACCTTGGAGCTGTTTGGTAACAGGAGGTTATACATTATCGAGGGCCGTTGAGTCCCTCTGTTGCTTGTTAGAGCAAATGACTGAGCGGCTTCCTAAAAGGAGTCTGAAGTGTGACTTAGAAATGCTCGGTTTTCTCTTCGGTACCACCATGATTTGATGTATGAACCCAATTGTCCTGCTGTTCTCAGCCACTTGGGTGTCAGCATGTTCTGAAAAGTCAAAAATGCATGAACAGTGCAGACCCAAGTCAAGTACATGAGCATTATTCGGGTATAAATTGACCGTTAATTTCAAGTGTTCCATGACATATATGCACCGGAATACTACTGTTTAAAGGGAAAATCCGATCCTACAAACATTACTCCAAGAACCAGAAGGAAGTGTTCCCCCCCCGTAATGTAATCCATGATGAAAGCTAACGCTGCTAAATCAACAGTATAAGTGATATAAAAACCTTTCCGCGAAAAGTAAGGGAATCTCCTGTACGGAGGCCTTGAATATGCCATCCATGCGCCCGAAGAATGGTGGTAGGCCAAGTGAGCTAACTTGTATCACACCAGTAGGTACAATTCAGGGTATGAACAAAGTTTGGCTTATACTCACAATATGATCTCGAGCTGCTAAAGGCGATGAAACCACACGAGAGCCGTATCCATAATTCCCAATGTTTTGATCGTTTTCAGTGATCTAAGGTGCTATGCTGGAACGGAAGCTTTGGTCATTTCCGAAATGATAGCGATGGTTGACGTTCAGTTATTGACAGACCCCTTGACTAGTTTGAGGAAATCTGCCATGCATGTGGGCTGTCTCTTAGAAAACTTTGCTTATCAATGTTGTGATGACCAAAGCTCTCAAGTCCTGGTCCGAGTGAAGCCTGGCCATCGATTCGATCCTCGATTCACGGACTAATAAGCTCCACTTGTTCTGGATAGCACGTTAAAGCCTCAAAGCAACTTGTAGCCGAATCACGGCAGAAAGCAACTCGAGAACACGACTGCTCTGCGAATGTAACGATGATATTAGGGGTAAAAATATAAGTACTAACGTGATCATACCTTTGACAGTGAGCCCTGGTCACCATTCAGCCAAAAAGGTAGTCAAAAATAGGACAAAACTTTGTATGAAGGGAACTGTTGATCAAAAAGAGTTAACATCAAGTACATGCCCTAAAGCCCAAACAAGTACAATACGTTCTCTACGCCTAATCAGGCCCAACGTACAAACTTCTGAGCATGGCAGCCAACAATCAGCGCAAATGAGCTGAACGTCTACCGTCAGTCGACGTGAGCGGGAAGGTGAAATCGAAAAGTAATTGAACAAACCTGCCTGGAGTCAGAGCAGCTCACCACAGTACCTACTGTCCCAAAATAATCTCGGTAAGAAAGCGCGATCATAAAACGTAAAAGTAAGTACAACAAGCGTAGATTAATTTTGGACCACAAAACAGTGTCGGCTCGAACAACGCTGAAAAAAGTAGTGAAAACGTAGTCAGTGGGTATATGAAAGCAAGCACGAGAGGAATTTTCCAATCAACATGGATGGTACAAATGTTGATTGGATTATGGTTATCAACATGAAAACTCGGCCCCTCCTCACTCACTTATATTGTTCTGGGCACTCCCGGAGTGTGGCACATCAGTCCATAAATACCTGGGCCGTTAAATGGTCCTTTTTACATTGGAACGGTAACGGAAGGTTCTTGCTGTGAAAAAACCCTCAACGCCATTGTAAAATGAGCTTCCGTTGGCTATTTGGGAATATCTACATAACCTAGGTCGAAAATGGCCGACGGTACAACTTCCAAACGGGTTCTGTAGGACGGTCTCGTTTTCTCTACCAGAGCTGAAACACAGCCGGAAAAAACAAAACTATTCAGAAGGGTACTTTCATCACCGGATTAGGAAAGGGAATGGATGTGGTGTCGTCCGCTGTTAGAGAGAAGGTGAAACAAGTATTGAAAGTTTCCTCAGCCAGTAAAGGGTCGTCGAAGGATGTATTGCTATAGTTGAAATATGGAATGGCCTAACTAGATCGTTTGTTCCTGACCTTCAAAACCTGCCTAGGGCCCCCACTCTGTCCGGGCGAATTAAAGCATTCGTTTCCCGTTTTTAGTTGAAGGAATCCCAACAAAATTTACAGTATGGGTGAGTGCATCATTTGAAAGCCCAACGAAAAGTCCTCCGTTTAAGTAAACCCTCGATAAAGTTTGGCTAGCTCACCTTGAGGGCAATCTGGTAAGTTTTACTGTTTGCGTGTTACGAGTCCCGGGGGCAGGCAATTTCGCTAATGCAATGAATAAGATTAGAATTGAAGTGATCAACTGCCATCTCTAGGTTATTAGATAAAAAGAGTTCATCATAACTTTGAGAACGGAAAAAGGAAGCAGGGTATTCCACCCAGCTCCACGAAAGTGTTGTGGTTTTCGAAAGAATTGTTTCTGCTGACTCATTATGGTGCAGCCAGGGCGTTATGAAAGCAGCACAATATCTTATGGTCACTACTAGTGAAGTGGTTCAAGGTTTGAGTGCCTGCATTCTTCAGCCAATAGTGAAGATAAGATCTAGTGTAAGTTTTCCCCCACCAGGAGGTAACCGCATCCTATAACTGACTGTTGATCCTCTCCGATATTGAGCTAGACAGCGCCCAGAACGTCGTCAAAAAGGGGGTAGTAAAACCTCCTTACCGTGGATGCGTGTATGGTATGTGAAATGCAGACTCGTCCAAGCCCTTCAAATCTACTTTTGGCGGTGCCTTGACAACCTGGTGCGTAAACGTGGTCTGAAGTGGTGTTATCAGTCAACCACGTCTTGGTGACCAGTAGAATATCCGGATGGGGGTCTATTGCTAGTGCGCAAAGTAAACGCAATTTTGGGAGAAGAGAGCGGGATTCGTATAGGGAAAGCAAGATAGATTTTTCAGTCAAGTTCGCGGTAAAAACGGCAAAGGGTTCTTTGAGATTAGGTGAGGCAGAGTTGTCGGGAAAACTGTAGTTTCCGAAGGGCAGGGGAGAGCAAGTCCAGGTTAGTGACTACTTTATGAAAGAAGAATATGTGCAGTGGCCAGTTGTGCTGTTCGGTTGTCTAGAGAAGCGTGTCTAGCTGAGAAGGTTAATAAAAGTTAATCGGGCGGATCACCTCCTCAAAAGTCACCTTGTAAGGGAAATTCAGCACGGTTTCCTAAAACTTCGATCCGGCGCAACTTATAAGACTGACTTTCTGAACTTTCTTAAGATAGCTGCTAATGATGGTAAGGCAGTGATTGCAATCTTTTTGGACGTCTAAAGCCTTCGACCGGGTGTTTGTTATCAAAGGTCCTGACATATGGAGTTGTTGACCCACTATATACTTGTCTAGAATCGTGCTTGTCTCCGCGTAGTCAGGTGGCAAACGTTGCTGGCAAAACTTCCACATCTATCCCTGTAACCAGCAGTGTGATCCAAGGTAGTGCACTGAGCCCGTCGTTGTTCTTCATGTACATAAATCATATATATATATATATATATATACTGTGGTTCGCTATGGGACTCCGCTTTTATTCGTAGACGGTGTGAACTTGTTGTACACTTTCGATTACAATTCATTGCGTAGTACTATGGCGAAAGTATCGGAGGACATACGGATGCTCAATTCGTGATGTACCGATTGGCCAATGACGTCCTTGGCGGATAAAAACCGCGGTATAGCACAATTGTCCTGTCCCTCCCGAAAATTTTAGTATAGGTGTTCATCTGATCCCCAACAAATCATCAGTACGTGACTTTGGCATGTACCACTCCTGTTCCTTCAACATCATGGAGCAAACAGACACTCAAATCGCTGGGTCCCGCAAGTTAATATGGCTCGTTCACGATACATTCCGTTTGCGTGAAAGTAATAATAATAATAATAATAATAATAATAATGGTTTATTTCGGAAGCGCCCGAAGCATGCCATGTGCATGATCAAGTAGATACAGGTGATGGAATGGACAGATATAATTCATGGAAATATGGAGACTCTCATTAAAATATTGGGTAAAAAGGCTCAGAAGGGTGAATAAGGTAGGATGAAAATAGTATAAACGTATGCACACCATAGAGATTGTGTGGAGTTTAAATGAGCTCAAGAGCGGATTTGAATGGACGCCCGGTGAATTTGAAATTCAAGGTCAGGTGGACTGAATGGCTGGTCCCGGGCAATTATATATGGAGGCAGACTGGTAAACATGAGAAAGGCTGGAAATCGGTATAAAAAATTGCAGTAGCGAAAAACGATGGAGAAAAAGGTGAGGTGCATTGCAGTGGATTAGATGACAATGAAGCATTGGTACTTTGCGGTGAATTGTCGGCGGACAGGACACAAAACTCACCGTAAAACAGGCAGCGAGCAATGCAAGACGTAGAGGGATGATCAGATGACAAAAACGATTTAGAAGGATTGGATACAGTAGATGTGAGGCACAGATGTAGAGTTGATGGATGTCTATGATGACGGTCGTTGGGATGATAGCAAGAGAAATGGCAGGTGAGGAACTGCAAGATGCAGAGCGCGTGCACATAGATATATATGCGTAAGTTTATATATATATATAGATTGATTGTATATATATGTATAGGTGTAAGAGAAGCAGGAGCAATAACAATGGGGTCCTAGAAAAAAATTATCAGTCAATAGGAGGAGTAGGTAATGTTAGATCAATTAGTTGTAGGATAAACTTTGGAATTTCGTGGTGGATTAACTTCATGACAAGTGCACGTGGCAGCCCAACGGAGAGAAAAATAGAATTTGGAAGCACAGAAGTGATGAAGACTGTTAGGAGCAGTTCATGGAAGAGTGAAGATGGAAGACAGGATCAAGGAAAACAGGTAAGAATGGGTCTAATTATTTGATCAATGCAGGTGTGAGATGTAGTGATGGACCAGAGGAATCGGGTAGTGACAGGTCAAACAATTTGGAACTGTAAAAGAACGTCACGACGTAACGTTGTCATTACAATGGTGGAACATGGAAAAGCGGACCACACTGGAAGGTACAGAAAAATGCCTGTAGCGAGCAATAAACGGATCAAGGGATGAAAGCAATGACCGAGGAGACACAGGTAAGAAATCACCAATCAGATCATTTTACTTCAGATGAAACACGAAGGAGGCGGACAAGGAAGCGGGAAGCCCCGAGATAAGTGGACCAGTAATAGAGCAAAAAGGCCACACAAAAAAAAACGAACGCGCAAAGGAATTGGGGCAATGGAGCTGGAGAGCTGTGTGCCGGCAGACAATTGAACAGGTAAATACTAATCAGGACACTGGAAAGAACCGCAGAGGAATCGCGGGGCCAAGTGAGAAAGATATGGTGATGGTGATTAGATAATAAATACGACTGTAAAGGATGCGAAGTTTGGAGCGGCAATTTCTAATATGCGGATTGGGCATGGGTGCGGGTGCGGTTGGTGCATCATGGCATGGGGCACGAGGAGGGATTACCAGGGCGACAGGTTTTAAGGAAGCTATCAATGGGCGTTCTGAGCAGAGGGTAACACCAAGCGCATAGATGATAGAAGCCAGCAATGACGGCAGGTGGGAAAAGTTATTGGCGAGCGTCGACAAAGAAGAGTGGTTAGGACGATAATGACTCAAAGCAGTGAAAGTGGATGTAGAGAGAGGCAATAGGAGGGAGGACAAAACGGGAAGGTGTGCATACCGTGGTGGGGCGACAAAGACGGGAAGTGGAAACAGATTATAAGAGCTCTAGGTGAACAAGCTGTGGCGGAAAAACGATGAGGAGCATGCAATTTTCAACCGACAGCATTGGATTCGGTAGTTCAAGAAAAGTTAGGGCGTGCCACCCGCAACCGGTGCTAGTGGGTGGGACTGGCCGTGCGCTGGTCACCCAACCTGAAAAACACTTCGTGAAGTGAACGCAGGAGGTGTGATCCACCAGTCTAGTTGCGCTCGCACATCGTTGCAGACGGCCTGCACGCCCGATGTGCGCCGGCCATAGCGGTGGATCTGACCGCGCCCCGCACTGTTGGGAGTGGCACGAGTGATCATGGATAATTGTACAGGGGACAAAACGACCGCGATGGGAGTGCATGAACCAGGAACAATTGACCAAGCCGTGAGACCATGGACAGGAGAGCCAACGTAAACAGCAAGTGGTAGACGACCGTGTAGCAATATTATCCAGATGCACCTGCCAGGGAGATGGTAATTACGGTGCCCGAAGTGGTTGGCCGTCAGCGGGGATCACTGGAGAGGGAAAAGGGATAGAGAAGCGCGGTCTGGGTGTGCCCCAGCTGAGAATCAACGGATACTGAGGAGAAAAAAAGTGAATATGATGGATAAGAGATGAACGTAGGTGAGCAATTAGGTTACCTTATGATGACAGGCGGTAGGATCGCTGTGGATCAGTGAAGGCAATGGCCTTAGTTCGCGGGGTGTACCTAGTGGCTTGTGACGCAGAGGTAGTAGAGTTACAGTGTGAGACCTCTTTCAAAGGCCAGGTCGGCGGAGACGAGCTCATTGGTGAGCAATATAGCATTGGGGACTATTAAGTATGACAAAAGTGCGCGCCTAAAAGCGAACATTGAGGAGGCACTGCGTAAGCTAAGGGGCAGCTTATTTCAGATTTTGGAATAGGCTGACAGAAAGAATCGGGACTTCAGACAGAGATTAGAATGAGGGACAGTGAGAGAGAAGGCACGGTGCCGGATGGGGTAGGAGCAGGGCGCAGCGAATGAGATGGGATAGGAGGTGTAGGCCAGGTTATGGATTAGCTTAAAGAGGAAAATCAGGTTGAGCCTCATGCGACGAATCCATAGAGGCTCAATTTGTAGGAGCTCACAGCGCTGGCGATATGTTAGAGCTAGGGATACGCCCAACAGCCTTTTGGTGAAGGTACGCTGAACGTTCTCAAGAGATACAATGGAGGAACGTGGCCAGAGGCTGGAGGTAATGGGACAATATTCTAGGAGCGGTCTCACGTGTGAGAGATACATGGAGGGGCGACTGGCCGGTATAAGGAAACACCGATTGATCAGGCCTAGGGTTCTCTTAGCCTTAGCGATTTGGAATGATGCCTGTTCTGAGAAGTTAAAGGAACAAGAGTAGCGCACGCCAAGATCGGTAACCATGGGGTGTATGGGGATGGGCAGACCGTCCAGACAAATTTGGCCGGGTGGTACCGTGCACTTGTACGGTAGGAGGAAGCTTTTCTCCGCAGAGAATTTCATGAACCACGAGATGCACCAAGTTTGGAGAACGAGTAAGTCGTGCGATATGTTGCACAGAGTCACGGATAGGTCACTAGGGAGGAAAAAGTACACTATTTTTATATCGTCGGCAAAGAGGAAAGGAGTACCGTGTCGAATAGAAGAGAAAATGTCATTGATATAAATAAGGAATAGTAATGGGCCTAGGACACTGCCTTGGATGACGCCGCTAGTAATTGGTTTGGCGGAAGATAGGTGGCCGTCGACGAGCACGGCTTGTGATCTGTTAGTGAGATAGGAGGATAGCCAGGAGAGGAGAGGGTCAGTAATACCGAGAGATCGGATTTTGGCCAACAGATGCTTATACAACTCACTTTGGACCATTGCTTGAGTATAGTGCAGTGGTTGGTTCTAACGCGATCCAGCGTGGCAGGGCTGCCATTGAAAGTGTTCAACCTATCTTTACTGAACAGATAGTTGGCTATTCATCTAGTCTCAGCCACAGACAGCCCTGTGACCTGCTACAACTAGAACCCCTTTGGTTCCAACGGACAAAGAGCAACCCGTTTTTTTCACTCATTAATAACAAACAGATTCTGCAAAGCCTCCCCTGTGGTACGAGACCCATGAGGCTTTAGGCATTTGTTACGACACAGCCATCGTTCTGTCATTGTGACTTTCTCGAGAATCAGCCCGCGGTTCATTATTAGACATTCAAAGATGTGGAATACGCTCCCACCGAATGTCCGTGCAAAAGGCCTTTTACCGAGGTTTAATGATAAATCAGACAATGCTTCGACGTACCAACACTCGTATCGAACAAGGATCCGTACATTACGGAGGAACTAGCGTACGAAGTTGGTTTGGGTTACTGACACCCGGGTCTGAGTCATGGGCCAGGAGACCTACGTACCACACAAATTACCGTGGACCTTCCATCCGTATATCTTTCAAGCCTTAGTATTATTTCGTCTACAACCTTCTGTTCCCCCCGAGTCAAATCTTCCACCAAGACAACATCCACTCAAGATGGCAACTATAGCCCTGGGTCTGCAGCCTCTTTCTTGTTCGTCCCATTTACTAGATTCTCCTTTGGAGGAGGCTGAGTCCCAATTCTTTTACCTGAAGTTGCTCATCGACTTAATTCGACCTCCAGTTATGACATCACTTATGCTGTTTCTACAAACTACTTAAATACTATCCTTCGGTCAATTTGGCTCCACATCTTCAAGCAGGATTATATTTTGTATTCTACGGAGTGGTTACTCCAAATCCAGTCTCAAAGCAATCTCTCAATCTCGTAGCTCTTACCTCTTCAAGGTTCCGTCGTTCAATTTTTCCGTTTAATGAGCCATAGCGTACTTGTGATAAGCTCACTTATCAACCATCATTTAGGTTCATCTATTTCACCATTTCCTGTATTATTCTTCCACCGAGATATCATCCGCCTAATATGGCAACCATACTTATGGGTTTAGAGCCTAATTCATGCCAGACTCATGTACCAGGTTCTCGGTTGGAGGGAACTCAGTCTCAATTCGTATTCCTTGTCCTCGTCATAGCAAGTTCACTTTACTCTGTACAAGCTGGTCTTATCTCCCTTCTCTTAGTTTACCCTGGTATTTTAACGAAGAATGCCATTTTGGCGACCGCCATTCATTGCAAAATCATCCGCATGACTCTTCATAGTTTTCGCCACGTTCTTGCATTCCTGTCCTTTATCACCCGCCCGTAGCCCACATTCTCCCAAAAGTGGTTCCACTTTCTAAGTACTCGAGGTTTCCCCCTACCACTGACCGTTGACCCTCACCTGGGAGTGCCCCAGAGAGTGCTTTTCTATTTTTATTCCTCCAGACAACCGCCGACGTGCACCTTCCCTTTGATGGCTCGAAATGGTTCACTGATAATACCGGCAAAATGTCTGGCTTACCTTCCCGGCTGAGAATTCGATACTTGTCCGTCTTCTCGCCGCTCTTCCATTGGCCCTGCTCCCCAGGATCCATCGTAAACCGGTCACAAGCTCCTGGACCATTCGTTTTCTTTCGCTGTGTTACGACGCCAATGTCACTCGCGTAAATCCTACCGATGCATGGTGCGGTAAGACCCACTGCTTTGGCCTGCGCACATCGGGCGTGCATGGCTTCAGTGACGATGAGCGGGTGCAGCTAGGTATGCGGATCTCACCCGCTGTCACCATAAGCGGTTTCCAGGTTGGGTGACCGGCGCATGGTCAGCCCCACTGACCAGCACAGGTTGCGGAAAACAAATGCTATTTATATACGCGAAAAGCTGCAAATATGCCGCTGCCTCCCCCATTATTCATCAATTTTTTATCGCGCTCACTTTTATGCTCGCTATCTTAATTTATGGCTTTTTATCCGCGGTAAAATTTACTTTCTTTGGCGTGTTACCATCGCATATTTGAAAGTCGGCTACCATTTTCGATTCTTTGTTCATGGTCATTTCTCCCGAGGATTCATGCCAAACTACTCACCTGTCCCATTCGCAAACTTAGCAAATGCCTAAGACAGAACTCGCCCCTTTTTTTATTTTTGCTGGCTTTTTTGAAAAAAGTGAGGTTTGACGTTCCTATACACTTCCGTTCAACAATTTTGAAACAGTATATTTCGCGGAGGAACATTTTTTCTCCAGGCTATCCCAACAGCCGACGATTTTGAAACGGTTTGCTCTCACCATCAGTCCCACTGTTCGCCCACACCGGGCTTTTGCATTGCAATATCCCCACCTTGCAAAGCTTCAAGTCGTCCTCATACACGTTCTCCTGGGAGACGCCTGCATTGTGGTGTTTTGCTCTGTCACCATCATGTGATCCACATTTTACATCCGTACATAGTATTTTACCCGTCGGTTATTTCACCTTCTTTTCTGAGGGCTATGAGTCTCTTACTGTCGTGGCTAGGCGTCATACATAAGCAGAGTTTTCACGAGGGGTCAATTTAGGATATTTTTCAGCCCAACCAGAACCAAGTATGTAGCCGTCGGAGAGAGCGGGGCCAATTATGGTGGAGAACCACGGTTCCCAGCCCCAGTCGAGGACTGGGCAGCGTGTAACAAGCCGCGGCGGGTGTAGATCCGGTATACCCACTCATTTAACAGCAACTCTGCTACCCAGGGGTAAGGGTGGCATATGAAAAGGCAGATTTGCTGGAATGTTGAAATAGAAAGTGTCCCCTTACATGTTGTGCCAACCCTCTCTTTTCTGTTCTTCAAGTCGTCTCATTGTTGTTCAGTCCCGTGGTAGGAAAGAATCACAGACTTGAATGTTTCTGATTGTGCCGTAGAAAAACTCGCTGTGTCCGTGAACTCAGGATCGCCGATGTGAAGCCCATGAGTAACTAGAAGCAGGAGTTGACAGATTGCACCACAGCCTGAAGTCATTTGGCGAGTTTCACGTTCATCAAAACATCAGATTGCACAGGGCTGAAGCGCTGGACGCAGCACACAAATATCGGGAATAGTGCAGGTTTAGTAACAGAGCCAGAACATTATCCCAGGTATTGGCAGAAACAAGACTGGAAGTAGGGGTCATATTCGACGGCGGTGTCCAAGGCTACAGCTTTGTTTTTTAGTTGCGTGCCAATGCTCGCAGTGAGGTATTTATTCGCTGTATACTGTAATCGGTGTAAGAAGTCACAGCAACGGTTGATAGCTGAAAGTTCGTCCCAAAAATGAACCTGACTCATACGAAGATCCTGAAAGGTGTGGCGGACAAGGAGAAAGCCGTGTACCTTTGGGACTAGTTGCAGTTTTGAATTTTATCTCAGTGAAAATGTTTACTTTGGTGAGCAAAGGTCCGAACAGGGAAGATAAGCTTGACATTTTAAGTAAACGACTGAATGACCCGTGATAGTTACAGTGGTGAATATTTAATCCCGCTAACTTGTGGCTCATAACAAAGTTTTCATGGCCCGAGCCAACGATGAACTCTCGATTCTTCGAAGCGTGCTGATCACTGATGGACACGGGAATCGGTACAACAAGCAGTCTGTTTAGTTGTTCCTCAATTGCGGGCAGGTGACTTTTTCGCAGATAAGTATTTGAGGCTTATTCCACATTCGGTTATTTACCAATGAGGAGGATAGATTGTAGAATAATTCTCTAGAACTGCACAATACCTGAGTGACCGCCGCTAAACATCGAATACTTGTATCCTGATGGATCTTCTACCTCTAGATAGGCTTTGCAGAACCTGTTTTAGCAGTGAGTTGAAAATGCCAGTCTTTTCTCCATTCGTTGGATCAAGATCACGGCGCTATTTATAGTTCAGACCAGATGAATAGCCAACCAGTTGTTCCACGGGTTGCGCTGGTCATCTTCGTCGACAATCCAGAACGTGGTAGAGCCAGATATAGCCCTGCGGTCTGTTAGCGGTCTGAAGCGGACTGCATGGGTATTTGATTTTCCTGCAAGTGGGGTCCTTTGCAAACCAGTCCCCTCAGCCTGCCGGACCCAGCAGCTAGGGTGCCAGCCTTTCCACAGGAGTTGAGAGAGCACGGGTAGTTTATGCTTAATCATCTAATGGTGATTTTTTGTGAGTCAGATGACCACCTTTGCTAATATTATGGGAAACACATGAAACTCGTACGTAAAGCTGCAACCTTTACCAGTCAAAACTTCATTAACCAGTAATGACACCACGGGCCGAGCTTTCGTATGCCCTCAGATATGGCTGCTGCTTCGTTACCCAATGGTTTATAGTTTAAGGTGCGTAACAGCCCGTCATGCCGAATCGCGATAAACATCATTGGAGGACATGAGGTAAAATAAAGGACCACCCCACTGGTTACAAGACCGGGTTTGGAAGAAGCGCCCGCAGCTTTTAATACTTGGTTGCGAGAGGACAAATAAGATTTTAGCCAAGTGTGTAGTGAATGGACAGTGTAACGGGTCTGAAACTTTGGTAACAAACGCACATTAGACACAAGGTCGGAGGCTACATTCAAGTGAAAAACATTCAGATCTTTTCCTCACTTCCGTATGCCATCTATCAATAGAGGTTCTAAAAGTTCATTGTACAGGTTGTGCATGAACAATATTTTGGAGACCGCAGTGATCCTCACTTTTAGGGTGATTGGCTGGAAGGTAGTAAGTTGGTTTGAATTTGATCGATCTATCCATAATCCTCGACAAAACGTGAATTTGGTTCACAGGCCGGTAATTGGCGGGTTCTTCGTGAGTGTTTTTCTTGTAAATTGAATAATTTCCCTTGAAAAGCGATCCATCTCAGCTTCTCAGACGTAATAAGTGAGTTTGGCGTGATAATTCTGGTACCGGAGTCTCCTGATTTAGGGCTGGTAGAACGTAACAAATCCGATCCAGGAGGGTAAGACATTTTGGTATTTGAAAATGAGGGTTTAATTCCGGTATAAGGAGAAGTGACGGAAGGTAGCGGCTCACGTGGCGGTAGTGATAGATTTGGGAAAAATGGATGCTGTCACTAGTTGAGGAAGAGACAAAAGAAAGAGTCGGGAGTTCCTGCCGTCTCCAGCGGTTTATTGCGAGTGAAGAGAGAAATCAGATGAGATTAGAAAAGGATACTTCGATTTCATCAAGTTTGCCGGAATCTCGGTTTTCCTAGAATGGCGTAAGACCATCTGTACCTGCTGAAGTATTTTGCCACTGCTCTACGGTTTTGTCCTTCCAAGTAAACGATTTGATGGTGCGAACAGCAGGAAGCCTTCGTTTCAGAGTAAGCAAGCTGGAGTCTACTCAAAGTCGAACTAAGTAGCGTCAGTTTATTTCCTTCAAAAAAAATAAAAGTAGTTGTATCGAGGCGGCTGAACTAAGGCCGTATTCAGGGGTAGACTTTAGCTGGTCTGCCACTAGCTTGGGATCCGCACATAAGAAGAGTATCCCAAGTCCGGTTGCGAATCAGAGAAGACACCGTGACGCAGCACCCTTTGTGAAATATTCCGCATAAGGATATAGGCCGCTCATTTATGTAGTCACTGAGAAGCTGCCGTAAGATGTTCCGTGATTACCCTCTGATAGGCTATTCAGAACCCTTGTTTTAACCTGGGTTTATCCTAGCGACAATAAAAAGTCAAGGGTTTTGTCGCGTCTGGTTTTTGGCATGACTTGTTGCACCCGTCCTCAAAAACAAATTGCATTCAGAAACGCTAGTTAGTGGTGTGGCTCTGCGAGTAATTTGTTCGGCAAATTTCTGTTGCGTTTAGGCCGCCCCCTGTAAGCTCCTGGCCTGCTGGAAAATCACTAACTTGAGCGCGTCAGTAATTTGCAGGTGGCTGTCAGCTTTTTTGGGAGGGAGAGGGAGGACGGTTTACTCTACCTAGTAGCAGTTCTCGATGTTTCGTGTCAACACTTGACCACACAGATTGGACGACGTCATCGAGAATCGGATGTTGAGAACTTTTCACTCCGGGAATTCCCTTAATATACTCCGGAAAACCCCTATATGTCGACGCGCTCCGCCTTCCTCGAAAGACTTGTGGCCAAATACGGCATTAGTGTCTACTGGAGATTAGCCCATTAACCGAAAGTCACTGACTAAGAAGAAATCACAGTGGCTTGTTATTGCATTTGATTGTACGCAGTATACGTTATTACCAATGGATCAAGCATTAAAAACAACATCAACGTGAACGTCCGGGTTTGCTGGGATTTTCATCATTGAAACCACCTACATTTGGTTGACCGCGGCGTTTAATCTGCAAAGAAGTACGTATGCAGTACGCCATCAGGCCCATGTTATCAGATGCAAGTCCTACCAGACAGTCTGGGTTTGTATGTAGAATACTGAGTGACGGGTCCTTGGCTAGTTCACTGTGGTAGGCCCATTTCAAACGGTTCATAGGGTACATAGCTAGAGTACAGGGTCATTATCTCTCCGCGGCTCGCATGGACAAAATAAGCGCGGTTTATTTATTGCGTCTCCGTCATCTGAGAAGAGGGTCTGGGGGCGTACTCGGGCAGTCGAACGGATGAAAGGCGAAAAAACTGGAGAAAGTTGAGAAGTATCTGTTTTACGCTGGGAGGACGATTCCGCTAGTAAAGATTTTGTTATCAATGCGAGTTGCTCTTCAATCCATCTAGAATCACTGCACGTAGGATTGCGGCATTGTGAAACTGTCGTCTTTGAGGTGCTTTTTAGGTTCGTATACTGCAAGGTACGTTAGGATCCTAAAGGAGGAAAGTTGATTTGTAAGGAAGTTGGTCGGGAGTGAAAACTGTCCTTGCCATTACCTCGCATTCCTGTGAAGTTTGCTTCCGAAGAGTCTCAGCGCTAGAAATTATCGTATGTTTGTTTGTTCGCTTGTGTAGGATAATAACTGCGTGAGCCATGTGCGATGTACTGCAGGTAAGCTGTGCTATTCTAGATTTTGAATGGGCGCCCATATAGATAGACAAAAGAGGTACGGTAGAAATTTAACCGAGAATTCGCTGTTCTGGGGGAAGGGCTATTTGTAACCGGAAGAATATCATGAGGTGTTACTATTTTTGCCTTAAAGCACTCGGGCTCTGAAAGCACATAAAAATCAGTCATCGACATCAGCTGCATGAAATTCACCATGGAATCAAAGAAAAACGAAAAATGAGCATTCCTGGATGTGTTCATGGAAAGAAACGCCAACTGCACAGTAGAGACATCGGTGTATGGGAAACAAATAAGTACAGACCAAATAATGGGCTTCTACAGCAATCATCAAAGTCACCGCAAAAGGTCATGCAATGAAAACCTTTTCAAGGGAGATAAAATCCAGTACAGCACGACGAAATTTAGAGGATAAGACGGAAACTGCCTCTTCAGAATTGTTTAGGGAAACAGACATTGGAAAAACCTTCCTAGAAGAAAAGTGTATAGGATAATTAGGAAATAAACGAATGAACACAATCAAACAGGAGGTGCATTTCATCATACATCAAAAATGTTTCTGCAACAACTGCAAGATTGCTTTAATCTCAAGGCATAACAGCTGCTCACGGACCTGCCAGAACTAAGAGGATACCCATATCAAAACCAGAAGATTAACTCAAAATCGAAAAATGAATAAACTTTATACACAAGGTCAACTGTATGGGCTGCGGCAAGTGCCATATCGATCAAACCGAACGAAAATCAGCTACTCGGACGCATGAGTATAAAGTGGCTCTAGAGAGGGACTTGACCCAATCCCCAAGATATCTGGCATAGGACAAGGGTCGATTTCTTAGACGCGTAACCAAAAACAATAGTTCAGCTTTGGGCATAACCTCGTCTGCCAGGCTTAAGGTCAGGACTAATGACGAACTTATAAATATAACGGATCACTACCAACAACGCACATGCACTGAAGATGTCACTCACGACGGATGACAAAACGTTTGAGATCTAAATGCCAGGATCAGCGATCACAACATCATGGCAGTAATAAAAGAGTCCAAAAGTGGGGGGCTGGTAGGTGTTGCTGATAAACGCCGGCTATTTAGAGGGATAGTTTTTGGAGATGTGAAGAGATTCATAAAGCCAACTAATCCCAAATGTTCTCTGAGTGCGATGGCGAGGGATTTTGCCGATATTTTTCGCGTAGCCTGGAGAGGAACAAGGTGATTTCACACCATAATAGCAGTTGATTCTGAAACTAAGGTGGCAGATCCTGCCACGCTTGCCTTCTAAAGACATTCATCTACTAGGATCTTGATGGGTTTACGTTTTTAGGCACCTGAGACTTCGGCTTGTTTCCTTATGGATTCTTCAGCCACTTTTCTATCACAAACCTGGAATAGATGGAGATAAAATTTCTTCTTTGACCTTCTTTGTCCGATGCACCGACACAAGCCGTGAGCCATGCTCGCGAATAAAAGGACGGTAAATTCGACACTTGAGCAACGGGCAGTAAATGACAAAGCTCACACTCAAAACACGATTGGTTCGTCGCTTTTATGCTGGATTATGAAATTTAAAAAATCACGAAAGTATAAAAACTCAAACAATAAATAAAGAGGATAAAAAAGCGAGCGTCAAATCCACGATATGAGGGAACGAGATTGTGCTTCTCACGTCCAGATGAGTTACGTTCGAAGAGGTCATAGGGCGTCCTTGAGATCAAACAAATGTCGGTGTACCAAAGTAGGGGCTGGACAAGCGAACAAACTTACGTAGCCCGGAAATATGGCAAGACCGATGTGCCATATTGAATTTCGAATGACTTCTACATCTGGGAGCCAAAAAGCACCCGGCCTCAGTGAAGTCAAAGGTTTGGAATCGAGGTACTGAATATTCCCACCTACCTTAGTCTCGCTGATACTGCAGGCATTTCGGATAAGTGCTCTCTTTCTGATCCCAACCTGTACCATACACGCAAGACAATCGGAACTCACAACGATTTCTGCGGCAACATCAAAGCGCGACCGACCACAGTGAGCGTGTTCGTCAAAAATAATCTATATGCCACCAACCTTGAGGGGCATTTCTTTGATTATCCACTTTTCTCGACTTTGTTATGTCGGCCAGCACTAGCGTAACCACAAACTAGTTAATTCCTCTGTTTCAATCCGCGTAGTTGGCTACCTTGAAGACTCAGGTGGCCCTAAATTTCGACTTTCGGCCCAATACGAACGAATCATTCGGCATCAATGCCAAACAGGTGGGGTGACTGGAGGAGACCGGCACCACAGAACTATTGCTTAGGACGTTTCCCACCTCAATCAGTATGGTGTTCGTTGCCCTAACCTCGGGAAGCTGCCGTTCAACCAAGGATTGAAGCACTTTCCTGAGGGAAAGGACCAAACTTTCTCACTCCTCACCATGGTAACCGGGATTTAGGGGAATGAAGAGCCATTGGAAGCAGCGTATCGCTCTTTGGTACCTGAGTACGCAGTGCCCATCACCAGAACACCACCGTCCCTAAGCCGCAGTCCGGTGGCCAACTTTAGAGTTGTCGAAAAAAGCACACAACTCTCCATTTTGGTTCGTACCTTTCCGAAGTAAAAACCTGGATGCCTGTATGTTCCCCAATTTCTTGAAAGTGCCCGTGAACTCTTCCTAATTTAGTCTGTTATCGATTGAAGCGGTTTTTTTCAGTGGAACCTATTTTGACAGAGCCGTGGCAGCAGAATTTTCCCGGGAAACAACCGAATAGAAACTGACCCGAGGTTACTATAAATCTGGAAGTGAACTGACAAAATTCTCCGCTTTTTTGTTGCGCAGAATGTCCTCTAAAAATGGAAGAACATTTTAGTTGGATTCCGCTCCTACTAGGACATTTTTAAATGGCCAAACTGTACCACGGCAGTTTTATTGTCTCCAAAAGACCAAAGACAATCGTCAACGTGAAAGTTGTTCCTGCCGCTGCCATGCGGCGCCAAATCCGTTTTCAGTTTCCCGCGGGGCTTCGTGGCCAGAAGAGAGTGACGATTTTGCTGTAAACGGATGAACTTCAGTTCCACAACCTGTCATAGATTGGGTAGAATTGTTTTCTTCCCACTGTAATAACCTCAATGTTCTTTCTTGAACTGATAAATTCACCTGATGGAGCATTACTCTGTTTTCGGCTCACGTTGCCACTCCAACTAGGCTGACTTGACAGGAAACCCCAATCGACAGTGTTGCCCAACTTAGTGGTTGCAACAAATGATCATTTGTGGATTTTCCTTGAAGCTTCGCTAAAAAATCAAAAACCGCATGATGGTTTCTTGGGGTCTAAAACCAAACGGTGGGTCAATTTCCCCATTTTTCAGTGGTACTATCGACAATCACCTTTGATACGCAATCAGGTGTTTTATTTCGCATCATCACTTGCAAGTACCGCTCTAAAGCGCGTTTGTCCCAAAAAGAAGCTTTCTATCAAGGGCGGAAACCCCTGAGAAACGTAGGTTTTGTTGCCCATCAGGTGATCGGTCTGCGCGTGCCGTGGAAGATGCACCTCGAAAGAATTCTGTAGGCTTCTGCTCCCCCTCCATGCTTTTCGCAATGCGAGATGGTTCTCTAACGGTGACGGAAGTCGACTCTCTCGGTGATAGTACGACGCCTGCCAGCAGAGAAAATGCAGTTTCCGCTCTAGTAATAACAATTATGATAATAACGGTGATTTTTTGAAGAGGCTCGAAGCTTGCCAGGTGCATGAGCGAATTAGAGAAACGGTAAAGTGGACAGATTTTTTGTGATAATGTGGCCAAATGTATGGCAAGCATAAGGTAGATTGATTTAGGGCAGAAATGCGCGCCCTCCAAGAAATAACAGGAGGAGTTTACATGGGTTCATCGGTTGATTCAAATGCATGGCCGGAGGGTTTGAGAATAAACACCAAATGATAGAATCTAACCAGTCCGACTGTAGGTAGCTAGAGGCTAAAAGTTATGCACTAAAGAGACCAAAGCAGGAGGATGCAATCAGGGCAACGAAAGACTGCGAAGAATAAATTGATTTAGACGAGTAAATAACAGATAACAGTGACGGCGATATAAAGCTTCATTACACTGCTATGAATGATTGGTGTCAGAGTAAAAGTCTTGTGTGAAACAGGGAGAAAAAGAAGAGTTTGCGGAAGGTGAACCAACCAGCGGACACTATTGGAGAGCTTGATAAATAGTGGCTGTGACTTACAGTTTGATTTGGAACGGACACATGCCTAGAGACAAATGGACGACGGCGAGAAAAAAAGCTGGTAAAAAACAGGTTATTGAGAAGGAAGTGTAAACTCTATATAGACGATTAAACGTGAACCATCAGTTGAGGGGAGTGGCTGAAGAGTAGAACAGATATGAACACCAGAAAAGGGACAAAGCTTTGGAAAATATTGTAAGGAAGAGAGGAGTGCGTCGGTGATCCGACAAGACAGATAAGGATGGATCGAATGAATCAGAGTCTCTTAAGAAAATCATGATACATTGCCCTCTTTTGATGGGTAAAACATGGTGGATCAACAGAAGAGAAACAGGAGAAAAACACACCGGAAATCACAGGGTTGATGACGGGCGTGGTGAACGGTTCATCAGGGAGTGAAGATGAAGAACTTGATCAAGGAAAGCAAGCCTGAATGGATGGAATAATTTATTCAAATGCAGGCACGCTTGTAATGACCGTCGAAAAGAAAAAATGTACGCACTTTATGCGCGAGCCAAACGTTGATGATTCGACCGGAGAATGTAGAGGGTACTTAGCTTCAAATTGGTCGAAGATGTGTGAGCTGCCAGCGGAGGAGGGAAACTTGGAATTGGGACATATCATGATACCGGGATAAAGCCATTATAATGGAAAAAATTGTAAAGTGAACTGGGTGTATAGAAGATCAGAGAAGTCGGACGAAGGCTGATCATGAGGTTTGCAGTGGTGCATCCACTTCATGTCATATCGTCTTATTTATGGCGGACTGTACAAGGTGGTTCTGTGGAGAAATTACGAATAAAATGACCAGCTGGGAAGATTAGAAGCAATGATGACTATAGTGAGCCATACATAAAGAAGGGAAAGAGAAGGAAATGATTGAGGTAGGCTGGTAAGAGTAGGCTGGTTGAGAGATCCAAAAATCTATTTGTCAGTAGGTGACGGCTATAACAAGAGAAACGTGAAGAAAAAAATTGAATTATTGGGAGAGGCTAGAAGTTGATGAAGGTGGAAATTTCCGGGGAGGGCAGAACGAATATAGGTCCAATACAGTCAACGGAGTCAAGGCCTTCAGCGAAAAGGGTATGTTGGAGATGGAGCGGACCAAAATACAGAAGTACGGCAGCGGCACTGGCGGATGGCATGTAAAACGAATAAGTACATGAGGGATCGAAGGACTCAGATTAGGGGAGATCGTGTGGTTGAGAAATTCACAAGTTAATCGTGACCTATCATTTTTTTTCTAAACAGCCGGAAATTGGAGAAGTTGGGGTGGAAATGGAGTAGCAGAACAACCTGAACTGCACAGAACACATGCTTGTGGTGGAAAATATATAAGAAAGATGAGAGAGCTGATCAGAGGAAGCAAGTAAGGGGTGACGAATCGGATTATTTTGCTATGTGCGAACGGGAAGATGAATGCCAAAATTGAGGAGGCACTACGACAGGATGGCCAGTGATGGAACAGTTGGCACGAGAAGTACATTTGCAGCGGATCTATGACGATGAAGATAGAGAAGTGAGTTGCGTTTCTGCAGATTCATGGCCTACTGAAACTCACCCCTCTGCAGGGCCATGCTGCCTCCACCAGGTGCGGCACGAACTGCGTATGGAGCTTAGCGGTCGACCTCTCCCTGGCCCAGTACCCAATGGGTTTCTGACATATCACAGCCAAGGGGTTCTCCTTCGCCTATTCTACTCTACGATAGTTACTTTTCACGGTTGAGGCCATCTTGATGGAACCGCACTGGGCGACTTAGACGTCGCCATCGTGAGATCAGCCAGTGTGAAGGCCTCCGCTGACACAGTCTCTTCTTCGGTGTTGCGGGAGAGAACTTGCATAAACAAACGACCTGCTGCCACAACGGGGGTCCCAACTGCCGCACCCACTGCGGAAGAGTTTGTGCTTAATTTTTCAAATCAGTCCTTCAACACGACAGCATCAGATCTACTATCAACAACAATTTAAGCTTTAGTCGCCCTGTTGGGGGCCACCACACCTACAGCGACTAAATTCAGAAGTACTTGCCTGTTGGTAGACGGCGATGTTGAGCATATCAAGCTTGGCTTTCCATGTCCGTTAAGAGCAACTTTCTTTACCCGGCGTAATAAGTGATGTTGTCTTCCACGGATACCGTCTTGGTTGGATCTCCCTTTCACCTGAAAAACTGCTGCTTCGTATGATCTGTCAAAGCATGTAAAGCACTTTCTCACCGCCTTAAACACTTGCCGAAGCTCATTTATAGTGGCTGTAAGGGATATTGGGGTTTAGTTATTCTCTTGTTTTCTGTGGGAGCCACGCCGAAAGGCGGAGCAACACCCTCAAGATACATGTTTCGTGCTCATCCAAAGCTGACATTTAGGATGAACTCTCGAAGTGCTTTCGTTTGACTGGCGCTGGGCCTGGCCAATCTATAGTTATCACGTAAGAGTCGGTTAAATCTGCTATCGGCTATTCCAGCCTGCCCGTTAGGGTATTTGGTCTAGTCAATAAACTTGGCTTCACCATCACCCCGGATCATGCCTCGCTTCCTCTGCCCGCCGACTCTGCGATCCTGGTAACGGACAAAAACCACCGTCTCCAGTTTAGGCACAGCATCGAAATCAGACCTTAGCCCAGATGGTTCGAGGCTATGCAGCAGTTTTTCACTTTCCGACACAAAGTCCAACGTGGTATTACCGTCGTCCACGACTTGCTTCGCCCCATATATAACACCATAGATAAGATTCAGGGCTACTGTGGAAAGCTGACTGAACATGCCCTTGGTTTCAAGTAGCCCTGCCCCACTCCGAACACGGGCCAACCAAAGTTGTCGCCAAGTGATCCAGCAATGCAATGAATTACGGATCTAACAGCGCCTAAGGAATCAAACGTGCCCTAAATCTGTCCAATGGCTTGCCGCGGTAGTTTTTTCCTCGGCTGTGAATGTCTTTGTCTCCTTTTTGGCATGTTTGTGCCCCATCTTCCTCCAAATTGGCCAATCTGGTTAATATAAGGCAATTTTGGGCAGGGCATGGGCAGTGGCGGACCCCAAATTCAAGGCATTACTGATTCGTCCATTTTTAAGCCGGGTTGTGAAATTTAAAAAATTAGGAACATATAAAAACCCAAACAATAAATAAAGAGGATTAAAAAGCGAGAGTAAAATCCACGCTATGAGAGAACGAGGCCATGCTTCTCTCGTCCAGATGAGTTACTTTCCAAAAGCTCAAAGGGCGTCCATGAGATCAAACAAATGTCAGTGTGCCAAAGTATTGGCAGGACAGATAAACCAATGCATGCGGCCTGGCAACGTAGCAGGTCCAAATTATCATAGCAAATTTCAGGGGATCCCCACCCGGTTATTCGAGTGTGTAGCCAGCTCAGAGGCAGATAATTGTCGCTGCGGCGGATAGTTTCTGTAGACCACTCAGAGCAGCTCAGGTGAACTCTACGGGCTTCACCGTTAAAAACTGCAAGGATTATAAGAATATGGCGAAGGAGCAAACTTTTACATAGTTCCAGGCTTAATAGTCTCAAAGTGACCAGTGTGAGGAATTGCCGGTAACTACAAAATTCACTCCACGGTCTAGAGAGGTCCAGTATTTGAGGATATTATTCATTTCGTACTTGCAAGTTTTCACTCTCGTACCTTTTATACAATCGCTGCCAGCCTGCCTGCTCCATAACAACCTCCCTTGTTCACATACCCGGGGTAAGCCCTAGTCATCAACTGTCACCATGCTTCCTTTGTCCGTTGTTGTAACGACATGGTTGCAAAGGTCCTGGTCCGCGTGAAGTCCGATCAAAGATTCGATGCTCGATACACCAAAAGGCATGCTTCTTTCGTTGTGCATAGCTCTTTGGAGCTTCAAAGAGAAGCGCAGCCCGGATCAATCCAGAAATCATGTCAAAAACGCGACAGCTCTGCAAGTTCTACTGGACTATTTGTCAGATAAAATATAAGTACAAAGAGGTCATACATTTGGAACTCATTCATCACGGTCATTTGAGTCCGAATATAACACAAATGCACTTCTCCGGGACTCCCCTGAGAGCTTTGCAATCTCCAACTATTTCCTGACACAGAAATTATTCATCCCGATTTTCTTCAAAAGCTGTCGGATTCCGTGGAAGTTCCACGTTCAGGTAAAGTTCCTCAGGTTCGACAGTAGACCGACTGGACTTAAAACACCGACTATGCCAGCTGGATCCAGTAAACCAGGAGACGTAAACAGAAAAACTGTCAAGAAAGACTTCCCGGTTCGCAGCGGTGACTTGACCCTATCAGATTTCATCATCAAAAGGGTTGAGTCTTGTAGTCGTCTTGGTGCTCCTTGTAGTTTGTATCTTTCTAGAGGCGGAGTCTAGGTGCTGTAACGAACAAAAGGCACAAGTCCTGGTCTAGCAAAGTTTCATCAAGAAATCAATGCTTGATTTACCGAAAATAACAAGCTTTGCTCGCTCCGGATGGCACTTTGGAGCCTTAAAGTGACCAGTGGCTCGAAGTGACTTAGAACCGAAATATGAACACAACTGCCCTGCCAGTTCCACGGGGCTACTGGCGAGGTTAAATATAAGTCCATAACGATCACAACCCTGACAGTAAGATTCAGTCGCCATCCAACTGGAAGGTGGCCAAAATCAGGAACAAATCCTGTGCAGAGTGGAAGTTTGAACAAAAGGAAGAAATAAAATTCACCTGTCCTGTGGTCCAAGCAAAACAAATAAAGTCCGCACACCCGATCAGGTCCAACAAGCAATTTCCTGAGCGTGGCGGCCGAAAATCAACGTAAATGAATTGAACGTCTAAGGTTTGTCGACATGAGCAAAAAGAGACGAAACCGTAATAAAACAAAACTGCCGTAATTCAGTGCGACTCAATGCCGTACCGACTGTCCGCAAAGCTATCCTAGTGAGACGGCATGACCACGACAGGAAAAAATAATTTCAGTAGGAGAGGGTTAACTTTCGACCACAAAACAGTGTCGGCGCGAATATAGTTAGAGAAAGCAGCGCCAAATTAGTTAGAAAGTATACGGAGGTGAGCAGATGAGGAAGTTTCAACCAATATGGCTGTTACAACCTCATCTCTGACATTCAGTGGCAACACCCATCATGAGTAACTCCAAGTTCGGGAAACGCTCCACTCCTTATCAGTGTCTGTACCACAAATAGAAAGAGATTCGTGTTGGCCGCGTAGACAGCTTATTTTACTTCATTCAAACCCAATCCATCTTCACTGTGCTGTTGCTGAAGTAAGTGATCCCTCTTCCAAAATCTGGGATTATTCCGTCTCCTTTAGCATATTTTATTAACCCTGGTCATTCATTCATGCGTCCATTCGTCCATCCATCGGTCATGAAATAAGATATCATTTTTTCAATGAACTTCATCCATCAGCACTGCCGGCGAGCTGTTTCAGCATGCAGCACAGAACATTTCCTTAAAATTGATAGTCGGAATGCATGAACCAGGCTTTTGCCTTTTACTTTGCGGAGGTTTTTGAACGAGTGAAACGAACTGCTTAGGTGCTCCTCTGTTGTTACACTGAAGGAGACATGGCTCGCAAACGACATTTTCGACTCAGAGGTCGGACCTTTAGTGTATGTGCTGCGATATGTAGACCGAAATTGTACCAGAGTTGGTGAGGGTGTTTTTACGTAAGCTCAAAATAGGATATCGGTATACCCGCTGGATTCCCATGCAGGTCAACACTGACAAAAAAAAGAGCAATGGTTCACGGTAAAAAGTTGTACTCGTAGCTTCGCGGTGCTTCGGTCCACCTTGCCCTGGCCGGTGACAGAAATAAAAAACTTTCTGGATTCCATGCGTCGATTGGGAATGGACTGATACGGTCTGGTTCTTGGCGACCTCTAGACTCCTTATGTTTGACTGAGTCGGAAACATCCGACGCCTCCTCGTACAGGTCCTCCTGCTCTCCGCATGGAAGTGTATGGGCCAGCTCCGCGCCAGCCTGGATAAGCACCGACCACGGATCAGGCGGGTCAATCTGTTATCCTGAATTTACTTACCCTGCCCCCCCCCTCGCGAAAGTGACATAACAGTAACCGTCTTCTATCGCCTTTGAGGTTCTGATGATCGCGTGATTCCGGTCATCCATTGGAGGCACGGCACATCTGTCCACCGAAAACCTCAGTACGGGCTGACATTTTGGCGCATATCCCTCATTGAAATGGGAGAGGCTGCTTTTGCCCCAGCACGGGATTCGATCCTCAGTGGAGAAGTGGACGGAGTCTTCCTGCTTATCGGGATTCACTGCATTTGCGGATTTATTCGCATCTCCACATTTGACGAAGTTATGCAAATGGACCTCCTTGGGTTGATAAGAGGTCAAAAGCAATGACGCAAATGAGCCCAGCAACATTTTGGTCCTGCGCGACGGGAAACGACTGCTGTAGGGAAATCTGCAACTGATGTTCGATGCGAGCAGGAAAAGCAACTTGTCTCTGATCCGCCGTCGCACCAAAAATGTCGTTTGTATACCTTCGATGGAGGGTCAAGTAATGCCCAGGCATCCCCAAGACGCTGCTTGGCGGAGTGATATCAGACTCCGATTGTGATGAAGCAGCAGTATGGTGCTCATACCTCCGGTATTTGTGCCTCTGATAGGCTGCTTCTGTTTCAGCCATTCTGATTGTGGCAACCGCGGGGAGGGGTTTTTATGATTTCCTGCGATGGCTCCGGCCGAGTAAAGTACCCGGCTTAGATGGGGTTTATTTATTTGTCCTACAAGGACTAGCTGAGATCACCACAACCCTCTCACGAGACTGTTTACCAGCTGGATGGAGCACGGGAAATTACCTTCCTAACGGGGAACGGCTGTTGTCATCGCTATTTTCATAGGCAGTAAAGGAGCGGAAACCGCAGGCCACTTTCCGGTCAGCCCGTGATAGGAGGGACCATAGAACGATTAGTGTCTAACACAACTTCAGAAATACCCCAAAAGCCATGTCAGACTCAGCTAACAGCAGGGGTTTACGGGAGAGGGAAACTCGGTGCTCTGAACCTTCAAATGGCATGTGAAACAAGGCACAAGTTGGGGCCGAGAGCTACCGCTCGAAAGCCGCATTCGTTGACTTCAGCAAAGTTCCCCACGGAGTGTTGCCCCACCTCTAGCTCACCAAGTTGACACCGTCAGGAGTGACGGAACCTCTCCTCGAGTGGATCAAACGCTTCCTGACGAGGAATTCTTTCTCTGAGAAATTTGTTCTGCCACACTCCTGTTGCATTGTAGAGAGGACAAGACGGGTGAGGGCCGTCCGTGTTTTGGCCACCAGGGAACTTCCGTCGGTAAAACATGTGCAACCTTTGATATAGCTCCCATTTCAAACATTGATGCAGCAAACATCGATCCTGCAGCAGCCTGGGTATTTCTGCTCCGCTTCAGCCTGGTTCTTGCCCTTTATACGATGGTTCGTTTGACCGCCTTTCTTGTTTGTTTGGTTCCACTGAACCGGTTGACGGTCCAATAGGCTATTTTGCCAATTGTCGTGGGTCCCATTGAGTTACGTGGAAGTGCCCACATACCTTTTCTGTCCTGCTCGTCTCCCTGTTGGCTACAGCGCCTCAATATTCGTCCTTTTCACTGCCACACCGTTCCACTCAACAGAAGGAGGCTTGCAATGGGAAAACGAAAAGATTGATCGCAAGCAAATTTTTGTTCTTGGCCTTCATCTGCGACTTCTTGGAAGAACTGGTGTCTCCTTTTCTGATCCATGCAGAAGGTCCCGAAATCTGGCGTGTGATGAAAAGTGTAGCTGGTTATCAAGGACCACAATAGTACTTGGAAACTCCAGCTCGATGGCCCAACTTGTGGGTTTTCCTCATCTAGATCTAAAAGTGCGCTCAGTCGAAGCTTCGGAGATCTGGCCCTAGTGGCACCTACACTTTTGAAGGGGTAGCACCTTGGATGTCCATCCGTAGAAAACTTCGGAGTTATAGCATCACCCTCGCCTAAAACCAAAAATCGCACTTACGAGATGTGTGCCTCAGCGTAAAGCGTCTCCAGAGCCATTCTCCAAACAATTCGAAAAACTGGTGCCCCTAAACCCCTGTGTGCCTCACGCGTACTTTTACGATGAGAGTAATGTAGGGCTGCGTCACTCCCCGCAAGGCTGCTGGGTTTGCAAAGCTGAGTAGGACGAAAGAGCCGCAGCTCGTCTTGTCGTAGAGCTACCAGGAGCCGGTTGTTAGAGGCTCCGATTTCAGAAGCCTGTAGAAGAAGGATGGGTTTTCTGACATGCATCCGACCGATTCTGTAGGGCGAGTTGGGGCCCGGGTTGCATGCGGAACTCCCTCGTTGTTGCATTTCAAGCACGAAGAGCACCCAATAACGTCCGTGGAGCCGAAGTCGACTGGTCCATCGTTGATCTGCAGCCTTCCCGGTATGAACCAAATCGTGAAACTCCATGCCGCCTGACTCATGTCGCGAAGCAGCAAGATTGATTCAAAGTTTTTCGTGCCAGAATCTGGGCCTATCATCCAAGTGAAAGTCGTGAGCCATGTGGACTCAGAGATGAGAGAGAAGCCGGAACCCCTAAAACCAATCGTGAATCTGGAAGAAAAAACAAGTGTCAATTTTATCTCTCATAAACACAGTCAAGAAAAAGATGTGGTGGGTCATCGGGTATGGGGGTCCTTCCTTCCGGCATCATTCAGCAAGCACCTGGTCCTACACACCTACACACGGGATAGCAACATTTTTCTCGCTAACAGGCCACGGCTTCCCAAATCGATGTTTGGAGCTGATTGCATAATAGAAGACAATTTGTAGGACTCTGTGCAGCTTGGATCCTTCATTGTTTCAGCTTTTCAAATGGCGTCCGCAGATAGATAGAAGGCAAAAAGACTTCCGAGCTGTTCTAGGGAGGTAGGAGGATTGGAGGCATTCAGCCTCGCCCATTTGTTAATTATTGCTGTTTATCCGAGCTCGCGTTGCCAAACTCGGTAGCCACTTGACAACTCCATGCGCACGCTAAACGCTCGCTTTTCCAATATATACTGACCACTCGCGACTCACAAACAGCGTTCTCGTTACTACGGGTTTTGAGGTGCACTGTTCTGGTGATCGTGGTGACCTATTGCGAAGTACCACTGTAAAGGACAGGTGGACAACTTGCATTGGGCAGAGCTAGCGAAAGCCCGTGGTGAGAAATCGGCTTGATGGGGTTTGCATTAACCTTGAAAGGCGCACTGCGTAAACTATGAGTCAAGTAATAGCAATAGTCCCATTGGTCGCTCGGGGAAATGGCGATAGCCACCACATGCGCTCCACCTATGGAAGGAGCCAGAAGTGGGTAGAATGCCATTTTATAACATCAAGATTGGTGAGCTAAGTACAAAAGAGCAGAGTCCTCGCCGCTTTTCCTGATCTTCCATCCCACACTGATTTCTATCAACGCAACAGAAAAAACGGAGGCTTCAGCCAAACCTGGGTACTAGACCACATTAAACGTGCCACAAGAAACCAAGAATATGTAGGAAACTGCCCTTGTCCAAAGCGGACCAGCGAACCTAAAGACAGAATTCCGGGCACGAGACAAATATGGGCACGAGACCCGCCGATCCTCAGTGAACCGTAGTACTACCAATGAAACACAAAGTTACAACGAATAACAATTTTTTTATCTAAGCAGCGGCTGGCACGGCAAATTTCAGATGATCAAGTCCTAAAATATTTGAGGGCACGGCGATTACCACCAAATATTCAAGCTCTAGTTGGGGTTTCTAGTCATCCCAGCCTCAAAGAAACTGCAAAACTAGCAAACGGTATCATGGAACGATACCGTCTACAATTCACTGCAGTAACAAGCTCGAGCGACCCCTAGATCATCTCCCCAGCCGTAGGACTACACTCCGGGGACGCTCCGATAGAGACTTGCTGGTGGGATTTAGACTTTTTCCACTCCTAGCCGTTCCCATCGCAGAGACCGGAAGCCTTTTCACAAAATGTGCCTGGCGCGGGTTCCTCAAGATCCCCTCTTTTTACCGCCCCCTAATCCATCTAGATCGGAATACTAACAATATCAAAATTTTTGGGAGGGGGCCCAGGGCTGCGAAGCCCGTTGTACCTTCTCAGGAGTCAAATAGGGAAACTAATATCCCAAAGCATTTCGATGACCAGCGCAGTCACCATCCATGGCAACAGTCGTCCTTCGCATTTGCGGGATTTGATTTCCGATAGCCTGTTCTTAGTTGACACCGGTGCAGCAGTCAGTGCCACTCCAGAAGAAGCAGGTGAAGCAGTCATTCCATCAACCTAACAGCTTCGCGCCGCCAATGGCTTTTCTATATACACTTACGGCCGTGGAGCACTCAGTCTCAACTTAGGTGTGTGTCGCACTTTCTGCCGAGCGTTTATGGTGGCAAACGTCTTCTATCCCATGCAAGGTATTGACTTCTTTGACCATTACAACCCCTGGCTGATGCACAATGCCGGAGAGTTGTCGACCAACAGAATTCTCTTTCCGTTACCAGTTCGTATTACTCCATGTACACATCACTCTCCTACACACCGAACCCCGGGTCGAATGCTGCTACACAGAGCTCCCTTCAGCTTACCCGAAAATTCTAAGACAATCTGGGCCCCTTCTCGCGGTGACCACTAACGTCACCAACTACATCGTCACTGAAGGGCCCCGAGTTTTTAGCTGACCCCTTCGCTTGGCACCAGACAAGCCCCGAGCAGCACGGGCTGCGTTCGAACACATGTAGGAATTAGGCACGATACGTCAGTTCGGTAGCCTGTCGGCCCCGCCTCTTCATATGGTTCCAAAACAAATTGATGACTAGCACCCCTGAGGTGACTTTAGGGCCCCCAGCCGGGATATTACTCCGGAAAGTTACCCCAATCCACATATTCAAGATCTGACTCCCTCTTTATCCAGTTATTTGGTTTTCAGCAGCAACGACTCAGCTAGAGCCCACTACCAAGTCCCGGTGGCCGAGGCTGATACCCCCTAAACTGCTGTTACAACTCCATTCGGACTATTCCGGTTTTGCGCATATTTTTGGGATCTGCAACGCAAGTTAAGTTTCTCGGAGGTTTATGAATGAAGCAACACGAGGCTTGGAAACTGTCTACACGTACTCAAACAATACTTTGGCAGCAAGTTCTTCAAAAAAGAGCACATGGCGAACCTGCGCGCCCTCATCGGTTGCCTCGGTCAACACGGTTCATCTACTACCCTTCCAAAGGCAAACAAGGTTGGACCACCACAATATTCCTAGATAGCGGAATCTCAGCCTCAGGCGTACTTCCTCCACTGAGCCGAAGTGTTGCAGCCCATAACAGACCTTTCACTTGGAGGTGAGTGGAAATTCATGTTTCCCGGCACAGCACATGCAGCATTTACTTCGATCGAGGAAGCTATCGTCAACATAGCATAGGCTGCACATCCCCATTCTTCATCTCCTCTGGCATTGGGGTCAGAAGCTTCGGACATTGCTGATGGAGAAAAGTTGCATTAATTTAGCGACAATTCATGCTGACCATTAGCTCTCTGTTTCACGTGTTTCCAGCCTGCGGAACTCAGATATGGTATGCTCTACACAGAACTATCGGCGACTCCCTTAGGTATCCGATACTTTTGAAATTCTAGGGCCAATCTTCCACGGTGTTCAAAGGCCATAAACCACGGGTGTGCACCCTCCGATCAGCCACCGATCGATGTTTGCCTTACGAGTTTAACCACTTAGACCATGTCCCGCAGTTTACCACAGAAATCCGACACTTCCCTGAGGCCAACAATCCTGCAGCAGACACTCTCAAGCGCCTGCAGCATCGACGATCCACTACCGACAGGCACAGACCTGGAAGCAATTGCTGTAGCCCAAACAACAGTTCCCTAGATCGAGCAGCTTCGAAACAGCAATTCCATACATGTAGCGCCAGTAATTTTTAAAACCTCGGGCGTAACTTCTATTTTGCGGCGTAATAGGCTCGAACACGACCAACAGTTTCTGCCACTTTTAGCCGACAACTTACAGCAAAGCCTCAGTGAAACTGGTCACCGAGTGACTCGTTTGGCCTTGTGTCGAAAGTGACGTACGTCTCCGGGCCTGTGCCTGTCTTCAGTGCCAAAGCGGTAAAATACATCGTCACACCAGATCTACATTAGGCAAATTCTCCGAGTGGGACGCAAGTTTCTGCCAAGTGCATGCTGATCCCGTGGGGTCTCCCTCATCAACGAATGGCTACGTCTGCGTCCTTAAGTGTTTAAGTCGTTTCTTTCTCTGGCCACAGGCCATACCTATTCCCGTTCCATCTCAGAGGAAGCTGCAATGACCTTCTTAACCGGATGCGTAAGTCAGTTCGGGTACGCTATTATCGTGACTCCCGCCGGCGGTTCTCGTTTCAAAGGGTGTCTTCCACGAGCTACTGAGCACATTCGGGCGCAGATAGAACTACACAACGATCTATCATCCTCAGGCTAACAACCTGATGGAACGATGCCATAGTCAACCCAAAGCTGCTCTCCGAGCTCGCGCTAACCCTTCATGGGGTGAACTTCTACTGATGATCCTCTCAGGACCAAGTAACACCGTGAAGGCCGACATGGATCTTACCCCGGAGGAACAGGTTTATGGTTGCGAACTACGACTTCTAAGTTAGTTAGTTTCTCCTTGGTCACCTGTAAATTTCAGTAACGCGGATTACGCAGAACATTTGTCACATCAAATGCGGGCGCTAAAGCCCACCCTACCACAAAAACACTCTCAGTAGCTATATACCCATCACTCTTGCTGCCGCCTGTCATGTGTATATTTGAGTAGACGCATTGCGGTCACCAAGCAGCCGGCTTTCTCTGGCGTGTTTCTCGCCGCCCAGTGAAAGAGAAAAAACACATTGTAGTGGCTGGAGGTATGAAAGGGACCGTCAGTAAGGACAGTCCTGAACCAACCTTCGTCGAAGTAGAACTCACTTGGGACAGCCCATCCAAAGCTCACAGTGGCTCATAACCTTCAGCCGGTCCTTCTGAGTCTGTGCTTGGCAAGTCCGTTACCAACTTTCCGCTACCGGCTGCAACACCTAACTCCACGGAGGATACAGCTACACCTGTCAAAAAAAGAAGTCGACAAGGCCGCGATCTGTGACGGCCAGCGAGATTTTCTGAATTTGTAACAGTAGCGTATATCCAAGCTTACTCTTAAAGTTCTTCTTGTGCATAGTTTAGTATTGCATGGCTGTGAGACCACGTAGTAGTGGTGGCAGCCCACTTTGCTCCGGCACGTCCTCCTCAGTCGAAACGCAGTCCACACCCCGATGCGTATCCTCCTTGCTTTTTTGGCCTTCCAGCTTGTCCCGTCAGCCAAAACCACATGGGCTTTCAGGGTCTCGCATAGCTCACACACAGCACTCAGTGGATTATGATTGGACTCATTTAACGCCGGAAGCTGGTTTGTTTACAAAGTCAATAACAATCACCGGCAAACGGAATCTTGTGACGTGCCAACAAGGAAAAACTCTACAATTCAACCGTCACTGAAAAAGTTGCGGGCAGAATCAACCTAGGCCGGATTATTCATTGGGGAGGATCCATAGCTGCCATCGACGCACAGCAACCAGGGTGGGCCACGGAGAACGGCTTGTGCTGGTCTCGATTTTGCTTTCAATCTTGGCGGACGGCACGGTAAGCGTCCCTATCCACTGAGGCCGACGTACCCGTCATGGGTTGAAACTCACCTTAGTCGGCTTTCCGGGGCAGGACCCCTTTGGTGCTACCGATGAGGCACGCAGTTGAAAAGACCAACAAATTTGTGCATCTGAGCAGTTACCCAAATTGGTGGCGCCAGTTGCCCCGCCTGTGTACACTGTCAGCAAGCCCTTGCTCACCTCCAGTAGACACGTTATTCCGCTCTAGCTTTTCGAGTTTTGCCTATTTGAGCCCTGCCAGTTTTAATCGTTATCGTGCTGCAAACCGAGGTCCAGGGGCTATAGACTCAATGCGGCATCAGGTCCTGACTTAACCTAGGAGGATCCTAAAAATCTCTGAGACCCGAATTAGTGGAAGAAGAAATTCGATTCTTGGACTTGAAGGCGGAATGCCGAATGTCCAGGTTCTTGCATAGGTGAGCTCTTTGGACTCCCGGTGACTAGACAGTTGGAAGAAACGAGTCTTTATTATTTGGCTATGATCAGGGAAGGTTCAGTTTAGACCTCCAATCCCCTCTTTCTTCTACAATATTTCGGTTCACACACCGCAAGGCCAATCTTCCCGGCAATCGGGATTATAAAGCGAGGGACGGTCGCCACTGGATGACGGTTCTACGGGGACTGAAGTGAAGATAGCTAGTTAGTTGTCCCACAAAAAGCGGAAGTACCGGCCCCTGGTCATACCACTCCAAATACTTCATGCACACCTCATCTGATCATTTTAACTCAGCCTTTGCGCTCACCCTTATTACATCCCCTGGCAGCTTATTCCATTCGTCAGCTACCCCAACAGCAGAAGACTGACTTCTGATCCGATCAACATCCCTTCTTTCTTGATCGTCAGTGCATGCCCTCTTGGACAGCCATCAGCTGGCAGATCAAATGAAGCCCCTCTCCGACCTTGTGCCTCAGTGAACCCTTTTAGTATTTGGAAAGGCACTACGATGTCATCTCTTCTTCATCCTTCTGAAGGAAGTAGTCCTGGTTGCTCTAACCCCTGTTCGCAGCACAAATGATTTTATTCTGAGAACTATCGCGTAAATAGCCGTTGTACTCGCTGGGGAGCCTTGACATCCCTCACCAAGTATGACCTCAAATCTCGGACAGTTTTTCAGGTGAGACCTCAAGCTAGACTTGGACAACATCAACAAGACCCTCGGGTTCCTGCAGCTGACCATCCTTCTCAGCTGGTACGGGGTTTTACGTGCTTTATGCATTACTTTCTGACACTAGCAACTTGGCCTAAGGTCAACTTGTACAATCACTCCGAGGTCCCGGGCCTCCATGAGCTGAGCAAGCGCAGCCCGATTGCCTTCTCGAGCCATACATCGGGTGGGCCGTGGTCCTTCCTCTTTGATGAGAAGCTGGTATTTTCTCAGACTGAGGGGAAGATCTCAAGCCCATGACCACTGGTATACCTCTTATAGACCAAGCCGAACCGCCGCTCTATCTGATGTTCCTATCATTTCAAAGTCGTCCGCAAACCAGAAGCCTGTCCGCCAGATCGTTATTGTATACCTGAAGCAACAGGGATCCCTGGGCCAACCCCGGGAAATGCCACTATGCGGTTTCCAGTTTTCCGGCAAGCAGCCTTTTGTTCTTACTCGGAAAGCCCCGTTCTTTAGGCTTATTGCAATCCGCTCCTGCATCTTCGCTGTAGGTTGAAACGAGTCCATCCTTGCTTCGAGCAGTCCTTGGTAGACCGAATACAATCCCTTTTGGAGCACCGGATAGCACACTTCCACCCTTCTGCCTGATCCACTCGACTGATTACCTAGTCCATCAAACTTGTAAGGTTGGGGGGATAAGAGCGCCTGTGCAGGAACCCATGCTGGCTGATGGTTACCAGATTGCTCCTCTCTGAATGACTCACTATTCTTTCTCGCAGTATTCTCCCGAGTGTATTAGGCACCACTGACATCAAGTTAATCGGCTTTTAACTAGTACGCGTGTCGCCTTCCTCACATTTTTAAAAGGGTGTGACCATTGACACAAGCAAGCACTTAGGTAGTGCGCTCCTGTCTAATGATGTTTTGAACAGCTTAGCTAGTGGTTTTGACAAGGTGGACGCTAGTGGCTTCGTTATTACCTAGGGGATGTCAACCCGCTTGGTAGCCTCAGGTACACCTAGCTTCTTCAGGCTGCTCAACACCTTTCCTGCGTTGATTTCTTCGTCCTACTTCCCCGGGCCTTCGTTGCCCTCGATCGTAGACAGCCCTTGAGCACCGTGGTCCTATGAACCTGTTGAAAGGATTCCAAAGGGTTCGCTGCTTCTGTCTGCTTGCTTATTGCCGCCCTTCCTGTGAGTCCCCGACCCCGCCCACGGCTTTCCTTGGTGCAGCCTTAGACTGAAAGTAAATGTAGTGTGCTTTCCGATTGCTTTTTGGGTTCCAAGCAGTACGTTCCTCGGAGTCCATCCTGCAGTGCTCCTGTATCCTAGATAGTCCAGTTCTCGTTCCTTTGAGCTGTAAGAAGGCCCGACAGCCGGTGGCGATTCTGTACTTATTGAGTGCCCTGTGCTTCGGCTTCACGGACTTTCTAATTCAGCTAGTCTATCACGGTGGCAGTCCACTTCGTTTCCCCCCTCTAGGGGTAGGACGGCCTCTATTATTTCGAACGGACCGCTCTTGATCCATCTCGGCCGGTGTTCTACGCTGTAGTCTTCGCTCACCATCCCGCAATCTCCCCGGAGGCCCAGTTCCTCCAAGAAATTTTCTTTCGTATGTGGGAAGTTCCTTCTGAATTTTCAGGCAAGTTAGTTTCTGGAGGATTGAGCCTAAACTGGAGTACGCCATGATCACTCTTACCTATGGGTTCCCTAACTTCTAGGTGATCTAGTTCATTTGAGGCTCCGATCATTTACAGAGCAGCGATTGACGGCGACGGACTCTAAAGAACAGATGCCAGAAATCCTCCCAACTGTTCTACGAGATTTGTGAATTTGACTATACTGACTTTACTTCGTAAAGCTCGCCCACACACCACACTGTTGCACGTTTGTTTATTTGTGTGAGATATTTGAACTTGGCCTTGAACAGTTTCTGACTGTCGGGCTTGAGCCAGGTGGCTCTGAACCTTTGTGTTTCACTGAGTCAATTTAGTAGCATGCTTGAGGCTTGCATATATTTGTACCTTTTTTGAATTTCAATTTAGCACAGTAGAAACTAGGAACCGATATTGTTCTAGTTCTGAGACTCGTTGGAATTGGCTAAGCTTTGCTCGATTTGCGAGAATTGAATTACGCTGGCCGAATCGACACCTTGTCACTTGAGTCACTTATTGATCAAAAGCTTTCCTGTGGGTCAGGTGGAACGATCTCTCCCCAGGTGAGCTATCAGGAGCGGTTTACCAGGTCCAATCTACTTTGAACGGGTTAAAATCACCCGCAACAAGTAACTTCCGCCCCGCGTTTGCAACCGTAGTGATGAAAGCAGGCAGATCGGCGTCCTCAGTACCTTCCACCCTTGGGCCTCAGTTGGTGAAAACAACCGACACTTTCGACCCCCTTGCAGCTATTACAACTTCTGCCGCTTGTACATTTCAAGTGACTAGTCGGCTGTTGTCAAAGCGGTCGTTTTATTTCGCTAGGAGAACCGTCCATCATATTCACCGTAAAGACTGAGACGTCCGGGAACAGTCCATGGCCTCCTTCGTCTGGTCTTAGCCGCATTTCAGAGGCTGCTATCACACCTGCTCCTAGTGTCCTGGCCTGTAGCTCCGGATAATTGCTACCCATATTTGCAGCATTTGCGTAGGGCACGAACACCGTAACCCACTACTCTATTTTCGTGTGGTTTCTAGCAAAGGGGGCGTCAGATGCTCGGGTCCTGAACGCGAGCATCCGAGCGGTTTTTTCGTACTACGGTTAGACTCCTGGTGCTGCTGCTGATGGTTGCCCTTTCCATCTTCTGGGCTGCCCTGGACATTTCCTTCCTTGGGGTCTTTGTGGGAGCCAGTTCCACCCATTCTCCTATACCGGTGATGTGACAGTCCAGTCCTTTTATAATGGAGCCGGGAGAAGCTTTCTTTACCCTGACGATGGGCTCCGTGGTGCTTGACCCTTTTTATTGTGCTAGCTTTTACTTTCGGAGAATTTAGTAAGGCCGTGTTATGGCCCAGAGTTCAGGTTTTCACCATTCCCTGACGGACTACAGCAGACTTATCACCAGACACCATATCTATTTCTCGCTTTGAGATCCGTCTAACAAGCCCGCCTACAGCTAACAGGGCTTTCCTGTGATGACGGTTTGTGAACTCGACAAGCATAGGTCTTGGTTCGCACTCTTTAGAGTCATTCACCTCATCTCACCACCTCACCCTCATGACTCTTTTCGAGGCTGTGCCCGGGAATTTCCACAGCCCGGAGCAAGCTGACCAGGGGGTATCTCATTGCCCAGTCTCTCTGCTGGCCAGTTTTCACAAACGGTCCTGGAATTCCGTGAGCTAAAACGTTCCGGTTCCGTCCCAGGGCGATATCATTATTCTTCCCCAAAGTAGTCTGAATTTAAGGGATCTTATTCGTGCTTTTGTTCTAACTTACTCACCCGTTCCTTTAGGTCCACGTCATGGGTCGGCATCACTACAGCTGCTTGTCGTCCTGCATTTGTCCTAGAGTTCTTCAGGTTACCGGGCTTCGGCTCGTGTTCGATGCCGCCCTTTCTTCCGAGGGTTCAATTATTTCTGCCTTCTTTTTGACGACCTTTGCCTCACCGGCTGTCTTAATATCTGTCCTTATTAGTTTTTTGCTTCTCGGGAATATAAAGTTTGAATTCATCACATTCACAGCACAGCTGGTAGTGACTCTTGCTCAATCTCGCGCGATTCGTGTGGAACAAAGTTTGACGGGCGTCACAGTGAATTCATTCAGTGCCAGCCTACATATTCCCATCGGAGCTCCGAGGCCTTCCACACTATTCATCCACCGACCTGCTCAGTTTGGATTTTGGCCGCTATTTTGCCTATGTTGCCAGCATAACCGAATGAGAAGTGCCATATGAGCAGTACTGGAAGCTCAAAATACCTGATGGGAAAGATCTAAGACTGAGATCGACCTATAACTGGGAGGATGACCGATTGGTAGGTCATGACAAGCTGGCTCACTAAGTTGTAGTCTTGCCGGCAAACACAACCGTTTACGCTTGCTCGTTCCTCTTGCGCCTAATTGACGTTGTTATTTTAAGCCAGGTATTCACTTCCTACGATTCTACCGACTTGGTATGTTTTTTCTTCTCCCTCTTTTCCATGCAGCCCAAAGACACGTTGTAGGGTAGTCTACTACAAACTCATCGGGAGGAAAACTGGCGTACAGCTGGCGGAGCACCGGCACAAATATCTGTTCTGGGGTCTCAATCAAGAGTAGAAAGGGGTGAGACTCATGCTCCTTTTGCTTCTAATTAGAACTTGCAAACTTTCAACTGGATTAAATTCGTTGTTTGTCAAGGTCAATAATCCGGGCGGATCGCGTAACTTCGCTCTCCTATATCGCGTTCGTCATGTATAACTCCCATTACGCCTGTAAGTCTTATCAAAATTAGGCTAGGAAGACGAACCCCATACTGCTGCTTTGTTGGTATTTTCATTTCTGGCTTACATCACTGTAAAACTCGAGCTTCACACGTACAAATTTGTGCCTTAAGGGACACTTCGAATTTAAATGCCCTGTCTTTTGGCTAAACAGGCTGATAAACTTCAGTTTGCTCAAGGAAGTGGTGGCATATTTCTGTGTTTCTAAAGTTTTCCGGATCGAATGACATGAAAAACTAATTCGAGTTTGGATTAGTTTCCATTATGCATAATAATCTGCATAATCAATATTGATACCATTATAGATTATGCAGAGGTACGACCCTCACGGGACTTTCACGGGGCCATATGATGCATTCCAGTGCTGTCTGCGTTATTCTTTGCTCGAGCAAAGATCCCAAGCAGCACTGCCCAACGTTTGCCCAATTGGGCTAGGGTTGGGCAAACGTTGGGCTTGCCCATCGCAACGTTGGGCAACTCCATTGAAATGCGTTGGGCAGAGCTACCAGCGCCCAATTGGGCTAGGGTTGGGCATGCCCAACGCATCGAAAAAATCGCGAAAAACGGCTTTTCACTTTTCGCCAATTATTCCAATTTCGCCCAATCGCCCAATATCATTAAAGTATTCTCCTTCCTTTCGAGCTTAACCACTAAATTAACCCTATATATATGAGCAAAATGACCATTTTATTAAAAAAAGTAGATAAATTTATTGGAAACAAAGTCGGATTTATTTGACAAAAAACCGCTTTTCCATCAATCCATTCTCCGCGAGGATGTTCCTGGCTCTTCTTCTTGATGCTCACGGGATCTGGAAAATCAATTCAGGGAAATGCGGATGTTAGTTACATCATTGGCAAATGAAGTAAAAAAGCTGTATCGCGAGTTTTAAACGTTAGGCATTTAAAGAACAATAGTTCCGCACTAGATTATATATATATATATATATATATATATATATATATATATATATATATATATATATATATATTCAACTATATTACTAGACACTAGACAAAATTTCCACTTAGGAAACTGCCAAGTTACAACGGAGAAACCGGTAATAAATCCCATGTCCAAGTAAGCATATAAACCAATGTAAAACGTAATGGCAAAACATTTTAACGAAGCAATTTGCAGAAAATAAAATTGTTTCGGGACACCATATATAGGAGAATAGCGTACCGTCCTAGCCGTCTTCCTTCGCCTCGATCCCGAGCGTTGATGAACCAGCGCTTTATATGTCTGTCAATGACAGACGTTGGCTCGTTGGAGAATCGCTCCATTTCTTTTATAGCATCTGATGTTTTGTATGATAATAAATGTGAACAACCTACCCTTAACGGCGGCGATCAACTTATGGTCGTTTACGGCCTTTCTTTGAGGGCTCCCTAGCCAACAACGGTGAAGGGCAACTTCGTCACCGATGGATGCGAAAAGCATGCTACGCACAGTTTCAGCCAAATCGCAATCCGCAAACCGTTTGAGCGTTGCCACCTGAAAAGGTTCAGGTAAAATGGATATACTTACCATGCTCGCATACACTTCGGGCGAGCTCAGAGTCTCGTGGAGTTTCTGAAATTCCCCCCACGTCTCGGCTCTTCGCGCCTTGGACGGCACAGCTGATGCGTGCGTGGCACCCAACGCGACGGTTAGCCCATCAAGGGCACGTTCGACCTTGCGGAAACGGTCGCTCATGGCGTTCATCGTACCTATAATCATACATGATTATATGTAGTAGTCACTCACGCATAACTTCACGCAAATCCTTGCTGAATCTGTCGATTGGCCCTTCGCTTGTTGCGGAAGCAGTAACATTTCTATATGATTAGTTGTTCATGACATTTGATAATTACGGTTACCCATGGTCTTTCAATGGACTCCGGTGAATAACAGTAACCGGAGGTTTGCGTGCCGCAATTGAGGTTGACGTGATATTGGGCATTGTGTCAGATAAACTAAATGCACAAGTTTTACAGGAATAAAATAGTTGTCTTACAATGGAACGCGAAGTGCTCTCTCCAAAACAGGTGGCGGAGACGGCGGCATTTCGAAAGATCCACAGGGTTCACGAGATACCAACGTGCGCCCCTCCTCAAAACTGTCATCCGACGTTAACTGTGTCGGTACCCTTTAAACAGTGTTAACTCATAATCCTTCCTACCTCCTGCGAACTGAATAGCGCTGGCCAAACAGTGTCTTGTTTAAGTGATCCAATAAGGCTTTTCATTTCTCTTATGGGAAATGAGCATATGCTCGCTCACAACACATATTTAGGATTCTCCTCAGTTAAGTCAAGACCTGCTCCCGTATAGAGTCTATAGCCCCTGGTCCTCGGTTTGTGAGACGATAGCGAATATACTCGGCAGCGCGCAAAGCAGAACTCAAAACGCTGGAGCGGGACAACGTGTGTATTGGAGGAGCGCAGCGGCGTGCAGACGACGTACACAGGCGGAGCGAGTGATACCACCAAAAACGGTAATTGTTCAAATAAACAAATTTGTTAGTCTTTGTCATCGAGTGCTTTATTGGTAGTACTACAGGAGTCTCCCCCTAGAAGGCCGACGCAGTTGGGCTTCGACCCGTGATAGGTACGTCGGCTTCGGTGGCGAGAGACGTTTTCCATACCTCCCGCCGCGGTCGAACACAACAGCGAAGCCAGCACAAGCCGTTATCCATGACTCACACTGGTCGCTGTGCGTCGATCGCAAAATTGCGTCCTCCTTAAAATTTTATCCGACCGGGTAGATCCTGCTTGTGACCTGGCAGTGGTGATTGTGTTGTAGGGTTTGTCGTTGTCGGCATATCCCAAAGTTCCGTTTCCCTGTGGTTGTTATTGCCTTCGTAAACGAGCTAGCGTCCGGCGTCAAATGAGTCCAGTTGCGATCCAATGAGCGTTATGTTGGAGCCGGGCGAGATCCTGGAATTCCATAGGGTTCTGTCCGACGGGGCTAGCTGGAAGGCAAGAAACACAAGGAAGCTGCGCCTAGAGGCGCGATCGGATATTTGACTGAGGGGGACTTGCCGGTGCAATACAGGCTGCCGCCACCCTTGTCGTGATCACTACGTGGTCGTGCATTCATGCATAATAGGACTATGTACAAGATGAATATGAAAAGTAAACTTAAATATATACAGTTGTTACATATTCAGAAAACCTCGTTGGCTGTCGCAGCTCGCAGCCGCGTCGATTTCTCCTGTTGACGGGTGCAGCTGTGTCTTCCGTGGAGTTTGGTGTTGCAACAGGTAACGAGGGGTCGTTAGTGGGAGTAACAGGGGCCGACTCGGGACGACTAAACGAAGGTTGTGAGCAGGTGGGGACACTGAGAGGATTGTTCGAGGTGGGTTCTGCCTCGATGAAGGCTGGTTTGAGGCGGTCTATACTGATGGTCTCCTTCCTGCCCTCGACGCCCACCACGTATTTCTTTTCCTTTCGCTACACGATGCAGAACGGGCCAGAGTAAGCCGCTTGTAGTGGTGATCGCACTGCATCTACTCGAATAAACACATGGCTGGCGGTCGCTAGAGTGATAGGTATGTAGTTGCTGAGGGTTTGTTCTCGTGGTGGGGTGAGCTTTATCACCTGCCTTTGGTGCGACAACCGTTTTGCGTAATCCCCGTAATTAAAACTCACAGGTGGTAATGGAGAAATCAACTCACCTGGAAGTCGTAGTGTGCAACCGTAAACTAGTTCAGCCGCCGTAACACCCATATCGGCTTTAACAGTGTTACGCAGTCCTAAGAGGACGATCGGCAAAGCTTCACTCCATAATGGGTTATCACGAGCACGAAGGGCAGCTTTCAGCTGGCGACGGAATCGCCCCACTATGCCATTGGCCTGAGGATGATAGGCCGTCGTCTTGTTGTGTCGGCAACCGAGTGTGTTCAGTAGCTCGTGGAAGGCGCCGTCAAAATGAGAACCGCGGTCGGTGGTCACGATAGCAGGGCAACCGAACTGGCTCACCCAACCAGTTAGAAATGCTTTTGCAGCTTCCTCTGAGGTTGGACGAGGAATGGGTGTGGCCTGTGGCCAGCGAATGAAACGATCTACGCAAGTGAGGATGTAGATGCAGCCATTGGATGGCGGAAGTGGCCCCACGAGATCCACATGCACATGATGAAAGCGTGCGTCCGGCTCGCAGAATGTGCCTAACATAGATTTGGTGTGATGATGTATTTTAACTTGTTGGCATTGAAGACGATCGCGGGCTCAAAGACGTACGTCACGTTTGACGCAAGGTCAAACGAATCACTCGGTGACTAGTTTCACTGATGCAGTTACACCAGGGTGCGATAAGTTGTGGAGGCTGATAAAAACTTGTCGGCGAAAGCTGGCAGGAACTAGTCGTCGGGGTCGACCCTGTGACACATCGCAAATGATAGTTACGTCCGAAGTTGGAAGGGCCACTGGCACTAGGTGCAGGGAGCTGCTGTTTCTGAGTTGCTCTACCTCAGGATCTGTTGTTTGGGCTGCGGCGATTGCTTCTAGGTCTACGCCCATGGGTAGTGGGTCGTTGATATTGTGAACGCGTGAGGGTGCGTCTGCTACGGGATTGTGTGCCCCAGAGACGTGTCGAATATCCGTAGTAAACTGCGAAACATAGTCTAAGTGGCAAATTTCGTGTGGTGAACATCGGTCAGAAGTTGACTGGAGAGCGTAAACTAGTGGTTTATGATCTGTGAACACTGTGAACACGGCCCTCGAGTGTGTGCCAGACGTGTCGGATATCCAAATAGATTGCCAGTAGTTCTCTGCTGAACGTACTATATCGGGATTCCGCAGGTTGAAGACGCTTGGAGAAGAAAGCTATTGGTTGCCATGAATTGTTGACGAATTGCTGCGACACTGCTCCAACAGCCGTGTCCAAAGCATCTGTTCCTAATGCCAGGGGAGCAGAAGGATCGGGATGTGAAAGGAGTGCTACGTTGGCGATAACTTCCTTGATCAAAGGAAAGGCTGCCTGTGCCATGTCGGGAAAAATGAATTTCCGCTTACCTCCACGTAAAAGGTCTGTTAGAGGCTGCATTATTTCGGCGCAGTGTGGGATGAACCGGCGATAAAAGTCAACCAGGCCAGAAAATTGGCACAATTGTCGGTAAGAGTGAGGCTCAGGATGGTCGCGAATTGCCGTCACCTTGTCAGGCAGGGGCTGTATGCCTGAGGCTGAGATCTCGTGACCTAGGAACGTGATGGTCCTCCTACCTAATTCGCACTTGCTAGGGTTAATAGTTACACCGTGTTGGCTATGGCGCTCAAAAGAAGCACGCAGGTGTGCCATATGCTCTTGTTTTGAAGAACTTGCCACCAAAATATCGCCTAAGTACATGTGAACATTTTGCAAACCGCGTGTTGCTTCATGCATAAATCTTTGAAAGGTTTGGGCTGCATTGCTGAGCCCAAAAGGCATGCGCAAAAACTCGAATAGTCCGAATAGAGTTGTGACAGCGGTTTTAGGGATGTCAGCTTCTGCTACTGGGATTTGGTGGTTGGCTCTACCGAGGTCAATTCGGCTGAAAACAGAACAACCAGACGGGGTAGAAGTAAGATCTTGAATATGTGGGATGGAGTACGTGTCTGGGATAGTAGCCTGGTTGAGGGCCCTATAGTCACCGCACGGGCGCCAGTCATCACTAGGTTTAGGAACCATGTGAAGGAGCGAGACCCAAAGGCTACTGGACGGGCGTATTATGCCTAATTCTAGCATGTGTTCGAACTCAGCCTGTGCTACGCGGAGCTTGTCTAGGGTCAAGCGACCTGGTCGGCTAAATGCTGGGGGTCCTTTAGTGACAATATGGTGGGTAACGTTAGTGGTCACCGCAGGAAGGGGGCCAGATTGTCTTAGCATTGCCGGGTAAGCTGAAAGTAGGGCTGCGTAGGGGTGTTCGGCCTGAGGTTTGATGTATAGGGGCGTGATGGGATTCACGGAGGAATACGAACCGGTTACGGAAAGAGAAGTCGGCCGGTCGACAACTCTCCGGCCTTGTGCATCAATCAGGAGGTCGAAATGGTCAAGGAAATCGATGCCTTGTATGGGATAAGGGACGTTTACTACTATGAACACCCAGCGAAAGGTGCGGCGTAATCCTAAGTTGGGCGTGAGTGACTTACGGCCGTAAGTAGCAATAGGAGTGCCATTGGCAGCACGGAGTTGTTGGACTGACGGGTTAGTTGCATCACTTGCCTCCTTTGGAATGACACTAACTGCTGCACCGGTGTCAATAAGAAACAGGTTATTGGGAACTAAACCTTGAACATGCAACAGACGACTGCTATTATAGCTTCCGACCGCGTTAGTCGTCGGAACAAGTCAGAATTTTAGTTTCCCTGTTTGGCACCTGGGAAGGTGCAACCGGCTTCGCAGCGCCGGGCCTTCTCCCCAAACCGTTTGTGGTATCGGCAGTACGTTGATGGAGATGGGTTAACCAGGCGGTCAGGTGAAGGGCTTCTGAGACGTTCACGTCGGTCAGAGTTGTGATGAGATTATTGGTTTCTACAGTGAGAACAACCAGGAGAGGAAAAACGTCTGAAAGCCCGCTCGAAAGCAACTATCAGAGTGTCCTCGGAGTGTGTTCCTACAGTGGAAGCGGTGGTCTGAGGGCTGCTCGAGTTTGTTACAGCAGTAATTTGTGGATGGTACCGTTCCATAATACCGTCCGCTAGTTTGGCCGCTTCTGTGAGCTTAAGGTGTCTAGAAACCTCGAGCAGTGTTTGAAGATTGGGTGGTAGTGGCTGTATCCACAACCCTTTAAGGACGTTTTCCTCTAAAAGTTGCCCTGCCAGCTGCTGCATTTCTCTCAGTAATACAGAGGGCTTCTTGCCACCTAACTCTATCCCTTGGGTCAGCCGTTCTAGTCTGGACGATTCTGACGGTAAAATACAAGAGATTACCGCGTCTTTCACGGCTGTGTAAGAACTGTTATTGAATATTACGTCGCGTATCTGAGTAGCAATGTCACGGGGAAGGCGACCGATAGTCCACAAGTAACGGGTTCGCTCGCTTGTGATTCTATGTGATTCAAACTCCGCCTCTAACATATGAAACCAGAGTTGGGGGTCATCAGTAAAAAACAGAGGGACGGCTAGGGAGACTGTCGAAACGGACGGTTCCGGATAAGGTTTGCGGTCGTTGCTAGCCATAGTTGCAATGGTCAATTCTGCAACCCTGAAACACTTATAATATCCATATGGGAAAAAATATAAAAGGGATATGGTAGCGGAAATCAGGAATTTACCGTCTATATGTCGGAAAAAGTGTATATGTAAACGAATGAATATGATTGAGTGACTTACGAGTGTTCTTCGAGAATTGAATTTGTTGTTCGGGCTCACCAGTTTAGGATTCTCCTCAGTTAAGTCAAGACCTGCTCCCGTATAGAGTCTATAGCCCCTGGTCCTCGGTTTGTGAGACGATAGCGAATATACTCGGCAGCGCGCAAAGCAGAACTCAAAACGCTGGAGCGGGACAACGTGTGTATTGGAGGAGCGCAGCGGCGTGCAGACGACGTACACAGGCGGAGCAAGTGGTACCACCAAAAACGGTAATTGTTCAAATAAACAAATTTGTTAGTCTTTGTCATCGAGTGCTTTATTGGTAGCACTACACATACCCTCTCGACAAATCGCAGTTTTTTAATTTCAGTCTTCAAGCCTCGAAATTAGAGGCAGAGAGAAGTCTCCCGTATGAACCTTATCACAGCAGCTCTTGGGTATGTCTCAGTCTTCAGTCTTCAGGTAAAGGGCAGTGGAAAGTCTTCCCGTTACCCGTATGAGCCCTCTCACATCGTACTCTATTGACTCGGCTGGATGTTAGTGCTCCGTCAATAAACCTTCAGAGTCTGATCCAATTTCCTCTTGAATAGTGTCTCAGTTTCCTCTCCCACCACTTCGGTCGGTAGAGCGTTCGAGAGATTGGTCACTCTCCTTGACAATCGATAGATGGCCGGTAAGCCGGTGGAATGCACCTTAAGAAGCGTCAGGGTGTGTCCTCTGGTACGATCATTATTCCTGAGCGGGAATTCCGGCTGTAGTTCCCGGCCCAGCTCACCATGGATTATTCGCCTGGCATAGATGAGGTCGCCTCGAATACGTCGATAGGCAATGGAAAACAACTCAGAGTACCTGCCGGTGCCCAATACTCCCTTAAAAATAGTATTTTACAAAGGAGGTAAGGTGAATTTCCTTGTTATGAGCCATCCTTGAAGCAACGGGTAAAATTCTCCAACTTATACTACATTAATAAAACAGTCCCAAAATAGTCCCTCGAGGGAAAGTTTTAGGACTAAATGCTCGCTTTGTGCTAACCAGCCCTAGAGTTTTTCAATAAAGTAGAATTATTTTCCCATTTTTTAGACTTATCCGAACCTAATGATATAACAAAAACAATTCTCAAACTAATTACTAAAAATAGTTTCTCGCGAGGCAAATATTTACGAGACATATTTTGGTCTTATAGATAACGTTTTCCCATATATAAGCATTTACTGTTTATAAGGCAAATGTGGACCCACGAACTCATGACTCACCGTCTCCTGATTGAGTCACTGTGTGGTACTTTCACTGAACTCCCAGGTGACACTCAGGAGGACAATTATGCTACTTTGATCGTCTACAAATTATAAAAGACCTACCAGCTAGTTTATGAACCCTCACATTAACATTTTAAATCAAGGTTGCGTTATCGTATTTATGTAGGTTGAAAGTTGGCTACAAATTTATTCATTGGACAAAAGATGTAATATTCGATGAAGTAAAACATCAAATTTAAAATTTTTTATTATCAGGTAATACTTTAGCCCCAGTCAGCGCAGTAGTCCCAGAACGTCTCAAGTGAGCCTCAAAAAGGTCCAGTAAAACACCCAATTCAACTCCGTTTGAAACGCTCGGGAGACTTTGTGGGGACTATTCGTGAACACACTGAGAATGCAGCGGCCATGGTGAACTTCCTTGAAAATTATTTGGTATAATACACCTACTTTTCAGTGCCAAATATCTCAATCAACTGTAACACATGGCAAAGAGGTAGACGTATACTTTTAGGCAATGGACCCAGTTTGAATTAACGGACAAAGTTCTCCAACTTATACCATATTATTTAAATGGTTTCGAAATTGTGCCACGCGGGGCTATTCTGGGATTAAATGGTCCCTCTTCGTGCTGACCGGGCTAATAATTTAGTGCTTTTCAAAAAAGTAAGATCATTTTTCTACTTTTAGACCTTTCTGACTGTGATGAAGCGAAACATTTTGAATTGTATGACGAAAAATAGTCCCTTAAAGGGTTCATTAGAACCAAAAATGCGTCCTCGTTCTGACAGTGGTGCTTTGCATGCCCAAAAGAAAAGCTGAGCATGATTCTCGTGAACACTGTTGATTATCTCTTTAGGGGACACAGAGGTTAGTCAGCGCTGACCATCTGAGTGTAGCTTTGGAGGCCACTCAAAAGCAGAGATAGACCGACAATCAGGGGACTCCTATATCAAATTTAGGACTTTCTTATTAGCTAAGGTATGATAACATTTCTTAACGTATTCAAAAGGGTAAATCCTCGTGGATCACAAAGTCAAAATTGAGTAGCCCTTAGGGGACACTCAGAGGACCGTAAAATGTCCCCTGTGCTGTCTGGGTAGGCAAAAGTTAGAATTATTTTACATGCCAATCTATAATGTCTTGTATTTTTGTAGTTTCTGCAGCTTACGTTACCCACTGCGTAGTATATCTGCTATACAATAGAAAAATAACCACTTTCAACTGAAGTATTCACACTGCCAATAGCGGCTGTTGTCTCTTGATTTTTACAGCCATATCATGTGACCATTTATTCCGTCTTTATCAGTGCGGGGCATGTTCATCTCGCCGACAACATCCGTTGAGGTAATATGATAAGATGCAATGCTGTACTTTAGAAGTATGCACCGACTATGATTGCATGAATGGCACTTCTTTCGAAGCCAAACTTTTAGCTGCGCACTACCTGGCAGAAAATGTGTTTCAGATAGATGGGACTAGAACATCTGTTTAAATTGATGAGTCTGGTCAAGATTTTCGGATATCGTTTATCAATACCTAGTTTTTGTCCGTCTGGGGTCGTTGCTTCTTATACAACGGCACCATCTAGCGTCATGAGCCACGAAGAATGTGCTAAGAATCTGCAGGCTAAGGAATAGAGTACAGCGACCAAGAGCAAATGTCATTTTGTTGGTTGAGGAAAAAGCTTTGTTTACAGTAGTTGCGCTGTTTAAACAATAAGCATCTTGAATCTCATGAAATATTTTGTCAGGGCTACTAACAGCCACTGCTGGAACAGCTGTATCACAGACTTGTGGGCATTTCAAAGTGAATGCTGGACATTATTCAAGTAGCAGCTTCTGTATCTACACTTAATTCTTAAAGGGGCAGCAATGATAGCTTATGTGCATATAACTGACAAAATTAGGGAGGTCACAAGTAACGCACCTTTATTCGAACGATATGGAAACGATGTGTACAGTGCACATATCTTGTACTGGTTAATTGATGCACTTCATGGAGAAAAAGTTAGCTACTGCATTAGTCTGTTTAAAAAATATAAATTAAAACAAGTGTTTATTCACAGCATGCACTACCTCTGTTCGTTGTTAAAAAAATCGGAAAACGAGTTTGACCTTTGGCCTAAAGGTGAGCTAAAATAGTGAACTTTTCAAGAACCTTATCTGTTGCCTTGGCGTTTTGTAGCCCTCCACTGGCTCTAGCGAGAAGACTGTTCTGGCTTGGAGCCACCCCAGTTTATTATTAAAAAAGATTGTTTACATAAGAAATGTGCTGGCTATAACCAAAACTTTGCAAGAAAGCCCACTGGTCTCCGGATCAAGTACTGAATATAAACTGGTTAAGGTGGTTGAGACATGTGTTACGCATACACACCAACAGACCTCCTCGGCGTACGCTGTTCTCTGAGGCAGGTGATGATTGGAAGGTAGGTCGAGATGGTCGGTTCATGACGTGGCAAAAAGGTATGAAAACCTTGACCAGTGAACCGGACCACATGGGACGTGTTAGACTTCCAGGTTAGGGTCCACGTGATCCGCTTACTAAATGGTTGGGGATATTAAGTGATGTGGGTAGGTGTCTCGGCCAGTGCCGTAGTCGCATTCGGACTCTTTTCTTACCGTCTTTATTTCCGCTTGATTCTTTAACTTTTTGGATCTTTATCACTATGTTTCTGTTCTTTTCGCCCTTTGCTGGATGATGCCGGAAGGTAGAAACCGAAACCAGGGCACAGAAGTGCGAGGTTAATGGTTGAATAAGCTAAAACTGAAACTGAAACTGGTCGAATGACAGTCCAAAATGACCGATCTGGATAGTTCCTCTGGATTTGCTTGAGTTGGTTGATTCGCCTTTGGTCGGTTTAGGAAAGTGTTAGAGGCTGATTGATCTACTGATCACTTGACTGGCTCCAGTCGATCACGTGCGGTCTACTTTTCTGTCTTCGACAATGCTGTTGATTCTAGACAAGCCATGGTGAGTTGTTTGCCACTGAACCAACTCCTCTATTGGCAATGTACCAGCCCATACCTTTACACTGGGGTTATGATTTAAGTGGCAATACTTTGCCACAGCTCACCCAGTGCAGTATCAAATCCTCCTTTTCAACCATACGAGATGCCGGTGGGATCAACAGTTTTGTAGAACAAGATGATAACCGTACATCACTAGATCTTTAACCGATTTCATCCCTTTCAGCTGTGGCAGATGTCCGGTTGAACCTGTTGAAATAGAACTTTATCAACAGCTCCCGTCTTAAGTCATTGTATCCCTCACGTTCTGTTCCAAAGTTTCTATGGACGACTTGCACATGCCATATTAGCTCACGAATGTAAATCAAAAGGATGACAGCACCGAGTGTCACATGGCAGATGTTTTAACACCCACGAAAAAACATTGGTTAAAGCAAAAGAAAATCAAACCCAAACCCGGAAGTTCAGTCAGATGCCTTGTTTGTCTGCCCAATTAGGTTGTCAAGACGCCTGCTAGCTCGGCTCCAGTTTTGTTGCATAGCTCGAAATATTCAATCAGCTGAAAAGTTAAGCCTCAGGTGGTGTGGAGGCTTATTGTTTATTACTTGATCGTTCAGAATTGACAAGCCCAAACCAATTGGAAACTCAGCATCGGGATGGTTTTCTCCACTTTCTGACACAAGTCATCCCAAAAAATGTTACCGATGGATGGCTGAAAGCTAGTATGTTCCGAGTTGAAACTTATTAGTAGTAGTGGTAGTAGTGCTAGTAATATCCGTTTTTTTTCGGTAGACAAAATTAACCCTAACCCACGCATAAATTGGCTCCCCTGGAGATCGATTCTACAAACCTCTATTTTTTCATGGGACGTAGGAATACCCGAAAATATGTGTTTAACCTTCTACGTAGCTATTAGAGATACTCTAGGGGAGGTTCAATAGTGTGTCTGTTTGGCGTTTTCAAGTCGAACGATACTTCGAAATCCAAGATTGCTGCCAAAGATAAAATAAAGAGACATGGAAGCCTCCGGCGAATCTTCAGGTAAAGAATGAATAGAAAACCAATCGTGAACCTCACAACCACAAGTCTATTTCTGCAACAAAAGTAACCATGACATTTGCACGGAAAGAAACCCATATTCGAAGGGACTTTATCCCTTTATGAAAAAGGTCCGTTTTGCTCAGAGCCAACGGTTCTCACGAAGGTTGATTGTAAGGTACTTCGGGAATGGACAAAAACCACGGTCGTCTCTTCGAAAATGGTATACGTTAGACAGAAAACCCAGTACAACTCCTAATTTCTCCATTACATAGGTAATTATAAAACAGATGGCTGAAAGACGCTAAGCTCGATGATGTAGAAAGCTGGACTGTTTCGCCTAAGTGGAGCCTTAAATTCTACGGCTTTATCTGAGCACGACACAATTGCCTGGTCATTGCAGGGTGACGGTGCTCAAAAACCATAGCTAGGTAGGAGCATAGTGCCTCACGGATGCATGCGTGACGATATCGAGGCAAGTTGTTGGATAAACTGATCAGTTTCTTCTGACATCTCGGGCTGAAAAGTGTGGAATCCACTTTAGTTGAGAAAATGGGATAAGCGTAGAGCATGAACTTCGTCAATTACCCCTTCGACATCGAACACTCAAACAATGAGGGAAGAAATAGCAGAATTAGTTCTCAGTGGCAACAGACATGAGAATTTATTTCCGTAAATGCACAGTTACTTATCGAAAAGCCTTCGCATCACACTACTTCAATATCCGTCAAAGTTATGATACATGGAATACCGTATGGTTGCTTTCTTTTCAGTGAAAATGCTGCGGAGGATGATTTATGTTTTATGTGTGTAATAAAATTCTGCGACCTCGTTTTTCCCCTAAGCGCCATTTTTTGTGTCGAATATGGCTGTTTTCTTCCGTAGTGTTTAGGAACTGAAGGGGCGTGCATTTTTTTACACTACTAATACACATTCAGCAGTTTGTGTTCCAGTCACCACAGTTTTTATTTGATCTTCCCAAAAGTGACCAGTTTTGGTAATTTTGCTATATTCTACGTATCTAACCAGCTCTGTTAGTCAAATAACATTTGATAAGTATAGGGTGTGTTGGGGAGCTTACTTTCTAAACTTCACTTCAGTCACATTTTAATGAGCCTGGCCAGTTTGTGACTGCATTTTGACCATCAAGTTGGCAGTCGTACTACTTGGGGTGCTTGTTCTCATTGCATCAGTCTTGTTGCCATTCTATCCCTGTATCAAGAGCCTGGCAAGCGCTTAAATTTGGTAGCATTCTGCAGCAATTAAAATTTCGTCATAACGTTTTGAAAGGAAGCATTGCCGATTTTCGTTTTTCTTATCACTTGTTTAGTACCATGTTTAAAGCCAAGTTGTATATCTAATTGGAAATTCTGGTTCATTCTTCCAAGCAAACTGATTTTGTTGTGTCAGCAGACAAACCCCTGGATTATCCCCCGGTCAGTGATTTCTCAACCGTCCAACTCCAAAGGAAAGTAACCACGAACAGAGTGCGGAAACTGTATTCAATTGTGACAAAAAACCAGTGCTTCAATAGCGAGAGGCAAGGAATACATGAACATATGTGGCGTTATTGATTGCCCCGTATGGCGCGCAGGTGTAATTCGTTAAGTCGGGCCACAGTACTTCACGAGTCCGATTGGTTGGCGAGTTGGTGTGAAGGGTAGGCAGTAGCTTATTTGTTAGTGGTCGATGTGAACAGTAACGTGTAATGGACAGATTGGTTCATGGGCACACGCGTCACGACTGCACTTTTGTTTGGGATATGCGAGCCTTGCCATTGGTTAGTGATCACAAAGCGCCCTGTCCGTGAGTTGGAAGAGTGTGGATTTTCGCCTCGTTGATGACGTGCTTCCAGGGAGATTTTCGACTCCCCGACATACTGAATTCATTTAAAATGTTAGGTCTGATTGATGTGTGATTTCTCGGCTCGGTGGAAGAAGATAAACTAAATAATTCTCGTAGGTTTTATTGTACTTGAGTTTTATGTCATTGATTCAGATAATATCTGTGGCAGAAGTTTCTTACCCGAACCTTAAGTGCTATGGTTTTTGCACGGATTCAGCCAAGTTCTGTTTGATCCTTTGAGCGGAAATCTTGAGTGTTATCTTTGAAGAATACCTCAGATGGCAACCCCAGGTGTAAGATTATGGAACCAGTGAGGAGAAAACCAATAAATAGATGATGAATGTTTGCGAATACAAAGAAACCATTGGCAATGAATTGTCGCAATAGTTGTAATGAAACTCCGGCTAGATGGTTCAAGAGACGCCTCCACCTTATCACACAATCATCAAGGTACAAACCTTGAGCAACCTCCAGCCAAAATTGTGTTGCTTACTCTAAATTATGCTCATTCTTTAGCGGATTTGGCTACAGTTCGTGCCTAAACTATACCTATGAATGACAAGAACACGATGATTTTTTCATGACAACATTTGTGAGCTTAAGTAGTCATCTCTCCTATTTTCCAACAACGAATTACAATCACATCAGAGCACGATCCGCTCAAACAGGCTCCACTTACAAGAGCGAAGCACGTGAGCTCTCTAAATGAATTAACTGCGCTCTCAACATTGCCTACACGGTGTTCCTACCATATTAAAACAATGCTATGAAAACATCGGTATTCAAGTACTGACAATCTTTGTATATTCTCCACCCGTAGTGGCCATGTCTCCGAACCACACATGAGCACTAGCTTGATTGCTGCAGCATAGATAAACGGATATCATGTCGACACCACAGGTGACTGAAGTTGGCAAAAGCCTTCTGTATACACAAAGACACTTCACCCGATATCGGACCTCCAGATGAAATACAGCTACCCGGATAACAGAACTTGTTCACCTGGTTTATAGTCTCCCCAAAACAGAGAAAAGCTTGGTGTTGGACCAACACAATCCAACAAAAGCATCATATACTACAAAGATGCAAAAGGCATAACAAACGTTATTGCACAGCCCGTCAGTCTGTCTAGAAAACTTGCAACTTACCTGGATCTTCACTTAGAAGAACTATATCGTTCGCATATTCAAGGCGTGACACCTTTCCACCTGGGGAAAGTTTAGTACTTCTATCTTCATCTGAAAAACGCGTGGCCTGTAGGACCCTATCGGTCACGAAGTTAAGAAGAAAAGGAGAAAGAGAGCATTTATAGCGCACACCACTTCTTGTGGTGAACTCAGGTGAAAGGTCACCGTAAGCTCAAACTCGGCTTCGGCTGTTCATGCAAGGGAAGTTTGTGATAGGAATGAGTTCCTCTAGTACACCCTTCAACGACGGGCAGCGCCAGAGGACTGTATGGTCTACTGAGTCAAAGGCCGTTTTAAATAAAAAAACGGAGATTGTTAGCCTACGAAAGGTGTACCCGTGTTGCAAAATTTGTCGATGTGACCAATACAACCTCGACCGTGTCCCAAACCCGCTGGATTCTTGCACGAGCATTTTTCGCGAGCGTTAGATAAGTGGCGGAGAATAAAACTAGCGAACATTTTGGATACGATGCTAACCAGACCTGTTCCCCTGAGGTTTTCACAGAGTGCTCTGTTGCCCTTCTTATACATCGGTACGATCACCGATTCACACCTGTTCCTCCTCCCATAATAAGCTGAGAAGTCCAGTCTACTCCAGTAACAGTGCTGAGCCACCGTCTTTGAAGATGGACAGACACAACCCATTAGGTTTTGCAACCTTATATCGTTTGGCGCAGCTTATCTCACAGAGAACCTCCGCTTGTGACGGAGGATTGGTATCTATGAATAGAGCCGTATCCGTTGTGTTAGTCAGCAAACTTGTCGTCGGTAAAGACCAGTTAGGCGGGCTCTCGAAATACTCCGCCCAACAAACTGGACGATGCTCCAGAGTCTAAATTAGTGAGCCGCTCGTCTCTTTGATTGGTTCACTAACGCTTCACTTTCCTGGACCGATAGTTTTTTTATCGTGTATTTGATTAATATTATTTGTTCCCACTCACTAAAAGCTCGTTCCGTTAAGCAGTCTCTTAGTCTCTGAACCACGTTGCTGCTAGTTTGTATAAGAGAGCTCTTTCTCCTATTTTCCCAGAAAGTTTGCAGCCAGTCCTTTAGATTTGAAGCAATAGAGCCTCAACTGAATCCCAGTGGTAAATATTAGATATTAATTATTTGGCCACCAGCTAATCACCAACGGATAATTAATTACCCGTATGCTGCGACACTGTTGTACTTCCTACCCCTCCCCCCATTTGCGTGCCTGTTTTATTGCGTTGGCATCATACTTGATTTCAAGCCGATGTAATGATTATATATATATATATATATATATATATATATATATATATATATATATATATATATATATATATATATATATATATATATATATATAACAAGCCTTTTTGTTCTGAATTGTAACACCACTTTTGACGGTTATTGCCCATATTTGATCTCAGCCAAAGAAGACCAATATATCTAATGGCAATATTGCAGTAGAAGTGTTTTTATTTTTTTGTTTAAAAGCACACGCCATTAGTTTATCGCCTTATAAATTCACGTTCCGTTGTTATTTAAAACTATACTGACAATAAACTCAGAGCTATATTCACCGTTGTTCATTAACTCAATTCTCCATATTCCTTCTATTCCCCATAACAGCCCTCTTTGTTATTCCCGGATGGCGATTCACTTGCATCTGTTTATCAGTTATCGTGATCTCGACAATTGTGGTATTGCGAATTCTCATGCTAAATTCGCCGCACTCTTCATCCATACTGCAAGCGGTTCAAGCACCATACTTTCGAAGATTTGGTTACAATATGGTTGAATCTGTGAGAAATAAACCTGATTTGTATTTTACATTTTCGGATGCGTTAGAATTAACCAAGACCATGGACCAGAATGGTCAAACACCAAACCAGGTACAGTCACCGTCTTCTTGCTGTTTGATTATATTCCGTTCAACTTGCTTGTAGTTTGATTCTCTTGAACCATTTTATGAATCAAACCGAATGGAATAAAGCCTGGACACATGGATGTTTTGTTTGGCACACAGTCCGAAATCAGGCGGGTGTGAAATACATACAATACATACATGGGCACAACTTGTTGGTGGCCAGAAAACCTCATTCAGAATATCCACTGAAAAAATTAGGTGAGGATGATTAAGAATTCGGCCGACTTGGTTATAAAGCCTCCTAGCCGCTACATGATCCTATGGACTCTTCCGCCCTTCTATCTTCACTGATCGGATTTGTTCTACACTGACGACTCTATTACATTTAATTCATTTGACAAGCAGTACTCACTTCGCCGATGCATTTTTAGTCAGTTCATCGGCACCCAATTTCAGCTCCAATGCATTCGGTGGTGATGCAACATTAGTCCTTAAAAATACAATCGATATATCTCTAATTACAACCACCGTATGAAATGCGTTGATTAGTCAGCCTCCTAAGGTAACATGTATATGCATGTTTTGGCATGAGAATAATGTAATGGATTCATCCTATGGCCTCTAGGGCCCATTGCACCCTCACAAGTAATCGGCACCTTGATCCCAAGGCTCGGAGTAGAGAACTCCATAGATATTTACCTGGGTCTGACGTGGTGACGAGCCGAATGACAGCAGATTACTGCTTACCAAGAATCTGACAGACGGTAGTAGAATTTGAATCTCATACCTTGGAGGTGACTGAAGTTAGAACCATTGCACGAACACTGGTCACTTCTGCGGTGTTTTCTCTGTTTATTGTTAGTAGCTTTCAGGAGGTTCAGGAAGAATCGAGGTTCTCTTCGTTTGTGATTGTGACGTGCTCTGTGCTCGTAATCTAAAGCGACGAAATCGCAATAACACGAGATATTCTGTGCGTGGTAGAGTTCCGTACCAGTGTTTTTAGGTTCTAAATCCCATTGAGCACTTTGTCTGTAAGTACTGATAATGTTACCAAATACAAAAGAGACAAGCTCGTAATACCACGTTAAAAATATCACAATCACTAAACTATCAGCTATTGGTCGGTACATTTGCTCCCGGTCAAGCATCGCGCTCTGTTAGCAACATAAATAATGATGGTTCTGCTAAAATAAGAATTACAGAAATACACATCCCCATTTTCCCGATAGTTTTTCCAACTGGTATTCACCGTAGCTCAGGTTGGTGGTTTTTAACAGCTTCTGATCGTTGAGCTTGACGTTCGGACAGCCAAGGTTTCATTGTCAGTCGATGTGACATCACCAATAAGCTCATGGTGCTTACAGTCGATAATTGGGATTCTTCATAAAAAAAATGCACAAATTTTCTCGATCAATCCTTTGTATGTTCCGCAGTTACTTTGTTCACGAAAGACAGCAAATGCGACTGATGAATCCATGTGAATGAGTAACACAGTTGGCGCTCTCCCTCGTTATGGACTAAACAGTGATGTCAGGAAATTGATACGACAAAATCACACAACCGTGCGGCAGCCTTCTGCTGATACCGAACATGTGCGGGTTAAATGAACGCATTTGTAACGCACAAAACACGTGTTCAAGTCAATTTAGTTCCAACTTTGAGCGTATCATGTGCGCAAAAAGGCGTGAGTAGTTTGGAGAAAGTACGGTGCAGAGGATTTACTAGTAAATGTGTTCGCGCGTTGCAACAATGCTTAGTGTTCCAATTTTGTTTCATTTTACGCGTTCATGTGTACAACATCATTCCTGATAGGGTTTCTAAATCAAATTAGATATGAAGATTTTGAATCTTTACAAGGCACGTTCGTTTAATACTTCACCCTCATCTGTTTGAAGAGAACTCATCCCAATACCAATCTCCGTTACGTTAGTCCGGTTGTATTTTGAGCATCAATGCGTTTGGGGTTTTTCACCATCAAAAAAGGACAGTGAAGTAAAAACTCGTTGGTCCTCTCGCTCTCTTCATTCTCTCTAGTTCAGTGCACAGTACTTCTTCCATCCCCAAAACATCGTAAGTACTTTTCAAACAAAAGTGCATGATTTACGCTGCCTATTTCAGATGAACTGACCACCTAACGAGATAACGAGCGGACAATCCACCCATGAGTTTTTGTTCTATCTACAGTTTGCTGTTGCACATCAATCTGATATGCGTTATACACTAACCGAATAGATCGTTTTTCCGCCACAGCTATACAACATCTTGTTTTGCAATCTCAATGTGCGCCTAACGTGACGTGTCCACCATACGATCATGTTTACTACACGTGATCTATTGGGTCGGTACTTTGATTTTGACCATTTGTTTCCATGACTTGTTTACGTTTAGATAGTCAAGAAATCTATTTCAGTTTCGAGTTTAGTCCTTCTACACCCTTTCTTTCAGAAGTTCACACACACACACACACACACACACACACACACACACACAGTGTGACAGATGCCACTTTGCTTTTGCCAACTCTAAGACGTTTTTTTGTGTATAAATGTGCACCACAATACCAAGCAATTCACGCTGATTGATATCAACGTTTTTTTTATTACCATAGACAAACACTTACTATACCTGTTTCACTCATGGTGGTTTTTTGTCAATGATCCAGTTTATCATCTCGTGGTGTTGCCGAGGCTTGTCGAATTGTTCCGTCTGAGCTTACTAAACCATCTACTACGTGTGCCATATCTGAAACAATTTTGCTTTATGATCCCATTTGTTTGGCCGCCCCCATGACTGCATGTCGCGTAACTGCATGTGTTTTAACTCGCTTGACAGTGCTAGGATGATTGATAGCCATGATCCGATAAGGGTCGGGACGAATGCAACGAAGGGGTGTTTAGGAGAGCTTGTTTATTTGATTCACTCTCTCGAGAAATCTGCACACTGTTCCTGTTTGCACTTGTAGTGGTCATTTCAAACGGAACAAGAAGGACCGCAACAAAAAAGAAACAATGGGAAAACGAATAGAAAAAAGACAACTATTCTCAGTTTTTCACTGTGTATCCCATGTATCGTATCATATAAAAACTGATATGTTTCACGTACGCGATCGACAAGAGTAAACGAAAAGTTTGCACCCCGCAATATGTCTTCTTTCCGTTCTTATTAACTATTCTTCAGTCTGTGCATATCTCGCAATTACTTGCAAAGCTTTGTTCGGTCGTTGGAATGCACGCGTGATGACATCGTTTATGGCTCTTGGCAGCATGTTTTCGATCGCTTTCCCCTTCCAGAGGATGTATAGACTTTTTTTAAATGGTAAACCAAATAAATTGGTGAATTATGCTTATACTATTTTGATCAATGTTGAAAAGTATCAAATCTCCAAAATCGTCCTCGGACAGACTAGTGGTAAAGTGTGTAACTCACCATTGTGCACCCCGGGTTCGAATTCCAGCTGTGATTCGGTGTATATTCCAACATTTTCGACTGATTTGTGTGCAATTCCCACCGTTCTTGTTCCCTTTACCCCAACGAGCACTTAGTGATCAACACTGTCCCCATTTCTACAACTGACTTGGTTAAATACTTAGGCGTTACAACCATTTAAAGCGATCTTACGGCATTCTGGATTGTGTAGAAAAAACTACGTTGACTGTCTTTTCGTATTCGTAGATTAAGACAGCTTGATGTCAGACAGGCTGAACTATATTTCACAAGGAGCATGTGTCAACAGCTGTAATGTCATTTGAATCGAATGGAGCGTGAATGGACGGAGATTCCATTTTTAGAACCATACGACGATTCTTCCAAAGCATGTGTCAAGCTGTTACCATCCAAAGCCAGTGACGGATAGGCACTATATCGTGAGCGGTTTATTTAAAACAAGCCATTTCGAGCCATTCTGAACAGCCCAGTGGTATGGTGTGTGCGTGTGTGGGTGGGTGTAGGTGTGTGACTCACAACCGCGCATACTCCCGGAGGCTCGAGTTCCAGGGAGAGTCGGCAGATATTCACCGCTGATGATTCCTGACAAGTCGAATGATGCCGAGGCACAGTTCTTCCACGGTTTTTATTAGTTGGTTTTTGCCGAGTTTTTATGACGAATCATTTCTTAAAGTTTGTAGGCATGAGTACATATTTGCGCATAAGAACTTCGAGAAGCGGAATAGGGAAGTTGACCACCACAACGAACACTCAGACCCGAACCGCGTGAGTACAGCGGCGCGGTGACACAGACTGTACTTGGGTCCATCTATCAGTGTATGTATGTATGCACGCATGCGTGTGAGTGGTTCTCAATTTGCCGGAGTAACACAAAATCTAATCTCTTTCTCATCCTTTACCAGAACAGATTAGCCTCTGACCCATGGTGATCCACTAACACTGCTCATAATCTGTACAGGCTGATGAATAATTCACAGCAAACATACATTGACTCTTAAATGTGTACTTAAGCATTCACATTTATTGAAACTTGTAATTACCAAAAGGGTTAAGGAATAAACATAGCTCAATTTTCCGTTGTTTTTACATTGACACAACCATGAAGTTTAGTTTCAGTCAAACCACAAAACCGTGGAGCCATGCTCTAATATGCACGATTATCTGAGCCTATGCCCAAGTGAAGTTTGTCACGGACGCTAAATGAACTTGGATAGTGTATTTTCACATGCTGTTCTAAATCCAAAGACAATAGTTCTCTATCTTCTGCTGCTGCTACGGATACTTTTTGTCAGTTGGGTCAACTTCCCGCAGTATATCGATACAATCGATTCACTGTTTAAGAGGCAATCGATCAGTTGCTCACAAGCCACTTGTAAATCATATCGGCTAGAGTGCTTATAGCCTGAACGTTATAAACAGCTGCCGCGGATGATATACTGGATTGTGGCACAGTAGTAACCTGCGAGTTCATGTTCGCATGTTCACAATGTCGGCCGAATCGATCCAAGCTCACTGTACAAAATGCCTCATGTGTCACCTGCTTGAAGCTTGGTATTTTGTTCATCTCGCGATTTCTTGAATTCTGTGCGAAGTATCCTAACTTTATTGACAAGTCCTCTCCAGCTAAGACCGTTACCCCTTTGGACACAGCGATATGTGTTCTCTGTCATGAATAGCTGGTAAGATTTGACTTATGTGTATTTGTGGACGCAAGGCGTAATTTAAGTGAAAACATGCTTCAAGGAAAAGACCACTCTACCTCATCGTTCGTGAACCGCCGAGCGTCACACAAATTCCCCAGCTGCAGCTGTTCATGGAATGAACACTGTTTCGCTGTTTGTTTGCTTATGAACCGTTCATTAATTAAGTATACATTTTCTGCTTGTTAGTACAGAACTGGTTAACCCGTCCTTTTGTGTTACTACATTGCATGAATATTCCATCATTTTTGAACTGATCGAGGACTAGTTCACTTCTAGTACATGAATAAACTATGAACTACTTCTGTTGGAAGTATTTCATACTGACCATCTCTCAGATGCTTCATAAACGGATTTCGTTTGCGTCGTCAACAGTCAGACCGTAAATCACTTAGAGCACTGATGTTTTAAGGTTCATAGTCATGTTCGAATGCGCGGCACCAAGATACCGTTCCTTTGCACGAAAATTCTGTTCTACAGTAGATTCGTGTTCCATGTTTGATGGGATAGACCATAGACTGCAATCGTCGACTGGGGAAGTCACAGACGGTGTCAAGATTTGAACTCGGTCATTCGTTCGCTATGGTAATGCATGTTTGATCCCGGCCGGCTAGCGGGATGAATAAATGTCGCGAAGCATTCGACTGATTCGGGATAAGTATTCTTTGTGGCTTCATTCGTGTGATTCATCCAGTAGTCGTCGTTATGTTAAGCAATAAAAACGAATATCGTTCTTTGTAATTCAGATCCATAGTACCCATGGATCATGAATTGCCGAACTTGGCACTTTGATCGAAGATATTTTATCTTACCAGTAGAAAATCATCTGCCAATTACTTTGGAGTCAGTATGAGCCTTGATTTTTTCTGGTCCCATCGTGCCACGGTAGTTTCCCCCAAAAAATAGACGTTTACCGCTTTACATGCTGCGTCTGAATTCCGTTTCTTCTCTACTGCATTTAATCCAACGTTTTATATTCACATGTCTCTTACCACATCGGCTGTATGGTTCTTCCGTTATTTTTCCAGGTTTTCTTATGAAAGACGAAACTTATTGTTGGGTCCATAAAATACCTTTCACGTTGTAAAGGAATCTCCTGTGGACAGTCCTCTCAATATATAATGCCCCAACAACATGCATGTGAGAAGTTTTCTTCAAAGGTACCAGATGGCCAATCACATCCTTTTTTATCCTAATATTACCAAATGTGTTTCTACATCCTCAACCAAGTCCAGCTACAAACAAATGTTAGCCCGCACCACTAATAAAAAATCATCAACGGTTCCATACCTCACCAGATTTCTCACCAACCTAACACTGTTGTAAACAAACCTAAAAACCGGTCGAGCTGAGTATTTTTCTTATTTTCTATTTTTCTCTGGTTATTCTCGTGTTTAATGTTATTTAGTCGCTGAGTACTCCCCTCTGATTGATCACGAGGGGACGTAACACTGATAATGTGCCTCAACTGCGATTTGAACACCAAATTGTGCCATTTTGAATCTGTTGATCCGATAGGTTTTTATTCGAGTAAATTATACATAATCGGAAAGACACCAACCACGTGTTACATTTTTTCATAGATGTATTTTCATCTAATCGTGCTTTGTTCTTTTATAGTACTATTGTTTGTTCACCCGAAGTTGTCCCTCGGCTTTGGCTAACCGCTGGGACGCAAACAATGTGACCGTTCATTCGAACTCACCACAGTCTGAGAGGGGGGATTACAACCCACCGTTTCATGCGGCCAGCATCTGATCCCCTTCTTTATGCACATACATTTTCTGTCTCCCTTCTTCCCGGTGTTCTTCTCACTTATTCGGTTAAAACATCGCATTTGACGGTAGTGTGTATTTTCCCAAATTTTTATAAAAGTCTTAACCCAATTTCTTTTGGTCAATACGTTGTACATACCCGAAATTTTCATTTGAACCCCACTTCTAACGCTCATAGGTTGTCAATAAAGTAAGTTTCCATGACTGGAGTGTTGAGTTCACATACATATACCTGTTTCAGCCCCGTCAATGAAGTTCTTTTCTTCCTTACCACATTTACGTGTTTGCTCATTGTCACCGACAGATCTCAGTCTTGCTTTTCGGCTGACCAGCTCCGACAGTTTGTACAGATCGCTGTATTATATAGCTTTATGAAATTTCGCAAACGAAAGATCATATAAGAGTTCGATCAGTCGGATAATCAATGTTATCTGGTACAACATAGAGCCGTTCCCTACCTATTTGATGATCACTTTTCGTGCAATATAAACGAACAACTCCAAATTGGAAGTAATCATGGAAGCAGTTTAGAGCTGCTTCGTGCGACTTGAATACTGTCTATTTTTTGTCCACCAAATTCAAAATGCATCACTTAAGCATACAGAAACAACGCTGTCTCGAAGGGCTTTCCTCTAGTGCCAGTTTCAAAATTGGGACGGTTTTGTTAAAATGTTCAGAAGACTTCCCGCACTGAACCTTCCGACTTAACACTGACTTCTTTTTTTCCTGGACTGTTTGAAGTAACCTAAACTCAGTCCTAAAAAGTATAAAATAGTGTTTTGGCCTTGGCAGGGTACAGATCCTAATAACGTAAGTGTTATTCATTGTGTCCTCTTATTGTCATACTTACCGGTTTGTTTGGCGACATTTGGAACTACGAAGATGGGAGACAACGGAAATCTGAGCCGAGAATGAAGCCCCTTCCTACCATTTTTTCCCATACACAACACTGTACTCTGACGGAAGAACTTGTTCCGAGTGCAGGTTGGTCGGATGACCTGAGGTTTGCGCGTGAAACGTGGAGTCCAAAAGGACAGTCAATCAAACGGAAGAACTTGTGTTTGGAACACACCTCAAAGTCAATAATATAAGCCTTGGGATGGTCACAAGCCCGTGTCTCAAGTACTTCCTGAAGATCAACCTAATCGAAAAGATATTCTTTAATTCGGCTCCAGTGAATTTTGATCTAAACACCGTGTTTGGCTTCTTTTATTTCAGAAATGAGATTCATTTGATAAACCTGGATCAGCATAGTGCGATCATTTGCGACCTGACATTTTAAGAAACAAAATGTGGTCAAGAAATGTTGATCAGTATTGGGAAGTACTTTCTCGTCCGATAAACTTTGCAAAGTTTGCTTTGCTGTTGGCTATTTGTGACCTTGGTTACTGTTATCATTATTATTCTTGAGGTTGTATATGAAGAAATCTATCAGGTGGAAGGCTATTTTTATATTGCTTACCCAACTTATGTGACATACATGGTACAACTAATGATTCTAGAAAGGACATGCGATCGAAGACTACTGATGAGGAAATAGACTAGGGACAGTGAGAATGGAACCCACGACTCGAAGGTTGTTTAGATTTTCACGAAACTGACCCTTTCACGTAGAAACATTATAAGAGCTAATTGTTTTGCGCGTTACTTTTTATACACTGAGTTCTTGTATAATACCGCATTAACTGGCATCGTAAAGACCTCAACATTGATTTATGGACATATGTAATGTGAGTTTTCAACCCCGCCGATCGACGTACATATTGAAGCGCGCTTTCATTGTTGGGGTATGTTTTCATCCGCATTTTACGGCAGATTTTCGAGATGGCGCGCTTTATTAAAATTGGTCTTATAAACAAACCAGTTCACATGGTCTGACGTGTTCAGAAGTTATCTTGGTCCTGCATGAAAAGTCTTTTGAAATATCTGATTCAAAGGAACCACAGATTTAACAGTCATGCCATGTTAACAATGAAAGAATAAAGGTATCCCGAAATCTTGCAGTTTCTGAACAGTTGAATCCGACAGCGTAGAATGAAGTTATTACAGCATTTGTGGACCATTCTGGTCAAAATCTCGGTTCGTTGGTAGATCATGTCGATACAAGTTGATGTAACATTTTTCGATTATTCACCTGCTCAATTGTGGTTTCTCGCGGTTCAGAACTATTGTTCAATAAATTTATTATCACTGTCCCAACCAAAAAAAAAACAGAAGACGCGTCAATTTGTCCTTGATTGAAAACATTTTCTGTTGTATTTTTAACTGAAGAAACAGGTAAGTTAAATTTTTCTACAGAAAGTTCGGAATATAAACATTGCAGTGCGTCTGAAACTTCGAAACTGTAAGACTCAACTGTTGGTCTGATAAAAACACGCATTCTGATCGTGAAAACAGTGAACCAGATGAGCACGTTTCTACACATTGACAACTGCATTCCACCCAATAATTGAGTAAACAATCCTGAAGGATAGAATGGATATATGTCTGGTTTTGGCCAACTCAGTATTCCGTGGTGTGAACGAGACACCCAGATGTTTGCCTGGGAGCAGGTATAGGTTGAAACAGCTATACCATACAGCTGTTAGGTGAGGGAACGCAAAGTTGATCAGTACTTTACCATTGAACTCTTCCTACTTCAGTTTGTGGTTATCATCCTGTGAGTTGTACAACTGCAGTTGTACTACTGCGGAAATAATGAACTCATCATAATGAATCAGAATGCTGACTTCTCCGGGGATAAATCCAGGGGCAGTTTGAATCCACATTTTGAACGCGTTTTGAATGGCCGATGGACAGTTCGCTGTATCCACTGGGAGGTATTCAGCCGACAATGCTAACATTTTGCATGTGCACTGTACTGGGCTGAGGTGAACTTCTGGAAAGATCAATCTGTGTTTGCCACTCCACGTTTTCTAAATTCATACTATGAGAGTATTTCATGAACCAAAACAAATACATTTTATTTTTCCAAGCATTATATTTGCGAAGTCAATTTTTTGCTAGCCGGAACACTGTATTGCAATTGGTGTGAAACGTGAAAATTTCTCCACTTCTTTTTCTGGAAATCGTATACAATTACGAGTATCGTATTTCGTCAGACTTTTACATGGTCGGTCGTCCGCATATCAGTCAAGAAAAGGTTTACGCTGACCAGCTTATCGAATCAAGGGGATGAAAAAAGAACGATTTCATATAAAAAATGCCAAGAAATTCGGCTGACACTCGTGCCCGGTTTGTGAGGATTCGGGCCGGATAAGGAACAGTCGGGCTTTTGCAGAAGTAAATGCGAAAGTGTATGGATCGAAAAGGTGAACGAGTAGAAGCGGAGGAGTAACACTGGGATAGACCACTGTAGAAAGGGCGAATGCTCTCTGCAAGGATATTGTAGGCGAACTTTCCACTTGCGGCCAAGTGTGATTCGCACAACTTAGCGGATAGTTCACTTAAGAGTATGAAAGATACCTGATTGAAAATAGATAGACCTTGACGAAGAATTTTACAATTAATTTTCAGTAGACCAGCAAAAATAGTATGGGAATAGTAGAGCAGAACAGTAATGACACTGATAAAAAAAACAAAGATATTATTCCGTTTAACAATAAAATGCCTAGGCTTTCGGATTGGTGGCAGTTTCTTCACACATTTCGAAATGTGAGATGAACATATGAGATTTTCATCCGTAGTGATTCATAATTATTCGATAATGCCCCCCCTAGCTAGCAGATGGATCACAAAGATAAGCCGTTCGAGAAAAAGTGAACATGCATTCAAAGCATTTAGACAAATTCAAAGTTAAACCAGATCAAACAAAGAAACCACAAGCGGGAGACAGATTATGGGAAAGGTATTGAAATCCTGAGGTATAGAAACAGCTTGACGAAGAGCCACATCATCGGCATATCTGAATAGATGTGCAGGAGAACTGGACGAAAGATAGCTAATGCAGATGGAAAATGAGTAGGAAGAAAGAACAGTTCCTTGAAGCACTCCCAAATTATTAACCAAGGGTTTGGATATTTTAAAACAGTCGTGTGCGCTGAGTTATGTTGATAAAATAATCAGACAATCATGCCTATTGGGTGTGGGACAGCTGAAAACTTCCGGTTTACAAAAGAAGAGAGACCGCGGAATTGAATCAAAAGAGGATGAGTAATCTAGAAAAGCAGATCGCACAGACTTCACTGATCCACTCAAGGATTTGGTTATGTGGTGAACTAAGGAGTTGACTGCGTCCACAGTGGCCATGTTCGGTCTACAACCAAACTGTAAGCGATCATCGGGGAAGTTTATAGAAGAATTCAAGCGTTTACCAATGGCATGCTCTGTAAGCTTAAGACAAGACGAAGTCAAAGGAATGGGACAAAAGCTTTTAGCTGTGACATAGTTTGGGCTATAGGAACAATAATGACTGGTCCTCAACAGTCGGGAATAGAAAATGAGAACAAATATTTGTCTAGGAGAGGAGTAAGTACGTCAAACGTATTAACCAATACCTGAGGTTATTTTGGAAGTACAAAGAAGTTTAAGTACTTCTGTAAAGAACGAGGTTATGTGCGCAACATCTTCTGGAATAAATTCAACTGGCGAGTCATTTGATTAGAGGATGAATTCACCATGACTACTATCAACGTCCGATGCCGATTTCACGTTTCCCTTTCCTTTCACACAGAAGCCGAACGCCTCGCCTTAGTCGGTTACTGTTGTGGCTATATAGAAGTTGACTAGCATACAGCGAGTCAGAGCGTTTAGGTTCATTCTTTATTACAAGTGAAATATATCTCGCTTTAAAACTATTCCGGGCTTTGTAGAATTAATCCTTCCGTCTTGGTAAGGATTTCAACCTTGGAGAAGTGGTACGGCCGTTGCAGAGATAGAGGGTTTCTAATAGGGGGCATATACTGAAAATTAAGTTGATCGTCTCTACGAAAATCTGATAAGTCTACTTAAGGACGAGTTGAAGAAAAAACAAGTAAGTGATTTGGAAAGGGACTTTCATAGGAGAACTATGTTACCGCTTTGCGAAATTTCGGAGAAAAGTTTTGATTTGGCTGGTTCGTCTGAAAAAGAGAAAGGTAGACCGGAAGTATATCTTGGGCCTCAACGGAAGCCGACAATGGTCACGGCCTGAGACAGGCACACAGCTCAAAAGAATTATTCAGGATGGTTGGTGATAATCCTGTCTAAAACAGAGTGGCTTCTGGTTGAAGAAACACAAAAATCAGTTAAATCAAACACACTGAGGAGTTGGGTGGAAGCGCAATTAAAATCGTTTACTATGATGTACAAATTGTCATCTAACAAGGAAACAAGGAAAGGTAAAATAGATGAAATATCATACTGTGTGCATAAAGGAGCAATGTATAAGTTTCTCTTCAGTAGCGGGAAAATGCAGGCTAGTGCTTCATGACTAAGCAATCAACACGGTTCGCTGAACATGCATAAATTATTTGAGTCTTTCCTCGCCAGGTGGAATTGATGTATGTGACAACTCCCCCCCCCTCCAGTGTTATTACTGTTGGAATTCCCGTCCTGCCGGAACAGTTTGAGGCCACCTGTTGACATGAGTGGGTCAGCGGCAATTAAGTTTAGCTGTGATTCTTTTATGCAAACCACACAGATATGAACATGAATGCGAGAACAAAGAACGGCGGTTAGATCCGACATTTTCTCGAATACAGAAGGTATGTTTGTACTGAAAAAAGACACGATGAATATCTTTTCTGGAGGAGAGCAATTGGGGGCAGCCCAGTAGCCGCCACGAATGAGTTTTTTGGGTCGAAAGGGAATTCCCTGATATATATTCGGTTAAATTTGATTAAGCTCAAAATCCAGTAGTCTGTATGAGTAGGATCGCGTATAACGGCGTACAGAGGCCGCAGCGAGCAAATTCCTTTAATTTGATTAGGTGTTTATTGCAGCAAGTGTAGCGCAGCCAATCCAAGAGCGTTTGTACTGTCCGAAATTTTCAAGATTCGGATGAAAATGCAGGTCTTTAAATAAACATATCCCCGACAAAAAAGCTGCACCCCGGCTCAAGTGTTTTATGCCACCTGCATCTTTTTCAATTCGTCACTAGTGAATATAAAGGCATTCCGGGTTATTTTCTTACTCAGTGAGGAACACGGCGCGATAAATTCAATAGGCTCACCGTTCGTGCGCGATGTCACTCCACAAACGTGCTGAAATGAACCGAATTAAAAAATGGGGAGTAGTTGTATCCGTTCAAACTTCGATTAAAGTATTTAATGTGTAGCTTAGTATTCTGTTAATATCATCTATTGAGTTATTTCCATTTTCAGTGAAATATGTCAACTTCTCTGGCACGGAGTCCGCCAACCCAGCCATGATGCTACTAGATACCCTGTGCTCAATGAAGCTCCCTATTTTCGTCTTTAAAGCCCAGTGCGGAGAAAGAGGGTTAACTTATCTCTCCAATACCGAAAACAAATGTACCATTGTAATCAAATCCAGTCTGCTGTGAGGCAATTGTGTCAACCGGCTCTTTATAGTGTCCATGATTTGGTTGATATAAAGGCTTTGAAAAAATGCCCGCGGCTATCCCATCAGGATCTTCGTTTGAGGCATAGCCTGTCCCATTATGTTGCATGAAAGTATTCTTTCCAGAACAGTTTCTGATCTGACAGGCTGAAAACAATAATTTTTTGGACTCAACATATTCTACGTTCTTAGCAATGTTTGCCACTAAAACTCAAGTATGATATATTTTCAGAATGTTCTCTTTCTCTGATTTACCAAACGTGTGAAGTTTTCTGGTTCTGACTGCTAATTTCTTCATTGCGAGAACAAAATATACCTTCATTTGGTGATACCCATTTGATCTTGAGTTCAAAGTCATGCATTCCAACTGAACCAACATTGGTTTACTGCGAGCCTACCGTGAATCCCAAAATTTCAACTGAACAGCGAGATTATGTAGCATCCCCCAAGTCAGCTTTCACTGTTTTTAGTTCCACCTTTTAGGTACATTTTTGATCAAAACGTAAGCTAAAGGAAACACTGCTTGCAGTGAAAAAACTATTCATACTCAACCGTGTACTATGTTTAGTGTTCCAAGCTTCAGGTCAGGTAATTTCAACTGCCCAAAGAAAATTGCAGTATCATCTTAAATAACGTTAAGTAATATACAATTGTGTAGTCCAGAAATTCTTTTGGTGAAAAAGTAGAAACTAAAACTTTATTTCGAAGGAATTCACTTTTCGTCGTCACGTTGGCACCACCTGTTGTTTCTTGCTGCTGGAGGGTATAACAGGTACAAGCGGAGATCAGAAAAGCTAGTAAAAATGTTTTATCACTTAAGGGAGGTGTTTGATAAAATTATAAGAATCATCATGAAAACGCTATTCTTCTGAAATTTCCGGGAGCCTTTGTCTGACCTCGGACTACATTAACCACTGGGGCAGGGTAATTACATCGCAACTTTGTGTGCAGCCAGAAACGGTAGGGATCGATTGATCCAGTCAGGATAAATGACAACCGAATAAGAAAATCTGATAGGAAAATGTTGTTACCGTAAATGAAGAACAACATTTGAAAATCTGACTAGATGGTCTATGGAATAGATCGTGGTCTCCGGTCAAACATGCGTTGCTTATTTTGTCACTTGCAAGAGAGATACTACTTGTACTTCACTCGCACTACTTATCGGTTTGAAGGAGTGTTTACAACCAAAAATGTTTGTGAACCTTAGATATTGCTTATTCATTGGTATTCGGTTAGTCTTTAAATCAAGTTAATTTTGAAATCTGGCCCATTTTTTGGTGAACAGATTTTAGTCCTGTTCAGTTCAGGCAACAATTCACTGGAGGCGGTGGCTTTGGTTGCTGTCTCCTGGCGTTAGCTTCAATTGAAAACGATTAGAAAAGATATGAATAATGATGGAGTATTAAAATAACTACAAATATTGGTATAAGTAGATAAAGAAGGTTCGAGAATGTAAGAGCGCCAAAGATCATGACACTTAGCCATTTCCTTTAACTTATATAAACACCAAGAGAGAGGGTCTCCTGAACTCCACCGAGGAAGTTTAACAAGCCCTACATAGCCAAGCCCACCAGTTGGGATTTTCTCGCCTATCTTCCATGTCATGAACTGGCCACCCATAATCATCTTCGAACCGCTACCCACCTCAGAAAATATTGCACGACGAATCCAGTCAAGGGACGTGCGCAACACGTCCTAACAATCTTAGCCTGGTGACCTTGAGTGTTTCATCTAATGGTTGGGTTCGTGTACCTAAGACTTTCCCTCGAACCTCAGCACTGTTTATACGGTGTTCCCACCAGATTCGAGCAATGCTACGAAGATATCTTATTAGCCTTCCATACGAAAAATGTCTAAGCCATAACAGCTTATTTAAAATTAAACATAGAATAATACCCTAAAGGGTGTGATTTCAAACCGTTTGTTTTTCGTCATTGTCACATATGATTTCGTAAATATAGGGAAAATTTTGCACACAGTGGAGAACTTTTGATTCTGTGTTTCCCTTCTCTATTTTTACAGTCTAGTTCCAAACGCGGACATGTTCATGAACTTGGGTGTGTGAACGAATAATGCAGAAGTATACGGACACACACACCTCTAACGTGAGCGGTACGTGAATTCTGTTTCGTTCTACTGTATTTCCCACACTTTGAGAGCCTTGCTCTATTTTTTTCAAACTCAGTGCAATACCTTTACATCAGGATGCAAGTCTTTTAAATAGATGTGCGATGATCTTCAGCTACTGCACGAGGCCCTCAAACTGCAAAGAGTCAAATAGATTTTTTTCATAGTCACGGTTCTACGCCCGTTTTTCATTCATTCAGTTCAGTGGAAACTATCAGTCACGTTTTTTGAGGACAGGTATTCCGAGGACAGCTATCTTGAAGATGGATCAGAGCGTGAGGTTACCAATCGATAACTTGTGACATGTTAGTTCTTTCGAACATTTTCCTTGTTTTGCTTGCCATCTCAGGGTTAAGAACTTGACCGAATAAACAGTAAAAGAGGAATAAGATTTGGTCCTAATTCCTCTGTCTATGCAAATCATTAGGCACGGAAATGATAGGGTAAAAAGAGGCCAAACACTTTCAGTGGTGGCTACCTGTACATAACACCATTCGTGTGTTCGACTTGTCTCATACTGCATTGACGGTCAACACTGATGCGTTTTATAGAGATACGTCAAAGTGAGTGGTTACGTTAGCGTTGTTTGTGTTTCCCAAGGATCGTTTCGGTGTGAATATTTGAACATTCATGGTGCAAATCCTTGACTGATAGGGATTTTGTGGTCAATGTGGTTACCCACAGTAAGTCGCAGTCCAACATTTAAGTTATTCAATACAACTAGCACCGACTTTTTGCTGAGAAAGTGGATTAACTAGGGATCATGCATATTCCTCTCTGCGGATTCAGAAATTTAGTTAACCCGTTGCCCCGTATAGGGTGCTGTAATATGCAAAGCTCAGTGTACTTCCGCGAGGGTGTTCGATCTGCAAAACAGAAAGAAAAGAAAACTCCGTGAGCCCCAAAGCTCAGGAAGTGTATCAACAGGACCCTACACTTACATTAAACGAACACCAGTATGGTTGCCAATAGCCTGCTCACTAAAGTACCAGGTCTTCGGGAAGATGGATGGAAGAGGATATATGTATACATATTTCTGAAATGAGTCGAAAGAAGCTGTAGATTAGCAATATTGATTTGCTGAGGATAAGCAAGTCAGTCATTTTGGAGGTATCTTATGGTTAGAATTCAAAATGACATGGTAAAAAGATCAGATTTGGCACTCCAATGAAGGTTCAAATCGAACAACATGTCATCATTTAAGTAGGTTGACAGTCAGTGAGGTAGGAAATTTGTGTACTGATAGAGGACACCCGGGTTCGAGACTGATGGTTGACCAGTTTCGTTGATTTAGCTGATATATCATGCAATCGGTCTGTTCCTGGAGGATTACTGGTTGGCAGTCCGAATAATGTATGACAAGAAAGTTCCAGTTATGTTCTTCGATAGAAGCAAATAATTCTAGGCAAAGTTTCTTATGTGTTTCTTAAATATATATACAGTTTATTAGCTTCATCATCACATGAAGAGTACCTTAGACTGAAACATGGGAGAACAATTTTGATATTATCACTGGTCCTGAAAATCTATCCTGTGAAATTTCTAGTTTCACTGCCCGCCAATCGTTTGAAATGAGTCAAAGTTTTTCCAGTAGAGGATGTACTTTACATCTTCATGTGCTTTTTACGTCATATGCTTCGATTACACATGTTTGTCATTCAGTTTTTACTACAAGCAAATACTGTTAAATTTCGTTTGATAGCAAGGGACCAGCACCAAAAGATTAACGGTAACTAGGGTGATCAATAAGTCTTTTGTATGGGTCAATAATCATCCATCCGTATATTATTGAACTAAGCAGATCCCACTCATTAGATGCACACGCGTCCTCGATGTCATGATTTGCTGTGCCAAAGACTGGACCGAATCGAAAGATTTCGGGAGAGTAGTCATACATGTGAATTATAGCCACGTGATCTGATGAAATCGGACGGAAAAAGCATGTGACTGATTTTAACAACTTGTCAACTGTTCGCCACACGTTAGTTCGATGGTAAGCTAAAATCTACCATATAAACGTTACTAAGTTATCGGAATCGAAGTCAGCTAGGAGTGTGTCGAAAATTGATGTGCCATATGATGTATTATGAGTGAGTGTTTATTGTTTGGTATTATAACGTTGTCAGAAAAGATGGTAGTCAGTTGGTCTGGTTATAAAATGGTCTTAAGAATGGTTACCCATGGTAACTGAACCGTCGACTAACTACCATCTTTTCCGAAAAGGGTGTGTTACCAAACGAGAAACACTTACGGATGAACGTTACTGAGATTCAAAATCAGTTTTCAGAATTAATAATGCTTATGTGATGTGTGGTTAGATCACATGCGCTGGGATCTTGCTACTTCCGATTACGTGATGGAGTCACTTGATGAATCACATTTTGTTGATGGGTCCACATCGATCCAAGTTCAGCACCATTGCACAACCCATAATGGTAATGGGTTTTTTCCGTGAATGATACAAACTCGTGGATAATTCGGATCGTTGGCTGCGTTGGACTTTTAAATGTGGGAAAATCAAGTGGATTTTCCATCATGCAAGATTTAGGCTCATCGTACTAGTAATACATTCTGTGAAAAATGAATAGTTATTTGTGGTTCGAAGCGAGATATGCAGGGGTGAACATGACTAGGTTTCTCACCTGGTGTACTGATAGGACCGAAGGATAGGAGTCCTGTTGAAACATATCTGGACGTTGCCCAAATGGATCTGACTTTGTCATGTCAATGCATCGTGCAAGGAACCAAACCGACTCCTTTCGGGCGAGCTTTCAGGGCTCTGTCGCAACTGTACACAAAAGATATGCGCCTTCAATTTCTGGACGATAATGAACCGTCAACAGTCAGACAGTTCGATCAAAAGGTTATTGTAAAACGAGCACGAAGAGCAAATTCTCCCATCTGAAATTTCCTAATTACTAAGCCACAGTTTCCGTGGGGAGGGGGGGCATACAGACTATCTTAATTCAACTTTGATTATCACGCTCCGTAAGACTGCGTCATCTGGATTGATCTTCTTTGCTGTTAGGTAGATGGAAATCATCAGTTCGAAACTGAACTAAGGTTTGTAATCTCTCGAACACGTACACTGATTATCGTAACTCAGGTACCGACCGAAGGTTTCACGACAAGCGAAGTAGATAGTTTCTGTCCGTTTCATCAAACTTACAAACAAAAAGAAAGTAACCCATAACCCAATACATTGGGAAGTTTTGAGGAAACCTGGGGATAAAAAAAACTAATGAAGTCTGCTGAATTATATCACCTCATCGAAGAGATCGCCTAGAAAGGACACATAATATCCTTGGAAATACCACGAAGTTATGTCAAGGTGAGGTAAGAGAATAAAAAAGCGGGACAGTAGAAAAACAAATGATCCGGAGCATTATGGTTTGAAAGATCAAAACAATACGTCCAAAATAGCTTTGGAATGAATACAGTCAACAAAAAAGCAATCTCTCACGTCTAGACGGATTGATTGAAATGCACAAAACAAACATACCTCTGCCGCCGACAATATATGTATATATATATATATATATATATATATATATATATATATAATCACCCTACAGATTGTGACGCATCAACCTGTGAGATTACTAGATTCTGCTCAAATACGTGTCTAGCATCATCGTGTTAAAGATGATTTCGTGGATCTGAACACTGTAAGATAAGTAGCAGCATTAGATTAGTGGTGGTCCAATAAAAGAGAAGATCATGGATGTAATTTTATAGCAGTCAGTGATATCACAAACAGTATGAAAGTTTACACGTGAAATACATTACCGAAGTCAATGCACCTTCGGCGGAGAAATGTAGAAACAGAGGGTTTTGGTTTATATGAGATGTCAGTGGGGCCAGTACTGACTAATATTTCCTTTGTGAAAATGCAGTAAATGCAACCTCCGGCTTCGTGACAAGGCTGTTCTATGAAGTATTTGAGAATCCCAAAGCAATGCACTGACAACAACCGGAAACAGCCAAGACAGTTGCATTTCTACCTTAGGTTATGTTGCTTTGTTTTCTAAGGCTATTCAATGAATCATTCCTAATACTCGGAACTTGAATCGACTTTGGCTCACAAATGAAAAGTGATCTATCAGGTAATTCTGCCACGTGATCGAAATAGCCAAAACAGAGAACCAATGATTTTACTCCAGATCACGTTATTATCTTGCTCTGCTGATTTCCGCAACCATGCCATGATCCTACCATTATCCCGGATATTCATTTAACCACCTTCGCAATCTATTATTCATAAATATTCCTAAGCATCGTTTGATAATATATTATGAGAAGACAGATTGGTGAACAAGCTCGTTTTCAGTGATTCATACTCATGCCATTACATCACAATATATTACGACAAGTTCAGGAATTGGACCAATTAGAGAAACAGGAAGTCATAGAGATTATTGGTGACATAAAAAAGGAAGGGAAATAATTATAATCCAGGCTTAATCAAGACCGGATGTGGATTGTTCCTCGCATATTATGTCAGTTCTCATCTGATCTGTGGCCTGTTGTAGAGTGGAGGGAGGGCCAGGGCAGCCTAAGAGCACACACAAATTGTTTTTGAGCACACAGAGGGGGGTTGTGTAGGCGGATGCCGACAGCCTCCGCAGTGGCCAGGATGCGACATTTCGCTTGTCTTGATTGTCGACCCCGGATCTTATACAGAGCACGGAAAGCCTCGGACACGTTTACCGTATGATTGGATTCAGCTAGGTGTGAAACGACTGCGCTAGTGAGCGATTTAATTGCCCCAGTGCTCAGTCATGCAGGGTGGTATTCGCGGATACGTTCAGACAAACGTCTGGTCGTGCGGCCGATGTACATTGTCCCACAGGAACAAGTGAATGAGTACACGCAGAATGAGGCTGAAGAATCAGGTATTTTGTCTTTCAACCGTAAAGTCACTGCTGGTCTGGATTGGAACAACATCCGCAGATTAGCTGCGTAAAATGTTTTGCTGATGACGCTTGACAATCTTCTCTGGGCCTTCTCTGCCAACGTGTCGCCTTTGAATGGCAAAGTTATGTATACTGGCTTCCTTTTCACCATGGACTCTCTTAGAGTTTTCCGCTCTATCTGCATCATTTTATCAACTAGGCGGTCCGGGTAGCTATTCTGCGTGAAAATCCTTCGCACGGTTTGGAGTTCTTTCTCAATTGTATCCTCCGAACATATTCGTCTCGCTCTGTCTACGAGGCACCTAATTAGGTTCCTTTTCACCTTAAGAGGCACGAAGCTGTGGAAGTGGATGTACTGTCCATTCCACGTCGCCTTCCTGTGTACGGACCGACTGATTGAACCATCTTCACGACGATTCATCCGAACATCCAAGAAGCCTATCGCGCTGTTTGATTCTGTTTCCATTGTGAACTGTAAGCTGTCATGAGCTGAGTTAAACGAACTTAACAGTTGACCTATCTGATCTGAGGAATTGATCACACAAAAGATGTCATCTACATAGCGTCTGTATAAACAACATCTATGGATCGTTGATTCAAGTGGGCCATTTTCCAACTTTGCCATAAAGACGTCGGCAAGCAGTGGTCCGAGTGGGGAGCCCATTGCTACCCCGTCCTTTTGGCGGTAGATCTGACCGTTGAACTTGAACTGAATATTGTATGTGCAGAAGAATAGCAGTCGTTTCAGTGCTTCCAAAGGGATGCCTATCTCAATTGCGTTGCTTTCGATATAGTCTAACTGGAAGTCAGATAAATTGTGCACAAAGCTCTCAGGGTTCGGCGGGAACTCACTCGCTGGTTTCGATCCTTTTATCCGTTTCGATAGTATTTCACGTTTCCGATTCACTTGCTTTTGGATAATTGACTGGACGTATTCGTCAAAGGATTGAATCTCTTCCAATGTTAACTGATCAAGAGCACGAGATGTCAGTTCACTCTTTACCAACGTTCCAATCGGTGAAACCATCGATTATCTATGTGACTATATCGGAAGCAACGCAATTGAGATAGGCATCCCTTTGGAAGCACTGAAACGACTGCTATTCTTCTGCACATACAATATTCAGTTCAAGTTCAACGGTCAGATCTACCGCCAAAAGGACGGGGTAGCAATGGGCTCCCCACTCGGACCACTGCTTGCCGACGTCTTTATGGCAAAGTTGGAAAATGGCCCACTTGAATCAACGATCCATATATGTTGTTTATACAGACGCTATGTAGATGACATCTTTTGTGTGATCAATTCCTCAGATCAGATAGGTCAACTGTTAAGTTCGTTTAACTCAGCTCATGACAGCTTACAGTTCACAATGGAAACAGAATCAAACAGCGCGATAGGCTTCTTGGATGTTCGGATGAATCGTCGTGAAGATGGTTCAATCAGTCGGTCCGTACACAGGAAGGCGACGTGGAATGGACAGTACATCCACTTCCACAGCTTCGTGCCTCTTAAGGTGAAAAGGAACCTAATTAGGTGCCTCGTAGACAGAGCGAGACGAATATGTTCGGAGGATACAATTGAGAAAGAACTCCAAACCGTGCGAAGGATTTTCACGCAGAATAGCTACCCGGACCGCCTAGTTGATAAAATGATGCAGATAGAGCGGAAAACTCTAAGAGAGTCCATGGTGAAAAGGAAGCCAGTATACATAACTTTGCCATTCAAAGGCGACGCGTTGGCAGAGAAGGCCCAGAGAAGATTGTCAAGCGTCATCAGCAAAACATTTTACGCAGCTAATCTGCGGATGTTGTTCCAATCCAGACCAGCAGTGACTTTACGGTTGAAAGACAAAATACCTGATTCTTCAGCCTCATTCTGCGTGTACTCATTCACTTGTTCCTGTGGGACAATGTACATCGGCCGCACGACCAGACGTTTGTCTGAACGTATCCGCGAATACCACCCTGCATGACTGAGCACTGGGGCAATTAAATCGCTCACTAGCGCAGTCGTTTCACACCTAGCTGAATCCAATCATACGGTAAACGTGTCCGAGGCTTTCCGTGCTCTGTATAAGATCCGGGGTCGACAATCAAGACAAGCGAAATGTCGCATCCTGGCCACTGCGGAGGCTGTCGGCATCCGCCTACACAACCCCCCTCTGTGTGCTCAAAAACAATTTGTGTGTGCTCTTAGGCTGCCCTGGCCCTCCCTCCACTCTACAACAGGCCACAGATCAGATGAGAACTGACATAATATGCGAGGAACAATCCACATCCGGTCTTGATTAAGCCTGGATTATAATTATTTCCCTTCCTTTTTTATGTCACCAATAATCTCTATGACTTCCTGTTTCTCTAATTGGTCCAATTCCTGAACTTGTCGTAATATATTGTGATGTAATGGCATGAGTATGAATCACTGAAAACGAGCTTGTTCGCCAATCTGTCTTCTCATTATGTGCTCATTGGGAATAATCAGTCAATTAATAATATATCTATATTATCCAATATAGGTTGCCATCGAAAAGCGGTTATGAATGCTATTATCCGAACAGCACAACTAGGTTTCTCGATTAAAGGCTAATGCTAAAACTCCGTATGCACAGAAAATCGTTCTACTTGATTAATGGAATGCCAAATACCATGCCCATTGAGTACCTGTCAGTTATTCCGATTTGAACGGGCATCCGTGATACTTTCCTTAGATTATATTTCTAAAAGCAAGCTGCATTTATCTTTCTGATTTGACGGAAGAAAACCTGGAGTTGTCAAAACAATCCGATCCTGAAATAGGAACCACTTCTGGACCAGCAATATTCTTCAAAAAGTTAAGGTTATGAGGCACTTATTGCTAATGACCCGTTGAAGGTGGCACAAGGAAAGGGTTAGCCTTGAACAAACTGCAGTAAACCGGATCCTTTTTACTCTTTTGAAAGTATCCTAATAGTTGGAAAAATTATCAGCACTCCCACAGCAGACCATTTTTTGCTCATCTCTTTTGTGTGAACCTATTGCGTTTATGAAAAACTACTACTTCATTTTTACCCGAAAATTGCTGAATATCGATTACATTTGTTCTCTTGGAAACATGTAACGTACTTCCGTTGATGACCGAGGAGCACGTGCTCATATAGCTAAATCACCACTTGTTATGTCAAAAACCTATCCGGTTGTGTTTTCTGTGCACGCACTATGCAAACGTTGTCCACTGATCGATAGCAAATCACGCCATACCAGTGTTTTTGTACCCTCAGACCCGGATTATTTATGAACTGTTGTCGAAATTTATGCACCTCCACGGCAAATTACTACCTGTGACACTACGATGATAAAATTATAAGCCCTCGCGTTTCACTGTCCGTGATCGATACGCAGTTGCCAGCAGTTTTGTGTCCATCAGTACTCTTTGATGTACGTTCAAACAGGTACATCCGCATTTCTGACAGAATTGGTTTAGCAGTATGATTTGCTGTTGCTCATAGGTCACAAACACTGAAGCATTTCATAAATATGTGTTTTTGTTTTTATGGTCAGTAGGCACACGTTCGCACGATTTGGTTGACATGGTCAAGCGACAGAGGTTCTACACGGCGCACTGCTATATTAAATAATTTGTATTCCTCGCAAAATTACTCCGGGAGGATTCGCTGTTTATTACAAAATCACAATCTAATGGGACGAAAATGTAAAAATGTTGCTGAGAATGAAAAAATAGAATACCTTTGCAATCATATTTTTTGATTTGTTGTACCATTCACATAGCAACTCAATGGATTTATCAATTCATTGGCTGTTTCGGGCACGTGTTTCGCTTGCGTGTCAATTGGTATCGGAGCCATTTGCTATAAAACAATCGACACAAAAGTGGACGCCCAAAAATTGACTTCGTTCTTTTCTGAAAAAACATCGTCTGTGTTAATTTATGTGAGAATAAGTCGTGAAGTCAGCAGCCCCCTATTTCAGAGATGTGCTATCCCAGCATAAGGCTGTTCTCCGGTCGGGCACAACTTTTTACAGCAAATGTGTCCACGTAGCTACTAAACTAGCTGTATCGATCTTTGTTCATCCGTACCTTTGATACCGCACGTACAATTGAAATTATGCCTCCACTAAACAACTCACGTGTGGCAGAAGTTATTTTAGGCAGTTGGAATGTGTGTGCTCTCAGGGTACCTAGGGCTGCTTTGAAAATGAATTCACCTAACACAAAAATTCATGGGATCATTGAAATAATTGCCATATGCACAAACTGCACAGTCTATGTGACTGGTGTCACCCATTGATTTCATATCAAATAACGCGCCTTTGCGTATACATCCACTTGCCTGTTGTCCACCCCATTTATCCGAGGTATAAAAGTGACAGGCTGCATCAGGTTGGTCAGTTTGAGTGTATTAATTTAAAGTGTGACCCTAGTCTTTGGTAAATACATAGGGTGACCAAGTGCTGACCACAGTGCTCTTCATTTGAACCTGGTGACATGATCAGACAAGCAGATAGGGGAAATATACTTGCATTTCCCCCTCTCAAGGTCCACGCCACTAACCTGAATCAAACCGGCACCCTTTCGATTACCGGGCATTTTCTCTAAGAGCCGAAATATCGAGTCCAGTGATTAAAACCAGGGTATGTTTGAATTGTCCGAAAATCCCCCCAGAGCACATTTGGAAAACACAGGTTGGCGAACAAGTGATTAAGAATCACTGAAAACGAGCTTGCTCGCCAACCTTTTTTTTCCAAAACCAGGGTAGTTGTTTTATACCATTAGAATAGTGGTTTTGACACCACTTGAGAATCACTTGTGTTATTCACACTCGTCTGGCCTTACCTTAGTAGCCCAGCTGGTGATGCAACTGCTCGGTAGACGGAAGATCGACGGTTAGATTCCATCCCGTGAACTTGAACTTTTGAATGCGAAAAAAGCAAGCAGATATCCCACTGCTATCATCACTTTGGACTCTCGTGCTATTAATGGATCCCGCATAGAATACAACCAAACTTTGCTTGGGTCAGAGGCATGGTAAAAGCAATCAGTACCTACATGTTTTCATGTCGTTCAGTAGCCATTAGCGATCTTGTAATGTCTCAGTTTATAAATTATCTCCTATCATTTTAATGTTTTTATTGCAAAAATAGCACCTATTTTTGTAGTTGTTGTGAATACGGCTATGCACTGCTGAATATTCCTCGATCGGGGTGCACAAAGCAAATACTTGACTTCACTTAACTCGTTAATTAGCCACTGATGATCTTTTAGTAACAATGACCTAGGGTACAGCAGCCAAACCTTTCCGGCTCGTCCTGGTCGCAAGTCACATCTGTTCATATAACTAGCACGAGGCTATCAGGCCTTGTAACCGGGCCCTAGAAATTCACACGTGAAGTGTTATCTTCTGCGGTTTGCGTTGTATCCGGTTTAAACAGTCATGTTTAATACGCTCACAAATGGCCGATATCCCTCTCAAGCATGAACATACGCCAGTTGATATCTATTCATGATTCGGTCCCTGTACTGTCTGTTGACTTATTGATCCCGCTACGTACCTCTTGACCTTGCTCGGCCTAAGGCGAGTGTATACTAGTGACTTTACTTACGCACTTCCCTACTAACTTGCTTGCTCGCAGGTTTGAAAGTTATTCAAGGGCTACTGTCGGGTTACATTTTTATTCTTGCAAATAAGTAACGATCAAAAATCACGAGTTGTGCCTCTACTGATTACGAAAATGTTTGTTTACTATTCTCTAGATTGTGGTCACTAAACGATCGTCCCTGGCTACTAAACGATCACCTAAGGCTACTAAGTGACAGAAAACCCGAAGTTCGTTTCGTGAGCACCAGATATGGTACTTTTATTTTGATTTGAAACTGCATGAATGTTCCGAGATAGGCTTTTTATTTTGAAGAGATACAGTGTATTTTGATCGGTGTATTTACCCGTATCAGGATCGGAGATGGCCTAGAATCCAAAAAATAAGTAGCGAATACAAAAAGCTGACTGCCCCGATAAAAATGCTTTCCCGAATGGTCTGTAAATCTCACCGACGCTGCTGAGTGATACATATGTTAAAAATAAGTAAGAGAGAAAGTAACATTCATCTATGCCGTTTTATTTCACTGCAGTTTACGGAAAAATATAGGCATACAAATTATTTTCGCAAGAGATACAAAACAAGACATCCAACTGTCGAGTGAATCAATATTCGTCGATGCGAAACTATATTGTGTCAAAGATTTTTTGAGGCGACTGAACCGTCGAAATTCTTCGGTGTAGCCTCTTGGCTCAAGAGGTGGGCAGCCAGCAGGATCACATATTGCGAGGTATCCATATCTGAGTCTGATTCACATCAAGACAGAAAACCCGACACCATCGAAATTCGCAGAAAACAACTTCATGAAATACAAACTTATGTGATCAACTACTGTCTGAAATGAATAAAAATTGAAGGTTACCTCATTTTTTAAATATTGTTCTACTCGAAAAATTTGTTAGCTAGTCTAACTAGTTCAGAATAAAATATCATCTTGTCTTTTGTTCCCTGTGTACTTTTTGTAATCCGCGGTTTCCCGTGAAACAGCGTGTATTGTGGTTTCATGGTGGCACAGGATATTACTTTGTGAATGGTGTACAGCATAAAACCGTACTGTAGAAATTCCTAAAATGGTCTGGTCATCCTCGAAGTAAATTTTTTGGGACGAAAAGTACAACGAGTTTTTTGTTTCTGATTTATATTGCTGGAATTGAGTGTTTCGAGGTGGAGAATTGGACTGTCCCAAAACGGAACTGGTACTGAGTTTAAATCGTGACCAAAGTCTTCGTTTCCACCGTCCGAAATGAGCTGCTGAAAGACTTTCGACGTGACTGACGGGAGGTCGATAGAGGCTGAATGGCTTAGAAATCTGTTATGTGAAGACAAGTTGGGAATAAAGACTCAAACTGAAGCCACCATGCAGCCCTTGATGATTCCAGTCTGATTACTTCAAACGAAATGTCCGAGAAACAGAGCGAGAGGGAGATACGATTCACGTGCACTCCCTTTGTGGTCAAACTACAAAAAATAAGAAGAAAAAAAGGCAACAGTGTAATCTTATTTGACGTAAGTAGTTTCCATACATGGATGGCCAAAGATTTTTGGAAGCACAAGACCGCTTTCGTGGTTACTACCGCTCACCAGGTATGTGTGTCATGACGATCGTCTGTTCATTCGTCCCTACACATAGACACTCCGTGTATTCGTTCACAACAATCTAATTTATACATCGGAAGTGTGAGTAAATGCTCTCCTTAGGAGAGCCAACTGAGGACTCACAGCTGTGATTCGCTGACAATTCTGTGGATTAGCCGTAACTAATCTCGACAGTGATGATACTATGGTCATGAGTTGAAACACTTGATGTGAATATGATCACTGTGTCAAATAATATCGGATGATTATCGAAGAAAATGTTTCTCGCATCGACGGAAATGCAAAACCTTACGATTTGTGCAAATCCTTTCTTTTATTAGTACTCTTTCACGCCAGCGGTGATTCTGGTTGAAGGCATCCAGAAAGGCCGAATATGTCCACTGAGGTTAAAGTCACTGATAAAAACGATCAACCAGCAACCACGGCTATACCACACCGGCAAAATCGGTTTTTATCTGATCACCAAAGTCTGGCAACATCAGACATGGTAAGTACTGGAATTAGAGGTCGGCCGGGAGCACTGGCTGTTTCGGCGGTTACTCGATCAATGATGGCGGAGTCGTGAAACCTTCCACTGCCTCCGAAATTAGACATTAGAAAACTACGGCTGTTTTCTCATCGGTGGTAGACAGAGATTCACTGTCGCCCGGCTAGTTATCACTCTTGAGTTATTGGGACTTCGTAGCACAGCGGGCCTTTGAGGCTACGGGTTATGTCCATTGGTAACAATCATGACAAGGCATGAAATACAATACAGTATCGTCAGGAACGTTTGTGAATAGTTGGATTATTCCGACAGATTGGTACTTTACCGGGAGATCTGACATAATAAGTAACCACCGAACTGACAGTCCGGAGGTAGGAGACTTTCACGACACTTCCTGCCAAAACTATCTTTGAATGACAATGAATTCGTGTGTCCTACAATGTTTGGCCTATTTGATTTCATTGATTGCATGTAGTTTCATAATTGTTACACCCAGTATTACCAAATTTTTACCGCATACTAATTTTTGAATAAAAGAGAAAGCTAAACTCCAATACTTCAGTATTCCTAACTGAAGAAGAGCGGAATTGATACTCCATGTTATTTAATTAAAAGTACGGTTTCTTTAATTTATTTGAAAAGTTTATGCACAAAATTGGCTGGCAAATCATTGAAACCGGTCCTAATATCGCGGGCCGAGAAGATGTTAAAAAGAAAGAATACGTTATGAATTTTGCGCTTATTAGCAGAACACTTTCGAAGCGATTTATCCGCAAAATAGCAGGGCGTCCAAAGGCCATGCATTTCTCATTAGGGTGACAAAAATTCGAATGACGTAGTTTCATGATTGGGGTTCAAAGTTTTGGACGCAATTATGGTCAGGTCAAAAGCATTTGACCCCTAGTCGGCATTCAGACCTAATCTGATGACACTAGACCCAGTTGACTGACACTGGGTTTCGGATCATTTACGTGGCAAAGAATGACGCAATATTGAGGTGTACCGAAGCAGTCGCCGTACTTCCACGGAAAACCCTATTGTGTCAGCGGAAAGAACTGCTTGTTAATTTGTCAAGTCAATAGCTGTGAACAAATTAGTGCAGTAGTGTAATTTCAACAGAGGCAAAAAAAGAGCATATTCAAGCTGGTTTTTAGTTCTGAGAGGACCCTCTTGAGATCAATAAGTGGAGCAGCAAGGTATATCAAAACAGAATTACGATGAGCAGAAGTGCGGGTAAACAGCACTCTGGACTTTGTTTGCATGGAGGATGTAGACGCAATATTGGTTCACCGTATGGGCGATCTTTCGAATCAGAGAGAATTTCAGATGTAAAACTAGAAGCACAAGAGTGTTTGTTTACGATGATGTCAACAAGTGCAACTCTAAGTATTCCACTGCATCTGGAGATGTTTTATGGACCCTGTGAATAACTGAAAGTACCTTTTCAGCAAACCAGAAAAGATTACTACGGATCGGTGAAGCCAGTGCGGAATAATACAAGCCGTGACAAATTCTAAAAACAGTTACGGGGTATGGACAGTATACGTCAAACGAGAGAAAAATGTCTGCTCTCTAACTTTGCAAAACGTCTCACTGGCGAGTGCGACAGGTTGTGGGTGAGTAGAACACCGAAGTATCTGACTGCAGACGATGCAGGAATGTGTCCATTGTGTGCGTAAAACAAAGTGTGTCAGTACTATTTTTATTTAACCCCCTGGAAGACAAATAAAATGGTACATCGTAACATGTAGACGCACTCAAATTCAGAGAACGGGAAAAGAACCGATTTACGACATTGTGTAGCTCGCTTTGGACTATGGGAGTAATCTCTGGTGTAAGACGCTCACATCCAAAAGTGATGTCGTCTGCATATTTGCATGAAATATGCGAAGAGGAAACAAGTAATTGTTTTGCTTACGAAGAAAAGAAGTAGGTTGAAACGATACCATCACTAACAGGAAGCATAGAGGATGTCATTCCATCAAAGCACGTAAACTGAGTCCGGCCAGTGAAAGTGTCACGAATCAATCTACATAAACTCTGCTCGGCACCTCGTTCGGATGATAAATAAAGCAACACTGACCAATCGATGCTGCTGAAAGCATTGTTATAGTCCAGAAATAGCATCCCAACCGATTCGAACTTCCTATCCAAAGTAGCCGTAACAGAGTTCACTGAGTTGACTGTGTCATCAAGGACGAGTTGGGATAATCAGTATGAAGACTGGTGGATATCTTCCGTAGCACTTTCAGTGACAGTATGTGAGTACAAAGTTTCCTCCAGTGTCTTGAGAACCGCAGATGAACATACTACTTTTTTGGGAAAGGCGTTGTCTTTGCGGGTCTCCCTGTGTTGGGAATCTTAACGCTTTTCAGACAACCACTGAAAGTATCTGCCAAGGGCATCGGTGCACACAACAACACAGGATAAAACAATCGCGGCCTAAGGCTTTATTGGTCTTCAGTGTACTCAGCTGCTTCCAAACAACCGTGGGCTCAGTATGAGGAGGCTCAGTAGTGTTGCTGTATACGGGCAAACAGATGTCTCGAGGCAGCGAACCAAAACGTCAACGGAAGGGTTCCCGCTCCTTGAATTAGTGCCATAAAGCCTTTTCTACGGCACATCACGTGTCGCGACAACTTGAGTTTTCCAGAATGGTGTCTACATATCGACAATCTAGACTTTCGATATCCATTGTTACCAGCTTAGTAGTCAGCTTTACTTCAGACTTTATTAAGCTTTTGTACTCCTTGTGCTTCCTCATACGTAGTTGTTTGAACAACAGAGACAGGACAACCTATCGGTCTACACATACTTGATTTCAAAGAGAAAGTAATATGGAAACACAAGTTAGGGGATCAGTAAGATTTACAAAAAAATTTCGAGGGTTTCTGATAATAAAGCAAGGTGAAATTGGGAAAATTCACAGCAGTTCGTAAATTTGCTAGAATTTCGGAAAAGTAGTTTCTTTTTTGACAGTTCTGAATGTTTGTCTCAATAGTGCGGGGTGTAAAAACTCCTGCATCTGTTCCTACAGGCTTCGTGTATTACTATTTTACGTTAGCCTGTATTGACGCTATTGTTCTGTGGACTTTGTATCATCATACGGTGATGAGCGACGACGGACAACTGGCAGCGGGATCATATGGGTTTGAACATTGTTACCACGCACATGACTTGATCCTGATTGCGTCAAGGAACGTTAAGCCCAACTCAGAGATGCGACGCATTCCGGCTCGATATATCTTGTGCTAAGTTTCAACTTTAACTTCTCAAAAAGGAGCCTAAGGAAGATGATATCGTGCAAGCGAACAGAATTCACGGAAGTGAAACATCATTAGATGGACAAGAAGATCAATTCCGGAGAACATTATGCCTTATTGTCACCTAGTAAGACAGAAAAGGAAGCAGCAGGAGCGGAAATGGTTGGACTCATTAAGAGTTAGCATGTGACAGAAAGATGCAAGTGTAACGTTTAAATGACACTCATGCTGACTTATCAGTGTTCCGTTAAAGAAGTCTGTTTCAAACGGGTAAATATATCACAGTCTTGTTATTTTGGTTTCTCTTTAGAGGGTCCACATAACTGGTTCTTGACTGAGGCTGTTTTCTAGTTGTAGCCATAGTCCAGAGAAAACCCGTGTTTGTCGTTTCCTGTTGTGTTTGGTTAGCGTCAGACAACTGATGAGCATCGAGACCTAAGTAGTTATATTTATTGTGGTTTGCGCATCTGAACGACAGTGTGCTGGTCATCTAACCTGGAATACCAACGGAATTATACGCCCTCACACTGGTGCAGACATCTTGCATATATAAAGCAAACCTAATGCAATTAGAAAAAATAGGCAAGTAGAATGCTTAGGATATGACGCTGTTATCAGGAGTAATACGTAGAAACATACCTTGTTGAAGAGAACTGAATCCATATCAATAGCAGAAAGCGAGGCGTGGGCGAACATGTTTCCAATGATGACATTCTCATTTGTAGGAAACACCAACCAAGTTGGCTCCAGCTCGGAGGAAGGGGTACTGTATCAAGCAAATATCGTCACTCATCAGTTAGATTTAGGTCATACGGTGGATCCGGTTACGTCATTCAGCATCCTACGCAGGTTTAAACCGAATGAGTTTAAATCTGTTAGATATAGAACATTAGAGACGGCTGAATCAATCAACATCTGGCCACTACGATCGAAGCTTTGTTGAGAAAATAGTTGGTTCAAGCCCTTGAACTTCCATAGCCGAAGGTCGATTACTTCATTCCGGAGTGTGATGCCTCTGACCGTGACACTGAATTTTACCATGTCCCCTGTTTTCCTGCTGATTGACCGGCTAACCAGTCGATTGACGGACTTACTGATTAACTGACTAACTAGATGTATTCTTTTCTTCCCTTTCTTTTCATAAAAATTTAGTAGTGATTGACTTGAGAATAAAACCAACAAAACATGTTCGCCTACTCCCGGCTTTCTGACGTTAGTCAAAGGCTCTTTCTGCATAATATTGATCAAGAAACATTATCTCGGTAATAGATAACCGCAGCAATGAACTTGACAACGTAACTAACGGTACCAGTACTTTCCAAAAGGTGCGTAGAAAGGAGAGAAAACGACCTAAAGGACAGCATTTATACTCCCCTCAAGTGATGGACATTTTGATCTGAAGCTATATTTTCCTGAACAGTAAATCCGCTACGTACCGCCAGTTCACATACGATATTTCTATTCGTCCTCTATTTACGTGTTGAAAATCCCACACCGAAACAGGATTGGTTCGGTTACTTGTGCACCCCACGCGTACCTTACCATCGACCCAACGGAGCACGTCCAACTTGGTACTGCCACTGTCACTCTCATCTACGTTCTGTCGTTCATCGCAGACCCACTGGTTTTCAAGCGTATTCCGCCGGTGTCACTGTTTGTCCAATTGTAGTCCGGCTACTTACATTCGTGTCTTCTATCTAACGATTCTATATGCAGCCCATTTTTTCTTGACGTCATAGGTCTCTCTCACTACCGCCTTATTATGACTTACGGGGTGATTTTCAAAGAACAGTAAAGTTAGCAAAGACATTCTTTCAAAGGTAACACAGTATTAGTAGGTAAGCTTGTCCTGTTTTTCTTCACTCTCGTGTCATCAAATTCGCTGAATTGCACATTAGTAGCTGTGGAATGATCCCTGGCAGGATGGTTACAGAAAGGTGTGTCATAGATAATTGTTCAGATCCATCAATCAAACCAAATTCAGACGTGTTTGTTCCAATTTGATCTTCTGAGGCAATGAGATCTTACCACATTCCTCTTGGTTCAACACCGATGAAGAAAAATGACTCAGCAGGTCTGTGTATGTATCTCCGGGGCTTAACTGATTATTATCATAGTTTTCACTCATGCTCCACTCACAAATGACTTTTTTTACTTTCAGGATAATTCAGTTCACAAGATAGTTCTTTTTTGACATAGAATCATTTTTTGAACATACGGAAATCTAAGATATCTAGTCGTGTGACAACACGTTTGTGAAAGCCATCTATTTGTTAGTCCCATATTTCTCCCGCGATTGAATATCATGCTGATGAAACAAATATATCCAGGGGGCACTTTTTCGATTGCCTTTCCCCGAATATCATTTTTTGAGAACACGAAATGTTTCAAGATAACTTTTATTTCACAGTCCGGTAAACAAAAGACCTGTCATTTCTTCTGCTTATTGGGATGACAACAAACATACTTTTCGGACATTTATTTGCACAAGTGTATAGACTAATTCTTAGGAGGGACAGAGTTGTTTTGTCTGCCTCTTCTTGGAAGTCACAACAACAGCGTCCTCAGTCTTCTGCAAAGGTGGTTTGACAGTCATTCCTTTTGCCAGCATATATTCAGCTAGTTTACACTCGGGACTGGGCGGTGGGGGTGGAATCAGTTGGTCCTCGTGGTCCCATTGACTTCCGCAACCTGCATCACCCAAACTACCGATTCTATGTCGTTTGAAACGCATATTTTTATTTGTATTCAGTCGGACAAATGGAATATTCTGGTCCATATTTGTCACGTCTGCTGGAGTAATGGGATTCAGTGAGTCAGTTTCGCCAAACTGTCGAAATCTCGAACGATCATCACGAGAGATGCAACTGCGTGCTCGAGTAATCCGAGAATTTGATGTAGGTCTGTGCAAAGATCGCTTGTGTGGAAGCCTAGGCACAAAACAGGGTGTCCGATAGGCCACCGCTTCTTTTCGTTTTTTGCCTGTCCCATTCGAAAAAGCGATTGTTGGATTAGCAAGCCGAAATGTTACTGGCGACTGAGGATCACTGGTTCTTCGAGTATTTGTTGGAGCTGTGCACAAAACGTAACAGGTATACATGTTCATGCGCTCTCATCGTGAGATTGCTCTACTACGTGTACATTATGATATGAATGTTTGATTGATTTGGAGTCACAGGAATACGTACAAGGATTATTAGCTAAGGAGTAGGTCTTGGCAATTCAGGCAAGGTGCAAATATTTCACGCTTTCATTTCCAATGGAACATGCAAGACAATGACTGGTCCGTTTAATAAACATTGTCGTCCTTTCAGCAAGTCTAACCAAACTTCATAACTTTTCTATCATCAGAGTCTTAAAGGGGGATCACGGAACAAACAATTCAGAGAACTCTGTCTACAACAATGCATAATATCTACCGCAGTCATCACCCATGGTCGTTCATTGAGCCGGACCCAAGAGAGACTTTAGTCGACGAGTCTGTACTCCTTTGCGATAGATGCACGCTTGATAAGTACATGTCACATCATTATTCCGATCATTTCAGTGGAATTAGACGCAAAGTAACCATTACCTTACCTATTCAATAATAAATTGGAAAATTACCTCTGAGAGTAATAGTTCTTTCTCTGAATACGACTGGAAATGAGTCGTTTAGAGTTAGACGAAATGGTCTAAAATTTGGCCCGGGGGATTTATGATTATTCGTATATTGTGGGAGGTTTCGTTTACGAAGTGCTGATTGTGTACTCCTGAAAGGAACTGACAAGAACAAGGCACATGTACTGCGATTCTACGGCATTTCATTGGCGTTGTGGAGCTCCCATACCGCGTAAGCTGAGTTGACCGAACAACAGCTCATGAACTCATAATTTCATATTCTGTCCAGATTGTCTTCTAATTCAAAACAGAATCGAAACTAAAAAAATCAAACAATTAAGTCCTCTTATGTATTTCTGGCTATTACTTGAGAGTAGTGTGTGGAGTTGATAATAATTTGTTGGATGACTGTCCTTTGAACTCCACCTTTCATGCACACACATCAGGTCATTTCTGGCTTTTCTGGCTATCATAGAGGACGGCTTCCGAATAGACTTAACTCGGTGATTCTGATCAGCCCGAATGCGGTGACGCAGTGGTAACACACACCTGTTTGAGGTGAAAAGACCCCGGGTTCAAACCCTGGGTGAGGCGGAAAACATGCACCACGGAAGAGCTCTAACAGGAGTGAAACTCGGGTCTGATGCTTCTGAGTACAGGGTGATCGGATGATCTGATGTTTGTGCGTGGAATGTGGGGTCCGAAAAACAGTCAGCCAACAATGAAGTCACTGTTTCCATTTTGCCACCTTCTACAAACACACCCACATAACCCACATTTTCCTATTTACCACTTAATTTGCAGGACCAAAAAGTTACATATACATACAGTAGATGGCTTGGTCAGCTCAGTAGACAGCTCGATGGTCTGACGAGCAGCGAGCACATCTTCGCTCGTCTTGAATCGAGGACAAGATTAGAGCCAACGAAGGGCCAATCAAATACCAACTGTCGTCAGAATTGAATCAGCTAGTTGGGTTGATTGTCAGACTAGCCACTCAGAAGAGCTGGTTGTGAATAACATTCGGGCCAATAGGTGTGCGGGCCAGGATTTGGCTATCGCCACCATGCATTCTAGACTTACTGGGACCGTTCAAAATAACACTTCTGAGACAACTGACCAAAACACCAAGTGGATAAACGATCTGCTCCACAGTGGCATATTATTCCACAAAACGTCTGCATGCCCTGTTGACACAATTTTGCCCTTGTGAAAGCTCTCTTCACCTAAAAAACTGATATCCCTCACGGTTTCATCTTAATTCTAACTATATAATGTCTGAACCCTGAAGAGAACTGTAAATATCTATCTAGCACAAATTACTTAAGCGTAAAGCGCATTTTGTTGGTATTTGTCTGCACCAAACCATTCACTTGAGATCAGCATTCAGTTATGCTATCCTGTTAGTAATCTCGTTTGAGACAAAATTGAATAATAAATACAGTTTTCTTCTCCATCTAAATTAGATGGAACAAGGGTCAGTTACACTGAATTGAAAGTCTGCAAGCTGACTGCGTAAACGAAGTTGAATCAACTGAGTGAAAATGCAGGTTATGCGCACAATAAGTGAAGTGGTAACCGTTGCTCTACTTGCAAATAGACAGAAGCGTGCACTGTTCCTGAACTGAGTATGTTTCATAATTCAGCATGAAAAAGCTCTATGGAATGGATATGTGAATTCCGTGTAAAAAGTACATTTCGATTAGTGGATAACTTTCATTCGTATTCATTCTTCCGTGATAAAAGGTTTATTGTAAGAATGAAATGTTCTCCAGTGAAGTTCAACTACGATGCGGTTGTGCTACCGCTTCTGGCCTAGATAATGGACCCACGAATTTTCGCGCATGACGAACTTGAAAATATATTACAAGTAAAGCATCAAGTTTAGACACGTGCTGTTTGTATTTTTTCAGAGTCAGTAAAGTAGATTTTCCACAGACATGACTCAACAGCCGTAAGTTGCAGCTTCAAATCAACACGAGCTACTCACATCTTCTTCATTTTTTTTTCACAAAACGGAGCACGGTTTTGCCGTTTGTTTTATAATTTCCTTCTCAGTTTATTTCGCGATCATAAAACGAAACCTTCACTCACCTAGCTGTGGGCTGATATCTACGCTTTGTTGTCTACTCCAGTTTAGCAAGAGATCAAAACCATTGAAGCTGGGATGCGAATTATAAAGATGCGTCATTGAATCTAGGACAAGTTGATAATCTGTTGTCATCTTTAATTCCCCAATCCTCGGAGAATGCAATCGATATGGCCTTTGCTCCTTGTCGGATTTCACTGGACCTATTGAAATGATTTGAATAAGTGTGTTTTACCAACATAATCATAGTGATAAAAACGATTTTCTCAAGAGGTTCATGCAGTCTTAAACGTTCGCAAATACAATTCAACTTACCTCGTTATATTTCTTGCCCATACATGAGTCAGACTAACACAATTTCCAGTTTATTTCTAGAAGGAATAAGTAACGCAAATCTCAATAGTGGAAATAGTGAACCATATGTGCGTGTCCGTGTTAATGATCAAAGCAACCGTGGAGTCCTCTTCGGGATTACTGACCAGAAATGCATACAGAAGGATTCGAACTGAAACGACTCCCCATATACGATAAACGCATAAAGGTATGACAGTATTAGTCTCCCAAATGTATAATACAAAATATTGTGAGGCGGATCATGCGGCAGTTAGAACAATCCCATCTATTATTAGAGTAGTAAAACGTACGTCACCAGGTGGCGCATAAAACTTTACTAACGTCTCTTTGGAAACTTGGTTACATTTGTTCCATTGTCGTTCTCGATTATTGATTGTGCGTGACCTTGTTGACCGACTTCGTATTTTGAAGTCCCTCGGTCACCCGGATTCGATACATATCGGCTAAACGTACACTACCATGTGAATTTGTACTTGAAAGATTTTTCTGCGTTTTAGAATCACATCTATTCTTCAATCTCATTTAAATCGTCAGGAGCGAGAATGGCTGAAAAGTCCATTTTCAAATGAGATTAGGGTAATTAAACCACCGTGGAGCACTCGAGTACAGGGACGACTGCACAGAAGAGTACCGTCATCCTGTCATCCAGGTACAATGCCATGCCACTAACTTTGAATTTATTCCGCTCGGTAATTACTCTAGATCGCTTTGACGATCGGCTTTCCGAAGTTTGTGATAAGTTAGTTTGTACCGAAGACGTTAGGACACAAAAGAATTGGTACAGCTAAAATATTAGACGAATTGAATTGTCAAACAAGTTGCAAATTTTAAACCTACTACTGTTGCAACGTCTGGCCGGACTGGTCGAGCAAAAGATAACTTTCGAAGATTGACAGTTTACCAGATTGACACCATTATTACTGATCTGGTTCGTATCATGTGAGTACTGACAAGATTTGTCCGTGGTTTGATTTTCCAGTGGGAAGGGGGCTGGATTATTGGGTGAGATCAGTGCCTCGCACTGGTTCAATTTTTCCACCGGATTAAACGAGACTGGATGACCAGAGTGCTCTTGAAGATCAGCCGACTGATTTTTCTGAAAGTCATTTGGTGAGAATCATTGGGCAAATGCTTTACAAAAGAACAAATTTGCAAATGATGATGGTCCATGAAGTCAAGGACTTCCGTTAAAATCGAACAAGACTGAAATACCACGTAACGTTTTGCCAGTTCATGAAAATTTTGTCTTGACAGCCTCTCTGAATACAGCGATTTGTGGACGGAAATCTCCACTCCCAGTCTCCGCTCATTCGCAGACTGGAACTGTCCGTCCTACTAGCTGACCCTAATAGCTGTAATTCATTCGGCCACTTGCTGCCCTATAGGGCCCACATTGTGCATAGGAAATTATTTATTCTACGGTGAGAATTGAGTATCTTAAAATAGGAAGAAATTGCAAATAATTCAGAAAGATAAACTCCCCGAGTCTTATTTCACCAAATCGTCATTTTTATTAACTACTGTGAGCGACTCAGAACCTCTTTCACCTAGGTCTAGTGATAATTGGGAGAAGGTTGCTTTGCAATTGGCGGTGATCAAACAGCCATCGCTGTGGGACTTCTACTCCTCTCTTCGAATCCTGCTTCCACCGCGGGTAATGCCCTCCCATTGGAAGTCTGTAATTGCTCACGACCTCCTTCCCAAAATATGGTATCGTTATTTACATAATAAAATAAATTAGATAAAAGGATTTTATAAAAAAAGATAATATAAGCTTGTAGAAGATCTGCAGCAATATTAAAAACTTTTGGGCCATTATAAGGCTGGAACTCGCTGCCATATATTAGAGAGCGTTCGTCACCATCAAATGAGCTAGCCTTCCAAGCGAACTGAGTGAATCCATGAAAATCGATGTCACCAGCTCAAGCACCGTTTATGAGCAAAGACGTAACGACGTAGTGTGGTTCGCTTTTTCTTGACGGAGTTCCAAGCAAATTGGTTGTACTGCATTCTCCTCGGTGACTTTGCGAATTTCTGTGTGTGTGATGTTCCTTACTTTTACTCAGATTCTTAGACCCACTCCCTGATCTTAGTTTGAAGAATAACGATTACATCTACGTGCATAAGGATGCAAAAGCATTCACGTCCAAATCCGTCCTAATAAGCTTTTCTCATCGGTTATCTTTAACAAAAGACCTAACCGTTGCCATTTCATAATCACTCGAAAATTCTGGTTGACGCCAACGTCCCACGTGCCACCAGAGTGTTCACTTGCAGTTGCAATGAACTTTATGTTAGCAGAATGAATCTCTGATTGGCCCGATGGGTGCCGTAGAGTCTACTCAAACGTATGTCAAAATCGGTGAAGCATCTCAGAGTGGCCATAAAAGGTGACATGAAATGACCGGCTTCCTTGATTGCAAAACACCAAACTGAATCAAGTCTCGTCTGCCACAGTGACGTTGCGCGGCCTAGTACAGAAGTTGTCGGTGTGTTCGGTGAAGTGATGCTTATCACGATGCATTAGTCAGTGATCCGCGCACAGATGTTTTGACGCAAACCTTTTAACTATTTTGGCACTAACACAACAGACCTGCATCTTTCCCACCGAGCCCACCGGGATACTTTTTATTGTACCATACATTGGCTGATATAATAACGTTCATCGTCGAAGTATGTACGAGAAGTTCATGCATCTTAAAATCGGTTTTTTCTGTTCCAGTGGGTCAGAGCACCCTCATGATGGCTTAGTGAATACTCTTGCTAACCGCTTACAAAATCAATAAACGTATCCTTTAATTTATATCTGGATCTCTTCGTTCAGTTTAACATCCCTAATCCCTTAACTGTAAAATATTTGCCAAGATGAACACCTTGTCTGATAAATAATAAAAATAGAAATTCCAGTAGTTCAGATTCTTTATATCATAATGGATCTTGAACCAGACGTCTAATCTTTGATGTGTTAATTTTATTACTAGTAGTCGTTGTGAACACACCATTAAATAAGGGCACACCAGACGCAAGCATCACATTCAAACAAAACGCAATCGATGGACACGTACAACAATGCGGGTTGTAGATGCTAATAACCGGCACTTTATTGTCTTGTTGTCAAGTCCAAGGTTAGTGGCATCAATAGGGGGGATGCAACACTTTTGGTATACGATGTGCTGCGTTACCAGACTAACGTAGTAATTACTTCACATAGAAGCAAAGTGTATTTGAGATATGGAAAAATCTCTAAAAAGCACTGTCCCCCCGCCAACGCAGAATGACGGTTTAAGAGTCTAGACAAAAGTGTCAAATATGTGATATTCGAAAAATACCCCTAACTAGTGCACAAAATTTCATCTGTACAGCCGAAGGGGGAGTAGGTGCTCCTCTGTGAAGAGTCCGCCAATAAATCACAACAATGATTCCCTGGCATTTCTTTGTGCACTAGTCACAGCTAACCTGGAGTACAAAGTCGCTGTGGTCATGAATTGGAAGATTTTGGTGTAATCCATAGATGGATAAACAAGGCTTCTCAGAAGCACCTGACCAGTTTCGCGGTAATTGCCATACATTATGTACGTACATCAGATATTCCTCATTCGGCAACGACCACGAAATGGGTCACGTGATTCGAAGAAAAATTGTCCACATATATGTACATACAAATAATCTAAGCTAGTTTTGCATGCTCTTTAAAGTTGTGACCTTGCTACACTGATACAGATTACAACAATCAGAACCTTTTCAATGTAACGTTTTACAACATAATGTGTATAGTGAGAAATAAAACGCAACTGCCTGCATTTATTTTGATCTATTCGCTTACCCTCTTCGGTTCTTTCTACGCTGCCCTTAGTGTATAGTGGGTCAACTGCTGATTGCCTACGAGTAAAACTTTTCCGGATACCATTTTGCAAAGCATAATTCCTATTCACAAAGCTTATGTTTCAACCTGTTGAGTATGCTGGTTGAAGAAATATTCCAGTGGGTCATTGTGAAGAATTACTCGAACTGTGCTTGGTTAATGCCTTAAAGCTGACCGGTTAGTTCATTTCTGATAGAGAAAGATAGGCCATTTTTATGTTTTTGCCCTTACTTCGAAGTGTTACTTTTGTGCCCGACCAAGTACTTCTGTCCGTGAACTGGATGAGAAGGCATCCTGGAACAGATCAAGTTATGATATTTTGTTGTCGAGGTGAAATCAGATTTTCTAAGTTTGTTCTCCACATCAAATAGCTGGTTGCCACAAAACGTCGAAGCTACAGTTAGTGGTCAGGGGAACGTAACATCACGTGATGAATCGTATTACACAAGTTTAAATTTTCTACAAGCTCAATTTTTCCAGTAGTCTAGCTTTGTAACTGGGTAAGAATAATCTAAGAAAACTATGGAATCAGTCAAAACCCCAAACGTATGTTCATCTCCTAGTCAAGTGACTTATGGTCTGATATGTTTACGCTACATCTGTTCATTGATATGAGCCAGTTTGTTGCACTTATGACTGAGGCTGTCTTTAGACAGTTGTTTTGAAATAAACTACTCTGTAACCCAGCCTGCCTTATCATCTTACCCTTAAGATCTAATTTACATTTACGAAAAATGAATTTCTAAGCAAGACACTTTCTCATGGAATAATATCGATCCTCTGCTAGTGAACTATTCGGAGTGAAGTTTAATCTCAGCTGTCTAGTAAAAGAGCTACACAGCCACCTTTGGTAATCATGACTCAACGAACACTGAATTCCCTAGAGAAAGTCTTCAATCATTCATCGTGTGGAATGCCCGCGAACATGCCCTAAGCAATACGACTTCAGAAGAGATCATGTGACACTTCTTCAGACATAAGCAAATTTGCTGAACCAATCACTCTGCATTGACTTCATTCAACATTTTGATGAAATAGCTGCTTTTTATTCATCATCATTCAGTTATTTCTAAAGATCTCGTTCATATTTTAATTGATAAATTCAACTACAGCCCGAATATGCGAATAGGTCTTGTGATTTATCCATTAAAATTCTGGTAAAAATGGAGCTCAGATTGACGATGAATGCCAAATAATTAGCTGGGCGTTGATAATGCATCATGCGTAGGTTTATAAGTCAGTTAAATCCGTTGCCACTCAAAAGTGAGTTACCAAGTTTTAAGGAATTCAGTAGGTGGTTATATCCAATGAATATTTTACTTTAAAACTGTTAGTTTGCCGTGAATATTTCATCGCTCATTACAATGTGTACCGTTTCAGTGAGTGGATTAGCAAACTTTTCACCTAAGCTAAGACGAAGCCGGATGCGAATATTCTTACGTAACTGGCAGATGAACCTATACCATATTATATCTATCGAATTACAAATATTTTTTTCTAACAGCCCATTTTCGATCTATGGTTTAAATAGTCATTTCACACTGAATTTCAAGTGGTCCATTGGTTTGGAGGATTACGTAAGGTACGTACACAGAGGGAATGTGTCGATTACCTGAAGGGAAGGCCTATTTCTTTGCCCCATTGGATTGATTTCTGCGCACTGCTTAGTGTTTGGAGAAGAGATTCTCTGGGGTGCAGGCGAATGAGGCTTGTGATTCTGGCCTGTGTACGGTTGGCTGTTCGGTTCATCCATGGGACATTTTTTGTATTCTGGAACGACCATGAACCTAAGAGATAAGGAGTGACTGCATAATACAATCATCGTTATAAAATACATTTTGCAGTACTATGGTCAGTGATACCTGAATAATAATTTTTACCGCGATTTTCTTTTGAAAATGATGGTTCATCAATGTCTTCTAAGAATTATGAATGAAATGTTTTCCCCTTAAGCACTGGGTCTCCTTTATCCAAATCATAAGGAAAGAAGGAAGACTTCGGTCACCAGGTGTGAGCATTCCTTTTATTTTCGTCAGCCACAACCGCAAACTAAGTCAGTACGTATTACGGTAAATAGAAATAAGCAGGATCGAAAGCTCTTCCAGTGTGTAGGATGGAGAAGACTGCGGTCTGCTGGGTTATGGCTTACGTAAATAAACATTTTGCGTCGAACGTTTTTAGGAAAAGATAGTCGGTCGATGTGTCATAATAAGCATCACTTTGCTAAGAGCCTGTTCAATTTATGTACGAATGGGCGGAACGGTTAGCTACTCGGCTCAACAAGTGCCAGAAAGGATATACAGATGGCTGTCAAGAAGGATGAATCACGCCCCCCCCCCCTCCCCCACCCTTCCCTCTGGGTCCACACGCTAGAAAATAAAATCGCCGAATTCTCCATTGATGAGTCACTTAGTTGCATCAAGTTGCAAAGCGGACCTCACCGAAACTTTCAGAGTAGTCTTGCGGAATCTCACACCGAAAATACTGATGTTCAACGGACTGATTCGTATCATGATGCACCAGCTAGGGCTCCGCGCACAAAAACGTTTGACACAAGGTATTTGGTTTTCCATCAAACCTAGTCTCCCCAAGCCCGTCGCCATACACGTTGCGAGAGCTTTTGATCCTGTCTACTCTACTGTTTTACTTATGTCCTACTGTACCTTATATTTAACGAGATTTCTTACGGTCGCAGTCAACAAAAGTAAACGACATTCTTGCATCTCGCTACCTGTGTCCACTTGTTCTTAGCTTCTCGAAAATGTTAGCCGAATACTGACCGAAGTGCGAACAGATTAGGGCAAATTCCACTTAGAAACAGCACTTCACTAACTGATTGGACCACACAAATCCGAATTTTGAGTCCTGGAACGCGTAATCCAAGTTTCTGCATGTAATCATGTGGTTGGTTTGGCTGCTGCAACATGATCTTGGAGTAAGTTCTTCTTACGGACTCTTCTATCTTGCTTCTTCTTCTTCAAAATTGTTTGTTCTGTCTAGATAATCGTAACTATTACACAAGTATTCCCTCTCGTCTAGTCCATGAACCCCAACTGTAGAATACGTGGAAGCAACATTTTTTGTTACATATTCATTGACTGCTTTCCATTAGATATACTGATGAGTGCCAGCCACTCAGCACTGCCTTTGTGCATGCTTATAACTAGATATAGAAGAACACCTCTTACGCATAGCCAGCTTCATTTTATTACGGAAAACACACAAATTGCTTGCTTCGTAAAAGTACACTTTGGGAAACACTCTTCCTCCCTAATCCGGAGCTAGTTTGGTAGTATCAGTCAGTGAACATGATCTTTCTCTATGACTATCTTTCTCCAAAGGGCAAGATTTTTCGTGATCAATATTTACTTCAAGCTTGAACACTTATCGTGATTCATCGGCTTGATACTGAAAATTCTCTGGTCCCATAGTATTAATAAAAACTGATAATAAAATGAAAATATATGAAACCGTTATATTCATTAAATCAAATACTTTTGACTACTTAATCTTCACCGAAGCCAGATGTGCTTGAGTTGAAGATTGTCCGTTAACTGCCATCAACCCCTTTGGATTTATGATGTACTATGAGTTCTATTCAGAATATTCAGTCTGTACTTGGAAACGTTTTCCGTTTTGTAAGTTAACTACTATCTGAGTAGTTACCTTGTAAAAATGCAGATCTTTTGGAAAATCATATCGCAGGCGGTCATTGGACCCTGATTTCACGCAGGAGCGTGTTGAGCGTGTATTTATTTTTACGCCATGCAGGACAGCCTCGGTGCGGACGTTTTACCGATCTGGATATTTTCGCAGCTCTGCTATACCGTACACTCTCGTCTGCTTTTTGCACGTATCAGTCCGTTGTAAGCTGACTCTACTGACGCGCACACACGCACAAGCACGTACGGTACTTTCGTGCACCGGTTTGGACGTTCGCTTTTCGAATACACGAGTTTGCAGTGATACCAAGTCTGCCTTTTCCATTACTAGCGCTTTCTGTCTTCTTGTAACATACCTGTGCTACACCAGAAAAGCTGAAAAAACCACACCAATTTCTTCGAATCAGCACTTATATATGGAAGCGCATAACAGTCATCGGTATGTAGTAAATGTCATCAGCAACAACCTCCTAGGCATTCGACCGGTACAGTTCAACTGATGGTGAAATCTTGTTGGAGAAGTTCGTATTATAAAAATAAGTAGTTAGGAAACTGTGGAAAGTACTAGCTTCACTAGGCCATACCAAAACTTATTCCTCTCCAAGTGGTTCTGGACATGACGCTGAGATTACAGTAAAAGAAAAGTAAAAAGAAAATTTATTTACCGTTCACGAAAACCTTTTTCCTTAGTCTTCCCACGGGGGCCGATGGTTTTAGGTGAGAGCGACTGAACTCCTACGCCTATCCGTTTGACGGAGTTGCACAACATGGAAGGGCATAAATGTCTGCGAACCTTTTGAGCCAATGGGATCAATCGGGCTAGTTGAGCTTGTTTGTTCAAGTAGCTTCGAAAAATCGAACGTGTCTGGGAAATTCAATTTGGAGAATAGAGGTAGACGTATTGAGAAACGATGTCAAACCAGGCATTTCTGACATCCTATTGTGTTAATTCACAGATAATTTTTACTGTCATCGCGTATTTTCTTTTAACCCTCATTGAGCATCAAAGTATATTTACATATCATGCCTGGAGCAAATATCGCGTAAATCTTGTGCTAATCACGAAGCAAGATGAAAACTTCAAATTTCAAATCGTATTCTAATACAATTGGTTTTTAACTTCATTGAACTTGAACTAAAACTTTTCCCGAGCACTGACGCACGATGTTTTTTCATAGTCAATTCCTTAACATCATAATCATATGTGGTCGCACCAAAAGCGCATCCATATTCATACCTCTTAACATAGATATCTTGTATGGCTATGTCTTATCTTTTAAGTTGTCTTTCATTTTCTTAAGAAGCTTCGATTCAGACGCTCCATGATCGGTACCTGGATTCGCTTACCCTCCTAAGAAACTTACGAAAACTGAGGCTAAGTATTCTACCAGAAAGAAAGGAGTGTTAGTATGTGCTTATGGCCGTGAAAAATGCAAATTGCTTTTGCTCGAACCGGTCATACAGCCCGTAGAAATATCGGCCTTAGACTATAATGCGTTCAACGATGGTACGCCAGGTAACTCATTTACAATTCTCAGATAGTGAAAACCAATCCGCTGGTGGATTTTCCTGTCTTTTTGTTGACGAAATCGATCACGGTGATGACACTGATGAGTAAATTTTAGTGTTCGCCGTGGAATGTGAGAGTTAATTAAAAAGACTGCTGCTGAATGTTAAACGCTCATCCGCACCGAAGGTTTCATTTTAAATTGACACCGTTACCAGAGTAATACGGCTGGCCCCGCTTGCCCTTCTTATGTTTTACTCCACAGGCCGTCAGTATCGGATGGATACCTCATGCGTGCCACATAAGCATGCCCTCTTTTCGTGATGTGTGGTTCCTTAAATCGTTCTACCCAAGAGGACCATCCCAATGTCGTTCGTACTAAACAGAAGGTTGAAATGTAGCTCTTGTGCCCTGGGATCTCAAAGACCTCGGAAAACTTTGTCCGTGACTGCGAACCACGCGAACTGACCGATACGGGTTCAAAACCAGTTGATTCCCTAATACAGCCTCGTAGTTTATCCCTGAGATCCTGGTCTAAAATTGCCATTGATGTTATGGGCTCACTTGGCTTAGCCCCTGACTATACAAGGAACTGTCTTATTGCTCTTTATGTCTATGGTGGTGTGATGCAACAGTAAGTCCAAGGTACCAATTTAGGCAATTTGTTTGTTCGGTCAAAGATGGAAGAGTGCGGCTCAAGAAGCTTTACCTAAATATCAAACAGTGTATCATCGAGCCATGAACAAGACTCTGGCAACAGTTATGTCTGGACGTTCTATTCGGATTTATTTGAGCAGACCAACGACTCAGACACAATTAGAAGTTAAAGTCAATAATAAGCTACTTATACGAAGTCAGACCCATCCATCTGGTGAGAGACTTTCGTCGGCTTCAAAAAACAGTGTTTGACAAAGGGTTAGTCAAGCTACGGGAGCCTTTGAAAATTGACCACCCTCTTGGACCAGGCACTTATCAGTTAGAATTGAACTTGAACTACCTGGAAGCTGTTCACAAATGGTAGTCAACGGAAACGTGAGCCCTCATCAGCCTTCACCACAAATGCAATTCCGACTTTCAAACTGATGAACAATGCCATCCGATTTTGTGGTGGCACTTTGGCCCGTATTATTAGTGGTAGTTAAGGATGACCATTAACATCGGATAGACTGTGGTTATCTGTGCCTAAATAAGCCGGAAAAGAACTACTGCCCTACCAGGGGGAATGCTCCAAGAAATACCGTCAATGTTATCTAGTCAGGAGAAGCTTCCAGAGCGCCGATCACTCTTAGCTTCAATGGACTCAAAGTTTTAAGGACCAGGACAGTCAAATAGCGAAGTGGCATGAGTCTTTACAAGAGCACGAGTCTGTCTAGCAACATTGCACCGGAAAACAACAGTCTACCGCCGACATTATGTTGCGGAGACCAGCTCTTAACCACGGGGACTGTCCGTCCTGTAAGGCCCACGACGTAACAATAGTGAGCTTGGAAGGCGCAGATTGCAGCGGATGGGGATGTATCCAGACCATGGTCCCTGAAAACATATAGATTTATGGAAGAAGCAAAAATAACTCTAAAAGACCAACTGGTAAAAGACATTGAAAGAGCCAGCTACGGAAACAAAAGCCTGTGGGTACTATAGGATAACCCGGTTATGATTAGAAATTTTCTATTTTTACTCTACGGAGAAAGATTTACTAAAAGAATAATTGCTCCCTAATGTATGGTGAAATAAGACAAAGGATATCTTTATCAACTACTCGGTCATGCTGCGGTGAACAAGCTGGAATGTTTTGCCCAACAGAGGTTTTCGTGATGACATCTACGAGGAGATGATGTACGAGCCTTTTGTGCCTCTTGCGAACAGTCTGGTAGTTTTAAGAACCCACGAAAGCCTCTTTGAGTATTGTTACAGCCAAAGTTTGCAGGCTTTCTAGAAAAATGATAGTAGACATTATGGGCCTTCTGCCAACGACCTCCAGGAGAAATGAGTATATACTGGTGCTGGTTGGCTACTTTACTAAATGGTACGAGCCAGTACCCCTCACAGATTAACGCAGCTTCGGTTGATAGCGCTGTGCCGTTTTGGGAGCCCCTTGCCAATTTCATTCCCACAGTGACGCTAACTCTGAAAGTTCACTGCCCTACGTACTCTTCAAGACGCTCGGTATTGATAAAACGGGGACAACTGCCCACTATCCTCAGTGGAATGGTCTAGTGGAAAGGTCGAATCGATTACTGAAGACTCCACTCAAAGCTTTCGTGGACAAAAATGTCTTCCATTGGGGCCTCGGGTCAAGCACATCTCTCAGTCTATCGCAGCACACTATATTCCTCCACTGGCCACTCTCCGCACACTTATGGACGGGAAAAGAGTTTTGTTTACCATCTGGTGTACGCTTACCGGCAGTACAACAACTCCGAATCGCGGTTATGAATGGCGTAAGCCAGCTGGTATACTGTAGTGATTCAGATGCTTCCACACGCGACCCAGTACGCTTAACCTTCATTTCCAGTGTTCAACCAGTTACCTGAAGCCGGGTCATGACTGTCAGATCATGTAGATACAGAGAAGTCACATTGTGATTTGTTAGTACGTTATCTGCCTCTAGTTATTTACCTCATTTCTACATATAAACGAGTTTGAACTAACCAAGTATGACAGAGTATATTCCTGCTATCCATGCCCGGTCTTTTCGGTTTCTGGTGCGCGCAGTCCGAGTACGAGCTATTGTATCACGTACAACTGGCCGGGTAGGTATAATCACCACATAGACTCCCTTCGGCAAGCATTAGGCTTTGCATAAAAGCCTGAAGAAATAACACTAAAATAAAGCACTTGGGACATCAGCCCAAGTGGAGCAAACGGCCTGACTTCATACGGCTGCACCTGGGTCCAGAGTTCCTGTAAAGTTACTTAAAGAATGATAGCGTCCATACATCCTCCAACGGGTCTCTCCTGAGGCAGTCTGTTTGATCAGAAATCAGGCTCATGTGAAAGATAAATTTGTAAAGGTAAAGTTTGATCATCTTGAACCCTAACATGCAGAGCACCGGGGACGGTGTCGACGCTGAAGGGGCGAGAGGGTCGCAAGGGGTGACGATATGTTGAGCTTGAGCCGGACTATCAATTATGATCAACCCAGTCAGGCTTCCTTTCCTTTGTGGTGCATCTAATCTAATCGACATATTGACGCCAAACCTGGACAAAGCAATACTGAAAGATAGTACGCATGGACAGCTTATATTCGCTATCGTTAAGAGTTAATATACACGTTATTCTCGGATCCTTTCTCCATTCTGATTCCAAACTACGGTTACCTCTTTACTAGACCATGCCATCGCTGACCATGTTTCCTATTGGTTGACACCTGTCTGCGCCCATCTTAGTCAGAAGTGCTCAGAATAATTATTACGCTTGTGATACGGTCTTTCTATCTACTTCTTGCTTGTTCATTCGATTATGAATACAATAGCACTCTTTGTGAGTGTGCCCAAATATCGAGCAGAACGAATGAAAAGTTTTCGTTGTGTACCGTATTCACAAGGGGTTGGTACTCCAGTGGAATTTTGAATTTCTATTCTTACTACTGGAAAAGACAGCAGTAGCCAGGTTTTGATTTTTGCTAATATTATTTGAGCCTTGGCTCGACTGACTGTCGTTTGGACTCCGCCTTTCACTATCTAACCTCAGGTTATCCGATCAGCCCTGCACTCAGAAACACCAGAGTCAAGTTTCGCTCTTGTTAGATCCCATCAGAGGTGCACACCCTCGGCTGCACCCAGGGTGTGAAACCAGGTCTTCGCACCTCAAGTAATGTTGAGACATACAAATATTAAACGCGAAGCAGGATTAAATGTGGGTACTTTGGTCTATCTTGTGGTAAGACCTGATTTGGTGGGAACTTTTCGCTTGAATTTACCGAGAAAGTGACCTTTTCTCCCTTCAAAGCTGTCGGGAACTGCTGGTTGTCATAGAGGACGACTTCTGAACAAATTTAACTAGGTGATTCTGATCAGCCCGGACGGGAGTGAGGTGGAGGATATGCGCCACTAATGAGCTCTAGCAAGAACGAAACTCAATTCTGGTGCTTCTTAGCGCACAGCTAGTTTGTGAGTGGAAAGTGGAGTCCAAAAAAATTGGGCCAAGCAAAGTATCATCAATCCCACACACTACTCGCGATTAATTGTGAAACATACAAATAAGATTCTCCTTGAAGTGTGAGCACCCAACTTACCGCTGAAAACCGTGGAATCACTATACATATGTTTCACCTGCCTTCTTAGGAATCATCAGCAGTTCACATCCACCGGGTTCCAATTGAAACTTCAATCCGGGGTGAACCCAGGCTATCTGAGCTAGATCCCTGTGGTTTATTGAACTTATACACTACGTGATGTGGCGGTTTTCGAAAATAGCTCTGAAGCGTAACGGAGAGTTTCCGGTACAGTGGCAAACTCTTATGATGGAAGACATCTCTGTATTTTTGTAAAATCAAGGGGGAAATTCAAGGACTGATGGAACGGTGAACGGCACAGGAACTTGGAATTTACACCTTTGAAAGTGGTTTTTTAACCGCCGAATGGTCATATAAAGCAGCAGACGTAATCCTACAACACTGTTACTAGTACATTAACCAACATGGATTTGATTATTATGAACAAACTAGTCACGTGAGAAAACTTCGCAAAGCCGGGTGTGGAAAGCCCCTGTCAAATCGTAATTTGTGCACCGTTTGTATAGCATTACGTCACCTACTGGTACGGTGTTTGTCAGTAGTCAGTTTGTCGTTTAATCCCGCATATTCATTTTGTTTCCCCGAATGTGAGGGTTTTCAGTGAATCTTATTCAGTCGGAACAACCAATAACGATTCATTGATTTGTGGTCATTTGACCGCTGCTCTTGTACGCCCTTGCAAATACACCCTAAATACTTTCTTTCCCGACGATAGATTTCTGTGAATACAACAGCTCCACTCTGTCTTGGTGCTTAATCACAAGTTCCTGCCTAGAAACACTCATGGACTTTGTGGACTTCACCGTGAAAACCAAACTCCTCGTAAATATCTTACTTTCATATTAAGGAATGAAATCTGAGTCACCTTGTGATTCTAAAAATGGACTTTTTGTCCACGTATGCTCCTCACGATTCAAACAAGATTAAGGCGGTAAAAACTGAATAGCGGTTATCGTATCAAGTCTGATGTAGGATTTCATAGGCAGTATATTAGAAAAGTCGACATCGCTAATCTAAACGCGTTTAAAACTTTTTTTTATTCCGTCTAGTAGTTTTCAGAAGGTAATGTAATTAATATTCACGTATAAAGTATAGCCAGCTTTCTTGTACCAGTTTCATCGAAGTTATCGAATAGGGATAATTATCGCATTATTTATTTATTTTTGGTAGACACAATAACTGTGATTATTGTGTACACGGTCATCGGCGCTTAGTTCAATCCTGGACATGAGTCTTACGGCGCAATGATTGAGGAAATCTCCGATCATTACCATTAGGTATTAGTTAAGGTAACTTTGAGGAATGTTGGACATGTTGGTAGATTTAATCTGACTTTCTTTCACAACATTAAAATGAATTGTGATCCATTGACCTTAAAATTTGACATTTCGAGTAGACAGCGTAGTTGCCAAAATTTTCGACTGACATCACGGATTTTCCCCAACACTTTTCGGTTGCGTGGATTGCCAGAATAACGAACATCTTCAGAACAATTCAATAGTGTTGTTACCTTATGAAAAGACAGCATAATAAAAAACTAATAGAGCACTACGTTTAGACTAGAATTGGCCCGAACACTTTCTTTTTATAACAGACATATTTTAAACTGTGAGATGCACAATACAACTCACGAAGTATTCATAGAACGTACTGTTGACACTAGGAGCCTGAATTTTATGTGATGGAAAATCCACTTGCATTTTTCACATCAAAGAGTCGAACTCCACGAGTGGCTCGCGACGTTCGACTTTTCGATGTGAAAAATGTAAGTGAATTTCCCTCACGAAGTAATATTGCACAACCCAGGGTTTAAATGCAGGAAACTGAAAGAGTGACATATAATGCGGTTTTCAGTTGGAAAACCTGATCCAAGCAGAAATTACACTAAGTTCAAATTTGTTACCATAAGCGACGGGATGCTTTTTTAGTAGAGGCGGCTTCTTTGAGCATTAGCAACGCGGAATTAAGTCAGTGAGCTGCTGCGGAAGCAGTGGATGGGGCTCTTCAAAAGTGATCGTTAGTGAGTAGTCAAGGAATCTTGTCCGAGAATGGAACCCAGCATTCGGGATCGTAGATCAAACATGTCTAATTCTTGGCAACTTGGACTGAATTTCAACTATTTTTACAGTAACACCACATCGCGTAGTGGTACCCACTAGTCACTGGGTTGTGACTTTATCTACAAGTCACCCGCAAAGCACTGAACTGGCTAGAAGGAAATCTCTGTGGGGCTTCAATGAAACATAGGCCTTACGCTATTCTCCTTTGAATCGTGAGGAGCGTGCATGGACTAAAAGTCCATTCTTTAGATGGTGATACTTCAAAAGTTATGTCATCGGTTGGTCAGCGACTACTTTATGATTCTAAAAAAGGGGGTCTTAGTCCATGCAAGCTCCTCACGATTCAAATAAGGTTAGGGTGGTGAACCTTATATGGAGTGCTCAAGTATAGGGATGATTGGGCAAGAGAGTACCGGGTACGTATACCTGATGAGCTGCAACAAACGCAAAACCGGTTGTGTGCTTTCGGGGAATTTTATTCTACCATCCAAATGAAACAACATACTACTTGCATTAGAAAAGACATTGCATATTTGAAATTCGTTCACCGGCCGTGGTCAGACTGTCATCATTGTGTAAACTAGATCGTTCAAACCCGGGTTCGAAGCCTTCCACGGCCACGGCAGCTACCGGCCACCTTCCCCTTGGCTGCGGCCTTCTCCCTGAAATATTTGACCACTGTTATATGATTAAAAAGAAGTAAATAAAAATATGAAGAACAAAATATGCAGTGGCGCAGTGTGAAAGGTTGCGTGTTTGAATTACTTAATGCTTTATTCCACGAACTATCGGCGGAGTCGTACTGACTAGCGTCCGCATCTATCCAGCCGATCGAATCCGAGAAAAACGTTGATTCAGTGTCATCGGCCAGGCTCACTGACTGAATCGGTTGTGCTGTTTACCGGCGTGAAAGAGCAATATATTCATAATCATACTTAGCCGCTGTAAGTTGAAATAACATCGTAACGTCATAGAATGGACAAAGCAAATAATGGACGAGTCAGTATGAGTTAGTCATTGAGAAAATCAAGCCACTGCCCGGTGAAGCAACGTTCAGTCTGGCGAACACCCTTTTACGAAAGGACAAAAGGTAACAGATGAAAAAAGAAGTGCGGCTGCACTCCTAAAAAATCTGCACAGCTTCGCTATTTGGTAGTCCCTGTTTCCCTTTCCTCGCATCCAGTGAGACAAAATTCTTTACCTGATTCTGAACACTTACGGTCTTGGCAGTTTCGTTTTCTTCTCTATCAGAGTTTTGCAATTTTCCAGTTACTTTGTGGTATTTTGCACTTGAATGCTTCTTTGATTCTCGACTGATGTTTGTCGTGCGAGGAGTTTCTTCCGTAATGGGAGCTAAGTAAAAGCTTCGATCGGCACGGGAATAGGATTCAACTTGATATCTAGAAGTGCATAGAAAAGGAGAAACCGATACAGATTTCATTCCACATTCATTTACATATTTCCATACAGTTGCACCGGTTGGCTTTAGAAGTGTCATAAGTCAGATTACATAAAGCCATTTGCCAAAATAAGGTTGGCTTCGATTTGTTGTACTTTCCGGGAAGGCGGCATGCGAAAAGAGTTAGCCATTTTACCAACCACGTGTAGCTGCGAATACTTCCTCATCTCTCACGTAGTTCTCTCAGTAGCATGAAAAAGAATGATGTAAAGAGAGTCATAATCTTATCTTCTCAATTTTCGACTTGCCTTTGGTTCAGATTATGAGAAAAAGAGGAAATTTCATCGTTTCTGAATTTTAGGACTTAGTCTTCTTCAATTTGCACGAGTGTGATAGACGTATTGGGCTCCTAAGTTTTACGGGTTCAACATAATATCCAGAATAATCAATTTTTATGAAGTAATAAGTAAGAGAAGCACCTCCGTTTGTGAATCTGTAGCATTTCTGTTGGATGCTCCGCAGTCTTCGGTCTGTTTTGGTACTCAGCTCCCGTCTGTGACTTTGCTCAGCTACTCCTAAAAGCCGCAGTCATAATCCAGTTAACCGTTTTCCAGGCAAACCAAACCAAGTGAACAGTAGCTGAGACTTTCAAATCTCGCTGGATAGCCTTCGCCGGCAAGTCCTTAGAATATTTTAGAATGATCGAAGCAAACCCACATTAGGAATCTGTGGCCATTAACTCATTGATGTTACAAAAATCGATAAGTAGAAGAACTTCCCTCCGGCTTTCCGTAATGACTCCTGATTGCCATAGAAACCTACTGACCTGCAAAGGGCAGTTGGTTTTTTTTTTCAAAAGCTTTGAATGCACCCTCGAACAAGCAGGCGCTGACTTCAACCAACTTTGTTCCGTTTGTCCTCCTTTTGTGTGTTCTGCACGCAGCCTCTTTTCAGGTCGGGTCGAAAGCCGACAAACTGGATCCCCAGATTTAGAGCTGCAGAAAGAATAGTGCTTATAAAACTGAAACTTGTCAGTGAACCACGTGACATCACAGACCCTGTTGTCCGGTGACAGTAGGAGTTATAATTTTACCCTCTAACGGTAAACAGTTCCAGGTATCCGCAAACAAGCTCTTGCTTTCTGAATTGAGAAAATCAGCTGATATGATTCAGTCATGTCTCTTTAACCCTGCCCTCAGAAGCACCAGACTCCAGCGTCGCTCTCGTTAGAGCTCATTGGTCGTGCACAAATTCCCCCCACACTCCAGTTCGGGCTGATTGGATTCATTAAATTGACTTTGTTTAGATTTTGCCCTCTGTGATAGCCGGCAATGATCGGATAACCTGATGTTTGTAACGAGAAGCAACACCGCGTCCTTCCTTCTGCCTTTTCGCTGAACAGTATCATCAGGATGCCCTGTATTGCGCAATAGTGGGACGATTGAACTCCTTTTTTTACAGCCGAGTGGCCGATCGTACGCGGTAGTGAAGGTAACTAAAAATTCACTTTCGCTACTGAAAAGTGGACTATTGTTTGTCAGATGTTGAACTGATCCAAGCAAAAAACAATGTCGACCTCGAACGGCCTGTGCTCTACCTAGATTCAAAATTAAGCTGTGCCCATGAATGGGGCAGGGGACATCAGTTGAAACATTCTGGATACCTGTCGGGCGAAATCAGATCATTGGTTTACACTGGTAGATAGTGCGTGGTGCCATTCTGACATAAATTCAGTTTCATCAGCATTAGTGATAGGAGCTTACCTACTTAACAACAAAAACAGCTAGTGTATTTCAAAAACGAGATACCTACACCGCCGGTTGAAGAACCATTGTACCCATCCGTCAAATCCAAATGCGTTTACCGATTTCAGTGTTGATGCACAGTCTTCTACACAAACAGAACAGGGAGGCAGTTGTGTCATTGAATAGTCGAATACATTCCGTGACGGATAGCCTTGTGGTTAAAGTGTTCCACCCGCAATCGTTCACGCCTGGTTCCAGTCCCATTTGGAGCTCGATGGATGTCCACCGGTGACGACTCCTAACAAGAATGAAACAGCTACGCGGTACTTCCATGGTCTTCAGTGGTTTGGACTTTCACAATGTACGATGAACCGTATCAATTAAAACTAGAAAAGACAATTTTTCCAACATGACGTCATCAACAAAACCAACAAACTTTAGGTCATTGATGCCATATCGATGGTAATCGAAGCTTTGTATCAGCTCCAGCAAGGCCTTTCAAACCATTTACTCCAAAACCAACACTATTGAACTGTGAAGAAGCGCTGGCCATTTAAAACTCCACCTTGTACAAGCGAAGCGGATGAAATACCAGCCCAGCCTAACGTGGTAAAAATCTGCCCCATCCTCTCCTTCGCTGCCCTAGTAATATGATTTGTGTTTGTCCGCCATTATGCTTCGTTTAAGTTCTGTTCTGTTCTGATTATATAAACAATAACCGCGATTATTGTATGCACTTGTCATGGTGCAATGAAATACTTTGGATACATTGTGCAAACCAATATGTTCTGCGCTTCTTTAGTCAGATTTAAGTTGGGTATACAATTATTCGTCATACATTATTAGCGCTTAGGACGTCATTGAAAATGTTTGACGTACTGCTGTTGCGTTCTTGTTAGAAATCCACAGATGCAGTGCACATCTACGGAGCCCCTACGTGGACTCACATCCGGGGTGAACGATTTTGGTTCGAACACCTGAACACCGGACTATATGGGCGGGTGTTCGATGGTTTCCTCAACATAAGCACTACATAATACAAAGTCCGTCCGTCACTAGCTTTGAACGGTAATGGAAGGCTTCCCGCGTAGCTATCGACTCCTGTGATGGACGACGTCTCTAAGGGGGCCTGAGTATAATGAAGGTATTCCGCTAAAGGACCCAGAAGTTTTGGCGACTTTATAAGTAGTAGTACAGAGAGACTAAATTTTAACATGATTCCTCAAGCTGTAATGAAGCTCAGCTTACTGCTGAAAACCACGGAAGTATTGCAACGTTGTTTCATCTTCGATGAGTTCATTGTCAAAGCTGCACGGTGCTTCATTTCATAAACCAGCTTTTACCAATATGATTCAATTACGAAATGCCCAACGTCCTTGGTCTAGCCTAGTCGAGCAGCTGCTAGAGAGTACATCATGAGGAAGCACAGATGGTCTGCATGTACGGGTTCGAAACTCACCAACACAGAAGATCAATTCCAGTTTTTAAACTATCCCCAGTGAAGTGCAAATCAACGGGTTAAAACACGTCCAAGGTCTCCAGCGGCAACAGGCAAAATACAACATTTATTTTTCAAGGGACCAACTAGCAAATTTCAAATGAATTACTGTTATGTTCTGCTGCGTCAACTTTCTCAACAGTTATCTTAATAGTCCGTATTTGTTTGAATAATGTTGGAATAGTATCAAGTAATTCACAGTTTCTCTTCTGTCTTCACTTTTGCCTTTTGGAGCTAAACTCTCAAACTCGCAACATACCTTCGTGTACGTATACTCGCTTTTTCACTGGAAATTCGCGAAGGTTCCCATGAATATACGGAGTTAGTGTCAGTCCTCGTGTCGAGTCCTTTGCTCAAATTGGAAAGTCTCAGCCAGTCCATTTCTCTCGAAACTGCTGTCGTCTCACCAAATTTGTCTGACAAACTGTTCTTGTTGACCTCTCCCTTCGTTTGATCTGTATCGTTGATATTTTCCAACATGTGGCACGGGTCACTGCGGATTTCTCGAGTGAAATTCTCACGGCCCATATTTTTCCGAACTGGAAGAAAATGTGTGCAACTGAATTGCCATAAGAAACCACGGCAGAGAAAAACAGCTTCTCATTGGCCGAGAATTTTTCTACAGGAAATGATCTTGTAACTGGGACGATACGTTTCCTATACCTACAGGAACCCTCATTTCCCAGACTGCATGAACTATCGAAAATGCTTACCAGTAGAGTCCCTTTAGGACCTATCCTGGACATGGGCAATCCACTATATCATGTATTAGCCAAATGGTTGATAATGCTTTCTGAAACCGGTCGGATAGACTGTGTCAAGGCAGCTTTTGAAAGATACATTTAAATTCATAAACTGCGTAAAAGACCTCAACGTGGAAGGAAAACGAAAGCTTTCGTTAGACATCTGTTCACTCCTTACCAACTTACCAATGGTTGAAACGATCCATTATTTATGCGACTATATCTAAAGCATCGCAATCCAGACAGGCCTTTCCATAGGTGATATGAAACAACTATTGTACTTCTGCACACACCACATTCAGTTCACGTTTAGCGGGCAAATCTACCACCAAGAAGACAGGATGGTAGGGGCTCCTACTCGGACCACGATTTGCTGATGTCTTCATGGAAAAGTTAGGAAACGGTCCACTTGAATCATCAGTTTCAAGAAAAGGGTTTATAAAACTCTACCTGGATGACACTCCATGTAATTAGTCCATCAAGCCAGATAAGTCAGCCACTGAGCATGTTCAACTCAGCTCACACAAAGCTTGTGATTCGCAACAGAAACAGATTCAAACAACATAAATACCTTCCGAGACGTTTGGATTAGTTGTCCTGATCAGTACACAGAAAGGCAAAGTGGAATGGGCAGTACATTCTTCTTTGTAGATAAGTGCATCTCACGGTTAAAGGAAACCTAATTTGATGCCTACTAAACAGAAGAAAGAAGAATTTGCACGAAGGATACATTTGAAGGGGAACTTCAAGTGATGCAAAGAATGCTCATCCAACTAAGCTACCGGATCATTTAGTTGATAATATGACGCAAATGCAGGTGGAAATTCCAAGGACGTGTGTAGTAGAGGTAAAGCCAACGTGGGTTTTTTTGTCATTCACGAGTCACGTTGTCACGCTCTGCGCAAATAAGCTATGGATTTTGTTCGATCCAAACCCGTAGTGTTTTTGTGACCGGAAGACAAAGCACTTGACTCTGTGGCCTCATTTTGTGTTCTAGTGGTCGGCCGCAAGACCAGGCTCTTGTCTAAATGCATCCACGAGCAGCACCCTGCGCGACTAAGCACTGCAGTAATAAAATTAATCACTGGTGCAGTGGTTTTACAATTTTCCGCAGACTAACCATACAGCAAACAAGGCTGAGGCATTCTTTGACCTGTCGAAATTACTGGGTCAGAAATCAAACCGGCAAAATACAGCAAGCTGAACACAACAGAAACCTTCGGCATCCGTCCTTCTAACTCCTCCTTTGTGCTCAAACAATTTGGGTGCCGCTTCACTCTCCTAGTCTGGTCTAAAATCTAGAACAGGCCTTCAGACAAGACAGAAGTAAAAATACACGAGCAAAACAATCTAAAAGTGATCTACAGTTAAGCCTGAACCACGAATTATTTGTGTTTATTATTCCATGTCACTTCCACCTATTTGTGTAATAAGCCCTATCTCTTGACTTGTCATGATACATTATGATGCAGTGAAATGGTTATGGATCACTAAGAATGAGCATGTTCCCCAATTTGTGTTTTCTAAATATTTCTTTATTGTCGTACTGTGTATTGCATAAATGCTGACGGTGACAGATAAAGTTCACTACCGACCCATCTCCCTGTGGGACTGTTTTTTGAGCTGTAACTACCCGTATTTTCTTTGACAATAATCAAACGCCCTAGACTGCCTTTCTTTTCATAGAATTGTATCGAAGGAGTCGAGGCCAATCTTGCAAAGATTTCTTAAAGCTCATATTCTTTGAGGAACAGTTTGACATCTGAGCCGTATCACTGTTTCTTCCGTACATGAAAGAGTTCCTCAGGCCGTATGGAGTCTTTATTCAGTACTAGGAAACCTTGGATATACATCTGTCTCTTCTTTCTTTGAAACTCATTCAAGTTTCAACTGGGACACGAATGCGGGTTGAAGTTTTATGAGGCCAGCACACTAACCAGCTGGTATTCTGGAATGGTTTTCAACGGCTTGCTTTATGCCAACGCTTCCTAAGCAAATCATGAATAATCTTTTGTTCATTTAATAAACTACAGTGGGCAATACTTCTGGATCAGGGCTGCGGTCACTCAATGATTACTGAATGTGGAAGTGATCGGGGGTGACGTGAATCGAAACCGGGATGTCATGGTCAAAGTTCCACGAGAATTTCATCCAGATCACTGTCGCTAGCTCCAAATGGTAATTCGCGCCTCTTTTTCATATCGGACTACTCGCTTGGGGCCTGAACGAACCAAGGATCAAGAATGAATTATTAGAGCATTGAAATGTTTCACAAAATAGATCGCCATCTTCTGTAACTAATGGGCTCATGAATTCTGATTCGGTGGACATCGACGAACATTTGGTTGTGTTTCTCCAAGGCATTTTACCTCAAGTATTAACGCCACTCACGCTTCAGTAAAGTAAACGTTCTACTGGCTACTCTACGAGGCTATATCGAGAGATTCGGATAAGATTCCAATGTACTGAAGAATGTGTTCGACTCTGGCTAAGACCGACTTCGTAACATTTGAATCAGATCGGTACTTTTTAAATTTCTGCAAATTTCTTCACAACAGACGTCATTCATTCGTGGATTTTTCAGTTAGGACCACTGACTTCACTTTGTGCTTCCTTCCAATCTTAATGGTTATCCATTTCATAAGTGGGGTGATTCAGCAGGTGTGTTTTATCCCCTCATGTCACCAGTTACAGTTTTTCGGAGAAATGTATGCGATAGCCAACATACTTTCAAACACTGATATGTGCGCTGGGGACGAAGGTATCTCGCCTTTCGGTTTCGTTGAAGCAGCCTGAGTATAAGAAATTCAATGGCAGAAAAAATCTTGCGGGGTTTGTCCTTATTTCGTAACAAAATTTAGTGTCTCGAGGGCTTAGTGCGTTCTATTTCACAGAATTTAACTGAATAATGTGTGAGCAGTTACACTGGCTGGAATTTTCGTCAGCCAAAATCTAGTCTTCTCTATTCTTCATAAAGCCTCAACACTTAGATTGTGACGGATCGGCTTCGTTTCAGAAATTCTTTATTCTGTTTTATTTATTTTCTCATTCCGGAAACAAAACCGGTCGAGTTTTGAAGTTAAGTCTCTTAAATTACTCCATGTATCATTTTAAATGACTCACCGCTCAATGATCAATAAACAGATATTTATATTCGGGTAAAAATGAAAAGTCACTTGTACCCAGCTCTAGCCACGGAAGTTTATTCACATCCAGGGTAGTTCCTCTTGGAATTTTCTGCAAACACTCTCACATCTAGGATTGGCACTGTTTGCTGCGGGATGTAAATTCTATTAATTTAATAACCAAGCAATCGTTACTCAGTAGCATTGGATTTCTATTGAAATTTGCTAAACTATGCCGCCAACACCACGTGAAACGGACCACTGACTGATAGATTGTTTCGAGTTTTCAGTTGTTCTTTGTCAACCATGTCCTTAGAACTCGATCAATAGAAACATTATGCACTTTATTTGACAGAGAATGGTGACCCGTTATTTCTCAGGACAACTAACTGTCAAACCCCTGAGTGAATTCACTCAGACCGAGATTTTGGTTCTTTACAATCTGTCACTCAAGGGAAGTTGTGCGTCATACGTTCATGTCAACTAAAGTTCAACACAAGCGAAAATATACAACTGACAACTTTTCTCACTGATTTTCGACTCTTGAAGATGTCCGTTGTAGTTGTCTTACCGTTGCCATTATTCTCATTGCATTGGTTCTTGTTTTCTAAACGTACATATGCGAACGAGAAGATATAATATCAGTAACAGTGCGTTGTCGGTGGGAAATTATAAACCGACTTTTCGGTTACCGTGGGTACCCCTTCTCAAGGCAGTTTTACAATCAAATCCACCTTGAGAAAGGTTACCCACGGTAACCGAAAAGTCAGCTAACAATTTTCCACCGACCAAGCCGTGCTACTGACATTATGTCTCCTCGTTTAACACAAAATGGCGCATCTTTTCTCGATATAATCAAAACCTTCTTCGGGCGCGACGTGCTGGATATAGCCGAACCTCAAGCATCGTCAGATTCAAACTAGCGGACAGACCATTTAATACCCAGAAATTCAGCCCGTTCGCCTTGGCTTATTCATGAATAAGTTCTCAAGGTTTTTGATACTACCAAACTCTCCCAGATTCCTTCAAATAACAACATGATAAAAACTATTCTGTTGGCAGATAAACCGTATTACCCGCACACAACTAACTACTGTGTAATCGATTGGATAGGAAAATAGTTTGAATAGCCGTTCAATTAATAGACGGATAACATTTTATAAAAGGCTTCACTGCAACTGAAAGCCATAAAACGAATGAACGGTTGTTCCATCGGGCTCGTTAGGAATCATCAGCTGCAGTGCACATCCACCCAAACCCAAATGAGAATCAGATCCTGGATTTCACGAATTTACAATAACCAAGTTATCGCTAGTCAATCTGAGATGACTCTCAAATGTTTGTTCTTTCACAGAGCCGCAAGGTACGGCCTCCCACCGTTACTAGACTTTGGAATGATTCCAACCCACCACCCGCACTGCGACGGACTCCTGTGACGGACAACTTCTCCCACTCTTCTTGCCGCTCAGGCTGATGAAATATATTCTTTTGCTTACTGTGTTGTTTTACGATGTATCTACAGTGGTTGTTCCCGATCAGGATGTGAAAGTAACAAACAAAGTTTTGAGTTCCACGAGTATAAAAGAGATGACTTTCAGTGACTATCTGGCTAAAGATTCCAAACAACCCGGACGAATCAGTACTAAAGAGGACTTTGAAATTATTTCACAAAATCACAACACATGGCGCATCGATTCTTCCATGCAATCTGAGCCTCATTCCGTTGTGATATACCCAGATTTACAAGGAACTCCCAGTGGTGTGCTAATCTTCCAAGTGGCATATAGAAACGGTTAAACCAACACACACACACACACACACACACACACACACACATTTCTAACCCAGCAAACAGCAAGCATGAGGCATCATTAGAAAGCAATCGAAAGTGGACTCGTGCGCTGTCGAACGTCAGAACAGAAATGCCCAATGAACTGGATTAGGTATATTGTCCGCTATACGCATCCTAGAACTATTCTGATCTTCAGAAGCAAACAAGGCCAAACAACGCAAAACTCGGTCTACATCGAATTTATAAAAAAAAATGAAGAATGCTTGTTTTGCGTACAGTGCAATAACTGACAGCTTAGCTAGTTCTGCGCAATTCCACAACCCATCAAGCTTTGTTGATTTTACGCAACTATAACGGACCAGGTGATTTCCCCTTCCAGAATTGTGAATCTCTTGTTTATCTTGTTTTCCGCTCTCTCAATGAAGCAAACATAAACCTATTCACAAAATATTTGCCTCAAATCCATTTGTATCCATTGACAATTATTCTATTCTTGAGGGATCGGCCCCTTTTACCACAGTAACTTGCACGTTATTGCACAGTTAACCGTCGATGAAAACTGCGAAAGATTCAACCGTATTTGCCCTGAACCAAATGAAAAATCTCAATTTATTTGCTATACCAAGCAGACAAACTCGATTTTTTTCTGGATGTTGACCGTGTTTGTTTGTAGGTTTTCATAAAACTATCAATTTGACTGGGTTGTTTTCCTAAACAAAAGTCTGTTGCCAATAAATAACACAAACGCATAATTTGGAAGCGCTTTCTTTATTTTGAGGTAGCTCAACAGGCGTAGAGCAAACAATAAGCACCTGAACACCTTTCCCTTTGGGTACTTTAATTTTACTGAGTTGACTGATACTTATCATTGAATTCTGTTTTGATTTTCAGCAACCGTTAAAAATCTTCAAGTAATGATATCACTTGTTCTGTCTGGAGATGAAACTTGTCATACGATTGCATTCGATTGAAAAACGTTTGTCGTCGTCAAGTCTATCATGATCATCCTTGATATGACCGTTACAAGTTAGGGCACAGTCGCTGTCAAAATAAATGTTACCCGTACTACTCAAATCTGGTTTCAGCTCCCACACACCTTGACATAGTTATTGCTTTTATAACAGAAACTGACAGACTATGGGCATGCATGCAACCGTATGCTTTCAGTGTACCTCAAACTGACTGAGTATTATCCGACTTGAACATTCTAAAGCCATATATGTTTGATTTTTACAGACTCGTCTTGATAACTTAGCAAAGAATGTCAATTTTATTTACTCACCTTTCTTTTCATCCGCAAATTCGAATTCAAAGAGCCGCGTTGCAAGTAGTTTTAAAATCTGCGAAGGACATTTTTCTGATGAATCTGACCAATCATCTTAATAAACTACTGAAAATACCGTGTACTTGATCTACTGCGAGATCTTGCGTGGTTGGATGCAGTGGAATCAAACCGTTCTCCAATCGTCGAAAGTATTCCCAGCAGGACGGATGGCTACAAATCTCCTTGTGACACCTGGACATCCGAACGGAATAGGGTTTCTTGTCACTAGTAAGTTACATGTGGTAAGTTCTGCTAATCGTTCTGAAAGGCAGTCAATTTGGCAAATAAAACATTGATGAAAATCATATAAAACTGTCTGAAGTCTTCATTGAAACTGATAACACATCGAAAGACCTGGCTGTTCTTTTCCTAAATACGTACCTTCATGTTGAAGATCTTCTATTACAAAACGATATCACCAAGCAGGCGTGAGTGGGAGTGGTAAGTGCAACTCAAATTCGGACACTATTGTACTAGGGGCGAATTGTCAAAATAGGTACACCGGATGCCTACAATAAATCTAACTAACTTGAGAGTACGTTTTAAGCTTTTATCTAGGGCAACAACTCTACTACGTAAAGAGTAAAGAGTATTACGCTTGATTGAAATAATCCATGCACGGTTAAACGAAGGAATAACCAAAACCAGAGAAGTGGATTTCGTGAAGGTGAAAATATTTTTAGTCGCGGGATAACTCAAAGTTGACAAACTTCATCCGTTCTAATCTGGTCTTTGCAGTACACATAGGACGAATATGAGCTGTCCAATTTAAGATCCACAGTTTGGATAGATGGACTCATGAATTAAGCGCCATCTCCTTCGCCACGGTTTCGTGCTATCCAACCGTCCCATTGATAATTTAATGGTAGCCATGTTACCCATATTGGGACGGGGTTGTGAATCTAATCGTCGTTGTCTCAACGCTGGGCAGGATTTATTGCCAGACTCTTACAGAACCGTTTGGTGAAGCTTTTAGACAACCTGTACCGCGTCAGTGAATGGCTTGTTTCAACTGAATAATCCAGTGCCGGCCATCAATTTGTTGATAGTCTAGTGAGCAAGCTGTTGGAGGGGTTATTGTTGTTTGAATATTTTAAGTGTAGGCTCCCGCTGATGCGCTCACTGAGCCTTGGTCTCATGCAGCTTTCTTTCCTTTGTGTTTTGCAGATCGAATCCAAATTACCCACGCAGAGGAACACTGGATCTTGCATACTGCAATATTTCTAGTGAACCGTGATGGAAGACAGTTTTAACCCCATCGGACAGATGCAGTTTGATTTATTTCCGTAGCTCTGAACGCTACAGAAATAAGAATAAAAAGATGCTCGTTAGAATGTGGCAGTATCAGGCAGTTCCTTTTAGACTCTTACTTGAAACATGACTTTATGCTCAAAAAGCTTCGGAATTTGGCTGTGTGAAACGACTTCACTATCAATTCACACTACCTGCTGCTCAGTTTGTGAGAGGGAGCATTTGCCTTTGAACATCCTCTTTTGTACTTATTGGTTATCGGGCAGATGTGGTTATCTTCCCACAATCCCCCTATATTTTTACCTAATGCTCTCCAAACATGTCAATAAGGATCAAAAATTAACCAAGAATCTCTTAAGTTTAACTTTCGTACGTGACTTTCTGTACAGTGATTTGCTTTCCCATCTGAAGAAACGTTGTTCCTGCCAGCATGATCCCAATTGCCCCCGTGATTCCTCGTTGAACGAGACGGTGAAGCTACTCTCGGATATTTCCTTCGATAAGTTATCCCTGTTTGGTATTAGCTGTCAGTATTTGACGGCGGCTTAGAATGACTCAAATGAATTTCTTGTTCTGGCCAGTGAAGTCAAACGTGACTGCGAGAAGTACGATTTGAGCACAATCACATAAGTTCGAATGTCCCCTTCTTAGTTTGTGTTTTTTATTAGCCATACGAAGCAGAACTCAGAACATGTCTACCCAATAAAGTCAAACAAAACACTTGTGCAACTTTAAGGACACTGACTGCCGGATGTCAGTGACTGAAAAATCTGAAGCACGAATCAGTAATTTTGGAGAAACCCAGACAAACCTATGCTTTCAGTAATGTTCAGGTAAAGTCAAGGCACCTTTCGGCAAAACCAGCTTTGAAAATCTGTTCACTGCAAACCTCCAGCCACAAGTTGACGTTGTAGTGAGCGGCAATCTCTGAGATTCTGTCCTTTTAGGAAACACAGCTGCCAAAAATTTCAAAAGAAAGAACTCAAGGAAGACCACCTTCGATCCAAAGCGTTTTTCTGTCCTAAAGATACCTGTTCGAGCGTCCATTAGAAACTTCCGGTTTAGTCTCAGTGTATAATGACTGCATCCAACACAGATTTCAAGGCATAGATATCTTGAAGTGCACTTATAACATGATAGGAAAGCAGCAGAGTACCAGGTCAACACAAATGGCACAGAAAATGTCTGGTAAACCATTATTGCTCACGGGTTAAATTGCGTGTATTTCTGCTTTTCATGAAATACGGTACAAAGGTAGGTGCCATCTGACGGACCACCCAAGTTGTTACCTACTATGACTAGACGGGACAGAGGAAATAGGTCTTTTTGATGCGCCACTCAAATACTTACGTTATAGCCTCCAGTTATCTCGGATTCTCACAGTACGAGATGAGCTTGCTTCAAACGTACTATTCGGTGTGCAGACATTCTTCGCAACAGTCTTCCAGGATGATCTCGGCGAAAGCTCAAATGACAGTCAGTCTCCATGCTTATTCTTACTTTAAACCAACCTTCCAACCAAAACGATTAGCTTCATATAGTGTGTGACCCGTGGCCAGTCAGGAGTGGCATGGCCTTCAAAGTAAGGGTTCGTTCAACCGCTACAATATTCCTCAAGGGGTGCTTCTATCGTGGTGATCAAAAACCAGATGCTTTGTGCATATCTTCGCTGATGATGATTATACACTAGAAACACACGTGTATCTGTTATTTGCGTCAGAATACATATTCACAAAACTAAATGGTGGAAAAATTTTCACTTTGCTGCATCTACATTATGTCTATCCTACGAGAGAAGTTCCCGAGTATTCAACGAAACTCCTTGCTATCAAAATCAATCTTGTATTGCTCCAGTACAATCACCTGGCACTTGGTGTTAGGACGGCTCCAGAAATATTTCAACAAGTCACAGATGCCGTGCTATGAGTCACGATGATATCGCCACTGGATCGAATCCAAAGGAATTGTCGCAAAGCTTGGAGTCCATTTCAAGTTGAATACAAGAATAAGGTTTTGCTCACTTTTGAACGAGCGCAGTTCACTGTGCCTTCCGTAAAGCACCTTGGAATCAGTAATGACATATATTGCCTCCTTTCAGACCCAGCAAATACTGAATCCGCCTAGCAAATAACCTCTTCTAGGAATATCAGTTCACTGAGGTTGTTCTTGGGCTATGTGTGCCATTATATTTCGTTTTTGTTCGAAGAACTTTGATATCAAACACCGCAAGCAAGATATTATAATTTTCATTTTGTACTAGTCGCTCAACTTCGCAAACTTTCATTTTACAGATCACGTGAATACAATAGGAAAAGACGAGGAGCACTTTAAGCAGGAAGAGACTGGCCGAAAAATCGGTAAAAATGCCGGTTATTTTACAAATGTATCTTTGTGAATAAGTTCAAAAAGGATCGGAAAATTATAAAGTTTGAACAACAAATACAATTATTTTCGAGTAAACGGTGAAAAAAGGGACCCATTTTGCCTGTTTTGCAGGACGTTTGCTGCACTCTAATGTGTTCTAATTTGGGGTGGATAGCTCTTTCCAGCTCGTTTCGGTGGAACATCACAACGTTCGGATGGAATAATACAATACCATTCCAACATCATTTTAACTGCGGAAGCCTGGTTCCTGTTTTTCGGACTACTAGCTGCTGGGCATTTCCCGGTGGTAATGGGTTTTCAATGGACAAGTGAACTGCTTTTCACAGAAAATGTAATAGGTAAAATTTACGACGAATTTTATGTTCTAACTCATTTTGATATAGCAAGTTAGTGCTGTTTGAGAATTGACTGCGTCATAATTAGGGCCTTTACAGTTTATTCCGGGAATTTCGCAGGCCGTACACGTGCAGTTTACTTAGTCCACCACGAATGATCACTCTGTGACCAGCGAACGGATCACTGCGCTGTGTGGACTTTACTGATGACTCAAGGACAAAGAGTTTCCCTCTGTGGATCATCGAAGTATACCTCGAAGCTCTCCCTATTGTACTATAGGGTAAAGTCAATGAAACATTAATAGGTTTACTCCAGGGACCTTCGGCGACCAACTCAGAAGACGCCCTTGGACGGTACCTTAGTTACATAATGAAGTAAAAAATGTGAACTCCCTTGTTGTTCAATCTTAAAATACTTGTTAAAGTTTGTCAGTAAGATAATATTCCAATTTAGCAAACTAAAGCATGTACAAAGGCTGGAACATGTCGCCACCAAAGGACCGCCGTTTACTGAAAATAAGGTCGAATTCAGATTTATTATGCAATAAAGTATGCAGTGTTCTGTGTAGGTTCGTTTTTCGTTCATTTCTGACTGTTTCTTGCATAAACACCTGAAATTCACTTAATGGCACAGTCAGAGGACTCTCAGATGACGGTCAGAAAGACAACCGTTTTGCCTGGTTCGTCTACAAAATATGGAGTATTGCTTAATGATGTACAGACAAGTTTACGGATTCTCACTTTATAGGGATTTATCAGAGGTATACTTTCTCATAGATATAGGATGAAAACTGGCAAAATCTCTTTCTTAGGCAAGGACTAGTGTACACAATTGTGGCATTTTACGAATAACGACAGAGTTTTGCATGTCCACGGGTCATAATCTCACCCCATTAATTACCAGGGTCTTGATTTTCGAGAAAGTAAATTGGGTATTACCTTGGGGATGGTCAGCGCCGACTTTCCTCTGGATGTACTTTTGACGGTCGCTCGGTGGTACGTTGGTCAGCACAATAGCCCCGGAAGTTCCGAAAAAGGTTCCAAAATGGTTCCCTATTTATCCCGTAACAGACCTGTTTGAAATTTTCCAGGGACATTTTGGGACTACTTTTAAGCTCGTTTGGGATGCAGCTGCCTATATTCTTCTGTTTTTACTTTCGGTTGGCTAAGCTAGACTATTCTATTTTGGGATGATAATTTATGGGTTACAGTTAGAGAGATGATTCCTGAACGTCCGCCGAAATTGTTTCGCACAGGTCGCTTACTTTCCGGTGCCGGATATCCTTATGAACAGTAATATTTTACAAATAAGAGAAGTTATGCATTCATGTAGTAGACCATAACTTAAACGATGAGCAAAATCTCCAACCAACAGCCCAGGTAGTACCAGGAGATGCCCGACCCCCACCTGAGTGTTTCTCAAATGATGACCAAACAGAATGATTTCGAAGCGCTCAAAAACACACGAGATCGACATGAGTACCTGCAATTAGGTCATGAAAATAAAAAAAAACGTTAGAAGGTATATCAGCCGAAAGTACAGTTGCCAGACTCTGATTTACTGTGGGCAATCAAATCCCTCTTTTTCTGTGAACGTTCAAGGATAGCAAATAAAAAGCAATAATTATAATGAACGTTTTTGGTAGAGCAGGTTACTCTGTATGTCTGTTTTAGGTCTCCCGGGGTTTTGTGTATTCCTCTTACGTATGTCACATTTGGGAAGTAAGTGTCCGCTGTTGCTACCCAGGTTGACCTTTCTAACACTTATCCGTGTTTAGTTGATTTTTGGACATACTTCAAGGATATAGTTAGTCACTTTCTGTGACGAATTTACTGTTTTAAAGTAAAACTGATAAACAACATTCACTAGTTGGCGTGTAATACAAGCAAATTGTAACTGCCGATTTTGTTTTGCCATTTTTTTGATGAGATTATACTGATTATCTTTCAGAATAGTTTCCAGGTAAACCAATAATGATTTTCTCCAAGTTCTCCAATGAAAATGACTTATTTTAAAGTGGCCGCTTCAGGACTACCATTGTGAGTCGAAAGGAGCAGATCCTATCGAGAATCTTTGAATTGACTGCCTAAAAGGTGTGTTCTTATGTCCTACGCAATAGCCTCCATAGATTCTGCTATCTATACAGATACAATTTTTGCTGACCTCGTATATTGTCAACGTTTTATATAATATGGATTTCTGAAAACAGTGCACAACTTACGAGGCTGCACCCAGGTAAAACTTTATAGGTTGCCTGAGAGTGGTGCTCGTTACCAACCGTGAATGAGTTCCTAATCGTAATTAAGCTGTGGATTTCAGTTAGGAAACCAGTGAATATTTTATCATGGGGTTTTCCAGTAGTTTACGACAGCAAAGCTATAGTTGTTCTGTCTTACTGCAGAATGCCGTACCAAGCCATTCAAACCTTACGTGCGTGAACACATCATTTTCTGATGACGTTTTACAGTATGAGATCCATAAAAAAACTCGATGGTTCATTATTTCCAATTTTTCGCTAAAGGCCACAACTTCAATGGGAGTGAAAATTCATTTCTTACTTGAAATGAAGAAGCTATCACAAGTTTTTTGTGAGGCAGGGAGCTGTGCAAGGGATCTACCCTGGGGATTTGAGGATTATCGAGAATATCCCTGATTTCCATGGTAATTTTAGGTATTCAGAGCTCATTTGCAACCATGTAAATATTTCTCACTTATATTTCTTTGTTTCAGCTACAATTAACAAAAGGTACCACGGTGAACACTCGTCAGCGATGTTATTGGCGATTTTTACACTTTTCACCAGGTGATCCACCGCTATGCAACTCAAAAGATGACGAAACAGGTGAACTAAAGTGAGGAATCAGAATATAAGTCCTACAGAAACAGTAGTCCGTACTTTTGCTTTAACACTTCATATATTTTAATGTAAATGTGCTGAAGGATTTACGGATCTCAGTGAGGACGTTTAAAAGTTTCTACGTATGATTGAAAACATTTAAAGACAAACCTAGTGCGTTTGCAGCGCTGTGAAACTTACGTGTACTGTGCACGGGGATTCAACAGACTAAATAAAATATCAAAGATTATACATTTTCCCAGCCCAATAGAGATTCACTTTTTTAGTGATCATTTTGGAATTGACAGGAACAGGAAATAATGTTTTTGTGTACGTCATATTCGATGCACTCATTTTAGTTGGCTTTTGTACAAGATAAATAAGAGGCAAGTTTGAGGAAAGAAACTGTTTGTCAGTGTTTTGCAAAACAGCCACCCGTAACTACAGCAAACTACATCAATATCTATCTCTATAAATAGGTTCCGTCACACAACACAATGATCTTAGAGCTAGTGTGCTATTGATCACTCACAAAATACAGCGCTGGATCTGAGGACGCAAACCAGACGACGCAGTCAGTATCAATTCAGTATTTGTAAATGGTGACCTAAAAACAGTTAATTTACTGATGACTAGACGTTTGGGCAATTTTAGTCTGATACAAAAGATAGGCTGAGGCGAGCTGTGTAGTTTACACAACTATGATTTCTTACAATTACCTTGGCAAACTTTTCCCAATTAAAAAGCCCTGTTTTTCAATTTATTACAGGGAATACCAGGTGAGGTGCATTGTGCAGACTAATTCGTTGTCATAATTCACTGTCTATATATAAACCCACTTTTCATAATACAAAAACCGTTTTACAAAATCGGGTTTTTGCTTGGATCCGTCAAGAGTACTTCACTTAATGATGCACACTGGATTCGGGTTTAGATTATCCTCTCTTTTTTAGCTCAGTTTATTTTGCACATTACATTCTGTGGCTGGAGGTAACCTTACTTGCAGATAGCTGCTTTGTTGTTGCTTATCCGTAGCTTCAAGTAATGCATTTTCTAGATGGAGGCGGACTTCTACCTATACGAATATAAAGACGGATAGGATTTCGAGCGGTTATACTTCAGGATTTTTCTTAGCATTTATGACTGAAGCAGTAGAGTGTTAAAAACTCTACAAATAAATATATACATAGTTTTAGGTGTGCCAAGTCAAAATTACTGCCGAAGCACTCAATGAGAGTGAATGGGTCTATTTTGGTCGATGCTGGTAACTATCACAAGAGTTTTTCTTAAGAGCTCAGAATAGTAAACCAGGTAGCGGTCAGATGACGTTTTGATGATTTCAAGTGATGACTATTCTGCTCGGGGCCGCATCCTTGAAGCTGCCCCAATTAGTCTCACAATGGAACCTTTTCAACCAAGTTCTTCTACTTTGTTTTAACCAGGAAGCCAAATAACGAGTTTTCATTAAGGTCAAATTATTTTTCCATGTTTTCTGCTACTTCACAAAGAGTGGTATGGAAAACTCATCAAAAAACTACATTACAAAGAACAATCTCTCAATTAACGTTCCGAAGAATAAGTGATGCACTCTGGAGACGGCTTAAACAGCTGGGAATCAACCAAAAATATTTAGTTTAACTTCTTTATTATACAGACCGTGCCTGAAAATATAGCCACAGTCTTAGTATGACGGAGAAACTAACCAATGTGGTTGAATGAATGCAGGCCTGAAGTTGAATCATGATCTACATGATTTTGTACATACCGAGCTAGGATCTCCGAAGCTAGTTTTCCCTCATCTGATCAATCTCAGCCTGGTATGCTGTGGCCTTAAGTTCTTAAGCCCCGATCACTGGGTGTGCTTTGGCTGAATCATTGCTTTTGTGTTTAAAGATAGGACGTCATAAACACATACATGCATGAGCGCACACATATATATATCACATTCAAACATAATCTACTTCACTCTGTTAATTTTTCCATTGGCAATTTACGTCACGCGTACCGTGCAAATAAATGCATTATATATATATATATATATATATATATATATATATATATATATATATATATATATATATATATATATATATATATATATATATATATATATATATAAGTTATGGAGGCCCTTAAGCAGATGTATTACGTCATTAATCCATCATTAGACAAAAATTATTCGATGGGGCTATTTCAGCCAGATGTACGAATATTTCATTAGAAGGTTCACGCTCAGCTTCTGCTGGTGTACAGACCGTCGGAACATAAACTGATAAACTGCCGCAACAGTTCAACAACTTATAGTATTCAAAGGTAGCCCCAGTGACACGTTTATTTTCAGGTTACTCTTTATTCATTTTAGGACTGACAAACACTCCATTGGTAAGTTATGCAAAAGAGGTTTTCAGGTCCTACGAAAGTTTTGGCTTCCGAAGAATTGCCAACCACGCCCTCATTGCTATCGAAAGAAGAAAATGCTTCTCGGCCATGAAAGTGGTATTAACTTAGTCGTACCACAGTGGAAGCATCAAGCGTACAAGGAAGTTATGAGGTGGAATACCGTAGTTTATACTACTTCCTCGCTCAAAGAAAGTTGCTTTTACGTTTCCCATTCAACACTCAAGTAGGCAAAATGCGACTAAACTAGCCACAAAGTAGTTCCCTTGGGGACTATTTATCACTTGGGATAAAATTTGGAGCTTTAGGACATCGCTGATTGTGATGCTGAATTTGTTCCATTCTAAATTATTTTTCCAATAAACACTCACTGCAAAACTAATCAGCTACCTTTATGGTGGGATCTGGAAAGGAGCTTCCTGCAAGTTCTGTTGCTAATGGTTCAGTGGAGCACATAGCTCGTTCGCAACATCGCTTTCCGAACGGTTTACCATCGGTTTGTTTGACAGTCACTTTACACGGGTCAGAAATGAATTGTCGTGATGAGACCAGATGATTGAAGTGCTATCCTTGCCAGCACGAAAGTGGTCGTGTCCAGTACACGTACACTGTTTGATAGGCTTACTATTTCAATATTCCGTTTGAATACACTGAAATCCCTTTTTGTTCAAAAGTTACTGATTTTTCTGTTTACGCATTATGAAATGGTCAAATTTAAGATTAATATCAGGAAGTCACTTTTGGGGTAAAAGTGCCCAGTCAACAAGAGCAGACTCAAAATAATCCATAAGTAACCCCCTGTGGAACAGTTTTCATCTTACTCTTTAGTCGGAGCTTCTTTGTCCTTAGTTTTAAAGTGCCCTATATCATAAGCGTGGCAAAACGCCATGTTTAAAGAGTAAAAGAAGCTTTCTGAGCGTGTCATGTATATCAGATTATTATTATAAACCACTCAGGGACCTTTCACAAACCACTCAGAAACCATTCTGTAGTTATCTAGAAACCGCTGAAAAAGAGATCAGGGCTCTGGCGCAAGCCGGTTAAAAACCGACCAAAAACGGATCGGTTTCGGGGCGATTTTGGAGTGGTTTTGCCACAGGGGTTGCAATGGTCTCATGTTAGTGATCAATAAAAATAGGAAATGCACATTTTGTTGATTGGTTCACGAAAACGGGGTAGAATGGAGGCCTTCAGTCACACAAATAGCATTCCCGGGATTGCAATTCCTACAGACCATATTTTACCTCTGATACACGGCCAAAAGCAGGGATTTGTCCCCTGTTGTTCTGGTTGGGACCGGACGTTTTGAGATTAGGGATGTGCATCTTTGCCTACATGGTTGGTTCTTCCTTCAGGGCATTCACCCAGTCAACAAAAAGTTCCCAAATTTGTCCAAAGATAATCCCAAATTATTCCGCAATACCCTCAAATTTCGTTCAAATGTTTTCCCATTTCAAACACTTTGGAGACATTTTGAGACTTATTTTAATTACAGGGAGGAAGCATCTTCCTAAATGGTTCGACTTCATACTTTTGTGATCTGTGCTGCATTATTTCTTCCTAGTTAGCAGAAAGGCGCGCATTTCAGTGCCAAAAGATCTCGCGAGGAACTGGATTTTATTACTTAGTTCGAAAAGAGTTTTTGTCACATCACTAGACTCAAAGGACCTGAAATATAGAAAAAATACTTTTGTTTCATCAGTAATACTTTGATTATTCGGTCCGGTCAGCTCAGAGAGGGGGTATTCATTCCAGAAAATGTTCCCAAAAGGGATTATTTTGCAACCACTTTATTGGGGTGGGATAAGTTGGAGAATTTTCCCTGGTAATCCAAATACTTTTCATAACGTGGAAGTACACCTTGACTTCCTCGTAAAATGCTACGTTTTATACGTTCTCCAGGCATCACAAAGTACCCGGTTTGTGTCAAGCAGTTTTTCGAAGGTGCTCATAGATCATGTAGTTTTACCCAAATGAGAATAAATAACTCTTGTAGCACGCAGCTTGTTCGTAACATCGGTTTCCGGTCGGTTTTTGATCGGCTTGTTTAGTTTCCATTTTACACTGATCAAAAATGAATTGATGTGAAGCAAATCGACGACCGGAGTAATGTGCAAGGTCTAGTTGGCGCTTTAGTTAAATGCATCGGTTTAATCCATAGAAATGTTCTGAAATATATCGGTATGGATTGCCCCATTTCACGCCCTCAAAATGGGTAGAATAAGGATGATTATTCGAAAAATCATAGCCTGAAAGGTGGAAGCGAGCATCGTAAAACTTAATTTTGGAAAAGTGAAGGAAATTAATGAAGGATATCACGTATTTCAAACGATTGGCACAAACCGCTTGGAAGTCGTTTAGAAACCGTTTAAAAAACGCTAAATCCTCCATGAACTGTTAGGAAACCGATCGGCGTAATAGTAAGAGCCATTCAAAAACCGGCAAAAAATTGATGGGTTTTGAAACGATTTCTAGGCGGTTTGCGAAAGGTATCCAAGCGGTTTGTGTCATTCATTTGAAATACGTGATATCCTTCACTAATTTCCGTCACTTTTCCAAAATTAAGTTTTACGATGCTCGCTTCCACCTTTCAGGCTATGATTTTTCGAATAATCATCCTTATTCTACCCATTTTGAGGGCGTGAAATGGAGCAATACATACCGATATATTTCAGAACATTTCTATGGATTAAACCGATGCATTTAATTAAAGCGCCAACTAGGCCTTGCACATTACTCCGGTCGTCGATTTGCTTCACATCAATTCATTTTTGATCAGTGTAAAATGGAAACTAAACAAGCCGATCAAAAACCGACCGGAAACCGATGTTACGAACAAGCTGCGTGCTACAAGAGTTATTTATTCTCATTTGGGTAAAACTACATGATCTATGAGCACCTTCGAAAAACTGCTTGACACAAACCGGGTACTTTGTGATGCCTGGAGAACGTATAAAACGTAGCATTTTACGAGGAAGTCAAGGTGTTATTCCATGTTTTCCACCATACCTGTAGTCAGATCAGGTCAGGTCACATTACTTGAGGTTTGCTTCAATAAAGCAGTCCAGATTCTCGCTCCATTGAGCGTCAAGATGAATCCCACCGGATTGCTTCTTCTGTGTTTGCATTATGTTTTTTTTTGTTTTACTCCGTATATGAAAGGGGGTTTAGACTCAATTCACAGCCGGGGGAGTACAGCGGTCCCACGGTTATTCACTGGGTCGTTTTCCAAGTCTAGCTTCCCTCAGTAGTGTCACAAATACAGGCAGTGCTTATATAAAGTGGTAATAGTGGTACGTTGGGGAATAAGGAGAATAATACGGGGGATGGTGGAGAAAAGGTAGTGGAATTCCACCGTGGTGATAGAGGAGGGAAGGGCGCTGCTTCCCGTATTGTTGCTGAGTGATATAGATTTAAATGCACTCGAGGAACATATCAAGCCAGCAACGGTCCAACCTTGCCTAAAGCCTGCCACCGAAGTGGCAGACACCATCTCGGTCGGCAGTGCTTTCCATGGGTTGACAAAGCGACAAGCAAAGAAATTTCCCCCTATGTTTTCTAATGTTGTCGGCTTGACGAGAATCAACTCGTTTTCTCTGAGTGTGGAGTCCAGTTCCGGTGCCCATTTGGTTTGGTATAAGCTAGGGAATTTCCCGAGTTACTTGTGCACAAGACCTTTGCTTGCACAGCAGGCTGCTTAAGGAATAGCTCCATTGAAAAATAATTATTCATGAATTCGTTTTGGATTATACGGAATATCAAACTATGTCTCTCGAATTCAAAAATTTTTGAATGTTGAAATTTTAGAGACATTTTGGACACTATGAGATTTCGCGAGTGCTGTTCAAAATACCGCTTTTTTACTTGTGGCCTTCAGCTCGGTTCAGGTCAGCTCGGTGTGCGCAGAATGAAGGTGGACCACTCCAATCGCGCCTTTAGATCACTTTGTTGTCGACGGGTTTTCTTGACTTCCAAAGCCTTGGGCTGAAAGCTCTGTCTGAAAGACAGAATTTGCGAAGCAGTCTCAGATCAAATCAGGTCACATGACCTGTGGCTTTGGCCAGTGTACGCCCAGGTTCTTGCACTCGAGGGCTGAGACGTTCCCGCGGTGCTTCAACTGCCATATGATCCGAATGTTGGGACTGGTGGGTGGTGGAGTTCAAGGAAGAGAAGGAAAAACAGGTTTGCTCTCGAAGAACCGGCCGTGGCCTTGGCTAAACAGGTTCAATAACTCAACTTGCTGCAGGCCTACCCTCGAGAATCCCCCGTGAGGACAATTGAATAGATAAAAAAGGCCGCATTTTGCTGTATTTTATCGCGTGACGGGCAAACGTATGTTCTGTTTTCGAAACGAAGGAAGTGAAAGAGAGAGGTGTAACCTGAGGGTATGCTCGATTGCCCAGTCATTGTCTGGGAAAACCTCGTCCCAGCAGTCATCCAGCCTTCATTAAAACACGACGACTCTATTCGCTGCGACACCCCACTGCATGTCCCTGCTGCGCTGGATGTTGCATCCTCAACCCGAACACGGAATGTCCCACCTGTGAGGTATGCTCTAATCCAGTTCAGCGTCCCCTGTGCAATCCTCAAGCCCCGCATTTGGTGCAGCAGCAGTGGGTGATTTACCGAGTCGAAGGCCTTCTGGAAATCCAGATAACACACTTCAATTTGCTTGCCTCTGTCCGGTCTGTCGGTCACTTCATCCAAAAATGATAAGGGGTTCGTGAGACACGATCTTCTCTTTACAAATCCGTGCAGCCTCACTGTAATCATCTTGTGGTATTCAGCATGCCTTGTGATCCCGTCTCCAAAGATACCCTCCAGCACTTTTAGTACCATCGACAGCAGGCTAACGGGAATGTAGTCAGGTGCATCCTCTCTCTCGCCTACCTTGTGGATAGGCTTAACTTCGGCTTTGAGCCATTCGGAAGGCAACGGGGCCGAGGCTATTAAACTGGCGAACAAGTGCGCTAGCGCCCCGGGCACCACTCTTGCTAACGGACACAAATTCATTGGCAGAGAAAACCAGAGGCGCATTACCTCACCCTTCGTTCATGCGGCTAGCCCTGGGAAAACTGCCCGACAGCTCAAATCTAGTACCTCCTCAAACGTTGGCACATTGTTGCATCTGGCAGCATCCTCTAACGGTCTATTCCAAGTAGGCAAAACCCTACCTGTGGAAACAGCTCAAAAGCCCAGCTTTGAGTGTGCCCCTTGCACCTTAAAACTATTTCTTGTGGTGAGAAGAACCGAACAAGTCGCTCTTCTCTATACGCGGCGAGCTCTTTATAGTTTCAAAAGCTTCCGTTAGGTCACCTCGGCCTCTAAGAAGCGCTAATCAGAATAGATTAAGATCTTATAGACTCTGGGCCTAAGAATTCCCCCTCTGGCCGACGGCCATTCTAGTGGCACGTCTTTGTACCCCTTCCAAGCGCTCCTCATCCTTGTGATGATGGGGAGCCCGTGCCAGCGTGCAATACTCCAGAAGAGGTCCCACCAAAACCTCGTAAAACGGGACGAATGCTTCTGATTTTCACACGGTATTGCGCACACTAGTTAGTACCCTTTTGGCCATGTCTGCAGCTCTCTGGCACTATCTTGAAAGCTGAAAGTCCTATGTGACTATCACACTTAGGTCTTTCACCACCAGCCTCTATGAAACAGAAAACTGCGCGTTTCCTCCACGTTGGTAGTAAGGATTTAACATTTGGCGAAATTCATTGGTGAATCCCATCGTCCTGCCCATCCGAGGACAGCATTTATATCCTGTGCCAGGTCGCTGCCCGCTATCTTCACATCAACTGTAAAGATGAAACGCGGGTTACCCACTCAGTTCCCTAGACCATTTATGTACAGGAGGAAGAGCAAAGGCCCCAGTACTGAACCCTATGGTACACCACCGGTAGCCTTCCCCGGCCTCAATAGAAAATCACCTACCTTGATAAGAAACAACGATTCCCGCAAAAGTCTGCTGCCCAATCACTTGTTTTCTCGATTATCCCAAATGTTTGCAATTCATAGTTCGGTCAGCCATGACTCACTGAGTTGAAAGCCTCACTGAAATCCGAACAACAAACCTTCACTGTCGTGCTTTCATCCATTCGTCTTGCGTACTCGTTCAATTACATCAGCAGGTCTGTCAAACGCGATTTTTTAGCTAGCCCACGTTATGCTGGTGGCAGGAGGTCGTTTTTATCCAGATACAGGCCAATTTTTTTAGTAATTATACATTTCGAGCACCTAAATAACCCTGGTATCAAGCCGACCGATCGATAATTTTCTGCCTTCTGCCTGGATCCTGTCTCATGTGCTGTTCCGACGGTGGCCTCACGCTTCCGACACGTCACCTTCCCCCAGCGACGTTTCACGCAGCCTGGTGATAGCCTCTGATAATATATCGAAGGAATGCTAAACAATTGCCGGTCTGATCGTATCCGGTCAGGCTGCCTTATGCTTGCTCAAAGATATGAGTTCATGGGGCATATCGTCCTCGCTTACAGTGAGCTCCTGAAGCACTGGCATAGTCTGTGTGTCTAACTCCGCCTCCACTAAGCCTTTGGTCCTGACCGCGCTCGCTGCTGAGGAAAGCAAGTGAGATTTTCTTCTTGTATTTATCATCGTGAGCAGTGTTTCCGTCAGGCCTTTCTACGGTATCTACGCTCCCGCATGTCGTTTTCTTAGACTGCGCATGAGCAAGGAAATACTCGGAGTCTGCATTCACATTTTTGTCGAGCTCCCACTTTTGCTCCTAATCTGCTTCTCTTTGCAAAGCTTAGGCCATGTTTCAGGCTGTCTTGTAAGCAGCCCATGTGCGCTGCGTGTAGTTAAGTTTTGAAGACCCCGTAGCCTTCTAAGATTAGATAGCTCTCTTGCGATCGTTGGCCTCCACCGAGACCGCCGGCTTCTATTTGTTTGCTGTACCAACGGGGCAAGCCCTCCGTCAAGTTTATTATCCCGGTTTCATTGCCGTCCAACTTTTTCCACGGACGGCTCCGGTTCTGCCAGGAACCAACATTGCTTAGTGTCCTTAACCACAGTTGATCCTCAGCCATTCTAGTGCGGCTCTGTTGGTGCCAAACTTTAACCGGAGGGGTTGTCCGGTGTGATCGTTGTGTATCCTCTGGAGGCGCGCTCGGCTGTCGACGCCCGGCCTAGCTGCAGGTCCCTGCTTTGTGCGCGGGCAAAGAAAACCTGCAGGAGCCTTGGTTTAAGTACATTGTTTGCCCGCCAAAACCACATTCTAAAGCCTTTTACCTACTTTAGGATAGTGGGTAGCCCAGCTGTTCTCGAGAAACTTACGATATGGCCTTGTTCGGCCCCTCTTTTGATCGTTGCCTCGTTGATCATTGGTTCCGCACAATAACGCGGGAGAAGAAGCTTGCTCTTCACTAATATTTCAGAGAAGACCTCATTATTGAACTTGTGCTCGGTCCCTTCTATGCGCTGTTTAAGGGCCTTCTATTTACTGCCTTCCTTGGGTTCGTTTGTTGACATTTTACTGCGTGGTTTGCTCTCCTTTGTCAGCTCATGGTTTTTCCTAGCAACCACGCGAGTTGCTAGTACCGGGCTCTCAGTAAGTCTTTCACTATGCTTCCTGCGGTAACTCCGCTTTCATCCAGCAATCCTCTTGCAATACCGGAGCATTCCTCTGCCGCAGAAAAGCAGCAAACCAGTATCCCTTACAATGATTCTCGTTCCCCTGCAGCTCATGGTTTTTCTAGGTCAGGGCAGGGCAGCGCTTGTGGTACCACTCACTGCTCCCATCACAAAGTATACCTGTCTCAACATACACTTTGCAACCCCGCGCCTGCTTCAATTTTGTAGCAAATGATCCTAATGGTGTCGGAAACAAAAACCAGTAAAAAAGAAAAATTTGTCAAGACTGGTAAACCAAATCACAGAGCGGTCTTCATAACTGTGCGAACAAACTCAATCATCAAGAGCACACAAAACAACATCTGAGCAAAAGGACTGTTTTACCAAAAATGAACCGGCCGGATTACAAAATTCCACAAATATAAGGAACTCTAGTAAATAGAGCAGTAAGTAGTTTTTGTGAAATATTTATTGGTACTTTATCACCAGGGCTAGAAGATCGGGGCGGAACTGGGCACCCAAGATATTCAGATCACACGGAATCTCCCAGGGTGAGTTCAGCCCAGTTCAGGCCCCGAACCTCATCGTAATCAACTCAATCCAGGTCACTTCAGTCAGCTCGGACCACAGAAGTTGCCGCTCAGCCAAAGACAGCCTTGATACTTGTGGGCCTAAGCCGCAGTATCTCACCGCGCCCCGACTGTGAAGCCTGCATTGCTAGCGAGACGAATGGTGTACGGACACGGTGGATCACTAAAGTCGCTGGTCGAATGACGCTCCGCAAGTCATCGGAGATGGTTACGTAGGTCTTTAGTACCTCGGATACCGAGTGCTGACTCAGTCCCAAGAATGGCTGGATGAATGAACAACAAACCAAAAATTTCTGACGGTCGCCAAAAGATTGTAAAATCTAGTAGAATTGGTGAAGGACTGTTAGAATTGAAACAGCATCGATCACGTCCATGTTTTACTGCGACGCCTGACGTGCTGCTAGCTAAAGGAGCTAAGGGTTCAACCGTCCGCAAGCAGGGCAGTCGAAAATGTGCTTTTCAATTGGCGGAAGCTAATTGTCCTTACGGCAAGCAGACAAGCAACGAACAGCCCTGGGGCTGTGAGCAGCACGCAAAAGGTTCACAGCTGGGTGCTAATTGTTTCTGTTTGCCCACAGTGGTTTTAACCACAAGCAAACACGTTCAAAGCGAGTAATCGCCAGGTCGCTACAAAAACTGGATTTAGTTGAGTGAGTACCGCGCGGGTCTCCATCAGCGTCACAAGTTTCGTGTGACATCAGTCGTCCATGAGACCATGTTACAATGCAATTATCAGCTCTTGCCGCCCACGGGGGTGGTTACTAGAGTAGGCACGGGCCTAGCGGCCATTTACGAAGCCCACACGTGTGTCACAGGAAGAACAGATATAAATACATAAGATAAATAAAGATTCAACACCTTTCGGGAGTCCCTTAACCCACCCTGCCCGCACACGCAAATGAAGAGCAAAGTAAAACAAATGAGAGAGAGACGATGAGTGAGAATGAAGTGGAAGAAACTCAGCCCTGTCGATAGGTACGACATGCAAATGTCAGAATAGAAGTGTTTTATATAATGTCAAACAGTGAAAAAAGCAAACACGGCTAAAAACACTGTTTTCTGGGCTCTTTGGCCAGTGTAAATAATGGACATATCGTGTCGTTCACTGCGGCTCCATATTTTTGGGTCTAGTTGTTCTGAGGTTCAACGGTGACGTCCATGACGGGCGAAGGAACTATCAGAGGACCATCTTTGGGTGATGCCTCCATTTCTGGACTAACCTTGGGTTGCGCAACCTTAAAGCGGTCGACCTATAAAGTTTCGTGTTTACCGTTTTTGGTCTTGGGGGTAAACTGGATTCTCCCGCCGGACCACTTTATAAGGGCCTTCATAAGGCCACTGTGGGTATGATATAACGCTACCTACGCGCACGAGAACGCGGGCCCAAATGGGCAGTTCCAGCGGAATGTAGGTCGATCGAGACTGCCGTCGCGGGAATGCATTTGCAAGCGGCGCACCTCCGCAGCCAATAGTTGATCATCTGAGGCACAACAGTCATCGCTTATGAGGACTATAGCGAAGTAACCCCCGGGTCACCGAAACGTTCGGCCAAAAGCTAACTACGCAGCTGACGCATTATTATCGGGTTTGTAAACGAAAGGTTAACCTAAGAGGAAGGCGGGAAGCGCTGTACCCAGTTAGAGCTGTCAGCTGTGCTGAGTGAAGCTTTGAGCTACCGATGAAAACAGCCAAAGATACACCTGACTGCTGGGTGATATGCTGCCGTACGAGAAATGTGACAGCCTAACATGAACAATGTTCCTCCAAACGGGCGTGTCTCAAACTGTGCACCGCGAGCGGCAGTTAGCTTTGCAGGGAGGCCATATGATGAAACCCGAAGTTCCGTGAAAGTATCTGTTACTGTTCTTGTCTCTACGTTGGCAATGGGAACAGTCTCTGGCCGACGAATGAGGCAGTCCACCGTAGTAAGAAAGTACCGGAAATCTTTACACGGGCCGAGAGGACCAGTGATATCTACGTGGATATGGAAAAACCTTGAGGATGCAACCGGAAAAAGGCTTCATGTAGCCATCTTATGTCTACCTACCTTCGATCGTTGGCACCGAAGGCATGAACGAGCGGAATTACGAACATCATTTTTGCATGCCGTGCCAGACATATCCAACTGCAACTAGCTTGGTGGTGGCCCGGAGGCCAGGACCGGATTGACTATGTAAATCATCGAAAGCTGCGCTGCAGCGAGATGTGGGTGCGATTAGACAGGTGCGGCAAAGTTGTATCGCATGCCACAGAACCCGAGGAAGTGGCTAAAGGAAACTACAAAGGTTTAAATGATGCAATTTGGCTCGGATCTGTAAAACAAAATTTCGAAAGTTGAGCCTCAGTCAAAGATTCGAAGTCTATGACTTTCTTGCTGATCAGAGGAGGCGTTTACTCGAGAAACATCGTCAGCCACAACGTTGTAGGTGCCAGAAAAGTGACGATCATCACTGTAAAACTGTATCACGAGGTTTCATTGGCGTAACCCACGTCGTGAGTGTTAGAGGGGTTCAACGGTGAACAGCATGCTTCAGTGGTTTGTGATTGATGAAGATGACGAATTATCTGCCGTCGAAAATAAGGATATTATTATTATTAGGATTATTAATAAAAATAGTGATATCTTTCTCCAGCACGGTCGAGAGGCACTCGCAAGCTCATGTTCATAATGAATTACATTACTCACTACGGCGAACAGCTCACCAATTTTGACAATACGGGTCCAAAATTTCAGCGTTATACCAGCATAGTTAGCTATAGTTTGAATGGACAAAAGGAATCACGGTTCGAGAGGCAAGTACAAACCGGTTTGGATTCCAAGATAGGCGACGATGCCCCCTGGGAGTGCTAAAAAAGAAAGATGAAGTGTAACATCAAAAATGCGTTATATACCAAGTAGATGCATGTAGTGAACGGCCTAACTGCCCGAGTCAAACAAAAGTAGTAATTTGGATAAAAGGAGCTATAAAGCAAGTTGTATGAAAGTGCTTTGGGGCACACTGGTGATTGCGAAAGGAAAATCAATCACACAAACATTGTGAGTTTAATCCCGGGACCATGAGGTTGACAGCAGGCGCGAACGGTGAAAATGGATCGGCGGAGAATTAATTTCATGCAGAACATAGATGGAAGGGGGGATAAAGTCCTGCAACAGATGCTAAAATGGAAAATCTCAGCACAGTCTCGAGCCTTATTGTGCTGAAGTGCTGAAAAATATACTGACTTCTTGAATCTCATTTTGGCTCGGAGTCATAATTGGGAACGATGCACGAGGAGGGGGGCGATTTCACATTCATAAGAAGCGCCGAAATTTAGAGATTAGCAAATTTCTGTGTTACATGTTCCCGCTGTGATATCCGGTTGACCCAGTAGGGATCCAGGAATAACTGGGGAGCGACCTGTATTGGCAATGCGCATCATTTCGCAGGTATAGGACTTCTGGCCGGGTAAAGGTTTTGTCGGTAAACCAGCCGGGTGTGAAGTGGCATGACTGACGAAACTGAAAAGTGATGGTGGCTGGTGGAGGGGCGGTAGGGTGTTTTATGCCCAGTAATTTAATTGCCTTCCGGGTGGCTAAGAAAGGCCAGTTAGGTCTCTGCCGGCAAGAGTCGAAATTAATCCTTGGTCATCGAATGTGGATGCTGAGATGGTGGGCGACGACGATGTATTGAAGGCCCAGGGTTTTATTCGGCTTCCAGTCCGCCGTGGTTCCAGCTGTGGGCTGCGATAATAAGTATTGACAATTTATGATGAACTGGTTGGGCTTATATAAATAGGGTAAAGATAAAGCTTCTTTTGGAAAATTAGTGGTACCTATACCGCGCTCTGATCTGGGTTTTAACTCACAAATCTAAACAATGTGGGCTCTCGGAGGAATGAGATGTATTACTAAAGGGTAGCAGTTTCGCGTACACTGGGTAGGCCACTGTGTGAGCATGCAAAAATGTTATTGATTTGTAACGTGGAGTATCAGAGCTCAGGTGCTGAAGAGACCTGATGTGCTGCACCCATTGGGAATTGAATATGGTAACCCCAGTACCGTGTTCTTATGCAGAATAGAGGCCAGCGACGAGACTGTGGGATAGAAGTGAAAGAATAATTCGCGTGTGAATAGAACTGGTACCCCGTAAGCATAGCACTATATTCGTTGTTATCCCTTCTGGTTTGGTGGGCTTCCCATGCTGGATGAAGTATAGATCACATAGGAGTGAGATTGCAGAAGAGGCTGTCAAGGGTATCGATGGTGGAGAATTAGGGAAAGTTGGGCCCGTACTGAGAATTTTAGATGTGGGTTCGGCTGTGCTCCAATAAGGTGGTGCTGGCTCGCTGAGATCGTACATGGAGCGAGCAAAGTAATCCCATGGAGTGGTAATTTTTGGTTGATATTATAACTTCGTCGTTGCTAGCACACTGCGGGGCAGAACAATACCAGTATGAGGGCTTGTTTGGAAGCAGTGGAAGGTGGGAACAAGATAAGGCGGAACATTCATCAGGGAAGCATGCTCCAACGGCTTACACTCAGCGCTCACGGTGCAGGGAACTAGGACCTGCTTTTGGCAGGAAGGCGTCACGACACACATCTATTAGCATCCAGCGTATGGCTCCCCAAGAGTGATCCACACCTTCAAGACATTTTTTTATAGTTTGATCACGGTAAGATAGCTGGCTGTTAGATAAGATGGATCTGCTTTTGGTGAGTTGCCACAGCTCCTATGCAAAAGCCAAAATATGGACGGCATGTGACAAGTCACGCTGAAAGTATTCCAACCACATCAGTCATTTCGTAGCAACACTACAGCCCAGAGACATGGGTTGAAAGTGACGAAGCTGGTGTGCTTGAAGGAAGAGAATGTAGGGCAATCTCCTTGCTTTTTTATGCAGATTTCTTACTTTTGATGTTATTGTCATCTAGTTGGTGGTCATCTTTGTGAAGCTGGACAAATAAAGCCTAGAACTTTCATGGACGCTCCGCGGAAACACTCGCAATATCTTTGAAGTCCAGGGGATCAAGACGTTAACACGGGATACAAAATGCAGAGATGGGTTAAGTCCACCACCGCCTGAGATTATTCGACGGGATTAGTGAGAGCCAAAACTCCAATTAGCACAGACATATAGACATACATGCAGTGCCAACAACTTCATAAGAATGAAAGTGAAACCCGGCTGTAGATGGCGGGTTTGTTAAATACTATTTAACTGTTTCCGGCTGGTCGCCGACGTGTATTGACTCAAGCGTTTTAGGTCTTTGACAGAAATACGCGAAGAGTTGCTGTGGCGGCTTGCCCCGAAGAGTATATTTGGTGGCAAAGAATCAAGGCTGCATTGCGGTCCTAAATCATGTGTCGTGTATCGAGTTTTCTAATGAGGCCAGAATTGATGAATTTGGCATTTGCTTTCTAAGTACCCTAGTCCTATCTCAAAGCCTGAGCACTTGAGGTATAAGGATGGTGCATCTTGGTCAGAGTAATTATTATCGAGGATTTTATCTGGTGCACCTCGAACTGTTTTGACTTGCAACACAGTTACAGCGTTTTAGGTAGTCCATGCCAGAAGCTAGGATGGATAATAGCCAGCTATCCAAATCTGATTGTGAGACAGGGGTAGGGGATGGTACAGTAAGCGGTAAGTGGTCTGCGGGGAGCGGTTTAGGGTTGTCGCCAGAGGCTCTCAATGGAATGTCGTAGGTTAGGTTGTAATGAGACTCGGTGATAAGTGGGTGATGATATCGATATGGGAAATTTCACTTGGTTTTCGGCTGAGGCAAGAACAAAGACGTTCTGTTTGAAAATAGGGTGGCAAAAGGGGTGGACTGTGTGGTCAATTGAGAAAAAGATGTCTGAGCTGGTATAGGAGTCATGTGAGCTTCGGGATAGAATGTCGCCTTCAAACATATGGCCTGTGAAAATGCATTCACCTGTCAGGTTGATTGCACTAGAAACACTGAGATATGCGTTTATTGTTCGCTTAAAAGAGGACAGATTGGACAGAATATGGAATTCAACTGGGAGTCTGGTCCACACTTTACTATAGCGGTTGAGGAAGAAATTATACCTGACTGCGAGGCACGATGGAGGTACAGGGGAAAACGTAAAACGGTTCCTCAGGGGTGTGCACCGTGGACAATTTAGTATAGATGGAAGGTGGAAAAAGTTTGCCTGTGTACAGGATTATATATTAAAATGACATTAGGCTTTTGGCCTCGTAGTCAAGGGGCTCGAGTTCGAGTTGGTCACACTTTTCACGATGGGATAGAAGTGAGTTTAGTCCAATCAAGCTTTCGTTGAAGGAGCTTCGAAATGTTTTCATTTTCCGCGGAGGTGGTTTCTGTCATATTAGGGCTGATGACGGAGCAGTATTTGAGAAGTGGTCTGACATGGGGGCAGAATACTTTGAATCAGCTCTCTTACAGCTTAAAGCAGCGAAAGATCAGACCAGTGAGCCGTCCTACCTTAGTTACTTGCTAGGATGTCTCTTCGGAGAAGTTGAAAGAAGACGAGTAATGTAGGCCAATGTCTCTTAATAAGGGCGGAGTAGGGATTGGGGTGCCACCGAGCGGGATGGATCTGGGGCTTATGGTACATTTTAGGTTAAGTAGTGAACTTTTGGACTTCAAGAACCGCGTATGCCACGAGTGGCACCAGTGACCAAGAGGGGTTAAATCAGCTAAAATATTTGCCAGTGTAGCTGACGAGTGGCACTGGTCAAATGTGCACACTATCTCAGTATTGTCAACAAATAGATAAGGAGTGCCATGGTGGACTACGGAAAAGGCGTCGGTAGTATACCTAGGACAAGTAGAGGGCCTTGCACACTTCCACGAATCACTCCACTTACAATGGACGTGGATGATGACAGGTGGCCATCGATCAGAACTGCTTGGGAGCGAGAAGAAAAATAAGAGGATGATCAGAAAAGAAGAGGGTCGGTAATGCCAAAAAAGCGAATTTTGGATAGTAGGTGGGTATGTGAGACCCTGCCAGACTCCTTGGTTATATTCAGATGGAGGATAATGCCCGCTTTCTTCATATCCACAGCAGTGATAACGGCATGAAGAGACCGAGACTGACTGGTCAGGTTTTAAAGGAGCCATACTGAAAGGGTTTTGGTGAATTGCTTCTCAGCAGATAAACGAGAACCTGCTATTTAACTATCCTTCCCATCATCTTGCACATAACAGGAGTGTGGCTGATGGAGAGGTGGTGGACCGGGTCATATGGAGGTCCCTTCTTAAAAGGGGAATTACGAAGCAGATCTTCCACCGCTTCGGCACCGGCCTTATCCATAGACACGTTGTATAGTTTTGGAAGAGAGTCATCAGGTCCATCAAAAGAGAGCAGAGCAGGGCGAAGTTCATCAAGACAAGGTCGCGGAGATGGTTCATTCAAGTCGGCTATCTTGTGGATACTTTTTGCGTCGAGAGAGAGGATAAACTGGATAGTAGCATTTAACGGTGGCATGGCAGAGGCAAGGGGGATACCCTTGGGTAATAAAGAAGACGCTAAATGAGCAACAAAAGCCTCTGCTAGCGTTTCAGTAGAGCCTGCAGGTTTATAGATGTAGAATAAAACTTTGGGGTCAGTGCGTGGACCATGCCCAGACAGTGGTTTTAATAACCTTGATAGGCCTCTGGACTTTTGTGGATAGCTAAAAGCGTCAATTTCCTGACTGATGAGCTGCGTTTCTTAGAGCAGTTAAACTTCTCTAACAGTGACTTCAGGTGAAGAAATACAGAAAAGTCCCGGGACTTCAAAAAATTGTTCCTCAGTGCTATAATCTTGAGCTCTTTTTTCGATTTCTTGGGTGACGGTCGGGGATTGCGCGCAGTGGTGGAGGCAATTTTAGACAAACTCCCAAGCAGGACGGTGTATAGGCAGTCAGGGGGCTAACTGGGGGTCAGTAGTCAGTAAAAAGTTGATTCTGTTTGATAAAAGAATAAGTGAGGGAACTGGACCTCTTTTTATAATTCGGGAAGACATACAGGGCGACGGGGTTGTCTGGAGATTGGTAGGGCACAGCAGTTTGCAAACCCACTTTGTGGCCATTAAAGGGGGAATAGAGTGGCACCTGAGTTTTGGCTGCAGTGAGGCCAAGGGTGAAAACCAGGTCGAGGGTTTTGTTGCCTGTTGTAGGGGGTTTGACAGTTTGGCACAGTAGATCCAGGCGCATACGGAGATTGAAGTTCATTAGATGAGGAGGGCCGGGGTGTGAAGATCATCGGGTTTTCGGGGAATTGAAGTCGCCAGCAATGATTTTTACCTGAGGAGGGTGACAGATGGCGGGGTAAGCGTGACTGGCGTAAGACAGATGTAATGTTAAAGATAGGGTTGGTTGAAGAGGCGGGCATCTTACAGGGTACCGCTAAGTGGGTGTGAGGGGATGGGATGGTAGCGAAAGCACCGATGACTAGGGAGGTTTTGGTACGGGGGGTCAGCTGGCGTAGTGCACAGTGGGATCAGATAGGAGCACTGAGATGCTGGGTGGTAAGGGGGCAGGGGAGGAGTAGGCTGTGGAGAGGTAAAATGGAGCATACTGTGGGGCAAAAAAGGGCCAGAGGTGGGCCACAAATAGTGGTACCGGTTGGAAACGATGCTGGTGGCTCGTCCTAAGTGATTCGGGTATGATGGAGCTAACAGTGGAGGCGACAAACTTGGTGGAATGTCTGCAGACATGGTGACGGCGGAGTATGAGTCGATGGAAATGACATGTATCAGGTGGGTGCGAAGATCTTCCAGGAGACTGAGTAGATGCGCTGGTAGGCCAGAGCCCGAGCGAGCGAAGCTATCCTGTATGTATGCCCGTGGTGGTGGACATGGATGGATGACAAGCCGTCTAGCTGGAGCGCGAGAGACCATAGATCGGTAGCCGTAAAAACTGGGAGCGTGAAAGGATAAGTGCCGGGGAGGTCTTCGTCATTAGGAGCAACAAGTGTAGGTGATGTTGTGACCGAAGCTCTAGAGGACAACGTTACGGCTGACTAAATGGTGTGGCCTGGTATGCGGGAAACTAGCACTTTGGAGGCTAGCTAGGCAGGTAGACCAAGAAGTGACTGGTTGCCAACTGAGGAGAGGGGCTGTATTGCCCTGTTCAGGGAATACAACGGTGCAGACTGGAGGGGGGCAATGTGAAGCTTTTTAGGAGGGTGTTGTTGTGTTGAAGGTTAATAGGACTAATCTAGTTCCAAGTTTTGCTCTGGTGCACTGGTTACCCGGAGTGGTGACAAGTTATTGACGGTTAGAGATAGTTCAGGGGATTGGTTGGCACTAGATCAGAGGGTGTTGAGAATGCTTGATAGCCGGCTATAGATCTGAGGTTCATCTTCCGGACTTCCGGTGTTCGGATGTCTTGAGGGATAGACGATATACGTAAGTGGCAACAACGTAGTAAGGGTATGATTTGTAGAAATTACCTGCCTCTCTGGGGCCAATTAGTTTTGCTGAAGCGCATTACATTTCTTACTGGCTCCGCTGTATATATCGACCAGTGGCACTGAACAAGGTATCGTGGACGTAGGAGTTAGGGAAGTTTGGTGCTTCTAGGTTGAATACGGTTAGCCTCTTGGAGGTTAGTACCATAAACAGCAAATAGTTCCCGACTTAACGTGAGAAGCTTGGTTTCAGTTGATGAGAGACTACGGGGGGAAATGCTGGTGGTCTCCATTGCAATGTGGACCACAGCTGTAGTAGGCCGCCTATCTTTTTGTCAGGGGATCAGTGGCAATACTCCACCGAGCTCCAGCGTCGCAATAACCAGGTAAAGTAGCAGAAGTCAAAGCTTCTTTAACTGCATTGAAGGCAGCTTTGGCATCTTCGGGTGATTCTATGGAGCCATCTTAAGCACTTCGCAGTAAATCTGTGAAAGACTGCGTCAAGTGGGCACTGCTTTGGATGAAATGCCAATAACAGCCTACGGTCTCACTGAAACGATGAACGGTGGCCAGTTCAGCAAGCAACGAAAAGTCAAGAAATGCCTGTGCCTTCTCTCGCGAGGGCCAGATACCAAGCTCTTTAATCATGCGGCCTGAAAACCCTACTGAATTTTGACCAAAGACACTTCTATCCTCACTGGCGGTTACACAGTGCGCGGCCAAGTGCTCAAACCACTGATTCAGATGCTGCTTACCCGCATTTTCTGATTTGCTGATTACTAGCAGGTTGCCTTTGTGGGTGAGAACGAAATCTGAACACATGGTAGCCTGGACAACAAGAAGCTGAGGGGTTCGTCCAGTTTGCCTACAACAACTGGCATTTGGGGGAATTTTAAGGGACCAAGGGGTGTACGTACGGTTGTCCAGGGTATATATTCTCCTGCAATGGAAGCCTTGTGAAAGAAAAGTACCAGAACTATTTTTGAGAACAAAGGGGGTCCGCAGAGGTTCGCCGTGATATCCTGGTTATGTGGGGTGGAATGCCTACCCGGAAAAGTGGCTTTGTTAAGGGTTCTTTAATCTCCTAATGGTTGCCTATTTTCGCAATTTTCAGGGACCATGTGAGGTGGTGAAGCCCGTGAACTATTTGACCCACGAATAATATATAATTCTTACGTATGCTGGAACTCTTCTCGCGAGATTTTGTGTTTGTAGAATGCAAGCCGGTGTGCTCTAGGAGAAAATGGACAGTCAGAATTGCCAATGGGTTGATTCGCCGAGCTGGTCGCCGCAAGCTGTGGAGAAATTGGATGTAACACTTTAAGGCATACATTTAGTGCGTCGCTGAACGAATACGAATAGGTCTTTTTAAGTAGCCCAGTAATGATTGGGTTGAAATCAACAGAAGTGCCACCCATTGATAGGTCAGTGATACGATCCGTAGGACGTTATCGGCAAGAACCAACCAAGGGGTAGACGTCGACACCTGTCTGAAGTATGACCGGAAGGTTAGATCGCACTTAGTTCAGCGCCCGCATCTACCCGGAAGAGTGATAAATGATTTAGAATGGACAACCGCCGTGGCGCGGAGCGTCATTTAATGCTGGAAGAACCAAAAGATTGTACTTATGCCACTGGGTAAACCCTAGCCGAGACTGTCTGGAGGTGATGCGCCGGTTTAACATCCATCTGACGACCCACTGACCGCCCCGAAGTTCCTCTGAAAGTCTTACTCAATGACCATTGAGAAGGCGATGACAGACTTACTTTGTGAGGAGGTCATCTGATTGAACTTTGGCTCGTAGTTTTCTCTAATTTTGTCGGCTGTTCCAGGACGGTTTTCGGGACTTTCCCCTGAGGACAAGCAATGAAACTTCCGTATATCGCTGGGAAGATGTTAGGGCCAGATCTCCTTCAGAAGGCCATTATCGATCTTGATGGGTTCCAAAGGACTCCATATGCACCGAAGCACCTGGGAAAGTTTGTGATCCCCAAGCCCAGTGTGTGCATACAAAAGGACGACTTGATGTCCAGCTGACATACCAGCTCGGATAGAGACCGCTGCTTTCGTGCCCTCGTAAGGGTTGAGTTCTTCTGATTCTCACACGTCTAGTATTTCGCCAAAGACGTGTGCGGGAGGAACTGCGACCACATATTGAAACCTACTACTTTCCGCAGTCACATTGGGCAGAGCAAAAGCCGTCTCTAAATGGGCAAGATAGGCTTTGGGGTTACTTTCCCTGAACTGTGAAAAAGAACGGCGAGTGGGTTTACCTCGGTGCCAAAGCATGCGGTCGCTCACATAGGAGAAAGCAAAATAGACTGAAATAATTCATGGAAGTGAAAAAGCAATACACCTAGATAAAAGCAAAATCTGTTTACCAAGGCTGATTTGCGACCGACGAGAGACGATAATAAAGGTACATATGCACTCAAACATCATTAACATAGTGTAAAAAAGACAAGAGGTTCACTACTTTAGCAGTCTGTACATCAGGTACCTGCAGGGTCCCGAGAATGGCCAGAAGAATGAACAACAAGCCAAAACTTCTGACGGTCGCCAAAAGATTGTAAAATCTAGTAGAATTGGTGAAGGACTGTTAGAAATGAAACAACGTCGGTCACGTCCATGTTTTACAGCGATGCCCGACGTGCTGCTATCTAAAGGAGCTAAGGGTTCAACCGTCCGCAAGCAGGGCAGTCGAAAATGTGCTTTTCAATTCTCGGAAGCTAATTGTCCTTACGGCAAGCAGACAAGCAACGAACAGTCTTCTGACATCAAACAACGTGAGCAATGCTAACAGATGTAAAGTACATTGATCGTGCTCGACTGTGTGTGAAAGCATAAATGATAATGATCGCGAAAGTGACAGGCATTTGCGAAAACACTACGGGTTGGGAAGAAGAGAACGCTTAAAAGAGGAAAATAAAACAAAGGATAGCAAATTCAACACAGATGGGTTAAATGGCTAGGTGTTGCTCACACGTGTGGAACTCCTAACGAGCCTTTGCCGAGTACTAGCATCGTGGAGACCATGCTCTTTGTCATATTGATCTCCGAACAAGTACCGGCACGCATCAACCACTACACTCGAACATTTGTTTACATTTCGCTCATGTTCCGTCGCATATTTTTCACTCGAACTAGGGAAGCATTGGCGGTCGTATCTGACATTGACCTTTGTTGAACTCTGATCTTCATTGCTGAACGTTTTGGCCGTATACCTGAGGTTTGAGCATAATTAATATGCGTATATTTTTTGATTCATTACCGTAGAATCAGCGGCTCAATCTTGTTCCGACTTCGGGGTTCGTTAATTGGGCTACTCTTTACTTACGATTGCAATAATCGTTTCAGTACTCAACTTGGAATCTTAACGGGGAAGTGAATGGGAATAGCCAAGAACAGGACAAGGGTATATCGAATGTGAGCAGCAAGTGACCCGGCAATTCCGCGGGGCATTTTTGGTTGATACTGCATCTTTAGATATTGTTAGTGTAAATCAGGTCTTGCAAATCGAGCAAAGCGTAGCCAAATCAAACGAATCCCAAAACCAGAACAAGATTAGTTTGTAGTTTCTGCGGTACTAAATTGAAATGCATAAAAAGGTACAGATATGAACTAACCTCATGTGTGTTTTCAAATGGACTTCACAGTAAAACCCATATGTTCAAAGCCCCATGGCTCAAGCACGACAGTCAGAAACGGTTCACGGCCAAGTACAAACATCTCACATGGATAAATAAACGTGCGAAAGAGTGGTGTATGGCCGATCTTTTAAAGTGACGTAAAATGTAGTCAAATTCACAAAGCACGTAGAAAACTTGGAAGGACTATCAGTATCGGTTCTCTACAGTCGGGTCCACCAGAACTGATAGTGCAACTTCGTCTATTGAAGCCAGTGATAAAGAATTTAAAAGTGATGATACTTGTGGGTTAAGAATTCTAGAACTAAAAAACCAGCTGAATCTGCCAGGAAAGATCAACCCCGAGGGCGGGAGCGAGAGGTGACTTTGGAAACCACGGAGTATACGGCCATCCAGCCCAGCGATTTCATGGAACGACTGAAGCTGACTTGTGCCAGCTGAACACATGCAATTGACGTACCAAGAGTGGAGTTGCCCCATCTGATAGAAACGCAGAACAGTACTGCAAATTCATTAAGCAAAACGAGAACTTTGTGGAAGAGGGAATGTCTGATGAAGGGCAGAGATTCTCGTATCTGCTACGTTACTGTCGCGGAAGAGTCAGCCAAGCAATCGACGGGTGTTCGGTGCTGGATCCCGGAGAGAGTTGCATTCGAGTCAGTGAAATCTTAAAAGACCTGCTTGGGTGACCGCTTAAGGTCGCTCGGAACTTGGTCGATGGAGTGCTACCAGAGGCAAGACGTTCCAAAGGCGAGTCAGGTTCTCTAGTCAGTTTGGTGATAAAAATGCAGGACTGCAGCATCGTTCTGGATCACCTAGATTACCGATCGGACCTGAATGCACTCCATATATTGAAGACCAAGGTGTGCAGTATACCCACAGAACTACAGAGTGGATGGACCGAAGAAGCCGAAAGGATCAGTAGATTTGGGCGAGAAACCACGTTTGAAGACCTGACGCAGTTTGTAGACCGTCATGCCCGCCTAGTAAAATGTCCTCGCTTCCGCAACGTAGACGTCGACGAACGATGGGAAATGGCTAAAAGACTGGGCGCGTGCATTGTTTGTCTCAACGGTTCACGTCGAGCAGCGGTGTGCCGAACGAAACCCAGTTGTAGTCGGGATGGAGGCCACGGGAGACACCATTGCCTACTACACAAATGCCAGAAATTGAATGCCAAAGAAACTCCGAAGCCAAGTGTGGTCTTCTCAATGTCCAGCTCTGTTATTGAGCCCATTCGCCTGAAAGTAATAGCAGTCGGCGTAGAAACCCCAGTTGGGGTAATAAAAGCGCTTGCCTTCGTAGATAACGGCTCGGACACCACTCCGGTGAGGACACAATCTGCAGAAAGATATCGGATCAGAGGGGATCAACCTTCATTAGCGGTGAGCACAGGGTGTAACAGCCGGTCGTGGAAAATCCCCCTTTTTCCCTCGCGATTCAGTGTTTTTCCCAACATCACTCATTTCCATACACTATTGACTTGTCTTTACGAACTGGTTGTTTTTCTGGACCAATTGTTGTTTGTTCGCGCCCAGAGCGCTACTTTGACACATCCTTGTTCAGGACCTGCGTGACGCACGTGCTGTCTGCTCACCCGCTGCTATTCGGTTTCTCGTTGTTGAGTCCTTGTGATCGTATTATTGAGGTTTGTATATTGTTTATGTCATTGTTTATTGTAATAATCTAGTATCGTAGAATATCACGGATAATCGTCTTTTGATTTCGGGATCCGTTGCGAATCTGGCTACGCATTGCTCAAACGTGCGTAACACAGGGCGTGGCACTCAGATCATTCAACCAACCAAACTGCACCTACAGCTCGCTTCCTTGGTCGAAAACGACAGAGCATAAAGCCTAGAGGCATTCACCACGAAAGGTTCGCCGATAAGAGCACCTCAGTCAGTACAATGGATTCTGAGTCAGTAGCCGCATCTCGACGGGGTCACAATTGAGGAGTGGCAGAATTACGGAATAGATCTGCTGTTCGGTTGTGATGTGCCGGAAGCACACTGGGTCCTTGATCAAAAATAGGAAGCTGCGAGGCACCGTATGCAGCACGCACAATGTTCGGTTGGGCTTTATATGGTAGGACAACCAGAGGGTGCGGCAAACAAATCCAAATCAACTGCACTTCTGTGGAAACGGCAAACATTGGACCGGCATTCCTACAGCTGTATAACGCCGAATTTGCCGACGTGGCCATTGGTAAAGACGCCCCATTGCGAGAAGGCAGGTCGGCTCCAAAAATGGTTGCCGAGAGCGCCAAGTATGTAATAGATCGCTTCGAGGTTCCTGTCTCACAGAGAAGCAACATGAACTCAATGCCGAACAGCTGAGGAATGGCTGTGAAAAAATTATGCTTCTCCAAAAACAGGCTAATTCAAGAACCACAATTAAGGACAGAGAATGTGCGAGCCGTGCAACAAAACAGACTTGGATTATATAGAGGAAGCAGCTACAGCAGTAATCAGCGCGAATTTGAAGTGGTACCTACTCTATCACCCGATCGTGAACCCAAAGAAACCGGGGAAGTTCAGGGAGGTCTTCGATTGTGCCGCGAAGTGTCAGGGTGTGTCACCCAACGACCATATACCGCAGGGTGCAGACTAGACGACACCACCAGTCGGGGGCTTATGTCGTTTTCGGCTAGGGAACGTGGCCGTCTCTGCGGACACGCGTGAAGTGTTTCTACAAGTGAGAGTGCCCGTTAAAGATAGGGACGCCTTCCGTCTTCTCGAGTGGCCTAAAAACGACGTAGAGCGCACACCGGATGGGTACAGGCTGCAGGATCATCCCTTTGGAGTGGTATCATCCCCTTCTGCGCTAACTTTGCCTCCGGGAAACACTCAGGCGTTTTGGCAGCATCAGAAATTTGTTAGCAAGAGCAGTGTACCATTTCTACGTGGATGATTTTCCGTGTTCCGTTGACGACCCTAATACTGCTATTCTATATGTGACCGAATTGACCGCCACTCTAAAGACAGGGGGGTTCAACCTCACAAAATGGACCTCAAAGGGCCCTGAGATTATCAGAGTTATTCCGAAGTCAGAGAGAATTCAGTGCGTACGCTTAGAGTGCGATGGGAGCCCTAAGGTGACGAATTCATGTTTACTCTTGACCCACCTAAACGGCCAGCCACATGTTGAGGAATCCTACCATCAATTTCAAGTTTCTATGATCCTATAGGTTTTGTTTCACTATGGTTGCTACCGGAAAAGTGCTTGCTGCAATCGCTGTGCCAAAGAAAGACGGGTTGGGACGAACCTCTCCAGGACGACGACGGCAAGCGATGGCGTGGCTGGTTGCACATCCTAGATCAACCTGGCGAGATCAAGATACCAAGATGCCCGACGGGAATCAAGCCACGCCATGCCCAACTCCACTCGCTCTCAGGTGCATCAGAAATAGGCCACGGGGTGTTGGCCTGTGGCTGCTGGGTAGACGAAAATGGTGGGCGGCGCAGTCAAATAGCATTCATAGAGGCGAGAGTAACATCACTGGAGATGGTGTCTAGAATTGACTTCAGCAGTACTGGCCGTAAAAGCCGCAACGCTGATTAGAAGGTGCTTTGCTCAGATAAACTGGGAATGCGACTTTTGGACGGACTCAGCCAAAGTACTGCGTTACGTACACAACACTGAATTTCGTTTTACCACCTTCGTAGCCAACACGCTCACTGTGGTCCGTGAGTCGACTAAGAACGATTGGTGGCACTGTGTAAAATCTGCCAGTAACCCGGCCGATTTCTGCTCGACGGGCCTAAGAGCATTAGAAAGGCTCTGGATGTGGACAGCGGGACAGGACTTCCTAGCCACATCTAATGAGATGTCGCCAACACTACCAACACCCAAGCTTAAGGACATCTATATCGAAATGAAACGGATGACACCGACTACAAACTCCACGGGAAGTCTAAGCCCAATAAAAACTGTGCCATTCTCCCGACTGGACAAAAACGTTAGGGACCTCAGCCTGATGGACAAGATGCAAAGTACTGTTGCTGATTTTGAAAGGCACACAGCCAAAGCATACGTTAAATGTGGGAACGATACTACCGGGAGAGTTGAACCAAGCCAAACTCGATCCTTTACGCCTACTGCAACTAAACGCCTTCTTGTGTGGGGCCCGTGAGTTGGCTAGTACAGGCGATGACACCAAAAAAGCAGGCTGTTGCATAGCAGCATCGGAAGATTCAAACACATACGAGCCAACGGGCACTGATAGTGGCGAGGGCGACGTTGATACGATGGACCAAGCTCAAAACAAATCTACTGATATCAACTGAAGCCGAATTTATCTATTTATCCCCCATGCATTCTCCTGTAGGTTCTAACCCTTCACACGGTCTTAGAAGTACTTTTGCGTCCAATTTGGTACTGCGTTCACGACTTACAACGAAGTTAGTTGTCGAAACCCCAATTTAGCGCACAACACGACATTGCTTGTGAGTTAGGGAAACCTTGGAGCAAGCACTTGTTGGCCGTTCGTAGAAAAATGTCCGTTTCCGGGACCTCCAATCTGTATTATTATCCAACCTGTGTTCAAACTTATATGGGTTCTGAGCCAAACGTACTTTTGCAGTGATTACACTACATTTTGAACTTCCTGGTGTTTCAGGTACCCTGTAGCCATCTCGATTCTCCACCTATAATTCTCAGTCTTCACTTTACCGCATACTTTACTCTTGGTCGGGAAGCCCCTTGTCCTCTACGTTCTCTAACCTTTCCACACATCCCGATCACAAGACAGCCCTTTTTCTCATATCTACAATGTCGTATCGTTTCTAGATGAAACTCAAAGACATTGATACACGGAACATAATCTCACGAAAACCTGCAGACGTGTTTGCGACTAGCCAAAAATAGATCAAGCCCATGGCGATCTACGTGTGCACTGATTCTACGGACTAGCTAGGTTGAAGCTAGTCAGAATCCCTATCTACTTCTTGGATGTTGAACGTTTCATGGGGGGATTTAGTGGGCGGTGCAACGTACATGTCTGGAAAATACCTCCCCACCAGTCGTCAAACACTCGAATTGTTGAGACTATGCTCCTTATCGTATTGATCCCCGAACAAGTACCAGCACGCATCAACCACTACACTTGAACATTTGTTTACATTTTGCTCGTGTGCTGTCGAATATTTTTGACTCAATTTGGAACTTCCTTGACGGTGGTATCTGACATTGACCTTTGTTGAACTCCGATCTTCATTGCTAAACGTTTTGGCCGTACACTTGAGGTTTGCACATAATTTATATGCGTATATTTTTTGATTCATTACCGAAGAATCAGCGGCTCAATCTTGTTCTGACTTTGCGATTCGGCAAACTGCTACGCAGCGCTCGCTGTCGGAATATCCGTTGTACTAGGTGCGCAACCAATGAAGCCCGACGTGGGATGCCATTCGGTGAAAAGTGGGTGAATAACCTGAGACCTTAGGTGTGATTAGTACTAAACATATAGGTACCTGAAGTCACATGCTTTGCTGGGGTTTACATAAAACTTTTAATGCAGTCATCCAAATAACAGCCCACTCTTCCACTGTGACATACGACCGGGATATATACGTTCTACTAGCGCGCGCCAACCAATCGAGCCAGCCGGGGACATAGCAAATCTGGTCAGCCTGGGTGAAATCACGATCGACTGGGGAACGAAGTAGAACACCGGCCAGAATTTGAGTTAGGCGGACTGGTTGAGTAAACAGGACTGGGCACGAGCAAAACTGATTGCCACATTGGTGAAAAATATTGTGAACAAGTCGTACACCTGGGCGCATGCACGATACTGGCTACGGTGTGGTCGAATATTGCGTTGCTACATGCGAGGCTCCATGGCGAATAAGATAAAAGAGGGGAACATTCGATAACAACCATGACAGAAACCATGCTAGAATACAATGATGATGGAAGCTAACGGCGTGCTACACGAACGTGGTAGTCAATCGTAGGGAGCATCACGAAACCATCGAGTGTAGAAATATTCCACGAGCCGATAACATGTTTCGGGCTCAATCCCGCCTCGACTTGGGTCATGCGGAAGCTGAGCACTTGCGCATAGATCGGCGGTCTGGTTTTTGGACAAGCCCTAGTGTATCCAAGACCCATGTCGATCCCATCGATTCCAGCCAGGCCGGGAGCGAAATAGTATATTTGTCGAACCAGGAATAATATAATTTGGAGTACAGGAACCGGCTGAGCAAGGGCCAAGCCTGGGGAATTCTCTCCAATAAAAACTGGAACGGTAAATACCGTTTCATATAAGCGGATAGAAGACCGCACGTAAGTGAGCTAACGGATGGTAGGATCAGCGAGTACCACACAATTTATGGCACCTCCGATTAGATTGTATGAACGCACCAAAACTGTGCGAGTGAAAATCTTGCGACTGCCCAGAGTTGTCCTGAGGTCTTGCATATATGCAGATAAGAAGGGATCGGGCGTAATGAGTTGTCCACGGCCAGTCGTCAATAGATCTTTTTGGTACAGCTTGCAGTGGATGAACCCACAGGTTTGAATATGGCCTCATCATAACAAAAATCGGAAAAAGCTGAACTTCGACCTTGGCTATTTTAGATTTTCGGGTGCTAAGCTCCCCTCGGCAATAAACTGTGGCCCAGTAGCAACGGTTACACTGATCGTGAGTAAAGGGTGGCCAAATTAACGAATCCCAAAGCCAGAACAAGATTGAGCCGCTGATTCTCGGTACTGGATTAAAACATTATGAGCATATAAATTGTGCAAATCTCACGTATACGGCCAAAACGTTTAGCAATGAAGATCAGAGTTCAACAAAGGTCAATGTCAGATGCGACCGTCAGAGCAAGCCCCGTGTAATGAGCCGGATAGCTAGAGACAGACATATAAGCAACTCATCAGCCATAGTCCTGTGCACTACGCTCGGACAGCAACGGAGAACACAGAGTATGAGAGAGGAAAGTGTATTGAGCACGAATAAGCGCAGTTGAAACAACTTATACAAGTCTTTCACAGCTCCGGTTTCTCCGGGTCGGAATAGCTGCGCTTCTCGGGAAAAGCAGCAGACCTTCTTGTCCAGGATTCTTCACCAGTCTCCGTCGGACCCGGACTTCCGACAGGTGCACCTACAACAAAGCAACGACAACAAATCAGCACGTTCAGAAGGCCCTTCTCTACGGCCGCCCCCACTCTTATACTTACACCAGTTTGAATCGAAAATATGCGACGGCACATGAGCAAAATGTAAACAAATATTCACGTGTAGTGGTTGATGCGTGCTGGTACTTGTTCAGGGATCAATACGATAAGGAGCATAGTTTCAACAATTTGAGTATTTAACGACGGCTACGGAGGCTTTCCACACATGTACTCTACACCAAGTATTTCTTAATAGTGTATTTCATCTCTCGACACCTCCGGTGTTCACTTCGAAGTTTTTTTCATGCTGGGTGTCCAGCGCACGGCCAGCCCCACCCACTAGCACCGGTTGCTGACCGCAAGCTCCAATGCTGTCAGCTGCAGACCGCATGCTCCAATTATCCTTGTTCTCCACTGTACGCCCACCTATCACCCTTGTCAACACTCTTATCACGTCCATATTTTCGTTCTTCTATGGATTACACACTTACCCATTCTGTCCTTGCTCCTATCGGCTCTGACTGTGTTACGTCTCATTGCAAGTCACTATCGTCCTACCCACTTTACTCTGTCCACGACCGCCAATATTTTATTTCTTCACCCATGTCGACTTTGCTGGCTTGTAGTACCTGTTAATTTGGCATCACCCTAGGCCTATAAAGCTCATTGATCGCATTTCTACGCCTCACTGCCCACAGTTCTGCTAAACCCTTCCTCGTCCTCTCTTCTTATGCCTAATACCATTATACACCAGCCCCACCCGCACCCATGACCAAATCCCATATTAGAACTGCCGTTCCAAACTCTGCATCTCTAACAGCCGCATTTTTTATCCAGTCACCATCACTCTACTTTCCTTGCCTGGCTCCGCGATTCCTCTGTGGATCCTTCCACTTGACAGTGCTCCGATTAGTATGGTCCAATTGCATCCATTTGTACAATTGCCTGCATGCACGCAGCTCCCAATTTCCATGTCCCCGACTCCGAGGCGCATCCACTGTTCATGCGTTATGTTCATCCACCAGTTTACCTGTCCCGGTGCTTCTTTCTTCTCTGACTTTTTCGTGTTCCACCTGCAACGAGATGATCTTACTGGTTATGTCTCACCTGTCCTTTTCGGCTCGTGCTCCCATCTCCCGTTTTTTCTGTTGTTTGCCACAGGCATTTTACGCATGAATTCCAGACAGTTGTGCTTTTTCACCTGCAACCTAATGCAAAGTCACTGTTTCGTCATGGTTTTCATTCACAGCTGCAGTCCGTTTGATCTGCTGTCACCCTCTGGTACCTCTTTTGTTCATTTCTCTCCCATGCTTTTTGCCGTCACAGCTGCTGCCTCTTGCACCACGGACAGTTTTACCTCCCGGGTACCTTTTTCCACTTTGTATGCACAATCGCTCTGCGCTGCTTAGCCATCTCCATTGCCACCATATTCCTGCTGAATAATGTAAGCCCATTTATTAATGCTTCTCCCATTCTTGACCGACACCACATGTCTCACCTACACCAACCAGATTATTAGATCCATTCTCACCTGTTCTGTTCGATGCTTTTCTTCATCTCCAATTTTTTTGAACTGCTCCATAGTCGTCTTCTTCTCTGTGCTTCCACATTCTCCACTCTCTCTGTTGATTGGCCTAGTTCACTTGTCATGAGGATAGTTCACCACTATATACCAAAGTTAATTCTACAAGCTTTCGACCTAACCTAATCTGCCCCTCCTAATAACTGATAATTTCTTTCTAGGACTCCATTGTTATTGACCCGGATTCTCTTATATATACATATATATATAAAAGGAGCGCACATAAGTACGTATGCATTTGCTCTGTATCGTGCAGTCCCTCACAGGCCATCTCTCTTGCTATCATTCTGCCGACCGCCATGATATGCATCCATTCCTTCTACATATATGTGTCACATCTACTGTGTTCCAATTCCTATGAACTATTATTTTGCTTGATCCACCCTTCACGTCTTACTTTGCTCGCTCCCTGTTTTACAATGAGTTTTGTGCCCTGTTCGCCAACCATCTATTGCAGAGTACCAATGCTTCGTTGCTACCGAATACTTTGCAGTGAGTCTCACGTTTTCTTCATCGCCTCCCGGTACTACAGTTTCTTATGCCGATTTCTAGCCTTTCTCATATATATCAGTCAGCTTTCAGATGTGCCTATACTGACCAGCCGGATCCTCCACCCGACCTTGACTCTTCAAACTAACCGGGTGTCCATTTGAATCCGCCCAAGAGGCTATAGAAGACGTTCGAGAGCGGCTGGTGAACGTGTCTCCTATTGGGTCTAGCTGCGAATACCAACGATATCCCCTCTATCGGACGGACAGGGGAGACGCAATTCGGTTTACAGATGCAAGGTGTATTCTATATATCGTGGCACCGAATCAGTACCGATACGAGAGATACACCGAACGGAAAACGAAAGGAAACACAACGGCTGTGAAGAAAGCGAACCGCGAGCGCTCACAATGGCGAACGACCGAAAGTGAAAGTGATTTAAAGCGAGGTCAGCGGAAACCTCGGAAAAGCCAGTCCAGTAAAACGTACGCAACAGGATAACACTATAAGTTCGAGGTCAAACGTCAGCAAAGGTCGTAGAGAAAATAGATCCTAAATGTTATCCGGAAACAGTCATTTTTTCAAAATGAACGAGGTCACTACAGGTCCACCTAAACTCAGTACATTTTCGTTGGTGTGCACACATTTTCCATACTTTCATCCCACGTTACTCCCCATTTTAAGCCTCTTTTTCCAACTTCTGTGATGTGAATTTCTACATTATCGAGGGTTTTGCTAGTTTATTCCATCAATTGTAAACAGTTGATCATGCACCAGGCCTGTGTCGGGCGTCTCCGAAATAAACCATTATTATTATCTGAAGATGATACGACATTGTAAATATGAGAAAAAGGGCTGTCTTGTGATCGGGATGTGTGGAAAGGTTAGAGAACGTAGAGGACAAGGGGCTTCCCGACCAAGAGTAAAGTACGCGGTAAAGTGAAGACTGAGAATTATAGGTGGAGAATCGAGATGGCTACAGAGTACCTGAAACACCAGGAAGTTCAAAATGTAGTGTAATCACTGCAAAAGTACGTTTGGCTCAGAACCCATATAAGTTTGAACACAGGTTGGATAATAATACAGATTGGAGGTCCCGGAAACGGACATTTTTCTACGAACGGCCAACAAGTGCTTGCTCCAAGGTTTCCCTAACTCACAAGCAATGTCGTGTTGTGCGCTAAATTGGGGTTTCGACAACTAACTTCGTTGTAAGTCGTGAACGCAGTACCAAATTGGACGCAAAAGTACTTCTAAGACCGTGTGAAGGGTTAGAACCTACAGGAGAATGCATGGGGGATAAATAGATAAATTCGGCTTCAGTTGATATCAGTAGATTTGTTTTGAGCTTGGTCCATCGTATCAACGTCGCCCTCGCCACTATCAGTGCCCGTTGGCTCGTATGTGTTTGAATCTTCCGATGCTGCTATGCAACAGCCTGCTTTTTTGGTGTCATCGCCTGTACTAGCCAACTCACGGGCCCCACACAAGAAGGCGTTTAGTTGCAGTAGGCGTAAAGGATCGAGTTTGGCTTGGTTCAACTCTCCCGGTAGTATCGTTCCCACATTTAACGTATGCTTTGGCTGTGTGCCTTTCAAAATCAGCAACAGTACTTTGCATCTTGTCCATCAGGCTGAGGTCCCTAACGTTTTTGTCCAGTCGGGAGAATGGCACAGTTTTTATTGGGCTTAGACTTCCCGTGGAGTTTGTAGTCGGTGTCATCCGTTTCATTTCGATATAGATGTCCTTAAGCTTGGGTGTTGGTAGTGTTGGCGACATCTCATTAGATGTGGCTAGGAAGTCCTGTCCCGCTGTCCACATCCAGAGCCTTTCTAATGCTCTTAGGCCCGTCGAGCAGAAATCGGCCGGGTTACTGGCAGATTTTACACAGTGCCACCAATCGTTCTTAGTCGACTCACGGACCACAGTGAGCGTGTTGGCTACGAAGGTGGTAAAACGAAATTCAGTGTTGTGTACGTAACGCAGTACTTTGGCTGAGTCCGTCCAAAAGTCGCATTCCCAGTTTATCTGAGCAAAGCACCTTCTAATCAGCGTTGCGGCTTTTACGGCCAGTACTGCTGAAGTCAATTCTAGACACCATCTCCAGTGATGTTACTCTCGCCTCTATGAATGCTATTTGACTGCGCCGCCCACAATTTTCATCTACCCAGCAGCCACAGGCCAACACCCCGTGGCCTATTTCTGATGCACCTGAGAGCGAGTGGAGTTGGGCATGGCGTGGCTTGATTCCCGTCGGGCATCTTGGTATCTTGATCTCGCCAGGTTGATCTAGGATGTGCAACCAGCCACGCCATCGCTTGCCGTCGTCGTCCTGGAGAGGTTCGTCCCAACCCGTCTTTCTTTGGCACAGCGATTGCAGCAAGCACTTTTCCGGTAGCAACCATAGTGAAACAAAACCTATAGGATCATAGAAACTTGAAATTGATGGTAGGATTCCTCAACATGTGGCTGGCCGTTTAGGTGGGTCAAGAGTAAACATGAATTCGTCACCTTAGGGCTCCCATCGCACTCTAAGCGTACGCACTGAATTCTCTCTGACTTCGGAATAACTCTGATAATCTCAGGGCCCTTTGAGGTCCATTTTGTGAGGTTGAACCCCCCTGTCTTTAGAGTGGCGGTCAATTCGGTCACATATAGAATAGCAGTATTGGGGTCGTCAACGGAACACGGAAAATCATCCACGTAGAAATGGTACACTGCTCTTGCTAACAAATTTCTGATGCTGCCAAAACGCCTGAGTGTTTCCCGGAGGCAAAGTTAGCGCAGAAGGGGATGATACCACTCCAAAGGGATGATCCTGCAGCCTGTACTCATCCGGTGTGCGCTCTACGTAGTTTTTAGGCCACTCGAGAAATCGGAAGGCGTCCCTATCTTTACCACTATTTGTATATAGTCGGCAAAGAGGAGAGGAGTGCCGTGTCGAATAGAAGAGAAAATGTCATTGATATAAATAAGGAATAATAATGGGCCTAGGACACTGCCTTGGATGACGCCGCTAGTAATTGGTTTGGCGGAAGATAAGTGGCCGTCAACGAGCACAGCTTGTGATCTGTGAGAGAGATAAGAGGATAGCCAGGAGAGGAGAGGGCCAGTAATACCGAGAGACCGGATTTTGGCCAACTGATGAATATGGGGAACACGGTCAAAAGCCTTAGACATGTCGAGGTACAGGACAATTACAGAGTTGCCGGCGTCGGCAGCAAACGATAGGACACTGAGAAAGTAAAGCTGGCAGGAACAGCAGGAACGGGAGTTCAAGAAACCATGCTGACCAGGGTTCAGCAGGTTGCTAGATAAGAGGTACTGGACAATGTTTTTTGATAATTCTCTCCATGATTTTGCAAACTGCTGGGGTGTGATTAATGGGCCGATAGTTATCTGGGTCGTGTAGTGCACCCTTTTTGAAGCGCGGAATTATAACAAGGGATTTTCGTTGAGGTGGGACAAAACTGTGAAGCATAGAGGTGGTGTGTATATTAAGTAACAATAAAAGGAGGTCAGGACCACTGAAACGGAGGAGGGCCGGTGGGAGATCATCTGGTCCCGGTTTCGAAGAAGGTTTAATAGAGTAAACTGATTTTTCAAATTCTAGATGGGTGAAGGGAATCGATGAAAGAGAGGCAGAGGTGCAGGGATGGATGGTAGAAGGGGGAATACCAGGACAGTTTATAAGGGAGGAAGAGAAATGCTCATTGAAGGCCTCAGAAATAGATACTGTAGTATTAGCCGTAGATGAGCCGCAGATAAGGAACTTGGGCGAGGTATGATTGGAGTGATTGGACCTTTTACTAAGCCGGTTGGACAGGTAGCCAGTTTTGTTTGGGTGTGCTAGGGCGATAGCCCTTTGCCTTCTCAGATGCGAATCGGCCATGCGTTGCAGCTTCAGTTGTAGCTGGTCTACGCGGAAGAATTGTAAAGTCGTGTGATCTAGCGAAGGTAAGTTGCAGCTTAGACAGCTTACGCTCTAAAAGTGACACGCCTGAGCTGCTGGACTTGGGGCGTGGATCGGTACATGGGTTGGCGGTACTTAGGCAAAGTAGGAGGTTGGAGTAGCGAGAGTTCACAACAGTGAGGGGATCGGAGGAAAGAAAAAATGTGTCCCAGTTAAGGGGGCAGATTATCATTGGCACTAGGAGCCAGTGGGGATAGTGTAACAGCCGGTCGTACAATAAACAATGACATAAACAATATACAAACCTCAATAATACGATCACAAGGACTCAACAACGAGAAACCGAATAGCAGCGGGTGAGCAAACAGCACGTGCGTCACGCAGGTCCTGAACGAGGATGTGTCAAAGTAGCGCTCTGGGTGCGAACAAACAACAATTGGTCCAGAAAAACAATCAGTTCGTAAAGACAAGTCAATAGTGTATGGAAATGAGTGATGTTGAGAAAAACACTGAATCGCGAGGGAAAAAGGGGGATTTTCGACGACCGGCTGTTACACTATCCCCACTGAGACCCAACTCCCATCTCCACGGCTATCTCAATAGTGTTGAACCTGGCATCCGTGCTTTGTGCACACCGACACTGAAATGATTCCTACTAGTTCTTAATAACGCTCGATGAATAATAAGAAATATACCGCACCTGCGATCTCTGGCATTTACCTCAAAGGCTTACATTATACTAGTAACTGAATCCTGGCTGTCAGATGATGCCCCGCTTGACCTTGTTCGCATAGCCGGGTACTAGTGCTCCTCGAACACCCACCAGTCCAGGCTTGGAGGGGGCTGTTTAGCCTTTGTCAAATGCACTATCCACGCTAGTGTTACCGACCACCCCTCTCTTCTCCTTATTGAGGATTCGTTATGGCTATCTATTCATGCATCCGGCCAGAACCTCCTCCCTGGCCGCGTCTACTTCCCCCCGGGTCTGAAGCCTGCAAAAATTGATTCTGCCATGGATGTATTTAATGCTGCGCTTGACTATCCTGCCAGTGCAAAAATTATTGCGGGTGACTTTAACTTTCCTTCAATTTGCTGGTCCTCCTGTACTAGCCCTCCCGCTCTCTCCACCTTCCTTTCTTGTATCCTTCTTGGTGGATGAACCCGACATGTCTCCTGCCCTACCAGGGGGAACAACATCTTGGACCTGGTATTCTCCGTTGATGTTCCTGATATGACCACCCAGATTACTGATCACTTCCCGGGTAGTGACCACCGTGTTGTCAGGCGCAAGTTCAGCTGCTTCAGCTGTTCTCATCCGATGCAATCCTCTCCCCCTGTTCCGACTTCCTACCTTTCCTGTAACTGGCTCCTAGTGCCAATGATAATCTGCCCCCTTAACTGGGACACATTTTTTCTTTCCTCCGATCCCCTCACTGTTGTGAACTCTCGCTACTCCAACCTCCTACTTTGCCTAAGTACCGCCAACCCATGTACCGATCCACGCCCCAAGTCCAGCAGCTCAGGCGTGTCACTTTTAGAGCGTAAGCTGTCTAAGCTGCAACTTACCTTCGCTAGATCACACGACTTTACAATTCTTCCGCGTAGACCAGCTACAACTGAAGCTGCAACGCATGGCCGATTCGCATCTGAGAAGGCAAAGGGCTATCGCCCTAGCACACCCAAACAAAACTGGCTACCTGTCCAACCGGCTTAGTAAAAGGTCCAATCACTCCAATCATACCTCGCCCAAGTTCCTTATCTGCGGCTTATCTACGGCTAATACTACAGTATCTATTTCTGAGGCCTTCAATGAGCATTTCTCTTCCTCCCTTATAAACTGTCCTGGTATTCCCCCTTCTACCATCCATCCCTGCACCTCTGCCTCTCTTTCATCGATTCCCTTCACCCATCTAGAATTTGAAAAATCAGTTTACTCTATTAAACCTTCTTCGAAACCGGGACCAGATGATCTCCCACCGGCCCTCCTCCGTTTCAGTGGTCCTGACCTCCTTTTATTGTTACTTAATATACACACCACCTCTATGCTTCACAGTTTTGTCCCACCTCAACGAAAATCCCTTGTTATAATTCCGCGCTTCAAAAAGGGTGCACTACACGACCCAGATAACTATCGGCCCATTAATCACACCCCAGCAGTTTGCAAAATCATGGAGAGAATTATCAAAAAACATTGTCCAGTACCTCTTATCTAGCAACCTGCTGAACCCTGGTCAGCATGGTTTCTTGAACTCCCGTTCCTGCTGTTCCTGCCAGCTTTACTTTCTCAGTGTCCTATCGTTTGCTGCCGACGCCGGCAACTCTGTAATTGTCCTGTACCTCGACATGTCTAAGGCTTTTGACCGTGTTCCCCATATTCATCAGTTGGCCAAAATCCGGTCTCTCGGTATTACTGGCCCTCTCCTCTCCTGGCTATCCTCTTATCTCTCTCACAGATCACAAGCTGTGCTCGTTGACGGCCACTTATCTTCCGCCAAACCAATTACTAGCGGCGTCATCCAAGGCAGTGTCCTAGGCCCATTATTATTCCTTATTTATATCAATGACATTTTCTCTTCTATTCGACACGGCACTCCTCTCCTTTTTGCCGACTATATACAAATAGTGTACTCCTTCCTCCCTAATGACCTATTCGTGACTCTGTGCAACATATCGCATGAATAACTCGTTCTCCAAACTTGGTAACTCTCGTGGTTCATGAAATTCTCCGCGGAGAAAAGCTTCCTCCTACCATACAAGTGTAACGAACCACCCGGCCAAATTTGCCTGGACGGCCTGCCCATCCACATACACCACATGGTTACCGGTCTTGGCGTACGCTACTCTAATCCCCTTAACTTCTCAGAACAGGCATCGTTCCAAATCGCTAAAGCTAAGCAAACCCTAGGCCTGATCAATCGGTGTGTCTTAATACCAGCCAGTCGCCTCTTCATGTATCTCTCACATGTGAGACCGCCCCTAGAATATTGTCCCATTACCTCCAGCCTCTGGCCACTTTCCTCTATTGTATCTCTTGAGAACGTTCAGCGTACTTTCACCAAAAGGCTGTTGGGCGTATCCATAACCCCAAAATACAGCCAGCGCTCTGAGCTCCTACAAATTGAGCCTTTATGGATTCGTCGCATGAGGCTCAACCTGATTTTCCTCTTTAAGCTAACCCATAACCAGGTCTAGACTTCTTATCCCATCTCATTCGACGCACCCTGCTCCCACCCCGTTCGACATCGTGCCTTCTCTCCCCCTGTCCCTCATTCTAATTTCAGTCTGAAGTCCCGATTCCTTCTGTCAGCCTATTCCAAAATCTGGAATAAGCTGCCCCTTAGCTTAGGCAGTGCCTCCTCAATGTTCGCTTTTAGGCTTGCGCTCGTGTTATACTTAACAGTTCCCAATGTTATATTGCTCACCGGTGAGGTCGTCTCTGCCGACCTGGCCTTTGAAAGAGGTCGCACACAGTAACTCTACTACCTCTGCGCCACAGGCCACTAAGTACACCCCATGCCTGACACTCCCCCTCTCTCTAGTGCTGTGAACTAAGGCCACCGTCTTCATTAATCCATAGCGAACTTACCTCCTGCCTTCATAAGATAACCCTACTGCTCACCTACGTTCATCCCTTATCCATCATATTCATCTTTTTTCTCCTCAGTATCCGTTGCTTCTCAGCTGGGGCACAACCAGAACGCGCTTCTCTATCCCTTTTCCCTTTCCAGTGATCCTCAATGAAGGCCAACTACTTCGGTCTTGTACTTAACACCTCCCTGGCAGGTGCACCTGGATAATATTGCTACACGGTCGTCTACCACTCGCTGTTTCCGTTGGCTCTCCCGTCCATGGTCTCATGTCTTGGCCAATTGTTCTTGGACCACGCACCCCTATTGCGGTCGTTTTGTCCCCTGTACAATTATCAATGAACACTCGTGCCACCCCCAACAGTGCGGGGCTCGGTCAGATCCACCGCTATGGCCGGCGCACATCGGGCGTGCAGGCTGTAACAGCCGCGATTCCTCTGTGGTTCCTTCCATTAGGCAGTGTCCCAATTAGTATCCACCTGTTAAATGGTCTGCCGGCACACAGCTCTCCAGGTCCATTGCCCAAACTCTGTTGCGCATTTTTTTGGCTTATTTATTCTATTACTGGTTCACTTATCTTGGGGCTTCCTGCTTCCTTCTCCGCCTCCTTCGTGTTTCATCTGCAGTAAAATGATCTGATTGGTCATTTCTTACCTGCGTCTCCTCGGTCATTGCTTTCATCCCTTGATCCGTTTATTGCTCGCTACAGGCATTTTTCTGTGCTTTCCAGGTGGTCCGCTTTGCCATGTCCCACCGATTGTAAAGACAACCTTACGTCTTGATGTTCTCTTACAGTTCCAAATCGTTTGATCTGCCACTACCCGATTCCTCTGATCCGTCGCCACATCTCGCATCTGTATTGATCAAATAATAAGACCCACTCTTACCTGTCCCCCTCGATCCTATCTTTCATCTTCCCTCGTTCATTGCCTGCTCTTCACGGCCGGTATCACTTTTGTGCTTCTTCAGTCTTCTCTATCTTTTGATCCACTATGTTATCCCGCCATGAAAAACTCCGTCTGAATTCTCCCAAGTCAATCCCGCACACTTTGACCTAATCCTATCTCCCTCTTCCAACCACTGGAACTTTTTTATCCTAGTGCTCCATTGCTTTTTGATCCTGCTGTTCGCATATCTATTTATGTACTTCAAATATATATATATATATCATTCTTGCCATCCGCACCACTCTTTACTTATTCCAATGTCCGCTACCTATTCTACGATGAGTTTCGTGCCCTGTCAGCTGACCATCTGGTGCACTGTATCACAAGTTTATTACTACATAGTCTCTAGCAATGTATCCCTCTTTTGCCTCCACCGTCTCTCGCTACCATTCTTTCCCATATCAATTTCTAGCCCCTTCCATGCATGCCTGACGGTTTTCAGATATCCCCTTTTGGGCCACAGGCATCTCCCGTGTGCCTTTCAGTTTGGTCTGCTTTTCCATGTCCCACCGGTTGTTAAGACAACGTTACATCATGATGTTCTTTTACAGTTCCAAATCGTTTGGTCTGTCACAACCTGATTCCTCTGGTCCGTCACCACGTCTTGCACATGCATTGTTTTAATAATTAGATCCATTTTTACCCGTTCTCCTCGATCCTATCTTACATCTTCACTCTTCCATGAACTGTTCCTCACAGTCTTCATCACTTCCGTGCTTCCGCGTTCTATTTTTCTCTCCGTTGGGCCGCCATGTGCACCCGTCATGAAAATAACCCACCACGATTTTCCAAAGTTAATTCTACAACCATTTGATCCAACCTTACCTACCCCTCTCAATGACTGATACTTTCTTTCTAGGACCCCATTGTTATTGCTCCTGCTTCTCTTACATCTACACACACATATATATACATATATAAATAAACTTGCGCTTACATGTATACGTGCACGTGCTCTGCATCTTGCAGTTTCTCACCGGCCATTTCTCTTGCTACCATCCCACCGACCGTCATCATATGCATCCATCAATTCTACATCTGTGCCTCACACCTGCCGTATCCAATCCTTGTAAATCGTTTTTGTCGTCTGATGAACCCCCTACGAGTTGTATTGCTCGCTGCCTGTTTTACGATGATTTTTGTGTCCTGTCCGCCGACAATCCACTGCAGAGGGCCAATGCTTCATTGATATCTAATCCACTGCAGTGCACCTCATTTTTCTCCATCGCCCCTCGCTACTGCAGTACCTTATACCGATTTCTAGCCTTTATCGTTTTCATCAGTCTGCCTTAAGACAAAATTACCCAGACCAGTCATACTCCTAATCTGACCTTGACTTTCAAACTCACCGGGCATCCATTCAAATCCGCCCCTGAGTCAACTTAAATTCCATACACTCTTTGGTGCACATACATTTATCCTATTTTCATCCCACTTTATTCCCCATTCTGAGCCATTTTATCCTATATTTTCATGAGAAATTCTACATTTTCATGAATTATATCTGCCCATTCCATCATCTGTGTCCACACGATCATGCACATGGCATGCTTCAGGCGTCTCCGAAATAAACCAATATTAAACGCCAAGAGGAAGACAAAGAAAAACCGACGCTGGGCAGGAAGTAACCTTGCAAGTCCCTGGGGTAATTTTGGGTGATACCAAATCCTCAGATATTGCTAGGTATGCTAGTATTGCCAGTGAAATTTCATGTACTAGAGCTAGTGGTATAGAATTTAAAGGTGATAGTTTCTATCGACTGAGAGTAGTTGAATCAGAAACCCAGATTGGAGGGCTAGGGAAGAGGCTCAATCTGCCAGGAAAGATCAACCCCGAGGGCGGGAGCGAGAGGTGACTTTGGAAACCACGGAGTATACGGCCATCCAGCCCAGCGATTTCATGGAACGACTGAAGCTGACTTGTGCCAGCTGAACACATGCAATTGACGTACCAAGAGTGGAGTTGCCCCATCTGATAGAAACGCAGAACAGTACTGCAAATTCATTAAGCAAAACGAGAACTTTGTGGAAGAGGGAATGTCTGATGAAGGGCAGAGATTCTCGTATCTGCTACGTTACTGTCGCGGAAGAGTCAGCCAAGCAATCGACGGGTGTTCGGTGCTGGATCCCGGAGAGAGTTGCATTCGAGTCAGTGAAATCTTAAAAGACCTGCTTGGGTGACCGCTTAAGGTCGCTCGGAACTTGGTCGATGGAGTGCTACCAGAGGCAAGACGTTCCAAAGGCGAGTCAGGTTCTCTAGTCAGTTTGGTGATAAAAATGCAGGACTGCAGCATCGTTCTGGATCACCTAGATTACCGATCGGACCTGAATGCACTCCATATATTGAAGACCAAGGTGTGCAGTATACCCACAGAACTACAGAGTGGATGGACCGAAGAAGCCGAAAGGATCAGTAGATTTGGGCGAGAAACCACGTTTGAAGACCTGACGCAGTTTGTAGACCGTCATGCCCGAATAGCAAACGGTCGTTTCGGTCAACTTGTGCGCGAGACGAACAAGTTGCCTATGATTACGACGAGGCAAACCTGGACCAGAGAACCAGGTGGAGGCCAACCATGGGCAAACACACACGCACTATCCCGCGGAGGCGGGCATTTGCCGGTGTGTAAAGCTTATGGGGCGCTTCATCGCCTAGTAAAATGTCCTCGCTTCCGCAACGTAGACGTCGACGAACGATGGGAAACTGCTAAAAGACTGGGCGCGTGCATTGTTTGTCTCAACGGTTCAACTCGAGCAGCGGTGTGCCGAACGAAACCCAGTTGTAGTCGGGATGGAGGCCACGGGAGACACCATTGCCTACTACACAAATGCCAGAAATTGAATGCCAAAGAAACTCCGAAGCCAAGTGTGGTCTTCTCAATGTCCAGCTCTGTTATTGAGCCCATTCGCCTGAAAGTAATAGCAGTCGGCGTAGAAACCCCAGTTGGGGTAATAAAAGCGCTTGCCTTCGTAGATAACGGCTCGGACACCACTCCGGTGAGGACACAATCTGCAGAAAGATATTGGATCAGAGGGGATCAACCTTCATTAGCGGTGAGCACAGGGTGTAACAGCCGGTCGTGGAAAATCCCCCTTTTTCCCTCGCGATTCAGTGTTTTTCTCAACATCACTCATTTCCATACACTATTGACTTGTCTTTACGAACTGGTTGTTTTTCTGGACCAATTGTTGTTTGTTCGCACCCAGAGCGCTACTTTGACACATCCTCGTTCAGGACCTGCGTGACGCACGTGCTGTCTGCTCACCCGCTGCTATTCGGTTTCTCGTTGTTGAGTCCTTGTGATCGTATTATTGAGGTTTGTATATTGTTTATGTCATTGTTTATTGTAATAATCTAGTATCGTAGAATATCACGGATAATCGTCTTTTGATTTCGGGATCCGTTGCGAATCTGGCTACGCATTGCTCAAACGTGCGTAACACAGGGCGTGGCACTCAGATCATTCAACCAACCAAACTGCACCTACAGCTCGCTTCCTTGGTCGAAAACGACAGAGCATAAAGCCTAGAGGCATTCACCACGAAAGGTTCGCCGATAAGAGCACCTCAGTCAGTACAATGGATTCTGAGTCAGTAGCCGCATCTCGACGGGGTCACAATTGAGGAGTGGCAGAATTACGGAATAGATCTGCTGTTCGGTTGTGATGTGCCGGAAGCACACTGGGTCCTTGATCAAAAATAGGAAGCTGCGAGGCACCGTATGCAGCACGCACAATGTTCGGTTGGGCTTTATATGGTAGGACAACCAGAGGGTGCGGCAAACAAATCCAAATCAACTGCACTTCTGTGGAAACGGCAAACATTGGACCGGCATTCCTACAGCTGTATAACGCCGAATTTGCCGACGTGGCCATTGGTAAAGACGCCCCATTGCGAGAAGGCAGGTCGGCTCCAAAAATGGTTGCCGAGAGCGCCAAGTATGTAATAGATCGCTTCGAGGTTCCTGTCTCACAGAGAAGCAACATGAACTCAATGCCGAACAGCTGAGGAATGGCTGTGAAAAAATTATGCTTCTCCAAAAACAGGCTAATCCAAGAACCACAATTAAGGACAGAGAATGTGCGAGCCGTGCAACAAAACAGACTTGGATTATATAGAGGAAGCAGCTACAGCAGCAATCAGCGCGAATTTGAAGTGGTACCTACTCTATCACCCGATCGTGAACCCAAAGAAACCGGGGAAGTTCAGGGAGGTCTTCGATTGTGCCGCGAAGTGTCAGGGTGTGTCACCCAACGACCATATACCGCAGGGTGCAGACTAGACGACACCACCAGTCGGGGGCTTATGTCGTTTTCGGCTAGGAAAAGTGGCCGTCTCTGCGGACACGCGTGAAGTGTTTCTACAAGTGAAAGTGCCCGTTAAAGATAGGGACGCCTTCCGTCTTCTCGAGTGGCCTAAAAACGACGTAGAGCGCACACCGGATGAGTACAGGCTGCAGGATCATCCCTTTGGAGTGGTATCATCCCCTTCTGCGCTAACTTTGCCTCCGGGAAACACTCAGGCGTTTTGGCAGCATCAGAAATTTGTTAGCAAGAGCAGTGTACCATTTCTACGTGGATGATTTTCCGTGTTCCGTTGACGACCCCAATACTGCTATTCTATATGTGACCGAATTGACCGCCACTCTAAAGACAGGGGGGTTCAACCTCACAAAATGGACCTCAAAGGGCCCTGAGATTATCAGCGTTATTCCGAAGTCAGAGAGAATTCAGTGCGTACGCTTAGAGTGCGATGGGAGCCCTAAGGTGACGAATTCATGTTTACTCTTGACCCACCTAAACGGCCAGCCACATGTTGAGGAATCCTACCATCAATTTCAAGTTTCTATGATCCTATAGGTTTTGTTTCACTATGGTTGCTACCGGAAAAGTGCTTGCTGCAATCGCTGTGCCAAAGAAAGACGGGTTGGGACGAACCTCTCCAGGACGACGACGGCAAGCGATGGCGTGGCTGGTTGCACATCCTAGATCAACCTGGCGAGATCAAGATACCAAGATGCCCGACGGGAATCAAGCCACGCCATGCCCAACTCCACTCGCTCTCAGGTGCATCAGAAATAGGCTACGGGGTGTTGGCCTGTGGCTGCTGGGTAGACGAAAATGGTGGGCGGCGCAGTCAAATAGCATTCATAGAGGCGAGAGTAACATCACTGGAGATGGTGTCTAGAATTGACTTCAGCAGTACTGGCCGTAAAAGCCGCAACGCTGATTAGAAGGTGCTTTGCTCAGATAAACTGGGAATGCGACTTTTGGACGGACTCAGCCAAAGGCGATCGTTTAACTTCTTGCCCTGAAACTTGGCCGCACATTCGAAACCCACCCGCAGTTTATTGGGTTTCTTGGGGTTGATAACCGGATGATGAGGCAGATACCAGATACCCTTTTTGCTGTCGGTGTTACCAGGCACCTTTTCAACGTAACCGAGGGCTTCGTTTCGCTTCATTGGTTCCGAGTATCGTTCCCACAGATTCTGGTCTCGAATGAAGCGTTCTTTCAGTCGTAGTAATTGTTGAAGAACAATTTCTGTTGTCAGTCCACGGGTCGGCAGATGCGCGCCATGGGAGGGGAACCTCGAACTGTTTTTTGAGGCCTCTAGTGCCTTGCTGCAATGTTTGTAAAGTGAAGTGATCCTCTTGAGACAACGTCGGTCTTTCGTCTCCAATGTCATGAAACTCCTTTTAATACAGCCGTTGCAGATGATACTCTATGCGGTCCGTTTCGGCGGATAAATAGTTCACGGAACCACGTAACCCTACTGGGCCGCATAACATCAATCCCAGAGCCTTGCGTACGGCATAAGTTGTCTGACGGTCTCCCACTCTCTGGTCAAGTACCCAATGCGCCTCTGGCACGTCGCAGCCAATGGGGAGATCCACTTCATCGTCCTCCCAGTCTTCAACGGTTACATCCTGCAGGTGGGGCCACCGAGTCAAGATTGCGTTCACGGACCTTGGTACCCGCACAAAGGGGTCAGCCAACGTGAATGCCTCCGTTGGTTCAATTTCCTCGTTAGTGTCTAGAGAGATGAGTTGCAGCCTCAACCTACCGGGAGTCATTACCTGTGTTCCGCCCACCGTGCTCACTGCCAACGACGACGCACCTTTAGCCAGTTGGTGTTTGTCGGCAAACCGCTCTTTCACTAAAGTGGTATGGGATCCACTATCAACGAAGCCAACGCCTTGACTATCCCAGTCGGAGTCACTACTCCCACGGCCACTACGCCTAAACGTACCGGTTTACTGGCAGATCGTGACGTTGAACAAATCACGCTGGGCTTGGTACTCGCCTCGGATATGGTTACTCTCACCTGATGCAGCAGCCGATGGTGTCTGCCCGTGCAGCCCTCGTAACCACATCGATTCCTTGTCCTGCAGGCTGCTGCCCGGTGCGTGGTGTTGAGACAGATAAAACATGCTCCTGCAATCCTCGCCATTCCCCACCGTTCGTCTATTGTGGCGTTGCCGAACTTGGGGCATTTTGGTAGTCCAATGCTAGCACCACAGGATCTGCAATTGGGTTGCGCCGTAGCATCTCGTGGAATGACGTGTGCATTGGTCCGAGGCTGATATTTTGGATGGTCCCGTGCAGGGGTTTGAGCCTGTCCAATACTGGGCTTGTTTGCCCGGTTGCTGTCCCGGATAAGTCAGCCAAATCTGCTGTCAGCTATCTTCGTTTGCCTGTCCAAGTATTCGGTCAGGTCTTCGAAGTTGGCTTATCTGTCGCTTCGGCTTATCCGTTCTGCTTCTTCCGTCCACCGACCCTGTAGTTTGGGAGAGAGGTGACGGACTATGTTTTCCAAAGTTTGCATGGCGTTTAGGTCAGCCCTGTAACCTAAATGGTCGAGGGCTATTGAGCAGTTTTGCATCTTAATCACCAGGTCGGCCATGGTGTAGACGTCGCCCTTGGTTCTATTTGCCTCCACCATCAAGCTCTCTATTAGGTTACGGGCTACTTTGAAAGGTTGGCCAAACAAGTCCCTTAGAATCTTCCTTGCCCTTGTGTTGCCTTGTTCTGGGTCGAGCATGGTGCACCCGTCGATAGCTTCTCTTGCTCGGCCTCGGCAGTGGTGAGTAAGGTAGAGAAGCCTTTGCCTGAGGTCGGTTATCTTATTTTCAACGAACGTCTCGAACTGCCTGACAAACTTGCAGTATTGCTCAGCTCGCCCGTCGAAAACCGTTAGCTCCACTCTAGGCAGATCGATCGATGGTGGTTTGTAGTTGGCGACCGGCGTGGGGTTCCCTACCTTATTGCACCCTAACCTATCGGAAGTGTCGAAGTCACTGGTCTCATGCTCTCGCTGTTTCTGTGTACACTTCTTCTCTGCTTCCTGCGCCTGTAGTCTAGCTGATAGTAACTGTTGCTCTAGTTCTAGTATTCTCAGCTTATATAAATCGACATCCTTACGATCAATATTGTTCTAAATAATACATGAACTAGCACTGACAGGACTAGGCGATCTAGCGTTAACTAAAGAATCAAATGTACCCAAAACCTCCCCAGAGACTTGCCGTATTACTTCCTGTCCGGATTCGGCGCGTATTTGATGAAGAGAAACGAAGCCCTCGGTTATGTTGAAAAGGTGCCTGGTAACACCGACAGCAAAAAGGGTATCTGGTATCTGCCTCATCATCCGGTTATCAACCCCAAGAAACCCAATAAACTGCGGGTGGGTTTCGACTGTGCAGCCAAGTTTCAGGGCAAGAAGTTAAACGATCGCCTACTACAGGGGCCTGACTGGACCACACCACTGATCGATGTTTTGTGCCATTTCAGAGTGGGTAAAGTGGCTTTGTCTGCCGACATTAGGGAAATGTTCCATCAGGTGAAGATTCCGGTAGGAGAACGAGATGCTTTGCGTTTCCTGTTGTGGGAAGGGAGCGACCGGGACAACGCAGTGGGGAATTATAGAATGACCGTCCACCCCTTCGGAGCCATGTCGTCACCATTTTGTGCAAACTACGCCCTCCGAGAATCAGCGAACAAACATGGCGATCTAGTACATCGGACGGTGGTCGAAAGCGTCAGCAGGAACTTCTACGTCGACGACTACCTTGGGTCATTCGATGATGTGGAATCAGCTCTAGAGCAGTTCAGGGGTCTGACGAGATTGCTGGAAGAGGGCGGCTTCCATCTAACTAAATGGATGTCGAACGCTTCAGAAGTGCTGAAGGTCATCCCGTATCACGAAAAGGCCAAAAGGGGAGGAGATTTGGACGGCTCTCCACTTCCTATCGAGCGCACCTTAGGGATTCAATGGGACGCGGAAACGGACGATTTTGTTTTCGAACTAAACGTTCCCGAGCTGCCAATAACCCGTCGTGGCATACTATCTGCCGTCTCAAGTTTGTTCGACCCGCTCGGTTTTGTCCCACTCTGGCTGCTACCCGGAAAGATCTTGCTGCAGCGGCTGTGCCGTAAGAAAGTTGATTGGGACCAGTCACTGGACCGAGGGGACCGGTTGGACTGGGAAGAATTTTTGAACACCTTGAAGAAATTAGGGAACATAAGAATCCCACGATGTTTGACTCCTGGCCATACGACACGGACTGGAGAACTACATGCCTTTTTCGATGCATCCGAAGTCGGTTATGGAGCTGTGGTGTACGGACGATGGTGCGCAGGAGATGGACAATATACCACGAGGATCCTGTTCGCCAAAGCCCGCGTTGCTCCACTGAAGTCGGTCTCAATCCCACGCCTTGAACTCAGCGCAGGCGTGTTGGCAGTCAGAGTGGTGCAAGCTGTGAAGAGATGTTTCGATCTCTACATCTGGTCGGTGAGCTTCTGGACGGATTCAACGATAGTACTTTACTAAATCAACAACGTCCGGAGCCGGTTTAGTACTTTCGTTGCTAATCGGCTCACGATTATCCACGATGAATCAGCCACGCACCAGTGGAGTCATGTCAGGTCTGGCGATAATCCAGCCGACCTGTGCTCCCGAGGTGCGAACAACTTCAGGCAACCGGACACGTGGACGAGAGGGCCAAACTTCCTGCAATTGCCCAAACAGGACTGGCCCGTGTTCGAATTAAAAACCCCTACGGAAGTGGAACTGGAGATCAAAGGCATAGTGATAGCAACCAACGTCGTCGAAGCGTCATCCATTCTATCGCGACTGGTCAGGTTTTCTTCCTGGATGAAGACGCTTCGTTCGCTAGTTTGGCAGAGTACGATATTTTCAGAATGATACAACGCGAGGCTTTCACCCCAGAACTCAAGAGGGCGGAAGAAGTGGGGCCGACCAATAAAGACATACCATCTCCAAGAGACGAGCTGAAGCGTTTAAACCCCAAACTCATCGGCGGACTGCTGCGGGTGGATGGTAGGCTGACTAACGCCCACCTGAACTTCGACACAAAGTATCCTATACTGCTGCCTGCGAGACAACCTGTAGTAGAGCTAATGATTCAACACGTCCACGCCGTGGAGGGACATGCCGGGGAAAGTCACGTGACGAGCGTCATCCGAAAGCGCCTTTGGTTGCTGAGAGGACGAGAGACTGTAAAACGCGTAATCCGACGGTGTGTGCAATGCAGGAGACGCAATGCCACGGCGGGCAAACAACACATGGCCCCACTACCAGAATGCAGGGTGACTACGGGCTGGTGGCCGTTCAGTGACACCGGGTTGGACTATTTCGGGCCCTTGTGGATCAAGTGCGGGAAAATATTAGAAAAGCGATACGGATGTATCATGACGTGCATGAAGTCACGTGCGGTACACCTAGAAGTCGCACATTCGATGACGACCGATTCGTTTCTAAGGGCCTTGCAAAGATTTATCAACCGAAGAGGCGTACCGGCCGACACATACTCGCATAATGGACCGAACTTTGTGGGCGCTCACCGGGAATTGCAGTGTTGGCACAAGAACATAAACAGGGACGAACTGCAGGATCGAACCGTGGCCTACGGCATACGATGGCATTTCAACCCCCACATGCCAGCCACCGCGGTGGCGTATGGGAAAGCACGATCCGGTCCGCCACATGGATATTACTGTCGATCATGGAACAGCAGCCGCCCGACGACGAGACGCTGAACACCGTCATAGTTTAGTATAGTATATTTCTTGACCGTGGTCAATACATATGCGCAAGGCAAGATCAGAGTATACAGCGGTACATGTCAATGTGAGGTATTCACAAATTCTAAATTTATAAATCACACAGCAACCGATATACACCAGTAAAGTCATGTAGTGTTTGAGTGAACAAAAGTGGTAATGGTTGAAGCAGGAATTCGGAATCGGTTTCGAAATCGCTGGGGGCGGTGTGGATAGCTGGGCAGTCGTGGGATTGCTGATATAAGCGACAATTGGACGGTCACTAACGAGAAACCGGGCAGAAGAGATGCCAAAGAACATTGTTTAAAGTGAAGCAAGAATGGGGCTTTCAACGTGCAGTCAGAGATACCAGCGGAATATTGGACACGGATCCAGCGTTGGGTAACTCATTGTGGAGGAAACATGTGAAATAAAGGCAAGTGAGTCGAATGTGATAATAAAACGGAACTTTTGTGCAGGTTATTACAATGTCATATGGAAATTTACATGAAGGCGAAAAGCTTCGCAGGGACTTCAGTGAACTTTTGAAGAGCATGAATGGTGTATGGACGTATAACGGACTTTTAAAGAAAAGAAAAGCCGTCAATGAAACGGATTAGTGGAGACAAACGTCAATTGTTCGGCTAGGCAGAAGTTGGAAGAGTGTAAATTATTTTGTGATAGAAAATTGTTAATCAAATTATGGTTGGCTGTAGATGGCTGGTATTCTGTTCCATAAAGACCTCGGTTACAGGTGGTGGCAGGTAGAATGTTGAGGGAAGCAGGTAAAAAAGGGCTGGTTTGACGAAGTTGACAGCTGCGGGGGCTGGGTTCCAGTCATTGGTTTTGTACTGCAACGCGGGAAGAATTGAACTGTTGGGTCGGATTATTTGGGAATAGACGTTGAGTGGATGTGTTAATGGTTGGTGTCAGGAATCACCTCTGCGATCCGGTGAGACTTTCATGAGGTTTTGTTAATCCGTGTACGGTGCCCCATGTAACGTCAGCAGGCGAGAGTATAAGTTTAAACCAGTGATCAAATCGTCCAGTCCTTACGGTGATTCGGAATAAACGTCGATTTGGCCGATGGCTACCCAAGTAACCAATGCAATCTGGAAGAGATAAGGAGTGCCGCAGTCTGTAGAGTGTTCCAGCTGTGGGTTATGATTATCGTTTTCATGGAAGTAGGAAAATGAACATTTTGTTATCCGAACAATTAGTTATCGTTTGGCTAGTGGACCGGTCTATTAGGGATCCCTAGACGGAGGCTGGTAGCTTTCTAGGGTAATTGGGTGATATTAGAGATTTAGGGCGATATCAGGCAGGTCTTGGATGAGGAGAGGGTGTCCCTTTGGGAACCAGGAATAAAACTATAGTAGAGGGTATGGTCTGGAAGAAGAATGAGAAAATAGGAAAATAACAGTCTGGTCAGTTCACCAGCTGTGGTCGAGGACGGCAAACAATAAAAAGGGAGAAAAACACTGGGTGTTGAAATGAGGATTTTTCATGTGGGAGCAAACGTCATGACTGAGGGAGAGAAAATTCTGAACAACCGCCCCTCGTTCCAGTAATGAACGGTGACCTCACTCACCTGGCGCTCACCCCAAACGACTTATTGACGCTAAGGTCGAGCGAGGGTTTCCAAGGGCCGGTAAACCTTCGCGCGAGCTACCTCCACGGATGGAAGCAAGCGAACTATCTGGCCAAGGTTTTCTGGAGGTGCTGGCTGCGGGAGTACCTACCGGCTCTGCAGACTCGACAGAAGTGGCTGGTCAAAACAAGACCATTCAAGGTTGGGGATGTGGTGATGATCGCCGACGAACGCGCACATTTCAGCACCTGGCCTTTGGGAGTGGTTATGGAAACCATCGGAAGCTCTGGGGGAGTGGTTAGAAGGGTGAAGTTGAAGACAGCCAACGGAGCGCTAATTCGCGACATACGCAGTATTAGACTACTCGAGAGTGGAGGCGGAGAAGCTGATAACTCTGAGGCTCAGTAGACCATTTCACACTAGTCGTCGAGGTGGGTAAAGAAACCCCAGATATGGAAGCAATGACGACACACTGACGTATCGAACCATCATACACCCCGACGCACACCCACCTACACTGTACTCGTTATACCACATAGTCTCCCTCAAACACGTTACAGTGCTCACAGTCTTTCGTTGTCATTTCATAAGGTTTTTTCCGATATGTGATGATAAATGCGATTCCGTTGTACATCCAGACACACATACCCGATGCACGCTATACCCCGTAACCCCTATCAAACATGTGACAGTGTTCGTCGTTTGTTTACTGCTGACGTTACCGAATTCCTTTTGCATATGTGGAAGTAGCGGAGCTTAGGTCCTGCACACATGCCTACATTTTACTCGTTTTTGCCGGACAGTCCCCGCCAAACACGTTACAGTGCTCACAGTCTTTCGCTGACGTTGCAGAAAGTCCACCTTTGATGTGTGGTGATACTTGTGATTCCATTATACATCCAGACACATAAGCACATACCCGATGCACGCTGTGTCCCGCGATCCCTATCAAACATGTGACGGTGTTAGCAGTTTGCTTTTGTTGACGTTACTGAAGTGTCTTTCGCGTATGTGGAGGTAGCGGCGATTACATCATACACACACACTCACGCAAGCACATACAGCCAGGGCAGGATGGCCCTTCCAAGGACAACATCTATGTTTCACCTTCACGCCCGCCCGTCGGTTGCTCTCGTGGAAGATGTAGAATGGCCTCGCGTCTATGTGGCCAATGGGTTAGGTGCGACCATGAGTAGAACGACGACGATGAGCATTAGGCACGCGCACTGACAGCAGGGCCTAGGTGGGTAGGAACAATCAGTACCTTCATACCGAACCTTTGACTCTGCTAACGATTAGGGAGGATTTTGGTGGGTGGTGTAACGACCGGTAGTGGAAAATACCCTTAAAACCTTTACGATTCAGTGTTTTTCTTAACATCATTCACTTGCTTACACCATTGACGTGTCTTTACGAACTGCTTGTTTTTATGGACCAATTGTTGTTTGTTTGCGCCCGGAGCGCTACTTTGTCATATCCTTGTTCTGGACCTGCGTGACGCACGTGCTCCTTGCTCGCACGCCGCAATTTGGTTTCTCGTTTGTTGAGCACTTTTGATCTCATTATTGAAGTTTGTATCATTTTGGCGTCAGTGTTCATTCAATAATCTAGTATCGTAGAATATCACGGATAATGGCCTTTTGATTTCGGGATCCGTTGCGAATTTGGCTACGCATTGCTCAAACTTATGTTACACTAGGCCTCACCCCTCACAGTCGACTTTTTTCTTGTAACCTACAGAATATCCGGTGCATCCTCCCTAGTAGACTTCGGAACACAAATAGGCACTATTCGGCCTCACTCCCAGACCGCCTCACCCGGTCAAATATTGAGTTGGTCGCAGCCAATAAGACACCCACACAGACGTTCTGTAAGCCTTCACTCAAACGGGACCTCTGGTTACGCCGTCATCTACAGTGGGTGTTCACCGCTTCCAGCCCCTCGCTTTCAACCACATGCATCCCCTTTCTTCGTAATTTCAACCCCGTGTTTGATCCATCCGGCGTTCGTCACGAGGATAAGACCATTAGAGCCTCAACAGAAGACACACCGTCAATGAAGCCCTAACTCTCTCCGGCCCCCAGTTCTTGGCACTACAGACCGCCACCAGAACATCCTGCTCGAGAGTTAAGGCCTAATCCAATCCACCCAAGCTACCGCAGGTATCCAGAGATGAAATACACTATTAGGAAATACTTGGTGTAGAGTACATGTGTGGAAAATACCTCCCCACCCGTCGTCGTCAAATACTCGAATTGTTGAGACTATGCTCCTTATCGTATTGATCCTCGAACAAGTACCAGCACGCATCAACCACTACACTCGAACATTTGTTTACATTTTGCTCGTGTGCCGTCGAATATTTTTGACTCAATTTGAAACTGCCTTGACGGTGGTATCTGACATTGACCTTTGTTGAACTCCGATCTTCATTGCTAAACGTTTTGGCCGTACACTTGAGGTTTGCACATAATTTATATGCGTATAATTTTTGATTCATTACCGAAGAATCAGCGGCTCAATCTTGTTCTGACTTCGGGATTCGTTAATTGGGCTAATGTTCACTCACGATTGTAATAATCGTTACGGTGCTGTACTTGGAATCCTAACGAGGAAGTCATTCAGACAAATCACATGGATTTGTTGGGAGTCAAGGTCGCCCCAATGTGAAATTCAGGTTGTCTCCTTTTCTTTTTTTGTTGCTTATATCACGGTTTGGACTTGTAGCGGTGCCCACCCTAGTATATACCACCTAATTACCTGAAACCTTGACCTAGTTGTGTAAACAACTGGGGCACACCATCGTGCTGCCGCCAGTACTTATCGCGAGTTAGAGTTATAGACTATATTGATTTTCACTGCTCCAACTCCATTTGATAACATTCTACATGGCTTACCTAGCAAATCTCACCTGATTCTCTCCACAATATGATCCATCTAGCGTTCTTACATCCCCTCTCTATAACCCAACTCGCACCTTATTCTCGCCACGCATCCACAGGTGCACCTTCTGAAGCTTCTGTCCCACTGTTTCCCCACTTATTTGTTTTTTATGCCGTAAGAGTGCACTCTCGTTCCACTCGGTTCATCGACCCTACATCTACAATATACCTCCCAGCAAAACCTGCTGTTTTGATCCAAGCAACAGCTTAGTACCTACCGTATCCTGTGGGGTTTCACCTGTGCACACCGAACGGCAAAAGTTCTTCTATCTCACTATCCCTCATCGTCCCAAGTCTCCTAATCCCACTTATATATATAGTGGGCCATATAGCTCACTTCCCGTGCCACATTGTTGCACAGGTCTCATCTAGACCTTTGCGCACATAGCACCCAGTCACACTCCTGGTCTGCTCAGACCTCTGGCTTGTCCCTGTCCAGTTGACCGATTTCCTGCTACCTCTTTACCTCCGTCATATATTCCTACTGATCATGCCATCCCGGTCCCCAACCAGTGCTCGGAAAATCCTTATCGCCAAAGCTGGCGAATCCAAATACACCCAACCCCTCCCAAAATCCAGGCCGTGCTCTGTCACCCTCGTTAACGTCGACGGTGAAGCTTCTAACAGTCCTAATGGCCTGAAGCAGAGCTTCGTCGAACTTAGAAACAGAGTCGAGCCGATTGATGAAATCCTTTTAAAGGTTTCAACCCTGGCCACTCTCCTTGATCCTGTAGCCGCTACATCGCCCAAGAACTTGGTTTCGGTGGGACACCTCCTCGACTCCGTGTCTACTGAAATATACCACCGCATTACCAACACCAAGAACGCAGTGATTTTTCCTGTTCCAGACTGCTTACCACTTTCTTTAGCAAAACACAACATCCTAAGTTCGTGCAATATGGCTCACCGTAGATGCCATTGAAGGAGGCTACGTAAAACGTCCCAGCAACATAATTGCCCTCTGCTATTCCAATTCATGGTCGACCTAACAGTTAGAGAGTTCATTAGCTATAAGCGACAATTGCTGTCATTTCGCTGTATAAGGACATCAAGATATTCTCTGATAAAACCCCCCTCGAACGGGAAATACTTCGTTCGCTGGGAAGCAACTCCGCCTTGCCCATGCAGCCTGACCCGACTGGAACCACATGGAGGCTACCCAATGCCCCTCTGTCGAGAAGTCAAAGGCGAGCCCAGAGCCTCACCCTGCCTATCTGCAAACTGTCGACCTAGATATTTCAAACTCCCCACCCCCGGTTCCGCTTCCACACAAAAGCCCTTTTCTACCATTGCCCCAGTAGCCTCTAATTCCAGTAACTCTCGCTCCCCCACCACAGGCCCCAAGCGGCACTTCACCTCAGTATTAAGGCCGCGCTCCCCCATCATAGCCTCAGAGCCAAGACAAGACCCTGGTACTACCATCAGCCCTCGCCGTACTACTTCCAATCCGTCCTCCGAGCCGTCGATAAATGTTGTCAACCGCAGCTCTCGCTCTAACGACTCTACCAACTATCCACCAGCTTCTAGCCCAGCGGCGGAACTTCGTTGTTATCTTCATAAGTGTAGCCCCAGTCCTCCCATGAGCCTACCTGGTACTCCTACCAGGTCCGCACTTGTTCAACTAATCACCCCACCCACTACCCCCCACTCCCAATTGGCGTCTGCTCATAGCGTACTCCCGGACCCTCCAGGTGAAAACCAGTTGGACCCCCATCCAGATTCGTCTAATGCCATCGTCCCTTTGAGTAGGAGTGACCTTCATGGCCTTGCCAGTGCCACTCACCCTTCCATGACTCGAACCCCTTTCCACTGTCTTTCCCGCTCTCTGGTCGAATGGGTCACACCAATCCTCCGTCTCCCTTGCTACCCTACATCCCTCCCTGCCCCCAAGACACCAACCCCCCATACTATAGCCCCAGCATGCCTCAGCTCCCCCCCACCAACCCTAATTTAACCCTGAATACCACCTACGTATCCTAGCAGATACTCCAGGTTCGTACCTGTATCCCGCCTCCTCGCCCCACCTCCCCACTTACCGGCTCCCTTGCACCTCAAGAGCCTCCAAACCTTTCCAAATTTCGCCACTCCCTTCCCGCCCCCCACACCCCACACTACTTCCCAGTTACTCTCCCACATACCTTCATCCCCACGCCGACCTACCGGCCTTATACTAACCCCATCCAACAGGTAGGTTACCTGCAGCCAAGATCTAGTTTTTTCCTGGCCGGTGCCCCCGCACCCGCGGCTATATTGCTAATCGTCCTATGGACCATTTCGGTAAACCGCCACAGACCCATATCACTGATCGCTCCCCACTCGATGTCATGTCACTTAGCACCTTAGACCGTGCACTCCCTCCTGTCCGCCCCGCTTCCACAGATATTCTCAACCTCTCACTTTGCCATAACGTGACCCTCCCCCTGCATTGTGTGACACCCCTCCGGCCCATATCAGCGGTGTGCTGCACACCCACGGTAATGATCACCCACAGCGATCGGCGGGGCCTAATGCTAACGCTTCTTTTTCATTCCTTCCCCCACCCAACGCTGCCCACCCTCCCTCTTCAACTGACGCACTATCTGTAACGAACGTTTGAGCTATGCGTAGCCAAATTCGCAACGGATCCCGAAATCAAAAGACGATTATCCGTGATATTCTACGATACTAGATTACTACATGAACAATGACATAAAAAATATACAAACCTCAATAATACGATCACAAGGACTCAACAACGAGAAACCGAATAGCAGCGTGTGAGCAAACAGCACGTGCGTCACGCAGGTCCAGAACAAGGATGTGTCAAAGTAGCGCTCTGGGCGCGAACAAACAACAATTGGTCCAGAAAAACAATCAGTTCGTAAAGACAAGTCAATAGTGTATGGAAATGAGCGATGTTGGGAAAAACACTGAATCGCGAGGGGAAAAGGGGGATTTTCCTCGATCGGCTGTTACACCGCCCACCAAAATCCTCCTGGATCCTTAGCAGAGTCAAAGGTTCGGTATGAAGGTACTGATTCTTCCTGCCTGCTTAGGCCCTGCTGTCAGTGCGCGCGTCTAATGCTCGTTGTCAGCGTTCTACTACTGGTCGCATTTAACCCATTGGCTACATAGACGTGAGGCTAGTCTACATCTTCCACAAGACCAAATGACCGATGGCGGGCGTGAAGGATCACATAGATGTTGTCCTCCTAAAGGGCCGTCCGGTCCTGGATATATGTGCTTGAGTGTACGTGAGTGTGTGTGTGTGTGTGCCGGGGTGTACAATGAAATCACAGGTGTGACTACACATCAAAGGAGGACTTTCTGCAATGTCAACAAAAGACCGTGTGGCAAGAAAAAGAGTAAAATGTAGCATGTGTGTGTGACCTGAGCTCCGCTACTTCCATATATGCAAGGGGCATTCGGTAACGTCAACAAAAGCAAAACAACGAACACTGTCACATGCTTGATGGGTTTACGGGATGCAGAGTGCGCCATGCGTGTGTGCATGTATCAGGATGTACAATGGAATCGCATTCATCACCACATATCGGAAAGAACCTTCTGTAATGTCAACGAAAGACCGCGAGCACTGTAACGTGTTTGACGGAGATTGTGTGGTATATATGGTGTTTCTTCATCCGCCTCGATTACTGGTGTGAAAAGGTTTACTAGGCCTCAGTGTTATCACCTCCTCCATCTTCGCTCTCGAGTAGGTTAATACTGCGTATGTCACGAATGAGCACTCCGTTAGCTGTCTTCACCTTCACCGTTCTTATCATTCCATCAGTGATTTGATGTTTTCCGTAACTACTCCCAAAGACCAAGTGCTGAAATGTGCGCGTTCGTCGGCGATCATCACCACATCCCCAACCTTGAATGGTCTTGTTTTGACCAGCCACTTCTGTCGAGTCTGCAGAGCCGGTAGGTACTCCCGTAGCCATCGCCTCCAGAAGACCTTGGCCAGATAGTTCGCTTGCTTCCATCCGTCGAGGTAGCTCGCGCGAAGGTTTACCGGCCCTTGGAAACCCTCGCTCGACCTTAGCGTCAATATGTCGTTTGGGGTGAGCGCCAGGTGGGTGGGGTCACCGTTCAATACTGGAACCAGGGGGCGGTTGTTCAGGATTCGCTCCACCTCAGTCATGACGGTGTTCAGCGTCTCGTCGTCGGGCGGCTGCTGTTCCATGATCGACAGTAATATCCATGTGGCGGACCGGATCGTGCTTTCCCATACGCCACCGCGGTGGCTGGCATGTGGGGGTTGAAATGCCATCGTATGCCGTAGGCCACGGTTCGATCCTGCAGTTCGTCCCTGTTTATGTTCTTGTGCCAACACTGCAATTCCCGGTGAGCGCCCACAAAGTTCGGTCCATTATGCGAGTATGTGTCGGCCGGTACGCCTCTTCGGTTGATAAATCTTTGCAAGGCCCTTAGAAACGAATCGGTCGTCATCGAATGTGCGACTTCTAGGTGTACCGCACGTGACTTCATGCACGTCATGATACATCCGTATCGCTTTTCTAATATTTTCCCGCACTTGATCCACAAGGGCCCGAAATAGTCCAACCCGGTGTCACTGAACGGCCACCAGCCCGTAGTCACCCTGCATTCTGGTAGTGGGGCCATGTGTTGTTTGCCCGCCGTGGCATTGCGTCTCCTGCATTGCACACACCGTCGGATTACGCGTTTTACAGTCTCTCGTCCTCTCAGCAACCAAAGGCGCTTTCGGATGACGCTCGTCACGTGACTTTCCCCGGCATGTCCCTCCACGGCGTGGACGTGTTGAATCATTAGCTCTACTACAGGTTGTCTCGCAGGCAGCAGTATAGGATACTTTGTGTCGAAGTTCAGGTGGGCGTTAGTCAGCCTACCATCCACCCGCAGCAGTCCGTCGATGAGTTTGGGGTTTAAACGCTTCAGCTCGTCTCTTGGAGATGGTATGTCTTTATTGGTCGGCCCCACTTCTTCCGCCCTCTTGAGTTCTGGGGTGAAAGCCTCGCGTTGTATCATTCTGAAAATATCGTACTCTGCCAAACTAGCGAACGAAGCGTCTTCATCCAGGAAGAAAACCTGACCAGTCGCGATAGAACGGATGACGCTTCGACGACGTTGGTTGCTATCACTATGCCTTTGATCTCCAGTTCCACTTCCGTAGGGGTTTTTAATTCGAACACGGGCCAGTCCTGTTTGGGCAATTGCAGGAAGTTTGGCCCTCTCGTCCACGTGTCCGGTTGCCTGAAGTTGTTCGCACCTCGGGAGCACAGGTCGGCTGGATTATCGCCAGACCTGACATGACTCCACTGGTGCGTGGCTGATTCATCGTGGATAATCGTGAGCCGATTAGCAACGAAAGTACTAAACCGGCTCCGGACGTTGTTGATTTAGTAAAGTACTATCGTTGAATCCGTCCAGAAGCTCACCGACCAGATGTAGAGATCGAAACATCTCTTCACAGCTTGCACCACTCTGACTGCCAACACGCCTGCGCTGAGTTCAAGGCGTGGGATTGAGACCGACTTCAGTGGAGCAACGCGGGCTTTGGCGAACAGGATCCTCGTGGTATATTGTCCATCTCCTGCGCACCATCGTCCGTACACCACAGCTCCATAACCGACTTCGGATGCATCGGAAAAGGCATGTAGTTCTCCAGTCCGTGTCGTATGGCCAGGAGTCAAACATCGTGGGATTCTTATGTTCCCTAATTTCTTCAAGGTGTTCAAAAATTCTTCCCAGTCCAACCGGTCCCCTCGGTCCAGTGACTGGTCCCAATCAACTTTCTTACGGCACAGCCGCTGCAGCAAGATCTTTCCGGGTAGCAGCCAGAGTGGGACAAAACCGAGCGGGTCGGACAAAGTACAGACAGCAGATAGTATGCCATGACGGGTTATTGGCAGCTCGGGAACGTTTAGTTCGAAAACAAAATCGTCCGTTTCCGCGTCCCATTGTATCCCTAAGGTGCGCTCGATAGGAAGTGGAGGGCCATCCAAATCTCCTCCCCTTTTGGCCTTTTCGTGATACGGGATGACCTTCAGCACTTCTGAAGCGTTCGACATCCATTTAGTCAGATGGAAGCCGCCCTCTTCCAGCAATCTCGTCAGACCCCTGAACTGTTCTAGAGCTGATTCCACATCATCGAATGACCCAAGGTAGTCGTCGACGTGGAAATTTCTGCTGACATTTTCTACCACCGTCCGATGTACCAGATCGCCATGTTTGTTCGCTGATTCTCGGAGGGCGTAGTTTGCACAAAATGGTGACGATATGGCTCCGAAGGGGTGGACAGTCATCCTATAAATCACCACTGCGTTGTCCTGGTCACTCCCTTCCCACCACATGAAACGCAACGTATCTCGTCCTCCTACCGGTATTTTCACCTGATGAAGTATTTCCCTAATGTCGGCGGACAAGACCACTTTACCCACTCTGAAACGGCACAAAACTTCGATTAGTGGTGTGGTCCAGTCAGGTCCCTGTGGTAGGCGATCGGTTAACGAATTGAACTTGGCTGCACAGCCGCAAACCACCCGCAGTTTATTTAGTTTCTTGGGGTTGATGACCGGATGGTGAGGCAGATCCCAGATACCCTTTCGGCCGTAGGTGTTGACTGGCACCTTTTCAACGTAGCCGAGGGCTTCGTTTCGCTTCATTGGTTCCGAGTATCGTTCCCACAGATTCTGGTCTCGAATGAAGCGTTCTTTCAGTCGTAGTAATTGTTGAAGAACAATTTCTGTTGTCAGTCCACGGGTCGGCAGATGCGCGCCATGGGAGGGGAACCTCGAACTGTTTTTTGAGGCCTCTAGTGCCTTGCTGCAATGTTTGTAAAGTGAAGTGATCCTCTTGAGACAACGTCGGTCTTTCGTCTCCAATGTCATGAAACTCCTTTTAATACAGCCGTTGCAGATGATACTCTATGCGGTCCGTTTCGGCGGATAAATAGTTCACGGAACCACGTAACCCTACTGGGCCGCATAACATCAATCCCAGAGCCTTGCGTACGGCATAAGTTGTCTGACGGTCTCCCACTCTCTGGTCAAGTACCCAATGCGCCTCTGGCACGTCGCATCCGATGAGGTGATCCACCTCATCATCTTCCCAGTCTTCAACGGTTACATCCTGCAGGTGGGGCCACCGAGTCAAGATTGCGTTCACGGACCTTGGTACTCGCACAAAGGGGTCAGCCAACGTGAATGCCTCCGTTGGTTCAATTTCCTCGTTAGTGTCTAGAGAGATGAGTTGCAGCCTCAACCTACCGGGAGTCATTACCTGTGTTCCGCCCACCGTGCTCACTGCCAACGACGTTGCACCTTTAGTGAATCGGTGTTCGTCGGCAAACAACTCTTTCACTAGGGTAGTGTCAGATCCACTGTCGACGAAAGCCAACGCTTTGATAACCCCAGTCGGGGTCACTACTCCCACGGCCACTACGCCTAAACGTACCGGTTTACTGGCAGACCGCGACGTTGAACAAATAACGTTGGGCTTGGTACTCGCCTCAGGTAAGGTTACTCTCGCCTGGTGTAGCAATCGATGGTGTCTGCCCGTGCAGCCCTCGTAACCACATCGATTCCTTGTCCTGCAGGCTGCTGCCCGGTGCGTGGTGTTGAGACAGATAAAACATGCTCCTGCAATCCTCGCCATTCCCCACCGTTCGTCTATTGTGGCGTTGCCGAACTTGGGGCATTTTGGTAGTCCAATGCTAGCACCACAGGATCTGCAATTGGGTTGCGCCGTAGCATCTCGTGGAATGACGTGTGCATTGGTCCGAGGCTGATATTTTGGATGTTCCCGTGCAGGGGTTTGAGCCTGTCCAATACTGGGCTTGTTTGCCCGGTTGCTGTCCCGGATAAGTCGGCCAAATCTGCTGTCAGCTATCTTCGTTTGCCCGTCCAAGTATTCGGTCAGGTCTTCGAAGTTGGCTTATCTGTCGCTTCGGCTTATCCGTTCTGCTTCTTCCGTCCACCGACCCTGTAGTTTGGGAGAGAGGTGACGGACTATGTTTTCCAAAGTTTGCATGGCGTTTAGGTCAGCCCTGTAACCTAAATGGTCGAGGGCTATTGAGCAGTTTTGCATCTTAATCACCAGGTCGGCCATGGTGTAGACGTCGCCCTTGGTTCTATTTGCCTCCACCATCAAGCTCTCTATTAGGTTACGGGCTACTTTGAAAGGTTGGCCAAACAAGTCCCTTAGAATCTTCCTTGCCCTTGTGTTGCCTTGTTCTGGGTCGAGCATGGTGCACCCGTCGATAGCTTCTCTTGCTCGGCCTCGGCAGTGGTGAGTAAGGTAGAGAAGCCTTTGCCTGGGGTCGGTTACCTTATTTTCAACGAACGTCTCGAACTGCTTGACAAACTTGCAGTATTGTTCAGCTCGCCCGTCGAAAACCGTTAGTTTTACTCATGGCAAATCGATCGATGGTGGTTTGCAGTCGGCGACTGGCATGGGACTCCTTATCTTATTGCACCCTGATCTATCGGAAGTGTCGTAGTCGCTAGTCTTATGCTCACGCTGTTTCTGTATGCGCTTCTTTTCTGCTTCCTGCGCCTGTAGTCTAGCCGATAACAACTGTCGTTCTAGGTCTAATATTCTCGGTCTATATAGATCAACGTCCTTACAATCCATATTGCCTTCAGTAAAACATGAACTAGCACTGACAGGACTAGGCGATCTAGCATTAACTAAACAATCATATGTACCCAAAACCTCCCCAGAGACTTGCCGTATTACTTCCTGTCCAGATTCCAATGTTTTCGATCCTTTCCTTGGCAGTTTGCTTGTTTTTCTCGTTCCAAATTGATCTACTGAGTATTGTCACACAAGTTTGAGCAATGCGTAGCCAAATTCGCAACGGATCCCGAAATCAAAAGACGATTATCCGTGATATTCTACGATACTAGATTATTGAATGAACACTGACACCAAAATGATACAAACTTCAATAATGAGATCAAAAGTGCTCAACAAACGAGAAACCAAATTGCGGCGTGCGAGCAAGGAGCACGTGCGTCACACAGGTCCAGAACAAGGATATGACAAAGTAGCGCTCTGGGCGCGAACAAACAAGCAGTTCGTAAAGACGCGTCAATAGTGTAAGCAAGTGAGTGATGTTAAGAAAAACACTGAATCGTAAAGGTTTTAAGGGTATTTTCCACGACCGGTCGTTATACCTAGTGCGGCTTTCGTCTGCAGAGGTGGGCTTATGCGTTTCTCCGGTCGTCATCCTTATGCATCCAACACTTGGCGCACACAGTTGAAAACAAAGCCAACTCCAAATAGCTACGTTACCATATGCAACAAAGTTATTCAATTTTACAATAACCAAATCCCATAAGTGTTCCTTCTGGGTCCCTTATCCTCGAATTGAACAATAAGTCAACAGCTGCAGCTGGATTAAAGCAAAGGGTGGGAAACAGTTGAGATTACAGAATACAGTCATAGCCAAGCTGAAGCTGAAATACTCATGCGCCAGGCAACGGTGAGGGTCCCATTTGTGACAAATATTTAGATGAACAAAACGAACAATCGGAATTCCAGTAAAGATAGTTCGTACAAATGGAATAATGTTGCTTGAAATGTGGCTGCTGATGAATGGAACATGGTTTCCCTAACTCCCTTGCACAAATCCACAAAATCCGACCCAGATTTTTCCCGAGAGCCTCCAGGTGTGGGTGGCTGAATTTGGAGAGGACAAATAACTACCTCCCCCACTTCGGCCCCCGTGAGACCTTTACCTAGTACCAACCGCCCTTACAATACTATCCTTATAACCGTGAGTTGCGTGTGACCAACGACTGTGATCCGAAAATTTGTTGATGTGGTTGAAGTTTGGGGGTATAAACTGAACCTTCCCTGATTATAGCCAAATATTGAGGAAGGCTCGTCTCTTCCAGTTGTCGGATCACCCGAGGGTCCAAGGAGCTCAACAGCGTAAGAATCTGGGCATTCAGGTGTCCCGCACTCAAGCCATGGGATCGAATTGAAAAACGAACTGCTATGATCTTCTTGGAGTAGGGCGGAACCGCTGTAACTGACAGGTGGTCCGCGCACGGTAGGATGGACTAGCGAACGCGCGTAACAAGGAAGCCACTTGGTAAGGCTAACCTCTTGCAGCTTGGCCCTGGGTGTTGGGGGGAGGGGTTAGGGACAGAGACCATTCACTCATTCCCCTCATCTTCCGCAGCGTGAAGTGCACAAAATGTCTGCTTTCCAGAGGAAACAGCCATGCACGCGGTGTTAGGAGCTACGAAAGCGTCTCGGTGAAACAATTCGCTGGACACATGGTTTACTCTGGGATCACACAGTCACTTGCAGGAGGGACTGAACAGAAGTGGACGGAAACAGATAGTAACAAATTACTGATGCCGGCACAACGCCGGTTTAAAGGACTATGGAAGTTGGACAAAATGAATTCAGCTCGCCATATGGAGGAGCATCCCTTAACTGGTTTGGTCTAGGTTCCAGGCCATCCGTTCTAATTTTATTCTGCATCAACCATACCATTTGCTCGTGTGTTTTTAACCTCTGTTACCACAATGTTCCATGTTGAACTTATCTTGCTTTCAGCCGTTTACTATGACAAGTGCCAGATTGGTCAAAATCCTCAGGATTCCAAGTGTTTTTCTTTTCTGTTCCAGTTCATCACTTACGCAGCTTTTTTCCAGGGCTTTGGAAAGACCCACTTCATCATCGTCCTTGTGAAGGACCGAACTTGGTCATCTCTCTCTACTCTCGCTCTTTATCATAGCCAGATTATCCCGCTTGTTCATCCCCCGAGTTTGTGTGGGTGTGTCCCGTCGAATCATTAACTCCCTTCTAACCGGTGATCGGGCGAAATGCCTCCACGAATAACGACCTACTCTTTAATCCCCTTTGGCTCATTCCGGTATTGCTATCTGGAAAGTTTACCACAAATGGCAGACCCCTGAGTCAACCGGGAAAGCAAGTGATTAGGCTGCGATTCTTCTTGGGATGCTTTGTCTCCCCGTCAAAGTGGGTTGTTATCTACTGAGGTTGGATCAGACTACTGGTGGCGTGCTCAGTGTTCTAGGGCCTTTGCTCTTCCTCCCGTGCGTAACCGGCTTGGCGAAAGAACTGTGCAACCCGTATTTCATAGCCGCAGATAAAGTGAAGGTATCGGGGTGCGATTTAGTGAGGGAAACAGATTCCTTTCCCAGAATGGCTATGGGAGTTTCCCGTGAATCTCGTCGAATGCCATGTCCTAACTTCCACCGTAGGCAAAAAAGCAGCATTCTATTTCGAAGTGTGGGAGGTGGAGGACCTAAGTGCGACAGTCACGAAAGGCTTCAGGCATGATGGCCGTGTCAGAGAGCCGCCGATATGGCTAGAGAGGTATTAGCTAGGGTGTGTAATACTGTCATTTGCGAAATCCATAAGTCTTCGTACTGTTTCATGAGGTTTTGGTGGGACCTCTTCCGGAGTATTGTGTGCAGGCAAGGGCTTCCCATCATCACAAGGATGAGGAGCGCTTGAAAGGGGTGCAACGACTTGCTACTAGAATGATCACCGATCAGAGGGAGAATTCTTAGGCCCAGAGTCTAGAAGACCTTAATCTGTTCTAATTAGCGCGTCATAGAGGCAGGGACAATATATCAGGAGCTCTCGAGATTGTAAGGGGTCTACCGGTATGAACAGTGTTGGTTTTTTGCTTGAGCACCTACTTGCGGCACCAGGAGACATGTTCTCGGGCTTTACTGGGCACACTAAAGGCAGCACATACGGGCTGTTTTTACATATGTGTTTCTTTTCGTGGGGAAGAGACCGCCAGATGATGCTGTTTAACGCAGCAATGCGCCAAATTTCAAGAAAGCCCTAAATTCACGCCGGAACATAGCTTGCCCAGAAGTAGCTACATGAACAGAGGGTGAGGTGATGATCCCCTTGTAATTTTGTCGGTGAGTTTATGTCTGTGTACGTGAGCATGCCTCGCAAATTCTGCCTTTCAGACAAAACTCCCAACGTGCAAGGTGACAGGCAAACGAACTCCCTGGGGAAAGCAATGATCTGAAGGCGTCACTGGTCTTGACCACCTCCGTCCCATGCAAAATGAACTGAACTGAGTAGAACTGGGATCTTGTTTAAGCGCTCTAAACTGGCAGCCCTTAAGGCCGAGGAGCCGTTGTTCGGGTAGGGGCCTGTCTGCTGGTATTTTCTTACGTTTGTGTTTTTCTGTTTATTTGTATATTTTGTCGTCTTTCAGCAAAAGTTATACAGTGTTACGGAAAAAGTAGTTCGATAAATGGGTTTTGAAAACTGGGTTACGAAAACGGTTGCTGCACGATAATTAAAATTACGTCGGTGTGGGTCTCGATTTCATCAAACTTTGGAGTGGATCCAGGTTGCACACGATTGACAGACTTGTCGTAGCTGATGCGTTCGCGGTAAGATATTCCAATCGTGGCAATGTGCTATTCCTTCGTCATATTGTGGTTTGACCCAATCCGGGAATATGAACCGTGAAATGGGAACAAATATCAGGGTTGTTCTTATCTCGTGTTTGGACTAGGTTTATTCAGTGTTTTCCAACTGAAGCTCCTAATATTTTAAGGTACTGCGGCAAAAAAACGAAATTAACACTCGTTCCAGCGTCCATGGAATAGCAGTAGATTTCTACCCCCATAGCAAAACCGCTCCGAAACCGACCGGTTTTTGGCCCGTTTTCGAGCGGTTTTTACTAGTACGCTGAACAGTTTCCGAGCGGTTTTTCAGTGATTTCTAAACGGTTCCGAGCGGTTTGTGCCAGTCGTTTGGAATGCATGATATGCTTCGATAATTTCTGTGACTTTTCCCTAATTACGTTTCACGATGCACACTCCCACCTCCCAAATTATAATTTTCTTCGTAATTGTCCTAATTTTACTCATTTCAAGGGAGTAAATTGGACGACTTCCAACTTAGCACTTTAGGGCATTTCAACGTATCAAACCCATATTTTGAAATTAAATGCCCAATAAGCGGTGTACATTACTCCGATCGTCGATTTCCTTCGTATCAGTTCACTTTTGATCCGTGTAAAATGGCTACTAGCCGAACCGGTCGAAACCCCTTGAAAACCGATGGTACGAGTGGGCTGTGTGCTACCTAATTCCGTTTCCCCCGACAAGAGACCCGTACAGGTAGCATATCCAACCTAAGGCACCACTAGTCGATGAGGTATGGGAAGACTGTCAGTCACAAGGGGCTCTTGGAATATTTGGAGGCATTGGGAGTGAAAATAGAATGCTGACGGCAGTATAAGAACAAATTGGCGAGAGGAGCTAAGCAAAACCGAGAAGCACACTTTATAAAGGTCCGATTAAACGCTACCCTGCGAGCGGCGGTTGGTAACGCTAAAGACTAGCCCAAACAGTCAACCCAACGTTTTCCCGTTTGTGATAGGGTTGGGATAATACTGGGTTGTCCCATCGGAACCTTGTGCGTCTCATTGAAAAACGTTGGGAAGCGCTACCGAATTTCAAATTGAGATAGGATTAGATGCCCCAACGAGTTTAAAAAACGTGCAGAATGGCTTTCATCCTTTCCTCTGTCTACTCGTAACTTGTTTTATCGTTCACACTGCCCTCGTAATATATTCCGTATTTCCCAACTTAACCACAAGGGTAACCCATATTTAACTAAAATTGCCGTCATTTCAAGAAGCGGCTTTAACTTTATTATACGGAATTACTTCCACACGCGCATAATTGATTACTGTCTATTGTTTTTGTCAATCTCTCCCAGAAAACGTCTGTGGTCTTCCTTTATTGTATTCGCGTGGTCCGTTTAGTTCCTCACAGCCATTTGTGTCATCGGCGTGACATCCGGTTGTCTGTCAAGGGTCGAGTGTACAATGCAGTGGCTAGGTCCGCTCTTTTATACGGCTCAGAAACATGACCGTTAACGGCAAAAGATGGACGAGGACTGTCGGCGTTTGAGCATCGATATCTCCGAATCATTGCTGGAATATATTGGAAACACCGTGTTAGCAGTGCTGAGGTTAGACGTAAGGTGTTGGGAACCAGAGGTCAGTCTGTAGACCAAGTGCTGAATCTAAACAGATTAAGGTGGTTGGGACGTGTGTTACGCATGTCCACCGATAACCTTCCTCGGCGTACGCTGTCCTCCGAGGGAGGTAAGGGTTGGAAGGTAGGTTGGAGTGGTCAGTCCATGACATGGCAAAAAGGTATGAGAGCCAGTGGACTTGACAAAGTAGGGCATGTTAGACTTCCGGGTTGGGGTTCACACGATCCACCTACTAAATGGTTGGAAACATTAAGTGATATGGTTAGGTGTCGCGGTCAGTGGCGTAGTTGCATTCGGATTCTTTCTTTGTTTTCGTGATTTCCACATATTACTTTGATTTGTGGACCTTACCCACCTGATGTTTCCGTTCTTTCTGCCCTTTGCTGGGCGATGCTGGGAGGTAACAATCGAACTCAAAGCACAGGAGTGCGAGGTTAGTGGTTGTACAAGCTGAACTGAACTGTCTTATTCCTCGAACAGCCTGTGGTATTTGGATGACGATGAAATTCATCAGCTTACAATTGTCTGCAGTTCTGAACTTAAACCGTACCGACTGAACTTTAGACTTTCAAGTTAGGGTAGATAACTTAATTCATTTAGCTTACCTAGAAATCTTACTTGAGAACATATAAGTCGGTGCTTTGGGGAACCCACTGTATCCCAGCGTTTCTTTAATAGATTCACTTCACGTTCCAATGGGACACCCCAATCCCATCCCAACATAACTGGAAGAGCTTTGAGTATGTTGCTTTTTCATGTCTAGTCAGAGGTTATACAGAATACATACTAAAAATCGAGTGAATAATGAATGGTTAGAAAGGTGACAGCTTCCAAAAGAAATTCTGCTACTTAATTCACTAATCAGGCTAGCAACTGTGTCGACAGTTACATTAATATTAAGATTTGTCTTGACATTAGACTGTCTAAAATGAATAACAACGAAAATAAATATTTAGAGTTAACCAGAACACTACATATCCGCTACGGTAATATATGCATGGTACAATCTCTTACTATAGCAGAACCCACCCACCAGCGGGGAACGAAGCCAATATCTGTGGCACGACGTAGTCACAAAAGCAGTTAGGAAAACAAACTGGTCAGGTCGTGACGTAATTTCGCGTCGCGAATTAGCCAAAAGGCACTTAAATTACTCAGTAAATTTCCTGACGAGCTGTCATTTTTTCAGAAGAATGTAACTGATATACGCCACCCCAACTTTCCTTTGAGAAGCACCCAGCAGCGTTGGGAATTGTTCTGCTTTGGGGGGGGGGGGGGAGGAGGGGCACCAAAGCAGAGACGAATGTGGAGAAGGCTGGTGTACTTTTCCGTTAACTTGAGGGAGTCCGCACTGAAGGTAGCGATCGAAACCAACTTGATCCCACGCCGGATGCCTCAGTATGGTCGGAGGTAGATGCCTCAGGCTCCGAGATGGCTACTCGTTCTGAATGCCCCTCGAGATGCTTACAGATGGTCGTGCGTCTAACACAGGCTCTGCTGAGGAAGTTTTACTCACTGTATTTTTGTGGCAAAGGTGTTCCCACCAAAGTAAGAGGACGAAAGAGAATGTCCGGCGCTCTCCACCGGATTGGTTAACTAAAAGTCAGTCTAGGGAAGATGACTAAACCGTGATTCCAAACCAACCACGGGTGGCATATGAGGCGTACAAGGGTATGCTCACCGGCATCTGTGGCGGAGAGTGTAATGGCCACCCAGAATGTCTAGCCTCATCCGAAAAGCGTATAAACTAAACAATATGTCACCGGCTCCTAGAGGATTTCAAGACCCTCATATCATCCTGGTGCCTTGTGGGCTAGACATTATAGTCAAAGACTCGGTGTAGGGGCCCTTTGATTATCTCTGTACTTCGGTCTGGGTAACCGGGTAGTACTCAACCCACATGCTTACATGGGAGGAAAATCACAGCGTGGGGGCCAAGCCATGAGTTGGCTGCATGTCTATCAAGTTTTTAGCTCAAAGTTGTACTCTGTTTCAGTGATGTTCTGGAAAATTGTGTTCGAACTTCGGAGAGATTTCCCCTGTGAACCTCCATGTTTATCCTTCTGTTCCATGTTTTGGCATGGCACCATGCCTCTGTGCTTTGTACCGGGTTATTGGTGGACAGATAAATGTAAATATAGTCCTACACAATACTGTGGATCAGATCTATCCCTCGAAATCGATAGGGAGGACGTACGAAAAGGGCTTTCTGAGCTAGAAATAAAAGCGGCAGACCCAGATTTGCTGTGTCGGGTTCTCGCTAAGCCACTAACAGGGCTACTAGCCGAGCCACTACCGGCGCTTTTCAACCGGTCCCTGAATGACTGCCAGGCCGAAGGATTGCGCAGGTAGTACCAGTCCACAAAGGCGGGAATAGAGACGAGTCCCGCAGTTACATGCCAGTGGGTCTGATGTCCGTGGTACTCAAGGTACTGGAAAATATCTTCAGGAATCAAATAGTCGTCTTCTCCGGATATAGCTTCATCGGTTTGCACCAGCATGGAACGATAAAGAAATGACCATGGGCCACGAACTTCATAAGCTTTCTGGACAAAGTGACCAGGAGGCTTGACAATGGGGAAAAGGTAGAGGTCAGTTGCTTGCATTTCATGGAAACATTCGACCCGGCTAACCACAGTCTACTGGTGCATAAGCTTCGAACTTGTGAAGCAGCTACGTCACTGGTTGACTAGATAATCAAGTTCCTCAGTGTAGGATAATTTTATGTGGAGATAGATGAACAGAAGTCTAACATGGGGAAAGTAACCAATGGAGTCCTGCAAGAGTCAGTGCTGGGACCACTTCGGTTTCTGTTGTATGTTAATCACTTAGTTCACTAACTAGTTTTCCAATACTTCATGTTCACTGATCACCTGAAGATAGCGGGAGATCCTAAGGAAAGTGCGCTGCGGAACAACCTTGGCAAAATATTTTGGTGATGCACAGACTAGGAACTCCCACTCAACACAAGCAAATCCAGGCAACTCACTGTGGGCACTTCATTTAGACCTTGAGGAATCTGAGAATGGAGACACTACGGTGGTTTTGGAAAGGGTTAATACTATCAGATTTGGGGATATTTAGGACTGCGGATTTTAAACCCAAGAGGTAATGCTTGAAGGTCGCAAAGAGAGGTGATAAAAACTGTTGCCTCGCTTGAGTGACCTGTACTGTTGCTGCTCTATGAAGTCCACGTAAGGTTGCTTCTGGAATATGCGGTTCCAGCTTGGCATCACAATCTCGTTAGGGACGGGAAACTACTCAAACGCGTGCGAAGGCGATTGACACATGTTTCCTGAGCTATGAAGCCAGCCACGCGAAGAGAGGTTTAGAGAACTAAGGCTCTTCTCTCCGAAATGGAAGAGAGTGATGAAAGATCTCACTGAGGCGTTCAAAATTGAGAGGCTCCTCGGACACGGGGGACTTCAGTTTCTCCCAAGAAACGTAAAAGACTTAAGGGACACGAACTAAAGCTCAGAAAACCGTTGCATAACGGCAATTAGAGCAAGTTTCTTCGCTCAATGAGTAGTAGGCCGATGGAATGAACTTCCATCATCGGTGGTTAAGGCTCAAATGACGAGAGCTTTCAAAAGAAAGCTATATGCCCATTGGGACACCTTGTTTGAAGACCTCATCTAGAAAGGCAAGTTGTCTCTTGACCTCTTGAGTTCCCGGACATACAGTGTTGGAAACTACATTTTTGAATCTTCCACTAGTAAATAAGGAGGCTAAGTCGTGCAGTATCAGTCGGGCATAGATGATTCTGAATACTAGCTTCTGTCCCACTCTCCGCTTGATAGACTATTCAGGTAGAACCAGGCCTCCATATCTCATTTTCGCGCCCTTGTATGACGCCACATTGGATCAGAACGCCTGTGACCGCACACAGGCCAATCGTTACGACATGCGAGGCGGGACCATGCAGTAAGAAACTAGTATAAATCGAGACAAGGCAGCCAAACACCACCCTCATTTAATTTTACAGAACCCCGTGCGTGTACTGTAAGGGCTTGATATAAACTACCAAAAAGACATCTCTGTTTGCCACATTACGTTTTCTGAAAAGCTAACCTTATTGCCCCAAAGACCTCACCGTACTGTAGTATTGCCCTTTGGCCTGGAAGAAGGTTTCTGCGAAATAAAAAAACAAAGGTAAATGTATTGCACGCTTTGGTTGGCCCCTATCTGTTACTATTTATGGTCAAAATCTTTCGTCACAGGGGAAACCACCTAGCCCCGACGCGGAAATCAATACGAAGCGGAAGCGTGATACTAATTTGCAAAAACTACGAAGATGGTCTAAAGGAGCCCTGGTAGACATCGAGGAAGCCTAACGCTTGCAAACGAACGTCCAAAATAGTAAGACCAGCTCCTAGGAAAAAGGTGCAGAGACCTGCCTTCCTGTCATCATACAACACACGTCACAACATATTACCCATAATCACCCAGCACATAACTGGTTCTCAACCTGTTTCGGCTTCAAGCTGAATATGTAGCAACGGTTGGTTTGTGTATCACGTTTCAAGTGGACTCCTAAGAGAATGAAGTGCCTTTTTAACTAACCCCTTAATCTAGCTGAGTTTTACTTTCGTCGAAACTATAATCACTGTTACTTCTGGTCAACTTCCAAATCGCTTTTTTTAATTTTTTCCCCCTTGTCTTTTTTCTTTCAAATTCTGTACCACATCCATCAATCGTTTCGATAAATGCATCAGAGAACCAGAAAGTCTCGTATCATCCGCACAAGCATCACCGCGGTAGCCTAGACAGGGAACTGACAAAAGTAAGCTCCAAGGTCTCACCGACACAGGCTGTTTGTTGCACTACCGTATGTCTCAGATCACAGAACCCACTGAGACTTAATTTGGTATTGTGGTAGTGCGATATCACCTTAAATGAAAACCACCACCAACAGTAATACCGGTCATTGAATAAAAACAAGAAGTTAGTCGAAAGTTTTTCAACTTTACGGTTGAAGCTTGATTTTAGTTATTCCTGATCGTGCTAAAGTATCCCGTTTTATATGAACAATGTCGGATGAATAAAACTGAACTAAATAAAGCGGACTAGTGGAAAAGCGAGAGAGATTAAGATCCAAATACATAATCCAGGTCTTTCTCTGAACTTAATTGGTGTAATTATTCTGGTCACCGAATCTCTGCTGTATTTGTAAGTTGGAAGTGAACCAAGGGAGCTTGAGTGCTTTTCGGCACAAAACGGAGGATTGTAGGGATGAACGCCTACCGCTTTCGTAGTGACCAGGATGCGGCAGTTCAACGGTTTTGATTGCGCACTTTTCACTTTGTAGATTGACCGGTGACATTTATTGGATAGGCAGACTGAACAAGGTATGAATGCACAGCAGTCGTAATGAGGCCGCAGAAGCTAACAAGTCCTCTCCACTTATTTCGCCATCATTAGTTGATTTTTTAAATTCCACTTTATTCAGATGTAATGACATGATTGGGAATCGCTGGAAATGACCTTGTTCATCACCTTGTTCTATTCTTTATTCGCTGTGTGAGGTTATTTGAACAATCGTTGAAGTTGGTGATCTATGATATTCATGACAGGCGTATATTTCTGGGTAATTCCCTAAACGCTTGCATGGTTGCACGATCCACGCAATTTGTGAGGAACACCTTAATTCCAGGATTAATTCTCCGCCAGCTAAAATCTATTTTATTAGCGATTGGCAACAAGACAACAAATAGTCTGTCGGGTAATCCGCAGATGGATGATATTGTATTTTGACTAACAGTTACATTTTTTCATTAACAAACAATGGAGTCTAGTAAATAACACGTCTATGATCGGAGTCATTAGAGTTTTCCCAACACTGGTAAATGTTCACAACTGTTTTAAATTTTAAATATCGATAACCCCACTGATACAGCACACCGCTTGTTCCTTAGTAAACGCGGTTTTTGCTTCTTGGGTCTAGATCCCAGTATGCGACTGACATGCATCATAACATCTCGTTACGATATTTTGGTCTGTGGGTATTGCTCATTGGTGACAATAACCGAACTTTCTCAAGCATATCAGAGCAACGCTTATCACATCCGACGGTGATGACCTAGATTTCTTAATATTACGTAATGACGCAACGTTCACCATGAATTCAGTATTTATTGTCAGGTGATCAGATGTAGACGGATGTGCGTACATTTCTTCGGTTTTCGTTCGCAGAGATCTTCGTTTGGGCGGTGTCTCTCATTGTCTAAAATGAAAAACAGGTTAAAACTCAATTAGGGGATATAACAGCGGCATGTATGAAAACAATATGATGAATATCTAGCCTCGGTGTATCACCGACGGTATTTTAAAATAAGATTCCTGAATTATTTTAACTTGAATACGGAAGTACCAATAAAAGTTATAAACGAGTTCTGTGTGCCTTCAGAAATACTTGGAATATTGCATCATATTGCATCGCAATGAGAGTTCTTCAAGTAAGTTTTTATCACCAATACGGTGCCCAGTAGGCAAAGCCGAATACGTCTCAGCTCGGGTAAGACCACTTCCAGAGGCGCGTTGATGTCACTCGTCCACCGCGAGATGTGTATGCTTGTCAGCGCAAGTTCCATGGCGCAATGAAGTGTGAATAGTCATGGTTGTTGTCACTTACGTTGTTGAACATCAACATTCTTTCTTCAACTATCGGCAACCAGTCAGATTCTTTTGCGGTTACTTTATTTTTATGTGGAAGTTAAAACGATTTTAACCAGTTCTATAATCCCCGCTATGCTCACAGGGTATTCTCACCCTTGAAAATATAACAGTTAAACATGTGGGCCTCTGAATAATAATCGTTTTGCACATCTCTCACATTTGCACGCTGTTTTAAGTTCACTTTCGGTGTTGGCATCTATGATGTCCATTTTCTTCCTTTTCTATCTCAAGAAATGTTGGCTCATTCGCGGTAATCGCAGTTCTTCTGCGTCTTAAGGCGAGTTAGTTCGTCTGAGTGTTTGGTTTAGGTGCATCTCAGTTGAATATGGACGCCTCTTCGCAGTAAATAAGATAGCTTCTTCCATTCTCAACGAAAATAATCAGTGTTTCTTCTGATTCGAATCTGAACTTGCACGCCGATAGGTATGTTTATTTAATGTTCTCCTTTTTTGAGTTAAACATCCCTACAGGCCCTACCCCTGCTAGATATGTGTGGCGAACACTTGTCATCCTTCCTGTGCATTTATAACGATCAAGGGCTGTCAGAATGCATTGAAAGCCTGGTGGTAGACAGTAATCCACTGTCGTCCGGATCGTTACCACACCGGACCTATTAGGACCTTATGTGGTTCTTCGTCACTCCAAGTCTCAAGATCTGGCTGCCGGTTATCTCCAATATTGCAGTGGGCCTTCGTGGCTATGGGGTAAAATGCCCCTTCTACAGCACTCATGCGTAAGCATGTAACGAAAAAAAGTCGTCTTCAACGTTTGACTGACTTACTGTCCAATGCTAGATAGTTTACTTACTTTTTACTTTTATGCGGCTAGCTCCTGCGAGAAAATGGGCCGACTTTATGAATGTCCCGAATGTATAGGAACTTGTCATGAAGAGTCTTGGGAATTTGGTACGGAGTGGCATCCCCAATGTCACTCGGCCTTTTGTTCGAGGTAGAAACTCTGGCCCGTGCACAACGGAGTGTCACCTGTCGGGCAACGGGAGGTTTATGTGTTGGAAGCCGGTGACCGGATGAGGTGTTCGCACGCCTTTTGGATGGTGGTCCACCGATCCGGGATGCCCAGTGCGTCCAACTGATCTTGGTCATGGTCGCCGGTGGCTCCGTAGGAGTTCACTTGCCATTCGGTAGGGGTCACCTAGACCCAAGGGTTCATGCAACCCTGTAACTTGAACGGGTTTTCTTGGTAGCCGTTCAGTCCCAGCGGATCGCCTGTGCAGAAGTATCCATCTTCGCATGTTGGGCGCCGTCTCACCGAGGATTTTAGGCATCGATGACCGTCAACCTGGTTTTGGCCGCCTATCGACCGTTTTTCCGGGGTGTGACCGCTGATGCATGCCTCAGCTTCGTCGAGCCACAGGAGAGAGTTCGGCAGGTGATGAAGACTAAAGAGGTGGAAGATATCCGGAGGAGCACGACAGTCTACTAACTCAGAGGTGCTACTCCTATCAAATGCCCCATGCACCATAGTTCCATAATCGTACAGCCTTAAACGGCACGGCAAGCCCCACTGACCATTGCTTTTCTCACCATGTTGCATGTAGAAATAGAGGGAATGCATATACAAGGTGGATAGGGAGTGGATTTACAGGGTTGGGGGGACGAAAAAGCGCCCTAGTAGCCAGCTGTACAAACACACTGATCAATCATTCTGATTCGACAGAAAGTGGCAACACAATCGCCACCGTTCACGGTTCGATCCCATATTTCTCAATGTATCCAGTCAAATGGTCGAGGGATCTTTCGGACCCCAACCACGAAGGCGTGAGGCACCGACTTTTCCTAACTTCGCTGTACGTCTTCTCATTTCCCGCTGCCACTTCATCTGTTGACCTCCACGTGGTTTCTTCCACACTCGAGGACGAACGGAAAACAAGGTACGGTATGGTAGACGTGTGTTCGCCATACGTAACCTGTGTCCTAACCAACGAAGTCTACTAAGCTGGATATGCTGTGTTAGAATATTCTCCTAACTGGTACACAGTACTCTATTTCTCACTCAGCGTTGCTCACGTGGTTATTCCAACCAACATCGATGGTCGAAAACCTCAAGACGACGAATATCTTCCACACGCAGATTTCAAGTCTCGCAACTATACAACAAAACTGAACGCACAGCAGCACAGTACACACGACCTTTCAAGTTCAGTGAAATATCAGGTCTACGCCACACGTGCTTCAGTCCAGCGTACGCCACTGGAGTCTTGGATATATGTGTGCTCACCTCTACTACCGTGCTTCCATCCGTCGTCACGCTTCTGCCGAGGTAACTGAAGCGATCAACAATTGTTAGTTCCTCCCCATCGAGCATCGAACTCGGAACCGTTGACGTCCAGTCTTGCAGCATCACTTTACACTTTGAAGGCACAAAGTGCACGCCGAATGAAACTACAGCTCTTGAGAGTCTATCTAGTGCACGTTGCACGTGTACTGTGCATTCAAACACGCAGAAAAGGTCGTCTTTGTAGTCTAGATCACACAGCTTCTCACTGTTTCCCACTTCGACGCCGACATCCTGGTGATTTTGCAAGGCATTCTCCATTATCTCGTCGATGGCAAAATTGAACAGAAATGGAGAGGTGGAACATCCTAGTCGAACAACGCTGGTCGTTTGGAACGGACTGGATAGTTGTCCGTAAACGTTTACGTGGCCAGAAGCATCAGACTAAGGTTTTCTTAGTAGATTCACGAACTTCTGTAGCATATCATTTTGGTGAAGAGCACTGAATAGCGCTATTCAGTCCACTGGATTCAAGGCGTCTTCCAAGTCGAGGAAAATCATCATCGTCGATCGACTGTGTGTTTGTGTGTGTATGTGTGTGACGCGCGTCAAGTGATTGACGATGAGTAAAAACCTGGTCGATGCACCCTTGACCTGGGCGGAATCCATCCTGTTGTTCGCGGGCGCTCCTATCGCAGGTCGGTGTAAGACGGCGTAACAAATCGAGGCTAATACTTCGGTGACTATCGGAATTAAACTAATCTCGCAATGATCACTACGGTCATTGCGTATTCCCCTCTTGAAGATGGGTCCAATCAATGAATCGCCCATATAATAACGGAATATGTCCCTCTTTCCAAACGTCACGCATCAAGGTGGTAAGTGATTTTATCAACGCACCACCACCCAGCTTGAAAAAAACTGGGGGAAGTTCTTCGGGACCGGGTGCTTCCCCTTGCTTTAGTAATCGAATGCGGGCTCAAATGATACTCCAGGAGGAATCGCAGTCGTTGACGTTGGAGTAACTCCATTAGCGCGCGGCCAGCTGAAATGCTCTTCGAATTATTCGGCCCAGTGGTCCAGCCTTTGCAACTTACCATAGAAAGGCTCTCCATTTCTATAGCATTTCGTTTCACCAACCGGGGTTCGCCGTCCACCGGTGTCGCGAATAAGTTTAAACAGTCTTTGACTGTTAGCTGAAGCAACTGCTGCTTCCATTTCTTCGGCTACTTTGACCCACCTATTTCCGCAACCATTCTTAAGGGCAGTGCGATCTTGATCATGCTGCTCGACAACCGATGCAGTATGGAGTTCTTTGTACTCGTGCAGTTCATGGGAGATGTTAGACGGGTACCGTTAAGGTGTCCAGCCGCAAAGCAGGAGAACGATTGGGGTTCTCAGCCGAAGCCTTTAGTTCTAACAAGAACCTATCCACAGGGCATCGGGGTGGGTGAGTGGAAGCCCATTTGCTTGGATCAGTTATTCTCCAACTGGTTTTACCGGCTGAGTCGTCAGCTCTAATCTACCCCCAACCTGGAGGTCCTGTAGGTTGATGTTCTTTGTAAAATATATTCTCTCAGTTCCTTTTTGCGCGTTGAAGTGTAGTTTTGTCTTGAATTTTTATTCAAATCCTCGTTTGTCGAGTTTTTACCGATTCTTCAGTTAGTCAACTTAACTTATTTTATTATCTTCCTCAGCTTTGTTTCAACCTGAGAGGATCATTGTTGCCCAGATTATAGATTTTTTTTCTTGTCATTGACAGTTGGTTTTAAAGTTCGTGGATGCGTGCTCAATGACAAAGGTTTCTATTTCACCATTAGTAGTTCTCTAGCAAAATGTTGAATTCAGAAATTATATGAGGCCTGTAAGGGTTACTTTAGTCGAAGTTTTTGCCTTATTTTGTAGTTGGTCGAGAATAACTTTGCAACGAACAACCAAAACTTAGAATAAGCGCCAGGTTAACTCAGCCTTCTCCTGTCAAATGAAATGAATAGGGCGTGAATGTTGTTAGACTGTGTACTTCGCACGATATCTTCATCTAGGTATCTTCCTTTCTTGATAATAGTATGTTCTCGTGGTTTTGTTAGGTTTTCGACCTGTGGCATTTTTTCCTTCGCTGTGAGGTCACGTTAAAAAGCCGACATAATAGTGTTTGCACTCTGTTGCACGGAAAACCAGAAACAAAGATCGAAATTCAATAAAAAAAAAACTATCAAAAGGAACACTGAAGTTGGGAAATCTATTTAGGGGCGAGTGCAAACATCAAAGTTATAGTGGAATTGGCCTAGCGGTGAAGTCATGTGTATAGTCATGGACAGTCGATCATCAGTCATATATATATATATATATATATATATATATATATATATATATATATATATATATATATATAATGTCTAAGGGTATTTCGTTCATGTCTGCACTTTTTTCCATTCAGTACCTCTATCTAAAAAGATAACCAAAATAACTGTATTCGACTTAAATACCTCTGTTGAGTTAGAGTTTGATAAAATAAGCCCGAAATGACTATGCCATCTGGCATAAAATCTAGGAGAATTTAACAAAAGGCGCATAAGTGGTAATGTATTCCTTTCTTATTACACGCTTGCGCATGAATGTATTGATCCAAAAAGAGGTATCGAAGTGAACGTTGATCTTTTTATCATATATGCTACTTTAGACCGTAATAAGTGGAAAGAGTGTAAATCTGAAAGTAACCGGGTGAAGTTTGGAGCCTTACAAGTTGCGAAGAACCTTTTTGTGACGGAAATTCTGATTCCCATCAGCACCTTGTCAGCCATTGAATCATAGGCATATTTTGGTTTTCGAGCAGTTTCATCGCCACAGCATGAGATAGTGTCTCAGCGCCAAAGTTCTCTGGATCCAAAAAGTTGTTGCATGCCAACAGAAATGGGCTGAAGTGTCTGTGCATACGGTCGAGCTTGTGCACTGATCACGCACGGTTCCGTGTCTACTTCTGTTCACTTTTTGTCCGTGGTCACACCAGTGCTAAAGCCACCCGTTCCACGTGGCTGCATCTGAATCGTGAATTGTGATCTACCTTCCGTGCAGAAATTTCTACGCGAACCGATGCAACCATGTGCAGAGAAAGGGCTCCAGTCCAATTAAGCCTGACAGACGATGGATACCTCCGACATTAATTGCTATGTTAGGTAATGGCAGATGCGTCTCTCCGGATGCCCCATAAAATGAATTGCGCAAATCCATAAGAAATCAAATGACTAGGAGCTTGAGAAAAAACCGCCGGAAGTGGTGGATTGTGTAATGCAGGGAAATGGAGGTTTTTGTTATTGTTTATACCGGTCTGAAATCAAACAATAACAGCAGTCTTCGGTGGTTGTTTACGTTGTGGGCTGTTGTACTACTTGCTCGTTTTTTTATTCGGGGATGCACATCTAGTCGTTGTGCATCTAATTGCGTCTTGCAAGGCAGCAGCATTGGCCCAGATGAGCTGGTGGTCAATGTATGGTTTGTTCGTCTCTTCTGGAAACCTTATCAAGTAAGTGGGACACGACAGGGCATTGTGGCCTTGTCGAGTACGAACTTCCGGCGCAGCTTTCGTCGCACAGTCACATGGCGACCGCCACCTGCTAATCAGTCTTGGACCCAAATAGACCACATAGTTGTAAGCAACCACGCGTGGCTCAGTCAAATCTTGCAGGTCATACAGGAGCACACATCTAGATTCAGATCACACCCCAGTGTGTGTTGAGTTCATAGTACGGTTTTCCACCAAGTCAAAAGTCCGCCGTCATCGGATAGACGTAGACTAACTTTGCCGGACGTCGGTCCGGGAGAGATATCAGAATGAGCTTGCTGCCCAACTAAGTAGCCACACACACGATGACTTGTCAGACCGCTGACAACACATCCAAGACCCTATGAAAGTAGCGAGTACTACATCTTGTGGGTTAGTCACACGGCATGCAGTCACGCACTGGATCTCATCTGGTTCTATGAAATTGCTAGACAGCCGCCGTAGTATCCCTGCCCGAAGCGAAAACCACAATGCCCGTGCCAAACTACGGAGAAGTTTGATTAGACGCTTGCGCAGAGACCGAGAGAATTGGTAGTCCGAACGCGCGGCCGAAATGGAACAAGCTGCTGCCACCGGCAATGCTCGGAGACTTTCCCAACTCATCCGATCCACTGGGACCAAGAAGCTTGAAGTGAACGAAATGATGTGCGAGGCAAACAGCCAACCAATCCACCAGGTTTCACGGCTCATGAACCGATGGGCAGAACAATTTAAAGAAAAGTTTAAGTGGCCTTCAGCGTGTTACGAACTGGAATGATTGAGCAACGAACTAAGAGAGAAGACGCATCTGAAAAGAGGCTTTAATCTTCTAACAATGGGGGTACATGTACTGAAAAGGAAAAACGAAAACCGTTATTATTAAAAAAAACAAGAGAATGGCGGACTAACGTCAAACTAGTTCATAACATTCTCCTCCACTGGATAAATTTTCAGTGTAGGATAAAAGGGACAGTCACTTCCCTGGCACTCAAATTTCACGACTCTGTAAATTATATGGTCGGGTTTGTTGTTGGGCTTCCAGAAGCTGCCGAACATTTTCTGACGGATCTGGGATCTGGGATGACAGAACCCTCGTCTTCGATTCCAGATATATGATGCAGGGACTCGGGCCTGTGTTCAAATAGTTCGACGATTTGAAAGGCATGCTGATTCGTCTGTGCTTGATGTGAGACCTCCGAGACGACCGGTTTTGGGGGCAAGGTGCCTCAATGACACAGTATCTTCGTTGCCATTTGAGAGACGAATTCAAGCGTATTGTGGATTGCAGTTTAGAAGCTCCACCTCTTCCACCAAGGGGTCATATTTCGAAGACCGAGCCATTCTTTTTCATAGGACAGGCCCCGGATTTGACAACCAGATAGGGATGGAGGTTCCACTAGTAGACTTGCGGTGGGAATCAAAAAGGCGCTCATGGGGCCGCTCATTAGTAGCGGTGCACAACAACAAACGAACTGAATGCAAGACATCCAAGAGTACGGATTCCCAGTGAAAAATGTCCAGTTGTTGTGATTTCGATACCAGTGTGACGGCTTTTCATAGAGCCCAATTCAACCGCTCCACCTGACCGTTTCCGCGTGGGTTGTACGGAGTGGTGTGGCTGGTTGCCACTCTTTTGTCGTGCAGGAGTGTCTGAACTTCAGATGGCATGAAAGCAGTGCCATGGTCGGAGTAGACATAAGAAGGCATTCCAAGTAAGGAAAATAGTTGGGTAAGACACTGGATAACTGTGGAAGAAGATAAGTCAGAACAAGCAAAGACGAAGGGAAATCGTGAATATTCGTCGATCATCATCAAAAGGTATTTGTTACGGGAGGTAGATGGTAAGGGGCCTTTAAAGTCAATACTGATTCTTTCAAATGGCTGAGTAGCTTTTATCAACTGTCTAACTGTTGTTTAACAAAACGGTGTTTTAGTAATGCACAAATTTCACATTGATTGAAAACTGATCGAACTTCGTCAACAGAGAACGGTAAGTTTTTAGAACGGACAAAATGTGTCGGCCGCTTTGTTATGGACTCCAGGACGATATTGAATGTCATAATGATAACAAGAAAGCTCCAGTTTCCACCGCTGAATTTGCCCTTCTGCAACCGGTAATACATGAAGGTGACTGAGCGTTGGTTAGTGACGAGAGTAAAATGGTTCCCCAACAGAGATTGCCTCCATTTTCTCGGAGCCTCTGTGATAACACAGGCTTCTTTTTCAATCACAGATTACCTATGTTTGCTTGGAGACCGATTGCGTGAAGAGAAAGCAACAGGACGCCCATCTTGGTTCAGTGTGGCCGCAGTGGCGATATCTGATGCATCCGTTTCGACAATCAGAGGGCGACTGTAGTCGATAGTATACACAGAAGCTCTTTCCTGTTCGTCTGTAAGTTACTTCGGCAGCAGCGTGACGACGGATGGAAGCACGGTAGTAGAGGTGAGCACACATATATCCAAGACTCCAGTGGCGTACGCTGGACTGAAGCACGTGTGGCGTAGACCTGATATTTCACTGAACTTGAAAGGTCGTGTGTACTGTGCTGCTGTGCGTTCAGTTTTGTTGTATAGTTGCGAGACTTGAAATCTGCGTGTGGAAGATATTCGTCGTCTTGAGGTTTTCGACCATCGATGTTGGTTGGAATAACCACGTGAGCAACGCTGAGTGAGAAATAGAGTACTGTGTACCAGTTAGGAGAATATTCTAACACAGCATATCCAGCTTACTAGACTTCTTTGGTTGGGGCACGTGGTACGCATGTCAAACACACGTCTACCATACCGTACCTTGTTTTCCGTTCCTCCTCGAGTGTGGAAGAAACCGCGTGGGGGTCAACAGATGAAGTGGCAGTGGCGAATGAGAAAATGTACAGCGAACTTAGAAAAGTAGGTGCCTCACGCCTTCGTGGTTGGGGTCCGAAAGATCCCTCGACTATTTGACTGGATACATTGAGAAATATGGGATCGAACCGTGAACAGTGGCGATTGTGTTGTCACTTTCTGTCGAATCAGAATGATTGATCAGTGTGTTTTGTACAGTTAGACTGTGTATTTCGTGTGTTGGCTACTAGGGCGCTCTTTCGTTTTCCCAACCCTGTAAGCCCACATCCTATCCACCTTGTATATTCATTCCTTCTATTTCTGCTTGCAACATGATGAGAAAAGCAGTGGTCAGTGGGGCTTGTCCTGCTGCCAAAAGTTGTAAGAGTGTGATGTTAGCACGTAGTTGTTCCTTCTGGATTCATGAATTACGTTTTGTAGTGTGGTTTCGGCTCTCTGGCGTTTCTTCGGTCTTGCGGCGTAGAATCACCCTGTAGAATTTCTCTGTCGTGATTTCATTTTTCTCACAGGCGTTCGAAGTCTTTGAAATAGAGAACGAGTATTCTGACTAAACGTTGATTCTCCTTAGCGATTTACCCCATATTTTTTCTGCCGCAGCTTTCTACTCTCTTAGTGTTTCTGTTACGAATCAAATGAATTCCAGCTCCATGCACTTCGATGTCTACAGGGTTTCGGCCTTTGGGTTTACGGTATGTGCTGTCATGTTTGTAAGTTTTGTCGCTTTCGGTTCCGGTTTCGGTTTCGGACAGTTGTGTTTGACTACACTTCAACATTGTGTCTGAAACACGTTTGTCCGATTGGATTTTGATTTCATTTATGCGTTCCTTATCCTCGCTCTCTGGGCAGCCTAATATCCAGCTTAGTCTTTACTATTCTTTGGTGACATATATTAATTTCCGGGACGTGCTTTGTCGGTCTCGAAGATCAATTTACCCTGTCCACTCATCATTCTTTACAGTGTCACTTCCCAATACACAGAAATGGAAGAGGATGATGATTGGAGACAATGTGCGGAGTGGCTCAATCGTTGCCAAATTATTCCTGATGGTCACGCGGCACTGGGTCCATACGGTAATGCACTACACCTTGTTCAAGCCCTGATGGATGGTGTGGCTTTATGTCATGTGTTGAGCACTTTGTCCTGTGGCGAGATCGACATCCGTTCCATGAAAGATTTCAGTCCCAATCCGCAAAATTCACAGTTTTTATGCTGCCAGAATATCCGATTGTTCACGCAACTGTGCGAAAAGGAGTTCGATATTCCTAAAGCTTTTTTGGTTCAGCCAAACGACATTTATCAAGCTAAAAACTTTGGAAAGGCGATCGCTTTACTTTCCAAGTTGTCGCTCTCTCCACGGGCACAGTTGTCTGGCATCACGTAAATCTAGATTGTACCACTGTGGTCAACTTTTCAACTGTTTTCAGTGGCTTCCCTCCGGAAAATTCACAGCTTCAATCGGCACATGAATACTATAACAATCTTGAAGAAATTGCTGCCACATTGTGAGTTGCAAATGTAGCCGTTCATCGCTCAAATTCCTTTTGAAGGGACAAACTTCCGGAGCCTAGTCGCACCAACTACGCTCAGATGGAAGAAGAGACGAAAGAAAAGCTCTATGACACCGTAGTTCATCAGGGTTCAAAATCCACTTACGTAAGACCCGTTGTCTCCTATGTTCGATGATACCCTATTATAGAATGCCAGCTCGGAATCGACAACTGCTCGTAGCAGCTGCATCCGTGAGATTGTGGATACGGAGAAAAACTATGTGGAACTCCTAAAAATGTTATTGGATAAGTACAAAGTTCCCCTGACTGGGGTGTTGTCTACCGAGGAGTTGGATGAAGTTATGAAGTATATTGACGTAAGTTTGCACCATATGCTAAGCTCAATGCATGCACGTGCTGTGCTAATGGGTCTCCGTCCTAGAGTTTTTTTGTTAGTATTCTTACTTTTCGGGTACAGCTCAATTGTCCTAGCACAGTGAAATCTGGTCTTAGGCCTTAACCCGACCTCAAGTGTGACGATGCATTTTTTTGATGAAGAACCCACTTATCATGTACCCCATTTCTCAACAAAGAGTTCCATAGTGCAGTCCTATCGACAGAGTCAAAGACCGCGCAAATATCCGGGAACACGATGATTTCTGCTCTTTGGAAAGCGTAAAGGTGCTCTAGCATTTGTTGAAGGGTGAAGATTTGATTGGTACATCCACAATCGGCAGAAAACCCAGTTTGATCCACGTGAGTCTGCTGTTCACGCGTTTGATACAACCCGCGAAGTATGACAGACGCAAGCAGCGTCAACGCTAATAGAATAAGGCTTACATCCCCATGAATAGCTCAGTCACTGCGCGAGTCATTCTTAAAGATAAGGACGACAATCTGTTCTCCCTCTAAGGGTGGAACCTGCTCAGAATTCCAAACTTTTGAGAACAAAACATGAAATTCTCTCACCAGTTTCACCCCGCCATCTTTAAAAAGGCTGGGGAAGGCAGTCGGAGCCCAAAGCTTCGTGACGTCCTAAGGTGGAGCTCTCGAAACGGACCACGGGACGCGTGCCGGAAGAGCTGTAGAAGATGCCGATACTAAGGGCCAGCCTTACTTGCGAAAGTGCCCCGCCCAGTGTTCGAGACGCCGCTTCTGATTGTGAGTTGGCGAATCGTCAGTTTCACAGATTGTTTCACTCACACTTAGTGGTTTCTCACCGGTGACTCGAAAAAGATAGAACAGCCTGCGGTGGCAGCACGTTCCACTTCTGATGCCTGTTGTAACCACCAGATTTTGCGGTACCTACGAAGATTCGCATTAAGTGCACATCTCATTACGAGTCGTGCTTCGTTATGCTCTCTTCCAGCCGGAATTGAATGTCATGAGTCGAGAAGGCGCAGAGATTTAGCAGAAACCCGGGGTCTTGCGGCAGAACGAGACGGGCCTCAACTTACTAGGCCAGCAGAATGCAAGGCATTCTTGATAAGTGACCAGTTCTGGTTTATGTCATCAGGTGGGGCTACATTTAGCTTTTCGGCCAACGCGTTTTGGAAGGCGGATGAGCAAGCTGGTTCGGAGAGCTTATCGAAATCTAACCGTCGTTGCACCATGCGTTTAGAGCCCCCACAAAACAACACGAACAGTTAAGTGCAAACTAATATGTGGTTGAAATCAAGGGGGTGCTCCAGTACGAGCGACCCTTCATTCGTGGCTTATAGTGATGTGATCGATCTGGGTCCACTGTTAACTCGAAGCGGGTAGACGCCACGTGACGCACCGACGATTAGAGCACCTGAAGTTCCTACTGGCGAGGAACAGGCGATGATTTGAGCATAGATCCAACAGTCGTTTCCCGTTTTACGAGCGACAGGAATCTATCCTAAAAGGGCCTCCTAGATGCGCCTCTTTCGGTGACAGCCGATCCATTCTAACATTCAGATATGCCAAAATCACGATATCGGCCCGGCTTGCTTTGTGTAAGAGGTCGTAGAGGTTTTGATAGAAGGTATCTTTGATTGCATCTGGTTTGCATACGCCGAAATGACAAACAGATTGCTTCTATCGCAGCGGCGACTGCTCACTTTACACGAACCCCTGAGTCTCACTGTGCATAAACGACTGTCGACTGGGATCCAGTCTAGCAGCGCTGCTTCAGCTCTTCCGCTGAGAGCCAACGCTAGAAAGCGCAGCCTCTGCTTCCCCGTGAAACTTCACGGAAGGATTAGATAGGGGCGTCAATTGAATGATGGAACTAAAGTCTTGAATGCAACACATCGATGGCAAGGGCTTCAAGCGTACGAGCTAAGCCCGCCTGTTGTCCTATACGCATCAGAGTTCGCTTGTTGAACGTGGCTAGTTTGGATGGACATCGAGGGCGAAGCAGGGCATCAGCCGATATTAGCGGGTTCGGTGAGACGCGGAAGCTAGTGGAAGAAAGACAAGAGAGAGCATAGCCAGGATTTCCAGCAGCTGCGCTACAGAGGGCACGGCCGACCGAAGAACTCTTGGGGTGTGAAAATGGAGAAGACAGTGGGAAGGGGATGGAGATCGGAGATCAAGTTGCGTACCGTGTGGTAGGATGTTTGTTCGCGCGCATAGAAGAGCAGTCAACCATAGTGTTAGGACCTGTCATGGTTATATAAGTTGCGGGTTATTTTACTCCTCAATCGTCCAGTCCAGAGTAGAAATTTATATTCGAGGACGCACCTCTAGCCTTTGCGCAACCAAGCGCATCCTGCGAAGCAGCAGGGTTCTTCCAGATGAGTCGTGGCCCGTTATATGGTTATTTCGTTTCTTCTGGAAAACACTGGGAGCCGATGACAGATTGTTTAGTTCATACGCCTTTCGGATGAGGCTAGACATTCTGGGCGGCCAGTACACTCTCCGCCACAGATGCCGGTGAGCATACCCTTGTACGCCTCATATGCCACCCGTGGTTGGTTTGGAATCACGGTTTAGTCATCTTCCCTAGACTGACTTTTAGTTAACCAATCCGGTGGAGAGCGCCGGACATTCTCTTTCGTCCTCTTACTTTGGTGGGAACACCTTTGCCACAAAAAGACAGTGAGTAAAACTTCCTCAGCAGAGCCTGTGTTAGACGCACGACCATCTGTAAGCATCTCGAGGGGCATTCAGAACGAGTATCCATCTCGGAGCCTGAGACATCTACCTCCGACGATACTAAAGCATTTAGAGGCACAACGATCCAACGGATCGGTGTCAGTTGTAAAGGCCTCCTCATGTGGAGATTTTTTTGAATATTTTTACTACGTCGTTCGAAGGATAACCGTATACCCAGTCGAGATAAGTCTAACGTACAGTCCATATATATATATATATATATATATATATATATATATATATATATATATATATATATATATATATATATATATATATATATATATATTCAACACGGATCTGGTACGGATAACGTGCCAAAGAGACCATGTATAGTAGGATAGCAATGCACGAAAAGGAAGCGGATAGATAAGTTGCTAAGGTTGTTGTATTGCAATTTCTGCTACACAGTATTTTGATTTTTTTTGGTATCTTTTGTGGTTCTGTATATGGAAGGAGGAGGGTGGGTAGCAAACGCAGCATTCCATACAGTATTGACCCAGGTTTCGGACCCTATCCGTCTGCATCTCTAACCAACTATTCTCAGTGCCATTCCTGCTCTTTCCTGACAGGCAACAAGACTAAACTGTAGTCCAATTTTTTAAACTTTCCCTCCACGTCATCGGTTGTGCGCCACACCGCGTTTTGCGATCCGATCCAGCGAGCGTGAGTCGAGCGGGGTGAGGCAAACGCTAGGCGGGCATTCGCCAGACGTGACCCAGCCACCGTATCCGAAAAAGTGAAGCAATTACTTTGAATGGAGAACAGTCCATTTCAAATACTCTCCTTTGCCATTCATCATTACTAATATGATGCTGCCGCCATATTCGTGCGATTGATTGATCATAGACACTAGTGGTCGAACACAGTCAACCGGCGCAGATCTTGAACTGGTCGGGTTTCAGACCCATGAGAGAGCACCGAACGCATTGCCACGTTATAGATTCTACCTTTTAGGGAAAGCCTGATGTCGTGACGACGTCACAAGTGCCTTAGAATGACAAAGCCGAACTGGCCTTAGAGAAGCCTAGCGAGATCTCGTCTCCGGTACCCTCACCAGTAAAAATGCAACTTCCCAGGTACACAAAGCCACTAACAATTTCCAAACTTTCCCCACAAATAGTGAATGCAGGAAGATTCCCTTGCCAGTCTTCGTGAAGCATTTATCATGTGGATGGAGCAAGATGCACGCCATACTCGGTGATTTCGGCGGCCAAGTGGTTTAAGGCATCTTGGACAACTTGGAGGTCGTTTCCCAACAAAGCGATGTCTTCAGCATAATTTAAATGAACAACTCTGGCGCCCGACAGAAGTTTGCAACACCGTCAAAGGCCCTTCGGAACAGGTCATTCATAACGAAGGTGAAGGGGAACATGGAAATAAGGTATCCCTGCCAAACGCCGCTGGAGACGACAAATGACTGATATAGTTGTCAATGAACCCTTACCCTGTCCGAGGTCTGCTGATACAGAGCTTTCAAGATGAAATCGTACTTCTCGGGCACATCGTTCGTTTCATAGGGTGGTCCTATCGACAGAGTCAAGAGCAGCCCAGATGCCCAGGAACACGACGATAGTTGGCCTTTGATACACGTGGTGGTGTTCAAGCAGAAGGCACAGGGTTGAGGTTTGAGTAGTGCAACCGCGGCCCGGGTAAAACCCAGCTTATTCTTCACTACATTGGAGCTCGCGCAAGGAAGAAAATCGGCGGAGAATAACGAACACTGGGAGTTTTGAAGCGACAGAGATCAGAATAATTCCTCGGTGATTAGAACGCGGTGTACGTCAATCCTTTTTAAAAATGGCTACAATTGTCGATTCACCCCAGGATTCGGGAACTCTTGTTTGTTCAGCACTTTGAGAACAGGTGTGTCAGTTCTCTCAACCGAATCAGTCCGCCATCTTTGAAAAACGTAGGAGGAATACACTCAGACCCGTGTGCCTTGTGGCACTTGAGGGTTTATAGTTCCTTTTGAATCTCCGACTGCTTTGTGTATGGTAGACCGTACCGCAACTAGTCAGGCCGGCATGCACTAAGGCTTCTTTCGGTCTCTCCTAGTGCTCGCAGACGTCAGGTGGAGCGGTGGATTCCATTGTCGGGGCCAACGTAGCCTAGATGATCTCTCAGTTTGTTGATACTTAAGCAAGCATGATTCGAAATCTTCGAGCCCCCAAATCGCTGGCAAATCGTAGTGCAGACTAATGCATGATCGTAATCAAGGCAGGTTGACAACCTAGCACGCTGCTGCGCCGACGGTGGTTGATCGATGTGTGATCGATTTGAGAACATTCTTGTGTTGAGAAAGAGGACACCAGGTGGCGGTAGGCGGTTTGAAGTTGCGAAGGTTTATACCTGCTAGAAAAAGTTAGTGGTCATCACAGATTGTGAGCAATCTGTCCTCATTGTCCGAACGATTGGAGACGAGGCCAAACTACCCTCGCCGCCAGGCAGCCGACGGACGCATTAAGATCTCCGGTTAGGACCACGATATTTGTCCAATGTGCTGTGTGCAGAAGCATATGAAGCTGTTGGTAGAATTCATCTTTGTCTGCCTTTAGACTGCAGTCTGTCGGGGGCATTGGTGGACGTGATGAATAAGCTGCGTGTGCGACCTCGATGTCTAGTCACTCCGCAAAATCCTGGAAGCCGGATTGCGCAAAGTCGGCTATTGACAGGAATCCAGTCTGCCATGACCGCTTCAGCTCTACGGCTCGGAGCAGTTCTAACACCGGCCTAACCAGCTGCTGTAGCATCCGGGTCTCCAGATAGATGCAGATAGAACACGGTGGCGGATTAGCTGGGGACGTTAGTCTGATCGTGGAGCTTGCGTCTTTAAGTCTTGTCTGTGAAAGGCAGGAGATATAGATCAAAAGCGATTCCAGTGTGCGAGCCAGCTGTGCCTTTTGACCGATATTCATAAGCTTACGTACGTTAAAGCTGGCCAATTTGAATCTTAGACGAGGTTGAAGAAAGTCGGGATCGGTAGTGTGGTTTGTTATGGCAGTCGTTGGAGAGACGGCTCTATTGGCAGCCTGGTCACAACCGACACCGGTGGTGGGGTGGTTTCGCCGCGGTGGAGTGGCATATAAAACAGTTGACGAGGTGAGGGAGAGGAGAGGTAGGTGTAGTGGCGAATGAGCATATGATCCTGCGATAGCGAAGCAGCATGAGAAAGCGTAAGATGAAAGCGAGTTTGTGTATGAGTCCACATGGTGATTAACTTTATTCCCACATTTCTTGGAAGTTCTCATTCCGACCCAAGCATGCTGTATGATGTGATAGTGTTTTCGAAATACAAGGAGTAGTCATGTTTCGAATTCGTCATTCCCCATTCTTTTGTTGATGTTGGCCAGTTGTTTTTGGAGTGCTCTGTGTGCACCACTGACTTTGACGCAATTGTTTTGCTGCACTATTGACTTCACTCACTGTGGTCCCCAATATGAAACTCGTGTTTTATCAGTCTAGTTACCAGTTCGAGAGATGTGCTTGGTGTGAGCGTGTTCATTCTGTCATGTACTTAAGTTCTTCAACTTTTCGTATAAATAATCTATACCGATCTATTTGTTATTACAAAAGTTTAATTTTCGCGTTGTGAGCATAACATGTCAAACAGTTGAACAGCATAAAGCTGTTGATTGAGCCCAGAGTGTCCACAGTGTTATTATCTTTTTATTTTGCACGCTTACTCATAAATACGTTGGAAGGAGCACATCTCTCAGACACGGGGTTAACATCGCCACCGTAGGGAACCTGGAACGAAAGCCGGAAGACTTAGAGTAGTATACCACATAAAACCGTACTTCGTCTGACGTTGGAACGAGCCGGGCAACAGAAACGCTGTCTACTACTAGTGTCGTGTCTGGATCCGGTTTCTCGGTGAGAGACCTGCATCACTCGCCCGCCACCGATGTAAATCACTGAAATAGTCCTGTACGCTTACGTATGGGTGGGTATTCGTTTTTTCTATAAAGAAATTTTCCTGTAAATCATCGCTCTGGATAACTGATTCAGAAAATAGGTTACTGAAGTGATAAAATCTCTCCCTGATGAATTGTAGTGCACTGAAACAATCAGTTTTCGGAAGTGGGCTCTTTTAAGGATAAGATTGGTCTACTGTTTTCTCCCCCAACAGTCCCTACTTATCGCTGAATACAGTTCTGTTTGCATCCTATTCTCTTCTATCGTTTCTTCGTCATCCAGAGTTTGCACATCATTCATCGGGATTTGCTTGGTGATTTGAGTTTGGCCACCAGTCCAAATATGAATTTTATCAGTCTAAGCGAGGTGTTTCTCAAGGCTCGGGACAGTCTTCTCATCTACGGTGAATACTGCGGGCACGTGCAACGTGCACAATCCCTTGTGCTCGAATTGATGCGCAATGATGTTGAAAAACGGACGCGAATTGAGGTAATTGACCCAGTGACGTCTGTGGTTTTGTGTAGAATCGTGTCGTGTTTTGTGATACCCTTACATTCGTTTCTCATACAGTATTTCACTTTCAATGCCCGGCACTAATGGGTTTCTGTCCGTCCTCATCATTTATGAACACATACTACTTTGTACGTACGCACACACCTGGAGCGCCGCGGATTTTCTGTTGATAAAACGCTACTCGCTTGATATCGTATCGATTTCCTGGCGGTGTTGAGTCACGTGGTTGGCACCGTTTTGTGTTTTTCCTGGCATAACCTGTTCAAGTGATGATGTTATTGGTATTTCATCCAGGTAATCTGTTTTGGTTTGCGCATCCGCGTCATGAAAACACCAACTTTGCGGTGTGCACTTAGTGCACAATAAACTTATCAGCTTGTCATCAGCGACCTGTTCATTGTGGAATGAAAAAATACTTGATTTTCATACTTTTGGGATCAGGGGAACCATTTCTTGGAATATTTCCACTTCAAAGATCCGTAATACAAAACTGATCAGTAATTCTTAGAAAAGTAAGGGGCATGAATCAGAATATATCAGTTTTCTGAAATGTATTGCGCTACTGGGTCCTACTTCTTATCACACGAATAAAGATGACATGGAGTAAAAAAGAGGAATCTCATGTTCCAATGCAGTTTCGTTGCAACAAGAGGGGTTAGTGTAGTGTATCAGAAGAAAAAAGCTTGAAGTTTTCAGTGAAACTTGTATTGAATAAGATTCGTTGGAACAACCACGTGGGCAATACTGAGGTGAGAAATAGAGTAGTGGGTACCAGTTAGGAGAATATTCCAACACAGCTTATCCGGCTTATTAGACTTCGTTGGTTGGGACAAGCGTTACGCATGTCAAACACATGTCTACCATACCGTACCTTGTTTTCCGTTCCTCCTCGAGTGTGGAGGAAACCACGTGGAGGTCAACAGATGAAATGGGTAGTGGTGTGAGACCAGAGCGTCGTTCAGGCCAGTGGAAAAATCGGCACAAATACGAATCGCCGCCCATATTGAATATGTCACAGAAACTAGTATTCCAAGGTCTTCCAGGCGTTTCAGTTTGACATCAACCGGTAGAAGAGCCGCGTACGGTACCGGGCGTTCTGGTCGGAAGACTGGGATGGCGTCAATTAGAAGTTCCAATGTGGCCTGCGCACTTGTACAGTGGGCAAGGCCGTCGCGGAAAATAGAGGCGAATTGCTCGATGATGTCAGTGGCCAATTTGGTTGGAGTCTCATGTGACGCGGTGACGTTGCAAACAGCGTTCATGGGAAACTCGGCCAATTCGAGTTCGTCGATCCAGTCGGCGCCCAAGAGATTGAGCCCAGCGTGGTTCAGGTAGCACGTCCCTGGGATGGACGCGCTACGGAAAGACATCGAAGCTGGAGGGTACCATCACACGCGCTCGTCGCAGACAACGACGAGGTTTTGAGGGCGGGGGAACTAAAGGAGCGCCACGTGTCAGAGGAGATCAGCGTGATGTTGGAGGCCGTGTCCAGTTGTAGCCTGACGGCTTGTTGGTTGATGTCGACCGTTACATGCTGCCGGCGTTCAGCGACGTTCAGTTGGAAAGTTGCCACGAGACCATGTGACCAGACGTCAGAAGGTGGGGCGGGTGGCGGCTTGGGCAGTAGCCGTCTTTGTAACCGAGTTGTTGGCAGCGTGGGCAACGGTTGGGCTGAAAGGGACAGTAGCGGTGAAAATGTCATGCGCTGCAGTGTCGAAATGGGTATGATGACTTGAGAGAACGGTTGCTGGATACGGCTGGCATTGGTTGCGCTGGGAGACCGCTAGATATGATCTTGATGATAGACTGTGAGGCCCGGTCGCACTGTTGGAAATGGACCGAATCGGATTTGAGATTCGCCAGGCGGTGGCACTCGTTCACCAGTTTTGTGGCTGGGTTCTGGTCAATTAGAGCCAAAAGTCGTGTGCGGAGGTCAACGTCAGTCGGTGATTGCAGACCACAACTGAAGACCAGACATCTCATACTTCTCTCCGCGTAAAGGTTTACGGTGAACTGTCTAGTCCGTTCGAAACGACCAGCGTTGTTCGACAAGGATGTCCAGTTTTTCCATTGTTACTTAACTTCGTCATCGACGTGGTAATGTAGAGTGCCTTGCGAGATCTCCAGTACGTGGGCGTCGAACTGGGAAACAGTGAGGAGCTGTGTGACCTAGACTACAAAGACGACCTTTTCTGCATGTTCGAATGCACAGTACACGTGCAACGTGCACTAGATAGACTCTCAAGAGCTGTAGTTCCATTCGGCGTGCACTTTGTGCCTTCAAAGTGTAAAGTGATGCTGCAAGACTGGACGTCAACGGTTCCGAGTTCGATGCTCGATGGGGAGGAACTAACAATTGTTGATCGCTTCAGTTACCTCGGCAGAAGCGTGACGACGGATGGAAGCACGGTAGTAGAGGTGAGCACACATATATCCAAGACTCCAGTGGCGTACGCTGGACTGAAGCACGTGTGGCGTAGACCTGATATTTCACTGAACTTGAAAGGTCGTGTGTACTGTGCTGCGATGCGATGCGATCGGTTTTGTTGTATAGTTGCGAGACTTGAAATCTGCGTGTGGAAGATATTCGTCGTCTTGAGGTTTTCGACCATCGATGTTTGCGTAGCATCGCTAATATTGGTTGGAATAACCACGTGAGCAATGCTGGGGTGAGAAATCGAGTATTGGATACCAGTTCGGAGAATATTCCAACACAGCATATCCAGCTTACTAGACTTCTTTGGTTGGGGCACGTGGTACGCATGTCAAACACACGTCTACCATACCGTACCTTGTTTTCCGTTCCTCCTCGAGTGTGGAAGAAACCACGTGGGGGTCAACAGATGAAGTGGCAGTGGCGAATGAGAAAATGTACAGCGAACTTAGAAAAGTAGGTGCCTCACGCCTTCGTGGTTGGGGTCCGAAAGATCCCTCGACTATTTGACTGGATACATTGAGAAATATGGGATCGAACCGTGAACAGTGGCGATTGTGTTGTCACTTTCTGTCGAATCAGAATGATTGATCAGTGTGTTTTGTACAGTTAGACTGTGTATTTCGTGTGTTGGCTACTAGGGCGCTCTTTCGTTTTCCCAACCCTGTAAGCCCACACCCTATCCACCTTGTATATTCATTCTTTCTATTCCTACTTACAACATGGTGAGAAAGGCAGTGATCGTCGGGGCTCACTCCACTGTTTTACATTGTACGATAATGTTGGTGTACTGGGTATTGGTTACACAACGGCGGTGAAACGTGGTTGATGGAATGTCCTGGTTTTCGTACTCACTGCCCTATAGTTCTGCGTTCGTTGCAACACAAATAGTTAGACGTGAAATGTCCGAAAAGGAGACGATACTCATCGGCCAGACAGCAGTCGACTATTTCACTGCGATCACTCTCGATTTCTCGTTTCATGGAGAACCATCCAAAATAAGGACATTTTGTCGGTTATGTTCGGAGAAAGAAGGATTGCAAGGACGGTGTTACGGGGTTCTACGGTTCTTGAAAGAATGACTACTTGAATGACGTTATTGGTCCAGTTTCTAGAGTTTCCTGATGCCTGATACGCATAGCTTCTTGATCGCGAAATGATTCACGAGGGTACACTTTTGGAAGGTGTTGTGAAGCCAGTTCATGTTTCATCAACTTTCGCTCGTTACTCAACCCCATCTCGTTCACCTTTCACGCGCGTGCGATCCCTGTCTGTATCACGCTCTGCTTTGTCCTCTACCAATCACACGCAACTAGCTGCGCGCGAATTTTATCGATGAATCGCTTTCCGTCGGTTGATACATGCCTAAGGTTGTCGGACGTTGATCCTAAATACAAGTTCTGCCGTGCCTATGTACCTTCGTTCTGTTTACTGATTTTTGGGCACAGCGTTTGGTGTCTCCTACTGCATAGGAGATATTTGCATCCTTGCTGAATAGGTTGCACGTCCGAATGGTTCAGTGAAAAAGTTGCCGATTGTTTTCGTTACACTACTGACTTCAATGTTGTCGGTTACTCCTCGCAGGGATCACCGCATATTTACCTGACAAAATATGAGGGGTTTCTACGAGTGCGTTTCTACGCTTTTGTATAAAGTCCACTATATGCTTCCGAAAACGAACGTGCTGGAAATTGTTACTTCTACTACTCGTTTGCTCTAACAGTTGTGGATGATTTTCACTTTGCGGTTCTGTTTTGGAACTTAGAACAAATATTTTGAAACTCTACTGCGATGTTTATCCGCAGCGATAAGTACATTCTGGTTACGGTGGAAAAGTACAATTTGAGCGAATTTATGTTGATATTTACAGATGTAACTTATTTTCAACCGGTATGGTGAATTTGAGCTCCCGCCAAGTTTTTTTCGCTGTAGGATTTTTTTCTGGTTCTCATTCATTTTTTAGCCTAATTTCCCACCGCCCTTGCTCGCGTATGTCCTATGTATATCCTCCATTATACTGGCACCGGTTATTTCACTGTTTTGTGTCATATTACACGCGTATTACAAGTGATACTACTATGACCATTACCGCCGCTACCACTACGGCTACTATGGTGATCACTTCTACCCTTATTACTATTGTCCACAGCGTGTGTCTGGTAATCACTCGTTCGGAAGTCACTGAAATCATTTAATGATAACAACAATGGTTATTTGCGTCATAGTTGTCCAGTTCACTTAAATACGGTCCTTATCCAGTTGAAGGATCAAATCACGTGGTTTACATGCCTCACTGCATTCGTTCCGACTGACGTAGTCGCGCTGTTTGTTAATCCACAGTTGTCCTCAGTTTTGTTTTGAGCAATCAGCTACTTACTCACTCGGTAAGTAGTATGCGCACCCCACCACACTTACCACTACCGATGTTACTACGGTTGCCACTACTACGATTACTGCCGCAAATACTACTACGGCTACTGCGAATGCGACTACTCAGCGACCAGAGTTTCTGATAATAGTACTGTGACTACCACTACCGGTGCTGCTACTACCGTCGCAATTACCGTCACAAATAAGTCACCCGTTGTGCTCCATGGATTTTTCTCATCGGAAGCGAGAGGTGATGGTGTGTCTGGTTTAAGTCACGCATACTACGCGCACAACCAACCAATACCCCTTTCCTGCATGAACATACACTTGCTTGGTTGTAGCTAACTCACCGGCTGCGGTCCGGTTGCGTCTGAATTCGACTGGAAACCACCTTTTTCCCTGATCTTCCAACTTCTGACCCCAAAAAGTTCACATAGGTGTTGCTTTCTCTGTGTCGAGACAGAGAGGTCTTGAAGGTCGGTCTTTCGTTACGGAAGTATAGAGTCGTCTTGCGTTCACCGTTGATCCATCTGATAATTTCTAAGTTCGTGGTGTGCATACTTCCTCGGTCTTCGTGGGTGCTGTTAGCCGGAGTTCACCCTCCCTTCCGAATGGTCGAAAAACTCCTACATAATGGCCGATCTTAAGTGGCTTTGCGTCTCGGTAGTATGAAGCCTAATAGTTGGATCTTCTTCAGACCTCTTCTGATTTGTTTGCATTCGCTGATGGAACCACGGCATTCAGCTTTACGCAGATTCATCTACGCGACATAATACGACGGGGAATGCCATTAGAGAACACCGGTAGGAGGGACGAAAGGAGACAAGCGCTCCATGGTAGGAGAGAAGTTATAGAATTGAAGTATGGGATGAATAGGTGGTACTAGTTCTGATAGAACCAAGCAAGGAAAATGGAATAAAAACGGGCACTAATGTTTGAATAATTCGGTTGCAACCCTTTTTGATATCTGCAAGTTTGCAAAATAAATGATGAACAGGTAGATTTTCGTTTGGAGTTATTTTGGAGGGAGTGATTCAAAATGGGGATCCAATGAAACGACAAGAAGACCAGTAGGCCAGGACGTGGTATATACAGTAGAATACGGGATTTAGTCACTTCATTATCGCTTCGCTGAACACCATCATCTCCGGTGATGGATTGTGCAACGTCACCTAATGCACCACACATAAACAACCATGTTCTATGTTTGTGATCCAAACGAGTAGGCGAAGCGCTTCCTAAGTTATTCAACGGTAGAACTCCTGCTTCGCCATTCCGAAATTGGTCCCTTACATGTGGGCGAAGTACAACATTCGAATACTGTTGGTCTACTTCTTTTACGTAGCTATCTCCTGTTAGACGATAAGTGTCGGCTCCATGAATATCGCGAAAATTATTCATGGAGATTCTCAGGAATATAGTACGAGGCAGTGTCCCTAGCGCCGTTCGGGACTGTTGTACTACTCGGTTACCCAGTTCGGAGTAGGAAGTAAGTTGACGATACCTCATCTGGTCTTTTTGTTCGAGGATGCACCCCTGGCCTGCTAGGCAACAGGATTGTTCCAGATGAGCCGGTGGCCTGTTGTGCGGCTCATTCTCCTCTTCTGGAATACTGGGTAGGGTAGTTTGGACAGTTTTCCTTTGTAGCCGTTGGATTAGTAGGTCGCGTTCGCACATTCAAAAGCATGTCTTTGCATGCCGAACACCGTTTCAGTGACGTTTTTAGACTTTGGTTACCCCCAGCATGATTTAACCCGCCTGCCGAGCGGTTTGTCCTGGTGTGGCCGCTGATGCATCCTTCAGCTTCGTGGAGCCACAGGTGGGAGCTCGGTACCTGATGGAGACAAAAGACATGGAAGATGCCCCCAGGGGATGAAACAATCTACCACTTCATGAGTGCTACTCCCCTCAGATACCCCGTACTGTTGGTGTTTAAACAAAAAGCGTTTTCGGTTTTGTTAGGGTCTGATTGAAGTATTATGTAGTAGAGTTGACTCACTGCACCGCGTGCATAATCATTGCAGATTGCGTTGACTAAGACACGCACTGCGTGTGCCAGCTAATCTTCTGACGAGACCAGCGAACGTTAAGTAAGGATGGGTGGCTAGTCCATCACATGACGGGAAGATACATGAAACTCGATTAGCAGAAACAATCATTTTGTGTCAATTTTGTCGGGATATTCTAAGTTGCTGATTTGTGAACCTATATAACAGGGTTAGAGCTCCACCTCCTCTGGCTAAATTTGGTGTTCGACAGCTTTGCTGCAGTGAGCCTGATCACCATGACGGTTATAGTGATCATTTACATGTTCACGGTCATGGGCTTAGCATAGATAGACCCTTCTGTTCATGGAATCTGTCCCTTCGCATTGCAGTCGTGCGTGACTATGAATCGGAACGGGTTTTCTGTTAAGACCAGGCGGATTCTTCTACTCGATTTTTCTGCTAGCTAGGTGTCACCAGCAGTAATACGCTTGTGTTCAGGGGCTTTCTAAACCTGCAATCATTCTCCGTCAGTTAGTATTTGTTGAACTGAGCTCTTTACTGGTACAATAATGCAAACCCCATGCACTACGCTCCTGTAGTCGCACACTGACTTGAACATCACTGCCGTTGGTGGTCATGTTCTCTAGAACGTTTGCTTACCACCGCGGAGATCAAAGATTGGAATCCCACAATCGCCGTTCACTTTGTTGGTAAACTGTTGTTTATTGTCATCTGGCTCCTAACCACTGTTGACCTACTGGGACCTTATGTGATTCTCCACTCCAAGTCTCAGGGTTATCTCCAATAATGCAGCAAGCTTTTGCAGCTGTGGGGTACCCACTACAACCTGTGTTTGTGTGTGTGATAAATTGCACCCTATTTCAACGTTAGTGATTTTTAAAACCTAGAATGATCACTCCTTTTGGGTTCTCTCATAAGTAAAGAAGGTACCATAAATCTCAACTAGCCTCTAAAATGGCTTTATTTCCCAAGCTTTTTTATGTTGATGTTTTTTGACGTAAAGCACTCGCTCGCTGTCGGCCTAACACAATCCGCATCCTATTACGTGCCCTCGATCGGGTCGTTCATCGGTCACGTGTTCTCCACTCACTGATATTTGCCTCAACTGATCTGTTCAATAATAATAATAATTTGTCCCAGCCGAACAAACATCTGAGGCATCGTAAAATGTCATTTTTTAGGAAATGTGTTGAAATCATTGTGATCAAGATGATGGATACTCTGTGGGGTATTTGTTTCGTTTCTCGAACGATCATCTCATTCAATGTTGTGCATTGAAAATACGGACCAAGGCGTGATGATTTATGAATAACTAATATCGTCTGTGCTGTACATAGCACTGTGCATTTGTTGTTTTTTGGTTCTGCCTATTGCAATTCTATTCTGGTACACTTGTGTGTTGTTTGGCATGCGCCGCATTGAAACCTCAACATTGCGTGCTTTCAATGTATCGGATCCCAGACCAGTTGGGAGTGTATCGAAAAAACGATGCACCATGTTGTAGGTGAGTGTTTATTGTTTGGTAAATAGCGTTATCGGAAAAAATGGTAGTCAGTTGACGCTTCAGTTACCAGTTTACGATGGGTTGTAAACTTGTCTTGAGAAAGGTTATCCGCGGTAACCGAAACGTCGAGCGACTACCATCCTTTCCGATAACGTTGATTTACCAAACAATAAACACTTGCCCATTACATGCTCTCTCCTCCACTAGCTGCCGCCAACTATCCGTATTGATGACGATAGGTCCAAACCAGATGCTTGACCTCACAGATCTGTTCATTTTGTAAGCTTAGGAGCTCTCATTTCGTATGCTTTTCTCCGTTGAGTGTCGTAAGTCGCTCGCGGTTCACATATATACATGATCCACGGGTCAAGTATGTAACATAACGGCTGACTGAGTTCTTATTGGACACGCGTTTGTGATCTCTCGGCTTGTCACGCACATACCCCACGCCTACATTTAGCCTGCCTATGTTCGGTAAGATACCTAAGAATTGCATGATGACATCCTTATCGGTTGTTCATACATGACCAGCCTCGTTTTGTATCCTCATGTGTTTGTGTAAACACAAATCGTTCATGACAGAGAGACTTCATTCCAAACGAGACTGGTGATTTTTAAAGTTTTGTACTGCCATCGATCGTGAGCGTATTTTTCTGCTGTCAGCGAGAAAAACAGCTTGACGCTTCCATAGTTGTACCGGACCCGTACCGGTGTTATCATTCCAAATCGTCGAATATTTAGTTCTCTGTGCACTAAACTGCTGACAATGGTGAGGAAATTTGCTCACATTACGGCGGTAGCTCGGTTGTTACAGCAAACTGTCCGATGAGAGCGGAAAGTCGCATTTACTGTTGAATGCAAAAATTGCGAAGGGATTAGCCAATAGTTACATGATGAATTGTATCCCTCTAGATGTTGAAAAGTTATCAGATATGTGTAGCATGACTCGGTGTGTTTCTTCAGTCTGATTTTTTTCTTGGTTGTACGTCATTTTATGACTGCTATTGGTTGTGTTCGACACGAGTTTATAATGGAATCTGATGCCTTTTTATGTGCTTACCTAACATCTGTCCAGTAAGATTCCATCAGATACCCAAATCGTGTAAGATATACGATGGAATTCGCTTCAGTAGTCGAGCGCTGTGCGGGTGACGGGTTACTTTTTAAGACCGGTAATGAACGGACAATTGTACCATTTGGTATTGACGTCAATAAATCCACTGCTAGCCTGCCTAAAAAGCCTGGTGGTAACATTTTTTTTTCAATCTTATTAATGCAGTCTCACATCCTATGAGTAAGGCAGCTGGTTCTTCGTAGCGGAGTTACGTTCTTTCCTCATGGGTCCAATATGGAGCTCTGTGATAGTGAAAATTGATTTTCACATCCCCGTATATAGTTGTATTATTGCGCTCATTTGAATATACACATTCACCGGTATCCTTCCTGTTCTGTATATTTTTCTCAGGCATGCCAGGTGCATTCGGAAAAATACAATAAATTTCACCTGACAGAACTCCTCACCGTCCCGATTCAACGTGTTCTCAAGTATCATCTTCTTCTTGAAGTGAGTTATTCCGGCTGCGTTTCTTTGCTTGGAAAACAGCAATAGTGATAGTCTATTGGTATTTTACCGCAGGTTCCGCTCAGTGCACAAACAGCAACTTATTTAAATAAATGCCCCAGTTGCTCGGCCGGTTGCCTGCGGCACATTTGAATCTGCCCAACGAGGACAGTGGTCTGTTTGGATTGGTTGCCATCAATTCTTCTCTATTGCTCCACAAATATCCACGGGATGCATTGGTTTCGATGGTGATCACCTATCCTATATGATTACAGACAGTAGTAGGTGCTTAGTGGACCGTCGACTGGGTCTTTTTGTGGCGTTTTTCAGCCGGAAAGTAGAACGAATGTTTCTCCAAGGTGAACTTTGTGATTCACACTGATCGCCCAGCCCGTTTTTTGTTCTTTTCATTTTATTCTCTACTTTTGCATGAATACAGTAGAAATGTTTACCCCGGACTCCAAAAAACCCGCTGTACTAACCGATCTGATTGGCGTCTGTGACTTGTAGACCGGTGGTGCTCAGATGGTTCAAAATATTTAATTTCTACTTCGGAGGTCAGAGGTTTGAATCTCCATCATCACCGGTTACTTTGGTGGTAGACAGTAACCTACTCTCATCCGGCTCGTTATCACACGTGACCTTTCGGGACCTTAGGTGGTTCTCCATCACTCCAAGTCTCAGGGTCTGGTTGCCGGTTATCTCTAATTGTGCAGTGGGCCTTTGAGGCTATGGAGTGTATACGCCTTCCATTTCACTCCTGCGTAAACATGCAAATAAAAAGACTTGGGAATCTACCGGTGATTGGGCAGCAGCTCGCCGCTTACCTCCCACCGTTGATCAAGAAGTGATCTCATCAAATGTGAGATTACTGCTAGTCCTTTCCAACGTTTCCGTTTGATTTTCTTTAACCTCTTTTGATTATCGCTTCTGGCTCACCTTAACAATCGTAACACGGAGCTAGCAGTCGAAAATACCTACTCTGGGCGACCATCTTCTATTGGATCACTATCTGTTACTTATATCAGAATTAAACAGTTCCGGTATTACTGTGCCTCACCTCGCTAACTTATTCTTGTGCATAAATTTATGGTCATTCGATCTACAGGTGTTCCCGTCTTTGCTCACTCCGCATAAATTCTCAGATATGAGTAACATCGTTTCTCAGCCGTTCCATTCGAAGTCAGAAAACACATTCAAGTTGAAATCGACTGGTCTAACCTATAAGTTTACTTTATTGGCTACTTCTCGGGATCCACTTCTGCTCACTGGACGGTTAACTATGCAGCGAAACAATGGTTAATCGATAATGTACAGGCTGCGGCTGCTGTACTCATGAAGGCTCGTTCTGTTTGCGCACGACGTAACATAAACCATACATACGCGAAATTTTAGTCAGTATGAAAGACTAATGTGATATTCCTAAGGCGCATCTCCGATATCACTCCTTAAGATCCATAGAGTTGAGTTGGTTTAAGTGTTAGAAGTTGTTTACCCCGGCAGGATTGGAGCACACAGTTCCAGTTTCAGTCTATTCAACCACGAACCTCGCACTTTTATGCTCTGGTTCCGGTTGCTACCTCAGCGTTGTCTAGTCAAGGGCAAAAAGAACAGAAGCATAAAGTGCAAAAGAGCCGACAACAGAGTAATAAACGGAGATCGTATAGCAAAAAGAGGTGTTCATACGTTTTCGCCATATTGTGTATTGACTATTTCAGCCTACCTTCCGACCACTACCTGTCTCGGAGAGCAGCGTACGCCGAGGAAGGCTATCGGTGGACATGCGTAACACACGTCCCAACCACCTTAACCTGTTTACATTCAGCACTTGATCCAGAGACTGACCTCTGGTTTCCAATACCTTACGCCTAACCTCAGCATTGCTGATTCTGTATTTTCCACCACATTCGGGCGATGCTTCGGAGACTAATGCTCAAAATCCGAGTCTTCACTTATCTTCTGCCCTTATCGGCCATGTTTCTGAGCCGCATGATAAAACAGACCCAACCTCCACAGTCTACTCTCGACCCTTAACAGACAATTGGGTGTCACGCTGGCGCCACAGATGAAGAAGGTTGGCAAAAGCCAAACGCGCCTTCTGTATGCGCGATAACACTTCATCTGATATCTGTCCATCTGATGAAATCTAACTGCCCAGATGACAAAGCCTATATATTTCCAACTCTTCAGTCCCGGGTTCGGGTCCCGCTTCCGCAACCGGTCATTTACTTGATCAAATAGATAGTCTCCTTTCAAAGGCAAAGTGATGAGAACTTGCTTTTTTCAACCTTCATTGTTTTCTCGTGTACCGGTTTCGGCTTCTGACGTTGTTTGATAAAGGTTTTGGGGTCATTGTTGGCCAGCAGCTTCCTTTTATGAACTCTTCTTCGATTCGCAGCTGATTTTCTGTGCTCTGCTGAAAATCGGCTTTTCACCTGAGTCAACTATTTGATCCACGCCCATCAGTCCGTCATCTCATATCATTTCTAATCCAGTTTTACCATTCAGTAACATTGTGTTTCATTCTTTAACAACAACGACCTCACTCATATGAAAACCTATTGTCTGTTTTCGTTGTGTCTGTTAAAAGTGCGCACATTACATTGTCCGTATCACGGCAAGTGCGATGTTTTCACAACTCTTTTTTTTCTACACTCGGTGGTCGCTTTGATTTCGAACACAGCGGAGTATGCGAGGGTTCGGAGTGACTAGCCGGGGTTAAAAAGAACCCGGTTGTTGCGCTACAGACGTGTTCACGATCTTGTTTTGGTTGCGTATGTATTCCATTAACACTGAAATCGGTTCCATTCAGATCAGTGGTAAACCTCGCTCCATAGGAGATTGAATGTCAACTTCACGCACTCAGGTTGAGTCCGCATCCAGGGTTAGTCAACGAAAGCGTACCTGATTTTCGTGGTTCATTCAATGCTTTGATTCGCACCGGTATTCCTTTTCGTGTATGCGCTTTCCATCTGAATGAACTCCTCTCTGCATGTGAAATGTGATCTCCCACCTGCACCGGAGGCCTAGTGCATCGCAGAGGTTAGATGATCGAACGTCGAACATCGTAATTAACTTGTCCGCGGTCCACTTCCGTTCTCAGTAGCTTACAATGGGCAGCCCCATTCATTTTAACAGATCTTTTTCTGTAACATGTCAAATATAACCGCACTATGGCTTGTGGAGGTTTCGGTAAAAAGACCCTTTCACACACGACTCCACTACATCATTCGGCTGTCCTTGAAGAATCTGGTGTACAGCGCCATGGTGCACAGTATTTTGCCCTACCGTGGATATGAGAATCGGTCACTACAGGCTGCGTACGATCCTCATCTTTCCATATTTGACCATTAGTGTTTTCGGAACACTGTATAAAAAATGAAGAGGTTCATTATCATGCGTTGGGTTTGGATAACTACCCGCCCTCTGCTTCCTAACTTATTCCACTGCACCGTCTTCAGCACTAAATGTCCCAAATTATTAAAATGAACAATATAAAACACATTGAGCTGTTCAGTGAAGACCGACAAACGTAACTTTCCACTTCATTTTGTGGATGACCATCCTTTACCTTTCATACGTTTACATACTAGTTACCATCAATATGAGCGCTTGTACATGCAGCCTCGTTGTTCGTTGGGTTAGCAGTGACGTACACACATTTGTGGACTCTCCAATGAATAGTATCCATTCACACTCCAGACGATTCAAATAAGATCCTAGTGAACATACAACATCGGAGCGTACAAATATGAGGACGAGTGGGCAGAGGAGTACCGGGTACGTATACCTGATGAGCGGCAACAACCGCGAAACCGGTCGTGTGCTTCCGGGGAAATTTTGTTCAAATGAATATGTATATATTGATAGTGAGTAGTATGGGAGTGTGTGGACAAAGTTATATATATGAACAGTCTCCTGATTTCAGGCTGCGTGCCAAGCAAAACATGGTACAACGGGGGAAGAAGGGATACGTGGAGTGAGATTCCACCATTTGCTTGCGGGTGCAATACTATCAGGTTGCCCAGGCCAAAGCAGGTGGTTTTCTTGGGGATCCGCAACTGGAGCTTTTAGCTATCCAAAGCCTAATCCGTAAGGCAACAGGACGAAGCATGGGGTCCGTAATCCACTGAGGACCGATGACCGATTTCTCAGTTCATGCGCCTTTTTTATGATGCCCAACATTGTGGGTGCCCAGAACACCTCAGAACACCCACCACAGATGTTGGTAACCATTGTGCCGTATGCTTCGCATGCCGTCTGTATATATATATATATATATATATATATATATATATATATATATATATATATATATATATATATATGCGTCATAATGATGGCGAATAAAATAAGCAAAATTTATATATCGGGGGATCAGTCGAGGCAACAGACATAAGATATTTTCATTGCCGTTCAACTTTGTGCGTATTTTCTTGTCCCATTGTTATTTCCTCACGGTAGCAATTGTGCAAGTTGACTCCAGCCGAACATCCAGAGCGTCCTGGTCTCTTACATGCTCACGAGGCCATGAAGGAGCTTGCCCAGTCGATCAACGAAGTTAAACGTGATTTGGATACCATCAGTGCAATCGATCAGATTCAAGCCAGGTGAGCGTAGCTTTTTCTCCATATTTTTTAGTACGCATTGAAATTGTTTAGAAAATGATTCACCATGCTATAGTTACATTGCCTAAATCACCATGGAATCGCGCTGTACAGCTGCTGTCACGTCTGGCTTGTTGGGAATCCTCAGTTAGTGTACATCGACCGACTGGTATTCGAACCCGGGGTTGACTGATTGTGAATCAAACATCTTACCATCAGGCTATCCAGTTTGACTCTCAACAGTTTGTTTCGAACACTTCTGTTTATTCATAATGCGAATGTACATCTGTACCATCGTTTTTGATGGTTCATTGGACGTTGGTGCTGCTTGGAGAGTCCTTTCATAAATATTTCAGATCTCTTTTTACTTGCAAATAACCTTCGATTTTTCGTCTAAACGGGAACACGATAAAACCTGTATAAAGCCATAACAGGAGATTGGATTTTTTCTTCAATAAGTATAACTAGAAGCTGTGTCTGTGAGATTTCGATAGAATTCCTTCACAATAGTCAAATTTATGCACCAGGCGTGTGAATAGATGCTTCTTTTAGGAGAGTCCACCAAACAACCGTTACGGTGATTCGCTGATGAGCGGCAATAACCGCGAAACTGGTCGTGTGCTTCCGAGAAACCTTTTCTACTTATCTATAGATACTACTTACATCGAAAGTTCGAACTGTCGACCACAGTGTCGTCGTTCTTGACTTTAGCTAACTCTAACCCACATAAAACTATCGGCAAATCAATGTAGTGGTTACTCAGTGGACTCTCCCAAGAGAAGCATCCACTCACACTCCTGGTGCATGAATCAGATTGTTGTGAGGAAACACCAGCGGAGCGTACAGGTATCGGAACAAATGGATGGACGGCGGAGTACCGCGTACCCGTACCTGATGAGCGGCAATAGCCGCGAAACCGATCGTGTACTTCCGAGAAACTTTGTTCACTCCTCTGTAGATACTGCTCACGTCAAAAAATTCGAAAAAATGTTTTGTTTTCGTTCCGTACTCAAGCACGGATGCGCTCATGGTGGGAATATATCCACAACGATAGGGGCCCAGTGCACTCTCAGAAAGAGTCGAAAGCCGCAACCCTATGATCTGGGATGGAGAATTACAGAAGGCCTCAATATGCCAGATGTAGTAATAATCCAGGATATGGTAAAGTGTTGCCCGCAATCAGTTTTGACCAAATGGTGTCGATATTCGGATTTTTTTACCTTACATCTGATAATCAGAGACCAGTGACCTCGATACCGTTCGCTGTCTATCGATGTAACTACCTATCTACTTCCTTTCTGTGTTTTTTTTTTGTATTTCTCACCCGGGGATTCTTTTTCTATGTTAGACACCAAGACGGGATTGATTTTCTACAGCGTAATCAGTGGATGATGTGTCGTATACCGAGGCAACACTGAAATCATTATGGAGAAAGCTTTAAGTGCACTCATGTACAACAGCTGTTCCACAGCATGAAAAACACTTTAGCTACAAATGGGACCCTAGTTCCCAATCGCGTGAAACTATCCCAGCTCAGTCAACTTTGGCACACTTGTTTTCAAGTCATCACATGCTGATTACTTGTGATTTCTCTCTCTGGTTAATCGTTTGTATCGCGTCTATTCGTTAATTACATCATATGGGTAGCGGTTGGTATACTTTTCGAAACCTTTATCTGTGTTATCATCGGGAATTTTCTTTCCGTGTGTTGACGGAAGAAACGGATTTTACGACCACGAATAAATATTGTATCGATTAGGAAAATGGACAGTCTTGTTTCTGAGAGCCGAAGTGGTGATCTACATGAAGCTCTGCTATGACAGCAAGCCGCTGTTCCCCTGCTCGTTACTGCGCCAGACCTATTGGAACTTTATGTGGTTCTCTGCGGCTCCAATACCTACGGTCACGGTTGCAGGTTATCCGCAATAGTGCAGTGGATCTTTGGTGCTGTAGGGCATGCCCCTCCCACTACACTTAGGTGCAAGTAGGTATTAAAAAACCATGCCTAAATTGTTGGAACGGAACTTTGGCGGACACGTTGGAATTATAGTTTTGTCAAACTTTGATAGATTCGTCAATTGGTTTACCATTGAAACGCTTACTTGCTGCCTTTGGTTCTCGTGACGATAGCGCTTTTCCTTGGTTGAATGCACAGAGGAATTCTTGTCTTTTTGCTGCAACAATTTATAACGATGCTGACCCCATGTAGAGTAACACCGTGGTCTCCTTTTGGTTATTTTGTGATCAGCGGACAACTGCAGTCGGTTTAAAATTTCATCTTGACTAAGCCTCTGTTCTGGAATTTTCGCAATATTATTATTATTATTATTATTATTATTATTATTATTATTATTATCGTCACTATTGTTAGTCTCACAATCGCTCCTTTTATTGTTGCTTCCTTCATTCAGCTTACTGGAAATCACTCTGGTAAGCTGCATTTATTATTGTTGAATTTTTCCCTTTTGTGTTGTTTCTTAGGGCACTTTTGAGAATTGCGAATCGACCCCCCCCCCTACAAAGAGAATTGGGTGAAATTGCGCAGTTGCTTGACACAACTAAACCGTTCATTTCCAACTTGTGTGAACGATGTGTTGTTTGTTTTGTGAGATCTGTCGTACGGTTCGGAAACGTCAGCAATTCCTTGCACAAATTCTTGCACTTTACTGCTGGAGAAAAAACTTGGAGTGTGTGTCCTGTTTAAAACTTTTCCATTCGCTTACAATGATTCGGAGTTTGCGTGAGTTCGCATATTGGTCGTCAGCAATGGCTAATGGTTTTTGCCATCGATTTGTAATAGTGAACAGTACCAAATAATGAACAGCAACGTGAACTTGGCCGAGTGATGTGAGGACTAAGATGAATGGATCAGTGAATCAATTTCAAATCAGTTCAAGCACGCACACCATTTGTTCTTTCAAAACCGGAATCAAACTAGTGACCTATCGTCAGTCGTTGTATGTCTGAATGACGTAGTCACTCATGTTTTTGTTCAGTTCATCGGTGGAAGCAACTGCCGATGCCAACTTAAGAGTCAAGCGTAGACAGCAGCCGTCGATGAGCATCTAACCTATTCAAAGACATTTTTTCATTTTTCAATATATATATGGTTTTCTTTCCATCATGAATATATATATATATATATATATATATATATATATATATAATAATGTTTAGCTCATCCGGGGCGGTAGTATGTGCGGATCTACTTGGGTGGTGTCGTACTGGTAGGCAGCAGTTCCTGTTGCCTGACTACTGACAGCAGCTCACGTATTGTAGCCTTGTGTGAATCTCAGAATCATAGTTGCCCGTTCTCTTTGCGAATGCAGTAGTCCTTCGAAGGCATGAGGTATGACTGTCCCGGCACCGCCATGAAGAGACATGGAATAAAAGTGGAAAGAAAGAATCGTAGCCACATTTTTTAAGGCTCATTTCTCTTGATAAATCGTCAGCGTTTTCAAAAGGCGGTCCGCAATGCCACCGTTTTGCGAGATCATTTCTTTGGAGTAGAGATAGCCTAATTACCCGGTGGTTGTCTATTAGATTTTGAACTTAAGTCTCGAATCAATTCTCAGCCGGATTATCCTACCAGGTTTTTGTACTAATTGCTAATCCTGCTCTCATGTATCGCAAAATGGGTTCCATGGTGTTCCTCTCAGTTTAGCTCGTTTCAGCTTATCTGGTAAATTGAGTGTGTGTGTGTGTTTGATATGTCCACCGTCTGAAAAGCGTGAACTTCGGGACTTTGACCTTCCACGTTCACCGAGGTCTGAAGGGCACTGAAACCTTTTAATCAGATCAATGTTTCAGATGCATCGATTCACGCGACTACTGGTATTTTTCGAGCTATTCTGGTTCATTCTTTAGTTCGCTCTAGGAGGAGAGTAAACAGACACCATATGTATTATTCATCTTTAAACATGAGTGCAATAGGATAGGCGTATCCCCTAATTACATAGAAACCGGCAACTAAGACTGAAGAACTGTTGTGTCGTCCGTTTAAGAGAGGGAGAGATCGTCCAGTAGTGTCAAGACAATCGTCAATTGAAAGAGATTAATGCACAGTCACAAATTAACACGGAGCACGGAGCATAAGAAACAGCAAATCAGGCTCGACCCCGGATCCTGTGGTCGTACAACTCGTGGTACGGCACGGTTACAGGACAGGGAACGAATTTCGTTAGCTAATCCAACCAATAGCCGTTAGGAAGACACGGGGTTCACGTGAAAATGTTACGTGTAGTAGTGAATCAGAAAAATGTATAAATATGCAAGGTACTCCACCGCTTATACAGTATTTCTGGATATGGCTATTATGACCTCGAGAAATAACGAAAAAGTAGAGGGAAGTTGATAAAAATAAGCGGGCTGTCGCTGTTGTTGTCTGGTGGTGCGCGAAAATTCGAATTAATTGTGGTGAGAATCTTGAAAATGTGGCCTCTTTTTTGAAAAGTAATATTTTGAACTATTCTGCAGCGCGTGTTCACCCAGCAAGATGAACATTAAGTCCGAATAGCTAACGGTTCCGACGACAGCGAGTTACCGCCCACCCTGCAATACTTTCATCCTGGCAATAAAACATTTATTAATTCTTGTATTCTGAACTGGGGTTGGCCCCTGAATTGTCCAACTCTCATGATTATTGTGATGTAAGTACTGGAGAATTCGTTTGCATTTTTCGCATCCAAAATTATGCGTTGCGAGTCAGAATCGAACCGGCGACCTCCCGTTTACCGGTAATGGTCGAGTGGTTTAGATCGCTAGAATTCCGCCTCGGAGGTCCGAGGTTTGAATCCCCGTCATCACTGGTTACTTTGATGGCAGACATCAATCCGCTGTCATCCGGCTGGTTACCACACTCGACCTACTAGGACTTATGTGTTTCTCCATCACTCCAAGTCTCAGGGTCTGGTTGCGGTTTATCCCTAATAGTTCAGTGGGCCTTCGAGGCTATGGGGTATACCTATTCCGTTACATTCATGCACAGATATGTAGTAAAAAATCTCATCCGTGACCCCATGAATGGGAGGTGTCATTGATGACAGCCCCGTTCTGTAGGCCGTCACAGGAGATATCAGAAATTTGATACCACTGAAGATTAATAGTTCAATAACCCGTTTTGATTTCAGATATATTTCCCTAATTTGTGAGCAGTTTTCTTCTCCCTCCAATGATGGCCTACTCATCATCTTTATTGGACTTGAACAAGTTTTCTCGCCCATTCAGCAATCAAGCTATGGGGGAAGTGCGTAAACGAGTGTCCTTTGCAGTCACATTTTCCCTCATTTCAGCGACGGTTTGATGCGCTCCCGGAAGATGGCAGTTTGTTTGTTTGTTTGTTTGTGTGTCGACCGCTTCGCCCATATATTCCTTGTCGGGTTGCCTTCATCGTCATCCTGCTGCTACTAATATTTGTTTGTCGACGCAGTGTTTATTTGTTTCACCGAGAGGACACATCATGTTTGGCTTATCAGATTGTTGAAGCCGGTGCACACAAGATTACAGGCCTCGTCGTTGGGTCCTATCGATTAACCTTATTTCGTACCCACTATGGTTGTCCACCAGCCTCATCACCATCGTCAACATATGTGCATACCCCACACCCCTCACTTCACTCGTCGAAGTTCGGTTTGGACCCCTGAATGCATACATTCGTACGCATACTGTGCCACGTCGTCTACGTCCGATTGTTTAGCTCTAGTCACAAGCGTTCACATGCCCTCACACACACGACATTCCGAGGGTTTTCATTACCGGTGATTAGCTGAGGCAGCCGTAATAGGTGTGCAAATCCGGTGAGTGTCGTATACTTCTCGCTGACGCGACCATTTTCCAATGTGTTATATAGATGCCCGTGGTTAAATTGAGAACGAGAGTGGGATGAATTCAAAGTACCGGTCCAAGAATTCCCGAATTGTCTAACTACGACTAATGGAGTTCTAATGGGTTGTATGTCCAACTTACAGCCCTCTAACGAACAGGTGTTCGCGCGTAACTATCCAGTCTGAAACGAATTTGTATCAGCAAATGATCCCACCACGTGCTCTTTTCGAGGACAGTTGTTCAGCTTGGCGGTCTCTATCCTCGCACTTGATTACTTTGTTTTTGGCTGCTATCTTTCAGTATTACCGATCCGAAAATGATCTAAATTGAATCGTACCGACCAATTGGAAATATTGGTGTGCGCATGTGGGCACTTCGGTAGACATTTGGTCGTATCTTCAGCTGTCCCGTTAGGGGATCTCTCTGACCTCGATCAGGATACCTAACACGTCCTACCAAAGATAAATTGTGAGATGCAAACATTTCGTTTAATATTCTCATTTGGTTGCACTGAACATGCTTTTTCGTGTTCAAACGGGACACAGAGGAACTTGATTCATCATGCAGCTCACCATTGAAAGCCATGGACGCACTGTACAGCTGTTTCATCCTTGTTAAGAATCATCAACGGTGCACAGTAATCGATGTTCAAACCATTTAGAGACAACCCGGATTGCTTAGTCGTTAGGTGTTTGACTCACAATTCTTCACCTCGGGTTCGAGTCCCACCGGGGGGCTCGGTGGGTGTGCACTGCAGCTGATGATTCTTAGCAGGCTGGATACAACAGCTGCGTAGTGCTCTCATGGTTTTCGGCGATAAGTTGAGCGTTCATACTACATGATACACCTCATATTATGACTGCAATATATTCATGTTGCTTGCAAAAGTCTGTCATACAAATAATTGTATAATAGCAACAAACTGTGTCGAACAAATTTAGAAACTGTTCGGTAAATCTGATTGGCTGGTCCCTAGGAAGACACTCATTGTTGGTCAACCGTTTCGGCCCTTGTAATCTATTTATCAATGCAACCTCACAAAAGGCTAGGAGTTTAGGGTTCCGGTTTCTATAAAATCCACAGTGAAAAGAAATTTTGTTCGACAGGCTAATAAAACAGACACCCCTATTAGAAAGTCTCGAAACTTAATACATCACCACGTTCGTACTCCCTGTTGAGTATGCTTGACTAACGTTACTCAGGCATAAAAAAAACTGAATCTTTAGTTGTATTTAGGGAAACGTATGCACACATTCGACAGCTGATCGCTTTGATTACAGCCAGCCGTGCGACTGTTATCGCATGGTGGTTTGCTTCCTCGCGCGAATCTCAACCCTAGTTTATTACCGTTGGGGGTCCTGTCAGGCGTACAGTACACACCTTTTTTAATGCAGAGTAGATCTTGATTCGACCAGGGAAATACTGTAGATAAAACATTCGTCAATTGAACCTGAATTTCAGAAGATCGATGATAAATTGGACAATAGGGGATTTTACCAGTTTGTGTCATCGGGACACATTCCGCGTCGAAATTTTCCTATCTTGTCATGTGTTTACTGTGCACATTTTGTCCTCGCAGCCCCCGGACAAAAAACTTTCCAGCTACGGTCGACGTCACATGGACGGAGAAGTCAAAGTGTTAAATCAGCTCGAGGTGAAGGCCAAAATCAGGTTAGCTATCCCTTGCCCCCTCCTCTCGGACTGTGTTTTTGCTTTCCTCTTCCTCGTTTCGACACAACAGTGCCCAAATTTCCTTGACCACTACGATATTCGTTTCGCCCAATAGTGCACCTAAAATCGTGTACAGTCGGTTCATATCAGTCCGTTTTGATTGCAGTCAAACGGTCACCTCGAGCTACAGTGTACCAGTTTCGGTTTCTGAATTTCAACCCTATTCTACTGATCAAAGTACATCATAGACTTGTTTTTTTTTTTCTGAACTTGGTGTTTGAATTGCAATGGATTCGTTGTCAATTAACAGGTTCACGACCGGACAGAGTGCTTCTCCTGCTGAGATCTAGTTTGGATTTTCGGACAGTCCAGTTTACAAGCAAAATTTTACATTTTGAGGATACGGAACCCCGCAATGTTTTTACACGGTTTGTTTGTGAAGACCTCCAAATTGCTCCGGTTTCCGTTGAATAGTATGGTATCTTTCACAGATTCCAGGTCAGATAATTTTTATTCCGAACAATGATCGACTCCACTACTCTGACAAAGTCAAACCAACCTAAGTAGCACTTCGATTCTCCGTGCAGAATCAACACCCAACTCACCATTGAAAACCGGGAAAACATTTTACCACTGTTTCATACGGCTTGTTCGGAATCGCTAGCAGTGCATATCCACTGAAGTCACCACGGAGACTCGAGCGTCTTAAATCGTTTCGATTACAAAGCCTAGCAAATATTGACATGGAAAGGAGTAAGACACTTCTGACGGTAAACTCGGGAGAAAGTTGATCATGAGCATGGATTTACCCATTGGCTGATGGTCCGGTGTATGACTGCTGATCTAGAAATCGAGGGTCAGGGAGTATCATTCCAACTGCTTAATTTATTCCCAACGACCTACAACAACATAAACTGATTTTCCGGATGATGACTGACTACACGTTGTGATCGGTGGCAAAGTTAAAAAAGCTGAATTGTACTTGCTGTTGCCACATCGAGCACTGAGGGTCTAGATACTCATACTTACGATACCATATAATACCTGACCCTGTCCGTCAGGGTAATAGTTCCACTCACAATAGGACTGCACGTTGACGTGGTGAGATGGCTTGCCTGCCTCCACGACCAAGAGAACCACACAGGAGGGTGTCTTTAGGCCGTGGTTGCGTTCATTCCTGATAGGTTAACGGGTACAGGCCAGCCGAAGTTCATTCTCTCGGAACCGGTCACTGGGTTACCTCTGGTTCTAGCCACCATGCGTTTAGAGTGGACACTACCGCGAATAATAGGGAGAGACGTAGTTTACTGGTCACAAACCTGCACTGGATGGATGTAGGTATGGAGCACAACAACAAACTTAAGCGACCCGAACGGTGCCGGGGTCATTATTTCGTGTCACTAGTCCCGAGAATCGTCAGTGATAATTGTGAAACCATGCGCTCTCACTGTGCTACGGTCCCCGTTACTGTAAGGAAAAGTAGGTAATGGCTTGAACCGACCTCCCGTCCAGCCGATGAGCACGATCGGCGATGATCTGCGAAAACCATGGAGTTGACTCATCCTTCAGATGAAAACAGTCGTTTCTATCAATAAGAGACTACTCTTTTATTTGGTGTGATAACTTGTGTACCTACACGGTCGAAAGAGCTGCGCAGGATAGCCTTTTTGAATCGAAGATACAGTCATGCCTGACAGGTCAACGGGCCAGACGAAGTCCAGTCTCACGGAACCAGGTAATGGACAGCATTTGGTTCTCTACGACCAGTCATTTTATACTTCGAGATGATACTTCTATGAATACTGGTTAAAAAGTCACCATCAGGTGGACTTAGGAGTGAAGTACCTAGGGTTTATCTCCACGGTGGCCAAAAAGATTGCAATTCTTCGGGCAGCTGTCGTGCTTTTTTCTCTTCACACTCTTAATCTAAATGGATACATAAAACCACAAAGAGTTATGATCGAGAACTTAAAAGTCGGGGTAAGTATAATACTTTAGAAATGGTAAGAGAAAGATAACCGGTTTTCAGACTTCTCTTCACTTATCTGTTTTTAACTTTCATACACTTTGCCAAACAAGTAACGGACAACTTTTGAAGTAGTAGTGTGTTATGTCTCCGGTACACTCATACAACACCCAACTTCATTGATAACACTTCTCACCCCGGATACAAACTCGGTTTCTCGTTTTACTCTTCGCGTGTCGGACGATTCGGTGTCTAGTACTCGAGGTCAGACTGGCATTGGCATCGCTCTGAGCATCAACGTTGAGCATGCGCTGCTTGACTGGATCCCAGTCAACGGCCGCTAGTGTACAGTTTGGTTGGATGGTTCTGTACATATCAACAGCAACAAACTGAAGCGTCAGTGTGTCTGAATCGACCGTCGGTAGCGCTCCTGAGGTCAAGGACGGTTTCTACCGTGATCTGTCTCAACCGCCCTGCAGCGTGCGTTCTACGGACATAGGAGTTGTCGCTGTTGATTTTAGCGCTCCAGTTAGAAGCCTAGACAAGATGAAGTGGCATATAAAAGGCCGAGTTGTTCCAGTCGATCGAACCGGTGACGGTACCCACTCATCTGACTGTTTTCCGACCACAGACTACTCCTAGCCAGTAACAATTTCTCGTTCAAAAAACGGCACCAGCTAATCTGGGGTCCTGCTGTGCTTTTACAGCGTTGAACTCAGGTCGAGCACATAGCTGTGTGTTACCACTGACGCAGATCAGTTCAAGCTTGTCTGCCATTTTGATCCGTGTCTGTAGACACTGATCACGCTTTTGTCCGCACTCGTTTTAGCTTACGTCTCTTCGGTGGCCGAACCAATTCACAAGCTAGTCGTCTCTCTCACCTGCTTCCATCGATTTGTTTTCCCAACAGAATTATCCACCCAGTTATCGATACAATCAAATGCCCAGGATCTGGATGAACGATAGATAGCGATCGAGGAGGTCCTGTTAGAGGTTGCCAGTGCTGCCAAAGGCCCAGGAACCAGGCTCACTCAGAAACGATGGATTTCTACATTGTCGGTTGCACTGTTACCTTCGTGCCGATGTATTTTATGTATGATAAGACATGGATACTTCAGACGTTAATTGACTCAATGCCTGAGAAACGATCGTGGGTAGTGGTGGATTGCGAATCGTAAGGGATTGGAAAATGCTGCAGTGATCGGCAGCAGCCGAAAATTTCTCCGCCTAATTACCAATACCGGTTCACGAAAGCCAGGTGTTTGCGAACTGCTTGAAGAGGTGAATGGCTCACTGATTGAAGTCGATCGTCGTCTAGATCTTTGCGCGGAGCATTTCGAGAAATAGTTTAACTGGCTTTTATCTACAACAAATGTGCTGGGTCGCGCGAGGGTTGGAGTTCTGGATGTAGGTACCTTAATCTCCTGACAGAGGTGCTCGGTGGGATAACCTACCTCAAAAAAATACGACTGATGGATCGGCTGGTCACCACTGTTGTCTCCTGAACTAAGCAGATCATCAACAGAACATCACTGTACTATAGAACGTAAACAGTAAAATGTACAAGAGCCAGAAAACGTAGAATTTGAATGTGAGTCGATCGATTGCCCGCGTGGCTGTCTAATCCGGACACCACAGCCTCCGTTTGTTTTTGAAGACGTAAACGCACAACCGCTGCTTTTGTTGGTCTGAAACCGGAGTCCGACTCAGTCTACCGCACAGTTTTCTGGAACTGCCTTGTTGTTGTAGAGTGCACCAAAGAAATCCATTTCTATCATAAGGCCCATGTACGCGAAACGCTGAAGCCGAATTCAGGCTTACGGCAATCTTTTACCCGAGTTTACCGCGGAAAGTGCTGTACGTTAGGGTTACCCGCTCTCCCTCTTTTTCTCTAATTTAGTGGTTGATATGGTCCTATAGATCACCCTCTTGTCATGTGAAGATGGTGGTATTGAACTTTTCCTGGGTGGAAAAGTGTCAGCCCTTGAAATACGCGGACGACTTAGTTGTTGTAAGCCAAGTTCTGTTATCCTGGGTAGGTGCATTTCACCCGGAGGTTGGAGATCAGACGAAGTGTCTTCACGTATACAAAAGGCCCGTTTGGTTTTTCTCAACGTAAATTACCTGTAGTGTCGATATGATATCCGCTATTTTCTATCAAGGATCGAGTTTACGCCGCAGCAATCACTCCAGTTCTTTATGGTTCAGAAATATCGCCACTGCGGTATTTGAACTCCGATGTCTTTGTAACATTGCTGAAATCTGGTCGGAACTCCGTATCAGTAATCCTGAGGTCATTCTTAGAGTTTTAGGCGCACGAACCAAATCACTAGATGAAACTGTTGCGGTTCCTTGCGTTCCTGAAATGCGCGACAAAAGTATGGGATCCCCCTCATTTTTCCGCGTATTTTCGATTTTGTATTATCTAATGAAACCATATCTGGTCAGAATGACCAAATGCATATTACTGTACCAGATAGCAAATTTCAGAATAAAGCCATGCAACAGGTGCTAATTGGAACACAAAATGCCCAAAAATGAGGGCGACGAAAGTATGATGCCCTCGATTCTGCACGAAGAACAACGTTCACCATGGGCTGAAACCCACGTAACATAGATAACACAAGCGGGAAGATGTCCAATTTAGTTACGAAAAAATTAATTTGGATGGACTGGATGCTTGGAATTATATTGGCATGATATCACCAGAGAAAAAAATCCAGTCAAGTAAACAAGGATAAGAGTTCAGTGGTGGTTTGGGGGAACCTTCTCACCTAACGGCCACAGGGAGATAGTTGTACTTGAGAGCATACATGGTTCTGTTGTGTGTATTTGTGCGTTGGAACAGGTTTTCCTCCCACCACTGACCAGCAGATTACAAAATTGACGCCATATTTATAAGTGGTAATGATTATGTCCATCAGTCATACACTACAAAATGTTGACTGTTATTCCGTGGGATCGAGGTCATGCAGTGGCCAGCGTGCAGCCCAAATCTAAACTCGATTAAGAACCTGTGAGACGTACTTGCTCGCCAGGTGTACGCGAATTCCATATTTTACCAATCTATATACTCCTTCTTCCTTCGATTGTACCATGTTTCTTTTGGTACACAGGCTGATTTGAAGTATATATAAATATAATTTTAACTGCGGTTACATTTCCCCATTCCCACGCCATCGGTTTGAAGAAAGATAAAATGGTTCAGCCAGGAAAAAGTAACGCGCATCTTTTTTGTCTGTTTCATTTCATTTTATCTTTTCAGTTAGATGTTGATTACTGGTTTTATCTTCTCCATTTCCGGTAGACCCACATCTCATGACCTGTTGCGTTGCCTACGAAATGTTTGTTAAACCCTTGTTGTTTCATTCCAAGTGTTTCGTAAATGACATTCTGCCGTATCTATATTCCTGCCCTTCAGATATTTGTTCTTATTCGACAAAACGTTACTCATATGCAAGCCAAAAGTGAGTGTGAATCATTTCTAAATGATTTTATCAGTGGTGTAAAGTCAATAGTGTTTTCCTTGTTTTTGAAATCAGTGAATAGCTCAGAAATATCCTTAGGTTTGAGTTGTTACCTTAGCCTTATGGGGCAGCTCACTCATATTTGAGATATGGAAGGCTTTCCCATAAGAACTAGAGGCCCGATACACAAGGTCTATGAAATAGCTAGATGAACATCAGACCCTGTTTGTCCACAGTCACTTTGTCAGCTACTATCGGTACTGCCAATCGATCAATCAGCTGCTGATGCGTTTTTGCATACGACACTCAGGTCCCCATTTGTGATTTTCTTCGAATCAGCCACAGTACTATCACCTTGGGGTTCCTTGCTATGAAACTGAAGCTTCCGTCTACATGAAGGACTACTCTTTATACTGTGATTAAGATGAAATGACCCATCTTGCGGTGGTTGGAGAGAAGTGACAATGTGAGCCTGGATATCGTGAGTATAGATCTACGTAATGGTCCAGAAGGCGGTGTATACGGACAATGGTGTTATGTACCACCTGATTAATAACTGGTTTTCTTGGCACGGCGTTAAGAGATTGTGATTTTATCCTTCAGGGACGTCCAAAAAGGAGTAGTTCAGTTTGGTTGCATAGGTCAGCAATTGATTAGTAATTGTTTGTTCTGAAATGATCCAGACAAACAAACGAAAATTAGTTGCAGTTTTGATTCTTCTCTTAGTCATAAGCATCCAACAACTGTGCAAAATTTGTCTCCCGTAGACCTCCATCAGCTCGTCCCGAAACTTACTACCGTTCTATCAGGAATTCGAACCAAGTCGAGCTGGTACTGGATTATCGATCTTTAGATTTCTCGCCTACACGAATTGAACGGTTCCAATGTACGACGGTATATGGTGCGACTGAGAGATGGGGTTGACACTCAGTCGGAGTCAATACACGTCGAATTTGCCATCGAATAGCTGGTAGTCTCACATTAACCGTTAATTCACATTTGCAGAATAATCCAAGGTCGATGAACAAGAATTCGGACAAGTGGATCAATTCTGAGAAGAATAGGAAACGAAACTGAACAAAGTAAAGAGAACTCACAAAATTCCATCATTCTGTGTTCCCCCATCGATCGAGTGTACTTTGGTCGGACACGAACTAACTTAAACTCCACGCCAGTGCACTAACCAACCCGTGGAGTTTAGAAATATTGTAAATTCAGAAGAGTCTATTAGCAGTGCATGACACATATACTCTTGGGTGATAATGTTTTTACACCAAGCATTTTCATTTGTGGGCAAGTACCTCCTGCCATGCAATACGTTAATTACTTAGATGTATGTTTATCGTAGACCGTTCATGGCTGCCACTGAGCGTTTTTGCCATAGCTCGTGCACATCCGAGCACAGCTAAGGGGTCTTGTTTTGTGGGAGTCGGTCACTGAACCAGTGTACCCAATTGTCCATGTGATAAATTTCGACTTGTCTTTTCGTCTTCTTCCGTGGATCTTGTCTTGTGTGGGTAAGTGCGGAAGGATGCATTAGCCTCACTTGACGGCAAACCACACTCGTACATATCGCAGAATTGTCTACGGCCATGTGATAACTTGTCAGTTAGGGCTCCGCTTTCAGCCTCCAACGCCGAACGTCCTCAGGTAAGCATGTTGCTGGTCGTCTTGGACAGTCTGTTCGATCAATTGTTTCTCACTTATTCACGGTTAACTTCCAGACTAGAAACTGTCCTATTGACGGCACAGGCTTGTCTTGCAGCTAGCCTTCGGTTATACTTTTCGCAGCCACCTCGTCAGTATTGGGAGGAACTGTTTTTAGGTTACGTACCAGCTTAAGTAGGTATCGATCGGGAAAATGTGAAAACTACCACTACCTTCGACCTTCGTAGTTGTAAGACTACACAATAGCCAGCGACTTTTTCATTCACCGCTGAAGTCTTATCCAAAGGTAGACGTATGTTATTTATCCAGTAATCATCTTATTTCTGAGCTGTGTAATTCCTCTAGGATGTAAAACGTCGTTTTCGTCTGTGATCGATCACCACTGTCTGTTCCAACGATTCACGTGACTGAACTAAGTACACACTAACTCAGTCCAGGTTGTGTGAAGACTCAGTTAGTCCGTGCCTGGTGTCATCATCCCTGGACCGTTGCGTGAAATGTGATGGCGTGCGCGCACTCATTCCACTTTGAGTCTGTCGCACTGTGTGGACTGTTGAACTGGCTTTCTATTCGCCAACCCGTGGCATGTGACTTGTCTAACTTACGTTGCCTTAGCTTGGGTTACGTGCGCGTACGCAATCACGCACTTATATATATACACACACACATCTCATAACTACGTTTCTAATTTTCGTGATCCGCTTTCGATACATTGGGTTTCGTCCGTCTGTTTCACTTGTTTTCAACTGGTTAGGCGTCGTGCCCGGCCTATTCTTCACATTGATAGCTTCGATCCTATCGGTCACGCTCTTGACACACACACACACACACACACAGACACCAATGCACATGCAAGGAAACAAACAAACGTGCATGTCGTCTGCCATCACTGCCTTCGTTCCTAACGCCATCAGACAGCGGCCTCATCGGCATTCAGTTCATCATATGCTCTTAGGTAATACATAGTTTGATAAAACGTGTTGTGGTTCAAATGATGTGGGTGATATTTAATAAAACCTCTCATTTCGGATATCGCCACAAAACCGCGCGTAGCTCGCAGTACGCAACCTTGCTTGACATCGGTTCGACGAGCTAGCAACCAGCATGTCACACGTCACCGGTTCTGGGTTTCAACTGACGATACCTTCTAACTCTTTCCAGAAAGAATTTTCGTTTGATCCATTTGTTGGCTTCTCTGAATTGGAACAATAAAAAATGATAGAATATGAAGGGAAACAAGAATTGCGAATGAAGTTAACCGTGCGGTTAAACTGCATTTGACAGTTTATTTAAGGCTTACTTAGCTAAGCTGATTTGAGGTGCATTCGGTGACCTCTCTGAACGATATCACATTGGATTTTTTGATTACATGTTTGCGCATGAGTGCAGTGGAAGGAGTGTACTTCATAGCTACATAGACCCATTGCTTTATTAGGAATAACCGGAAACCAGACCTTGAGACGTGGAGTGGAGCACCACATATTGTTCAAATAGGTTAAAAATACCGGTCAAAACAGTTCAATTCAATGATGGTGACGATCATTAACGTTTGCGAGACACAATGATAAAATCGTAACAAAAATGCCAAGCGTATTAGGCACAGCTGTATGCACCAAGCCAGACACGCACGATCGTTTAGGCAACCCACTTTCACGCGCGCACTCTAACAGCGACATCGATCTTTCTGCTACTGGCACAATCCGTCTCCACATTCGGTGCATCATTCCGTTGCTTCACCGGTCCTCACTGCAGGATGGTCTCTGTTTTCTAAGTTATATTATTCTCAGTGAAATTGAGATGGTATAAATACCTTGCAAAGTTTTTCCTATGTTAGTTGTCGTTGCAACTAGATAACGATACTCCTCCACATTTTATCCATAAATTCCCTACTCGGCTGGTTACTCCAAGTCTCAACTTCGTTGCTGGTTTTTTCATAGGGTCTCGGGCTTTTGTGGCCACTGCATTGAAGCAGAACCAGGCAATACACAGAAACTAGTTGGTTTTACGGTGTCAGCATCGAAAATTAGATTGAATAACTACCTGATTGCAGAAGACTGGCTAAAGTCCCAGGGACGTAATTTGAAAGGGGGTTACACGCTTCGGAAGTGTGGTTTATTCTAGGAGTTTTGTAACAGTCCCGTGGTTTAAAAGGGATTACATTTTGCCCTGAGCCGAGCAAATCTAAGTCTAGATTGTGACAAATCAAGATGGATTGTGCGTAATTTTTAGGATCTCGAAGAAACGAATATGGTGTGAAGAGATTAATATCAAGAATCACACTGAAAATGAAAACACAGCACATACTTTCAGGTGAACTGAATATTTTGCATTTCGAATGACATTTGAAATACGGCATCCTCAGATTAGAAGAGCGAGCTAAGAGAGTCGAGTGGTTTAGAGCGTTTACTTACCATCTCGGAGGCCAAAGGTTCGAATTCCTGCTGTCACTCATTATTATGGTGGTAAACAGTAATCCACTGTCATCCCGCTCGTTACCACACCTGACGTATTGAGGCCTTGTATGGTCCTGCATCACTCCAGGTCTCGGGGTCTGGTTGCTGGTTATCCCTAACGGGCCTTTGTGGCTATGGGGCTCCCCCATTCCACTGCACTCAAGTGCAAGCATGCAATAAAAAAAAACCAGGGAGGAATCATCGTCTTCTATCGGTTGAGGGATTCGATTCATCATCATCATCATCATTATACAGCGGTAAACAGAAGAGCGAGCCCCTCTCACTACTGTGTTTCTCACCATGTTGCACGTGGAAATAGAAAGAACGAATATAGAAGATGGACAGGAAATGGACAGAGATGGGAAAAGGAAACAACGCACTAATAGTCAACACACGGAATACACAGTCTAACTATACAAAGCACATTGATCAATCATTCTGATTCAATAGAAAATGACAACACGATCCCCACTATTCACGGTTCGCAGCCATATCCTTCAGTGTATCCAGCCAACAGGCGCTTCCTCTGCTAGATATGTGTGGCGAACACTTGTCATCCTTCCTGTGCATTTATAACGATCAAGGGCTGTCAGAATGCATTGGAAGCCTGGTGGTAGACAGTAATCCACTGTCGTCCGGATCGTTACCACACCTGACCTATTAGGACCTTATGTGGTTCTTCGTCACTCCAAGTCTCAAGATCTGGCTGCCGATTATCTCCAATATTGCAGTAGGCCTTCGTGGCTATGGGGTAAAATGCCCCTTCTACTGCACTCATGCGTAAGCATGTAACGAAAAAAAGTCGTCTTCAACGTTTGACTGACTTACTGTCCAATGCTAGATAGTTTACTTACTTTTTACTTTTATGCGGCTAGCTCCTGCGAGAAAATGGGCCGACTTCATGAATGTCCCGAATGTATAGGAACTTGTCATGAAGAGTCTTGGGAATTTGGTACGGAGTGGCATCCCCAATGTCACTCAGCCTTTTGTTCGAGATAGAAACTCTGGCCCGTGCACAACGGAGTGTCACCTGTCGGGCAACGGGAGGTTTATGTGTTGGAAGCCGGTGACCAGATGAGGTGTTCGCACGCCTTTTGGTTGGTGGTCTACCGATCCGGGATGCCCAGTGCGTCCAACTGATCTTGGTCATGGTCGCCGGTGGCTCCGTAGGAGTTCACTTGCCATTCGTTAGAGGTCACCTAGACCCAAGGGTTCATGCAACCCTGTAACTTGGACGGGTTTTCTTGGTAGCCGTTCAGTCCCAGCGGATCGCCTGTGCAGAAGTATCCATTTTCGCATGCTGGGCGCCGTCTCACCGAGGATCTTAGGCATCGATGACCGTCAACCTGGTTTTGGCCGCCTATCGACCGTTTTTCCGGGGTGTGACCGCTGATGCATGTCTCAGCTTCGTCGAGCCACAAGAGAGAGTTCGGCAGGTGATGAAAACTAAAGAGGTGGAAGATATCCGGAGGAGCACGACAGTCTACCAACTGAGAGTTGCTACTATTATCCAATGCCCCATGCACCATAGTTTCATAATCGTACAGCCTTAAACGGCACGGCAAACCCCACTGACCATTGCTTTTTTCACCATGTTGCATGTAGAAATAGAAAGAATGAATATACAAAGTGGATATGGTGTCGATTTACAGGGTTGGGAAAACGAAAGAGCGCCCTAGTAGCCAACACACGAAATACACAGTCTAACTGTACAAACACACTGATCAATCATTCTGATTCGACAGAAAGTGGCAACACAATCGCCACTGTTCACGATTCGATCCCATATTTCCCGATGTATCCAGTCAAATGGTTGAGGGATCTTTCGGACCCCAACCACGAAGGCGTGAGGCACCTACTTTTCTAAGTTCGCTGTACATTTTCTCATTCGCCACTGCCACTTCATTTGTTGACTTCCACGTGGTTTCTTCCACACTCGAGGACGAACGGAAAAGAAGGCACGGTGTGATAGATGTGTGTTCGCCATACGTAACCTGTGTCCTAACCAACGAAGTCTACTAAGCTGGATATGCTGTGTTAGAATATTCTCCTAACTGGTACACAGTACTCTATTTCTCACTCAGCGTTGCTCACGTGGTTATTCCAACCAACATCGATGGTCGAAAACCTCAAGACGACGAATATCTTCCACACGCAGATTTCAAGTCTCGCAACTATACAACAAAACCGATCGCATCGCATCGCAGCACAGTACACACGACCTTTCAAGTTCAGTGAAATATCAGGTCTACGCCACACGTGCTTCAGTCCAGCGTACGCCACTCGAGCCTTGGATATACGTGTGGTCACCTCTACTACCGTGCTTCCATCTGTCTTCACGCTTTTGCCGAGTAAGTGAAGCGGTTAACAATTGTTAGTTCCTCCCCATCGAGCATCGAACTCGGAACCGTTGACGTCCAGTCTTGCAACATCGCTTTATACTTTGAAGGTGCAAATGCATGCTGAATGGAAGTACAGCTCTTGCGAATCTATCTTGTGTACGTTGCACGTGTACTGTGCATTCGAACAAGCAGACAAGGTCGTCTTTGTAGTCTAGGTCACACAGCTTCTCACTGTTTCCCAGTTCGACGCCAACATCCTGATGATTTTGCAAGGCCTTCTCCATTATCACGTCGATGACGAAATTGAACAGAAATGGAGAGGTGGGACATCCTTGTGGAACACTGCTGGTCGTTTGGAACGGACTGGATAGTTTGCCGTAAACGTTTACGTGGCCAGAAGCATCAGACTATAGTTTTCTTAGTAGATTCACGAACTTCTGTAGCATATCATTTTGATGAAAAGCACTGAATAGCACCAACCGGTCAGTTCATCGCAACTATGAGTTGAGAACGATAGCCCACAATTGATGTCGTCAAATCGGTCGAGGGGTGATCTTTGCTCTTTGATGCACTGCTACTCAGAAATCTGGAGCTAAGTACCGATGTTCCTGGAGAACGGTTTAGTGGGTGTCACGCATTGTTTATACGTGCCTTTTTAGACTCTGTCTCTTGTCACTCAAACTTTCCTAGTTACCGATTCTTTGGGATTGTAAATTGTCATTTCATACCTCACTAATTGTGTCCTAATCGTCACCTCCTCCTTCTCTGCCATCACAACGAATAATCATATTCACGTTTATCGCATGATCTTCGAATCTATTGGGCGTGTCGAAACGCCGGAACATTCGTGCCTGGCCCCATCAAATACTGAGGAACGTTGGCAGACATAAGATGCGATTCTCTTCAGCAATGGATTACAAATGTTCAAATGGAAGAAGCTAACGGTTCTTTTTTAAATTATCACTAGTCTTCACACAAACCTATATATCGTTCGGGATCAGTTATTGGTAGGCTTGTTTTCTAAAAAAGTACTCCGTTACTCCCTTTTCTCTTGCTAGTTATAGTCTGTTCCGACTTGTTGTCACCAACAATCGTTACTCTCCGCATCAGACGGTGATGGCTCCCAGTGCATCTCTATCTCCTAGTATATATCTCTCTCTTAACCATTACTAACTCCAGTCCATTTGGTTATTTGTCGTAGTTCTCTCAACTGTGGTTCGTCATGCAATATCAACACTCGATTCATCACTGAGAACCAATGGCTTGCTAGGAATCATCAACAATGCACATTCACCTAGCCCCCACTGGTAACCGAACTCAGAGAGAACGACTTACGGCGATAGAGTAACCAAGCTATGCAGGTTGCTTATAACGCAATACCTTCGTTGAACTTGTGGCTTTTGCAGAGAAGTCGTTCATGGGAATCGATCACTGTGGGAAACCGGTTGTTACTTTACGAATACGAGTGACGGAAGGGTGCTGTATCGTGTAGTGTTGATGTTCAATAAACCGATAGCCTGAAGGTGTTCCACTCACAATTTTTCAATCCGAGTTGAAGTCCCAGTACACATTCATCGGGCGGGGTCATCCATTCCCGATTACGAAGATACCTGACGAAGCCTTACCTGCTTTTTTATCCTAAAGTGCATGTCTCGCCGTTGCAACTTTCAAACGCAAGATAGTTTGATGGTGGAATAAGTTAACTGTTTCGTGCCAGAGGATGATTTTCATATCGTAATGTGGCTAATGATGATGTAACGAGGTTGGAAATGAGATAGTTATTGGCTGAGTGGCAGTGAGTTTTACTCTCTACTAGCAGGAATCGGAGCCGATCGTTGTGGAAAACTACTGAACGAGGCAGAGTAATCTGGGGCATGTGATGTGTCTGGATTCTGCTAACTGGTTTGTGCCATTGTTTCTCAATAAGAATCTACTTATTTTTGTTGTACTCATTGTTTTCAGTTAGTTAGATCATCCTAATTCGGACTGGCTATGCAATACTAATTATATAATACAATTCGGTCACATATGTCCTATCCTGTCGCGCTATCTTACTCCGCATTTTCTCCCATTCTCTTATTGTTTCAGGGTGACAGCTTTACATTTATGGTAGCGTATCATATCGTGAACGCACCTTTTCAAGAAGTCCAGTTGCCCACAAAGAAAGGAGAGAAAGTGAGTGATAGTGGTTCCCTCCAGTGGGACAATTTCTTGGACGATAAAATATGGTGCTTGATTTGTTTTATTGTCCGACGAAATGATACTAACAGAAGGTTAAACTATCTTTGCGCATCTCGTTCTGTTGCTTCGACTTTCTCTTCAAAATCGGAAAAACCTGTTAAGCAAGCACTACATAACTGTCTTATTGTCTGTCGGGACAACCAGCGTCGAATTCACAAAGTCGCCCTTGAGGCTGCTCAGATCCGGGATTTTTGAGTGCTAGGGTGGTTGCTGTGGTCGTTGTTTTTAGTTTGTTAGTTGCTCCACACTAGTTTATTTAATGGAAATAGTACTCTTCTGTCGTTTTCATCAGGAGCGTTATGGGGATCATCTAGGGTTTGCCCAGTTCGCTCACATTGATATTTGAGGACGGGTTGGTGTCACGGTTCGTGGCGTGGTTGCATCTGAGAGTCTCCCTTTGTCTCATAATATTCACCTCGTACGTACTCCTCTCTACTTTTTCATACTTCGATTTATTTCAATTCCGGTTCGCGGATGCTGCGAGGTGTCAACCAAAGCCGGAACACAAACAAGAGGTTATTAGTTGAAAGAACAACTCTGAGTGGAGAAGGTGGGGTGGATTTCTGTCGAAAAGTTCCTCTGGTCACGTGATACTTTGTTATCTCGGTATTGGGGAAGCTGATTTGAGCCCGGAACAACTAAAAGTGGTGAATGCTATCACTGGCAAAGGATGTTCGGCAGAACGTCACCTTGAACGTGCAATGATTACCTTATTGTTTGACTTGCACCGTCTACCGTAGGGAATGCTTCCTAACAAGTCGGAATACTGTGATCAAGCGTAAGGCGTATGCGCACAATCTGTCAGCTCGTTAGCGCTCTGCTCTTTTGTAGCCCAAATCCTGCTGGTGAATATGAGATCGAATAGCGACAAAGTTCTCAACTCAGTGTCAGATGCTCTCCCTGGTCAACATCTGTGCGTGCATGAACTAAGTTTTATCCATGTTCTGGTCACACGGTCAGGTTTAAGCGTCAAACGAGAGCCGGATAATACCGTTTTTACGCAGTTCCTTTGCTCTTTCTCATCCGAGGCTAGTTCCAATCTTTCGCATGTTATATTCAGTAGCTGGCAAAGTAATAGGTCATCATCTACTGATATATATATATATATATATATATATATATATATATATATATATATATATATATATATCAGTAGATGATGACCTATTACTTTGCCAGCTACTGAATATAACATGCCCGGGTTCAAATCCTGGGTGTGGCGGAGGATATGCACCACTGATGAGTTCCAACAAGAGCGAAACTCGAGTCTGGTGCTTCCGAGTGCAGGTTGGTCGGATGAGCTGAGGTTTGCGCGTCAAACGTGGAGTCCAAAAGGACAGTCAATCAAACGAAAAATATATATATATGTTCACTAGGATCTAATTTGAATCGTCTGGAGTGTGAATGGATACTCTTCATTGAAGAGCCCACAAATGAATCACAACTGTGATTTCTTATAGTTATCCGTGTCTGGGTCACTGCTAACCCAACGAACAACGAGGCTGCATGTGGGCTCTTCAATGAAGAGTATCCATTCACACTCCAGACGATTCAAATTAGATCCTAGTGAACATATAACATCGGAGTGTACAAGTATGAGGACGAGTGGGCAGAGGAGTACCGGGTACGTATACCTGATGAGCGGCAACAACCGCAAAACCGGTCGTGTGCTTCCGGGGAAATTTTGTCCACACGTTTACATACTACTTACTATCAATATATATATATATATATATATATATATATATATATATATATATATATATAATGTTTTGGAAAACGGCGATTGTTGGCCTTTGGAAAGTATGACGGCGTTTGTCAGCTCTCGGATGGTGAAGGTTTGATCGATGCATTCACGCGCGGCACGAAACCCAGTCTACTCTTCACGCATTTCGCACAACCTGCGAAGCATGACAGACGCTAGCAGCTGCGGCACTTATGATAAGGCCTATACCCCTATGGTTAGCGTAGTCAGTACGCGAGCCACTTTTTGCAAATTGGGACAACAATTGACTCCCTTCTTCCCAGGATGTGGAGTCCTGGTCTGAATTCCAGACGTTTGAGAACAAAACTAGTTGTACTTGACCCAAGTGGTATGTTATTGAATGTGGATGGCGGGACAACATTTCCTCGGAAACACACGATCGGCTTCGCTGTTGTTGCTGCTGTGCATCGTGTGCTCCCGGGGAAATTTTGTTTTGTCTTTCACGTACAGTAACATACTGCCTACATCAGAAATCGTAACCTGGGACCGTATGTCCCCGTTCTGAGGGTTATGCTCCACTCTCTTTTAGCAAAGTTGTGGGAAGCCATTGGAGCTCGGCGCTTCGTGACGTCCCAGGGCTTGTGAATCTCCGCCTCAGTATGTGTATCCGTCAAAAGCGACCACGCCACGAGTGCGGGAATAGCTGTGTGGAGCTTGCACTCGAGGCCAGCTAAGCTGTGTAAAAGTGCTCCACCCAGCGTTCGAGACGCCGTTGCTGATTGTGAATTGACGAACCGACAACTTCACAGATCGTTTCACTCACACCTAACAGTTTTCCACCAGTGCCTCGAATAAAATGAAACAGCTTGTGGGACGCCATGAGAGCAACACCCTCAATCTCTGATACACATTGCGACCACCAGGTTTCGCGATCTCTGTGCGCATTTGCGTTCAGTCGTCTCGTCACGAGCCGTTTTTCGTTTTGCTCGCTTTCTGCTGAGATTGACTGATGTCCGTCGAGAAGGCGCAAAGATTTAGCAGAAATTCAAGATGTCACAACGCTATGTGATGGGGGCACAATTCTCTAGATCAGCGGAGCGCAATTCATTCTTCATTAGCGACCAATTCTGATTGATGCTATCAGGTGCGGAAAATTCAGCTAGCGCGTTTTGAAATAGGGGTAGGCGAGCTGGTTAGGACAGTTAGTGGCTGTTCAACATGTAGTATGCGTTTGGAATGCCCACGGAAGCTCATGGACAGCTCAGTGAAAACCATCGCGTGATCGAAGTTAAGGTAATGCTCCAGTATGATCGACAGTCTTATAAATAACTCCACCAGTTGTGGTTTATGGCTATGTGGTCAATCTGGGTTCATTGCTAACTCGTGGCGTACCGACGATTGTAGCGTCTGAAGCTCGCACTGGCCAGGAACAGCCGATGGTCAGAGCAATGAGTCAAAACCTTTCCCCGTTTTCCAAACGATAAGAATCTGGTCTAAAAGAGCCTCCTAAACGCGCTTTGTTCTATTACAGCCGATCTACTCTCGCATTTATATCTCTCGCCAAAATCATGATATCTGCCGGGCTCGCCTTGAATAATAAATCGCGTAGGTTTTGGCAGGAATTATCTTTGATTGCATCCGGGCTTCAGTCGACGGGTGCATACACCGAACCGACAAACAAGTTGCGTCTATCATAACGGCGACTGCTTACTCTGCACGAACCTCTAAGTCTTACTGGGAATAGCCGATTTTCTGCAAGGATGTGATCTTACGGTGCTGCTTCAGTGCTCTCACTAAGAACCACGCCAACGCCAGTAAGACCAGAACTTGCTATCTGAGGGTCCCAAGAAAGTCAAGTGAAATTTACCGGAAGGATTACATAGGGGCGTCAATCGAATGACGGAACTGGAGTCTTGAGTGCCAGTTTCTTGAATGCCGCGCATATCGAGGATGAGGTTTCAAGAATGCTAGCTAGACCTGTCTGTTATCCCGTACGCACAATGGTTTACACATTGAAAGAACCTAGTTTGAGTGAACATCGAGGGCGAAGGAGGGCATCAGCTGGTGGTGAATTCGGTGGGATTTGGATGTTCATCGCGGAAGGACGAGAGAATACACAGCCGAAGCCTCACCGGGGGCACTACAGCTATTACGGATGAACCGAAGTTTCCGTTGGAAGTGACGGAGTGGTTTAAGAGGAGAGAGGGTTGGGAATAAAAGTTGTGTGCGATGTAAAAGAGTTTGCTTCGAATGAGAATAGACAATGCGCATGAAAGACCAGTGAGTCATGGTAGTGTCATTGTTGTTTGCGTACATTGGTACATTGGAGGACGTGGTTAGAGGTCGCTGCCGGTGGCGCTCTTTTATTCGCACACTTTCTTTATCAACTTTATGATGTAATTTGTACGTCCTCCTACTTTTTTCATTTGATTGGCGTTTTGGATTTCCGATTAAGTTCTCCGTCGAGATATTACAGAGAGAACCTCCGAATCATACAAAATATCCTGACAGTTAAATTTTTGAATACACCTTGGGTTTTAGTTCACGTTTGAAATGGGTGGACATTCACTGCTGGTGATTCCTAACAAGATTGTGGCCACAGTATTTTCATGGTTTTCAATGATATGTTGCGCGCTGATATGATTTGTTACTTCTAGAGTTATTCCCCGTGTTTTTTTTTCATTACATGCTTGTGCCTGAGTGCATTGGAACTAATATGCTCCCTATCCTCGAAAGCCCACTGCACTGTTGGGGATAAGTGGTAACTCCGACTATGAGATTTGGAGTGGCGAAGGTCTCAGTCGGTCAGGCGTTGTAACGAACCGGACGACAATGGATCACTGTTTGCCCCCAAAAGTATTATCCAAATCCATAGACTCTCTTTTACTCCTGTGTTAGTTGTTCAATTTCCACGGGAAACACCACTGAAAATCAATGATTACCCAGAGGCTTGTTGCACACTGATAATCGGTTGATAAATTCCGTTTACTACAACTATATGGTGCGGTGATTATTTGGGAATATTTCTGTTTGAACTAGACACATCATTTGTTGCGAACGCCACAACATCGTTACACGAGTTTCGCATCGAACAATAGCGTTCTCTCGACAGTTGTAAAACTGTACCATTGGTTGTGGACTACAGTTTGACCGCATAACCCCGATTTTACTACCCATAGCACAAGATTTGTCAGGTCGCGTGCACTTTTTCGTTTTGCACGCTCACGTGCGTGTTTCGGTCATCTCGTTAGTGGAATCTGGTTTGCACGTGTACGGGATTTTCCACACCTCCCGATTCAGTAAATCGCACGAATTTGGTTGCAAGTTGGATCAGTCCGTTTCTCCTCGACCGACCGACTGACCTGATTATGCCAGTGTGTTATCATGAGCTTAAGAAAATGTATTCTGCTCCTTGATTTATTTTTCCATCTTCACAGTATTCCTACGGTTTCACACTTCCCATTGCCGATGATCAAACGGCTCCGAATCTGACATTCTTCGCCAAATCCGCTGAACTGCGAGAAACCTGGCTGAAGGCCGTAGGAGATGCAATGTAAGTGCTTTTAAAGCCATATGCGTGTACGTCTCTGTGTGTGCTTACGTGCGTCTGTGTGTGTGTGTGTGTGTGTGTGTGTGTGTGTGTGTGTGTACTTGAAGGTGTAGACCAAATGCCATCTACAGTGTGACTTATTTTGGATAATCCATTAAAAGAAAGTACGTCTCTAGGCGAGTACGTTCATTTCTGATTGTCTAGTTGCAGAAAAGTGTTTGTTTTAGCATATTCGCTTGATTTCACCGGTCTTCAGGCGGCCATTCCGAATTTCTGAATCTCACACAAATATATTCACCATGGTGCTTAACGCGCGCAATAACGATCCTGGTTTCTTTCCAAAGGAGTCCATATGACTGTCTGTTTTTCCGACTAACATACCGTAATTGTCTTACTTATACAGCGTTCATCAATTGGGTCTTATTTTGTTCGCGCCATCTTATGATGTTTTCTACAATGAGTGGTTTCCCGATCGCCATCATGATTTATTATTACTATTATTATCATTATAATTCTCGTTATTAATATTATTACGCTGGTTTGAGCACATTTTTACGATGCCCTTCGGGTGTCGGGAAAAAATTATTCGCGCCAAAACGGCTGAGTCATTCAAACAAAGCTTCGTCTTTGCTTGATAAAACACGAGCAAGGGACGGAATTTCTGTACCGCGATAATTTTGAAGGACGTTATCGGAAAACGGACCAGATTAACGGATGTGATTAGTTCAACGAAAGGTCGTAATGCAGTGGATGTGGACAGTCAGCGATGATCTTCTCTGCAAATACAACAGATTTCAAATGAGGTCTCTATACCAGAAACAAGCCTAATGATATGGAAGCTTGTATAAAGAGCGTAAACCAGGGAAAAATAACGGGAGAATATGTAAGTATGATAAATATACACCTAACTATGAAGGAATGAACGACAAACTCCGGAGCTTTGGCCTGTCATAGTTTGCGAATTTGGAAGGATAATCCGCGCAGTTTCTCAGCATTAATTTCAGTGTGCAAAGATCAATACTAGTTCTTTCAGAAACTTACGCCGAGTTATTTCACATGATTTACACATGCAAAAATAGTAGAGTTAAAGGTGTTAGTTTCTTCTGTAAAACGCGATCACAAAGTGGAAACATGCGCTGTTGACGTTCGGCATAGTGTAACAAAGGACTAGATTGCTCAGAAAAGTTTCCAGTATGAGGAAGAACTTTTAGCAAACTCATCTGAATCGAACTGTCGCGACACAGATCAAGCCAAAGCAACGTCATGGGCTTCATTGAACAAACGAGCATAGTGGGTTGCGGGTAAGTCGTTAATGTCGTGGACAATAAACACTGAGACAGAACAGCACCTTGAAGAATACCAGGACTGTTCAAGAAATGTTCCGAAACTTTTCTTGCAACTCCGGTACGCGAGATTCTTCCCGAAAGGTTGTCTTTGAACCAGTTTAGTAAGTAAATGGAATAACTAAAATGTTATAGTTTTTTGAGAATTGAGGATCGTGGCACACTGTAAGACGCTGATGCAGAATCGAGAAAGGCATACCCAGCTGATATACACGAATCACTGATGGATTTTGCAGCGAAGTGAAGTGATGCAATCGTTGAACACCGGTGTTTATAATCAAAGTGGTATTCGTGAATCGGACTTCTGACGTTGTTTCGAAGGCGTTGCAGCAAAAAACGTCCAACTAGTTTTGATGCTGTTGAAGAAAGTGCTTCAAGACGGAATTTCTTGATTCAGTTTGGTTACATGGCCCTTTAAGTGTGGGTATGTTTGTGCCAGGACGCCAACAGTCAGAACAGCAAAGTGATTCAAGTGTGCGGTCAATTGCATAAGTCATTAGTTTACGCAGAGATCTAGACCTGTGTTTGGCTGTTTACATCCCTGTGTCAGGTGTTATTTGAATAGGTTAGACTGCTCATCCTTTACCCTTTGAATAATGATTACTAAACTGTGTGGTAAATAATGAGACATACATAGTTGACATGGTGATCAAAGTTTGGGATGCAGCTCGTAAAATGAGTGTTCATTTGATCTCGAATCCAGGCGGGTGGTGATCCAACGGCTATCGTCGTGCACTTTCAGCCTAGACGTTCCGGGTTCGAATCTTGCCACCACCGATCACTTCTCCCATTCAACTGCTTTAGATTGATCGCCATCCGCTTCGAAAAATGTAGCACCTGATTGTATAACCGGGAAAATGTACCTGCTTTTTGCAGGTCTTTAAAATTAGGATTTCATACTTGTGCTCGAAAGCAGTGTATCAAGGGTGCAGTGCACTTTTAAGAGAAACCGTCAACCTGACCCTGAGATTTGGAGTGGCAGAGAACCAATAGCAGGTCAAGCGTGGTTATGAGCGGGGCGGCAGTGAGTCACCTTTCTACCACCGTAGTGAGCGATTTTGGCGGGATTCGCACCTCTGGTATCCGGGGAAGGGGGGAGGAGTAAACGTTCCAAACAACTAGACCACCACTGATCGGTGGTTTTTTTTAATTCGACTAAGTTGTTTGGTTTTCTTCAAGGTTCTGCTGGATGAATTTCACCGCGCTATCTCCGTTCGTCTTAACGAACTTCACGTGCTTATCGAGACGTCACACTGGGATGAGAATATCATAGATTCACAGGTTTTTTCAACTGATAATTTTGTGTTTTAATCAATCTATTTCACCAGTAATTTTAAAGTTGATTCGCAAAATGGTTTTCTTTACGTTCTTAACAGTAAAAATGATATCCCGACCAAATTTAGTGTCTAAAATGGCAAGTATTCCACATGGCATTGTTATCGCATGGTTTAGGAAAAGATCCATTTCCGGTACCGTTCATCGAAACGTGATCTGTGAGCTAACACTTATACCAGTACACTTTGAATTTATGATAACGCTTCTTCGTTTGAATGTTATCATTATAATATAATGCTTCTCAATCGCTTGATTCCAAGCTACGTGCGAAACAAAACATGGTACAACGGGGGCAGAAGGGATACGTGGAGTGAGATTCCACCATTTGCTTGCGGGTGCAATACTATCAGGTTGCCCAGGCCAAAGCAGGTGGTTTTCTTGGGGATCCGCAACTGGAGCTTTTAGCTATCCAAAGCCTAATCCGTAAGGCAACAGGACGAAGCATGGGGTCCGTAATCCACTGAGGACCGATGACCGATTTCTCAGCTCATACGCTCTTCGGATGATGCTGAACGTGCTGGGTGCCTAGTACACCCTTCACCACAGATGTTGGTGATCACAGTGCTGTATGCTTCATACGATATCTGTGGTTAGTTTGGAATCAGAATATAGCCATCTTCCATAGACTGGCTGTCAGTCAGCCAACCCGATGAAGAGCGCTGGTCGTTCGCCTCCGTCTTCACACTTTAATGAGAATATCTCCGCCACGAGGAGGCTATGTGTAAGACTTCCTCAGTAGAGGCTGTTTGAAACGCTTGGTCATTTGGGAACATTTCGAGAGACATTTAGGATGAGTAGCCATCTCGGAGCCTGAGGCACCCACCCCTGACCATACTGAGCTGTTTGGAGGCAATGGTAATGAAGTATGGGGAAAATAAGTAGTACTTGAGAGTCCCAATAATGCACTTTGCCATGCATCACAGTACTGATTTAAATTTGATGAGGACACCGGGTCAGCAACAGTGGGGTTCTGGATACACAGGGCAAATTATTATTTAAACACTAAAGATCACTAAGCTTAGGTCGTTGAAATGGTTGTTGGATGTGCGATATTCGCTTGAGCTACCGGAGTTTGAGAGATGAACAACGTTAGCCAGTGCATGACATGGAAAAAGGTGTGAAAGCCATGACCAGTGAGCTCAGCCATATGGGGCGTACGAAGCTTCTCCAGTTGAGTCAACGAGATCCACCAACCTAGAGGTTGGGAATATTGTAATGATATGTTGTTTTTATGCTCACACGCTTTCCAACTAGCAGGCTGTTCCACTAATTCTATTCATGATGAGGCTTCTTCGATTCGTATCACCCAGCTACATTTACTATAGAACCATGAATTTATTCTGCTGAATACGGTTATCAAATGTCAGCAGGAATAGTTCTACGGCACTGTCCTGTTGCACCAAAATCGAATTTGATTGTGACTTTGTGTTCTTTCATATGGTCCAGTTATACTTGTTCATTCTAAATTTACTCATCTATGCACTATTATCTGTCGTCATTTCATGTATTTGATGGTGGCCTGGTTTTCTCCCTTCTTTCAACTCCATCCCCGCCGTTTGCTTAACGGTCAGATCCAATCTGTTTCCACCAGGGGCAAAATCCAAAGGATACAATTTCGAAATGACCACATTCAAACGACCAACATATTGCAGTATTTGTAACAAATTACTTCAAGGCATTTTCTATCAAGGCTACCGATGCCGTGGTAAGCGATTAGTCTGATTTGTGAACAGTTCAAACATGCTCTGTGTGTATGTATTTGACGAGTACTGTTATCGGCCTATATCGATCCTTGATCGTGTAAATTCTCATGCGATTTAAGTTCGTTCGTTTTTTCTATCGTATGACATATACAACATTTTTTCCTCAGACTGATTTTCAATGATTCATGAGAATCCAGTTGGCGGATACGGTGTAGCCTTATTCCGTGCCGTACTGGAAAGTCTGGTACCATTGATTCTTTCCCTGTGCTATGCTTCAGAATCAACACAGTGAATCGATGGTGATCGTGCAGCATTACTCTGCAACTATCAAACTTGAGGTAGTGTTTCGAGTATAGAAAGTGGGGAAGATCCACCTGTATTTACTGATTAAGACCATTCAAAATGGTAAAACACAAGTATGGCTGTGTGTTCCTAAGCCACCATTCAAAAATAACTCGATTCTCATGGCAAGTATGCATTTCGGCTCCCTGTTAGCCTCTGCCATTAGGCTTGTCCTTGTACGCACCATCTGTGCTGTGCTGACCACTTTGTCCTGAATGACGTCTCGATCTGGAACTCTCAACTTGAGCCATCTCGTTGCTGATCTGGGATCGACTGACTTGTTATTAGGGTTTGATTTGTCTGTAGTGGGCTTCTTTGTACATGGTCCCGCTTTCTTGTGCCTGTGGCTCGTGGTCGACTAACACAGTCGGCTCCATAACCGCCGCTTTATGTTGCTATTGAAATTTATACAATAAGAGGTTCGAACCTTGCCACTACCTTTGGTGGCGTACAGTACATTGTTGTCGCTGGATCTTCATGACGTCCCATGCATTGGGGTTTTTCCATTCTAAGTTTCAGAGTCGTATAAATCAGTTCTCCATGATGGTACAGTGGATTCGCTTTCACTGCACTCATGCATGCGCAGGAACTAAAAGTGCAGGATGAAGCATTACCCATAGCCCCGAAAGCCTTTTCTCCCTCTGCTCTCTATGCCGATGTATCAGAAACCCCATGATAACCGACGGGGATATCCGCCATTATCGTTGACTAGTGCCGTTAGGGTTCCGACTTTTGGTAGGCAAACTCCAGGAAACGATTTGTTTATCACGTAGACAGGAAAATCGATCGCCATAGAGCGCAATTAATGTGATTAATGAGACAGACAATGCGAATCGCATTCACTATCGCAACCAAATTGCGCGCTGTCTATTTCACTGACGAGTTGTAGTTTGGGTCAAAACGTCACTGCGCGTCACTCAGTCCAATGAATGCATGAACCTCCCAACGCAACATTTAATTCGGAACAGCACACACAAAATAAACGGTTTATTCCGTGAGCAACGCAAAAATAAGCGCCTGGACGAGGCCGCACGTGACAGCCCTCTAAGACAGGCAAACCTGTTCGGCTGCTGGTAAATAAACAAGCTGTCGAACTTCAACTTCCACGCTGATTGATCAGTATGGTCAGTGTGAAACGCGAATGACTAATGTCAACACTTTATTATATATATATATATATACGTATACTGAGGTAGTAATCGCTCGCCTCTCCCGCCGCATGTGCACGTGCGTGCGTAAACCCCGTGTATGCATGTGATCACGTAGACTTCCCACCCATCTTTATGGATCACCGTATGATTCATGACACATGAAGAATTGTATATATACGGCAAATTAGTTTAATTTCCAAAATTAATGACCTCTTTATTGTGTTGTGTTTGACCATTTGGGCTTCCCCTGCTTAAGCTGAATTTTCCTCTTCAATTTCCTACTAAAATTAAAATCCTGGAGTAGCGTTCTGGTGATGGTTGTTCATAAATTGGTTATCCGTTCTCATGCTCTGACGTTACTATGCGCATTCGACCTCGCGTCGTACGAATACAGGATTACAAACACGTACAATTTGACTCGTGCTTTTAGCGATATTATTCCTTCTGTACCCATTTGGTGGAGTATTCCCGAATACACTAGTTCAAATCCGAATTCCTTATCACAGTTTTCCACTGGTAATGTGATAGTTGAATGCCATATCTTAGTTATCGCACAGTGGAGAAACACGCCGTTGATAAGGTGACGCGTAAGCCGAACGTATCCGATTGGCGATGGTCAAACGGTCATCGTGATTGGCTCTTTACCCTTCCTTCCCGGGTTCAAATCTTGCTACCGACATCGGTCATTTTCCCCAGCTGACAGCCTCTTATTGATCTCAACCCCCTACCTGAAATTGTGTGCTGTTATTACATAATAAATGGAAGTGAGTAAGATGATGAATACCCTCGTACAGAGAGTTGACTCTAGGCATCTATGCAACTTCTGCTTGTCAGTCCCAGCCCGAGTGTATGGATAATCTTACTGCAATTCTTATTTCACCGCTTATGCGTAAGCGCCGTGGAGGGAATATACCTATGACTATTATGATATCAAGGGTAACCGTGAGACTTTAGGCGGTAATGAACACAAGATCCCAGTGGTTCAGGTGTGATAACGAACCGGGCGACAGAAAACTACTGTCTACTACTAATGTCATTGATGTCTGGCAAGGGTTTCGAACCCTGTACCTCGGAAGTGATGGTGAGTTGTACTGCTCAGCCATCATCGGTAATTGCATTGCTTGCGTCTGTTTATACAACCGAACGTGGAAGAATGCGGTCGTTGGCAGAGCTTTTGTGTAACAGTTGATTTGTCCGAATGGACACTTTTATACTTAGGTTTCTGGTTGGCCTTTCTCGTGAAGGATTATTCGCTTCGGAGGTTGTTGCCCTGTGATGTAGCAGGAAAGTACGAAAGCCTTCGAAGGTGGGCATGAATGTCTAGAATGTTTTTACTGATTAGACTGAAAATATTGGTGTCGCAATTGATAGTTTACGTATCTTTGCTATCGTCACGCTTTTACTCGTTTGTTGAAAAACGAACACGGAAATCGGCACATGGTTCACTGCTGTGTAAACTGTAACGCATTCCACGATTGCGCATGAAGACCGTGGTTACAACCGCAACTTTCTCTCATCCATAACCAATACGGAATAACACTTTTGATTTCAAGTAGTATCTACAGGTGGGTTGACAAAGTTCCTCGGAAGTACACGACCGGTTTCGCGGTTATTGCTGCCCATCAGATATACGTATGCGGTATTCCTCTGTCCATCCATTTGTTCTGATACCTATACTCTCCGTAGGCGTTTCTTCACAACAATATAGTTTGCGTATCAGAAGTGTGATTGGAAACTTCTATTCGGAGAGCTCGCTGAGAAACCACAACGATGGTTCGCTGATAGTTCTATGTGAATTAGACTCAGGTAACCTCAGTGAACTCTCCGAACAGGAGCTTTTGCTCACACTCCTGATACACAAATTAGATTATTGTGCGGAACAACAGTTTTTTGGTTGCACTGCAAATCTAGTCAGGCTACGGGGCTATCTACCTGAACCATATCGAGTTTACCGTTTTCCGGCTGTGGATACGTCAGGTAGTAGTGTAGTGTTTACAAAATATCGTCAACACCTTGGGTGGTTTAATAGCAGTTTCGAAATTGACGGCAGGCTCACGGAAAACCAGTTTTGGTTCAGTTGGAATGCATAACCTTGAAATCAAGGCCATATAAGCGTCGTTTTTCTGTTTTTGCGGTGGTGAAGTGCTTTGCATCCAGGACCATCGAATTCTACTAATTTAGTGAATAAGGCAGATATCAAAATCTAATAACTTATAAAGCTCATAATCTTCCCGTAAATGAATAAACGCGCTTTACACCATTCGTCAGCACAAGATGCGTGGGTAAAAAACTATTGAATACAGGTTAGAAAATGATGTTCGTACATTTAATAACAATAGCTGAAGAGAAACAAATATATTCAAAGGGATTTCTCAATAAATTGGTATACTTCATTGTAAACAAAGATGAATCATATTAAGGTACTTCAGCTTTCAACCGATCAAAATGCATCATTCTACGCCCATCGGAAGTTTTCGCCTATTGCAGTCGTGGAGATGTTCAGTATACCTCGCTGATAGTTTTGACTGTCAATTTGTTTTGCATACTCTATGAAGAAACTTTGATTGCTCACAAAAACATGGCTCAGTGTAAGACATTTACAGAGAAAATTATTCCAATGCCTTTGAGGCTCTAAAAGTCATCAAGCTAGTTGCTATGAATCGCATTAAATCATGCTCATTCTTGTTGGGTGGAGGGGGTGGCATTGTCCTCAACACCCTGAGAGTGAATGTGTCCAGTCTGTCAGATCAGAACCGTTCTTATTCGGAAACCTAATTCACTGCTGGTTGATGCGTCATGTTATGCCTGATATGAGAATGTGCATCTTATAGCCGTGATCACACCTACTCGTTGTAAATATCCGGACCAAACGATGTAAGGAGTGTGTAGAAAGTTCGATGCGCCATGTTTTGTTCTTTTTGTGAAAGTTATCATGATAATAACACAGTGTTGTTGGTAGGACTGCCAACAACGCTGTGTTATTCACATCATGACTCTTACAATACCTACTCATTTGGCAAGTGATTTTACGGTGGCCAAACCATGAACACTTTCTAGGTTCACGTGTCGTAGTTGCCTCGTAACAGCCCTGATTTCATTATAATGAAGATTTTTATTTAGTATTTGAGAAATAAACTAATGCACTTTCACAACATAGGAATTTCAAGGCGAAAATATCGCACATAGTGGAGCACGCGATAACTAGTTGTATCACAGCTGAACCGGTGGGCCCTATGCTTAAATAGGTCACTTGTAAGGGAAGTAAGCCAACATATTGTATGCTAAATGATAGAATAGGTGTGGTAGAAGTTTGCTTGTAAATGATTATCTCGTATTTTTCCATTTTTGGTCTACATTTTCGCGCGTCTATCAGTCGGTGCCGCCGTATACGAAAAAAGTGGAATTAATGAGTTCATCATTTCATGCTCTTCACGTCGAGGAAAGGTACTGCGAAATACCTTTATACTTACTGGTTGTGTAGTGGTAGGTACAGTTTATCTCAAACGTTTCTATCCAGAAGCGACTTTTCATGCAGAGGACAGAATAATTCCACCGACTATAGTTTTATTCGAATTTCGACAATTCATGAGAAATCAAGATGGCGGCCTACAGCCGTTACAGTAGTGTCTTTCAAATTTGATCACTCTCAGTGTACTAGGCATGCTTCTATTCGAAGCTATCAGCCCTTCCCGTTTTTCGTTGTCTCTCTATTTTCACTTATTCTCGATAACGAGTTTACAAGTTGGTAGTCTGCAGTGAGTGTTTAACGGGGCTACATGTTATTTATCCAGTGGGAATTTGTATGTGATTATAACAAAGTCTCCGGCCTCTGCATAACGGCGTCCTGCCTCCCGACTGGGTTAGATTGACACATCACACCGTGACACATACGAAGTAGACGTACATCTTCGACTTCGATGAGTAACATGGGTGTCTAACTCCCTAGGCCTTTCAAGCACACATTTCGTCCGAATTGTTTACCTTTGGCCGATCATTTTAGCAATGAATCCAGACGCTTATCGGCTGGTTGTTCACAAGAATGTGATCCCATCTGTGCTTGATTCAAGTGCCTTATCTGTCTTTTTATATCGAGACTCGTGTACCGTGGCGAACAATTGAACGTCATTTAGTTGAAATTCTCAGTTCTCTTCGGCTGGCCAACCTATTGTAACCGTGAGGGCCCAGTTTCGAGATGACCTCTCAACGTGCTGCTGTTGTCTGACAGGTCACTAGCAGTACGGACGGACAGGTCTTTATCCTCCGAACATCTATCCCCTCCCCACCCTATCTCTCCTCCCCGTTACACATGCACGCACTCATTTCCCCGGAAGTTATTGTTTGCCAACCGTACTGTGGGTCTAGCATTCGTGCACGGGCGCAGGTTCCATACGAATGACGAATCCCATTTGGTAAACATTTTTATGGTCGTTTTCTCTCTCTCTCTCTCTCTCTCTCTCTCTCTCTCTCTTCATACCTTCACCAGATTGTCTGACTCGGATCAGCCGGGTCTTCAACAACGACCAACTGGAATTTCGTGACCGTCTTTTACTGCTTTTTTGTCAAAAGACTAACACTAGAAATCATAACAATAGGTTTTTTTGAGAGTCAGTTTGTTGTTTTTGTTTTGAAATTTCCTCGTCGTAGAATTTATGAACTTCACAGTTAGCCATCTGCGTCGTCGATTTGTATCTCTCATAGGTATATCGTCATAGTAACCGGCATTCAGAGAACCAATGCAAAGTGACATACATGTACAATAACTATTTGGTAAAAACACATTATTTCTGCGTTGGGAAGGGGAGTTTGATTAAATGGCGCATAAAAGGGTGAAGAAAAACTGTTCGTTCCAGTTTATGCCTTCTCTAGACGTGCATATCATTCGCATGTTTCGAGAAGTAAATCGGAGTGTGAGTTCATTATTCCGCTCAGTTAGAATGCTTTTTTCCTGTGTCAATATTTCTTCAGACACGACGCATCATCTGACCGTTCTCGAACCCGTTGTGACTCATCTATCTTCGTTTCATTTTTCCGAATAATTTTGTATCGAATACAGTGGCTTATCGTTAGAAAAATCAAATCCGACGATGACTGCCCAAGTCAGCCGTTACCAGAGGAGTGGGAAAAAGATATGAAATAGGGGAGAAAAAGAGAAAAACGTGATTTAAACCGTTTCGACGCTCAGGCTGCTATTTATGCTTATTGCTCCATTCTGTGGAATGATAACGCCCTCGTCGAACCCATGACCAACTTTATCGGTAATCCATTGACTTCCAATCTAGAAACCGGACTGGTAGCACACAAAGCTTGTGTGGCTTCAAATAATCTCCCAGTCCGATTGACCGGTGGTGTGCACATGAATGGGATCGGTAATCAGGCGCCACCGTTACCACCCCAGGGCACGAATAGCACATGGCGTGGTCGTCGTTCCCATTTGACCGCAAGCAGTATTCCCTCCACACCGGTCGCTACAGCGCTGGTTCGTGGTTCCAGTTCCGCGTCCACATTGAGCTCAATGCTCTCCCATTCCGATTCATTCGATTTTTCACAAATTACTGATGCAATGTCTTCCGTGAATCAGTGGTTGGCCACCGACCCTGCTCAGCCGACCGCACACCGCTATCGCCGAATCTCGTCCGGACTGAGTGCCACAGTGGGGCACACGCATTCACATCTGGTCGTTTTGGCTCGTCGATACTATCGCGGAGAACCGGGACCACCGTTCGGCGGACCGCCACTCTTCCTTGTCCCTGGTGACGCGGTTGAACTAATCAACTGGGCAGAAGATATAATCTGGTGGAAGGTATGTTATTTCTCTTGGTTTTACAGTCAAATGTCTAACCATCATTAAGCTCTCCATTGAAGGTTCTGTGAAATGGTAGTGAACATGGTTTGCCAAACGGGATTTTTTTATTGATATGTCATGTGAGGCGCATTAGATATCCTGGACGAGGTTCGCTCACTTACTGCTAAATCACCACACGATATGGCTATTTGTCGTGACGAGAGATATTCTTTTTTCGTACACCATCTATCTGATACCATTATTTACAGTTATACCTTACTTTTGATTTCCGTGTTTGGATAGCAAATAGGACCATCACCCTCGGTTCATGATTGTTGAAACTAAGCTGATCTGATTGAAGTGCATTCGAAAATGCCACCTTATTCTTGGTTCCAGCTCATTCTCTTTTCGTGTAAAATCTTCGAGGGACGTGCGTGTGTCTCTGTTTGTTTGATTCCTAACCCGTCTGATCTGTTTGTTGTTGTTTTTTTCTTCATTGTTTCAGTGTGTGTGTTTGTGTGACTTTCGAATTCAATCCTTCAACCCGTCTTATCTAGTCTCAAGCTTAGGTGCTCGGTGATATTTCTAGGCATGAATTGTGCAGTTCTTCGAAGATTGGGTTCTTTTTTAAAGAAAGGAATCCTAATTGGACCGTTGCTCTTTAGAATCCTCCTTTCGTAAATGCCACAACTTTTTTGACATTCCTCTTTTATAAGTTCGACCCTAACCAAGCTGGTAGGTATCATGTAACAATGTGTATCAGGTAGAGTTGCAAAATGTCTCGATTCTCGCTTTGCTACTTATTTCATTTAATATAATACATCAAGGCTGTAACGTATCTGGAAAGGTAACACCGCCAATTGGAGTCTCCTGAAGGGGGAGTTAATCGGTAGTGTTGAGGCTCGAACCCGGGACTCCAAACGTTTTCCGATAATGAACGTGGAACCACTGCCGGTGAAACACATGTATGAGCTAGGAAGATAAATTATGGCCGGTGGTAGTGGTCGTGTGGTTCAAGGTGTGTATCGCCTTCGGAGTATAAGGTTAAAAAACACCACCGCCACCGGTCCAATTGGGGGTAGACAGCGATCGATTATTGCTCGGATGAACGTCACGCCTGTGGTTCTCTGTCGATCCAAGTCTTGGGAACAGATTGCCGGTCATCCCCGAAGGAACGATAGGTCTTTGAGGCTGTTAGGTGTGTCCGTTCCACTGGTATCAGCCCATATTAGATTGAGTGACCAGAACATGTTCGAGCGCGTGAATCAGTCGTGCTAGAATTGCTCTGAATCGAATCTTTCCTCATCTCCGATCTCGGTACACACACGTATCTCGTGTTAGTTTATAGCATAGTCGCTATCTGCCTGTCTCACTGTAGCTGTACTTGGGCGAAACTCTCTGTACATTTTGCAGTTATCAATTTTCCAGTGAAAAAAATTCTTCCGCATTTATTCCGAAACGTTTTAGTGAAAACAATGGTACTGTTTGTTTGTCCGCATTCCCGACCCAGTGATTCCGTGCCAATAAGATTTGTGGATTATTTCCATCGCATCGTTTTTTGTTGTTGATGAAATACTTCGTTGTTCTTCGGCGTTTTGTTGGTTAGTACACTTGGTGATTCAATGCCCCATCTGTGCTTCCCGGTCCCGAAGTGTGCCTTGTTCGTTGAGACCATCATCAGTGGTCGGCACTGATCTTCCTGTAGATTTCTGAATTACCCTCGGATGCCGCACAAAAGATTTTCTGGTGGATAATGAAAACCGAACGAACTTATTCATCCACATGACGTCCACATCGCAGCCCGAATTTCTCTTCTCACAACTTCCGGTCTGCACATTGTTTAATATGACTTGCTTCTTCTCTTGATCATGCTCCAAGTTATTGTCTGTTTGGTGGCTTTATTCGGATGGGTAAATCCACCACTTACCCGTAATTTTACTCTAGTTATTTACCCAGCAACTTCACCGGGAAAACATTCCACCGTGAGAGTGGCTTCGATTGCGCCTATACCTAAGCAAGGCACTTCCAAGTACCTGCGTTTATCTTGCACATCTGCTCTCTGAAAGGTATTAAAAAAATCCTCTAAAGCAGAGGATGATATCTCAACTAAACGTACTCGGTCCTCACCAGTTTGTTTATCGCCACTCACGTTCTACCCTGCATGTCATCACCTGTTCGACCCATTAGTTTCTTACTTTACTTTACCGCAGCTAGCTCCTTGGAGAGGACAAGCCCGCATCATAATGACATGATTGTGAAGTTTCTTAGGTGTTTGGTACAATAGACGTCGCTCGGCTTCTTTTCGAGGGTGCACCTCTAGAGTTTTTACAACCAATTGTGGGCTGCAAAGCAGCAGCGTGTTGATGCACGGTTCCTCCCTCGGACCTCATTCGCCATTCGATTGAATTAAATCCAATGCCAGGGGTTCATGCATCCTTGTTGGTCCAGCTGATCTCCTTCACAGGCTTTGGACTATACAGTAAATGTCGTCCGCCCACTCAGAGGTAACTGTCTTCGCATGCCAAACACCGTCTCACCGAGGTTTTTGTACTTCAACTATCCTCAGCTTGACTTAGCTCGCCTGCTGAGCAATTTACCAGGGTATAGCCGCTGGTATATGTTCCAACTTCGTGGATCCACAGATGAGAGCAGGACACGGTAATCTACCAACTCAGAGGTGCTACTCCTGCCGGACACCCCATACGCCTTATTTCCTGTCATCTGCCAGTTGGGAAGAGTATAGTCGTCAGAATCTTCTTAGGTTACAGTGACGCTCTCACCTGTGTCGAAGGGGGAAAATTATTCCGCATTATTGCTGCAGGGGGTGTTCAACCTTCGGCTGTTTGCTTTATTGACCGATTAATTTGCAGATCAACATCAGTTTGCGTACCGCTGTGACAAGGCTTCCTTCCTCGCACCTCGGGTGTTGGGCGTCCTATGAGATACCATCTTATCACAGATTTTCCTTTGTACGTACCTTTTATCTGTCACGTTCTCTTTAAATTACCCTTTCTCTTAAAAATGCGTACGGTGAAATCATTAATATATTTGATCCCCAAAGACTGTGTGCCTCCTATTCTGCAGCAAGGTGTCTCGGACACAGCCAAGTGTTCTTCACACCATAACTTGGCTGTTAACTCTCCCAAATATCCTAATTTATGTTCTTCTCTTCTTATGAGTGACAGCTACGCCGACATCTTAGAATCCACTCCCTGTGGCCATGCGAATGGAACAGACATGGCCCGAACGATACCAATAAAGTACCCTAGCCTAATCGTGACACGGAAATGTCGTCATATTGCTTGAATTTTCTGTCCATACAAATAGTAGAACTATTAGCGCGAGTTTTTTATATAGATTAGGAGGCTAACCTTCTGTTTATTAAATTTTAAAATGTTCTGCATCTCGCTGTTGGTAATTAAACGTTTGGTGTACGTATGCATTTTGCCACTTTAGCTTTATGGATACCTTGTTATCTTTTCCCGTCTACTTGTAAAGGACTTCAGAATTAAGTCCAAATCTCGCAAGCACATTTCCGTATACAGTGGCGCACGGTGCGAACACCTTTTTACTTATATGAAGTCATGCCGTCCCCACGTATGCCACACACTATCTCGAAAGGCATTAACCAGCAACACCGCGCGCATCTTCCTCACTGTGACCTCGTCAAATGCGTTTCTAATTGATCTAGTCGTCGAAATGCAAAAGCACTCATTTGCTCGCACAAAAGCGTACAAATGTTGTTCTCTGGTACCCTGTTTTGTGAGGTTCGTTAATAACCCATCAAACAACTTTCGTGCTAAAAAGTCATACTTCCTTGTCTCGGTAAAGTTGGTACTGTATGAGTAGTTGGAGATTAGATTCTACGTAATGAGATTCATTTGGTAATCAAGCTTTGTAGGTTGTTTCACGGAACGCCTTCGTTGGACTTGGGCCCCCACGGAGGAGCCATCCATCATAGGAGCCGCCCGCTACGCAAGAAATACTCTTCTATCATTCAAACCCAGTGCTATATCATGTGGTATATACGTTCCATAAACCGTTAAGAACCAGCCTGGGTAGCCTTGTGGTTAAGATGTTCGATTCACAATCGTTCACCCCTGGTTCGAGTCATAGTTGGGGCTCGTTGGATGTGCACTACTGATGATTCCTAACGAGGATGCTGATAGGAAGTAATCCGCTGTCGTCCGGATCGTCACCACGCGTAACGTACTGGGACCCTATGTGGTTTTCCATCCCAAGTTTCGGGGTCTGATTGCCGGTTATCCCTAATCCTGCAGTGGGCCTTTATGGCTTTGGGCTGTATGCCCCTTCCATTGCAGTCATGCGCAACCACGTAATAAAAAAGGACGAAACAGCTGTACAGTGTTTCTGTGGTTTCCAATGGTTTGAACTTTCACACTACATGATGAATCTCATATTGCGTTATTGTGTTCCAGCTGAACATTCAGCTCTCAGGCTGCATAAAGCATTTGCTCGACTTGGCCCGTTCTCCATCTGTACACAAGTGTGTTTCAATACATGTTTCCAACGGCTGGCACGTTCAACCTAGATGCACGATCGTTTCTCCCCCCTGCAATTTAACAGTGCTTAGGAGCGTATGAGAATTGCCTGCATACTAATGGGAATATTGAATAATCACTCTCTTCCCTTTCTCATCACTACTATTCAGGGACGCTGCAATGGTGCCGAAGGTTGGTTTCCCTCTCCCGCTGTCGATCGCGCTTCGGCTCGGTTAAATCGCGTACGTTCCAAGCACTCAGTCATTTGAGTCCTTTTTTCTTGCAGCCGCATTTATTTCGTTCTCTCATCTCGTCTGTACTGTCGCATCAGGTCAGTTTCCTCCGTATGAAGGTGGAACTATAGTTGTTTTCTCATACTCTCACAGTAGTAAGTAGCCCATTGATGATTCTCGAGCGGTACAATGACCTTCAAAAGGGGTTATTATTAAATCGGGCGGACGAAGTTCAAACCCTGTTAGTGACCGTTGATGGTTGAGTCGTTTAGAGCGCTTGCTTATCCCCTCGGAAGTCAGAGGTTTGAAGCTCATCACCGACACCGATCACATTGGTGGTCGATACTAATCCACTGTCGTCCGGCCCATTATCACACGTGACTTGTTGGGACCTAATGTGATTCTCCACTCTATGTCTCATGATCTTGTTGGCAGTTATCTCCAATTGTGTAATGGGTGTTTGAGACTATGCGGTACACTCCTTTCACTGCACTCATGCAAATGCTTGTAATTAAACAAATAAAACGAGACAAATCCACGATCGCGCAGCTCACCACCAAATCTGATCTAATATATATATATATATATATATATATAATGGTTGTACCTGTTCATCCTATATCTGAAGGTCGCTAGGTGTTTCCTTTCATCCGCAATCCAGTGGAACCTTGAGGCTTTCGAACATTCCTTTTACTATTGCACTCGTGCGTACGGATGGACACAAATTGAAACAATACCAAAGAGGTAAACGTAGCAACCGACAACGGGATCTACCACGTTCATTTTGTCGGTCCGAAACCTTTTGACTAGAGATTAAATGTGGATACCTGCATGAGGATGTCATTATTAGTACTGGCTGGTTTACAGTGCTGGTAACCTTTATTTTTAGATTTCCACCCGTGTGTGGGCTTTTTCCACCCAGGAGCAACCGTATTTCCTCATCGATAAGCAATTGTTTCCGTGCATTCGTTTATTCAGCTGTCCGTTCAAATCAAGCATTTTTTTTCAGGGCTCTCTGTGGAATGTAGCTGCCACACAAGATCTGCCTATCCCACGCAGTTGTTTCAAGCTGAGTTCGTGCTTTTTATAAATTTTTCTCGAATGACACGATATCCAACTCTGATTTGCTTTTGTACACGTGCCCACTGTTTGTCATTGCACAAACAAGCCCTTTTGAGGTGGACAAATGTCTCCCGAGTGGATTCCCTCGTCGGAACTGTTGACAGATGTGACATTGCTGAATTTACTTCTCCGTTTGATGAGTGGAGTTCAAAACGTAGCAATTGCATTCGACTAGTCGATAACCAAATAAATATTATTTTTTAAATAATTTCGTCTCTGTATAGTGGAGAATGTTATGCTTTTCTGATCCCAACATTCCACAGGGGTCTTGAAACGTGTGGTATTTTTGATTGTCAAGGCCGATCGACGGTCGGTGTCGACGGCTTTTTAGCCGTAACAAGCGATCACTATCTACGGCAATAGCTCGCACCGGAATAGCCTAGATGATTGTCATTGCTATATCACATCATGCAGTTTGAAACCTTAAATCCAAGCAGTTCGGCGGTTTGACATGGGATGCAAAATTCTTTGTGATTAGTTACCTAACCTCGAGGAATCTTTGTCATAGTCCGTCTTTGCTCAGTTTTGACGCATGATAAGAAGTATAAACAGGGCAGTAATATGAGCCACATCTACCGTAAACCCCTTTTGCTCTAGCAGTAATAAGTGTAAAATCGATCACACGGTTAACCTTCGTTCCCGAAATGACCAGGGGTGCTCGAATGGTGGAACTGTTAAATTTCCACGTACGTGGGTGGTCAAAAGGTTATCGTCGTGCAAGTCAGACCTGAGGGTCCTGGGTTCGGATCATTTTGCCGCTTATCACCGCCCTCCTCCCCATTCGACACCTGTCCGATGGCCACTGCCCTCTTCCCGTAATATTGCTCGTATAGCAAACAAAACAGACGAAATTATTTTTTGAATTTTATTCAATATTTCACTAGTGACAGGCTCGTTGCCCGTTGCCCAATCTGTTGGGATTTAATATGGTTCTCCAACTTAAATCGTTCCGGGTTATGTTCGCTGGTGGTTACGGTTGTACCCTCCCCCCACTGCCCAACACTGCATAAACGTGGGATAAGAAAGAGAAGGGACCTGTGATTACTGATGTAACTCGTCGAACCGATAGTGGTCAAGTGGTTTAGAGCATTTGCCTACCACCTGAGAGGTTCAGAGCCCACCACCGACACTGGTCATTATGTTGGTGCACTGTAATCCGGCTTTTCATCACACCTGACTTATTGGGACCTTATATGGTTGTACACTCCAAGTCTCAGGAAATATTTTCACTTCAAAATAAAACTGGATGCAGACTGGGTATTATCACATTATATGACTGATATCACAGCACCATTGTGGACAGGCCACTCAAAACACCAAGGTTTTTTTTTCATTTGATGCGTATCTTACCTCTGGACTCTGTCTATTCCTGCGCCCACCTACGTGGACGCCTGATCCATACATTATAACAGTGTGGTTGAACATCAATCTGAACCAATTTGATAGGACTTGTTGACATTTTTTACGGCGTATGACCGTACTGTGTTAGGTTGAAGCTCAGTATCGAATATGCGCTTTCTTGGTCCTTCATTGCCGGAAAAACGGATAGATTCTGCAAATCCCCCCCCCTCGGTCTTGTTTATCGTCCATCAAATTCTGCCAGTTCGTTTTAGCTTCCTGGCTTCACAGAATGATCCTCATTGTTAGGCTTTTTCCTAACTGGTCAGTTCACAAAACCACCATTTATCTAAATCTCATGGATCATCCTACTTCATCTATTTGGTTTACTCATCCAAAAATTTTTTGGACTAATAATAAGATGGACAAAACTCAGAGGAAGAAAATAGCGCTCCAAATTACCACAAATTCTTTTGCGTTCTTCCCCCAAATTGGATTTTGTGATAGCTTTCAGAGACTTAAAAATTTCCTTGCAACTCATCCACATCTCTTGACTCGTGCATTTGGAAATTCCTCTTTGATTTATTCCATCACATGGGGACATTGATTTTAATGTACGGCTTCCTGCATTTGAAAGAAATCCTTTCATGGCTTTTGCACTCACAGTTGGATGATTTATAGAGCTCTTATCTTTCTTTTCGAAGTTCGTTTCATGTCATCATGTGCCCCATTTCCCGTATTCACTTTTTTCTCGCTCATAAAGCAATTAAGGATGCCAGTCCATTGCTACCACGTATTTCTCGCAATTCGTGGAACCTCGTCTGACGGATCACTTGTCACTGTCCATCCATCGTATCCGTTTAATACTGTTCAGCGCGTGCCATTGATTCACCTCGCATGCAATGTTCTCGTTCACGACGGTTTGTCTGACTTGACTTATTCGTTTTTCCTTCTTGATTCACTCAAATCGTTATACGCGTTTCACGGCTAGTTTCATTCATTTAGACAAAAACATCACAAATTCATGAACCCTTGGTTAAATGAGAGACTGAAGGTAGAACAAAAGAATAATTCTTTCATGACTACTAATAAGTATAAGAAGGCTTGACACCATACCAAGAAGAGCCAAACGTGCATTCTGGGGATAGAGTGTGGATTACGCTGAATCCGACGTTTGGAGCGGCATCGCACATGTATTCCCAGTAGGTGACGCATGATATCGAGCTGAGTGACTGCAAAGCGCTGTCATTCATTTAAGCAAGTTAGAGAGACCAAGGATTAATCCAGATAGATGCAGTAAGAACAAAAAGTTTCCAGTATTCAAATGATATCTGCGCGTCTTATCGGTCGCCAGCACCTCGGCTTAGTGTGACTGTACAGTGGAGTATTATGTATTTTCTAGATCGAAGTATGCGTGAATAAATGGAGGCAATTTAGTTTCAGTTCATTCAACCATTGACCTCGTACTTCCATGCTCTGGTTTTGGGTTGCTACCTTCAAGCATCGTCCAGTAAAGGGAGAAAAGAATGGAAGCATAGTGATAAAGGTCCAAAAAGTCAAAGAACCAAGCGGACGTAACGAAGACAAAGAGGGAGTCCAAAAGCAACTGCGCAACTGCCCGCAACACCTAGCCATATCACCTAATGTCTCCAACCATTTAGTAAGCAGATCACGTGGACCCCAACCTGAGAGTCTAACACGTCCTACTCGGCCAAGTCCACTGGTCAAGGTTTTCATATCTTTTTGCCATGTCTTGGACTGACCACCTCGACCTACCTTCCAGTCACCGCCTACCCCAGACAACATCGTACGCTGAGGAAGTGTATTGATGAGCATGCGTAACACATGTCCCAACCACTTTAACCTGTTTAGATTCATCACTTGATCAAGAGACTGACCTCTGGTTCCCAACACCTTACGCTAAGCCTCAGCATTGCTGATACGGTGTTCCCACCATACTCGGGCAACGCTACGCAGACATCGATGCTCGAACACCGACAGTCTTCGCCTATCTTATACCCTCAATGGTCATGTTTCTGAGCCGTGTAAAAGAACGGACCTAACCGCTGCATTGTACACTCTACCCTTAACAGACAATGGGATGTCACGCCGACACCACAGATGATGGAGGTTGGTAAAAGCCAAACGTGCCTTCTGTGAACGCGATGACACTTCATCCGTTATCAGTCCACCTGGTGAGATGTTACTTCCAAAGTAACAAAATATATCCACTGCAGCTAGTGTTTCCCTTGCCAACACAAGTTTTGGTGTTGAGCCAACCCAGTCGTGCAACAGCATTTTAAACTCAGAAGGTGCAAAACGCATCCCGAACATTGCTACACTGCTGTTAAGGCTATCTAAAAGAGCTTGCAATTTACCTGGATCTTCACTCAGAAGAACAATATCGTCCGTATATTCCAAATCAGACGGTTTACTGTCTGAGCAAAGATCGATGCCGCTATTCTCACACGAGAATGAGGCTATCTCAAGAATCAATTCAGTTACACAATTGAAGAGGAAGGGCAAAAGAGAGCAACCCTAACGAACACCACTTTCCGTGGTGAACTCAGGCGAAAGATTGTCGGGAGCACGAACTCGGCTTCGGTTGTTCCTACACAAGCATTGGAAAAGAGAGATAAACTTCTCCGGCACACCCTTCAATGAGAGGCAGCGCCACAGAACTGTGTGGTCGACTGAGTTGAACGCCGCTTTCAGGTCAAGAAAGACAGAGATTGTGGGCCTATGGAAGAGGTGTGTCTGTGCTCTAAGGTTTGTCGAAGAGTAAAGATGTGGTCGGTACAACCCTATCCGGGTCGGAAACCGGCTTGATTCTCACGCGTACGCATTTCGCGGACACTGGATAATCGGCGGAGAATCAGACCGGTGAGTAGTTTGGATGCGATACTTACCAAGCTGATTCCTTTGTGGTTTTCACAAGAGGACCTGTCACCTTTCTCGTAAATTGACATAATCACCGATTTACACCATTCCCTGGGAATCTGCTCACTATCCCAAATAATACGGAGGAGTTTTGCTAACACCGAAGCCAAAGCTTCGCCTCCATCCTTGAAAAAAAGATGGAGACAACCCATCCGGTCCAGCGGCTTTGTACCTTTTCAAGTAACCTCTCTCCCACACATCCATCTCTGATCGAGGAGTGATATCCACCTGCTTCGTTTCTCTGGCAGGTATATTTGAAAGGTCCGGCGTTGAGGTGGACCAACTGAATTGCTTCTTAAAGTGCTCCGCCCAACACCCAAGACGACGTTCCTGAGAGTGAGTCAGTGAGCCGTCGGATTCCTTAATTAACTCACTTACACCAGGCTTTCGTGGACCGGTACCTCTAATCAAACGGAAAAGGTTGCGAGTATTGCCGACAGACTCAGCCTTTTCCATTTCCTTACATTTCGCAATCCACCACTACTCACGGTCATTTCTCAGGCTCCTAGTTAGTTGGCGTCTCAGGGTTTGCGCACTTCATTGAATGTGGCATCCGGAGGGACGAATCTGTGAGCATCCAATGGAGTAGCTGATGTCGAAGATATCCGGGTGGCATTCGAAGCGGCATATAAGGCTTCTTTGGTCCGTTGCCAGCGTTCATTTGGGTCCTGAACATCTGGCTGCATCGATAACTGTGTGGACAGCTCCGTCTGGAAACTGTGTCGCTAGTTATCGTCTGAAAGCAACTGCGCGGGACAAGTGGCAGTTAGATCTCCGTCGATCAGACTGTAAGACCTTGTTTCCCGAGATTCCCATCCATCGCCTTTGTTTGATAGAATTTCCGGACAAAATGTAGCGGAAATGCAATAGGATATTCCCATCCGTTGTTCGCAGATGCCCGGAATGCTTCATTAGGACCTTGATTCATTTGGAGAACAATAGGCCCATGACAGCGGAAGCAGTTCAGCCCCTGTCGCGCGTATACCTTTTTCTGAGAAGGCTTCAGCAATGCTAAGCAACTATGAACGGTTCACAGTTTCGGAATTCTCATACACCTTCATTCAGCTTTTATGTGTATTGACGATTTCCCGCGCATTTGAGTGAAATTTCCCTCATATAAGTACCAAGCACTTGTTCAGATTGTTCATTAAAACAATAAATATCACATCACCCACACTAGTTGTTACGTTTAATCTGCTTCTTTGTCAGGAAGTCAATTTTTGGCTTTTAAGTACCACTTTATCCCCCAAAACAGTTTTACACTTTCTAAGGTTTTCTACTTGTCTCTAAACTTTACTGTCTAATCATTTTCACCGTTAATCACTTGAAGGATCATCGCTGGGGATATATAGATTATTCTCGCGTTCGTCTTCATATGAGATTACCTTATATTTCATACATGCATGTGATTACAGAGAATGGTACGACTCTGTTAATCACCAGGATCCACTGTACTGTTCAAGTGCTAATGAATCACTTAAGCTGTGATAATGAGCCGGGTCGCAACTGGACCGTCTTTCGATTGGTGTTATATGAATTACGGTATGCACGGTACCTACTCGCAAGCATACACCACCACCACCCTATCGCTCTCAGTTTCGTTCTGTAATGCTATGCTCATCCAGGCACCCTTAGTCAGAAACCGTGCAGTGCTTGTCTAGAATCTCTCCGCGGACAAGTCGTCTCGGTGCTCAATAGAAGATATGTTTTCTCCGTAACGCTTCATACATCATGTTCAAATTCACGTGGTTTAATATGCACTTTCTGTGATATAACTTTGCTGTAAAACCTGTGCTCAGTTCGAACTGCTTGTACCGTTTTAATGCCTCTTCATATTCCATATCGGTAAAAAAAAATCTCACAATATTTTCTGTCACTTAACTTGCATTCACATATCAATTCACTAGGCCACATTTGCTGACATTGGTCAGTTGAACCGCCTGTCCAATCAAATAGGCCCTCCTTCACCACTGAGTCAAACCGTTACACCGACTTCACTGAACCACAGCTTGAGCATGTGCAGTCGACACAGCTTACCACCGGATTGCACCGAGGCAAATGGACTTCGATCCGAAGCGTCAAAGGACCCGTGGCTATCAACTGATGCGATACACGGGACACGAGTCGATGGCGCCCCGAGCACACCACGACATTCGCTAGACGCTAGTGACCCACTCACCGGTTATGAATGGTACGTGGATGAACTTCACTCGTGTTTGTCTTTCTCGCTACTTACGAGTATAAAACCGATCATTTTCGAGTTGTATAATCGTTTATCACTTCAGAGGCTAGAAAGTCTCCCCCTACTGCCGGTCGTGTCGATGGTAGACAGCAGTCCACTCTCACCCGGCTGATTACCACGCCTGATCTATTGTGGATATCAACTCCAATTCTGACGGTCATGGGTGTTGGTCATCTTTTGTGGTCCAGCGGGCTTTTAAGATCATGTGGTGCTCCACTCCCACCACACTCATGTGCAACCATAGAATAAAAAGTGAAATATCTATGTCAATGGTGTTTGCTGCGACCTACTTTTCCACCAGACATAAAATGACCTACAGTAAAAGGGATAAGCATCATATTCTGAGAAAGTACGATAAGAGTTTTGGGGAAAACGTTCAGAAGCAAATTATTTATACCTTTTTGAAGAGAGAAAGATTTTAGGTGGATGAATAAATTGAAGGTGAGGATTTTCTAAAGTTTTCACAGTTCGAGGGAAGACCGAAGTGTAGAAGGTTGAGGCTCGACACTTGAGGATGGAGTCCTGGTTAGTTTGATTGTCTGTCTGCGTACATGAGCGACCTTGAAAGATCACGGGAAGGAAAATGTAGAAGCAAACTCAAAGGAAATAAAACAAAATTACGACGATATGTGAGGGAAAGAAAAGCCACTGACGAACGATGCTCCAGCGACCGCAAACTGGGTGGTAAAGTTAGCCATCCGTCAAATAAATGTTCTTTCTTTTTACCCGTTCCATGATAAATAAAATAGAGGATAACGAGAGTAAAGAATTTCTCCCCGTGCGTGGATGTAGTATCCCATTATGGGACAAATTTGAGTTTTGAAGCGTTGAAGAACGTGTACAGGAATGAAGAATCCTATGGCACACAGAGGATAACCAGTATTGTGCACAGGACGAGAAGTATGATCAGATATGTAATAATACAAGAAAGACGTTGCTCGGTGGAGGAAGCAAGCTTATTTAACCAACGAGAACCTAGTAAAAATTCAAATGGAGACGAAAAGCATGTTCTTGAAGGATATGAAGAGAGGAAGACATAGAACCGTCGAAGAAAGCGACTCACGAAGGCCAAATTGGGAAAACGTCGGAGGTCAGATCCGAACTATGTGACCAGACCACGACATGGTCAGTGCTGGTGGTGACATGGTGGGAGTTGACACTGTTGGGGAAAGCGTGAATAGGATCATAAATAATGAATAAGATGTCCTTCATAGAAAGCAGGGAGTGAGCAAAAGCACGTCTATGGTCAGATTAACATGTGTGTTCCTTTGTTCCTTGCTGAGTCCGATGAAAGTGCAGATCCCAACACTACAGAAATTCAGTACACTATCGGGAGAACCAGTGATCTTGACTCTGAAACCTGGAGTAACGGTGGATAATATAAGCGTTATCGGGACAATCGTCTAGTGAGTTAGGCTGCGGCAGAGATATTAGTGGCTGGAATTGCTTCAGTCTTCATTCTGGTGTCTTACAGGATGAACACCAACTACACTACGGGATTATAAATCGGTGCCTCTGACACAATCTTAAAACGTCGGTGCTTTCGAAACACTGCTCAAATTTGTTGAGTACACTCTCTCTGGAGTGTTGATGTTGGTGTAGGAGTCAAGGCACAGGGTCAAACACTGAAGCTCGTTAGGCTACGGTGGTCGACATGTGTAACGAATTCCCCTGAGTTTATTTCCTTCACTGAGGTAAGCTAGTGTCATTTGAAAAATAGACAGACGTGCCCGGTCCAAAATACCAAAAAAGTTAAACTCCTGGAATGCTTTTGGTGATGGAGAACCTGGTATGCTTCCCGCGTATACTTCATGAGTACTTCCCACTCCATAATCTGAGGTGTCACTAACACAATTCAGTATGTGTTTCTTGTATCAAAATTACTTTTTCATTACCTTGTCGCGTAGTACATCTTTCTCCTCATCGTTTACATATGCTAACAAACAGAAAGCAACCCAAATCGCACGGTTAGTGGTCGTTCAGTGCGCCAACTGAAACTGGGATCTACCTTTTTACTACATTTTCCGGTTGATGCATATTTCATAGGTCGCAAGATATAAACATTTTGGGGTAATCTCGTGGACTGCGAATATAAGCATGTTGGTAGGTATATGGTACGGTAGGAAGAGGGTGCAGCAGTGAGATAAGCTGGATTAGGGACTCACACGTATATATTTATTTTCCACACCCGCCTGACTTCAGACTGTGTGCCAAACAAAACATGGTATATTCTGGGAGGAGGGGGTAGACAGTCCGAGTTCATGATTTGTTAATTTGCGTGATACTGCCAGGTTGCCCAAGCCAAAGCAGGTGGTTTTTTAGGGGCCCACAATCGGAGCCTTTAGCTAGCCAAAGCTTAACCCGCAAGGCAGCGGGACGATACGTGGGGTCCGTAACCTACTGGGGACCCGGTGGCTGATTGCTCAGTTCATATGCCCTTCGGATGAGGCCAGACATCCTGGGTGCCCGGTGCACCTCTCGGCCACAGATGCCGGTGAGCGTACAGTTGTACGCCTCCTTCGCCATCCATGGTTGGTTTGAAATCAGGGTTTGGCCATCTCTCCTAGGCTGACTTTCAGTCGGCTAACCCGATCGAGAGCGCTGGGCATTCGCTTTCGTTTTCTCACTTTAGTGGGAACACCTCTACCATGAAAAGGCAGTGAGTAGGACTTCCTCAAAAGAGGCTGTGTTAGACGCATGATCACTTGGGAGCATTTCAAGAGGCATTCAAGACGAGTAGCCTACTCGGATCCTGAGACACCCACCCCCGATCTTACGGTTCTGTGCCCGACCCCTGTCGACGCCAGTCAATTTATCTTCTTTTCCCCTCTCTGAAGACGAATAACAAACATTTCCAATTTGTGTATGGCATAATAAGATAAGTTTTACAATAGAGCGGGCTGAATTGCGTTTATTGGGGTCGTAAAACGAGGTCTATTGGGGCTAATGCCAGGGTAGACACACATTTTGAGTCGAACGATTTTGTGCTCAATGCGTCGGCCGGCACATCATGGTGAACGCTGCTTCGCTGAACGCCAATATATTCAGTATTGGATTACACAACTCTGCTCCCAAAGGTAGGTTCAGGTCAACTTTGTGACCTGATTCGTGTCGCGCAATCGAAGAAGCTAGCGGTTTAATATCATCGTGTGTAGTCCCGGTGGGTTGCGTCATTAATTTTGACAGCCATTTAGGTATATGTTCTAACACTGGTTGGGCCAATGTGTGCATCACCACAGCTGCAAGTGAAACGATGGATAATATGTGAAACATTCATCAACAAAGTGAGCGATTTTGGTCTCTCTTATAGTCAGTCGGGTGAGTAAGGATACAAGAATGACTTTTTCTTCCGGCTTTGCGTGCATACCCGGCTTTTGAACAGCCCAAACATTAGCGTTTCAGGGTTAATTTCTTCATGTAGATCTGCAACCAGAAGTGGGTAATTCAGCATACACATTGTTATCACTAGTCAGCACAGCATCTTCAAATGCATTTCCGTGATTCGATCTTTACGGCGGTGATGCGACTGACACCGGATTTCTCCCATTTTGGATTGTGTTTAGCTACTCTTTTTTGGCCCAAATCTAGCAGTTACGTGAGTTGCTTTACAGGCAAGCTGCAAATCTCAACCCTTTCCATCTAGGCAACGAGAACGCGGGGTGCATTTTGAACCTTGTCTTGTCAATCGTGTTTTTGGAATATACTAATGGCACTTTCTTTTCTAGACTCGTCTTCTACAGTGACCTTTATTTTGGTTGAACGATGTAGTGCAACTGTCCAATGCACGTGTACCGATATCACTCGAGGCGGTGACCTCTCGGGGTTACAGTGGTAGTTGTTGTTCTTTAAATCTGACTGTTTCGCCTGATGGATTGCAGCCGTTATCAACGGAAAATTCTGTTATTGAAGCTCCCCTGAGAATTTTCGTTTATTTGAAGTAGGAATGTTCACCATTGCACAACGTTGGTGAAATTCTGAAAAACAGGGAGAAACAGAGCCATTTTTAGGCGTAAATCAGTCTGTTTGTGTACTTCAACGTCTGTTGAGAAATTCATCAACTGCAACGCAAATATCTCGTCACGTTCATCTGACCTGCGTTTGTTCTCTCAATATTTTCCTCGTTCGTCTTTCTACAGTGTGGGAATGGCATCTGAACTCTGGAACCAGTTAAATTCTAGGCGGTTGTCAGCTTGTGTTTTGCTGATAGCATAACTGGCATGACGAACCGAAATTCGCCTCTAAGTATCTCCTGATTAATGTATGAATTGTAGTGGGATTGTGATCCTCATTCATCAGCCGTTAGGTTACCCGATCTAGCTTTCAGTAGCTAGCCCCGTATAAACAAGTTTATAAGAAACGTCTGCAGAATAGAACTGGTAACGCATACACTCGCACAACTTTACCTGTGAATATCAATTTTCCTTCTCTCAAATTTACGGAGTGAGGTCGTTGCTTGAATGACTTCCCGATAAGTCGCGTTTGTTTCCTCCGAAAATACTACTGACTTGAAACTTGATCTTAAAAGACACCGTATAACAAGGGCGATTGACCAAATACCCGTGTTACATATGTATATATTTAAACCTCTTTATTGGGTCCCATAGCTCATCTGGTAAACTCTGCGCAAAACCATGGAGTTAATCCTGTTTAGCCGTTTACTTCAATCCCTTGGAGAATGTAAACTTTCTTCATTTGGACCAACTAATGCTTACTTGCCAACTTCCCCTCCCCCACTCCCAACACTCTTGCAGGTATGTTGGCGAGATGGATCGGGCTGAGGCTGTGGCCCTCCTAAGCAACTGCGAGAATGGGACCTTCCTAGTCCGCGTTTCAAAGAGCGCTGAACGATTGGGCGAATATTCACTATCAATTGTGTATGCCTATCCACGACACATTCGAATTCAGCGGTTCCCAATGCCAGATGGTTCGACTGCCGCCTTTGGGCTTTGTGAACTGGAGCAATTTCCCACAATTCCGGTAAGGGCAAAATCAACGGTGATCTCGTTCACCGCAAGTCGCGTGTGTTTCTCTTTTTTTCCTTCTCGTTCCACTGTGTTTCGTTGATTGACCCAGAGCACCATTTTCTGTTTCGAGCTGAATGACTAATTTGTCATTCCTCCTCCGTCGCATCATACGAGATGCTACAGGTTTCCTGTCATCTAGTGGCCTTTGCCGGCGGGAAACCCCGTAGTTTGTGTTGACAATTTGCACCGATTCGAGATATCCGCTGCATATCAGTTGAATCGGTTTCCGGCTCTTCGAAAGTCCTCAAGGTCTTCATATTGTTACTCTAAATCATATCTGCTTTGAAAGCTATTGCTTAACAAGCTCTAGAGATTGGGGAGGTCCTACCTCGTCAGCAGATAAGCAGTTTAAAATTCAGGGTTCAAATTGGTCTGTTTAGCCACGGATAACCAAACTAGGGTAATTCGTTAAACCGTTCTACTTTCCATCAATAGGGTTCAGAAGGGATCTCCTCTGGTTCACACTACTTAGTTTTATCTGAGGTTTTCTCCGTTATTTCTTACCCGATGTGATGTCTTTTTTTCATAATTTTCCTTTTCAGCGATCAGAAATCGTTGTTCTTTGACTGAAAGTTTTCAAATCTGTTTCTGTTAAGTATTACCGCTCAATACGAAGACAGGACGACCATGACTTTCCCACTGTGAATGTGTGCCGTCTTTTGCGTTTGCTCATTTTGCACACCCCGGAATTCTGATCTCCTTCAAAAGTCGGAGATAAATACGCGTCATCATTGTTTTGTCGTAGTATGGACCGTTTTTGATTCGTACGCGATCAATACACACGATCGCCTCGTGTCACGAGTTCGTGCGCGACCAAAGGTCAACTTACAGACTAACCGACCCTATCACTGCTCGAACATTTGTCGATTGCATTGACCGTACGCATCGTCATTGACTTGGCACTTTAGATTTCCCGTAGACATATGGTCGTTGTGCACTGCGTACTATACAACTGCTATTCAACTGCCGTTGTGCCTACTTCTGAACACAACAACCATGCGTTGCGGATATGAATGAGACAGGCTACCTAGATAACCAGCCTGGATTGCGTGGCGGGTAATAATCTTGTGTACCAGGTCCGAACTCCAGTTTGGAAATGTGGCATTTACATGGCCACTGTTTCATAAGAGGGCAAATGAAAGTTTTATAGTGTTTCCACAACTTCATAATGTTCCGTGGAACTTTTGAATGGATCCATATGTTACAAATTTTCGCTCTCGGACGCCATCCACGTTTTAGTTCGGCTTGCGATCCACTAACTGAATGTGGGGCCACATTGAGTGTCTTTCGGACATGTCACCAATGGATCCTACTGTTTACCCACCCATGCATCGGTATCTAGTATCCACCACAGTGAACTTGTAATTTGACGGTCTACGATCGTGTTTCTCTATGAGTTGGTTGATCGGCTGTGCTCGGGAACGTCTGATTATAAAATTCGTGCGGGTAAAAAATAAAGCTCCAAAGCCTTTTGTGGTGTGACACCGTAGCTCAGCATGCACTAAGAAAGATCGCGTGACGTCCATGCGTCAGTTCAACTGTCACAGAAGCCGACTATTTTAATGCTTTTATCAGTTCAACAGTTGTTGTATTTCCTCATTACAAGTGTGCACATTGGAAGGCCTACTGCACTGTTAGGAATAGTCGGCAACCAGACCCTGATACTGGGTGGAGAAATCTATAAGATCCAATCGTTGCAAACGATAGATTTACGGCATATCTGTTTGATCTGTATTCTCATAAATCATAAGCAGTGCGAACACACTGAACCCGAAATTGGGCTGAAACACGGAGTGCAGCAGTGTGTGAGTCCCCCTCGTTCACCGTTAGACCATTCCGGACCGACCGTTCATAGATTCCTTAATGAGAATATCATGCAATATCTCACCGTGGTTTCAGTATGGTTTGTGTTATCCTAACTTATTTCTTCCAGTAAGCGTGGTGTAAGGTACAGTTGAACTTATTTGATTACATACTTGGTCATGAGTGCAGTGGAAAAGGCATTTACCTCATAGCCACGAAGACTCACTCCATTGTTGGAGACCACCGGCAACCAGATCCTGACAATTGGAATGGCGAAGAACCACATAAGGTCCAAATAGGTCAGGTGTGGTAACTATCCGGACGACAGTGGGACACTGTCTACCACCAATGTAACCGGTGATGGCGGGTATTTGAACCTCGGACCTCCGAGTTAGTAAGCGAACGCTCTAGACCACTCAACCACCACCGGTCAACTTTCAACTATTCAAATTTCATATATGTCTTGCTCCGTTTTGTACTGGGCCATTCAAAACTCAGGACCTTTTTTTGTCTGCACCATTTCTTTTTGTTACGCCAATATTGCATCGCATCCTTGTTGGTTTAAAAATCGTTGTTCCCCCTTCGATCGAATCCGTATCTGTGTTCTCTCGTGTTCCTGTTAGTCGAGTGAAATATAACCATTCGTTCTGTGATGGATAAAAGCGGAATGATTCTTTTTTGCTTTTGTACTTCGCAAATTTGTTATCCTTAACCCGTTGGTTCGGCCGTAATTCTTTCAATGTCCCGCCTCGCCCTGGCCGCGCAAGATTGTGCTACGTGCACACGACTGTACAAAATGACGGTCCGAATCGCTAAGGCATTGATATCAGCCAAACAGCCGCTTGCGTACGTGTATCCGCCTTATACCACCCATAGGGATTCTAGATGGGTCGTTAATTATCGTCACTCCAGTTCACGCCATACCGCATTCTAAGTTCAGTCTTTTTACACTTCTACCAACCCAATTATGCACTGTCGCGTTGTGCCTGACAATAATTTCAATTCGCCATTTATGAATAAGGTTGCGGACCCATTCATACGCGTCTCTGCCGCAGACGGCAGGAGAGTGGGAACAGAAACCATTAGGTTTAATGTCACACTGTCTACTCGTTAAAATTGGCTATCGCTTTCAGCCGAGATCGCGTGCTCCTGTGTAGTTCTGTATCTGTCATCCTATGGTCTTCTCTCGCTCAATTGTCGTTGGTGGAGATGGTTACGCTTGCAAAAACTTACGAAGGCTATACAAATAATGGTTTGCGTATTTGTTGCCAATATTTCTCATTACACGTAAAGTGAACTGCAGTATAAAAAGGTAAACCCCATTATCAAAAGAAATACTGTGAAGAGGGAACATTCACGCAAGATTTTCGTTTAGTGATCCTGTTTTTAAAGAGTGGGAGGACAGAAAGAGGACGGATATTCCGCATTTAAATCGGTCCCGGGGGAAAAAGAAGATTGAGAGATAGAAACACTACATCTGGTGGCAGAAACTTGATAAGAATGACTAGTTGCCTGGGTACAAAAGTTATAGGAAAATAAACTGTCGAAGCAAACTCCGAAGAAGAAGAACCAAAATAGTACCAGTAGAAGAGAGACAATGCAGCAACAGCCCGATGATGGATTAGTAACTGCAGACTGGAGGTTAAAGAAGTTTCGTCAATCAACCGGACGGCCTATTGCTGATGCTGGTCAATAAGAGAAAGACAGGTATACGAAGTTCTACCCCACGTGACTAGTGTTCAGTTGGACGGATTCGAGCCTTGTAAAACAGATGTGCTAGTGTAAAGAAGCTTCTGGAACGAAATAGAAAACCAACTTCTCGCGCAGCATTAGAAGCGAGCCGAGATATGAGAAGGGATCAGGATTAAAAGAAAGTTATGGATAAACCATGAAGAGAGAAGAAATCTGCGGAATGCAGCACAATTGGATCAAAGGATAAATGTGGGGAGAATGTATATATATATATATATATATATATATATATATATATATATATACATATATATATATATATATATATATATATATATATATATAATGCTTCAGTCATGATAATAAATACTCTGAACTTTAGGTAAACCGTTGGGAGCCAGCGTGCATAATCTGGTGGTTAGGTGTTCGGCTCGCTTGTTTGCCTCGAGTTCAAATGCCACTGACGGCTCGGTGTATGCGCAGTGCAACAGATGATTCCTAGCACGCCGGGCAAACTAGATATGAGGTACTTCCGTGGCTTTCAATGGTGAGTTGAGTGTTGATGCTGTTATCAAGAATTACTTCGAAATATTCAAAACGTGAATAACCCGAACCCATCGTTCATTCCAAATTGCCCTGAGAACAGTAGCAATGTTCTCATCGATTCTCTTAGCAGCCATACCAGGCAGCTTTATCGTCAAATTTGCTTCTTTTTTTTCTCTTACTCTCTTAACAATAGTCACTTTGGTACATGTGATAACTCATCTCGTGCCTGTCTAGGGTTTCGTTTTTCAGGAACGAAAAAAACGTGGCCCGCCCGACTATTTGCTTTGCTCACTCGGAGCAAGCGAAACTAGAACTAAATCGAGCGGGCGTTCATCGGATCTGAAGTTTCGGCCGAAAATAAACTCAGATAAAGTTCATGCCGCCTTCGGGATCAGTGGTACCTTTGGTTCATTGTTCCCAGTGTTTGCATGTTGACCCCGATCGAATAATGCACTACAACATATGGGTGGTAATGCTGTAAAAGCGACGAAAGTGTCTAGTCAGTTTTCGTCTTTCTCACAGTCGTTGAGCAAACCCCATCTTCCCCCAGGTGCTTTCATAATTGTCTAAAATAGGTCTCCGTTCAGCTGTATAATATTTCCGATGCTCAACGTGAAAAATTTAAAACCATGGACTTTAAGTTCCGCCAGAATATTAGCCAACACTAGAGTTCACACCGGTCGAAAATGCATTTTTCCGCCATCTGTTTGTTGGGAACTTTCACACGGATGTTATAGTTCATCACTGTCGCACGTCTTGGCTCCCATGATACCTTCTCACTGTAATCTCATGCGAATCATTAGGAGCTTGCAATAAAGGAACGAAGACATATGGTCCCAAGTTTTCATTTCCGATTTAGGTAGTATTGCATGTGGATTACAGGATAAAAATCGTCCTGGAGACAAAACTGGTTCCGCGGTCATTGCCGCTCATCAGGCATTCGTGCCCCCATACTCCTGCCCAGTCGGCCATGTGTTTCTCCGGGGAAATTTCCTAATGTCATTCATATACAGTATCACTTATGTCGATCATCCTGATGTCGATTGGGAAAAATTTTGCGAACTACTTTTTTTGTACGAACCGACTTTTCACTTTGTTATATGACCGCGATTCATTTCTTCTCCACAGCACAGATACGTTCAGTTCGCATGTTCATGGTAATTGATGCAACAAATAACTTTCACTATTGTGTATGTAATTATTTTTTCCCCCCAATTGCAGTCCATGATCGACCATTACTCCAAGGTGTCTCTGAACCGTTGCTTCGATGAGGTTGACACCACGCTACTCTATCCCTATCAAAGATGCCCGTGTAAGTGTTTGATTGACTCATTATATCGTAGAAGTTATCTTACGTATGTTATGGAAACTGTCAGTTGTATCCGTCTTCTTCGCTCTTACTCCAATCAGCCGTTCACGTGACGCGGTTGCAACGAGAAGAGAGAAAAAACAGTTTATGCACTACGGTCGTTTTTTCCACTCTTTGTTAAAGTACAAGTACAAGTACAAGAGAGTGCGAAAGAGATAGTCACGTCAAGTGCTTTATGCGCCCCAATGTGTGAATATTCAGTCTGATGGTGAATCACTCAGCCGGAAAGACCTGTTGTACTATTAGGTTGGACCGGCATCTTTGAACCCTCGATTGAGCCAATCAAGGCTCCAGTATGTCTTTAGCGGTGAACGAAGGTGCTTGCAACTAGAGTTGATTATTTACGCTGTCATTTGACTCATATTGAGGTTCAGCACACAGTGCCGTTCACCAAATGTTCGCGGATGAATCGAATAACACGAAAAAAGCGTCTCTGATTGGGGTTTTTATCTGATTCCTACGAGACAGTTCGTTACCTGTAATCTCAGTCGGTGGCCTCATCCCCGTCAACCCCCTTATAAACCTAAATACGATATTGTCATCAAATTCCACCCCATTACCTTATGAATCACTGATCTTTCGTAATCAGGATCCCAAGGTTTGTGGTTCGTGGTGATGATGAATGTATGACGACCGACTGTCAGCGGTCAAGTTCAATTAGAATTTTGTTACCTAATTACGCCTTTGATCATATCCATTAACTTTCAATATTACCCAGATATTTTCCACCCTTTTGGTTATCACTCTCCAATAAATGTGGCAGATAATTAATAGGAAACCCTGTGACCGCTTTGGTAGCTACAAGTATTGCCAAAATCCGAATGAAATCGTAGTTTTCGAAATTGATATGTCCTCGGCATAAATTGTTACAACCTTATGTAAACTTCTTATGTCGTGTTGAAGAAAGTGTCCCAATGTATTTCACCGGCATAAAAAATATTCGCTATCACAATCATAGCTTTTATGGGGAAATTCTTGTAACTGAGCCTGTGAAACTCTCACGGTTTGCGAACTGTAAAGGCATATAATAAATCAATATATAGACTAACATTCCCAAGGGAGGCATAACGTGACATATTACCTTGCAGCAGAGTAGTCCTTCTGGATAGATTTACAGTCTGACGGACCGAGAAAATGTACTTTCTCAGTTCGCTGGTTTTTTATTGTTCATATTGTGGTAGATACAACTCTGCCAATTTCGGCAGTCATGGTTTATTCCAGCTCAATAACAACTGGCGTAATGAGTATCGAAACCTGAAAATCACCTAAACCAGTTTCATTTTTAATTTCTTATCATGGATAACGTTTTTGTGAGCCTTAAAGTTCCACTTTATAACACAGAAAGTAAATCGAAAGTCGGAACAAATCATGATGTAGTGTGAATTTCTTCGCAATCGCAACAAGTGACCTCCCCGTCGGGATTATGATGCTAGCACTTGGTCGACCAATAGATTGAGCAGCTCTTTTTGCGTCATTCTTCTTCGTAACGATGTGTAAGCATTTGCACAGAAATTCAGGGGATATATTTAGTTCTGCCTGACCGTTTGCTTCTATCAAAACCCATAAAAACTAATATCCAAGTCGACTGTGTTGGTTTTCACTCACCGCATTCGGTTGTAACACCATTTTTTACATGAATAAGGCCAACAGACGCTTACTCGTGTGCGGGACGATTCTGAGCATAATCTCTCACGGAAAAACGGAAAAATGCTACCATAACCTTATCACCCTCTTATTTACTAGCGTGTTGAAAATTTTCTGGCCTGAGTGTACATTTCTCCATCATCGCGAAAACAAACGCTTAACGGATCACGCTGGTGTGGCATTGACTTCAAGGTCATGTATTATTAAAAAAGTCAACATATTTTTCTCGCCAGCTTATCGTCAATCGTGAAATCGCTAAAAAACCACCAGATGATACGATGCTTTCTAAATATGTTGACATTACTTTCGCTAAGCTGAAATATCGCTTCCACGAAAGAAGTTTCCCGCAGGATCAATAATAATACCTTCGTGGTGAAAAACGCGACGAATTCTACGTTCATGACTTTACGAATTATTCATATTTGACCGTTCAATAGTTCTCGTCTGTGAAGCATCAGTCAAATTAATCATGTTAACCACGGTCAAGCAATTTCAACTGCGCGCAGTATATCACACAGCCAACGTGAACAGTATTCGGCTATGGAGAATTTTAAATCCTCAACTTCTGTTTGGCATTGTACAAAAAATACAAACCTAAAGCTCATAAATAAAAGAATATTTTTTTCATTTGAACTTTGATGACATTTGTATTGCACAAAATTAACAACAGAACTCCGCAGTTATAGCTGTCGTTTTTCTTCCGCACCGCTCATGAGGTCATATATCTCTTTCTGGTGTTCGCATGAATCTCGTCTTGTACCAAACGTTCATTAGAAAACAGGTGATCATTTGTAAATCCATGTTTGCTCACACTCATGTGCCCCATTCTCATTCATCTCTTTGGCCACTGTCTGAGTTCTGCATAGTATAACTTTAATGGGATGACTTCTTTTCGGGAAACCCATCAGTTCTTCTTTTTTGCCCCACAGGCATCGTACTGCAACCGGATAACGAGTAGACGTTCTTTTTTTGGTCGAAACTTCCGATTTCGTTTTGTATCTTTGTTTGTATTTTTACACTGATTTCATGCCCAGCCTGTTTGAGGCCTGACGCGGAATATTTTGACCAAAATAAGCAAATCTTTCCATCTTCCTCTCTTCGGGTTTGTTCACCTTCTGGGGTTGTTTCCCTTTTGTTCCCATCTATCATTCGTCCTTTCTTATCTTCGTTTCCCGTAGCCTCTCCACTGTTCTTTGTGCGTGCCAACTTTGATTTCCATAACAATTCAAATGCTCGACTGCTCAACCTAAAGCGGGACGATCGTGTGGCGGTTCTAAGCGTTGCTCGAGAAGATGGCGGCTGGTGGAAAGGTTGGCTGAATGGTCGGGTAAGTAATATTGCTCCACATCGACTCGCTCACTCATTCAGTCGTTTGACTGTTTGTTTTCGTCTCTCTCAGCATTTATTTAGACATGCAACGGAAGTGCACATCTTGGAATGGATAGTAATATTTTTACTATTATTTATTACGCAACGAATGTACCACATTTATGGAAGGAAGCCGTGGTTTTTAATTGGGACTGATTGTCGTGTTGGGATTCGAACTCGGGACCTCCTGACCGTTGATCTAAGTCCTAATTTACTATGAGGAGGAAAACTTTTTAGTGTGCTCCCTTGACCCCGTGCAGGGATTTTGACCAAGACGGTATCGAACTGGATGGTTGTAGTATGGAAAGTGAAAACGGTCCTCTGTCAGAAGAGTTACCGGGGCTATTGATGTGGGTTTGAATGAATTTAAGTAAGGGTTGTTTTTATGGATTGCATTCACAGTCGGATCCATTCAGATGTATCTTGTAAGAGGGATCTGTGGCGAATCTGTTTAACTATTATCTTTCAAGCTTTTCACCATCTAGTAAATGTGCTCTGTTTTCATTCAGTAGTCGCTCTTCCAAATAAGCAGCGTCTACAGTCTAAGTTATCACAGGATTAATTTGTGCCATCACAACATTTTCATGACCTTCATGGTTGCATGCCTCGTAGGCTAAGCTTGTGTGAATTTCTTCCTGTTGCAATTATCAGGTCGGGTTCTTTCCCATGTCGTTTGTCACACGGGAACTCACAGCCAATTGAGTTGCAATTACAGCACGTCTACCTGGATAAACAATCAATCTTCCAAACAACTTCTCAGATCTAGAGCGCCTCATACCCGAACTGTTGCCACTGCAGAACTCTCACCAGATAAAGTTGTTCGGGTTTCTTTGCGCCCGCACTCATTTCTTTCTTGCCCTCGATACCGTTTTAATCATTGTACCTGCCATTTGTACATTGTTCCATTTCTATCACGCTGACTTCACCCCTTCTCCATTGACTATCTTCCAGTGTTGGATCACTTTTTCCTTCGCATACCTGACTGATCACCTCGCGCTTGTACACATACATGCACACTCAAACAAACAAACAGGTCCACCCGCTGCTATCTCCGCCGGTCACTTTTGCATTTCACTGTACAGCTTGTTGGAGACGCGGGTTTCTTTCCTTTCAATTTGGAACTCCTCGCTTTCTCTGTCTGACCAGTCCGTAACCCATGCGACTGTTGGATTAGTCATCTGATCTCCATCCTACTTTCTTTTATTCTCTCCTTTTCAGTTCATCTGTGTTTCCTGCCTAACTTGGCTCTCATCTGTCACGTTTTTCGTAATATTTCCGTTCGAACTGCATTATTTATGTTTCGCCTACCTTCTCCCTCGTATGCCTCTGATTTTTGACCAATCTCTCTCTAGCAGTTAGTGGTTTGAGTTTTTCCGACACACTTGTCATTGCCATTTCCCAGTTCAACATTGGTGTTGAAATGACCAATTAGTTCAATCATGAGTTTGACTGATTCATTCTCCTTCCTCCCTGCTTATGTTCTCTCTTGTTTCGGTGACAAAGACTGTACACATGTGGAATAGGCATGGTGCGTACACGTTTTGCTTTAAAATGTTTCCGGTCCCCGGCCTCTTTCTCAGTCTTCCGTTGTATTGGCACGTATGACGCTCTCTTTCCCTCCTCGTGATCGCCCTGCTGTATTGGGATCCACACTCGACCCAAATCAGTTCGCTATGAACACAAGCAAAATAATGCCCGAAACAGATCATTCACGTTCGCACACCGGTTTTCTTTCTGCTCATCCACGGGGTACGGAAATACAAAGTACTACGTACGCCTGGTCACGAATGTGTCGTCCTCAAAATCCCAGGGCAAAGTGTCCCGTTTTAGATAGCCCCTACTCAGATGCACGTAATTAAGTAGGTTAACTAAGTTAAACAGTGTGCTGCGTTCGTTCGGTGACCCGTGCTTGGGATGTGCTAGTATTCTGTACACAGTGCCCCCGTCCCTAGAGCGAACATCTTCCGGACCGACCGATGTACAGCGAAGAGCACAACGCGTAGTTAAGACACAAAGCCAGATTATCAACACCCAACAGACTTCTAAAAGGTTCAGATGAGAATAGTGTTACTATAGCGTTTGAAACAAAATTTCATCCGCAACTTGTTTTGTCAGAAAAGAATCTTTTGTTGACTGTTTCCTGCTGTGTTCCCTCTTTCGTTACATGTTCGAATGCCGCTGAATGGATCATTTTTCACAACCAAACTTCCTGTTGGAGCTGTTCTAAGATAAAGACCAGTCTCATCCAAGTTAAAAGTGTCCTTCAAAAACTTATCTTTACAAAGCGAATCAACGCGTTTCGGTTGATTTGATTGCTCTTCATTTGTAACCTCTCGGGTCTCACCGGTCAGTAGTCTTGAGTTGGCGTTATTCGAATCTGTACGACAAGCCATTGCTCGCGCGAAAATCACTATGCTTCATATTACGAGCCACCGTTGCTTTCTCCTGTACCAGCACCCCTTTTGCTGGTGGACGATTCCCTCGAGCAGTAAAAAACCATTTGTATACAGTAATCAAGAAGTGAATGAAAATGTTTTCGCTGGTCCCAACTGGTTTTGATGCTGTCCTTATTTCTCAAAATCATTTCTCCTTGCAGTGAATTGCGATGCAATATTCTCCACAGAAACCCAATTCTTATGCAAACTAATAACCTTTACTTTATCACCCAAGGTCGAGAATGCCTTTCTCGTTGACCATCCCATCCCGATTTATGGGCGCTGATGAGCTCGTTAGCCGGTTTCGACTGCGCCCAATTGGGATATCCCAAATTGCACACGACCATCGAATTCGTTTGCGCGTTCAAATCGATATGGCTTTTGTGATCCCGAGTCGGTTTCATGAACCCCTCATAAACCAATGGGTGCCCTTTCCACTTACAATGTGCAGATCCTCCTGTTCACCATTTTCCTTGTATGGACTAATAAACTGACTTCACAAAAGTGCGGTCCAAAAAGAGTTCAGCACTGTCCGATTTATGTCAGTAGTCAAGTATCATCGATCAACCATCATAGTTCCGCGGTAGCCTGTGGTTTTGCGAGGTTAATGGCCCTGGGATCTCCCAAATATACAGCTATAATAAGCTATCGTAGTGTTTTGTCGTGCGGGCCCATTTTTAGCAGAACCGGTGGTCGGTTGCCATGGCAACCGAATGGGTATGCAGCGGCAAGGGTAGAGCTCACCTCGGAGATCCGAGGTTCGAATCCCCGCCATCACCGGTTACTTTGATGGTAGACAGTAACGTACTATCGTTTGGATCGTTACCACACGTGACCTATTGGGACCTTGTGTGATTCTTTACCACTCCAAGTCTCAGGATCTGGTTGCCGGTTATCCCCAATAGTGCAGCGGGCCTTCGTTGCTATGGCGTGAATGCCTTTTCCACTACACTCACACGCAAGCATGTAATGAAAAGTATTGTCCGAAAAATCCCACGGAACACATTGACAATAAACTACGTGGCGAACAAGCTCGTTTTCAGTTATTCGTACTCATACCAATACATATCAATATATATGATTCACAAAATAAGAGCGGAGAATGATAATCCAAATATGTCTCTGCACGTGCGTGTGTGCATGTGAAATTGATCACGGTGTGGAATGTTCAAGTGGTTGCACATGTGTTCGGGATCATGACGTGGGCCACGGAAGCTTAAGTGCTTGCACAAATTGTTTCTGAGCGCACAGGGGAGGATTGTAACCCAAGACTTGTCAAGTGTCGCATCTCAGCCACAGCCGGAGTATTCGCCTCTACAATCCTCCCCTGTGCGCTCAGAAACAATTTGTGCAAGCACTTAAGCTTCTGTGGCCCACGTCATGATCCCGAACACATGTGCAACCACTTGAACATTCCACACCGTGATCAATTTCACATGCACACACGCACGTGCAGAGACATATTTGGATTATCATTCTCCGCTCTTATTTTGTGAATCATATATATTGATATGTATTGGTATGAGTACGAATAACTGAAAACGAGCTTGTTCGCCACGTTGTTTATTCTCAATAAAAAATATGTTAGGAAAGTTGCAGTGATCGTATTAAGTCAACCCAGCGGATTTGACAGCTATGAAATCAAACGGTAAAAGTATATTTAGCAGAACCAATGATCGGTTGCCGTGGCAACCGAGTGGGTCTGAACAGAGAGCATAATCGAGAGAAGATGTGTTTACTGCCCTCCCCCGGTTAGAGGTCGAGTTCCACAAGCACCTTTATAACAGCGGATAAACGTGCATATTTTACACCAGACAGTACCAACATCACAAGTGGAGAAAAAAGATAAGCAGGTGAATACGAACTTTGGAAAATTTATTCTAAGTTGTTTCGAAGCACGCACTTTTGTAGTTTTTTTTGAATGGTAAATTTGGCGTCCAAGTGACCTGAGAGTTTTTCCAGCACCCCGCACTGCATTCACCATAATGGCTCCGATTCTGAATCACATCCTTCATTGTGTCGAACCTACAAAAATCCTCACTTCTTGAACCCCATCCGGGTAATCTCTAACTTAAGGTACAACAAATACACAAGTAAAAAAAAAATTAAAGTGTTTAGCGCAGACTGGACCGACCGTATAAGAGACGCAGTTTTTTCAACCTCTCACCTAGGTGCTCACTGCCTCACCCTGTTCGGATCGGGCCGGACGATCAACCGAGTCCATTTAGTCAGACCGCGCGCGCGTGATTCCAACCCAATCGCTCATTCGTGCAAACCGGCAGCAACCACGTCTTACGTCAGCCCGATGGACAGCCACGCTCGGAACTAGGTGATGCGGATCGTCATCGTGGTTGGGCGGACGAGTCCGGTTGATTGAATCACTAGGAATGATTCCTAGAAATATGATTTACAAAAACACCAGATTTAAGTTGTCTGTCTGTCAACGCTTTAATCACCATGGTGAACTACGAAGACAGTGCGTCTCAGCTGTCTTTTCCCTGGTTCATTAGGAATCAACATGTTCCAAATGGAACTTGAATGCTGCACGCCGGATTATGAGCCTGTTGGGCTTTCGGCTGTGGCTCTCGAAAGTTTACTTCGCATAACAATGTGTTCACTCGTCTCTAATTCGTGATGTGAACAGCTCACCATCCTGCGCTATGAACTTCTGAAATAGACGTTTTCTCAAAAATGGCATGAGAAATAAACGTTGTGGATACTTAACAAATCAATTTGGCACCATCGGATTCAATGACTATTAATTTATCAGAGGATATAAAACACAATAGCTTTTATTCGAGCTCCTGAAGAGAAAGGGCGTGATGTGCAGCTCTGCTATTTTTTTATGGAATGGTGTTTGAAATCTCCTACAGGTCACAGAAACAGAGTTGATCAAGTTTCTCAATAGTGGGGCAATTCAGGAATGCGTTGTCAAAGTACCTAACAACGTATTCGCTGTATCGTTACTTAACGATGACGTTGATATTTACTTGTCTTAGTTGAATTCAAAAAGACAGTGGAGACTATTCCATCATTAATCCGTGTTTGTGCATACGTGCTGTGGAAGGAGTACATATAGCCTCAGGGGCTCACTATTAGGGACAATCGACAGCCAGGCCCTAAGACTTGGAATGGGGAACCACCTAAGATCCCAGTAGGTCAATAGTGGTTACGTTCCCGACGCCATTAAGTTACCGTTTAGCAGGAGCCTCTGACCTCCGAGATGGTAAGCAAACACTGTAAACCACTGGACCACCACCGGTCGAATGAGGAAGTTTGGTCGCAGCCATTGCAGTAGCATAAATGCTTACTGATACGAATACGTGAATGGGAGCTACATTTTGTGGCTTTGAAGTTAGACAAACCGTTCGTAGATCAAGCCTCATGGTTCATATTCTCTGTCGTGTTCCAGCAGTTTCTTTTTAAGACTCGTCAGGCATGCGCTGATGATTTCTAACAATCATGAAATAAGGATATGCAGGTGTTGTCAGTATTCCCTGGGCATCAAGGTTTTCCGAATTAATTCATCTCCAACATACAAGGTAGCGTAATGGTAAAATTTTCTAAGCCACATGGGAAAACGGCGATAAATTCTTCCTTTTACGCAAGAAGTAAATTCCTAATCTTATTGAAATCGTGGCTGTTAGCCAGAAATTGTGAACATTACACCACTGAATCGTTCAGCGGATTGCTACTGTCAGACTATAACAAACGGTCAGATGTGTTCATGGCAATAAAATGTTCGGCCTCGTGCGAGACACTCAACAGAAAGATAGTTTTCCCAGATTAATTTCTGCTCTGATAGACTGGAAACTTATTTTCTGCACCCCGTAAACTGCGTTATTCAGGGTATTATAACCCAGAGGACACGCCTAGTAAATAGGTTGTTCATTGAATGTCACTTATTTGGTCGTCGACAATATCAACCACACATAACGGAACTGCCTATTCGCATGTTTGCTATCCACTCCATATGATGGCATTCGTATCCCAATCGAGGATGCCATCATGTGGCTTGTATGCCTTAGTCATCTTATTGCTTTCAGTCCGTGTGAAGTAATCACATTCCTGATTGACCCCAATTGGTTTTTGAGCATCAACTACTTACTTATCCAGCGAGTAGTACGCATACACCACTAGAGTATCTTTGACAATGTTGTGCGGCCAAGGCTGATCGTGATGTATTGTAGCTTATATCAACTAGCGTGATGAGTTATGCGACCAACCGGAATAGCACAATGGAATCGACCGTTGTGTTATCGCATCTTGGCACTGCCTATATTGTAACAAATACCGGACGTGACTCGAAGTTGTCACATTTATTCACGATAGTCCTGTGATTTCAACTGACTTGTGGAAAAAGTGTACACACCATGCAACTGTTTCATCCATTTTCCGCAGTTAGCAGACGTAAATTTCGGTTGACCGTTCGGAAAAATTTGTTCCCTGTTTAGTCGAAACAATGACCCCCTGTCGAGTTCGTAATTCTGTTTTCAACGCAAAGAATACGAAAGTCGGAACAGCAATTTTATATAGAAAGTTTGTCAAAGTTATCGGTTCAGGAAATGTTTAATTTGTCGTATTTCCAGGGATTTTATGGTAGAGTAATTAAAGTCACCTCACACCACCACTTTTCATGGAACCACTTGACATCCCGCTGTTGATAGTATCAATCTATACTTTGTTATTCCCGATCTGTCCACCCTTGACATTAGCTTTTATCTTTTGAACGTTCTACAGTATCTGCAATTACTGTGCCTCAAATATTATGCCATTTATTCGTACACTTTCAGTTTTCATTGTATGCTTCACCATAAATTATCCGCACTCATGTCATCATCTGAATGATGGAAGCACCGTAAAACTGATTATTCTGCCCTGCTAAGAATCTTGTGCTTCAGTGCATACCCACCAACGTCCAACTGGGACTCTAACCCAAAACTAACGGTTGTGATAGGGGCCGGGTTGGGCTGTTTCTCAACAGTTTGTTACTTGCAAGCAGTATATCATATACGGGGCCTTTAGGCCGTGTCGTCTGTATTGATCACCAGCGACAATCACGACACGACGGCGGTTCGATAGATAGCCAAGCCAGATGCGTGCTGGGTGCAACGCTCTTCCGTAGGAGTCGCACGTGTACGATCCGCAGGAATAAAGGAGGAAAACTTGATGAGCCGAAGCTCAGTAAGCATTTAAACAGGCACCAACAGTTACATCACAGAATACGGGAATGGTGGTCTGTGTCCAGGTGTTACACCCGCATAACTTAGATTTCCTGCTACTAAGTTGGTAAGCAGATGCTCCTGTGCTGGCCAATCAGGACAACGATAATAGGTGAATCGCATTGGCTCTGAGGTGTGAAGCATCATCCTTGATAGAGTATGGCCATGCAATGATCTACTGAGGCCTTTTGTGGTTTGCCACTTTAAGTCTCAGGATGATGGTTTCCGGTTTCCTTCACATGATGAATCATAAAAATACGCAATCACACACGCACTACTCACTCAGAAAACAAGCATGAACTCATTTCCCTCACTAACATTCACGGAATGAACCATAATATTGATTCGGTGCATCGATTTTTCCAATCTTCCTCTTCTCTTGCCCTATTTTTAACCGAATCTCAAATCTCTCCTTCATCAGACTCTACCCACCTCCAGTTTCCCATCCATACTTTTTACCTCTCTTTTTCTCCCAAAGCTGGTGTCTGTGCCTTTGTCCACCAGTCGATCGCCAAGTCCAGACTGCAAAATCACGACTTTTCCGATCGGGAATTTCAGTTGATGTGACTGAGGCTCCGACTTCCTTATTTAAATCCCTACTTTTGTGTTTTTTAACGTTCACCCAACAGTAGCAAATCATCGATCTTTGATTTCTTATCACCGAATATTGAGCACTTGTTTGTCACGGATCCCAACCGCCATATCACTATCCCAGGAGATTTTTATGTTCACAATCGAGGTTGGTTGATTTACTCATGGAACAATTCGGCTCTGAGGCACGAAGCCGAACAATACGCTGTGGTCAACAGCCTGTGCCAACTTGATATTGTTCTTCAAGGTAAGTGAATTTTTACCCCTCACTTTCCCAAACCTGGCAAAATCAAATCCCCCGAGGGGTTCAACCGTGCATGTTATCTTGCTGTACGCTTGAAGCTTTCAATATTTCATCGCCGGCGCCGCTCGCCCACTCCCGACTCCCACCGCCAGTTCGTACAAGCCAGGATTAGATGCTGGTCAACCATACAGAACGTTTACTCTCATCTGCTATCGGTGGCCGAATATTTTTGCTCCCTTTCCAAAACAGTCTCCTGCGAATTCTGCCCTTCCAATTTCCCTACCTTCCGTAATTCCTCTGGTGATCTTGTTTATGAACCACACGAGGAAGTCGAGGATTTGATTCCCGGGTTGCCTCCAACTCCACCTCGCCCACTTATCCTACTCATCTGGTTCCTTCTCTTCCCTCTGTCTCCCATCCTCTACTTGATATTAGCACTAGAAATAACCAACAAGCACTGCTTTTCCTGAACGTATGCAAACCATCGACTTCGGACGGAATACCGCCCATCATCCTTAAAATGTGTCCCCTATCTTACGTCGTCTTTTCTGTCTCTCTTTTCCTCTCTCACCAACTTTCTACTTTTCCGATCCCTGGAAACACGCAGTGATTTTTCCTATTCCCAAAGACGGTGATCTTTCTAACCCGAAAACTACCGTAAGATTTCCCTCACGTCTATAACTTCGAAAGTATTTGAAAGGCTCATCTCCAACCAACTGCGTACATTTCTCGAATGCGCACAACTGGGTGATCACCGATAAAGATTCCGACCTCGCCGTTCCACCGTTGATATCCTGGCTTTCGTCTCACTTTCCTGGTTGGTTGCACTCGACAACCACGGAGAAGCACACATAGTCTCGCTGGACATCTCTAGGGCCTCTGACCGAGTTTGGCACGAAAGCCTTCTGGCGGAAATGCCCACGTTCGGGTTCTCCCCCAATTTCTTATTATAAATACCAAGTTTCTACAGAAAGCGAACCATTTCCCTCCGAGTTGATGGGTTCCGTCCCAGCCATTTTCTGTGTATTTGGACGTCCCCCAAGGTTCAGTACTTGCACCCATCCTCTTTCTTTTGTTTAATAATAATCTTCTGTCCACTACTTGTAATCCATCAATTCCTTTGCCGATGACGCCACCCTTCATTCTTCCCTTTCTTACCGCACTCCCAACCGTGCCAACACCAACATCGATCACGACCGCAGTGCAATCAGTGCATCTTTAGACTCCCACTTTGAACACATCTCCTCCAGGGGATCTCAAAATTATACTGCATTCAAGGCTTCCAAAACGTTTCTCCTCTATAATTCCTTGAAACATCATTCATTCTCCCCACATTTATCCTTTGATCCAATTGTGCTGCATTCCACAGATTGTCTTTCTTCTTGGCTTATCTGTAACTTTCTCTCTATGCTGGTTCCCTCTGGTATCTCAGTTCGCTTTTAGTGTTGCACGAGAAGTTGATTTTCTATTTCGAGTCAGGCGCTTATTCACACCAGCTCATGTTCTTCTCCCGCACAAAGCTCAAATTCACCCCGCGGTTGAATACTGCAGTCACGCGTGAGGTGGAGCTTTATTTGCCTTTCTTTCTCTTCTAGATCGGGTTCAGTGTAAGACCATCCGACTGATTGACTACCATTCTTTAACCTCCAGTCTGCAGTCACTAGTCCCTCGTCAAGCGGCTGCTTCTTTGTCTCTCTTCTACCGGTAATTTTTTGGACTTTGTTCTTCTGAGCTTGTTTCGGCAGTTCCTCTTCCCAAAACTTTTTCCCCACTATCAAGTGCCTTATCGTGTTTCTGTGACTAGATGTCGTACGTTTATCTTTCAGTATTTCTTTCTCCGGACTGTTTAATTATGGAACACCCCCCCCCTCTTTCTGTCTTCCCACACACACAACCCTTTTTCTTTTCAAAAGCAATATCAATAAAATGGATCTTGCGTGAACGTTCCCTCACAACCCACTTTTACAATATGTCTTTGGATAATGAGGTTTACCTTTTATACTGTAATTCACCTTAAATTTAATGAGAAATCCAACAGAAAAAGGGATTCTCTCGAACGTTCAATCATTTGATTCACACCAATATTTTGATTCGCATTTTGTTTTCCTCACGGGAAATAAAAGATGCGAAATTGTTTTGGCTAGGTGGGTTGCGTCTTTTGTTATTGTTAAGACTGTGGTACTGATGGTTCATGCAAATCAATTATCAATGCAAAACTGAAATAAACAAGAAATAATATCAATTGTCAGACAGAATAAACAAAAATAGAGAACATCCGGTCTTTCGTTTCTCGGATCGCGTAGAAGCTGGACATTTGCTTCGATGTGGTTGTCATTGTTTATCACTAGATCTGAATTCAAAAGTGATCTCAATCCATTTTGCTGTGTAGATTTTGACTAACGAAGTCAAGGGACAAAAGTGCCGATTCCGTGTCCGTGGCAGCTGACCTAAATTCGTCTTGAAATCATTAATAGAGCTGCGTCACCAGTCATAAATAGTCTGAACGTACTACTAATAAAATTGATCACTTGGTCAAGCTATTTGAGTTGTTTGGAACGCTTTCATCGCACTTAGACCCATACTGAGAAGAGCGCAGAAAATAAACCTATCCCAATGAACTGACATAACCTCGTAAATTGTCTCAATTTGGCCAGAGTTGGGTGTCTCAGGCTGCGAGATGGCCAATCGTCCTGAATATCTCTCCATTTGTTCCTGAAGGACCGCGCGTCTCGAACAACCTCTGCTAAGGAAGTCCTGCCTAATGCTTTTTCGTGATATAGATGGTATCACCAGAGTGTGAGGACCAAGGAGAATACGCAGTGCTCTCCACCAATTTGACTGTGATTCATTCTAGAGAAGATGGCTGGACCACGGACGGTGTACGAAGCATACAGCACTATACTAACCGGCATCTGCGGCGTAGGGTGTACTGGGAACCCAGCATGTTTGGCCTCATCCGAAGGGCGTATGAACAGAGCCACCAGTCACCGGCCCCCGGTAGGTTATAGACCTCATATTTTGTCCTGCTGCCTTGTGAGTCAAGCTTCGGCTAGCTAACGGCTCCGGTTGTGGTCCCCTAAAAAATCTACTGTCTTGGCCTGGGCAACCGGACAGTATTGCGCCCACGAACAAACCATGCAATCGGACTCAATCTACCATTTCCTCCCCGATAGTACCTTTTTTTGTTTAGCACGCGGCCTGAAATCAGGCGGGATCTAAGATCTAGGATCTGGTTTGAATCGTCCGGAGTGTGAATGGATGCTCTTCATTGGAGAGTCCACAAATGGATCCCAACTCTGATTTCTGTTTTTTATTCGTGTCTGGGTCACTTCTAACCCGAAGAATAACAAGTCTGCATTTGCAAACCTTCATATTGATAGTATTTATACTAGAAGATCGTAGTGAAGATATAAAATCGGAGTGTACAAGTATGAAGCTGAGTTGGCAGAGGACTACCGATCACGCATACCTGATGAGTGGCAACAACCGCGAAAACGGGCTTGTGCTTCAGGAAAATTTTGTCCACAAATTTACATACTTCTTACTGTCAATATATATATATATATATATATATATATATATATATATATATATATATACGTCAATTTCAAGTAGAGCGATTGTTTCTGGAAGAATAATAAACATGTACGACAATTTTCTTGCTGACCCGGTTTTCCATGAAACGAGCCATAATCTGCATTGGTTTCCACGATACGATCTGGTGTTCCCGGTGATTTATTCCTTCTATATCCTTCCGTGTTGTCTATGAACCAATCGATATCGCCGCAGATTTTTGGTAACATTCGGAGTCACACAACTTTTCTTATCTGAGCCAACTATTAACTCTGAAAGATACCAATCTTTTACATTGAAGACAAGTGAATAAGTTGTCGCTTTTCCGTCGTCACTGCACAAATATCACCTAATGACAAGTTCGGAAAGAAGACAAATGTTACCGAAGGCAAAACGCTTCAATCGTTTTTCTCGATGAACAACTTACAGCATGTCAGGTTACATATGAAAAAGTAAATGAGATCAACAGTGGAAAATGTCCTCTGTGATGGAAGTGTCAGTAGTTGGATTCCGATTGTGTGATTGGAGCCAGAAAAAGGTGAGCAATTGGGAAAAGTTGCTTTTGAGCGCACATGGAGCACATTACTGACTTGATCAGCTTAATTTTGTTGAAAGCCAATAGTTTCGCATCCCGGATATGTAACTGCACTTTAAATGACCGTGTCAGGTCAACTCGATGACTTGTTTAAAGGTAACTTTTGCATTAGCTGATGGCGAATTTCATACTGAGAACAGCTCCATGTACGCTTACTGAGTCAATGGATACAGAAGATTTTATCACCTGACTTTAGTCACGTAACCTCATTTCAGGTAATTCAATATAAGTGGCACATACATCCGGACATGGTTTTATGAATGCAATGGATCAATGAAATGCTAGCTTCGTGCATTCTTCCTCTTTTCTCCGCTCTAATCAACTGACGTTTCAAAAATGGCATCATCTTCTGGCAGAAAACATGGTGTGGTTATTCTTTCGGGGGGAGGGGGTAAACTGATGAAAAACTGTTTTTCACATTCCTGATTGGATTTCGGCTGTCTGTGCGGACAGTCCCGGTAACCCTTGGAATAACGCTGCCTATCACTTTCGGCCTGCAAATAGTGTTTCCTAGTAAACATACTCCCTCAGAATATTCATTCCTTTACGCCTTTTCAAAGAGTTATGCCGTGAACAGGCGCCTAGTTGAAAAACATTTGTTTTCCAGTGTAGCATAGTTGTCCACGAACAAGGCACGCATCAAAGCACCGCTTCAGTGCTCGAACGAATCGTGTGCTGTTTACATACTTTCTGTTACCACGTAAACAGAGGGCTCCGGGACTAACTAACAGATAGATTTATATCAGTTGATGACTTTTGATAAATACGTGGGTGGCATTCATTCATGCGTAGGCTCGAAGCCCACTGAGAGCGGTGATGTTTGAACTTTCGGATCAATTCAATACCTCAACGTTTCTCGGCTTTATAAACATTAAAATTACCATTAAGAATCACGGGTTCTCAGTATCACTGTTTCATCTGTCGACTTAGGAATCGTCAGCAGTTGTGAACGTTCACCGAGCCCCCACTGGTATTCGAATCTTGTAGGGTTGACGTCAAACAAACCGTTGGGAGCAGGGTCCGGTAGTTCGGTGTTTTGATGTTTGACTCCAAATCGTTCATCCGGGTTCGATTCCCAGTAAAGGCTCGGCGAATATGCACCACGAATGAGTCTTAACAACGCAGCTGTACAGTGCTTACCTGATTTTCAATGGTAAGAGGAGCGTTTATATTGCGCGATGGCTTATATTCTACATATAAATTCAACCCAACCCTACCCATTTCATCACTTCCCAGAACCTGTCAGTCACATCTTTGAGAAAATCAGCTTGTTGAGTAGTACTTTTGGAGTTTTTTTAATCAAAGATCCCAGTAAGCTCAGTGGCATCCTTCAGCTGCGTGAGCCGACATTTTAATATTGCTCAAATGTTGAACAGAAATTAACTTATTTCATTCCCTTTAGGCTCAATGAGAAGTGACTCTTACATCTTTATCACAACTCACAGATCATCACGGAGAGAAGAAACCCATTATTAGTGTCATTACGGTTATTATTATTATGGTCAAACTTAGATGCTAAGGAAAGCCGATATACTTCTGATTTGTCCCGTGGAGTGACTACCTAAGAAGACGTCTGTCGCACTTGAACAGAAAGATAATCCAAATGATACAAAACGCAATAAGTTTTCTCGCTGAATTTCTTTACTGTGCTGATAAACGTGCTAAAACTTGTCTCCATCCGAACCTCTTTGGCAGTAACAGTTTTGCTGTGATTGCGGTCATTAGGCGCGCAATAATTTACCCATACTTATCTAGAATATTGGACAAGCAGACACAGCTCTCAGCCAATGAACCTATCGAAAATAAATTGGCATCTCTACTGAATCGAACAAAACCGGCAGCCGGGCCATAACGACAACTTATTGGCCCTTGTAGAGTTCTTATTTTTTGGTTGATGGAAATGTGGAATTCTGAAATATTGTGTTCAGAATTTTCTGGTTGTCACAGCAAGAAAGCTAAATGTTTCTTTTTAAAAAATCTCGTATTTTTCACTCTCACTGATTGCATTGCCCGCAGTTCTTTGCTCTCTGCTCACCTTCGGTCAATAAATTTTCAATCTGGAGTAAGAACCAAACATTTTACACTGTGTAGCGGTTCAATCAGAACACTGGAACTCTGACGGTTGTCTTACAGTTGCAATTGGACAATAGCCATGTCGCACCAACCATATCAGGTAGATGACGGGCCAGTGAGTAGGCGCAAGGATCCGTGTTTGTCGTGTGTGTCGATGAAGGGCTATATCGCAAGAATCCTAACACCTCTTAGTAACCTTCCGTAGTGGCATCAGGGTGAAAGAAATTATCTATTTTATTGTTGGTTACAATGGATTATGAAGCTTTTAAGTGATACCCGGTTGGTTGGACCATAATAATATCACGGCTAACAGGCAGAATCGAAATACTCGATGGCTTCATCAATGCAAACCACCGTATGTATTCTTGTCAACAATCTCGATCCGGAAAACTAAGTTCACCGAGAATGGAAAGTAAGATGGATGGAGACACTTTGGCCGGAACTGGGATTATATTTACACTGTATTACATTAATCTTATAAACTGCAAACATAATGTTCCCTTCAACCAGGTAGTAAGAACGAGAAAATAGATTGCGACAAGAGAGCATTTTGTCTATTATTGCCGATCGTGTACGCAAAGCATGTCAGTTTATATATAGTATAATACACGGGATGCATAATTGAAAAATGAGAAAAACACTGACCACAAGCAAATCAACAATTCTTCTGGGATTGTATGTTGAATGCCTCGGAAGACAGACCGTTTGCAGTGATTATTTTCGTGCACAAATAAGAAGATTTTCTATCTTGATCATCATAACTTCACTAAACACCAGTAGTTTTGCATTCCAGTTCGGTAATTGTACTTTGAATGGCCGAATCAGGTCCACTCGACAACCTATTCAAAATAGATGCGTTTCGAAATATGACGCTGGATTTCTCACCGGAAGGTTACCTTTGCAGTCCAATTGAGCTGTTGGGTGCAGAAGCCAGAAACAGTGTGAACCTCGCCAGAATCACGAACGTTCATATAGATGCAACACGTGAAACAAAAACGTTTTGCCCGTAACCTTGCTACCTTATGGCTGGTTTGTGGAATTTCCTAGAGTATTTCTACAAGAGACCAGGCTAACACATTCTCTGTAAAGCACAGTTGACAACGGCCCAACTCGAGGTGTTTTCTTTTGGATGATAACTCAAATTTTCACCGAAATGCATAAATTAAGTTCAAACAAGAGTACAGTCGGAAAATCTATGTGATCAAGTCAAAGACCCACAACCTCCATCTAAAGACAAGGTAGGATAGTTCAAAACAAAACTTGTGGGTATTTCGAAACTATGGTTTTCCTCTCCTACAAGTCGAAGAGGCTGACTGATTTTGCAGAACAAAACTAAAAGACGTGCACGACCGAATATTTATTGAACCAGATAAAGGCTCGGGTGTAGTAGTCAGGAAGAAGACAGACTATATTGGGCCAGATGAACAGTATTCTCTAGGATAACCGAAGTTTTATATTACACAAAACATCACAGAAAAATATACTCGTAGGAAGAAGAATATCTGTGCACCTGCAGATCCCGATGTCACGCGAACTGATATGGGAAAGCTTACAAAAGAGATAGAGGCCAATCGGAACTCATCGGCCTTTCCTAAAGGGATCTCCAGATATCCACAGAAATGGTGTTTCGTTGAGACCCATTTTACGAATGCAAAATTCAGCCTACGAAAAGTTGCCCGGTGGTAAGTAGGTGTTCCTCAAGCCTCATTCATCACTGTTTACGAGATTCCTTTAAAATCGCAAAACTTCTTAACATTTTTATGGTAAAATAACCGTAGAGCGTATTCAATGAAGCTTGAATCTCTTCTCAACAGCGCACCTGTTCCAGAAAATGATGACTACCTTTGGGATGACGTTTTACGTAGCAACATTGCACTGCCTTTCTCTATGGAAAACCTAAAGGACTTCATTATTTTATGCACAGAAAGTATCCGCTTTCAGAACAAGGAATGTTATACAGACAGACAGACTGGCAGGCCAACACACAAACAAATAGACAGACGGACAGACAGTCGGACAGTCAGTCAGTCAGACAAACAGATATATGGACAGACAGATGGAGTGGCGATCGGCAACCCTCTGGTCCCACACAGGCAGATATTTTTCTGAGAGTGGTTCAAAACCAACTGAACGATCAGATTGCCCAGTTTCTTTGTACAAAAGCTGATTGATGACATCTTATCATTTTAAAATGATGGTGATTTTATCCAGTCCAAATGTATACGTTTCTCATGCAAAATAAGCCACCATGAGTTTACCCCTCCTAGGCCCCCGAACAGCATACTACAAGGGACCATTCACAGAGAAGCAACCTAGACCGGACGTTACATGTAGTTCCGTAGCTTCGGTCCCGCTACTTGCGAACGCGGTTTGGTCAGATCACTTTTCCACAGGGCCCTTTGAAATTTGTACTCCTGATCATCTTCAAATTGTAGATTTTGTCAAGCAAGCAGCTTTCGACTACGGTCACCCGGAAAAGTTAACTGAACACCACAGTTAACCATGTTGCAAAAAGGGGTCCATTGTGACAGCTGAAAGACAGAAAAGTCACTTTATTTGTTCCTTTCAAAGGAATTCACATTTTTAACCGTTTAAGTCATAATTTAAGCTCCACTCTGCGCCGAACAAATATGGTAACTCAGTTACGTTTAGTGCAGGTCACTAGAGAACCAAGATTCAATAACTTCTGTGACAGACACATTGCTCTAAATACTTCATACGTTGTCTACCAGATCACTTGCAGTTGTAGCCACACGTAAGTGGGCATAACAGAACGATACTTGGCTTGACGAGTGACTGAACACATCCTGCAATGGGTTTTGCACTCAGAGACACAGTTGGAGTGCACAAAACAAATCCTGCTGATAAATTCAGTATCGGCTGTCGCGAAGCATGTGTTCTCAACAAGTCAGAGAGTTGACCTAATTCGGCCATTCAAAGTACAATTACCGAACTGGAATGCAAAACTACTGGTGTTTAGTGAAGTTATGATGATCAAGATAGAAAATCTTCTTATTTGTGCACGAAAATAATCACTGCAAACGGTCTGTCTTCCGAGGCATTCAACATACAATCCCAGAAGAATTGTTGATTTGCTTGTGGTCAGTGTTTTTCTCATTTTCCAATTATGCATCCTGTGTATTATACTATACATAAACTGACATGTTTTGCGTACACGATCGGCAATGATAGACAAAATGCTTGCATGTGGTAATGTCTTTCTCAAGTAATTAATAACAACATTTTGTTTATGCAAAATCTGCTAGAATCCTAGAGCCACGCGCTGCCAGCTGGGATTGAACCAGCAACCTTCCACTCACCGAGTGGATGCCCTGTCAACGGAACTGTCGTGGTATGGCCGGTTGGGGTTGTGAATAACGCATATGAACGTCCAATGATGCACAAACCACTATTACAATGATACACATCAACTGTTTTAGTTCTAGTCGCTGTTCTAACCTCTTTGGTCACAGTCAAATGAGACAAACGGTGCACCTCTGAATGCGGTCCAATGGGCGTCGAAGTATATACGTAGAATGTGCTATCGGCATGCTATTCACATCTGATTCGCTATGGCGCGATGGCTTATCGGGTAGACCATATTACCGGTAAGAGGTAGGTTATCAGTTCCATTTCGACTTGTAGTTTGGCCTTCTGAATACGAAAAACGCAAGTGGGTTTCTCACTATCTATAATCCAGGGTCCTCGTGCCAATAATACATTCTGTTAATATTAACGTACTGCGTGGTAAGCTTAAGGATCAATTATGGAACTTGACTAGAAAGCTGGTGAGCACTGGGTGTAGTATTTGATCACGTTCCCAAGAACGGCAAACATTTTATCCTGCACACATCCAATCGTCTCGGAACGACGAAATTTTTAATCGGTGGATATAATTGCAATCATTCGATGACCGGCAGGAAAACAAAACCCAAAGCTAGGATCATGAGCATCACTTACCGGCTTGGAAATGCGGTTTGTCTCACTCGTCAGAACACTGGATTTGGCATTATATCACTGAACGATTGATCTCCTGACTTCCGGTTGTACTCGAAACCACACATATTCTTCGTATAAGTTCCCATCAGTCCTGTAAGCTTGCAGAAACGTACTACTGAATTAGAAGAACTGCCAACTACCACGGTAACCAAATGGATACGAAGTGGCCTTGTCGATTTTTCAATAATCGCTATGTATGAGCACGTTCAGTCGTAATGATTCGCATAAATTTGTGCGATGTTTGTTGCCTCTAAGCTGCACAAAAGGTATGTGATTATCGGAATATTATGTATGACTTCATATAAAATCCCAACTCAGGATACAGTTTTTATTCATTCGAAACACCTGATCAAACCAGAGATATCTAGTCAACAGGTACGCTTCGAGGGAAAGATAACTACGGTGGAGAAACGTTGGAACTTATCACTTACCAGGAGAAGTTTGCAGCCCAAAACGGCCTACCGGTAACCCGATCTAGTGGGCCCCTATTAAGCTTGTGTATTTCAGATTGTCCACAGAAGGTTACCATTCTTTAACGACTTTTATCCCAAACTCACATTGAATTTGGACCTGCTATGCACAGCCGAGCATCTCCACCAATTACCACTAGAAATAATGACCTAGACAAACGTGAATTCAGTCAGCTGGCAAATTCGCTCTCCCACCTCGTGTATCATCTACCTTTGCAACGGTGTCCGTTGGTACGTATTCCCAAACCAAAAGCTGTTAACACTGTTAACACCCGAACTGTTAATACCCAGGATCATAGTTCTACGACACATTTTTTGCTTAATAAACGCTCTGTTTGGAAGAATCACCGTGTGATTCTAAGTACGGACTATCCGTCCATGCAAGCTTCTCACGAATGAAGTGAAATCACAGCTTTAAACCGACGGTGGAGTTCCCAAGTATAAGGATGATTAGGCAGAGGAGTACCCGGTAAACATTCATGATGAGCGGCAAAAACCGTGAAACCCGTCATGTTCTTCTGGGGAAATTTTGTCCTGCCATCAAGATACAATGCCATACTAATTATTCCGTCAGTCCAACCTCCGTTGATTGGACTTCTAGCGGACGAGACGGATCTGGGCCGATGGACCAAGTGACAGTCGGTTTGAAGTGAGTCCGAGACAAGCTCACTTATGGCTCAGTAAACAAATACTGACCCTATGCTCAGTACACCGCTCACTGACAGCTCACAGCCGAGAAGAATGCAGACACCCGTAGAGAGCGTTCATTAGATAAAAAGTGCGTCGCAGAACCATAAATGGATATTAACAATTCGAATGAAGAGGTGTAATGTTCAGAGTTTCTTTTTGGTGCTCAGCCACGGATCCAGGGCTGTTCAGCTGTATGGCTTAGGCATCTGAAAACTATATCGAGAGATAGGAAATTCAGTGAGTAAGCAGCGGGATAAAATTTACAATATAGTTGGATGAATGATGCCTATTGTCACAACAGATGTGGAATTTTACAGATATTACACACTTTTACCGTTATATTCATTCGCTCTAGTTATCAAAGCAATTTCCGTAAGATGTCAGATCGTTTTACCTAGATGACTGACACGGCAGAACTAAATTTTAACTTCTCGCCAGACCTGTTTTCTTTTTCGGGAGAATTTATATGCATTGTTTACGTGATGTACTTTATTTGTGGAAGATTCTCATTGAAATTTATGGGCTGGTTCAGACTTCAAAACGATGACAAATTGCTCTTCGCCTGTATTCGTCCTTGGGTCCATTTCGTGAATGTTTTGTTTATCGACTGCCAGCCCAAATGTTCAGTTCCGGCCTCTGGTCTGCATAAATTACGTCAATTACCTCATTTCTTGTTGGATCTATAGGACAAATTCAGCCGCAGGTACTTACCAGCAAATCACTAGGCTTTAGCCAAACGTTGGCGGTCACACACACACACATACATACACGGACAAGCACACGACTTTGAGTACCGCAAAACTCCTTTAATTAATCTGTTCGTTTCATATGTATGGCTTTTTATTGCTGAAAATTATACGTACGCAACCGATAAGAGTATACGGAAGGAGTTCCTGCAGAGTTTGTCTTCTGAGTTGCTTATCCAAAATCACTGGTGCCAGCTGTTTAATGGAGACCGTTACGTTTTCTTTTGTTAATTTCCCTTTGATCCGGTTTTTCCTTCCACGGTATAATTGAATACGAGATAAAAGAGTTCTGTAGAATTTGTATTTGGCCTTATTATGTATTTTTCAAGTTCAAGGAAAAGGACTTTCGTCAATTCCTGGACGTTTCTAGTCCTCAGTTTTCATGTCAGTATTATCTATATTCCATCAGCCGCATAAAAAAAGGAATATACATTTGTCTATCCATGGATTTCACTTCTCATTGTAGGTAATAATTATCTTGTCCCTGTGAGGTAAGTTACACCTGTCGAACCAATAGAAGATTGACGGAGTGCATAAAGGAGCGTTATCCAGGTTGATTAAACAAAAGACTAGTAAAGAGCTGAGAAATGACAATCTCCATCCACTTGATTGATTCGGACTATTCGATCAATACTAATGAAGCCGTTTGCGAGATTAGTGCTGTCAAAGGAAGCAAGAAATATCAAGACTTGAATCTTAGCCACTGCCGAGGCGATCACAACCCGCCTGAAAATCCGCGCGCCATGGGTTCAGAAACCCTAACCATTGATGCGACAAAATATGACGTAATCAGTAACCACATGCAACCGACTGTTATCTGCACACATTTTCCCTCGTGACACTGATAATGTTGTAACTGCATAGACGTGTAATCTTCAGTTCTTGTCAAAAAGATCTTCGAATTATTCTTTGCAACTCCAACACATAAAAATGGTGAAGCGCCTAAAACAAACTTGTTCCCTAAAACTGCTGGATTAGAGGTCGCTATTTTGATGTTCCTACAATGCAAGAGTTGATGCCTATTGATACATTGACTGAGCCCCGAATCGAAGAGTTTCTCTATTTTGTGATTTTTTAGATTGTACACGTGCAAATATCTTCGGAAGATCATTGCATTTGTGTGTTACGGAACCGGCACCCAGGGCGGGCCCGAGAGGAAGAGAAGACCTCTGGAGACAGACCCAATATGGGTCAAGGAAAAAGTTGTAAATGGAGATGCAGTTTTGGTATGGCTCAGAAGATGTCTTTTGGTGTGGTCTCTGGGAACTAAGTACTCTTGTGGTGTGTGTTGGAGGTGTACGGAACACTGGGGTCAGTGTTCTTTCGCTGGAGAGAGTTGTGTGCCGACCAGATTGGAGGCCGACATTCTGGTGTTCTTTTAATGTAAGTGTTAGCAACATGCTTGATTTCAAGCCGGTGTTTACGTATATATATATATATATATATATATATATATATATATATATATATATATATATATATATATATATATATATATGTGTGTGTGTGTGTGTGTGTGTGTGTGTGTGTGTGTGTGTGTGTGTGGATGCAAGACTTCGAAACTCACCCAAAACTGATAGTATAATTTCAACAGGAGCGTGTGGAATTCACGCTTCGAAAACAGAACACTCCCCAGCCGGGTTTCTGAAAAGAGGATTAGCACGAGTGCGCAAAAAATGAAGGTGAGAAAACTTGACTTTGCATTAGGTTTTTGATTTGCTCAGTAAGTCTCCTAATGTTTGTACAATTTGACGACATAAAGCATCATCGCACACATCTCCACTGAAATCCACGAAAACAATGAAGTACGGCTGTCTTCTCATTGTTAGGAATACTCATGTGAGCCTACCGAATGAGTCACAACCGGGATTTAGGCCTGACATATTGAAGTGCGTGTCTTGCAGACTAACCATTTTGGCTATACAAACTGGCCCTCACAGACATGCTCCAGGTCAGCCATGTGCGTGAATACAACAGCACACATACACACTTTGCGAAAATAGTGTGACACAACTATTTTAATTGGTTCTTTTAGAGCCTTTTTTGAAAATCAGATTAGTTAATTACAACCTTCATGTATTGAAAATAGCAGAACTATCTGCTTCTGGACCATACTTTGGATGCAATATTGACTGGAACACCGTTTCCAAAGGTTTTACTGGGACGGTTCTGTCGCATTACCGTGCTACCTTCCCTACATTCAGCAACCAAAGGAAAGCGCTGCACGCAACCTCACAATTTATGAAGCCATTTGAATTTCCTCATCCCGTCCATCATTGCTTGTTCCATGTGAAGCTTTCTGCCACCTTTTCCTCGTAAAGATATTGTAAAATTTTATTGTTTAATAACACTGCGTAGTCGAAATAGTTGGTAAGTTGTCGACGTTTCGGTCACTACGGGACCGGATTTGCAACCGAATTAATATTGTTTCTAAATTCCCCGAATACTGATTTATTAGTGGCAATTCATGATAGAGTGAACTTACTTCGCCAAGAAGGCTTGATTCTTAGCTCAGATATACTAGTGATATTTTAGGTAACTCAGAATCACGTACCTCAATTTCGAGTTCCCTTTGAGACCCGGTGGATATACACTAATGATGACGCCTACCAAGTCAAGTGAAACTGGTGTATAGTAGTACTTCCACTGACTGGGGTTAATGACAACGTGATTCATTATATAGTATCCACATTGAACTCACCTCTGAAATCCATGGAAGCACTGTACAGCTGTATCGTCCTAGTTAGGAATCCTTGGCATTTCACACCTACCGAGACCCAACTGGGATTCAAACTATGGGTGAGTGATTCGGAGTCAGACAGCTAACCACGAGGTTATAAAAGCTGACTCAGAGGCTTGTTGAAAATTTCGACTACATGATCTAAAACCTTTCGGTACGGACTCCAAAAAGTTACAGCTCTTTGCCCGCACAAAGGTCAAATTCTCTGTAATGGCCCAAGTGCAACGAAGGCATTCGGTTATAACAAAACTTTTCAAGGTTTGGTTACTACATAAACATACGTAGTGGAAGATTGAATTTAAGGTAAAATGATTCACCATAAAGTATCAGAATACTGAGTTGAGCTTCGGTATCAGTAGTGATTCAGCAGGTTTCTTTACGGGACACGGTCCGATGCAGCTTCATGGCCACACACGTTGAGGGGTTCCAACCAATCAGAATCGCCGTGAGCAGGTGCGGTAACAGCCCGCTGGAATTGGTCAACTTGTAATCTAACAATTACTCTTTTTGTTGTAAAGTATTATTACAAATCAATTTAGCAGTGAAATTTTTCCTTCAGTTCTACAGCATGGGGCAGAGTTGGAGCGATTTCAATACGTTGTCTCAGTCCAAGTATTGCCAATAATACAATACCCCGTGACAAATCACACCACAATTATTCATTGATTCTCATTCCATTGACGAACACGCCACTCGAATTCGCCACTGTATTCTTGGCCTTCTTTTGCCCAAGTTGGTTGATAGTATTTGAAATCCATCAAAAGTGAACACATTTGTCGCGCTCGGAATTCGCCGAGTTAATCATAAAATCACCCTTAAAAAACCTTGCGATTAGTAGGTGGAATTTGAATAGCGTGCAAATATTCCAACAAACTCAATGAGACAGGAAAACTAATACCGGCGCATCAGTGCATTGCTAATTTGATTCTCACTAATGAGAAAGGGTGTGTAGACCAAGTTTTGATAAATCATGCGGTCAGTAACATAGGTCTGCACCATGTACCCTGGAGTGTCTCATTGCGTCCGTACACGTGCACACTGCAATCAGGGTGATTGTCTATGTGGTCAGTAAAGTAATACAAGGTAAATGAGGTAGGGCTGAAGTGAATCATAACTCATTCCATAAGAAGAATAGCAGTGGAAGAAAGTTGGATCACCGTGCACGTAAGCTCGCTGTTTGCGATTAGTTCGCTTCACGAAGCTATTCATGTAATTCGTCAAACTATTGAATAAAACAAACTGAATGTCAGATTACCTACCTACAGATAAACTAGCAAGGTCACAATTCCACTGCTCGTCAAAAGTGAGACTTCTCTTTCCTCAGCTAACCATTCCGGAAAATATATGGAGTGGCTAGAGTGGCGAGGTTCCATGGGACCTATTTAGGCTGATATTTTTGGAATGTAAATTGTGACAGGACATTTCAGGACTAAATATCTACCACCACTAAGTTGATAAAACGTTCAGCATCAGTGAGTACAAAAGCGATGCGGACTGATTATTTACTCAATTGAGTAGAGTGCATCCCAGACATCAAACTGACTCGTCACGGGCTAGAAATCGATCGCATTTTTCAGAAAGTAGATATTTCTCTCCGGCTTGACAATTGATTAGGAAATCCATCTAACGAAATACCACCTAATTTGGAAGACATCTGCGTCTCATGAGTATTTCTCGTCTGAAGTATAGGATTTGTCTCACTTGAAGATTGTTTCACAGACCATGTGAAATACGCACACGAGACACAATAAGCGACGAGTATAGGATGCTAATCACAATGCCACAAAGCACTGGGTATTAAATGAAATTTGTTATGAAACTACAAATTTCTGGGAATTTTAAGATGTTCCTGCAGCTAGCATTCGGAAGTGATGATATCAACTGGATAATCTGTAGGCGCAGAATCCAACCATCAAACAAATTTATTACACAACCTACTCGTCAATCGCCTTCATAACGAGATGGAGGCCCGCAGCGGTGCTGAAAGAGCAGCTGTGTAGATTTTAACGGAGTATATCAATTCACATATGGATACTCAATGGTTTACATAAGTAGGACAGAGAGATAGATGTGTTACGTACGATACATGAATATAAAACTTCCGGGATGGTTTCAAAAAACCGTGAATGGCTAGTTTACCGTGACGACCTCGTCAAAGAAACCCAAAACTATCAGGTGACTAATTACAGAACATTTTTTTGAGCAGGAATGAGACTGACTCATTCTGATTTATGCTAACGTATTGTGTTATGCTACGCATTTGTACAATATATGATTCTACGTGTATGAAATACTACACCACATATCATACTGGTATAGATTTCCTATTTCCAGGTAGTTCTGGGAGGGGTTCATTGCCAAAATAAACAATAAAATACAGCGAATGTTGTGTAACTCTGGGCAACTCGTTTAGGATCGTATACGCAACCACGGATCCGAGATAACGAGGTGCTAGACATTCTCAGCTATAAATCCGAACTGTGCTAATAGCGTGAATGACTCTTCAGTTAGGCCTCATCCTAAGAACCAAAAATGCACCGCCACCCCATTGTTTTTTTCTCTCTTTTAAAATCTGTCGTTCACTTAAAACTACTTTCAATTTCCAGTGGTTAGCTTACTGACAATGTTAAAATCATGCTGACTGCAGTTTGCACTTGGAAAAATGTAAGGAAATAATCTAGGATACTTTATACAAACCTATGTTTCCGTTTTTGCTGTTCACATTTGTGATGAGAAATCCGTGTTTTTCATTGTTGTGTTGCTCCATTCCATAAAGTTTCCCGCTAATGAACTGAATGATTCGGGCCGACCCTCTATTTGCGCTCGCGATGGGCACGCTAAAACCTCATGGTCACCTATGGTATTCACTGGTTGGCTATCACTCCGGCTCCCCTCGGCAGAATCACTCTCCAAATCAACCGGGTTCCAGACTTATCTGACTATCCCAAGCATGACTTGCTTACGGGGCTATATTTCGTTTCGTAAACTTCCCGACAGAGTGCGTGCAATACTCCCTCGGCGTGTACGACCAAATTCTATCGAAATCGGTTGCTTCCAATATTTTGATTTTTGAACCCATTGATCATGACATGACAGAGAGAGATGCTGAGGTGCCAAATCTGCCAACTGAAACTGCAAAACAGATTCTTCATTTCTGTTCGTACTGCTCGCCCAAATATTCAGTCAGTTCATCAGCGATATATTCCTGTGACGCTGAATTGTGCGGCTTGCTTCAGAAGAAGTTGATCCAGTGGAGAATGATGTCTACCCACCATGGGGAATCAATACAGGATGACCGATTTAGGTAGACCAAACTCTGACTTACCCCATGTTCATAACATCTCCCTGAGCCTCCATGGCTTGAATGCTGTGTTTTGGTTTTAAGGGCTAGACTGAGAAACCGGAAACAGATCAGATTTGTGTCAATCAACTACGTGATTATTAATGACAAATTAGCAAATACTACTGAGTCGGATCTTTTGATTCGATACTAATAAGGACTGTCACTGTACTGGACTGTGCAAGCTGTGGGTGGAGATGTCTCGGTTGAATTTTGGTGAAATTGTTTTGGGCTAGTATACAAATCGGTAAACAAGATCGATTTCCGGTTTGGTTCAGGTTCGAAAATGACGTCACGAATAAAATTCTCCACAAGAGCCAGTATGTTCGATGATGTAGCTCAACTGTCTTCGATTTATTCGACGAACGATAAATCTGCATTCATTTATGGTAAATGTTACCTTGTCAATCTGATCACGATCGATCCCGAGTTTTGAAGAATTCTTTTCAATGTGAAAATGAAAACTTTAAAACTAGAAATCGATTGCCTTGGCAGCGAATGATCGATGATACTTGGTGCCTTACGGCATAACAATCACCCAGTAAACACTATAAAATATTGTTTTAACGTTCAAGGTTACGCAAGGCTTGAGTATAAGCACCAACCAAAAGTATGTTATTTTCAATGTCATTTCGGGGCTTGGCTTCGTAATTTTGCCTACCGTTTCTCTGTTAAACAAATTCTTTGGTTTGAATGTCTTTTCCTGTCCCTTAAAGTGAGTAATTCAGTAGTTATGAGAGAATATTTCACTCAGATTGCATTCGTTAGATATTCTTTTTAATGTCATTCAGGAAAGTCTTTCCCTTGTTGTTTTGGTACAACTAAGATTTTCGGTTTTCTCCAAAAAGTTAGGGCCCAGATTGCGCGTCTAGTGCTTTCGATCATTTTTATCTTTTACTTTCATGTTGAGCTGATGTGGTCTGTTGAACAAGTATGGATAAGACAGGTTCCAGATGCCCCAGCTGACTACCAATGTTTTCCTTTAGGTGTTCAACATGATCATAAACAATCTTCCATTTTTCCAGGATATTTGTCAGTAAATAGGTAGACTGTAGCTTTTCGATCTTTTTGCGTAAATTGACTGAGTCTGGAAAATTGTACGTGTAGGGAAATTTGTACAACGCTACGTTATTTCTAACAATCCGGAATAACTTAGCTAGCTAATTTGTTTTAGCTCGACTGGCCAAACTGCTTGCAAATACGAATCGGTATCGTTGATTTATTGTAATTGATAGCAAACTGGTTGCTCCATTTCTTCATATTTGTTTGCAATTTGACGATAATCATTTCGTAAGGATGTGGACAGTTTCCTCAATAATGCGATACAAAGTTAGTGTAGGTGGGGGTTAAACGTGATAATCCAGACTTAATATTCAGCTACTTAAAGCACTTGACCGCTATCGATCAAAGAACAATTGATCAGCCGCAAAATGATCAGAATCCATTGTGTAACGTGGAAGTATTCGAACTGTATATGCACTGACTGGCACAGGTGATAAGTAAACAAGGAAACCTATCAGCAGTAAATTTTTAACCGTTGGGCGTATTTGGAATTCCGCCAACACTATATTCAACTGGACACAAACTGAGAATAAAAAAATTGCTTCTATAGGAGTTTAAGCAGCAAGAGCTTAGATTTTACACAATATGATTTATCATATGGTATTACCGCTCAGTTCACCTTTGAAAACTATGAAGCTGCTTTACAGCTGTATCATTTGGCTTGTGAGAAATGATCAACCATGCAAATCCACCGAGTCCCCGCAGGGACTCCAAGCCGGGTTGAAAGACCGCGAGTTGAACCCCTAACCATCAGGCTATCCAGACTGGCTCCTAATGGTTTTCTGAATGTACACACCACTTTATATAGCACTGCGCCGTCAGAATCGTGCATCTCAAGTTGGAATTCAAATAAAACGCCGTTTGACACTATTATTTTTAAGAGGAAGACTAAAAATAAGCCTGGTTTCGTAGATCTTGAAAAATGTGTAGCTAACCAAAATGGGACAGGTCCTTGGTCTCGCTAGTGTTCGAATCCTAGCATGGACACCAACCCGGCATCAATACCGTCTCATCCCAGTCAGGTGAACTTCATGACCACATCGAATGGTTCGCACTTTTCGCAGATGGCATTGGCCCTCATTTCAGATAGCAGTGGTACATAGCCATCTTTCGGCAAAATTTCTCTAAGACAACTGCCGTTCATCAGCTGAATACGCAAGACCAATGACATTTAACACCCACAGCCATCTCTGTGGAGCACCCGGAATGTGAACCGAAGTTCCTCGTTAAAAAGTCCACTAGGGAATCGAAACCTTGAGCCACCGAAAGTTCTGTGGTGATTTGGTGGACATTTCACGGGACACGATACCATGCAGCTTCGCGGTCACATACACTGAGAATCCCCAGTCAATCAGAATCACGGTGAAAAGATACCCCAGCTGCCGAATTTGATTGGTTAACCTGTGATCGACCAAATATTGACTTTTATATTGGATTAATTCTGCGGTAAAATCAACATGTAGTTCCGTAACCTTTGTTTTCCTGCTATTTCGTTGTGTAAATTTCCGAGCTGGAAGGGTTTCAGTTCTTTCTGTCAGCTCATGTATTGCAAATAGTACCGGTTATTTATAGGTCAGTCACAGCTGACCACGGGAACAACAACCCAATGGTCTCCGGTTGAAATAGTGGACACAACTGGTAAGTAGATAGACTGGTGGACAAAGTTCCTGGGAAGCACAGAACCAGTCTCGTGGTTATTACTGTTCACCACAGTTGTCATTTCCTAGCGTACTCTTCTAAGGGATATATTTCTGAGGCAAAAATGAAATAATTGTGAATAAAACACCTACGGAGTGTACAAAGCATGAGAATGAGTGGACAGAGGAATACCGGGTGGATGACGATAACCACGAAACCTTTTCATATGCTTCCGAGATATTTTGTACACGCATCTACGCCTTACACTTTGGTAGTATTTAACTTCCAGATCGATTTGTCAAGATGGGCTCAATGTGAATGACGTGGGTCACATGGTTCTCCGACCACCATTCATCCCTAGTAACACCTTATCAGATTGCACCTGTAGCTTTCCGGGCCATATTTGTACCGCGGTTCAAATACACGTCGAAGCGGTTTTTGATCTCAATTGGTTTTCGTTCTTTCTCATTTTAAATTTGTCTGTCCTGGAGTGGAAAGTATCTCATCTCTCACCTATGGGGGTGGAATTGCAGTGTTCTGTTCTCACGAACTTACCGTTTAAGCACTTTTAAAAATGCAGCATACAATGAATGATCAAGCGGCTGAACCCTGTAGGTTGCGGTACTTTCGTTTTAGTTAGGTACCTGGGAGAATACATCCGTCATAGTTGTCGATCGCCGTGTGCATGACTGGTTGTCATCGTCATTCAACGTCAGCGTTGACTCGAATCGACCTGGAATCATCCCGAGTAACCAGGTGATAACCCGAGTCAAATCGTGAAAAGAACACCACGAGGTGATTGCAAACGTGGTTATCACAAAAGTGAACGATCTAACGTGTACTCGAAAGTACAGCAGACTCGTGTATGCACGTCAGTAGAGTCAGTTGACTATGAATTAGTGCGCATACAAAACAAATATGGACGAAGCAGTAGAGATGGGGGGAAAAAAATCCAGGTTGGTAGAAAGTCCAGACTGAGGCAGTCATGCATGGAATAATAATCAGTATACGCTCTACATGTGTGACTCAGAGCGAGGCACTCCGTATTCAAGTCCTAGTTGAGGCCAGACGATAATACGTCTCCGATGATTTCTACCAAGCAGGATGAGACCGATGAACTGCGTTTGCACAGATTTTCCGGGTAAGATAAGCAATGATATACTTCACGATGAACACTTCGTAATAAAAATAACATAAAAAATAATACAAGGTACGGAGCGATTGGCAGTTTTACTGAAATTCACCGGTGGACTGTCCCACAGTAGCCAGATGGCCGATAGTTTGCAGTTTGCAAGTCACAAGAGCCGGGATTGACCAGCCCACATTTCGGAGAGCACCAATGAATTGATATTTGATCACTGATCTTCTGTACTTATCTGATTTTGCGTGCACGCATGCGTCTATGTCCGTGTGACTTGCCAGAAAGAATAATTTTTTTTAGTTTTTGTCAGATTGTCTTTTACCCGAATATCACACCAGTTGGTTTTTCCTCAGGTTTATTCCATTTTCTTTCAGTTCGGGTTTCGGGGTTGTATAACAACTGTACTTAGGAAGAACGTATACTTAGAAGCATCGTTTGAAAACTAATTCTGTTTATTTTTGCCACACAAGGAGACAGAATTCATTATGTACTTTAGCATAAAAATCATCCATGAAATAGCAGTTTCTGTTAGAAGCACCTGGAGTTTGTAAAAGGTTACCATAGACGATAAAGATGTATTCCAAACTGTTTGTAGCCGACTGATCCCGGACATCTTACAAATTACTTCCAAATCATTCGACAGTTCGAATGAAGCTCACTGGACTGTGATAATGTTAAACAAAGAGTGGCTGATGATCAACAGCCAACAAACCTAGCTACCCACCAACTTTAGCAATTTAGTCAAACAGGGAAATTTTCGTTTCTGTTGATGCTCCACGAATGTTACTGGTTTCGTGATCCTGAAAATCCCAACCAAATGATGATCTAAGAAAAGTCGGGATAGATTCATGATACACCCATCGGTCAAAGCCCCCGAGCCCAATCCTTTGATTTCTTTCAGTCGGTTACTTATAGCTGCTCTAATCCGGTGCAAAGGAGTCCCATTCGAAACTATAATACGAAATTTTTAGCCAAAAGTCCTAGAAAGGAACAAAATTACAGGGGGGGAATGGTAATACTGAACGTGACAAACATGTCCGACTCTAAAATAAGTGGCCAAGTCAAATCTTAAAATCGCAAGCTACGTCTGTTCCTTTCAAGGACCTTGATACATCAGCCTACTCAGTATGTGTTTTCTCGAGAGACTAGATCTCATTTAGACTGATGTTGTTCCGTACTCAAATCAATGCAATCACGAGTTCATTGGTCTTTGTGCACAACTAAGCATCTCCGTGAATTCAGCTAGTCAAAATTTCCTAAACTTTCTATTCCCGGTTGAAATCGCAGATGCACGTTAGTTGTGTCCTGGCCTTGGTTCCAAGTAACAGCGTGGTAATCTAAAATACTCTCTAGGTGATTGTCATTTGATTATTTGAGCACCGACAATGTGACTCAAGCATAACAAAATTGCTTATTCATATCCTCAGTATCCGATCCGCATTAAGGCAGTCGTAATCTGATCCGGAATGCCACCGTGTGGTTCGTATTCCTTTCTTCATCTTATTGCATTCAGTCCATATGGCGTAATCACGGCCATTGTCTCTCCATATCTTTCCTTTATGGTGTTTTGAGCAACTGGTTACTTACTTATTCCTGTAAATACTATGCGTACTCGACCACTGACCTCCCACTGACAAAAAAATGATCCATGTTCTGTGGAGTGCCTTCAAATTTTCCTCCACTCTCGATGTCACTCCTCCGTTGCCGGCTCGTGGCAGTGTTGTCATCATTCTCGCCACCCCCACCCCCACCAGGTAGTGTGCTCCTTCGATTCATGGTGAGCACTGGAAGGAGTCTTGTTTCGAGAATACAATCTTGAAGATCGATCATTGCGCAAAGTGCACACGGGATAGCTCGAACATTGTTGCACGGCCCTACACAGTCGTGCACGATCACTCCAGTACCAACGAGGGCTATGCATTGCATTGTTTCATCATCATCTGGGAAGTGGCCCCCAACACTCTCCACCTGGATTGGACGTGGTTGCCCTTAGTCTTCTGGCAACCGCTCGGCTCGGGAATCCATTGCATCTGTTTCAACCAGGCAAGGCTCAATTTCTTCGTTGGTTTCATGTGATGTTTGGGTCGGCCCAAAGTCTGACCCTCCGGTGACGACAGCATCCGTTGCGATGTCTTCGCTTCTCACTTTGTCCTACAGAAATTCGAGATGCACATACCAAGCAAGCCCAACATTTTCAAGACAGGAACAAGAGGTTTATTCCAGTTGTACAGCATTCACGGCTCTTTGTTCCAGAATCAAAATTTTTATTCCCGGTATCTCTTTCACATGTTCATTATCCGTCCTTGAATTCTCAACAGGGGCTGTATTTGCCAGAGGCATGACAAGAGTGGTCAGTTCACTAGCCACGTCCGCAAGCTGGAACACATGCATAGTACAGGCAACATAAGCGACGTGGACCATCCCCACGGGGGTTCCGACAGACTGTCTGAAAAACGGTCCGACAAAAGTTCAGCTCACGAGGCCACATCCAGCTTGGCCAAAGCACAGTGCAGAAGTGGAAGGGGCGCGGTGGTATGCACTGGTTTGTCCTCACCAACCTCCAGCTGGGCAGCCTGGAACCACTGCATCGCATCCTGACAGCCTGGTGAGATGTCAAATCCTACGATAAGGGCGACCCTCGCGAGGCCCACTTCATCTCCCTTCGAGCCACATCCAGCACCCTTCGAGCTATGGCTCTGATAAGCGCTCGAAGAACTGCCAACTTAGCCCGGTCTGACTGATTCCATGAGAGCTCCATCACAATAGTAATTAGCTTTTGGTTTCATGTAAATTGTGACTGGTAGCTCTATTCTGTTGGAAAGTAGCATTTACCTGGCGAATTTGAGTTAATAAGGGATTTAGATGGTGTTCAGGTTTACGTATGCCCGGAGTCTTGTGTACAGTGAAAACATCTCATAAAATAGGTGGTGTTGGAGGCTGGAGGAACTAACCTGCGTTTTTCCTGACATGAGAGATTTTACGGGGTCCTGTTGGTTATTTTGCTGTTTTCGGAGTTAAGCACTTTTCAATATGGCAGCGTGCTTTCCTTTTGTTAGTTCCACTTCATAGCAATTTTATGTGAACTAAATTGCTCCCGAGGAAATGCTGGTGTTCTTTTTTATCGTTTCCAATGAGACAGTTTAGTCGAAATTACAACGGGTTCAGAATTCCCCAATCAGTCATGGGTTTTCCAATTGATTATAATCGGTACCTGGTCAATGCCACAAATTTGTCGAACATCAGTGGTAAAGACCTACAACAGTCGTGAGATGGGTCTCCTTTTGAACTCACCAACGCTGTGGTCAATGCGTTGTTACCACTGTCTGTCGTGAAATGCATGCAGAGAAAGTGAATCCAAGTCCTCAAACAGAAAGACTGTAACATACCATTTCCGGATTTGACTAGGCCATACTTTTAGGATAGGAAATGTTTGTCGAGGTTAATTTTCTTTTCTCCCCTAAATGTTATCCCCAATGCGGGACTTTTAGGGAGAATTTCGTTTTCCAGTTTCTAATGGGATCCCTCAGTATCGGGTAAGAGAAGATTCAGGCTGCACTATTGCTCCTTTCAATTCTGGGTAGTTGGTGCGACCATGAAGCTTCTTCTTATCTTAGACAGAAGCTATTGTGTTGTCAAATGTTGCATATTTGACTTAGGCAGATAGCTAGACTCGACATGGGCTGGAGTCTTTTGAAATTCCCCTTAAAAATAACTCTCTTTTACCATTTTAGACGGAGATAAAACAAATTAGTTATTGATGTTCTACGTTTTTCTACTTGGTATACGAAAACGGTGCAGTGCCTCCTTTCCTCTAGAGCTTAGTCGCGAAGAGCCTTTGCCTCATTCCTAGGACTGATTTTACCATTGAAACCCCTCAGGAGTGAACCTGGCCATCGGGTCACGTGCCTACACAAAAAGAGAAAATTCAACTTGACTGTGTGATAAAGAAAGCTCGGTGGTCCCTCTTTTTGACCAAGTCCGAAATGTTGTACTTTGGCATGTACGTGTGAACATAGTAGGCCATTCAGGTAGTTCATGGAAGATTATTGGAATCACTTGACAAATAGAATCAGTGGATATTCACGAATTCCGCGTATACTGTGTGTGGCTATGCCCGCTCAGCTGTTTGCGGTAGTCATCGACAGACGCGGTGGCGCCCAATGCAGGTGTACTTCAAACGTTTGATTTCATAGCTGTCAAGTCTGCTGGGTTGACTAAATAAAATCACTACAACTTTCCCACTATGGTAACGGAACTCGCTAGCGCTTACAAGTCGTGACGGGAAGCTCAACGAGAAAGATATTCTTGACCCTTGATGATAAAGTAAAGGTTAATGATTTGCACAAGAACGGAGCTTCTAAGAAGAGAACTTCATCCCAATTCGGTATAGAGAAAAAGCAAGTTCACCTGGCTGTAGGAAATGGGTCCAGTGTCAAACCTGCTTCGGATCAAAGAACTCCGAACCAAATAATCTTCTGGCATTCCCGTCTTGGATGCATGAGCGATATTAATACGATTTTGCACGAATAATTTTTCTACTACTACGGGGGAATCATCTACCGGTAACAGCCGTGCAGTCACAGGAAAAGCAATGCAGGTGAATTGAAATATGGAGCACAGTGGTTCCTGTGAGATTAACGGCTGTTTGTACAACCCCACCAACACAATAAAATTGTCAGAACAAAGAGAAGACATGAGTCGCGAGATGCAAGCATTTCGTTTACTCTTGTCAACCGCGGACGTAAAACATTTCAGTATATATACATAGTACAGTAGGGGGTAAGTGCAACAGTAAGATGGCACGATCGAAAGTTCTTACAGTACGTACGTTGGGGAGAGTGAAGTCTGTCGTGTTAACTCCAAGGTAAACAAACATTTTGGGTCAATCGTTTTTGTGCACAGAGTGCTGGCTAATGCATCATGATTAGAATATCTTCACTGAACGCTGATAGTTTCGGTGTTGGATTGCGCAACAAGGCTTTGAAACACTGGGTCAGGTCAACTTTGTGACCTGATGTAATCAAGTGTCTTGCAATCGAAGAAGCTGGCGGTTTCACGTCGTTGTGTATTGCCCCAGCAGGTTGCGTCATCAAGTTTGACAGCCATTTGGGTATGTGTTATGACACTCGTTGAGTCAAGCAACGAGCCGTCCTGCCAATGTATACGTCACCGCAACTGCAAGTGAACTGATAGACAATATGTGAGACATTAGGATCAGCAAGTTTGTTTGAGTGATTTTGAAAACATAACCTTTTGGTCGTCTGCAGCAAACGCAACTGCGCCGCTGTGTATGTGTGCCTTAGAGCTGACTTGAGATTACAATTTATTTGATTGAATAAATGATCTCCTTTAAAAGGCAAAGTGATAAAAACTTACTTCTTCTCCACGTTCATTGTTTTCGCGCGCACAAGTCTCGGCCTCTGATGTTGTCTAATAAAGTTCTCCGGATAACCGTTGGCCAGCAGCGTTCTTCTTATGAACTCCTCTTCGTTTTGTATTTGATCTTCTGTACAGATTTTCTGGGTTCTGTTGAAGAAAGTGCTGACCAATCCACGTTTGTGAGCCACTGGAGCGAAACTGGAGAATTGTAAATAACGTCCGCCTAAAGTTGCTTTTCGGTGGATTCTGCGCTGTAGAGTTCCATCCTGACGCTTGGTTAATAGAATATCTAGAAAGGACAAACTGTTACCAGGTTCTTCTTCGTGAAATATACTGAGGTTTGGGTGAATAGTGTTAAGAACGTTAGCGATGGTCATGGGAAGCCCTCTGGGCCCAACTTTGGCAGATGTATTTTCGGGTATGATCGAAAAATAGCTCGGTGATAATATTTCCCAATTTCTATTTTGCAGACGATACGTGGATGATATTTTAATTTTCACGACTGAGGAACGTTTTATCCCTTTCGTTAATGTTCCTAACACTATTCACCCAAACCTCAGTATATTTCACGAAGAAGAACCTGGTAACAGTTTGTCCTTTCTAGATATTCTATTAACCAAGCGTCAGGATGGAACTCTACAGCGCAGAATCCACCGAAAAGCAACTTTAGGCGGACGTTATTTACAATTCTCCAGTTTCGCTCCAGTGGCTCACAAACGTGGATTGGTCAGCACTTTCTTCAACAGAACCCAGAAAATCTGTACAGAAGATCAAATACAAAACGAAGAGGAGTTCATAAGAAGAACGCTGCTGGCCAACGGTTATCCGGAGAACTTTATTAGACAACATCAGAGGCCGAGACTTGTGCGCGCGAAAACAATGAACGTGGAGAAGAAGTAAGTTTTTATCACTTTGCCTTTTAAAGGAGATCATTTATTCAATCAAATAAATTGTAATCTCAAGTCAGCTCTAAGGCACACATACACAGCGGCGCAGTTGCGTTTGCTGCAGACGACCAAAAGGTTATGTTTTCAAAATCACTCAAACAAACTTGCTGATCCTAATGTCTCACATATTGTCTATCAGTTCACTTGCAGTTGCGGTGACGTATACATTGGCAGGACGGCTCGTTGCTTGACTCAACGAGTGTCATAACACATACCCAAATGGCTGTCAAACTTGATGACGCAACCTGCTGGGGCAATACACAACGACGTGAAACCGCCAGCTTCTTCGATTGCAAGACACTTGATTACATCAGGTCACAAAGTTGACCTGACCCAGTGTTTCAAAGCCTTGTTGCGCAATCCAACACCGAAACTATCAGCGTTCAGTGAAGATATTCTAATCATGATGCATTAGCCAGCACTCTGTGCACAAAAACGATTGACCCAAAATGTTTGTTTACCTTGGAGTTAACACGACAGACTTCACTCTCCCCAACGTACGTACTGTAAGAACTTTCGATCGTGCCATCTTACTGTTGCACTTACCCCCTACTGTACTATGTATATATACTGAAATGTTTTACGTCCGCGGTTGACAAGAGTAAACGAAATGCTTGCATCTCGCGACTCATGTCTTCTCTCTGTTCTCATGATTTGGATAAAGGGGACCCAAGTTTACAATAATATTAGTTCCATAGCTTCATAGTCTTCGGTGTTGCTGAAGAAACATTCTCACGTCCGATACGTGTGACAAACGTGGATAGTTCGATCGATCCCAAAGTGCCGACCACTTGGAATTCGGATGGATTAACATTAGAATCTTACGCAGTCATGGGTGTGTTTTCTCGCCCGGCATTCAGGTTTTCTATGTCCGACGAAAATGCTAAGTGTATGAAATTTACAAGAAAGCTAGTCTAGTAAAGTGAAGACAACGAAGGGATGCTTCAGGGCAGAAAGGTTCTCCTGCTAAATGCAATCCAAGCTACACAGCTGCTTCAAAGAAGCGCACTAGAATAGTGCGTGGAAAGTTTTCCCAAAGTAGGAAACAGAAAAGAAGCCAGCAGTATGCCAAAGATAGCAAAGAAAAAACTGTCACTAGTGGGTTCGTTTCCGGTTACTGCTACTGAAATTTTGTTTTTTGTCTTATTTCAAACTCGATAGGCCTCAGTAATCTCATCTGAACTTTCTGGAATTTCTGTGGATGCGGACATTTTGTCTTCGCATTTAAACATGTTTATAGCTGTTTTCTGTACGTCCCTTACAAGAGAGAACACTTCCGAGGAGAGAACGAGTTCCGTCGGTCCGAAGCGCGTTCGCAGCAGGACGGGAGCATTGTACTGTATCTCAAGAACGGGGTTGCGGACAGTCCGAGGCTACCAAATAGGGGACGTCAAATCTGGCAAGGGCGACTGCAGCTTCATGATATGAAGCCGCACCACGAGGACTAAAGTCTGCTACTATGAACTTTTGATTACCGCTGGTTGAAATTATCTATGACCAAGAGTGACTAACACCGGTTTTTGAAGTTTTTTTATTTGCAAAATGCCAATCCCACAGTTCACTTCTCATGGGAACTGCCCGCAATACCATAACTGAATTAGACTCGGCCAGCTTTCGTGTGCATTCGACATAACGCACGATGCCAATTAGAAACCGCGCCGGGTAGGAAGGATCGTTTATTTGATTAGTAACGTTTGAACTTCACCAAGATTAATCACATGTAACAACAATTCTCATATGCATAGTAGCGGTCTAGTCCACTTGAAGACTGTAATTATCCAGACAAGGTACGTAAGCGCATGGTTTACACGCCTTTGTTTACCTTCTGCCCTTGCAACGTCTAACGTATTCGCCTTCGTTATCAACCCACGATTGTTCATAATGGCGTTCTGAGTGATTAATAACTTACTTATTCAAAAGTAGTATGTACGCTCCGCCGCCTTAGTTGGGTATCGCACGAGACTGTTTTGCTTTAACGACGGGATTGTCTGTATGCTCAAGCTACTACGAGCCATTCTTTGTCGGTATATTCTTTCGAAAGATGACCACACTTTGGGAAAGTCGAGGTAAAAATAAAGTGGCAACATGACAACTAGTTTAAGACAATTTATACACTCCTGGTTCGAGCACAAGTTGAACTCATTTGATTTGCACTGCGACTTGTGATTCTGAAACTCGAAGATGAACTAGTTACACGGTGTCTTATCGTCTTCAGATATGATTTGAGCATCCTTATTTTACGCTGAATCATTTCAATAGCAAAAGTGATATTTTTAAAACCCAAATAGAACATTTTAAAAACTTCAGAGTGGTCAATTTGATCGAGCAATTATCCCGCTCACCAATCTGACCAGAGGCAGATTATTCGGATTAGTCTGAACTTGCCAAATTTCTCTTGACTGATTGCTGATGGAAAGTATGAAATTGGATCCACTGGAAGGCCTAGACTGTCATCGTACGTCTCTAGGAAACTGTATTGTTCACTACTCTCTGGAAAATCGACGTACAGATGAACCTCGATTGTTTAGTTATATCGACGGTCTGAATAACATTTCCCAAATTTTCACTGATATTAGCAGTGGTTTCATTGTCCAATGTCAAGGTCTTTCAAAAGTGCATATTCCTGAAAGGGGATCGAATGGTTTACCATCATCCATCTACCATCACATGCTTATACTTGCCAGATTTCTTGTGTCATTCAAAGATTATTTCTGATGCGTCTAAAAACGAATAGAACCGGATGAAACTCATGATAAAAGCAGTGCACCTTGAGATGCACATTCGTGATTTCAATTTGAAGCAGAGCGCCACATAAGGCCTAACAGCTTAGAGCATCATAAAAATCCATGGAACCAAGAAAAGGCGCTTAACAACTCACTAGGAAGTGGATAGCAGAGTTCAAAAACTTAAGCTAAGACTTGTTAGTCGTAAATCTATAAAGCGTGACGACTACCAGTTGGACTATGCGTGACTTTTCTTCACTTGCAACTGTAAATACTCTGGAACATTCCCATTTGTTTGTTTTCGTGATCACCCGCAGGCAGATTGTAGTACTTCATAAGGGACAGAAACATGCAGTTTCTCCGATAAACTATCAAATGAAGTATAAATTTTCCCACTGATCTATTACCGTTATCATGCGCTATTGACTTACAGGAAATCGCCGGGGACCAGTAAAGCTGCATACAGTGTAAACATGCTTTTTTTGAGTAACACACCACGTCTGAGTCGGATCGTTAAGCACTCTCCCGTAAGGATCTCTGAAGAAAAGGATCGGCAATACACCGATAGCTTTGCGTAGATATACCTCTGACTGGTAGCGGCCAAACAGTAATAATCGCGGAATTTAAACCATAAATTCCCAGGTTCAATTCCTGCAGCCATGGGCAGCTTTTGATTGGCCGTCGCCCCTTTCCAGAAATGTTGAGTGTCGTTTAATGGTAAACAAAGTAAATAAGATAGTTTATTTCAAACAGCCACGTGAATAAAACATAACCAGTAATTTTCTAAGACTTTGAATCTTCTACCAAATACGTCGTACGTCTCACATTATCCGTGAACCACCCCCTTTTCAAATTGAATACCTTCCGAATTTTGTTCGTTCAAATCGGGTTTTGCATGTATTCTAATAGTTTTCGACAGAACAGGCTCTAAAACTCGGTAGTTGGTCACAGTTGACTGCTTTTAAAAGTAGCATGTGACGACCGTGCACCAGTCTTGTACACTATTTTATTTTGAGTTAGGACCTGTTATAGAAAAAATACAGTTTTCGGAGCTATCTGTAAGCACTTGATCTTCTGTTGTCAAAAGTAAAATACATTTTTCCAAAAATTCTGATTGGATAACATAAAAAATGGAACAGTGCGAAAGTCAAAGGGAATCAAGTATCATGACCATTCCGGTATGTAGCAATCTCAACTGTTGTTATCAAACCTGACCTTCTGGGATCATATGGGGTTTTCCACTTCAAGTCTCCGGATCAGGTTGTCGGTCATCTCCAGTAGTGTAGTGTGCCTTTGTGGCTATGGAGTACACCCCTTCCACTGCACTCAAGTGCAAGCATGTAATGAGATAAAAGTGTGGTGATTCCGTGGCCATCACACGTGATACGGCTAGATACAACTTCATGGCCACGCACGCTGATGAGCCCCAACCAATCAGGATCGCCGAGAATAGACGTAGCAAAAGCTCTTTGTGACTGATCAACTTCTAATCTACCAATTAATTTCTTTGGTTTAACGTATTGATACAAACCAGTTCCACAATACGAATAACTTGTTATTCTTCAGCCTTAGTCTTCTTGCTACTTTTGGTTTGCGTAGTTTCGGATGGGAGCCATTTCAAGACGTCCTATCATTTCGAGTATTGTGAATATTACGAAGAGTTAACGACTGTGCTCAAGCAGCTGATATGTGAGGCCACCACAAGGGGTTTGGACATTTCATAGATGGGTCATACTGGTTGATTATCCACCCGAATTTCTTCATAATCTGACTCTCGAGAAGGAAGTCCTATAATCTGATTGTCCGAAGCATTACCTTAGTTTAATAGCTAGTACAGCCCACCTGGTGTGCTTACGTGAGTTCGACGAGTTTTGATTCCTGAGTGAATCTGCCACAACGAAATTCACGAGAGCATGTAGTGGCTTTTTTTAAACGCATTTGTCGAAATTTCCTCTTTTATAATTCATCAGAGATGACTGGCAATGACAAATGTTTAATTTGAAACTCCGCTGAATGCATTTTATTCTCAGTCTATGGGGTGTCACAATATTGACTTTTCCGGTGATCTCAAAATACTTGCTGAAAATCCTCTCTGACACTGGACTATATCAACAAAACTAAGTGTAAATTACTTTTTGTAATTTGTATTTTTGACGACATCTTCGCTTGTCTTACTCGTGAGTAGCGTGTATATGCGTCATGAACCTCGAATACTTGTGATCCAATTATCTGTTTTTACTGTACTGACAGTTCAGATTTACCCCTTTCCGACGTATGGTGCGTGAACATTTTGCGTTATGTTCCCGACTCGATTGTTCTATGATTGTACATTCCCCTTGTAAGAAAATTTTGTAGAACGTTTCACTTACGCTTCTTGACCCACTGTCTGTACCGCAACCGTGCTGCGCTACAGTTTCGCATGACTCCTTGCTGAGTGGACCGTTTATGACCGCGCTGTCCCGATTTTTCGGATAACTTTCTGTACTGTTGCCCTTGGTTGCTCACCTGGCTGTAAGTCATTGCATTTATGTATTTTTATGTATTGCATTGTTTAGAACCACGAAATTACGATAAACACGGTTATACATTTGGAATTTGTTCTTCTGCCCGTAGCCGTGTACAGCCCATATCGTGCGTAAAGCTAGTGAGATCACGTTTTCTGCTATATTGAAAGTTCAAGTAATCGGGATAGTTTCTACACTAAGATTAGTTGTAATTAGATCACGAATCAGTCCACTTCACAACGTAGCTGACGTCCAATCATGCCCGTCGGGTCTCACTTGACTGATCACATAGTCGGCTGCCTTTGAAGGCATTACCTAATCCGGTGTTTTTGTCGATTTTCCGCTCACTTCATGTGCTTCTTGTAAAGCCATTCCGTAATAGATCTCAGTAGACCATTCGGGTCGAGTGATTCGTGTTCTCCTTCTGAACACTAAAATCCAAAACAATAAAACACTAATAGTTTCATTCAGGCGGTAGTTATTTTTACTGTTGAATGTATCAGTTTGCATTGTGTTCCAAAGATCATCTTAGAATTATAGAAAGCAGCAGGCCGCCATGAATGTTTTACTAATTTTATGGTCATCAAATGAGGGAAAGGGGTTGGACTAAGATTCGAAAGTACGAATCAGAGGTCGGTATGCAAGTACTGGTCTACACTGAATTCGTTAACTCTCTCGAATACAGCTTGCCGTGTAGATTTTGGAAGGACACTTTTTTCTGCATCGATCTTACCGAATACACTGGTCTACAGTGAGGCATATGAAATGTGCTACTCGCAGCTTAGGTGATAATTCAACAACAGACCAACTGCGTGACAACTGACAAATCTCGTGCTATTGTTATTGTTCCATACCCCAACGTATGGCGCAGTTTGATCAGTGAGTACGTAGTTAATCACTCACTGATACAGCGCAATCTCTGCGCAGGTAAACCTTGTGCGAATCCATTCAGAGAAATTTACCCGGTTGTCTAACACTGTTCCCGTTCATGATGATGAATTTTTTCATGCTCATTTCAGTTCATCGCTGTATGCTCAATCTATTCAGTTCCAGATTCAGGTATTCAAAGTAGCTCTATTCGGATACAATGAAAACCAGTTTGCGATCAAAAGCACTCCCTTATTAAACCTTTGAATGAAATTTGACTTTCAAGGTTCACTAAGCTTGCGCTATTCTCTGTCTGCCTTAGCTTGGGTAAAACAAGTAGTAGAATCCAAATTCAGGCGTCTTAACGTGAGACCGAGCACTGTCTCTATTCTGGTTTGTCAGTGTATTTTATTAATTCTCCTCTAATGTTCTTCTGATAGTTTTTCCGGTCTACTTAAGAAATACCTTGAAATTCTTTCCGAGATCTGTCTATTATCAGTCGGGTATCTTTCACAACGGTCAGTCAATTATCTTCTAAGTTGTGGTTACTACACCTGGCCATTTTTAAAAGGTTCGCGCACAAAATTTCTTCAGAATCCATTTAAGCATTGATCTAGAAAAGTGTAACTATCAAGCCCAAGCGCCTCTCTTTTATCGATCCGTATCCAGAGCAAGTCTATCGTTCCTTAATTAGCCCGAATCCTTACAAACCGGTGGCGAGTCTCATTTGAATTCCTGAGCAATTCTGGATATATAATCATTCTCTTCTTATTCACTCAACTTGATGAATGCCAAGTAATTGAAATGCTGGGGTCCATCTACACAAAGGTCTGACCAGATACTAACAAAAATTTGCCAGAAAATCGTAGATACACAAGGAACAGAACATAGTTCGTGCAATCCACTGCAGCGACTGAATGACACCTGCAGCATGACATGAATCATTAATTAGCAAATCTAGGCACTGTAGCGGTAATCAAAACCCAACTCACTTTAATGCCAAATAAATAGGTCAAGTCTGTCGGTTTTTTGTGAGTTATTACCGCCCGTTCCAAGGCACATATGTCAGTTCTGTTGATCAACTGATAATTCTCATATCATTACGTGAGTTGTTCCTTAATCATCATAATCGCGATCGCAAATAGTCTCGCTTGTCGGAATCTTCATTGAGATAAACGTGTACATTTGTCTCAATTTATTGAACTTCCCAGTAATTCTATACATAACCGTTCGCCGAGAAATATTTTGAGGGAACAAATAAACAGGTAAAATTCAAGCTCTATTTTAATAAACTTTCACTGATACAATCACACCAACTAAATGGGAGTATGTGTGCAAGCATTCAAGCAAACGTGACTCCGGTGGACCAATAACCACTAGGTTTCCAATTCGAATCTCGTAGACTCTGACCATATTCTGCATCCGACAGTCTCTAATTAACCACCTCTCCTTTCCAATAATATTGTGCAACTGTCATTGGAGGTAAAAATTTAGTGGAAACAGTAGTGACACTACTATTATCAGTAGTGGTAGTACTATTTGTTGTTGTTATGGTATCAGTGTCCATAAGAAGTGCCAAGTAAATTGGTTATTTATTTAGAACAGCTCGTTCGGAGATCACTAAATCTACCAAATATAATAATAATGCTTGCTTGCATAGAAGCTGTCCAGTCCACTAAAGACAGTCAAAATCCGATCGAAAGATGAAATCACGTGGTTCCTATGAGTTTCTTCATTTTATTACGGTAATTTCACGCAATGCAATTACACTCATTGTCTCTCTGTTATTGGCCTGTATTGTTTTCAACGGCTTCTGATTGCTGAGCTTTGCGTTTAGGTCGCACACGTTTCATCACCAGTCGAGGTTACATCAGTGAGCATGTGATGATCCCATACTCGTATATATATATATATATATATATATATATATATATATATATATATATATATATATATATATATATATATATATATATATATATATATATATATAGGTGTTGACCCTTGATTCGGCATTGACCTATTGGACGAACTTGGCCTTAGCATATTACTATTCATAGAAACTTGACCCTCTAACCTTTTGGTACAAACTCCCAAACTTGGTAACCTCACCTCTGACGTTTCACGATGCGTTCTAACTTCGAAAACTTCACCTTTTGACATCTACGCTGGTATTTCCGCATATTTCATTGGAATTTTTACCTTTTGTCTTCTGGATATTCTCTGCACTTTTCTGTATTTATTTTTGTACCCTCCTTGTATTGTTTTCCTAGATTCCTGTTCTACTGGTTTCTCAGGAAAGGTTGATGTGTTCACCAGAAGAATTCGGTCTCGTGGCAGTGGGTTGACAGGATGGAGGCTCAGTCTTTTCGTTTTCCAGTTCTTGAGCTAGTTGAGCCTCCTGCTTATCACGAATTGTAAATGTGATCCAATTCAATATGCTTATTTCTTAAATTTGTTGAAGAATACTAGGCTTCCCAGAAATCCCTTGAAGTCCTCGATGCTTACAGGTTGAAGACATAAGTCGCGACATGCAAGCTTTTCGTTTACTCTTGTCAACCTCGGACGAAATGCTTGCATCTCACGACTTATGTCTTCTCTCTGTTCTCGTGAATTGGATAAAGGGGGCCCAGTGTTTCAAGCTTACAGGTTGATTAATGTATGACCCATGTTTTGTTCAAATCTACTTTTGTAAATGTCCGATTGTTTTTATCCATTTCTGGTGACAGAACACTTTCGTCTTTTACGGCGGTATGGTTTTGTGGACATAACAAATACCGTGAAAGTTATGAAAGTTAGCGCAAACATTCTACCCATTCAAAAAACAAGCACTGTCAAAAATCCCTGGTCAGACAAACATTATTTTGTATCTGATCGGAATAGAGTGGAGGGATCAGTCTCCTTCCCTAGTCTGCAGTGGAATACTATTCATGCACGTACAAGACGATTCGTTTGCCCTGTTACATGAACACTGAAGTCCAAGTTAGTTTTGTTTTTAGTGAATCCTCCCTAAATTCCTGTCCCAATTCAAGCACCATCGTGCCCGTACTTTCCAAAAATAAGTTCATTTATTTCTGTCCTAGAATTTTTTGGTACAGGGCACATGTAATTCCGATTGTCCATCATTTATAACAAATACTGACCGGCGGATAAGCTTGATTTCCTCACTTCCTACTGGGCCCATGTTTAGATTGAATATGATGCCCAGTAAGGTGGATTAGATGAAGCACGGGTTGAAGAGTAAAGGGTGCAAGTTGGATTGAAGATTTACGACGGTATGACTGACGTTTTGCTCTATTCTGATAAAAATTATTCACTTTCCGTTAAAACCGTATCTCTGATATCAATTAGTGCCCTCAGCTTCTGACAGAGGGGACTAACCGAATATGAATTTCCGAAAATTACCGAGTTTTTAATAGAATAAAATAGGCTGAGATCAACTCAGTGTGGTCAACGATGATGAGCACGGTTTATTACTTCAATTCTGAATGATTTCATTCGTAGTATATCATAAAATATGGAAATTATTAAAAGCTGTCAGAAAATTTTGGGTAAATAGTTCAGTGAATTCTTTGAGACTTCCTTGAAATTATTCACAGTAGTCTCCATCTGAGGTCTGAGTACGTTACTGGCTGAATAACAACGCAAAATTTTGCTGAACTATACGATTATACTACACTGGAGATTATTTGGTCTAGAATGAGCATGACACAATGAGGAATATGGGTATTTTCAAGGAAGTTTATATTTCAGGGAATATAAAGCCCAAATTATTTGCTCGATGACACATCATGTACTTTCAATTCTGAATACCTTCTGTTCACTCAGGCCCCTATTGGGAATGCGTCTATCTTGGAACCGATCGCCGTGTGATTGATGATCTCTTAGCGTCAGTAAAGGCTTGCACAGTGGTATGAGTACTGTTACCTTGGTGCAGCCTTTTACGAATCGGCCCGAATCATCTCCTTGTTAGGCCAGATCAGGTCAATTCGATAACCCGCTGGAAGCACACTCTTCGTGACGGGATTTGTTCTGTGCAGTTCAACTGTCATTAAGTGCAAAGGCCGGGAATAATGTGAATCTCGCCAGAATTACGAAGGTTCATGGTGGTGCATTGAGTGACTGGTTGCAAAAGTTTATTGAAACATAATATTGCTGTGCTGGTAACTTTGCTACCTCATCGCTGGTTTGTCGAAGTACGATTATGTAACCGGAATCCAAAACTGTTACCGTTTAGTGAAGCTATGCTGATCAAGACGGATCTTCTCCCTCCTTGTGGACACGGACAATCATTGCAAAAGGTCTGACTTCCATAATGTTAATCAAATAATTCCACAAGAATTGTTGGCTCATCTGCGATAAACATTCTTCACTATGTATTTCATGTACCGTATCATAATTTTCGGGACAAAAGTATAAGATCTCTCTCATTTTCCCGTATATTTCCGGTTCTGTATTCTCTAGTAGAAATGTATCTCATCAAAACGACCAAATACACGGTAAGATACGGCATATCGTATTTGTGAACGAAATTATTGCAATATGTGCTAATTAGTGCGGATAACGTAAAAACGATGTGCTATCCCGGGGAAAATTTCGTAGAACCAGAAGGACCATTGGGCCTGACAACGAGCTGAATAATCTTTTCCGTCGGTTTAACGACGGAGAAACCCATGAGAACCGGAATCACATGATACCAGGTCATCAACATCACTACGCAATGCAAAGTTCCGATAAGAAATTGCGCGTGACAAGAATACTAGTCTAGTGGGTATTGACTACGCATGAGATGCCAGGTGGCACAAAATTTCACGGGAAACGAATTAAAGTTTCTGAAATTTACCAGTCACTTTACAGCAATGGAAACTCCGACAAATTCGACGGGAATTTTTTTGTTTAGCTGAAGATACAAAAGCGTAAAATATGTTCACAAGTCTTTTCTCTGGCAGGAGGTCAGTTCGCAAATCCAAAAACAATCAAAAGTCTGTTTCTTTGAGCTTGTGAGGGTTTATGAGTTGTGCATTCCCACCAAATCCAAACTAGAATATGAGGTACATAGACGCACAAGGTTTTAGGTCTCCCATATCAACCGGCAAGCGACCATGACTGGTCCTGTTAAGTTCCCTTTATGTTAGTATCATACCCTGTATCTTTCTGCCCATTAATCAACGCTGATCCAAATCCTCGGAAGGTTCTGTCAGGACGACGACTATCGATCCATAATTAAGAGCCTTCTTATCAGGGACAGCTTATTCGCCAGATCTGACCGATACCGTTACTCTGCTTGACTTTCATGAACCAATAACTCTGATTACTGGAAGCCCGGAGAAGGCACTACCCCGTGAAGTCAATGTTTCCAAAGACGCTCCGTAAAAAGTACTTCAAAGAAGATCTACTTGGACAATAAAATTTACCTTGACCTGCATTATGGAATTCTCCCAGTGTTTCTCAACAACTTACTGTCTAAATGTCTGAACCAAACATGATTTGGAGTGCGCCGAAAAGGCGATCCTTCATTTGGCTTGTCAAAATACAGAAATGTAGTGTCAGTAACACGCCGCTGTCGGTGGAAAAATTTCGGTTACCGCTGGTAAGGATCCTCAGGGCAATTTTCCAATGCAGATTTTAGGGCAAGATTGAGCATTGTTACGCGCGGTACCCGGAAGATTGGCTTATTATTATTTCTTCACTGACAACGCCGTGCTATTGACATCACGTTTTTCCTCGTTTTAACAGTCGGGGTTTGTGAAGGGTGCTTATGTACTAATCTATTTTGTTTACTCATGAGTAGCATTGTGCAAGTTCGTTAAAAATGTGTCAGAGCATCAAACTCAGCCTATCCTAACCCTCAACATACCAAAACAACCAAAAAACAAATAAAGGTCACCTCTAGAAACCTGTCACCCACCAACCTTTCCCTTCTTCACAGATCCCTGTCCATTGTCACTTGGTGGTTTTCTTTCGATTGCTCTGTTTGCCTGCTAGACTTATTTACGAAGACACTGAGTGCGGTGTTTGGATTGTGTTGTCCTATAGAGACTATATTTTAATAATAGCAGAATGGCTTCTCCTTTGATGAAATTCCTGAGAAGGCACTACGAGAACAGGCTTCGGTGGAAAGACACTCCATCCTGATCAAACAAGAGATTCGACGGCTGAACACGACTTTTGCCCACCAGTTCTTCTGTACAACCAACAGCAAACTTCTCTGGCGCGGTATCCGGCTTCTAAATGGACAACCGGCCCGACCAAAAAACTAAGACATGGATACTGACAGCCTGAATGCCTCGCTTATTCATCCTTTATCGGAGACCCGCCATCTTATTTTCCTTCTGTTCCCTTAGATATAGAACCATTTTCCTCAGGAGAAGTCTTCAAGTTTCTTCGAACCTCAAAAACAGCTTCTGCTCTGGATCCAGACGGTTTATCCTCCACTGTTCTCAAATTCGGAGTATTCAAATATCCGGAATTATGACCTCTCCCATCAATAAATCTGTTGATACTGGTGCCATTTCTGCCTCCTGGAAACCCGCAATAGTAGTGCCTATTCCCAAACACTACAAGTCCAACATTTTGTCAAAACGCTTTCGTCCCATCGCCATCACTTATTCTGCGTTCAAGTTGACCGAGCGCGCCATCCAAAGCCGACTAGGTTTCTCTCTTGACGTTACAGACGGCTCCCATCAGTATGCGTACTAACTCTACAGATGCACTCTGGATGCGGCTACTTTGCTCTGGCATTTCATTTCAAACAACGGAAATAGATCCATGGAGTCCGTTCAGTGTATTTTCTTCGACTATTCCTCCGCATTCGACTCGGCTTCCCATTCTCCACTTTTTCAAAGCTAGTCTTTTGGCTGTTCCACTTCTTCACTCTCGGGGTTGAAAGACTACTTTTCCAACAGAACTCAAAGTACAAGTTTAGTAATTCATCTGGCTAACAACTCAGGTGTTTTTCAGGGTGGCGTTCTCTCCCGCTTTTTCTTCACCCCATATATCAATGACTTGAACACTGTACCACCTGCCTACCTTTTAGATACACCGATGACGTCGTGCTCTGCTGACCTATCTCCAATCAACTAGACTTTAACTCCTTTTCCCATAACTCGTACAATATTCAGAATTTTTCTTCCCGTTCTGGACCAGATCACAACAGCTCCAAATGTTTTGAGTGTAATTTCTCCCTTTCTCTTTCACCCTACCCCAGAGTAAGCAGTCATCAGCAGTGTCCCCTCTTCTAAAGCTGACTGAGTCAAATACTTAGGCTTTACAACTGGCACTAATTTGTCATGGTCTCCTCATATTCTTGATTGTATTAAAAAGGTACGTGGACAGTCTTTTCATATTCGTAGGCTAAGGCAGTTTGGTGCTACAGAAGCTGTCATTTTTTCTCTAGTCTATCAATGTATTCTTCCATTCTTACTCCTCCTTTCTTCCGTAATCTTTCCTGGTTTATTTAAGAAGGATTTCATCACACTACACCGCGGCCTAGCTATTATCAGTAGCGTCTCTTTGCTTTCCATGGGTTCTCTTATCTCCAAAGTTTGTGATTTGCACATTACAGCCTATGAAAAATTCGCCAAGATTCTTGCTGACCCCATCCATCCCTTTACCAAACCGCTGGCATACCACTAAGCATTCCGCCTTTAGAGTTATACTTTCCCACATAAATATCTCTGGCAACCTTACAGTGTCTAGCTTAGCATGTGTTCTGGTTGGCAAAATGAAAGTCACAGACGAACTTCGCACGAACCTTAGTGGCTGAACCTGTTTTATTTCTATAGTATTTATCTTTACTCTTATTTCAAAGTGTTATCAATCAGTTTCGTTCCTTTTGGCTGAAGTATGAGTTTGTTAACTTGCTGATTTCTTCATTACAGTACAATACAATACAGTACCATAAACCCTTGATATTTACGATGATCTTCGACCAAAAACAGGCTTGCTCACAGATTTTTATTCTCCGTGAAGTAGTGTAAATCTTCAGTCAGTCAGATTGTTTTCTTTGTCTCGATTAACTTAAGTTAGAAAAACACTGAAATGGTCAGTAAAACTCTTTAAAAGTTAGTGTACTGCAGTGAACTACGAACCTGTCACATCCTTGAGAAGATTACTATCAAAGCTAAAGAATGAAACATTGAGTTAATAGCGTAACGAAGGTTACCTAGGCAATCGGATTCAGTTTAATGCAGTCTAGCTTGGTATGGTGTGTAGGTAGTCTGAGGGGAGTAACACCTATGAGGTAGTGGATTGTCGTGTCCCCTGGAGCATCCTACATCTCCTTAGCCCCCATCATGTAACTGGTTACCACCTTGGCTTTCACGAAGCTGAAGCGTGCATCAGCGGCCACACCACGACAAACCGCTCGACAGGGGAGCCAAACCAGACTGAGGGTAGCAAAGGTCTATAAAAGTCGCCGAGACGATATTCTGCATGCGATGACTTACTCCTGAATGGGCCGATGAGATTTTCAGATCCAAAGGGCTGCAATGGGAAAACTGTCAAACCAAGCCGACGCGGTATTTTGGAAGAGATAAACGAGATACGCAACAGGCCACGGGCTCATCTGGAACAATCCTGCTGCCTTTCAGGCTGCCATTGGTTGTGCAAAGGCTAAAGGTGCATCCTCGAGCTAAAAAGCCGGATCAGGAACCGTTGACTTACTTCCTACTCGAGACTAGACGACCGACTAGTACAACAGTCTCGAAAGATGCACTATGTTTCCGATAATCTTCACTAATAATTTTCGGGATATTTTTGGAGCCGACTTATCCTTTAGCGGGTGATAGTAGAGTAGAAGAAGTCCAGCTTGCACAGGAATTGGTGTGGCTAGAGTCAATCTTTTACTAAGATAGTCCTGTTGTTGGTGCTACTTCACAACTCCAAGCATCACGTGATAGTACTTTTTCTCAAATGCAGAATTTTGTACAGTATCGACTCTGTCAGAAATAAGGATAATGCAACTGGTGTTTGGCTTCCGAGCCCTTAGTCTCTCCAAAAGACCTTGGGAGCCAACGCCTCTCAGCAGTTATCTATTTTTTTCTTACGAGAGTTCATAGTCGTACTATCGACGACCTCTTCCGATTTATACCTGGGGTACCGTCGGACGCAAAGTCCGGGAAGATATTCCGTTTTGGGCATTGCGGTAGCCTTTATCAACGTTTCATGGGGTTTCCAGAAGGCGTTGTTCTTACATGCCTATACGTCCATGAAAGTCATCTCGACGTCGAGGCTGGTATACTTTGTGACATGTATTTACTTGGAACTAGCGTACAGGTGATTCAACCTGTGCTTTCTGGGACTTCCTCCCAGACGGTTGCGTTGAAATTTGTCGTTCGTCTCACTTTCTTTGTTATTTCCCCCGGGTAGTGTTTTTGTTCCCATCCTATTACAAAGATGTGACAAATTCCACGTCGACCAAAATTCGAAGGAAATTAGAGGCTCCAATGAACAAACACAAAAGGATCGCAAGAAAGCGTAAACCACTTTCCACGGGAAGGACCAAAAATGAACACATTTTTTCGATCTGGATTAAGATCCTATTCGGGACCAAGCAACCAAATTATATGCGCGTATGTTCTCATACAGTCTGCAATTCATGAATAATCCCCGTGGTATGGATTTAAAAACGTCTAATGGCTAAACGAGATTCATATTTTCCGTACTTCCTACCTGGTCAATAGAGTATGGATGCGAAGATTTCAAGGGTGATCACAAATATAAGCTCCATTTTCAACAGAAAGGCAGAACATTGAACCTCAGTGCAATCAGGGAGTTGAGAAAACCTACCTGAGCTACTTATCATTTTCGGCGTGTCAGTTCAGACCGATCAAGCTGGTAACCAATAAGCCACTATTCCACATGGTGCTTGATTTCTCAGACGATCGAACACTGTAAACAAGCTGACGAAAATGGAGCCAAAGGATCAACCAATCCGTCCAACCGGAGTCACGGTAACCTAATCCGTGCAGCAAGGCACGAACTCGACTGGATGCCAGAGCTCAGGATTGTTCTATCTTTGCTTCAAATATCATGTTGTCCATTCATGCACGTCATTTGACACGCTGTGCTATCGTCGTCTTAGTTCTATTTGTGAGCTGGTACAACAGAAGTGGTGAGCTGAGGTCCAGTACACACATCTCTCCTACAAATCGCAGAAGAGCACTCGAAGGACACTACAAATCTTACTGTGATGGATATTTATGGATCAATTTAATTTGTTTTTATCTTTCTGCCAACACAATAAGTCGTTCCTGTGCTTTACGTGGGCTCGATGAAAAAAGCCGGAAAAAAACAGATTCAGTACCGAACAATAAATTCCAATACCGAACAGGCTGAATCGAACTGCTTACAGTCGATCCGTTGAAGCGAACCGAAATGCTCCAGTTAGAGAAAGACAAGACTGAACAACAGCAAAATTCAAACCTGACACCCGGTTTGGAGAACTCAGGCAAGGCCTCAAAAACCAAAAATGAAATTAGATCTGGATTTGCTGACCCCCGGTCAAAACTCTCAATTCTCTTTGAGTGCTCTTTTGCGGAATTCGACCACAAATTCCTAGAATGTCTGTCAAACAGTAATACGACTTCCCACCTATAATTAGTTGTTAACTTATATTTTTGCTCATAACAACAGTAAATTTCCAAGGTCATTTTTGACCTCAGGGTCAGATCCATATATAGACGGAGGTCATGGCTGTCATGCCGTACACCGATAATATCACGCCGACTGATGCTGAAACGGCTTTTGAGGCTGTGCCAAACTTGTGAAAATCAAATACAACCGAAGTTGGGGACATTTGAGATGATCTTAGGAGTTAGTGAGACAATAACATGTACTAAACTAAGAACGATCAAGTGTTAAATGAATTATTATTAAATGACCGGCGGTGGTCAAACACCATATACAGTGTGTTCTTCGGGAACAGGCACGCCCTTGGTCGAAATTTAACTACTGCTACCGTTTTCAGCAATAATATTCCAAATTTGAAGCTCCAGAGGTGTACCCGTTCCCGAATAACACAATTATATACCTTTCTGTCCAGCTTTCGATTCCTAGCACCGGCACAGATCACTTTTCCCTCGTGCCCATCTTGAATAGGCAGTGACAGCCTTCCGGAAATATTATAATACTGTAATGTCATGAAAATAAGGTGGATAAAGTTATAAGAACACAAAAGGTTAAATAAGACACCCGTATATTATCTGTGAATTAACCGACCATGATTACAAATTTGAGAGGCTCAGCTTACTGCCGAATCTCGGAATAAACTTTAGTAAATAGTATGATATTGGATCTGGATGACAGGATAAAATTGCCCCGGAAGCGTACGACCGATTTCACAGTGGCAGGAAGAATCCCAGTGGAGTTCTAACAATGGATTATTCGTCCCTTCGAGTTTCTTATAATTTTGTTTGTGTTTGTTTTGGTGCAATAGAACCACCAGTTCTAGCTTTTAGTAGTTATCACGCTATACTCCTTGCCCGACGTTATCACCGCTGATGGTGCCACGGTCATCACCTCACCAGAAACCATAACCCACTTATCTCTTTCGTTCAAATTCCTCCGTAGCTAACGAATTTTGCCACTTCGCATTAGTCCATCATTTATCCATATCCGTCATCCGCAATTCATATTGAAATTCATACCAGTTGACCAGAATTTTCAGGCATTTGTCTGTTGGAACTATTCGACCTAGCAGATTCTTAGTGCTAACTGTGTTGTTTAATATAGGACACTTACATTTAACAAATTAGGCTTTCGATGTTTGGAACAAACTTTTCCGTGAAACTTTTCTTGAGTCCTTGATGACCACAAGAAATATTTTTCCGAATATTCGTTGACAGTTAAACCAAGCAGCCTACTTCATCCGATGAATGAAGTGAGAAGAATTATAATGGAACAGTGGTAGTTAACGACCAAAAGATGTCGTATTTATTCATATTTCACAATCAGAATTCAATATTGGTTTCTTCCAGAACGTACCGTCTATTGTTGTATATAGTCAAAATAACTTAAGGACTTTCCGCATTAACTGCAGTGCTGGTTTTTAGCAGACCTACCTGAAGATCCCGCAGACAATTCTGGTACACTTTTGATTACACCGGCCCCATTGCTGCTAAATATTTGCTGATGGGTACATAAACCAACCAATGCAAATTATTCCAGAAGGTACACGGTTTGTCAGTCTTATTATGAACAGTGCTTACCCCTTCTGAGTACATGATCTCCGATTAAAACCAGCTACTCTCATCCATATGACCTGGATTGATGAACCACATAAAGCTTCGAAAGGTCAGGCACCATAAAGAACCGGACAACAATACTGAGTCTCCTTTATCCTATTCACGAGAACAGACATGTTTTACTTTCGCAAGTGAGAAGAGTAAATGAAATGCTTTCCTCTCTCGGCCGACGTCTTCTTTCTGTTCTCGGGAACGACGAGACCGTCTGCCATTAAAGTAATTCAGTGAACGCGCGGTTCAGATTTCTTACCTAGGGCTCCGTATTCACACTGATCTCGTTGTCTTGGTCGTAGGTGCATTCAGCCTATAACCATTTTCCTCATTAATGGATCTTTTCAAAAGTTCGAAAAGTCCTTGTAGTCAGGCATGTGTTTAGTAGTAGTAGTAGTAGTAGTAGTAGTAGTAGTAGTAGTAGTAGTAGTAGTAGTAGTAGTAGTAGTAGTAGTAGTAGTAGTAGTAGTAGTAGTAGTAGTAGTAGTAGTAGTAGTAGTAGTAGTAGTAGTAGTAGTAGTAGTAGTAGTAGTAGTAGTAGTAGTAGTAGTAGTAGTAGTAGTAGTAGTAGTAGTAGTAGTAGTAGTAGTAGTAGTAGTAGTAGTAGTAGTAGTAGTAGTAGTAGTAGTAGTAGTAGTAGTAATACTGACAGTAATAGCGTAAGTGGTAGTATAGGTGGTATTGGTGAAGAAAGGTATCCGCTTAGTCCACTGGTCATGCCGAGTATGAATAAGAAAAAGTCTCGCTTCAGAAAGCAAATAACTATCATCTCTAGAAGCCTATCACCGGTCATTATTGCCCTTCTCAAGAGATTCCGTTCTATTGTTTCCTCGCTGTTTTCTATTCAGCTCGCTCTTGGACCGCTAGGAATATATGCAGAGACATTGAATGCGGTATTTGACTTGTGTTGTCTCATACAGAATACGTTACGCAACAACGGCGGAATAACTTCTCCGTTGCTAAATCTCTCAGATGATAAAAAGAATTTGCCTATGAAATACCCGACCAGGCCTCGATGAAATGACACTTCGTACTGATCAAACAAGGGATGCGACGGCTGAGCGCCTCAACCTTACTCTACTTCTCTCTAGTAATCCTTCTTGGTCTACTGAAGAAAGATTTTATCTTACCTCATAGGAGCTTGGCTATTACCGGTCGTGTCTCGTTGATTCCCACGGAATCTGTCCTCCCCCCCAGTATGTGATTTCCACATTTTGGCCTGTGAAAAAGTCGTCACGAAAATTCTTGCGAACTCCACACTTCCCCTGATTTATGACTTATCTGCTCGCCCCTCATATTCTTCCATATGTTCCGCATAAATATCTATTGCAACTCTACAGTTTCTTATTAAGCACGTGTTATGCCTGACAAAGTGAAACTCGAAGAAGAAGTTCGCGTGAACTTCAATGGCTGAACCAACTTTTCTTTTTCTTTCAAAGTGGCAATAATCCGTCTCCCTCCTTCTTGGCTGAAAGGTAAGTTTGTTAACTTACTGAAGTCCCCGGTACGAATTCCTCTCCGTGAGAATCGCTTGACAGAATGATGACTGTTTGATACATGTAAATTATCGTGGTCGATGGAAGCTGTATCACCTGGTTCTCGACTAACTGTGATCAAACTGTCAACATCATCAGTAAATTAATGAACTGATATTCTTATTCGTAAGTGAGAAAAGCTAATTTACAGTTGCTTAATATATGCAAAGGAGGACTTAATTCAGGCACATACTGGAAGGTTTTCAGTTGCATTTGAGTCACTCAGAATGGATATGTTTATCTCAGGCTTAAGCCTGAGTGTTACAGAAGTGCGTTGTCTCCCAAACCTTTAAATGCCCAATTGGTCAAGAATTACGTGAGTTAGGCTAGATTTAGTAACGAGGCAAACAACAGCGAATAACTGCCTATCATGTATGTGACCGACAGGGGCATTGCCTTAGAGGCTTAGCGGCTACTCGTCTACCACTACTTCTTCAACTGGGCACCGTGTTCCCACTGACCCGATCCGCTGTAGTCTTTTTTGATTGTTCGCCTTCAGTAGAAGCACAGGCGCAATAACGTCCACCAGTTAGGACGAACAGGAATGAAAATGTTATCTCCAGTAGACTTCCTCCTTCAAGTTTGTTAGAAAAGCTCTCGCCATCGGTTTCACCGGTATGTTTTGTTAATGTACAACTTTTGCAAAGGGTATCAAGTTGCGTCACATCTCTGATCTCCATAAGAAAGTGAAATGGATGCATTTGTGTTCGTGTGTGTGAGCAAAGAAGACCTTAGGAGTGATTGCAAAGGAATCCCATACCAATGACAGTAACACCCCGTTGGGAACGGGCAAAACAAATCCTCTGTGCAGCTGGTAGTGACTTCGTTTCATTCCATTAGGCCTGTGATCATCCCTGTGGGCTGTGAGTCAGTTGTTGGTTGGGTTATTTCACACACGTGTCCTGGAAAACTAAACGGGACGTTTCTATGGAACGGATTTTTAGTGGGTTGCAACTGAAGACTAAGCAATCGGAACTGATCAGCAGAAGTGGATATCTGTGACGGTGTTGGATGAAAAGGGGTTGGAGTTGAACCGGATCTATTCTCTGAGGGTAGTTGTAGACAGCTCTGGGACCTGTCATTCTGGAATTTGAAGTGTTTAGTCCGAACAGAGTTCCGGTTCGGTTTACGATTCAAGCCGACCGGGAGTTCTTGCAAAAGAGCACCTTGGTTTTGTGTTTTGAAGCTTGTCAGGTTTTGGGCATCTCTCCTTTCTCGGGCACGACGATTTTGAAACCAAATCTTGATCTGAAAAAAGTGTTCAGAGAAACAACTGGATGTGATTAAAAAACAGTACTGTGAAGGATGTCAAAATTCAAAATCATTTTATTTACTTATTTAGTACGAACAACAACAACAATGCGCCAGGTGATGATTCATTTCCGAGTTTTTGCTACTAAGACCGAGAAATCACAATTTCACTGATTCTTGAATCAAAAACCTTGTATTTTAAATTTAATAGTAAAACTTTGAATAGGCGAATGTCTCAACCTCTGAAAAATGTTGGGTATCAGTCATGTAAAGAAAGTTATCTTTCTGCTATCAGAATTTGAACCATAAGAGATCATGGCCGTTGATTCATGGTCGTGGATCCACTTGTCATCCTACGTCAACGAACTACTCGCCAGTAAAGCCATTTTTGGCATTACTCAACTGCTTCGTTATTTGCGTAAATAATTAGTTTGAAAGGACGAAGTAAAAGGCATGAAAAAGTGGATTGAATGGTAATTAATTATTAAGTACCTGAAAATCAACAAAGAAAATACTTCAAAATGCACCTGACACCTTGATATATTCTCATTACGTCTGCTCAACAGACGCATTTCTCATGGATGGCAAGCAATACAGAACAATTCGTCTCACTCTACTAGTGGGACGTCAGTAGTCGAATATTCACCTGTCTGTATTGTATTATCAAATAGTCGATCGTTTTCACTGTCGAACAGCTGTGTTCAATTTCGAATGCAGAAGGGAGCTTTTACGGGTAAATTTGAAGAAAAACTTTTCAGGCCCGTCCTGATAACTTCACAACTCTGAGATTGAATAACTCTGGTTCTAGCCATGCAAAACAGTCTAGTTAAGTTCAGGTACTGTCGAAACTCGAATGACGTTTGGGTTTCTGGAATTAGTTTATCACCAACAAACAATGTTGCAATCCGGCACATACGTTTTATTTTAGCTAAACCTACCACTTGATTTCCAGCAAGTAAAAAGGCATTTCGAATATTCTTGCCTTTTGATGACGAATATAAAGCGTAAAGAATGTGTAACTCGTCAATTCCTCTTTTGGTACGGACAGCAAGTAGAAAGTAAGAAGTATTAGTTCACAAATAAGATAACTTCGTAGAGCTCGGATTACTTATTGTGTTCCGGTTAATAATTATAACAACAACAACAACAACAATAATAATAATAATAATAATAATAATAATAATAATAATAATAATAATAATAATAATAACCTCACTGACTCATTCGGTCCTCTAGGCGTAGTTATAAGACTGCAATCTCGTTTGATTCATATAGGGGCGTGCGTGAACAGAGACCAGTTTTAGAAGCACATGGTGATACTTCCAAAGTTATTGCGTCGGTTAAAGCAGCTAACCTTCAAAACGAGGAAACATGATATGAAGCATGGATTTTCGAAATGAGTGGTACGGTGTAGTAGCTCCGGCCACAATGGCGGAACTGGTCGTGTGCTTTCGAGAAAGTTCTGTCATCCAGAAGCAACACTACACCACTCGTTTCGAAAATCCGTAATTGCTAGACTTCTAACTGTCCGGTGCTCCACAGTGTGTATTGCTGCGTGTTCACACTACTGATGATCCCTTCGATTTTAAGGCATCAGTAAAGTTCTTTGTTGACTTTTAGGGGTAAAGACAGCATTGAAAATGATAATAAAAATAGTAATAATTTTGTTAGTAATTTGATTCATCATGCTGCATGGACGCTCAGCTCATTATTGAATACCTTGGAAGTACTGTATGGCTGTTTCATTCTTATTAGGAGTCATATTATGTAAAATCAAATCCCCCCTATGTTTACCTTTACTTTATTTCCTTTGTTTGTTACACGGCTGAAGTGGGATTGCAAATCAGTCTACTTCACTCCGTAGCCAATGTTCGACCAAGCTCAGCAGGCCGCACGTGACTGGCCAAAATTTCTGTGGCCTTCGCGCGTCATATAATCAAGTGTTTCTATTGATTTTTACGCTCATCACCTTGCCCAGTTTTCTAGTTCAGTGACTCGTGTTCTCTTTCGGACAGCGATAATCTCAAGCCAGTACTATCCTTTACAAAAACCACAATCAACAATATTTGTGGAAAGGGTCTGCTACCAAACAAAAGCTGCCGAATGGAGTACAGCATCAATTACCCAGTAGAAAAAGGAGCGACCAAAACTGATTTCAAATCCAACGAACTCAAGTGATTCATCTTCACACAATAATCGTCAAACTGAGAGACTCATAGGCGACATAGCTAATAGAGTGCACTCTGAAAGTACCGTTTTCTTTGACGTGAGAACACCGTGCAAATAACTTCTCATCAAATCTGCAACCATGGCAATTAGGTTCCTGAAGCCTGAACTATGCAAGCAAAGCAACCCGCTACAATCACCAGTACTGTCATGACTCTAAAAAGCGAACGCTCCCACTTCAATCCTTTGTACGTAATTTCCCTTAAATCTAAGTCCAGCCATACTCTTGTCCTTTCTTCACACCTCATTGTTCAGTAATTGTTTACATGTTTCTTTCAAATTTATGACGTTACAGGTGGCTGTTAATTACTGACAACGTACGATCACTCTGAAGTAACGTCGGCAGACAAAAAGTACCCCACTGGCTGTATCGTTTACACATACTATGTACATGAACTCTTATGAATACCTGAAGAGGGATGTCAATAGGCATATTTCATAATCTCTGAACTATTCGTCATTGTTTGTTACTGTGTTGTCACTCGTTTACGAGTCAAATTAAGGACACGTTCTACAACACGAAGTCCTGAAACTCCACCTTAGGGGATAGTAATCTTCGAACTCCCACCTCCGGGCGGATTACTTGACGGAAAAATTGTCAAAGACTAGGAGAAGACGTTTTTCTGACGCGTTTTATGCCTTACACTGAGAAACAGTAAACTAGTTCGAACTCCTGAGGAATATCTTCCTGAATATAGGCAGCAAGGTAATATATCTATATCTAAAATGATTCATCATGCAGTAAGTAGCACCTTTCGGTGAGTAGCTTTGAACGGTGGCAACCCGCTGTCCACACGGCGACCCACTCCAGCGATGAAAGGCTACACTTTGTTCATCTGCGCAGGCCACTGACCAGTACCTTGTACCTAGTTTAGTTAAGAAACGTGAATCTAAACTGTAGGTCTTTTAGCTTCTAGTATCACTAACATTATTACTGTGGTTAGTCCAGAATTATCCACTCGTCTCGTCTTACCCTTGCTCAGAAACCCTGCAAGTTTAACCCCACTGTTGAATGAGCCGTCTAACGTCTGTGGGTAGATTTTCAACTGCCACACATAGCAACTCAAGTTCAATTCACCGGGACTCATTTCCGCCTGCTCGTGACAAGCAATAATCCCTCCCTACCCCACACATTACCGCACTTTACTCACGGGCTCAGCAGCCCACCCACCCAACCACTAAGAGACAAACAGATCCAGTCCAACATACCCGCACATTCTGCTAACCCTTGACCGAAATACGGAACCACCAGTATATCCGCATATCTCACTATTCAATCTATCAGTCGGATAACTGTCATCAGCGAAGAGTCGAGCGTGACTGACCAACTATCTAACTAAGTAACTAGCCTGTTGTCGTCAAAATTCACTTGCGTATATGAACCGTCATGAGCACGAGAATCACGCATGACTGCCTCGGTGCCTATAGTGACTAGGTCTGCCACGGGAACCACCACATTCACAACACGTTTTCAATTTGTTGTCCATCTAGTTTGTCACGAAGATAAAGGTGAAAGTGCTGTTGGTAAAACGTAGCATCGGGCAGCGCAACTATCTCATTGGATTAATTTCGTAAAAGTTTTATGAGGGTATTAGGTAAATGGTGACCGATAGGTCAGAATACTTGATTACCCGCTTTCTTCACCGTCCGCCTTACAGAATGGAACAGATTGCTGGCCGGTTGCCATCTCTGTCTTTTAGTTAGCAGTAGGTGTTTCGACGAGACACAAATAGAAGAAAGCAATTCTGTACAAATGAATTCTAAGAGCAACATGACAACCTTCCAGAGGGTCAGGAAATGGTTGTTCAGGTTAAACATAACGAAATATGACCATACACTATTTTTCTTTCCTGAGCAAACCGTTCAAACGAACATTGTTTGTTTCTATGTGTCGAACTCTTCTGGGCCGACTTATGGCTGCAGTGGGCGCCCATATGGCCGGTGGTGATCCAGTGATTCTGAGCATTTGATTGCGGCCTCGGAGGCCCGGGGTTCTAATTCCTGCCATCACAGGTTACTTTCGTGGTAGCAAGTAATCCACTGTGATCCCGCTCGTTACCACAAGTGACCCATTAGGTCTTTATGTAGTTCTCTGCAACACTCCAAACCTCATGGTCTAGTGGCCGGTTATCCCTTTGTGGCCTTGGGGTATTTACCCTTTCCTCTGCACTCATGTGCAAGCAAGTCACCAAAAAATGCTACGCTGTTCAATGCGTAGCTTGAACTAAAAGAGTTCTAGGCAAATCTTTGTCGACTCCTCGAAAGGTAGGGTGTCTTGCACGTGATCACTGTGTTGGTATTTGGACATTGGTGCTTACCTTTTCAGCTTTTGAGAAATTCACCCCGTAGTCAACTACGAAAGAAGCAGCATTCGATTTTATTTGAAAATGTTCGCTGTGACGCCTCAGTGGGCAAAAACTACCTATTTACCATTTCCTTAGAACGAACAGTCAGGTAGCTAACTGCAGGTTACACTTAGTCGATCGTTGTCGGGTTTTTCCCCGTTCTGAAGACAAGGAAATCGAATCCAACTATCACCAGCTAGTGGTCCGCTGAACTGAGTCGGGGCCGGAAAATCCCAGAACAGACCTGACCTCACTCTGTAGAAGTCACTTCGGAAAGCGATAGAAAAAAGGAGGATCGATTGACTTTCTGATACAAACGGCAAAACGAAAACAAGTCATCCTATTCACTTATTTCGTAGATGACAGTATTTCAAGTAAAATTGTAATTTAAGCTCCACTCTAAATCGAAGGTATACATCAGCCCATATGCGTGTGGTGCGAACCAGTAAAGGACTAAGATTCTACGATCCCATCGATCTAAATGCCTCACATTTTGTCTGGTGGTTCACTTGCACTTATGTTGATGCGCACTTAAGCAGAACCGATAACACGTGGCTCACAGAGTGGAGGAACACATCCAAAAGTTGTTTTGCATTCACCAAATTAGTCTGTTTGACCAGTATGAACTTACGCATCAGCCATCGCGAGGCTTCTGCTCTCCACAACCATCCAGGTAACCTGACCTGATCGAAGAGTGATTACCCAATCAAAATACAGGGCTGTTGGCGTTCGACGAAGCTACGTGATAAAATTGGGAAATTCACTTCTCTGCAAGCAAAAAAGTCCAACATAAACTGTCGCCTGGATTTAGTCACCTAATCCCACTCCTGCTACCAACCCACATATCGAAACCATTTTACCGTTCAGTTCTAATATAGTCTGTAAAACGAAAATGATATTTTACTTTCAGCAATGGAGAAAGAAGATGAAATGCTAGCATCGCCCAGCCCATTTACCTCGATGTCAGTTACCGTACTTAAACAAAACACCTAAATAGCTTCGCCAACATATGCATCTATCTATCTATCTGTCTATCTATCTATCTATCTAATCTATCTATCTATCTATCTATCTATCTATCTATCTATCTATCTATCTATCTATCTATCTATCTATCTATCTATCTATCTATCTATCTATCTATCTATCTATCTATCTATCTATCTATCTATCTATCTATCTATCTATCTATCTATCTATCTATCTATCTATCTATCTATCTATCTATCTATCTATCTATCTATCTATCTATCTATCTATCTATCTATCTATCTATCTATCTATCTATCTATCTATCTATCTATCTATCTATCTATCTATCTATCTATCTATCTATCTATCTATCTATCTATCTATCTATCTATCTATCTATCTATCTATCTATCTATCTATCTATCTATCTATCTATCTATCTATCTATCTATCTATCTATCTATCTATCTATCTATCTATCTATCTATCTATCTATCTATCTATCTATCTATCTATCTATCTATCTATCCGTGATCTATCTATCTATCTATCTATCTATCTATCTATCTATCTATCTATCTATCTATCTATCTATCTATCTATCTATCTATCTATCTATCTATCTATCTATCTATCTATCCGTGATCTATCTATCTATCTATCTATCTATCTATCTATCTATCTATCTATCTATCTATCTATCTATCTATCTATCTATCTATCTATCTATCTATCTATCTATCTATCTATCTATCTATCTATCTATCTATCTATCTATCTATCTATCTATCTATCTATCTATCTATCTATCTATCTATCTATCTATCTATCTATCTATCTATCTATCTATCTATCTATCTATCTATCTATCTATCTATCTATCTATCTATCTATCTATCTATCTATCTATCTATCTATCTATCTATCTATCTATCTATCTATCTATCTATCTATCTATCTATCTATCTATCTATCTATCTATCTATCTATCTATCTATCTATCTATCTATCTATCTATCTATCTATCTATCTATCTATCTATCTATCTATCTATCTATCTATCTATCTATCTATCTATCTATCTATCTATCTATCTATCTATCTATCTATCTATCTATCTATCTATCTATCTATCTATCTATCTATCTATCTATCTATCTATCTATCTATCTATCTATCTATCTATCTATCTATCTATCTATCTATCTATCTATCTATCTATCTATCTATCTATCTATCTATCTATCTATCTATCTATCTATCTATCTATCTATCTATCTATCTATCTATCTATCTATCTATCTATCTATCTATCTATCTATCTATCTATCTATCTATCTATCTATCTATCTATCTATCTATCTATCTATCTATCTATCTATCTATCTATCTATCTATCTATCTATCTATCTATCTATCTATCTATCTATCTATCTATCTATCTATCTATCTATCTATCTATCTATCTATCTATCTATCTATCTATCTATCTATCTATCTATCTATCTATCTATCTATCTATCTATCTATCTATCTATCTATCTATCTATCTATCTATCTATCTATCTATCTATCTATCTATCTATCTATCTATCTATCTATCTATCTATCTATCTATCTATCTATCTATCTATCTATCTATCTATCTATCTATCTATCTATCTATCTATCTATCTATCTATCTATCCGTGATCTATCTATCTATCTATCTATCTATCTATCTATCTATCTATCTATCTATCTATCTATCTATCTATCTATCTATCTATCTATCTATCTGTCTATCTATCTATCTATCTATCCGTGATCTATCTATCTATCTATCTATCTATCTATCTATCTATCTATCTATCTATCTATCTATCTATCTATCTATCTATCTATCTATCTATCTATCTATCTATCTATCTATCTATCTATCTATCTATCTATCTATCTATCTATCTATCTATCTATCTATCTATCTATCTATCTATCTATCTATCTATCTATCTATCTATCTATCTATCTATCTATCTATCCGTGATCTATCTATCTATCTATCTATCTATCTATCTATCTATCTATCTATCTATCTATCTATCTATCTATCTATCTATCTATCTATCTATCTATCTATCTATCTATCTATCTATCTATCTATCTATCTATCTATCTATCTATCTATCTATCTATCTATCTATCTATCTATCTATCTATCTATCTATCTATCTATCTATCTATCTATCTATCTATCTATCTATCTATCTATCTATCTATCTATCTATCTATCTATCTATCTATCTATCTATCTATCTATCTATCTATCTATCTATCTATCTATCTATCTATCTATCTATCTATCTATCTATCTATCTATCTATCTATCTATCTATCTATCTATCTATCTATCTATCTATCTATCTATCTATCTATCTATCTATCTATCTATCTATCTATCTATCTATCTATCTATCTATCTATCTATCTATCTATCTATCTATCTATCTATCTATCTATCTATCTATCTATCTATCTATCTATCTATCTATATCTATCTATCTATCTATCTATCTATCTATCTATCTATCTATCTATCTATCTATCTATCTATCTATCTATCTATCTATCTATCTATCTATCTATCTATCTATCTATCTATCTATCTATCTATCTATCTATCTATCTATCTATCTATCTATCTATCTATCTATCTATCTATCTATCTATCTATCTATCTATCTATCTATCTATCTATCTATCTATCTATCTATCTATCTATCTATCTATCTATCTATCTATCTATCTATCTATCTATCTATCTATCTATCTATCTATCTATCTATCTATCTATCTATCTATCTATCTATCTATCTATCTATCTATCTATCCGTGATCTATCTATCTATCTATCTATCTATCTATCTATCTATCTATCTATCTATCTATCTATCTATCTATCTATCTATCTATCTATCTATCTATCTATCTATCTATCTATCCGTGATCTATCTATCTATCTATCTATCTATCTATCTATCTATCTATCTATCTATCTATCTATCTATCTATCTATCTATCTATCTATCTATCTATCTATCTATCTATCTATCTATCTATCTATCTATCTATCTATCTATCTATCTATCTATCTATCTATCTATCTATCTATCTATCTATCTATCCGTGATCTATCTATCTATCTATCTATCTATCTATCTATCTATCTATCTATCTATCTATCTATCTATCTATCTATCTATCTATCTATCTATCTATCTATCTATCTATCTATCTATCTATCTATCTATCTATCTATCTATCTATCTATCTATCTATCTATCTATCTATCTATCTATCTATCTATCTATCTATCTATCTATCTATCTATCTATCTATCTATCTATCTATCTATCTATCTATCTATCTATCTATCTATCTATCTATCTATCTATCTATCTATCTATCTATCTATCCGTGATCTATCTATCTATCTATCTATCTATCTATCTATCTATCTATCTATCTATCTATCTATCTATCTATCTATCTATCTATCTATCTATCTATCTATCTATCTATCTATCTATCTATCTATCTATCTATCTATCTATCTATCTATCTATCTATCTATCTATCTATCTATCTATCTATCTATCTATCTATCTATCTATCTATCTATCTATCTATCTATCTATCTATCTATCTATCTATCTATCTATCTATCTATCTATCTATCTATCTATCTATCTATCTATCTATCTATCTATCTATCTATCCGTGATCTATCTATCTATCTATCTATCTATCTATCTATCTATCTATCTATCTATCTATCTATCTATCTATCCGTGATCTATCTATCTATCTATCTATCTATCTATCTATCTATCTATCTATCTATCTATCTATCTATCTATCTATCTATCTATCTATCTATCTATCTATCTATCTATCTATCTATCTATCTATCTATCTATCTATCTATCTATCTATCTATCTATCTATCTATCTATCTATCTATCTATCTATCTATCTATATCTATCTATCTATCTATCTATCTATCTATCTATCTATCTATCTATCTATCTATCTATCTATCTATCTATCTATCTATCTATCTATCTATCTATCTATCTATCTATCTATCTATCTATCTATCTATCTATCTATCTATCTATCTATCTATCTATCTATCTATCTATCTATCTATCTATCTATCTATCTATCTATCTATCTATCTATCTATCTATCTATCTATCTATCTATCTATCTATCTATCTATCTATCTATCTATCTATCTATCTATCCGTGATCTATCTATCTATCTATCTATCTATCTATCTATCTATCTATCTGTCTATCTATCTATCTATCTATCTATCTATCTATCTATCTATCTATCTATCTATCTATCTATCTATCTATCTATCTATCTATCTATCTATCTATCTATCTATCTATCTATCTATCTATCTATCTATCTATCTATCTATCTATCTATCTATCTATCTATCTATCTATCTATCTATCTATCTATCTATCTATCTATCTATCTATCTATCTATCTATCTATCTATCTATCTATCTATCTATCTATCTATCTATCTATCTATCTATCTATCTATCTATCTATCTATCTATCTATCTATCTATCTATCTATCTATCTATCTATCTATCTATCTATCTATCTATCTATCTATCTATCTATCTATCTATCTATCTATCTATCTATCTATCTATCTATCTATCCGTGATCTATCTATCTATCTATCTATCTATCTATCTATCTATCTATCTATCTATCTATCTATCTATCTATCTATCTATCTATCTATCTATCTATCTATCTATCTATCTATCTATCTATCTATCTATCTATCTATCTATCTATCTATCTATCTATCTATCTATCTATCTATCTATCTATCTATCCGTGATCTATCTATCTATCTATCTATCTATCTATCTATCTATCTATCTATCTATCTATCTATCTATCTATCTATCTATCTATCTATCTATCTATCTATCTATCTATCTATCTATCTATCTATCTATCTATCTATCTATCTATCTATCTATCTATCTATCTATCTATCTATCTATCTATCTATCTATCTATCTATCTATCTATCTATCTATCTATCTATCTATCTATCTATCTATCTATCTATCTATCTATCTATCTATCTATCTATCTATCTATCTATCTATCTATCTATCTATCCGTGATCTATCTATCTATCTATCTATCTATCTATCTATCTATCTATCTATCTATCTATCTATCTATCTATCTATCTATCTATCTATCTATCTATCTATCTATCTATCTATCTATCTATCTATCTATCTATCTATCTATCTATCTATCTATCTATCTATCTATCTATCTATCTATCTATCTATCTATCTATCTATCTATCTATCTATCTATCTATCTATCTATCTATCTATCTATCTATCTATCTATCTATCTATCTATCTATCTATCTATCTATCTATCTATCTATCTATCTATCTATCCGTGATCTATCTATCTATCTATCTATCTATCTATCTATCTATCTATCTATCTATCTATCTATCTATCTATCCGTGATCTATCTATCTATCTATCTATCTATCTATCTATCTATCTATCTATCTATCTATCTATCTATCTATCTATCTATCTATCTATCTATCTATCTATCTATCTATCTATCTATCTATCTATCTATCTATCTATCTATCTATCTATCTATCTATCTATCTATCTATCTATCTATCTATCTATCTATCTATATCTATCTATCTATCTATCTATCTATCTATCTATCTATCTATCTATCTATCTATCTATCTATCTATCTATCTATCTATCTATCTATCTATCTATCTATCTATCTATCTATCTATCTATCTATCTATCTATCTATCTATCTATCTATCTATCTATCTATCTATCTATCTATCTATCTATCTATCTATCTATCTATCTATCTATCTATCTATCTATCTATCTATCTATCTATCTATCTATCTATCTATCTATCTATCTATCTATCCGTGATCTATCTATCTATCTATCTATCTATCTATCTATCTATCTATCTGTCTATCTATCTATCTATCTATCTATCTATCTATCTATCTATCTATCTATCTATCTATCTATCTATCTATCTATCTATCTATCTATCTATCTATCTATCTATCTATCTATCTATCTATCTATCTATCTATCTATCTATCTATCTATCTATCTATCTATCTATCTATCTATCTATCTATCTATCTATCTATCTATCTATCTATCTATCTATCTATCTATCTATCTATCTATCTATCTATCTATCTATCTATCTATCTATCTATCTATCTATCTATCTATCTATCTATCTATCTATCTATCTATCTATCTATCTATCTATCTATCTATCTATCTATCTATCTATCTATCTATCTATCTATCTATCTATCTATCTATCTATCTATCTATCTATCTATCTATCTATCTATCTATCTATCTATCTATCTATCTATCTATCTATCCGTGATCTATCTATCTATCTATCTATCTATCTATCTATCTATCTATCTATCTATCTATCTATCTATCTATCTATCTATCTATCTATCTATCTATCTATCTATCTATCTATCTATCTATCTATCTATCTATCTATCTATCTATCTATCTATCTATCTATCTATCTATCTATCTATCTATCTATCTATCTATCTATCTATCTATCTATCTATCTATCTATCTATCTATCTATCTATCTATCTATCTATCTATCTATCTATCTATCTATCTATCTATCTATCTATCTATCTATCTATCTATCTATCTATCTATCTATCTATCTATCTATCTATCTATCTATCTATCTATCTATCTATCTATCTATCTATCTATCTATCTATCTATCTATCTATCTATCTATCTATCTATCTATCTATCTATCTATCTATCTATCTATCTATCTATCCGTGATCTATCTATCTATCTATCTATCTATCTATCTATCTATCTATCTATCTATCTATCTATCTATCTATCTATCTATCTATCTATCTATCTATCTATCTATCTATCTATCTATCTATCTATCTATCTATCTATCTATCTATCTATCTATCTATCTATCTATCTATCTATCTATCTATCTATCTATCTATCTATCTATCTATCTATCTATCTATCTATCTATCTATCTATCTATCTATCTATCTATCTATCTATCTATCTATCTATCTATCTATCTATCTATCTATCTATCTATCTATCTATCTATCTATCTATCTATCTATCTATCTATCTATCTATCTATCTATCTATCTATCTATCTATCTATCTATCTATCTATCTATCTATCTATCTATCTATCCGTGATCTATCTATCTATCTATCTATCTATCTATCTATCTATCTATCTATCTATCTATCTATCTATCTATCTATCTATCTATCTATCTATCTATCTATCTATCTATCTATCTATCTATCTATCTATCTATCTATCCGTGATCTATCTATCTATCTATCTATCTATCTATCTATCTATCTATCTATCTATCTATCTATCTATCTATCTATCTATCTATCTATCTATCTATCTATCTATCTATCTATCTGTATAACTAGCTTACTAACTAATTAGCGAGAGAGTGCCCTTCGGCTGCCAAGTCTGGTCCTTTACCTAATTAGCTGGCAGCATCATTTTGTTCTCCACTGTAATTCTCGAAGTCATGTTTACCGGAAGTCTTCGACACTGAATAGTACAAAAAGCAAATTCACTCTCTAAGTACGCGTAGTAGAAGACTGGATTTTACGTTATATGATTCCTCATGAAGTATCAACGCTCTAATCCTACTTATTCTCATATAGTAATCAAACTGCGCAGTTTGTTAGTGAGAGAAAGCTTTCGTTGCACTTAGGCACAGAAGTCATCCGTCAGAAGAGTCATTCTATGTGAGGGCAACGAGTTATTATCGTACAAAGCCCGCAAAGAAACTGCGCTTTGTTTCGTAGAGTACATGCTCAACAAAACTTTGAGAACCATCTCAGATAGCGTATTGCTTAGGTGTTCGACTCACAACCGTTTACTCCCCGGGGTTCGAGTCCCAGTAAGGGGCTAGGTAGATGTGCACTGCTGATTATTCCTAACAAGAATGAAACAGTTTTACAGAACTTCCATGGTTTTCAATGATTAGTCGAGCTTTCACGCTGTGAGATTTATTTTTGCTTCCTTATCCTTTTCACCGAACTGCATCTATCATGGACCAGATAAGAACAGCGATTTCGTGGTCGACTTCCACATGATAATGGATTGAAAAACATAGAACTCACTCGAGTTTCTGACAGTTGCAGCTCTCTGGCCAATTCGGTCACATCGTATCCGCTAAGATACGGTGACTGGCAAAACTTCAGCTCCAAAAAATGTACCTGATCGGCGGTGAACGGAATGCGAGCGCTTCGACTCCTTGCCGCGGAAAATGAAGTGCTCTCATGTCTCATTCTCAAATAGGATGGCCCTGATTGCATCGGTGCTCCAGTAGACTCAGTTCGTCCTGCTGGAAGGGAGGCTAAAATGGGCAAAGTGAATACGAATATCACTGGTTTGTATTCTTAACGCTATATGCTATTGCTGCAATCCATTACAACTTCTGTGGAACAATCATTATTTACACAGACATGATGAAAACAATAGGAGAAAAGAGTGAAGACAAATATGGCGAGATGCAATTATTTTGTTTTGCCTTGTTGTCAGCAAAAAAGTAAAACTTTCACCTATTCCTTCTTCCTGTATCAAATGGGTTAGTTATGTTATGCACATTTCCGGTCTAACCGTGGTCCATCCTTGGAGGACGTATACTCCGGAGTGAACTCTTTACAGAACGGGGAACTTTTACATTGGTTTTGATGCCATTCTAAACTCCTTTCATGCTGACTTCTCAAGATGAAGAATGCCTCAACAATATGCTTTATTTTAGGTGTTCCATCTAATTGGAGTTCTGAAGGAAAGTGGCAAAGTAGTGAGACAAATTAGAGCGAATACTGTGTTCATTTCTCTATCTTCGTACCACAAACCTGAGAAACATGTGCCTGAAAACAATGACAGTCAAAAAGGAGCAAGTTCTGTTGGCTTTTCCACCCACTGATAACAGTCAGTTTATTCAAATGAATCGAAACCTTAAATCGGTCATATGGGAGACGTACAAAACCAGTTCATTTGCGTTCATTACAGATGATCAAACGAGCAAGTTTCCGTAATCCCACAAACAGCCTTGCGCTGATTAAAAGGGTGCTGGCCCTGATGTGTTAGCAGGTGGTTTACGCACCAAAACGTTTCACATAAAACGTTCGCTCACCCTAGAACTAACCAAACAGACCTCCCTATATACCCCACCAAAAGGCAGTTCAGCTTGCTCTATTGTAAGACTTCTCTTACTACACCGTACATAAATTGCCAACGTTTTACTTTCGTGATCAACATGAGTGAACAAATCACGGGATTCGTAGTCAAGGACTTTTCCACGTGTCAAGAGGTTTCGTAAACTTTTCAATACCCAACTCGCCGGACTAGACCATATTAACCATATCCGTGTTGTATTATGCTCTATGTTGTGCCGCACAAGTTGGATGTCTGATGGGCAATTTGCGATTTCTACCTTTCCGGGTTCTCAGTTTGAGGCACTCTTTCTTTTGTAACTGTTTTCCCTGAATCTTAATTTCCGCTGCCCTCTTTATGGGATTACTAAATAAAAAGTACTGGAACGGACACTGTGGTTTAGAGCCCAAACGTCGCGCGTCAGATTCTCCTTAATAATTTTTTGGGGAAACTGATTTAACCTAAAGCTTGTGAAATGTGTGCCCAAAAAAACTTATGATAACCCATCATATCACTTATACGTAAACCTTCCCCAGCCCACTGTGAGATCTGTGAAACTGTATCGAAGATAAAATTGTCCAGAAGCTCCACACCCCACTATCCTACGTGACTTATTTACTATTGGGTAAAATGAAAGCGGTCCGTTTAGAACCATGCATTAGGGCTAGCATTTTCTAGGTGGCTTTTCTATCTAAGTTCTGTCATTTTTATATGTTCCTCTCCCATTTTGGCACCGGTTTTTAGGAGCATTCTATGACGCCAAGAGCAGTAATGTAGTTTAACAAGTGTTAGCAACAGACGTTCTTCTGCGAGTGACTGACCTTACCATTGCTCTTAACAGACTGGAGGAAAATCCTCTGAGAATCCAAAGCCAGTCAACTGCCGGTTTATGGAATTTAAGATTCTCTGGGCACTGGTATTTACTTCGAATATGGTATCGAAAATGCACAGTAAGCAAACCGAGCTTTACTGTGGATGGTACAAAGAAGGGTAAATTGCCTGACAAGGACAGGACTTGAACACGGGACCGTAAGGTCATAAGTTCAAAACAGAGACAGTTTTTGATAAACACCATCGAAAGAAAGGGCTAGAATCTGGTGGCTCGTTTACGTTTGTCCTCGTATTAGTTCTCATGAAAACAATCATTTTCTGTTGCCTAAGTGAAACGGACAGGAATTGCTTGTTCTAAAAGTACTCTAAGTGTGTACTTCCAAGCCTCCGAACCACGGCTTACCCATCAGAGCAGCCATAGAATAACTGGTATTCATTATTATTTTTCATTAGATTTGTTGGTTTATCAGGATTAGGGCCCCAATACGTTTAGCTATCCTATGCAGGGATGTTGATAGAAATTAGCTTCCTCAACCACCGTACTTCTCACGTAGCCAGTGCCCGTGAGGCACACTCTTCAGTCAATCGGAGTATAACAAATGTGCTACAATCTGTGTAACCAACCGTAACACCCCGTGATGACAACGAGTGGGTGCTTCTCACGTGAACAATACCAGTGTCGAAGTTTGTTAAGTCAGCCGGTCCATTCTGTTCATTGAAGCACCTGTTTTACTCCGTAGAGGATGGAGAACAAGACAAACATTGATCTGATTGTTCCGAACTTCCGATCGGATTGAGCTGGTTTATTTATGCCGTAGTTTCAGCAAAAGTATTCCGCTTTCTAATGAAAAATAGTAGATCATACCAACCTTCAACTGAACGCAGTACTTCTAACCGCCAAGACTGATCAACACCCTTTCTCTGCCCAAATTCTGTCACCAGCCGTCATTTCGGAAGCCTGTAGTTGGCTACGGTCCCATTCCGGGAACATTGTGCCGATCATTATTAAATAATAAAGTAAAAAAATTGTAAAACACGGCAAACCTTCCACGATTGGTTGAGATTCATCATTTCAACTCGGTAATTCCGAGTTTCTAGGTGGTCAGAATCTCTTGGTGGAGTATAAAGTGCACACTTTCTACCAAGTACAAGACTAAACACTAGTGCTTCTGTGTGGAGATACAAAAATGATACAAAATGTATGCAATACTTACTGTCAAACCAAGAGCAAAACTGTAAGTTATTTTGGATCAGTTGAAACTGCGGCAGTAAGCCGTGATAACCAAGTTCCACGCTGGGTTTGTATTCCTGTATCCACGTGTCTTGAATGGGACTGAAAAGCTTCCCACTTTCCATCGAGTGCATTTGATTGAGCTCTGTTGTCTGCTGATAAGACGGGATTCTATCGGTTGATTGTGGTTTTTGCAATATTGCGTCAATACTGAACGCACATTGCCCGCGTTCATCATAATCCACCGCATTCATGTTGTTCAAGTTGTCAACTGACTCTCATCAACGTGTGGAGTACAGTGGAGAAGAGTTCATTCAAACTGCCCTGAAAACTCATGATTGGCCGGTGAAAGCGCGCGAGGCGGGTGACATCTCTCGGCTGAACCGTGTGCCAACCAATAAAAGCCACGCGCGTTGTTAAGACGTGCGTGACCTCAGGAAGCGAAAAATGGAAGGGGTCGGACAGTGACGGATAGCATAAACGGAGGGGGAGAAATGATGATGATGATGTAAATGATATTAAGACGGGGAGCAGATCCCAGATATGTGGGGTTCCATTTTATTTCACCACTCTCCTCTCTGAACAATAAATTCACTTTACGAGGTATCCGAGAGATGTGAAATTTTTTAGAATATTCACAAATAAATTCACATCCTCGCTACTTTGCGAGAATGACAAACACGACACCGTATTTCTTCTGATTTCCCCTCTAGGATTGATTTCTTTGGCTTCATTGGACTAATTCTCCTCAGGCTAGTACAGTACACATGCAAAGTTTTAGCGTTATTCGAAAATGTGATCCAGAGTATTAACGTAAAAACACAAAACTGAAAGCTAAATCCGTTTCCGTTACATTAGTGTGTTCGCCACGTTACGTTTTCTAAATTCAGACTATGGGAATATTTCACGAACTAATGGGAGTACGTGAGCTTCTCGTGTAACTTGGATGTCGTAATCCAAGTACACTTATCGATCCGTTGTCATTTATCCACTGAAACTCAGATGAGTTGCTTAACAGTTGATCAACAGTTACTTCGCACTCCTACCAGTAGTGAACAGTTTGTTATTATCTTCCATCCATAATCCTTTTCTGGCTCGCAACTGGTTAGTCACGTCATTCCTAATTACTGATTACTTTTACGCGAATATACCATGGAATCAGTCTATCAGTTCTTGCGAGAAGCAAATCGGTCGTGTTTCCATCTATCTTATTACCCAAGTGAATATCCAAAGATGAACAAACCACTATTCTAGTCGTAAGCAGCCACTGTTTTGATTTGATTCACTGGACTAGCATTGTCGACCACTTCCCAATGGGACAAAGAGAACACGGCTGAAAGCTACCTAACGGGCACTGAAATAAGATCACGGAATGTATTATTTTGCACGTTGTTCACCTCCCGATTGTCGGTATCACAGCGGTTCAGCCGATAGAGGAATTGTCCGGCAAACCTAAGATCGCAGGTTCAGTTTGGGCTCTCGGCTTTCGACTTTAGGAGGCGAAAAATGCAGGTAGATTTTTTCCATTACCCAAAGTCCACTCTCCTTGTGGTAATGAATGCGTTCAATGAACACGTTCCGTTACATTATAGATTTATCATGCAGTGTGAATTTTCAAACCAACGAAAACCATTGAAGTCCAGCATTGCTGTCTCATCTCTGCCGGGAATCATCCGCGGTGCACATTCACTGAGCCCCCCACTGCGACTGGAACCCGCGGTGAATGAGTGTGAATCGAACACCCAGCTCTCTAGGCTATGCTTTCTAACGAAGACTAAATAACTGTCTTCTACTCCAGTGGTTTTCAGTGATTTGAAGGTCCACACTGCATAATGAACCACATCATATAAAAATCTAACCTACTGCCACCACTCATATCCCATAACCCTTGTAGAATAAACAGGCAGTCACTGACGTTGGTTCCTCGATGGAAATCAGCAATCAGACTAAAAGGATTCATCATTAATCCAGTAAAATATTTTCAGACTGTTTTCGAAGTTCGGTAAAAACCAAAACCCAAAACAACAAAGAAAGTAAGCCTTTCGCAAAGTGTCCGCTAAGCAAACTGTTTGGAACTAGCCCTACTATCCTGGCAGTAAGGCATGTTTGACTCACAATTATTCACTCCGGGGTTCGAGTCCCAGTGGGGGTAGGCGGATGCGGTGGATACACAATGCAGCTGGTGATTCTCAACAAGGTTGGAACCGATGAGCCGTGCAGAGTTTCCGTAAACTGCAAAAGGTTGGTTGAGCAATGATACTTCGTGTTGATTCCGTTCCTAATTTGAGAAGTCTTTTTGCAAGGAAGAGAAGAAATTAGCTGTCAAGGCCGAGATTTTGAAGAATGGTTCTTCAAGATACTTGATTCGTGCAGTGACAAAAAGTAAGACAAGACATTTTCTTTTCATGTTCAATAATTTCTTCCCTATTAAGGCCAGTGAGGTTAATAGATTACTCCAGTTTTATGTCTAAAACAAGATGATTTTGTCCATCGATTCGAAAGTAGAAGTAGTTTAGTTAGGCAGCTGAATGAGTACAAGCCTAATAAGAAGAACTTCACTGGCTCGGTTTAGGTCCTTGATGTGAAATTTTGAGTTCAACACTTCACCGACTAAACGGATTGTAGTTGACCGGTACGTGGTTTGAGCCCTGGCAGCAAGGGTTACTATGGTGGTAAACTGTGAGTCACGTGCCTCGTCACTGCGCTTGACTTGCAGGGACCTCTTGTGATTGTCCGGTGCGTCTCAGAGTCATGGTTTACTGTTGCCCCTGACAGTACAGTAGACCCGGCGGGGTTAGATGTTCGACTCCCAGTGGCCCATCCAGGGTTCGAGTCCCTGTGAGTGCTTGGTGAATGTGCACGGCTGATGAATCCTGGAAAGGATGAAACAGATGTAAATTGGTTTTCAACTTTATGAACGTTCACACCGCACGATGAATCATATTATATGAAAATCTAATCTCTTACAACTGTATTACAGTCGGCATTTGAGGTCTGGTGTATGTTCCATCAGTTACTCTCGTGCGCAAACAAGGAGTTGAAAAACTTCTTTTCAGCAGACTTTTTCGCACCAGAAACTTGGGTTGTTCTGACGAAGGAATCTATATGTCAAGTCAGATTTTTGTGGTAGCTCATACTTGTTCGGTAAGAAACTTCGCATCTAAAAGTGCTTCATTTGCTCATGCAGATGGAAAATTTGTAAAGGAACAAAGTCTTTGGTCACTTATGCTGTTGAACAGCTTGTAAAATAAGAAACAAACATCAATCTCTTTCAGCAAAATTGTACTTTTATACTGCTCTCCGACTCGAAACGATCCCCGTAGCATCCTGGGATAGGAGTAGACATGTTAACTGTCCTAAATTGCTATATTTTGGCATTTATAAACCAGTTTAAGGAAGCCGTAATCTCCTTTGAATCGGATTGACAGTGCGTGGACGACTAGTCCATTTTTAAAATCACTCGGTGCTTCTTCCAAATCTATTTCGTCAGTTAACACGGCTAATCCTCAGAACGAGGACACATGGTTCCAAGTATGAATTTACGAAATGAGTAGTCTAAAGAAGCTTTGAACTCTTACCTCACAAGGTTCGTTACATCCCGTAACCCCCAAAAATGGTCTGCTATTTCGAACCCGCAATTACTTGACCTTTCGTATGAATGAAGACCTCTCAAAGATACTAAGGTGGAGAAAAGCTGAGTAACTGATCTCCATCAGTGAAGCAATTTTTATTATTCGCTACGAATTTAAACATTCAGCTGAACAACAAGATGTCAAACTTCTATTTTCAAACAATAATTTCCCAACACATACTTGAATAGAAAAGTCAGAAACAGGTTTGCACAGTGTATCCTGGACCATTTCGCTGCATATGTACACGTGCATACTGCAGTCACTGTGACTTTATTATAGTCACTAAAATAACCAATGAAATCGAAAAGTGACCGAAATGAATGATAATTAATAGGAAGGAACAAAGATGAGTTGGGGGGGGGTACTGAATGATAGGTCACCATTTCAGGGTTCAACCTAAAGTTATTCAAGATGTTTACTCAGTTCTGGTTTATCAATGAGAATGGTTACAACCTCAGTATATCCGAGCAATCTCGTGTTTGTAGTGTTGGATATGACCTTCACCCATTTGCCTAGAGTTGCATCCGGTTATTTTTTTATTCAGATAATTCGTATTTGCTGATCTGATTGCCTTTGGTTTCGCTGGTGACGTCATCACTGTGAACGGACCATCCATCGATTTTTGAAACCGTATCATTTATTCTGTGACTCAATCATCTCTCTATTCTGCTTATGCAGACGGCTGATTATCCACATGTGAGTTGATAGACACTGTTTGGTTCAGTACGGGAAAGGTGTGGCTGTTTTACCGACGACTTTGGCATCCGTGTGGTTGTGATGACGATAACTGGATTGGCTGCGTAGTAAGTGCGTTTGATGACGGAATTCAGGCGCTTACTATCTATCAGTGGTGGATCGTGCTAAAGGATTGCGAGTTGTTGCCAAAGATTTGCGAGTTTTGACTGAAGCTCGATAGGAAGAGGTGTAGTTGGCTGATGTCGCCTTTTGATGGTGGTGGTAGGAAAAGTTTCAACTTCTGAGCCCTTTGTGGCTTTAGAATAAACTTGCGGTTAGCATTTCTCACTCATCACCTATTGTCTTATAAGCATATTTCACGAGCCCTGCGAAAAGGTGACGAATATTATAATTAAACGGAACAAAGCTCGGGAAAAATATGCATCTTGCAGATCACGTGTTTTTCCGGTAGTCTGATCTCCTAATCGATCTGTCCGGTCGGCGAGAAATGTATACACCGAGAAATGAAATAATATTGTTCTTTAATCCATGTTAAGTCCGTTGGACTTTTGGATGGGCGCTAATAAAATGATTCTTTGATCTATATGCATCGTTGTCTCAATCACTTTAGATGAATATGTCATCAATGCAGCGCAGTACAGATCAAAGCTTAAAATGTCCGGTTGCAACTCACGTTCCAAAAGACAAACGAAAATATCAGCCTGAATAGATCCGGACGGACTTCCCATAGCTATTCCATCCACTTGCCGAAACCCCTGGCTGAGGAAAGAGGAGCGCATGTTTTGAGATGCAAAGGAGTGGAAGCCGTGCTAGCTCGTCACTAGGTGGCCCAAAATTCAGTTTGTTGCCCTGAATAGTTTGACAACTTTTCCGAATAGTTTCCCCAAGCGGAATATTACTGGCTAGAGACCTCAAATCCATGGTGGAAAAAGTTTTATTTCCCTTGTTTCGATTCTTGAGTTTTTGACCAGTTTCGCGCCAATCACTTGTCTTTCACTTCAGCCTTGTGTTGGTTCCGTTGGTTCTTTTAATGATTATGGAAAAAGCCCATTGACTGCAATATGTAAATGTAAGTGTGCAGCTAAGGGGTCCACGATTTTTTGTGCAAACCTGTGTTTCTGATACCTCTGTTCCAATTTCTCTTGTGAAGAGAGTATGAAAACACTAATTATCCGTCTAGTCCCTAATTATTGGCAAGTTATCCAATTTATCTGTACCCACCGCGACCGTTTCTTGCAAGTATTTTGCAGCTTCAATGAACATATTTTGAATTTATGTAATGGAAAATCCACTTGCCTTTTCACATCGAAAAGTTGGACGCCACGAGCCGGAATCGAACCGGCGACCCTCCGCATACCGGGCGTTATTCACACCCGACTGTCCGGACTGCGACAGCTCAGCTGATAGGGCATCTGCCCGGTACGGGGAAGGTGGCCATTTCGATTCTGGCTCGCGGAGTCCGACTTTTCGATGTGAAAAATGCAAGTGGATTTTCCGTTACATACAATTCAGGCTCCTCGTGCCATCCATACATTCTATGAATTTTGAATTTACTTGGTCATTGGCTTACCTCAATACAGTTAGCAAAGGCTTGCTTTCCATCGATCTTGTTCTGACCATCAATGGCAGTACGTGTTTGTTGTTCAGTAACAGCGTAGTCGGAAAGGATGGTAGTTAGTCGACCTTTCGGTTAACGCTGGTAATCCTTCTTAAAACCAATGTACACTCGACTTCTTACAACGCCATTGTCAACTGGTCTTGAGAAAGGTTACTTGCGGTTACCGAAAGGTCGACTGACTACTATCTTTTCTGGCAACGCCGTGTTACTGATCAACAAACAATTACCATAACATCACACGAAGTATCATTCTTTCGATACACTCCAAATTGATCTCCTCCCCGATACATTATCGGTGGTAACAAACTGTCAAATTCGGTTTTAAATACCGTTTTGGATATGTAGCACATAACGATTGTCACCAAAATCCGTTTGCTCAATCACCTCTTGGAATTCCATTTGAAAGCATCCTATTATATTTCACTGTCCATGTATGCAATCATTCACCCGAAAAAATCGCTTAAGAAATCCCCGTGAGCAATACTGAATGCTGGTGGGACTGTTATTACAGACTGCTCGGTAAAAACCAGTTGGTTATGTGTCCATCTCACAACCTTAAACCTCGGGTTCAATTCCCAATTTAGGATGGATTATAATCGTTGCCGATGATTCCCTGACAAGTCGTATGATACGACTCATAATGCTTCCACGATTTTCAATGGCGAGTTGAGTGTTGATGCCACATGACAAATTATACTGAATATAGTTCTACTCACCTACTATTTAAAGTCCTCTATGAATCTGTGAACTCTTACCACGCTACGCTATAAAATCGATAAAAAGTTGTGTTGCTTGATCTTTTCCCGAATACCATATACGAATTCTGTCCTTCTCACTGATCTGGATGACGAATAGATCAGTTATTGCCAACTAAAGTACCTTTCCCTATGCAAATTTTATTAATATTTTACTAACGATGACCGAACTGCACCGAATATCCCAATTCGGTCATCAAATTCTACTCATCTGTTAGTTCATAGTTTAGGGGGAATGGATCTGACTGTTCGTACCAACGATAATTCATCTTCGCGAAATTATTACTACCTTTGTTGATGTTATTTTGGTAGACTTCATCTGTATGAATCCAGTGCCCATTATTAAAGGTGAGCTAAATGGACCGGGAAGACGATATACGGAAGCTCATTAGGAAATGACTGTGGTTCACTTGTGGCGCACTAACACAAATGAAGAACTTGGAGAAAATCCTAAAAGTTTTTCCGTTTTCAAAGGGAATCTTTCCATGCACACATCATTTCGCTGATTATTGTTAAACTGTTGAATTGTTGATTTCCGTTGGATGAATTGACTGATTTTTGAGACAAATAACGTGAATGCAGACGATGGTTGCCAGTACTTGCTGGTACCTCTTTGACAGTGACACTTTTAGGTTTCTGTAATCCCAACCTTTTTCACAATACCTGAAATCAAATCTAATCCAATCCAACTGAGTAGTATGTTATCCCAAAGACGGCCAATCGAGTCAGTCCAAAACAAGTACTATTTATTCGTGAGTTTAAAAACGGTCTCAGTCTTTTCTTTATTGTGAATAATTGCGTTTATGCGTTTCTTTCGACTACGCCACTCCTCACTAGACTAATTAATTTTCAGATAGTTAATGATTCTTTTGAATTCATTTAAATGCACGAAAGCTGTTCAACCTGGTGACATTCTAAACCGTTCATGGAAACCATTCACTCGCCATTGCCGCATGTGTTCTACCAACTGAGCTAGGAGGCCACACCGAAGAGCTTCGGATATTTTGGATATGTGTAGTGATCACGAGTAACCATCATTACACCATGAAAATAACTACCACAACGACGGTGGTTCGACACGCAGCCACGTTAGATGCGTGCTGGGTGTAAAGCTCTTCCGCGGGAGTCGCACGTGTACCATCTGCAAGGAAAAGGAGTCAAACTTGATGAGTCGAAGCTTATAAAGGAACTCCAATACTTATATCACAGAAAACGGGAATGGTGGTCTACGTTCAAGCGTTACATATGGACCATACTGTCTACCCGCCCGAATTGCAACCGCAGTGAACTAGATTGTTATTTTACTATCTACAACAGGATTCCGCTATGAATCAACCAGAGTACAACCTCTGAATACAGGGGTATGTTATGTTATAAACGGGCGCTTGGCTAATTAGACAGATATAAAATCCCCGTGAAAAATTCATCGACAACGCACTTACCTAGCAAGCTCTTCAACTCACTTGTCCAGGAAAAGTACCAACTCGGCTGGGCATAAAGTGTAATAGTAAAGGCATTGAAACTTCAACTTTGGATTTCACTTTGTCTCTTTTTCACTTTTCCGATAACCAAGGTAAAATCCGGAATCCGCAAATTTCCGGAGTGGAATTTTCAAATAAATTCACGTCTCTTACTATGTGGAATACTTGGACTGACATGGCGCATTCAAATCTCTCCAACTCGGATTTGTGCGTCGAGCAAGCAAAAAAATCAAAAGCTACAGATTTGTAAGCTAATTTTCCTGCAGAACTCGTTTGTAATATCAAACACACCAAATGGTGGACCACCAGTTGACCAATCACACACGGCTTTCGTGATACCTGTTCACGGTGATTCTGTGGCCTCGAAGCTGTATTATGCGGTGTCCCGTGAATTGTCTGCCATATTAACACACCAGCACATGGAATTGAAATTTTCACCACGCTGGTAGTCAAACGTTTAACAAAACGTCCGTAGTAGTTAGCAGGACCACCGCATAGCTAAAGTTTATCCTCTTCAGGTATTTTCTTCTCTCTATTTTCCTCCTTGGAATGTGAACAATCGTGGTGTTCCGAACAAAAAGAATAGAGATGACAACGTGTTGCACACAGTAGTATTGCATACCGGGTTTTGTTTCGACTTAAGCTATTATATTTGTCCAAATTACTGAATGATTTATTTCTCATCCTGGTTAAATCATATGCTTTTAGGAGAGTTGTTATTAACTCCCGAGAGCAGGGGTTGAACCATTCCTTTTCATTCAACTGTTCAACCATCCGACTTGCTAAACACATAATGAAAGCTGATTTCACGGAACCATGAGATATCTTCTTTGTATTTCGCACAGATGGGTATCACGCTGACTTCCGTAGATAATTCTGGAAGCCCGAATCTTCCGCTTCATGATTTAATTCAAATTCTTATCTGACCTGTTTCGTAGGTTCCCTATCCGGTGTGTTTGAACACTGTCTGAGTTGACTACCATTTAGTTATATCACGTTACCAATCTTGAATATTGCAACCATGTCATTACTATTTATGTTTTGGCTATCTGATGAATATATATATATATATATATATATATATATATATATATCCGACAATTACTTAAGAATAATGGATGTGATTGGTGGAGCTTTGCCTGAGTGACTGTCCTTTGGGCTCCAACCCTGGCGCACAAACCTCAGATCATCGGATCCACCTCGATCGGATGATGATGATGATCTGATGAACACTGGAAAGTCGGCATCCATTGTCATCAAGTGGGCTGCATTCGAAAATCCCGCTGAAAGCCGTCCAGATGCCGCTGAGGATGAATGCAAATTGATGGAAAATACCCAATGACCATCAAGAGAACACGGGAAGCAAATAATAGTTTTTCCTCCATTTGGTATCCTTCACTAATTTGCTACTTCATTTTAACTTTAATAAGTCCGTCGTAAACTCCAGCGGAACCACCAGCGGTAACACTCCCTAAACTCGGATATATGATTGGTTAATAGCTAAAATATACGCGCAAGTGACAGAGTTGAGGTTAGCGAGTGAATGTCGAGATCGTTCGGTTATACAGCACGGCTGTCTTGTTTACGATCACCCCATTCATCCAGCAATTTTGATCAACGGAATTTTCCGTCGTGTATCTAATGATTATGGACATGTTGTGGGCTGTCTCGCGGTTCTGAACACAAGCTCCAGTAATTGAGTTGGCAGTTTGAAGAAGCTCGGTGGATGAACTTGCCCGAACTTTTCGATATCCTCCTGGAGCCACCTGTTTGGCAAGTGTTCCACTACCGACCCACTACTGACTCTCAGTACTCCCTCCCTCAGCCATTCGTGGCACTCTACTTAATGTTATCCAACTACTGTAAACTATTACAGCTTATCCGTAGAAGCATTATAAATTATCAAATAATTACAGCTGTGGTGGAAAGTATATACTACTTAGTAAGTGGCTGATTGCTGAAAATGCAACTATAGACAGCGTGGATTAACAACGAAAGCAGCTGTCAGAGGAACAACACGGAGTAAGACAAAAGAAGGCATGCAAACCACCTGATTACATCCTGCGGCTAGGAAACAACTGCCTTCAAGTAGTTTGGGCCACTGGAATGCTAATAACCATTGTTGTTCGCTTTGGTTAGTTGTGATGACTCCTGACCGAGTAATAGCAGTAAACGCACTGTTAGGCTGGCATAACTTGTAGGTTGTAACACTGGTACCTGAAGGACTCATCATTAAAGCATATCCTCTGAGGCCTAAGTAGAATTCAACCTAAAGAGTGTCCGCAACCATAGAGGAGAAAATTCTGTGGGGTGTGCGGAATAGCTTGGTACTGTACTGAGGACTTCTGTAGGTGAACAACTCAGATTCCTGCCATAAAAAGCGGCGAAAATGATAACTGTCTGTTTGTAAACCTCTCATCAAGTGGCAAGAAAAATGAACTTACCAGAACTAGGTTCAACCATCGAGGCTGTTGCAAAGTTCCTCTACGATAATCACTTTGCCAATAAGAACACGAGCAAAATAAGGCTCTGCATGGTGACAGCTTTTATGGCACCAAAAAGCCTTAGTCCATGACTTTAACAGTCTTCAAATCCACCTTATTTTAGCGGGGAATGCTGGGGCAAGGGACCGACGTGAATATCAAGGCGAACAGACGAACCAACCGAAGGCCACAGACAAAATAACAGACGGCAGTTTTGTCGGAGGCTTCCCGAAGCAGACAAAAGGAGGCATACGGACTACCAGAGTGGAAGCAACGGGATCTCCGGTGATCAGCAAGACAGACCAGGTGAGGGGCTGTCGATAAAGCCGTCAACTGAGACAATCGGACCAGCTAAATAGAAACGATGCTCAAGAGAAGCAAGCCGTCGGCCACGGGAAACTGCCCAGAAGGCAGCTGAAGCACTCAAACAGCAGCAAGAGCAATGTTGGTGCCGAGCAGACTGGAAAAGGGCCTATATATACGATTGTAGGTGTTTCACGAACTTTACTTATTTGGCAGTTGGAATACAAGTATCTTACCCCGTCTCGTCGTCCTTGTTACATTATCAACAAAGTGCAGCATTCATTTCCGAGTAGAAAATGCTAGCAAGCCGTATGCACAGCAAGACTTGTTGTTCTTTCGTTTTACTGCGTCCTGATGAGGATTTATGGTTACGTAATTTTCAGGAGCAGGCTATGTATTTGCTCGACATCTCCCTCTCATACTTCATCGGTTGAAATCTTTTTGGACTACGGGTCACTTTCCACCACTTTTCTTTCAACCGGTTTGTTTTCTGTGCTAAGCATACTTTTAAGCACTTTCCACACATCTATTCAGCTGTCGTCTGAGACCTGTAGAAGGTTTCATAGCTTCCGATTTTTCTATCCGTGATATGACGTAGATTGAGGACAAAAAAGAACTAAGATGAACTGTTTTACACTTCGGTTGTACACCTTGGATTTTGGCGAATGGGACAACTTCTCCTTTGTTCCTTAAACCATTTTCAATCACATTTCATCCAGAAAAAAATGGAGCTAGTAAACACACCCACCCATCGGCACACACACAAACAAACAAACAAACAAACATTTTGGCTGATTGCTCCTATCTCCCACTCTTACCAATGTTATACGAGGCCAGATGTTGCGGTGGCTATCACGCACGGTTTTGTGTCGGATCATGAGCCACTTGGACAGATTTGACATTATCGTTTCATCGAATCTAAAAACACACAATCTTACCCATTCTGGGTGCAGGAAGAAGCATGATGTGGAGTTAAGGCTATGTTGGCTTTGTAGTGATGAGAAGAAAACTGACTGATCCACGTGTTCGACATTCAATCAAATCCGCGCGAGCCGAAAGACAAATAACAATAATTGACAGAATATACCACGGAGCAAATCCTGATACACTGGTTTCAAGTAGATCTGCTCAAATGAAGTGGATTAGGCACTAATCCTGCAGACTGGAGGGAAATTCCCCTGCGGATCAAAGCAAGAATTGGTAAAACAAAAAGCCTCTCTATTGACTGCGGAGTATGGGAGCCCAAAAAAGATGCCCGTCTCACTCTGTTGTCCATCAAGAGAGGAACCGACAAGAAAGGGACACTTGGCGTCCTGCATGCAGAACCTTTATTGAGTTTTATATTTCAGATGATTGTGATTGTTTTACCAACCGTAACAAGGTGAGCTGAGGTTTAAACACACATCGAATTATTGCACGACACGAAACTAATTAGGTGGACTTCCTTTGAAACCTGAACTGAAGCTTATGCGTGGCCTCGTGTAACAGATACTACGGAATTTAAGGTAACTAATACACATATGCATGCGCACACGCATACATACATACATACATACATACATACTCACACATGCATATATATATATATATATATATATATATATATATATATATATAAAGAACAGGATAGCTGCAAGCAAGTTCATTCTTACTTACTTCATTTTAGAAGTGTGTAACTTGCGTGCAGTGTTAACCAATGTTAGATGGCAAGTCAAGATGAGTTTTTCATTGATAATGCAACCTTTCCGGTCTAGAATATACGTTGAATGACTAACAGGATACAGCATGAATGTCGTGGCCTGTAGACGTAATGGATCTTACCACAATTGGTTTGACCTCATTTAATGACAAACCCCGCCTTCGCTTACCTTTCGAGTACGTAGTAAAATTCTCAGCTAACTCCCAACCACCCATCTAATATCACTTTTCCAATCAGGTCGCTTACTTGGTCTTGTTTTCATTTCAGACTTTTATTGCAATACCTTTTTGATCTGATCCTTCGCAGTAGCTCTTGTAAGAGAATCTTTCTGCCTTCGAATCATCTCAGTTGATTGGCTCAAGGCCACGTTGTTTATACGGGCAGAAACAGCCACTGCCATCAATCGTTTTAGTACAAACTAACTTGTTCAAACTTGCTTCGAGTAGCCTCATTTCTCAATGGTTGATTGACGAGAATCCGTTCTCGTCTAACCCATCCGCTGCCTTGTCGCTCGCGTATCCGTCGGCTTAAACGTTGGCCTGGATTCTGGACAGGCCATGACATGTTGACTGCTAAAGCGACTTGGCTTTCAGTCGACGATGAGCTGGTCTATACCTTCATTCTGCACGCGTTTCCCACCAGCTGGGGTGGTACATCCACTCAAATCAATACGGCACACTATCAGGTCCTCACAAAACTTTGACTGTTTGAATGAACTGCACACACTTGGTCGTCCGATAAAATTCGAGTGGGATATGCCTGTGTCATATACGACTCACGTTGTTTGTGCCCCACTGCCACCGCCTTCCTGGTTGTTGGTAGACAGTAATCCACTACAGTCCAACTCACTGTCACATCTGACTTATTGGTTACTCACATGGTTCTTTACTCCGAATATCAGTGTTACTTTTGCCGGTTCATCAAGAGTACTGGAACATCGCCACAACTTTCAACAACCGACTAAGTGGACAGAGAATCTATACTGACAATACTAATAACAGACGGAGTTCCTCAGAAACTTCCAAATCTAAGGAGGTTATACTACTCAAATACGAGTGCAAGAATACGCATATATGGGGAAGAATCCAGTGATTTCTCTCAGTTCCAGAGTTAGCCAAGGTTACCCCTTGTCGCCAGTGCTGTTCAACTACACCATCGACTGGATAATGCTTCAGGTGCTCGCCGATCCTCCAGGTACCTATCAGGGTCCCAATGCCTTTCCCATCGATTTGGAATTAGCGGACGATATCGTCCTCCTTGGAACCAACCTGGCCTCTTTGCAACTGGACCTAAATCGTGTCGAATCCTTCGCAAAGCCACAGGACTAGGGATCAGTATGTTGAAAACCAAGATTTGTTCGACCTGTGTTACAAGGCTAATTTGACCGGTATACGTCAGCAGACAAAAAATTGAGCAAGTATCAGCATTCAAATACCTGACTTCCACTACCCTTTCAAACGGTCAAGCTCAGGGCGAAGTGAAAGTGCGTATTAGAATAGTCAAGATACCTTTTCTTTAGCATCGAAGTGCACACTTGGAACGTAACAAGATCGTGGGCTTTCCTTCAAAGCCGAAACTTACCGTGGACTGGATATCTCCTGTGGAGTACGAATACGGAGATCAGTGCATCTCTCCCTTTCCATTTCCAGGATGGTGCTCCCACCATTCAGGACAGCTAAAAACCTATACCATTACTGTCAAATAGGATGTTAAGCTTTTTGAACTCCAGTCTGTTTAAGGTGTTTTCAACTGAAATCACAATTTGGTCTCCCCGTGTTCAGATCTCGCCCTAATCGTCGCTAATGAGCAGGTACCATTTGCGAAATTCACGAAGATGGCCAATCCTCTCAGAGGAGCTAACAGCGTGAAAGTATAAAAATAATTAAATTCATCAGGACGATGAAACGGGTCCTTGTGAACATAAGGTATATCCGTCCGGCTCATGCTTGTGCGTAAGCAAGAAATAAATCGATCATCGTAAATCCCAATCATCTCCTCTCTCTCTCTCCAGTCAATCGTAACGGGTTTGCTTTCGTGGGATTCAAATTAAAGAGAATAAAGTAAGGAGGAGTCCGAGTTTACGCAGAACTGTTGGTTCGATCTTTCACATTCAGGGTTTATTTTGGGCTTGGTATACAGCTCTTGTTCCCGGCACTTCCACCTTTCATGACAATTCTTCTATTCTAATAAAGCTTCAACGCACAGTATGTTCAGACTTTGTGATTCAGTTGTGCGTGCGACCGGCTCTAATCCAAGCAGCTGCAGATGTAGAAGTTTATACGGTTAACATGTAATATTTTTGATCGATTTAAAAAGAACCGTACTCTAGAACAGCCATTATTTTCGGTGTTTATGAACTGCAATGCTCACATCCCAACGGCTGTTAGGCGATCGAGCCAAGAAGATAAAAACCTATCGGGTTGAATAACGTAACTTGATGAGATGATTGCAAATGAGCTGAGAACTCGTCTGTTTAACTGTAGCAACGAACACACGCGAATCTACAGTCTGCAGAGTGCAATCTGAATTTTGTCCCTGTATTTCGTTTCTATTTCCTGATCAAGTCCCAGTTTAGGGTTAGAGCAGTAGCACTACGCGCTTCCTGTGTACCACAAATTCTGAGTGCTACTCCAGCAGATTACAACTGGCGTCGCAGATACTTTTGCAATTGTTAATTCTTGTAATCGGTTGACGTTGAGTACTCAATCTGCTGCTCCAGAAGTTGAGGAACGTATAAAAGATTGGAAGTATGGTGTCTCATAAAAAAGAATAGATTCAGGAAGGAAGAATGCACACACTTGTTGACATTTATCCGATAAGATGTGTATTCTCTGGTAAAGAATTTGGGCTTCCTCGATAACTCCTGTCTTTACCATAAGATTTGTTGGAAGTTTTTATTATATGCTCATCACTTGTACAATTTGATGCCACCGACAGGGATAAGCTTCACTCCTGGATGCACAAAACCAACGAACTCATTCGAGAATTCATTTTGCAACTGCAAAAAAATTCAAGTGCAACTTCGACAGTCAGTTTGAGATGCATATGCGTGACAGCTTAATTACTGGGACGAATTCCTCGTTGTCTCAACAAGACCTACTTCTTCACGACTGCATGTTCCAGTCTGGCGGATCGGTTTGTGACCAGCATCGGGACTCGCGAGCCGCTCCAGTAATAAGGGGCCACAAGTGCACCAGTGGTGGTCGAGTAGTTCAAAGCATTTCCTGACTACCTTGGAGGCCAGAGGCTTGAGTCGCGCCATTACCGGTCACTTTGGTGGTAGAATTAAACACAATCATCCGACTCATAACCACACCTGACCTAAATGGGACCTTATGTGATCAATCGCTCTAAGGCTCAGAGTCTGGTCACTGACTAATCCTAATATTCCGTGGGCCTTTGAAGCTAAAGGGTATACTCGTTTCACTGCACTCACGCTCAAGTATGTAATAAAAACGAGAAATTTGTAGTCACTTCCTACTCAACGAAGACTGTCAACCGAAGGCACTGTCAAAGACACTGAATATACCTCCGATGATTCAAGTGGCTCTCAACAGTCGAAACAACTGAGTGCGTATGGGTCTTGTGGCCAGATGCATTCCAGATCAATCTGTCGATTCCTCATTGCCAGGTGTCCTAAATTTGGTAAGATCGGTCATATCTAATCTGTATTTGTGAGAAAACTGGCGTACTGAGTACAAAGCTCTCCTAACGATTACTGGTTTTCTTCAAATTCCCAGTCTTTCACTGCCACCTTACTACCCACAAATTTCTTTTGAGGAACAGCACAAGACGTTCTTTTGTAATGGAAACTGGAAGAGTTGATTCGTTTATTTCTAACGCGGTTTTCAGACATCTTGACCCCCGCCTACACCTCTTCCCGACCTACCACTTACAATTCTTTCCCACTGTTATTTCGATCAAGGTTGTTAATCAGCATCAATTATCCGTACTCAGATCATGTGGATTAAGCCCCGCCGATGGTCATTCAAATACTTTCGCTTGCTCATTTCTTGTGATTGACTCTGGTACTTCTGTCATCAGTCTGAACTGAATGAAATAAACGCGTGCCACCATCCTTATTTTACAAAATTTTCATCGTCTTCATCATCGGTACTTGACACTCAACTGGACAATTAAATAACTCCAGCAAGTATTCAAGTAGCTCGTTTCCTCATCTCTATGACAGGTCACATCATTTCCTTCATACTAAGTGGGTCAGTAGAGAAAGAGGTGAACAGCTTGGTCCGTAAGAGGATGCCCGCATCCATCAGTTCTCCGGCTTGGGCTATTCACACTGTACTCCACTGCAAAAAGGATAAACAGGTTGTGACAGAAATTATGGTAATTATTTTTCTCCTCCTATCAACAACGATATGTTTAAATCACTAGTATTAAAATTCGACGTCATATCCCCGTGCTCGGCGTTTGCACTAAAACACCCCTACTTAAATAAAAAGCATGTACGTGAATTGGCAATCTTTCATTGAATGCTTTCATTTCTTCGAAATATGAAACAATACGTTCCATAATTCCGGCCTTACGTAGGGACTTTCGAATTCGACTTCTGTTGCTAGAAGTACCGGTAGCAGCTAACTTTTTAACACGCAGTCAAGACGTCTTTCAAAGGTTTCCTCGGTGTTTACGAACTGAAGCTTCCACCAAGTGATACCTGATCCCGATAGAAACATACAAGTTTGCATTGAGTTCGTTTTAATTAGTCCCACGTACAGCGTGGACAATCAGTCAATATCCCTCCCATGTTTGGACATACGCCTCCTCAGTGATGATAGTTATTCATGCTTCAATCCCAACAGTTTTAACAGATCGATCCTGCTACATATGGATCGGCCCCACTTGCTTGTTCGTGAAAGCACATATAATTCCGCGGAGTTAGTCCGCTCCTTGCGTATTTTCCTGCTTGCTTACCGGCTACGGCCGGACTGTGTTCACGTTCTTGCAAATAAAAGCAGTGCAAACACTGCGTGTTCTTTAACCACCAGTTACGAAGAAAACAATGTGAATTAGCCTCTTGTGAATGGACCAGTTGTATTGAGTTGACTGTCATCTGCTTGTAGCACCCGAATGAAAATACACCTAGTGGTGCAGCTTTACTTATTAATTCAGCAATGGTTACTGATATATTTATTAAACGCTGTTTCATTCATTGTTACAGCGGTTGCCACCAATCGGCCCATTGTCAAACATTTTAAGTAACATAGTGGTCAGTCGACTAAAGGGTAACCAAAGCCCAAGTGGTTAGTCAAAAGGACGTCAAAGGGACGTTTTTCACGTGCTTCGCCAATGGACTAAAATCTAACGAAATTCGCTTCACTGTTGTCAGCATTTGCCCAGTCAGTGGTCTGTTTGTTTTGCTCGTTTTTACATTCTGTTTGGTCTCTAAGTTACCAAAGTCTTCAGTTGAAATAAATATCTTTATATTTCATCCAAAATGGGCTTGACCGGGGAATTGTTCGTTGTATATCGGAATGAAGCCAGGAATTATTAATGCACTGGAATCAAGCAATGGTGTCCAAACCAGAACAGTAACTCGTTCAAGAAATAGAGCACGGAATGAAGGAGCGGAATTCGAATTTTACTCAGAGATGCAAAAGTATAAGGAATCCGCAATACGAATGAACAAATAAGTTCAAGCTTTATTTTCAATCGCACTTTGTTGTCCGAATTTATTTTGGATGAGATATATTAAAATACATAACTTCGAGTACAATTTAAATGCACGAAAATCCTTGCGGATCATGTTTTCTTTTTGCTGCTTATAAGATACTTGAACGCTTAGGATAATTAGATGTGGCATAATGATGGCGAACCTCATGGCTAAATCTCGTCATTCACACAGTAAACAGTGACTCATATACTTCTTCCGATCGTCTCAAAAAGAGATACCAATACATGAGAGATGCTGCAATCTCTTTATTCCTTTTTTGTATTTTGCTACTGACTACTGTTCCAGTACCTAGACATTTTACTGAACTATTTTGCACTCCTAAATAACTTTGATCAGTTCTTTTAATCTCCGTTCTGACTGGCCGGCTATCTTGAATTTCATCACCTTCATTGAAGTGGGGGCTTTTTCTGTTTAGGAGTGCTAATTACTTGTCTTGAATGTAGATTTTACAGCCGCTACCTATTTTTCTCGTTTATTACGACATTTCACTACTACAGAACCACGATTTTACTAAGAATTTCGACCGTCTTCTGGAATTGCATCCATCTCGGGTGCTTTTATTCGGGTGATGATTTATCTCAGGTTGAGAACAAGAAATTTGCTGTCTACGCAAATAGAGCTAAGCAGCGAACAAAAGCAAGTTTTCATTACTTGAGGCTGAACAGGGGACGGTTAAAATAGTTTACCAGAAAGTGATATATTGCATACATGCTTACCGCAGCAGACTTTCTCGCCTTAGTGCTACTTTGACTGTGCATACTGCCAAAGATGCAGTGACCACAAACTACAGCTCATACTATAGATAAGTTGTGTTGATTATCTTAAGAGCATACGGCTCTGTGCTCTACCAGATGAGCTACTGCGGTACGACCATTAGGACGCGGATTTTGCATGTGAATACCGAATGATACACAATCATTATTTCAAAACAGCTGAGCAACTGTTCGTAATTTAGTTACTGGACTAGCTTTGTTATTCATTTACTAACGGGATGAACAGCACACGGTTGAACAAGACGCAAAGTGTACTTCAGTGTGTTCATCTAGTTCATCGATAGGAAGAGCGATCTGAAGGATGTTGAAATGGAGAAGTTACTGCTTTTATCACTGGAATAGTCGTTGTAAACCACTAGATGTTCACTTGCATTACTTGCTTCCAATTGGTCTTACTAAAGTAAGTCAGTTTATAGAATAACTGCTCAGTAGGCATAAGATGGTTGGGTCGATTCTTGCTCGTGGAGTGATTTTGCAAAGCTAAAATTGCAAATAGATTTTTCCTTATAATAAATAATTGAGCAGCGCATGTAATAGGACTGACAGTGAGATTGGGATAGCTTTGAAGGGGCCGAATAATTCCTATGAGGCTCCGAAAGGAAACAGCGTATTTCTCGCCGGTCCTGGCTGGCGTCGTGTTATTCGTTATAACTGGTGTTCAACATATCACCTTCCTGTGTGATGCAAGCTCGAGACCTTCAAACCATGAAACCACAACGCTCCGATCTTTCGACGTAAGTGAAGGTGCATTTTCACACACTTACCTGACCTCGACTAATCGAGTTTTCCTGCCTTATAAACACCTGTAATCTTCACGAAAGAGCATTGCCAGCCTCTTTGTCCAATTCGTTGGTAGCTCTTGACGTAGACGCGTTTCGAACCGCTGTCGTTTGCTTTTTTCTGTGATTATCGCTAGTCACCGTTCCAGGCTCATGACACCTCCTCACGAAATTTCAGCTCATCCGTGACCCGAAACTGCAATGTTGCAATCATCAGCGAGAACTCAGCTCAACTGTGATGACGTCACAGGTGACATCACGAGGTAGAGAGATGTCTTATATCAGGTGACAAAAGCCCCACAAAAGCGTTCTCATAAAAGTCCACACTAAGGTTGTGGGTCGTGAACTCTGCACCAAAATGCTTTTTCCAACACCAATGACTCATTCCAAGATTCTATAGTGTCTCGAGTGATCGAACGTATGGTGCACCCGAGAACGACTTTGGCGGACAGACGGGCAAATACAAAGATGGAGCACCTTAGCTGAGCGTTGGCTCTTCTATCGTAACAGGCGTTGGTTCAGAGCAGACCCAATGCTTCTTGTGATATATTTTGGCGTGAGCATGTGACAGATATAGGCAGAGGCTAATTTAAGCTAAGTTGATTATCGCTGCTCATTCATTTGGCTATCACAACCATTTCAAATGTTTAAACCAAACCAAATGATCAATAATATTCACTTGTTCGTCGAGAATAAACACAAAGCTAATGGATTATTAGAAAACGGGGAACAGTAAAAACCCTATCTCTTTCAAATGAAGCTTAATATTTCCAGTATATTTTCGTCAGTTACTGGCCTACTTATGAAAATAGTTCACAAAAAAGAATTTCGAGTACGAATCTAAGGGGTAATTACCCCTCGCCCTTGATCAATCATCATGGAATATTTCAAAGCCTTGTTTCTTTCCCACACTTACTAGGTCGTTGTCTGTTTTCCGTTGTTCTTTAGTACATCTTTGAATATGTCAAGCCTAGGGGGTGCGAAAGAAAGCGAATTCCAGCTTCTGTTTCACACAGATAATAATTTCTGCGTTATTGTATCCACGTATTCACCCGGTCTTGCTATTTAAAGTAAAGACACTATGATGCGGGGTCCGGGAGATTCGTCCAATCGCGTGGCACACCCAAATCCCCAGGGGGATTCAGCCATGCATGTGATTGTGCTGTACGCTTGAAGAGTACAACATTTCACCACTGGCGCCCCTCGTCCACTCCCGACTCTCACCGCCGCTTCGTACAAGCCAGGGACAGACGCTCGTGAACCATACAGAGAGCCAAAGAAAGCTTCGTCCACTGTTAAGCCCAAAGCTGACTCTCATCTGGCAACGGCAGCCGAACATTTTGGACCCTTGTCAAGCAAGTTTTCCTTAACTTTAGCCCTTCTATTTCCCCTCGCATCTGTAATTACTCTAGTTCTTTCATTTGTGAACCATAAGACAAAGCTAAGCTTTCGCTTCCCGAGTCGCCTCCAACTTCATTTTGCCCTCCTATCCTACCGCTCTAGTTCCTCTTCTTCCTACTGTTCCTCTTTTTCGATCTCCTATTAGGACTAAGACGATCCACTAAGTGCCGATTTCTAGGACCACGTACAAAGAACCGGACCCGGAAGGTATGTCACCTGTAATCTATCGTAGAATGGAATGTCCTGAATCAGGACGGCCTATTCGAAGTACCTATCCCTTGGAGGTTACTTCCCTCGAGCCTACTGAACAACCATATGATGGTCTCACAGCGATTGTTTAGCTTGAGGAGAAAATCTGTACGAAATCTGAGGTTCTTTGATAGGTACATCGAAGTTATTTAGCATCAGCTAAACCAGAGGTACTTTTAAGAAATGCCACCAGAACAGGGCTTCGGGAAGAATTAGTTGCGATGTTATCCGCCGAATAGCCCTACCCTAAACCAAACAAAGCCGGGAAAGATTCGAACAGTCTTCGACTGAACAGCGAAATTTAGAAATACTTCCCTAAATGAACAGTTGTATCAGAGACCAGACCTAACTGCCAATCTAGTGGGCATTCTATTGAGATTCCGATGGGGTGATATCGCTGTTGCGGTTGACATCGAAAAAATGTTTATGCAAGTACGCGCACCTAAATCAGGTATAAAAACCCTCCTTTTCTTGTGGTAGCCGGACTGCGACTTAAGCGGTTCACCGGAGTCGTACCGGTCGGTACCTCACACATTTGGAGCTACTTCGTCACCCTTTTATGCAGAATTTTGCTTTGAGATGAATGGCTGAGGTTTTTGGATCACCGTAGAAGGAGGCCACGTAGACAACCCTAATCAAAGACTTTTATATCGATGACTGCCTCAAGGCTTTTAGGGATTGCAAATAAGCCGTTGATTTTGTGAGTGAAGCCTCAGGGATACTTTTTAAAACAGGTTTCCGGTTGCGTGAGTGGATGTCCGACAACCATAAAGTTCTGGAAGAAATCATTGGCTCAGGAGGTTTCTCGTATATTGTTTCTCTCGGAGGCTACCCTTTCCCGAAGCAACAATCTTTGGACGTAGTATGGAACACCGACATGGATAAGCTCCAAATAAGCTTAAACTGGCAAAAGAAGCCCGTGACTCACAGGAGATTACTTTCCTGTATCTCCTCTGTCTTTGATCCAATCGGACTCGTTACCTATTGGTTCATTCCCTGGAAGCTTTTGCTGCAGACCTTCAACAAAAGCGGAAGAGGTTGGAATCGGCTGACTGCTGAATGACGGGAACATCGGTGGAAAACGTGATGCCAATCAATGGAGCAACTAGGAAGGGCCAATCTACCACGATGTGTCATACTCTGAGAAACAGCAGTGCCGGAGTTCACCGAGCTTCGCATTTTTCGTGATCCACCGAAACCGCCTACGACGCAGCTGCCTAGGCCCGTTTTTCAGTCAAGTCAGGTTTAACAAAGCCAGAATCGCGCCATCCAAGTTGGTGGCTATATCCAGATAAGAATTGTTGGCTACGGCACTGGAAGTCCGGATTTTGGACAACCTGAAGTGACACCAGCAAATTCCCCCTGGAAACATCTTATGGACTGATTTCGTAATCGTACTGTGTTATATTCACAATGTATCGACACTGTTCAGTACTTTCGCTGATAACCAGATTGCCATTATACACGATTCAACTGTACCAAACCAATGGTTTCGAATCAAATATGAGCTCTATCCGGCTGAATTGGAGTCGAGTGACGCCCATGGAAGTGTGCAGTCTAATAAGTTGGTATCGACGCCCCGATTAGTGAGAACTCTGGAGACTTCGTGGCCTCCAAAACCCATACGGCTTACTAAACCACCTGAAGTGGAGGTAAAACGACCTTCTACAAAAGCACAAAAGGTGGCTCGAGGTTACGACATTAAAATACGGGACTGCTTCTCTAAGTAGACGAAAATTTTGTGAGCCAATATTTGGTTGATCCAGCTTAGGAGTTGATTTATCTTGAAGCTAGGCCCCAGAATATACCCATTGTAATGACTGAGAGACAGCTCGCGTCCGAGATCAGCTAGGTCCGTTTAAAGGTCGTGAGATAAGTCCAACGAGAAGTCTGAGAGGAGGACACACACTAAATCAAACCACCAAAACCAGAGTTATATTGTATCAAGGTCTAACCCCACCCGCACCCTGTGTCCAGTACTGATGAATGAAGGTTTGTGCGTACAGGGCAGACTAGACCAGACTAGTCTCGATGGGACGGTACACACATCCAATATTTTTTCCAAAGGAACTCGACGTTGTGGTTCTAATAATGCATCCCTATCAAGACAGAGAGGGCAATTGTGGCTCGAGGCACACTATGAGATAAGAAATGTTTTCTGGCCTTTCAAGGCGGAAGTATTGTCAAACGGTTCATTGGGAAAGACTTCCTATGCCAACAGAAAGTAACCAATCCAAAGAAACAGCTAATGACGCTGTTGCATCTGGTTCGAGCTGAACGAGGCTGGTACGCTTTTTAGCACTTGACTATTTCAGACCTCTTTTGGTTAAACTGAGAAGGAACACCGAGAAACGTTTGAGATGTTTGCTTGCTTCTCTTCATGTCCGAGCGGTACATTTAAAAGTTGCACGAGACCTGACCATAGATGCGTTTATCAGGATATTAAATCGATTTACTGGGCGGCGGGGAGAGCTGGCACATATCTACCGACGACAAATCACTTGTTCGTGATCTACTTTGGCTTGTTACCCGAACAGGCGCACCCAAGATCGATATAATGTCAGAAGTCGGTCAAATTTCTCGGTGAATAGTACGCGTTAGCGGTTCTGTAATCGTAAAACAGTTACATCAGTGACATAAGGTGCAATAAAAAACTAAAAGAAACTGATAACAGGAGTGGAACCTACATTCGGGTGAATCACCAACGGTCTCAAGCAGAAAATACCGTCTCTTTTAGGTCTAAACGTAAAAATGACCAAAGTCAAGATGGCCGACTAATCAGAGCAAAGGTCAGAAAATCTGACCGATAAAAACAAGGAAAATGCGTGCTCAGTCGTAGTGTATGGCTACTGAAATAGTAGTCGGTAGCAAAACATGAAAAACGGAATAACACTAACTGAGAGTTACAATAAATACCATTGTGGTGACTATATATACTACTTGGCAAGTAGTTGATCGCTGAAAACGGAACAATGGACAGTTGTGGATTACCAACGCCTTTATGCCCAAGAGACTAAACGCAATAAGGTGAACGACGACAGGCAAATCACACGACTGCTCCTCCATCCGATAGTGACTGTTTTCAAGTGGATAGGACTTTGCAAAGAAGCATGTTTGTAACTTTTGGTTTGTTTTATTGACGTCCGAACGAGCTCGACCCCACAAACAATCTATTACCTAGGCACTTCTTCTGAATTTTAACTTTTTGACAGTGGACTAATTTCGTGGGGGCCGTGAGGGAGTGGAGGGAAGAAATTGATGGGTGGAACCAGTGGCAGATTGGTAACCACGCTAAGTCTAGAAGGCAACCAACGGCATTTCAGCTCTTCAGATGCGAGCCATAGGGGAGGCCTTTGAGCGAGAATCATTCCATCTGTGCGTAACATCCTCTCCTGATTATGCAAAGAGCAACAGTTAGCGGATGATTCACTTAACTCGTTCCTCTCTGAAGCAGAAAGAATAATTAATGACGGACTTTTAGCATCATTGTCCATAGGCAGCCAAAAGGAAAACCCGTCGACGCCCAACCACCTATTGCTGATTTAAGGATAGACTTTCGATATCTTCGATCAATCTCTTTTTAAGAAGTACGGACATGTATGGGAGCAGTTTAGCATTTAGATGAAGACATTTAGGCACAGATGGACGCAAAAGTACTCTGCAACTCTACAAGCGTGGCAAAAGTTGTTACGTCCGGAACCCGAGTGTAAGGTGGGCGACTTTATGTTCATAAAGTCAAGTGATACACCAAAGGGTACCTGGCCGCCGGGTAAGATCAAATAATGTGAGATTAGTAGGGATAACCTGGAGTACACAGTTCAAGTAAAGATACCAAATGTTACACCGGGTGTCTACCGTTGTGCCTCGTGGATATATATTGTCCTGTGATATTTGTGGCTTCTCAGCGGATTTATAAACATTATGAGTTCAGTTACCTCTGAGGATCAATGTGCGTGTTTGGTGTGCAAGAAAAATATTGGCCCTCGGGTCAAAGCCCTGATGTGTGATTTTTGCGAGGGGTGGATTCACCTAAAGTGTACTAAAATCGACAAGGATAAATATGAGTGGCTGAGTTCCAGCAGCTCCCCATTCCTGAAAATTCTATGCACAGATTGTACCACCGCAAATAAAAGAAAAAGAGATGAAGCTGATTCAGCGGCGAATCAGGCACCCGCGGTACCGTGTTCAACGAGCCCCAGGTCCCACGCAGAAGTAGCTTCAGGCGCTACGAACAACCCATTAAGAGAAGTGAAGAAGCAACGCCGAAAGAAATCCGTGGTCACAGACAAAGCCGAAGTAGCTGTACACTCGGAAGACAAAACTTATGTTCCGCAAGTATCGAATGCAGCCGGCGGAGGCACAGACCCCGATCCAGGGCAGACGGAAACCTTGAGTCAATGGAAAACAGTAAAGCCACGTCAACGGATGGCGCCGCCACCTAGGACCCAATGCTTCCTAGTCGTGAATCTTTCGGAATCAACCGAGTCGGAGCCTCAAAGTAGATTAGAGCACGACGTTTCTCTACTTCGGGACATATTTGCCAAAATATTCTCCACAAATGAGGAAAACCTGGCAAATAACGTAAAGGTCAAAGCCGTTTTTCGATTAGGGAAAATAAATGACAATGGTAACCCTCGTCCGCTCAAGGTGGTCTTGGGTTCCGATGAGGAATGCCGCTGGGTGCTACAGCGGTCCTACAGATTAAAAGGAGAAAAACAACGACTCCTTCGAGATCTTGACCCCGAGGAAAGGGAGAGGCACCGGTTAGCCTTGAGAGAGCTCCGCGAACGCCAGGCCAATGGTGAATCAGGTCTTTTCATCCGGGATTTTCGTGTTCAGCGGAGGCGTCTTCAACTGAGATGGGATCCGTTCAATCTCACCGGCATCATCAACCAGGCGGCCCCTGCGGTGGAGGTGCAATGAGGGTCGGTAAGAAGAGGGAAGACAGAAGAGGGCATGCACTTATCATGTCGTCTAATGTCAGGAGTCTGTTGAACAAGCGAGATGAGCTCGAGGCATGGGTGGTTCAGCACTCGCCAACATTGGTCGCCTTGACGGAGACGTGGCTCACCAGTGGAGTGCAGGACTCGGAAGTAGCTATCCCAGGATACACACTTTACCGTGCTGATAGGAGCCAAGCTAGGCGAGGAGGCGGCGTGGCGATGTACATTCGAGCTGACGTCCCTTCGCTACAGTTGGATCGCCTGATAGACCCGGAGGGCTTTGAAGAATCGCTTTGGTGTCGCGTGAAGTTGACACCCAGTGGATGAGTCTGTCGGAGTCATTTATCGGTCACCAGAAGCAGACCCACGGGAAGCACTGACTGGAGTAAGACGTTGGGCGGGCGATGGTCACTGTCTAATTTTGGGTGACTTCAACTCGCCGAATGTGGACTGGGAGAACTTGCAGTGCACTGTAGGAGCGGATTCATTTTCCCGCGAGCTTCTTTCAACGGTGCTGGAACTTTCCTTGTACCAACACGTCAGAAGGCCGACCCGAACCCAGGATCACCACACGTCTATCCTAGATCTGGTGATATCTCCAAGGCGGTCCGATGTTGATCAGATAGAGTACCTACCGCCACTAGGGTGCAGTGACCATGCAGTATTGACCATCAGCTGGAAGAGAGGAGCGACGTTTGTCCCCAGACCACAGGGCGGACTCAACGTCTGGCGAATGTCGTTCCAACAAGTCAGGGAGGCTGCATCCTCAGTGATGTGGTATCCGCCAGAACCGTATGACATAGACCAGGCTTGGGAGGTAATCCGAGATGAAATCCTTCAGTTATGCCAGACTTTTGCTCCACCATCCAGACAGCGGCCGCATGCGAAAGGCCCACCTTGGTTTGACTCGCAACTTAGGCGGCTTTTGAAGCATCGGAACCGAGCATGGAAACAATGTCAAGCGACTGGAGAAGGATATGATCGATACCGCAACATCCGGAACCAGTGTACCCAAATGAAACGAGAAAAGCGACGTATCTTCGAGGAGACGTTAGCAATGGACTCGGTACAAGCACCCAAACGACTGTTCGCATATCTGCGACGGAGGACGCGAACCACGACTGCAATCCCAGCCCTACAGGACGGACATTCGCTGGGAGTGACAGATGAACACAAGGCAGAGATACTGGCGAGACACTACTTGTCAGTCTATGCTCCTGAACAGAGGCACAATCGTCCCTCACACATTGCCGGGGGAGCCCCCCAAATGTCTTGTCAAGAACTCACCGAGGAAGAATTGGCGGCAACCATGCGCACCATTAGAGTCAACCAATCCCCCGGACCTGATGGTGTTCATCCGTTGGTGGTAAAGGAACTGGCCGATGTGTTAACTCAACCAGTCATACGACTGTTCAACGCGTCTTTAGCAGCGGGAAAGCTCCCCCAAGAATGGAAGAAAGCGGTCGTCGTGCCACTGTACAAAGGTGGGGCAAAAGCTGATGCTGTCAACTACCGACCTGTCAGTCTAACACCGGTGATAGGAAAGGTTATGGAGCGCCTGCTGGCAACGCGAATCCGGGACCATATTGGGGTATACGACCTACTTAGCCGACAACAACATGGTTTTTGGAAAAACAGGTCGTGCCTAACAAACTTGGTAATCGCACGAGAAAGCTGGACGATGGCCAAGGCCGAAGGACACCCTACGGACGTAATCTTCGTGGATTTTAGCAAAGCTTTTGACAAAGTTCCGCATGACCGTCTATTAGGTAAGCTTAAGGCTCTTGGTGTAGTAGATCCATTGATTCTGTGGATAGAGGACTTTCTAAAAGGCCGAACCTTTGCAATACGAGTAGCACAGTCACTGTCAACCTGGCAAGTGGCAGCTAGTGGTGTTACACAAGGATCGGTTCTGGGTCCGCTCCTCTTCCTGGCCTATATCAATGACCTACCACCAGTTTTTCAATCGCCGTGCCTCATTTACGCAGACGACCTAAAGATCTGGCGCACAATTACGTCATACGATGACGAGCTCGTTCTTCAGGAGGACATCAGAGCCCTTGAGAGATGGTCAGATCTGTGGTCACTACCAGTCAACACGGACAAGTGTGCGCATATGCGAGTAGGAGCACCGTCCAGCAGTGGGATGTACAATATACACGGGGCACCCCTCCGACGCTCTGTCTGCGAAAAAGATCTGGGAGTGATGGTGGCCTCGTCACTAAAAACGAAACACAATACTGATAGAGTCTGTTCTTCAGCGTGGAGTATCCTGGGGCCGATTACTCGTTCATTCGGCCATCTCTCACTCAACGCCTTCAAGGTGCTGTATGCAACCCACGTGCGTCCCAGGTTGGAATACGGGGGGCCAGCAGTTTTCCCTTGTACGTTGGCAGAGGTGGCAAAGTTGGAAAGAGTACAGAGAGGCGCAACCCGCCATATCGGAGGGCTACGTGAGGTCAGTTACGAAGAGCGGCTGAAGATCACAGGGCTGTTTCCAGTGGCCTACCGAAGAGTCCGGGGAGACCTGATCTTCACCAGGCGTGTCATCAGAGGCGACTTCGGTCCAGAACTACGTGCAGAGCTCCCTCTCCGAGGACATGGCTGTACGAGGGGACACCCGCTAACTCTAAAGAAACTGCACTCGGTGGGCCTCCCTCTGGTGTACCGTCTATCTCGGAGGGTGACCAATCTATGGAACTCGCTGCCAGCCGAAGTGGTGGAAGAGCCCAACGACACATTGTTCAAGTGACTTCTGGACGTATTTCTAAAGAGGTGGTGGGAGACACACATGAGTCTACATCACTGAGCTGTGGTGAGGAGGCTTACACGGGAGAGATACCCTCTGCCTCTATTATGAAGAAAGAAAAGAATGAATTATTATACTAAGAGAAGTAAGAAAATCCTGTCGCTTAGAGATTGCATAGGAAGTTATGGGGGCCATGGCCGACTCAGTGTAATACAACGATCTGGCGAGCGAATCTAGCCGTAGCGTAAAGATTTATTGAAACTGGAGAGGAAAAGTTAGCTCAACATATGAGAAAAATCACTTAAACCGGCTCAGTCCAGATCCCATGCTCTAGGTTACAATTCTTGTGTGTACTAAACAGTTCGGTCGTTGCCGATGTGCTTGGGCCATTTGTTTTCAAGCGGCCCACGGCACCCGTGCTCGCGTGATAACTATCTACCCATTCGCATTGCGTCGCACAGTTTTTTTTGTTCTGCTAAATGATCTTCGGACTCCACGTTTCACGCACGAACCTCAAGTCATCCGACCAACCTGTACTCGGAAACACCAGACTCGAGTTTCGCTCATCAGTGGTGCATACCCTGTGCCACACCCAGGGTTTGAACGCGGGCCCTTTCACCTCGAAGGCGTGTGTGTTACCGCTGAAGCGGATCGCCAAAGTAAGCTTGTTCAGATGTCGACCTCTATGACATCCAGAAATGCCCGACAGCTTCAAATGGAGACACGGTACCAGCCCCGTTAACTCCAAGCGAATGCCTCCCACCGAGTCAGGTCTTCTCCACAGGATGGATGTACATCCCCCCATTGCCTCGGAGATTCGGATCAGTCCAGAAGGGAGTGGGGTGGAGCAGTGATAACACATACGCCTTCGAGGTGAAAGGGTACGGGTTTAAACCCTGGGTGTGACTGAGAATATGCACCATTGATGAGCACTACCAAGAACGAAACTCGAGTCTGGTGCTTCCGAGTGCAGGTTGGTCGGATGACCTGAGGTTTGTGCGTGAGAGGTGGAGTCCGAAGGACAGTCAGCAAAACAAATATTCATCAATCCCACACACTATTCTCAGGTAATTGCGTGGTTATACACAGTTTTTCCTTGTTTCTATGACAGACGTTGACTGACCTGAACCGATATTTGTCGACGGTCCATCTGCTGGCCCTATGTGTTCTTATCGACCTCTGATTCCCAACAGATTTTATCGCTTACGTAACCTGTATCCACCGTTGTGTCTATGTTTCCACTGACCCATTGGTATCCGCCATCCGTTCCGTTATTAAGTCGTAGTTGCCGGTGTTGCTCTGCGTAATTATCTCTCTCTCACTCATTCACTCTTTTTCTCTTCGCATTGTCTGTGTGAATAACTAAACTATGGCCATCTCGTTATGATCACGCTATTTCCTCATAGCCATGGTATTGCTTTTTTCCTTCACCAACTTTGTGCTTGCTCCCTCAAGCAGTTACTTCCCTTCTGACCGGTGATTGGTCAAAATGCTCCCCATAAACGACTTCCCTCGTGAACCACTTTACTTGCTACTGCTCCGTCGTCTCGAGCAGCTCGTCCATCGTCGAATGGGCATTTTGAGGTTTTTTCCCTGTCTTGATTCTGTGGTCGTTTTGCCTACAGTTTGAGGTTGGTTATTGTAATTGTTCGACAACTTGTCCTACAGTACACGTAGTAAAGAGGACTTGTGTCCTCTTCCTTGGGACTCTGGGTCCGTTTATCTGCAAGCCACGCAATAACGAGACGACAATCCCGTAATCAAACTATGGTCCAGAAAATGTGCGCCCTTGAACTGACCCCTCTCTTATGCCTTCTTTTCTGCCCTTCTCTTTCTCCAATGTTTTAATTTTCTGATTCATCGGGAATACGCAGTGACTTTTACTATTACCAAACTCGGTGATCTTTCTGACCCGAACAGCTATTATCTAATTTCTCTCATACCTATTATTTCGAAAGTATTTGAAGCTGTCATTTTTGATCAACAGTGCACTTTTATCGAATAGGAAGGACTACTAAGGAATCGTCAATACGGATTCCGACCTCGCCTTTCGACCGGTGGTATCCTGGCTCTCGTCTTACACTTCTGATAGGCTGCACTCGACCATCACGGAGAAACACTTGGTCTCGCTCGACATCCCTAAAGCCTCTGACCAAGTTTAGAACCGAAGTCTTCTGGCGAAAACGTCCACGTTCAGGTTCGCCCAAGCGTTCGTACTATGGGCACAGAGCTTCTACTGTAAGCGAACCATCTCCGTCCGAGTTGGTGGGTTCTATCCCAGCCTTTTTCTGTGCATATTGGCGTCCCCCAAGGTTCAGTACATGTACCCTCTTTTTGCCTATTAATGATCTTCTATCCACTACTTGCAATCCAATCCATTCCTTAGCCGATGATGCCACCTTCATTTTTCTCTTTCTTACCGCACTCCCCACCGTGCCAACACCAACATCGATCACGACCGCAGTGCAATCAGTGTATCTTTAGACCCCTACTTCGAACACATCTCCTCCAGGGGATCCCACAATCATATTGCATTCAAGGCTTCCAAAACTTTTCTCCTCTATAATTCCTTGAAACATCATTCATTCTCCTCATTTTATCCTTTGATCCAATTGTGTTGCATTCCACAGATTTTTTCTCTCTTCATGATTTATCCACAACTTTCTTTCAATGCTGATCCCTTCTCATATCTCAGTTCGCTTCTAGTGTTGCACGAGAAGTTGGTTTTCTATTTCGCTGCAGGCGCTTATTCACACCAGCTCGTTTTTTCTCCGGCACAAAGCTCAAATTCACCCCGCGGTTGAATACTGCAGTCACGCGTGAGGTGGAGCTTCATCTATTTCTCTTTCTGATTGACTAGCATTCTTTAACCTCCAAACCGCAATAATCAACACATCATCGGGTGGTTGCTTCGCTGTCTGTATTCTATGCGTACTATTTTGGATTTTGTTTTTCTGAGCTTGTTCCGTCAGTTCCTCGTCCCATAACTTTTTCGCGATCAAAACATACCCAGGTGAATCCGGAAGCCGCTTTCAAAGTTCTTTATCGTGTCCCCCCAAACAAATGCAAAGGTGTTCAGTTGCGCACTCTAGCGATAGCCGAGGCAATCGGAATAAGGAAGTTGACCCCTGACCTGTTCGCCCAAAAGCGTTTGGTCCGGGCGCTCCAACTCCCCTGGCCCGAGATTGAACAAGACCGCATGAATCTACCGTCCGGTTACCTAGATGGCGTCAGCTAGATAAACCAATCACATGATAAGGATAACTTGACTGACAAACCCCTGCCCATGATTGGTGTTTATTCCATGTCTATGTTCATGATCTTTTGTCTAATGTCTACTATGTAATCTGTAAATGGCTTGAGAATGAATTACTGAAAAACAATTGTTTCGCCGATTTGGACTTCCATACCCAGACAGTTAGTCATCCTTTTCAAGTTTCTGCCACTAAATGTCGCACTTCTATCTTTCAGTTCTGTTTTCTCTCTCGGGCTAGTAAAGAGAGGAATACTCTTTCTCTTTCAGTGTTCTCATTCACTCACAACCTCTGTCTATTTTTAAAAACAGGATAACTAGACTGGATCTTATGTGAATGTTTACCAACAACCCACTTGTACAGTGTATTTTGACTATGTAGTTTAACGTTTATACCGTTATTCACTTTAAATGCCAAAAAAAGTCAATCTCCGAAAGGTATGTATTGCCGAGCATGCTTTTCATAAAATCTTCCGGTTTCGTAATAGTCGCAGCACGTTGCCTTGGTCATGAATTCCAGGTTAGTCTTTAGTCACCACAAATACGTGGTGTCTTTCCATGGTTTTTCATTGCAACTGCTATCGAATTTACCCAAGAAGACGAACTGAATTGAGTAACCACACAGTCCTGCTCGGTTTGATTCAATGCTTACAGAATTCCATCCTTTCAACCACAAGTCAGGACTATTTGCTTGAAGAGCGCCGGGTTAACGTCGACCCAGGGTTTTTCGGCAGCAACTGTTGGAGCACTGTATCTCAAGTCGCTGAAGCTCCGCGGGGTGCACAATAGCAGTGGACACTGTGTAAAATAAAAGCGAATGATTCATAGCCCGTGAAGCATTCATCCCCAGGGTAGGCCGACTGTCAACAGAAATTGGGAAGCGAACTGGGAAATATATTTGTTTTGTGGATAGTTTCACTAACTTCGTATGAATATGTGGGTGGGTTTTATGGTTGCCCCGGGGGCAAATCATGTCCAGCACCTTCTCCGGTATAATGAGCTCACAGCTCCCTGTATCCTCAGCGAACTTACGTTTAAATACACAATGAAATTATACTAGTTTATATAAAAATTTATCATTCTGGCTTATAGTATTCAGGTTGTATGTAGGTTTGGTTTCTTTGACCTCATTCGTGTGCTTCAACTCCAGTAAGTTGCACTTGAATCTTCGGCATACCTTTCGTAGGTAGCCAGATTTCCTACGTGCTTGAAGTACGACATTACAGAACCGACGCGTTGTACGTAAGTGGAAATCATTCGCATGAAATGCAACGGTGGACGAGTTTGTGACGTACTACAGTACAGGAATAGCTTGACTGGTTGACCTGTATTTGGCGATTACAGTGTCAGCAAATTGGCTCGGAAGCTCTTTGTTGAAACAGAACTGTGGTACTGCACATGATGGCTGGACGTACGTCGTTATATTGCCCACAGATTCTGCCGGCCTCTCCAAAGTTCAAGATATTCTGTTCCAGCCAGCCCCACTGTAAAGTGGTGTTGCTGATCACGGCCATTAGTCGGTCATACAGCATTTCCTCCGATCAATTCCCATAATTTCAGCAGACAGCCTGTTGATTCAGTTGGGGAATGAACTGGCGACAAGACACGTTCTGTTCTGACACCAGTAAACTGAATTTCACACTTTCAGTAGCCTGGAAGTTGACTGGGAAAACATGGTTTAGAAAAAGTTCCTTCAGTTTTTCAATCGGTAGTTTTGAGGGCGCATCTCGGTACACCACGTTCTTCAACAGTGAATACAACTCGAGTCCGTCTGCAGTCAGCAATAAGACTGACTGATTTTGCTTGGATCCCCCATAAGCACTAAATCAGAGCTCAAAAGGTTCGGCTTATTATTCAATCCGGGACAGACAGCTGGGCAGGTTCCAATGTTCAGCTGTCAATGGTTCCTTTCCCCAAAGCCAACTATGATAATAGGCTCCACCGGTCCAGCAGTACGTAATGGAATAGCTCTTACGCAGACTGCACGCACTAGAAAAGGTCAAAACCAGAGAAGAATACTAGGAATATATTCTCCTCATTCCTATTTTTTAGCCACTTCCTCTTATTATATTATTGGTAGACAGTTTCAGGAGGGGGTCACGGCGAATTTGAGGGAATTTGGGGAAATTAACCGGCTACGGTGGCGAATTGATTCAAATCCGGTACAGAAGGATTGAAGGCCCACTGCGATGACCGTTTGACCACCGCTGATCACACTTGATTGATACAAATTCGCTCATATGAAAAACAGGAGGCATACCATTATTGTCAGAACACGCCCCGAGTAGTCATACAGAGACTAGTTGTACGTGCTTGATCTGACTGTCAAGGTCAGATTTCATCTGGTTCGTTGGATACTGGAATCGATTTCATAGCGTGCTGGGCCACATGTGGAAGCATTTAGATCACCGCACACTCTTACTTAGCAAGCAGAAAATAGTTCCTCGGTCAAGACACATGGTCTAAAATCACTGACGCCAGACCTCGGTCTACGATGATATTTCCTTTGACTTTCACGATCTCGGCATTGATCACCCGATTATGAGGGCTGATGTTGTTTCAGTTTCTCTCTCGTAGTTTACATGCATTAACGCATTTCGTTAGACAGCAGTACGTCTGTCAACGCATACTGCACTGTAGCTTCCATCATTTCTCTCAGAGTTTGTCCAGTGATAGTACATGCTACACCTCCCTCCATTTTGGGAAATTTTTCTTCAGTCACCCAACTGCAAATATCAATATTAACGTTGCTCAGTGTCCACCATCACACTTTCACCAACGACCCTCCGATAATGTTTCATTCTCATTGTTAGTGACGAAAGGTGAATCTGAACATATGCTAAGGCTGGCGATGATTCGTCCGTTAGGCCTCTCCTGGGTTTACTCAATGCATATGATTGCAAAATAATGGTGTCTGGTGCCCGCGTGGGGAGTGTCACTTCCTTAATAACACAAGGGTACCCGGCCGTTACTCGATTCCACACATTCATGACTTCTCCAATGGTTCCTATGGCAGATGAATTTTTTCTAAACTCAGTTTGGTAAGGGCGTAACACCACATGACTGCTACCTCGAAAGAAGTTCCAAAGGCCGGCAAGACCATATCATTTGAGCCGCTTGAATTCACATATATACCCTTTTGATCACTGAAAGCTGCCGAAGGATTACAAAGGTTAGCCGACCAAGTTCTCCGTGGTCTTGATTTTGATTTTGTCTACATTGACGACATTCTCGTCATCAGCACAGATGAAAACCAACTTCGAGGGCATTTAGACCAGATATTTCAATCCCTTCAAAAGTACGGCATCTCGGTCAACACCTCCTGGTGCACTACTGGTGCTAGGGCTGTCGAGTTCCGCGGTCATTATTCTGAGTTTCAAGGCATTAGACAGCTCAAGGAAAGTGTCCGTTATCCGCAACCATTCGGAACCACAGTCGTTCAGTAGTCTATCTTTTCTTGGGTATTTTCGACTATATTTGCTAGTTCATCCCAAACTACTCCAAAATCTTGCGGTCACTTACCGGACTTCCGAGTGAAAGGCCGTACACTTTCTCAATGACTCTTGAAGCTTAGTCAGTACCATTAGCAGCCGAGCAAGCACAGCTCGAGGTTCCTATTAATGTACAATTAAATAATGAAATCGAAGGTGTCCTAATCTTGCTAACGGATGCATCCTAAATAGCTGTTAGCGTCGAAGTGCTCCAGATAACTACCGATGTCACTTAACCGTTGCGATTCTTCTCTAGAAAGCTGCAAGCGGTGCACACTCGTTTCGCCACCTTCAACTGCGAACTACCGGTGGTCTGCTTACCAATCAAACATTTTCGGTACATTTTTGAGGATAGAAGCTTTATCGTTTACACTGAGTATTTGTCTTTAACCTATGCATCGACTTCCTCCTGGCAACAAAAATTCACTAGTGAAAATAAGACACCTTGATTACGTTTCCTAGCATACCACCGAGATAAATTATGTACAGGGGGTCATTAGTATCATAGCTGATGCTCCATCTCGCCGAGCTGTACATCGGTTTATTAGTCCAAAAAACAATCAGCTGATGAGAAATAGAAAGAACCGAAAAGAAAGGTCAAGAAATCCTGAGCTATTGCCCAATATCCTTCTTAACGGTGAACGAATTCCGCTTCCTCACGGAGGTAGCACCACCTCTGTCTCTACTGGTAAGCTTGGACAGCTTATTCCTTCCTCATTTGTTTTGGTGATTTTCACGCATTTACTTTTGGTTATCCCATTCTGGAACACGTTTCTCTATCAGACTTGCTTCTGATCGCAAGGATTAGACTATTCTGAATGGTGATGGTTGTTTTTTTTGCGACTTTCTGTAAATTACCGACGTTTTCCATAATCTAAAACTTCTCGATGCAGCAATCTTTGTTGTACCAATGTTTTAGTGCGCACATTCAGCACACAGGTTTTTGAACTCACATGCAATATCGCATAACACGAAGCTTTCAGTGGTTCACCCTTTCTGATGCAACCTCGCTTTCTGATTTGGGGTTTCCCAGAATCCATTCAAATAGTGTTAAAAATGTGATCAGTAAACATTTTGGTAGCTGCCATGACGTTTCAGCACTCTTTCCTGTACAGTCTTGATCAAGTCAATAATTCGTCATCAAGTCCTGGCAGCAGAACTAGGCTGCTCTGAAGCCGCTAGTCGACGCTGAACATTTGGTACCCAGGTTTCTGCAAACCAGAACTTTGAACAGTTGTGAGTTCGCTTTATAACGTTTCATTTTTAACCCGATCGTTGTACATTCTTTGTCTATTCACTGACCACGCTTCTCCGTTTATTTCACTTTGCTAGTGTCAACACAAATTGTTTTGACCTTGACTTATTTGACCCTAAAGATTGGTTATTACACTACAGTTTTGTCTATGTTGTGCATACCCTGTCAACGGAAGAAGATTCATCGGCATGTGCGTCCCCCCCGGCCGCCCTTTCTAAATACCCACAACCAATACACTTTTTCCCCCATGTCCAGTTACACGTTTAGAAGTGTCACATTCGCTAATTAGCCATAACGCACGCGACATAGGGCACCTCGAGGATAAAAACTTCAACGTGGAAGAGGACACTAAATGGGTTCAACGTTGTAAGTGCGCGTCGAGAACTTTGTAGGCGTTCAGTGTCTTGTACGTTACTGTGGACGTTCACTGCTGCGGTAATGCAGGAAATCGCCCCGTACACAGCGGACTGGAAACATGCAAGGGAAAACGAGGAACAACTTATTTCCATTTGACATATTTGGCGAGTGGAACGGATAGCTAAGGCGGGTTGGGTGGGAGCTCCTTAGTCCCTGTGCAACTCTGCCTGCAGTAGAGATCTTTGTTTCACGCTTTTGTATGTGTGCAATGGAAGGGATATATCCTCCATAGCCAAGAAGACCAGCTGCATAATGAGGGATAACCGGCCACTAGACCATGAGACATGGAGTGGCAGAGAACCAAATTAAGTCCCAATAGGTCAGGTGTGGTAACGATCAAGACAACAGTGGGTTATTGTCTACCACCAAAGTAACCCGTGATGGCGGGGATTCGAACCTCAGACCTCCGAGGTGGTAATCAAACGCTCCACACTATTCAGCCACCACCCGTCCCCTAGATGACCGACGTAATTTGAAATTCCTTGAGCTAACAGTGTCGTGTTAACCGCTCGCTCTCAGTTTGATGGTAGGGTCTCGAATGTTGTTCCTTTCTAGGGGAAATAGCTAAGTGGATCTGGAGATGACTAAGTCCTTTTGCTTGAAATGCTATTAAAATCACTAGTTCAATATGCGTGTAGGCGTGAGCTGTCCCTGTGACGCATGATGCCACCGGGGATTGTTCGCTTGAACGCAGCCGTCCCGTATAGCATACTGTCCATTGGGAGGAAGGTTATTAATGAGTGACTGAAAGTGATTGATGATAAGGTTCAAAAGCTCTTTCACACCAAGGTGTTGCTATAACAACGTATTTTACGACTGTTGGAATAGATAATCGCATATTTACGACATTTTCTGATTGACCTTCGGTAAATGCTGCAACTTTTGGTTCGTTTGCCCGTTTCGATAGGCCACTGAAGGTGGGCAGCTACTTCATCATCTGCTTATCGGTAATAATTACCCATACTATGGTAGGTAATCAAGTTTCGAAAGTGACTGTTGTTCTTATTTTCGTGCAAAATAGTGAAATTTTATTAGAAACAGAGGATGGCTTTATGAGTGCATCTTTTATTGACCGGAACAACCGTGGGATCACGGATTCTTCGGCCGTCTTTCGTTACCGGTTAACGGGAGATGTATATTTTTTCTTATTATCCACTGTACAATTCGTCAAAGATCTTGTGGGTAGTAGCACACCAAATCATATAGCCCGCTAAATTTAGAATTATCTGTGGTTTTTCAAATAAATCTGTAGTCACTGCATACCGTAGCAATTTTTAAAGTCTGCACAATTATGTCTCGAAGTCTTGAAATTAGTTCATGCGTTCTAGGCCGGTGCCCATTTCCCCCCAACTTTTGTGGTATCTTATTACCTGCTGGAGTCGTCTCGATGAAATTACGACTGCTCCACTGCAGGTGACGACTGACGGGGGCAGTTACTGCAGGTGATTTCAGTTATTGGCCATACCCGTATACTTTCCGTCTCGTTAGCACAGGAAGCACTTAAGTGATAGAAAGAACCTAGAGGAGAACTTCAGTCCCAAGATCTTGTCCAATCTGTTTTGAAGGATTCCCAGCTTGGAGCCTCAATGAAGTCTTGAGCGAAATTGTTCCAGATCGAGAATATTCCGAGTAAAACGTTCTTACGTACGTGTTTACAAGGGTAAGTTCTAAATAATTTTCAGTGGTCCCTGTTAGAGTGACCAAGCTCCAATGCGTACAAAATTAATTGCTAGCCCCGTAGTGAGAAGATTGTACGTTAGGAAAAGATTTCCTCTAATTCCATGAGTTTCAGAAGGATAAAATTTGGAGTCATTGGGTCTCCCAGGATAAGAAGTCTGTGAACCTCCACGAACTAGTTTTGTGACTTTATTTACATGTTTCATTGCTTCCCGGTCCTTGATCAGGCCGGAATGTAAAATATAACTAACATTCTAGAAGAGAGCCAACGTAGGCTCCACATCGTTTAAAGTAGCCAGTAAGTTACTTCTCACCATATCAAGATCACGAAAGGCCGGCTCGCCGGCCAGCTGCTCCTAGTGAGTAGAAAACAGGGACTTGTCCAGCAAGAACACTCAGGCCTTGCATTGTTCAAAACTCCGGATACGTGTTGCATTTTTTGCCCCGAAATGTTCAGATGACAGGCTTACACATTACTTATCATTGGTTCGTCGACTGTATTCGGTAGACCCTTGCTTGGCGTTGTCCTCCGCCGTCAGAATGTACGTGGAGGTATATTTTCTCTGGAAGCCCATCATGCATACACATCGCATGATCAAAGTGTACAAATGGTTTCAAGTTAAGATACGACTCAAGATGTTTCAGATGAAAGAGTTCAAATCAGTAGTAGGATGAACATCATTGAGCGAAGTCAAGAACTTGCCCAGAAAAATTGATTGTAGCGGCAAAGTAGAGAGGTGTTCAAAAATCCGATAAAGGAGTTACAGTGGGTTGAATAAAGCAATAAGAAGAATTTCGTAAATATCCGGACGAAACGGTTTAAGGAGTGCATTGAAAACTAGAAGTGAAATGTGTTAGTCTTATTGCGATAGCTATAACGCTCCTTTGTCGGTAGATGCAATTCGTCGTTCCCTTTAAAGTGGGCAACTGTTTTTAAGGCAACAGACGAGCATGACGTGAAAGACAATCAAGCGCTCACCCAACATACTGATGAACTTACACTCAATCACTCTCTCTCTCTCTCACACACACACACACACATTCACAACCACACAACCAAATATCCGTGGATATGTGAAGGTTCCTTCAGGTTTATTTGATTGTGAAATTGCCTTGAAGAAGGTTACCCACGGTAACCGAAACGTTGGAAAATCACGACATCTACTAAGAGCGCTCTGTTAAGATCGGTATGACTTTCACAATAATAAAAAGTTAAGTCAGAGTTAAAAATAAAAAGGACAGAAGAGTTTCAAATCGTTTGAGTTTTGAGTAGTAAGAGATTAGATTTTACATAATATGAGATTCATCATACAGTGTGGACACTCAAACCAGTGAAAACCAGTGAAGGACTGTACAACTGTCTCATTCTTCTCAAGAATCACCAGCAGTACTTATCTAACCAACACCCGAGAGGACTCGAACTTGAGGTGAACGACTGTGAATCGAACACCTTAACCACTAGGCTGTCCGGGCTGGCTCTCATAGAATTCGCTTGCTGTGCGGGAGATTCTCTGATAACATTCAAAGGCAATGTCAGAAAGGCGCTATATCACGTAGTGTATAGGTTCGATAAACCTTTTAGAGCCAGCCCGGATAGCATAGTGGTTATGGCGTTCGATTCACAGTCGTTCACCTCAAGTTCGAGTCCTCTCGGGTGTTGGTTAGATGCCTACTGCTGATGATTCTTGAGAAGAATGAGACTGCTGTACAGTCCTTCACTGGTTTTCACTGGCTTGAGTGTTCACACTGCGAGATGAATCTCATATTATGTAAAACCTAACCTACTGTTCAGAATTATTTACAGATATGCTACCTACTTTAAGTGGTCACCATTCTCGTGCGATGGCTACTCACTTACCAGCCAACGGAATGGTTCAGTTTTTCATCGGCTACTCAGTTTAAATCATCGCCTCCGAAAGAGATATTGAGGTAAAAGCGCTCTCAACCTATCGTTTAGGTTAAATTCTCGCTTACAGGCCTGATATTAACACGTAAACTGCCTTCAAGCCTTAATAAGCTCTCCGGTTACCCGGAGAAATTTTATGTAGGTCACATAGGGGACAACGGTTATGATTCGTACACACAATGGTTAGACACACAGATGAGCCGTTTGTAAATGCATTTGCCGTAGGTGCAATCTTGGCCAGTCTAGATTCTGCTAGAATTGTCCATTTGCCTCCTCGTCTTTATAGGCGTGAACAATGCCCACACGAAGGTCCTTCTAATGTGCTCGAGCGATGCAACCGAGTTTAAGTCATCCACCGTAAAGTCAAACAGGAAAGTATTTTCATTGACCGTCTTAAGATTGCCAAGCTCGACGATAATCGAGGAATTGTGATGACTACTAACTATACTCCTCCAATGGTTACGTCTACCATTGCCACGGATGACCTCAGTACCTCAGACAGCACAGCTCAAAGCAGTTACTCCTCGCAAATAGGGCAGACACGCAGTATTGTAAACCGGCAAAAGTGTCTTGAAAACGGTATACGTGCTTACCCAACATACCGTCGGTCTATCCTTTTGACAAACTTTTTGCAAGATCTTTTTTTTAGAACCTCTAGTACAAATAGCTATTTTCCAAACCACTTCAAATATTTGTATACCTCCAACCGAGTCGGTAAATTCCACTCACTTTGCTTTCATTCATTCTTCATTAGTTTGCCTCTTACTGCTTTCCGTTCCATCTGCTGTTACGGTCAACACATGAATCCTGGATGTAAAAATGTTAGCTCTTCAGGAATAGCAATCCGTTTGTTGTTACTTTAGGCAACACGAAAATTCCAACCTTCGCTGATTTCCGATGGTTTGTGAAGCCTTCTGCACCTATCCGACTACGCATCTAAGAATGTGGCAAACAAAAAGCTCCAGCCGATCAAATGCAAAAAGCCACTGATAAGTAAAAACGGAACATGTACAAAGCATAATTCCTGTTTCGAAAAGCTTTATACTTAAGTACCGACTGGTGGTCTCGGAAACGTCGTTCTTAAGACGAGCGCTGGTGAGCGCTTCTCACCAGTTGGTGATTCCATAATGCTGTCTGCCACAGTCTCTGACTGATCCTTTGCAATTCTCTCCTCTAAGCCGTTGTTGCATCCTTCAAGGTTTCTCTCTTCGTCATTCACATCTTCTGGTGTTCACAAATCAACTTTATTCCTTATAATCCGATGACTTCGGAGTATATTAGGTACGTTTTCATTGTAGCACTTGACAGAACCACTCTTCTCGTCGAGGATTTTTCTGTCATTTCTGCTGGCTAACTTCAGATCCAACAACCTAATTTGAGTGGAAGCAGTGGTTTGCTGCCATGACCATAGAATCAGTTTTCACCGCCATAGGCTTGTTTTGTTTAACTCTAGCTACCAACGGTGCCTGTAACCCAGCTTATCTGGCTAAGATAGAGCGAGTCCATTTTCCAAATAGGCTTTTCGTCTCCACAGTTGCAGATGGCGCACTGAAGCTCAAGGAGAGCGATAAATGGATCACTACCGTCGATCTTGGACTTCCTGAATGTCTTCCTTGCCTGTTTAGTCAAGCTCTACCACTGAACCAGCTGTGGTACGAATGGGCAAAGCAATGGCAAAAATATCACATCTTTGAGAATTCTCGGAACTTCGTGCTGCGAAGATGATGACCTTATTCAGGAATCACTTTATTCGGGATTGCATGTCCGGCACAGTTAGACCGTTGTATAATGAATAAATAAAAAAAGGAAATAAAAGTAGTATCTTTTATTGTTCTATCGTTTGTGGTTTAACGTGTTATTCCATAGCAGACCAGTAGTAAGTTTTTCTGGCCAGGCTCATATGCCCAGAGATCCCCGCTCGTGAACGGCGTACCAATCGTATAGCGTCTTTTCGAATGTCCGGCGGGATCACTGAGCGCACTAAAAAGATCATTTTATGCTCTGTTGCTGATTCATCACGGAATTTAAAAGAAGGTAATACTTCTGCCAGCGGAGTTATTTTTTTCTTCCATAGGTGGTAAATTCCTTTAAGGATTGTACGCACAGACCTGCCATCGCGGCGTTCTGTTTTTGGAAAGACGGAAATTCTGGTGAGGCCACTGCAATTATCATCACTTTTCTTAGGATCATCCCAGAAGTCTTTGGCGTGGCTCTTGATATTTTGTTGACTAAGAATATCTGCTTGTTTATTGATCATGTAGTTAGTAGTTACAATTTAGGAGAATTGCTGGCACCATTCGCAGTCTTTTTGATATCCGAAGTGGCGGCCTACGCCCAATCACGATCGATGACTAATAATCTGTGCATACGTGAGTACTTCGGCTGAAGGTAAAATTTTTGAGCTTCTCTAGAGTGTACGCAATAGCCAGTAGTTCTTTTCTAGTTATGCACACATTTTTGTACCTTAATTTCTAAAGTAGAGCTCAGATAATCCAGCCGGCGCTGATTTCGCAAAAGGACGGCTTCAAGTCTATACTGACTACTATCACACCATAGGTAAAAATCTAAGGTAAGACCGTTATATTCTTAGACTGGCGCCATTGTAATAAGTGGCTTTGTGCGATCAAATGCTAATTGCTGTTTGTTTACCAATTTCCACTTCTCTCCTTTAATCGGTGAATCGGCTTCATCATTTCCGGTAACTCTGGTAAAAATCTGTTCAGGTAGTAAATCACTCCGTTAAAACGTGAGGCGCCTTTCGTATCGAAGGGTCTAGGCATATCGACAATCGAGCTTACCATTTCCCGGTCCGGTCTTACACCTTTGCTTGTGACAAGGTGATCGTGGAACATGAATGATGTTTGACGTAATGTCAACGGGTCCCGTTTCGGCCTAATCAGACCTGGGACACATCAGTGTAGAAAAGGATTGAAACTTCTGTTATTTTTCCTAATATTTCGGAACAGAGAAGTCAGAAATATAATAATAGTGATTTATTTCGGGAAACTCGAAGCTTACTTAGATACGTGATTAGATAATATAGGAAGAGACTAAATATGATGATTGGGACAAAGTGGACACATGTATGAACACCAGAGAGTATAGGAGAAGGGAAGAAGTCACGTCGGCAGCCAAATATAAACTTCAAGGTCAGGCGGACGAATTAGCCCGAATCCAGTGGGGATGACTGAAGGGACGGGATAATGACTGTCAGACGTAAAATGATTGTAACAACTGAGAAATCAGTTAGGATCAAAGATTATTTTTTATCTCTGAAATACTTAGACAAAAGGAATGTTTACTTAGTGTAGCTCATCGTGCAATGTGAGCGTTTAAATCCCTGATTCCTGACAAGGAAGAAACAGCTGTACAACCATTCCGAAAATTCGTTATCACCTCAATTCGACCGAAGTCCTGACTAACCGTTGAACTCTAGTTTATACTACTGATGCTACTCCCGCTCGGTAAACAAGTGTCCTTCGTATATTTTTGGCTACTGAGAGTAGTATCAGTAGTATAAACTGAAATTCCACCGTATGCTGGGATTTTGGCCGAAATGAGGTGATCCCGAATGTTTGGGACAGATTGCACATTGGTCCCGCGGTTTCCACTGACTTGAGCGTTTACAATGCATGATGAAAGGTGTTATGTAAAAAATCTATTCTCCTACTACTCACACTCAAAGGGAATGTTACGGAGCACTAGCACCCTGTGACGGATGAGGAGGATAGAGAAAAGAAAGCGAAAGAGGATCAAGAAAAGAATATCAGAAATGGATTAGAGTGCACTGATCAGCAAGAGTATGAATAGCATTTTGTTGGTGGAAGCTGACAGGAACAGTTACTTTGCAAGCGGAAATAAACCAAGAGAGAGAGAGAGAGAGAGAGAGAGAGAGAGAGAGAGAGAGAGAGAGAGAGATTGAAACGGGTGAGGTGAAAGTGGCTGGAGAAAAGCAAAAGCAAAGAGACGATAATTTACTGTATATTGAGTGGATTGTTACGCATTAATCGAAAACGGTTGAGAGGTGGAGAATAAGCCTGAAAAGTGTACCTACAGCCATAGCTTAAGCAAGAGGTATACGGAAGGGATAGTAGCGAAAAGTATCGGAGAAAGCAGAAGATTGATTCATTGTTTCTCCTTTTGATATGAAAGTCATGAAAGAGTTTCTCGTTATGATAGATGGATTGTTATGCACCAACGGAGAATGATGCGTCAATATGGCGATCATGGGTGCGAAGAACGTATAAAATGGCAGGTAGCAGAAAAGGCTGGTGAGTAAAGGTGAGAATTGATCGACGGATTAACTTTTTGTGAGTATTTCTTGTCATAACGACAGGAAAAAGGAAAAAAATGAAAAACGGGTCGGATATGCTGGAGGTATATGTAAATGTGCAGAGAATATGGAGCATTGCAAGACCAGGAAAATGGAATTGGTGTGCTGTATGTCGGAAAACTATTGAATAGATGGAGGGATTTGATGATCATCAAACAAATCACTGACTGCTAGAAGACTCTGTGGAGATTTTTCAGGGGTTAACATCAACTGGGGATTGGACAGTGGAGATAGATATCCTCAGTAGATGTCGGCGTGGGTGATAAAACGATAGAAATGACGAGTTTTATAATTGAAACTGAGCATGTATACGGATGAGACTAGTAAATAGTTTGGCGTAAAAGATCAGAAAAGTAATCCATGTGGGATGTGCCACGGGGGAAGAACGATGAGCATGTATGAATTCAATCAATCTGCCTTATGGGAATAGATTGATAGCTATAGGTGAGGGCTATGTAGTGAATCTCTGACATTATTGGGAAAACTTATTTCTTCAGGCATAGAGGAGGTGAGCGGACATTGTAATATTAAGGTCTTGTGAAAGAAGCGAGCGCGATGAAAATGGTAAAGAATAACAGTCATAACGCGGAAGCTGTACTAGCAACAGTAGTACGAGAAAAAGTTGAGAAAATGAAATCCGCAACCGGTGTTGGTGGACAGATTTGCACAATGTGTTCTGAACCGTTTTTGCTGCTTGTGTACACGTGCATACTGCAGCAAATGTGATTACTACGGCCGGTAAAATAATCAATGAAATTAGACAAGAGAGAAGTGGATGGTAAGTGATAAGAGAGAACGGGAATGGGAGAGGGACTAAAAGATAGGTCATCAAGGTAGGGCCAAACTTATGGGCCACTCAGGATATTCACACTGTTTTGGTTTATGATTGGAATAGGATAATGTGGACGGAAAATCACTTGCTCGTGATCTACTTTGGCTCGTCACCCGAAAAGTCGCACCCGAGGTCGGTATAATGTCAGAAGCCAGTCAGATTTCCCCGTGAATAATCTGTGTCCGTGTTTCTGTGATGATAAAATAAATACATCATTGATGTACGGCACGATAACCAAGAAAAAAACTAATAACAGGAGTGAAACCTACATTCGAGGTGAATCACCAAAGGTCGCAAGAGGAAAACACCGCCTCTTTGTGGTTAAAGCGTAAAAATGACGAGAGTCAAGATGGCTGACTAGTCAGAGCAAAAATCAGAAGAATTGACCACTAAATGTAAGGGGAACGCACATTCCAGTCATAGAGTTTGACTACTGAAACAGTAGTCAGTAGCAAAACATGGAAAACGGAATAACACGAAGAGAGTGTTACAGATAGTGGCTCAGCTTATCTCAGCACGTGTTGCAACACTCAAAGTGTTGTGTGACTTTAAACGAGGTGCCTGGTTTCATTGGTGATGTCATCATTATGAAAAGGGTACTCATCGATTTTCGAAGCCACATCGGAATATGTTCATTTATTCGGCGACGCGGTTGTCTCTATTCTGCCTATGCAGACGGCTAAGCGTTCACATGTGAATTGATATAAAGTTCGATTTGGTACGGGGAACGATCTCATGATTTATTGTGCGGTAGTGAGGATGATAACTCGATTGGCTGTGTAGTAGACGCGTTCAGTGACTGAATTTAAGCGATTACTAATTAGTTGGCTGACTTCGTCGCCTTTTGACGGTAGTCGTAAGAAAAGCATCAACTTGAGCGCTTTCTGGTTTCATAATAGACTGATATCTACACGGTGCTCCAGATTAAACTGCACTTTTCGATTCGAAGCCTTGTGGTTGGATTTTCATATCCATCAGCTAATGTGTCATCCGTGCATTCTTCACGTGCTTAGTCGAAAATTGTTCAAATAAGACCGATCTCAAATTTCATAGGCTCAAAGCCCGTGAAGAGTAGGAGTCTTCCAGATGACGTGTTCTTATGGTAGTCTGACTTCCGAACCTGTTTGTCCGGTCAGCGAGAAATGTATACGTCAAGAAATGAGATGCGATTGCTCCTATCCCACCATGGGTCCGTTTGGTGTTTCGATGGACTTCTTTAAAGTGACTGAATAACCTATCTGCACCACAGTTTTAGTCACAAAAGCCGTGCAGTGCAGATCAGGTCTCGAAATGTCCGGTTGTAGCCTACATTTCAAGAGGCAAACGAAAATATCAGCCCAAATAGAGCTGATTGGAAGTCCTATAGATTTTCCGAAACCCTCGGTTGATGAAAGAAGAGTGCAAACATGATGTGCAAAAGGAGTAGAAGCCATGATAGCTCATGAGCAGGTGGTCAGCATTCGGTTTGCTGCTTGAATAGTTTGACAAATTTTCCAGATACTTCTCTAAAGCAGAATATGACTGGAGAGCTCATATTCCTCGTAGCCTGTCTGGAGATTAGGGCTAACGATTTCGTGGCTCCAGTAAATGACTCCAACCTGGAAACCGAGAAGGCAACAGTTTCCACTTAACTATTTGCCGTCTGTCTTTCTGTGGATTTATTTGGTGAAGTTGTATCTGCTGGCCCGTACGATCACATTATTCCAAATTTACTTTGGCTTCCTCCCTTCTTTTTAAAAAACCTTGTTTGGCTTGTTCACGGGGTCGCCAACGTGTAGCTGAAAAACAGAACTGCGGTTCAGCGGAAATTCAATCAGTACTTTGTGGCACCTACGGTAGAGATACATCAAGTACAAAAATATGAAAGTATTTACTGGTCAGTTGAGTCTTCAGAGAGGTGGTCAGAAGTTTTATTCACTATATTCACAGTTCTTTATGAAATTGGGAGAAAGAAACAGGAATGAGTGAGGTACGTACACCAGCACCAACAGTTGAAACTGTTGTCTGGTTGTGTCCCATAAGTTGATATAACCAAGAGGAATGAAATCTTCCATAGGCTGTACTTACCTCATTCACGTCACAATGCACAATAGCATCCCGAAGCCCTTCGCTCCTGTTCCGGAACAAAAAAATCTGTAAGGTCACTAAACCTTATTTCTCGGTTTCCTCATTAAGTATGTTCTTTGGTCATTTGTACTGCGTGCACCAGCTGCGCTTTACTCTGATGCTCAGCACTGTAGGAATACGTTAACCCGAAAGGTATTCTCTACGACCAACGAGAACCAGAAGGCAGCTGGGAGCGATAGTGGTTAGCGTGTATTTCAGAGCTTGCGTGACAGCGTGGGCAAGAGCAACGGTCAAATGGCAACCATGCTCGGCATTCAGCTTTCAGTTAAACAATAAACTTGCTAAACACGTGAACCAAAATGACTGTCGCTACAGATCTGCTTTTTTGTGTGTGTGGAAGCACTTCCTCTAGTTGCCGTTGTTCCTATACAGTAAAGCTTCACAGTAACATTTCCTACTTAAGACCAGTGAACAAACTCTGGTTCCTGCCACGGCCGGCTTTCCATGTGATCCTTTCTTTTTAGGTGTCCCATGACTAGTTTTATGAAGATGTAACCTTTTTTGAATCGTATGGCGTGTGCACGGAGGAGTAGACCACTTTCAAAATCGTACGGCGATTCCCCCAAACTTATTTCTCCGTTTAACACGGCTAATCTGCAGAACGAGAACACATGGTCCCAAGTATGAACTTACTATATGGGTAGTCTAAGGAAGCTTTGAGCTTTTAGTGCACAGTTTTTGTTGCATTACTGGTTAGCGCGTCCCATAACCTACAAAAAAGGTGGCTTGCAACTTCCAAGCCGCAATTATATGGCATTTCGTATGAATGGAAAACGTTCATAGATACTTAGGTGAAGAAATGCTGAGTAAATGACCTCCACCGACGACTTAACTTTGATTATTCATTTCGAATTTGAACATTCAAGTGAACAACAAGACATCAAATTTCTATTTTGAAGCTATAGTCTTTCGTCACAAATTTGAATAGAAATGTCAGAAACACAAGTTTGCGCTGTGTTTTGAACCTTTTCTCTGCGCATGTACACACGCATGCCGCACTCAATGTGATTTTTATATATTCAGTAAAATAACCAATGAAAAGGGAACATGACTGAAATGACTGATAATTGATAGGAAGGAACAAAGACGGAAGGGACTCTGAATCCTGGGTCACCATATTAGAGCTTAATTTATAAGTCATTCATGCCGTTTACACAGTCCAGGTTTATCACTGAGAACCGCTACAGCCTCAGTAAATCTGGGTATTCTCGTGTTTGTAGTGTTGTACATGATCTTCATCAATTTGCCTGGAGTTGCACCCCTTTTTTCTTGATCAGATGATGATCTGATTGCATTCGGTTTCGCTGGCAACGTCATCACTGTGAACGGACCATTCATTTATTTCTGATACCATATCGTTTATTCAGTGATGAAACTGTCTCTTTATTCTGCCTATGCCGACCGCTGATTATCTACATGTGAGGTGATAGACAGAGTTTGATTTGGTACAGGGAACCAACTGGTGTTTCACCGGCGAAATTGGTATCGGTGTGGTCGTAAAGATGACCACTGGGTTGGCCGTGTGGTAAAAGATTTGATTTCGGAATTCAAGAGTTTACTACCCAGCAGTAGTAGATCCCTGGCGATTTTATCGCCTCAGGGAGGGAATTATCTTCAAGTCCTCTCCAAGAGCAGCCGTAAGATATGTTCAAGGAGGCAGTACTCCAGCGTTTCTGCCCTCCCGGGAGGGGAGCAGCATCATACCAAAGAAAGCACCCGCTACCGAGCACCGCACCGCTTAAGGATGTCATTGCTCCGAAAGCTGTGATTGGAGCTTCTAATGAGGCCCCCAGTTACTGCTCGGCTATGTGCTTGTCAAGTTGCCCTCTAAACGACAGTTTGCTGGTGGAACCAGTTACTGAAGCTGGTAGGAATTTCCCTGGGCGGCAGGCAAGTAACGAGAAACAGTTATCCCTGGCCGTCAGTCACGGACGTTCCCAATCCTTCTTTAGGGAGGGACCACGAAGTATTGAAGTGGACCTTCGAGCGATCAGGCTTCGATTCAGGTTTTCCTACGTGATAAGAATGTCCCAAATGGGTGTGAGGTTTTCCTTTTGCAGTCTGTACTTCATGCCATATAAATTAAGTGCGCGGAGTCTCTCGGGAGAAGGTACGTTCCGCAGACCAGGCACCCGTTTCGTGGCCCTACCCTGGACCTCCCCGGTAGCGTTCATATCTCTTTTCAGCACTTGCTGGCAAGTCTGGTTCTTTATCCTCGGGAGTGGACCAATGGTTACTGAAAAGACCTTAGGGACCGGCCCGGGAATGAAATTACTCAGAAGCCTACCGGGCTGGTTTAGTCTGGATATCGACCAGTTAACTGGAGAGTTACGAAGAAATGATTGAGACAGATCGCGTGAAACGATTGAGCCTAGTTCTCTCCCTGGCGTCATTCTCAGTAACGTACTTACCTCCAACGAGTGGTTGCTAGCCTCCCCCTAATAAGTATTATATTACGTTCGCCTGTGTTAAAAGAAGGATGTGCGCGTTGTTTCAGGCACGTCAATACATCCGGTCCAAGTCCACAGCCGAACCTCAACGCCGTCCAACTACTAGGGGGAGGCTCTAGTACCCATATTTCACAAGAATCGCGTATGAAGGAGTGCACAGCTAATTCAAAAGAATCTCGAAACCAGAACAAGATTGATTCGTAGTTTCTACGGCACTAAACTGAAACTCACAAAGAGTACAGATATATACAAACCCCAAGGGTGCTGCCAAATAGACTCCAAAGTAAAACCCAAAGGTTTAAAGCCCCGTGGTCCAAGAAGAGCGGTTAGAAACGGTTCGAGGTCAAATTCGAATGCCTCACACAAACAAACACACTTGCAAAACCGTTGTGCGTGGACCAGCTTGGAGAAACAATGCCAAATGTGGTCATATTCGCGAAGCACGTAGAAAATTTGGAGGGATTTTCAGTATATGCCCTTTACTCAGCTGGCCAAAATCCTTCCGCGGAAATCTCTGTGTGAGGTTCAGGATGGGGTCACGATTCTCATTCTACCTACCTACAGTCCACTCTCCAAGCCGGCTGTTGCTAACTTTCTGTGTTGGCTGCGAGTACAACGGGTTTCCTCCGTAGCCGTCACCCGCATAATCTATAGGGAACCAGCAACTTATTGCACGGCACAACTTGAAACCAGCATAGTCATCAGAAGACCGATGCACACAGCTGGAAGCACGATCAGAATGTAGTTATTCCGGAATAGAAAATTTTGCTGCACCAGCTCAGACTACCCATCCCGAGCGGAAAACTCTTGCCACAACTGGTTAAACTAATTTTGTTTGCAAGTTTGCGTGAACTTGGAAGCAAATGCAGCTTTCAAGTGACAATGAGGTATCGCGTAAAATGGGAAGGTCATACAACAGTGAAATTACATAAAATTTCCACGCCATATTTTATGATGGAAACGGGGGTCGGTTTCTGATCACAAATCAGCTTTGAAGACGAGTGTTCAACGGAGAGCATTAAACACACATTCAAAAGGGAGTTGACCAGACGCTGGAAGCTGTCGGAGTTTTTCTGTTTTTCCGTGCAAGGTGTGTAAAAAAACAGTGCTCTATAACCTGTGAATGAATGTTCTCCATCAAAGGCTGGAATAACTTCACAACGGAATTTTAGCTATCAGACCACATTGCTCTACACCAGGTGTCTACCTCAATGCTTCGTGGATATATTGTGTTTCGTGATATTTGTGGCTTTCTGAAAAGCTTATGAAGAATATGAGCCCAAAAGCCTGTGAGTGTTCATGTGCGTGTTTGGCAAGCAAGAAAAACATGGGCCCCCGGGTAGAGGCCCTGATGTATGCTTATTGTAAGGAGTGGACTCACCTGGAGTGTACAAAGTCGATTAGGATAAATATGAGGGGCTGAGTTCTTGCAGCTCCTTATTCCTGTAGATTGTGTGCACAGATAGCACCCCAGCAAGTAGAAGAAACACAGTAGAACCTGATGCCGTGGCGCACCAGGAACCAGCAACTCCATGTGCATCGGGCCTCAGGTCCAACACCGAAGTCGCTTCAGCCGGTACAAACAGCCCATTGACTGCAGTGAAGAAACATCGCCCAAAGAAATCCGTTGCTACTAAAAATCCCGCGGTAGCTGCAGGTTCGGCTGACAATACTGCCTTTTTGAAGGTGCCGAATGCAGCCGGCGGAGATACAGGCCCCGGTCCAGGGCTCACGGAAACCACAGGTAAGTGGAGAACTGTAAATTCAAGTCAAGGGACGGAGCCGCCGCCAAGGACGCAATGCTTCATGGTCGTAAATCTGCTGGACTCAACTAAGTCAGCATCACGAAGTCGATTAGATCGCTACTTGTCCCTTCTATAGGACATATTCGCCAATATATTCTTCACGAATGAGGAAAGCCTGGCAGATAATGTGAAGGTTGGAACCTTTTTTCGCCCAGGTAAAATAAGTGAGAATGGTGACCGTGGTCCACTGAAGGTGGTCTTGGGCTCCGACGATGAATGCCGCTCGGTGCTACAGCGGTCCTACAAACTAAAAATAGAACTCGATCCCGTGGATAGGGAGAGGCTCCGGTCGGCATCGAGAGGGCTCGGCAAACTCCAGGCCGATGGAAAAACAAGTCATTTTGTCCGTGATTTTCGTGTTCAGCGGAGGCCTCTTCAACTGAGGTGGGAACCGTCCACTCCCACCAGCACCACCAACCAGTCGGTCCTGGCTGTGGAGATACAATGAAGGTCAGCTTGAGAAGGGGTGATGGAAGAGGACCAGCACTTATCATGTCGTCTAATGTAGAGAGTCTATCGAACAAGCGAGATAAGCTGGTAGCATGAGTGGCTAGCCATTCACCAACCTTGGTCGCCTTGACGGAAAAATGGCTTGCCGGTGGGGTTGTGGATTCGGAAGTGGCCTTTCCAGGATACAAGCTTTATCGTGCTGATAGGAGCGAAGCTCTGGGAGAGGGAGGCTTTGCCACGCACATCCGAGCCGACTACTCTTCGCCACAGTTGGACTGCCAGATGGACCCGTAAGGCTTCGGAGAATCTCTCTGAGGTCGAGCAAAGTTAACATCCAGTGGATTTGAGTCGGACGGAGCCGTTCATCCGCCCTCAGAAGCAGATCTTGAAATGCTGACTGGCATACGAATTTGGTCTGGTGATGGTCACTGTCTGATTTTGGGTGGCCTCAACTAGCCAAATGTGGGCTAGGAGAACCATCGGCGCAATGCAGAAGCGGATTTATTTTCCCGCGAGTTCCTTTTGGCTTCGCCGGAGCTTTCTTTGTACCGACACGACAGAAGCCGACCCGAACCCGAGATCATCAAACGTCTATCCTAGATCTGTTGATATCTCCAGGAGCTTCCGACGTTGGGCTAATGGAGTTTCTACCTCCTCTGGGGTGTAGTGACCACGCGGTGTTCACTACCAGCTGAAAGAGAACAGCACAGTTCTTTCCTAGACCACAGGATGGACTTAACTTCTGGGGAATGTCGCTCCACCAATTCCGGGAGGCCACATCCTCAGTGATATCGAATCCACCAGGGCCGTACGAAATAGGCAAGGCTTTGGGAGTGATTTGGGATGGAATCCCTTAAAAATGCCAAACGTTTGCTCAACCATCCAAACGGAAACCGTATGTGAAATGCTTACCTTTGTTTGACTCACAACTAAGGCGTGTTTTGAAGACTCGAAATGGCCCTTGGAAGCAATGTCACGCGACTGGCGAGGGATGTGAAGGATACCGAACCACCCACAATCAGCGTAACCAAATGAAGAGAGAAAAGTGGTGTATCTTCGAGGAGACTTTGGCAATGGGTTCGGTTCGTGCACCCAAACCGCTGTTCGCATGTATGCGACGGAGAACGCGAGGTATAAATACAATCCCAGCCCTACAGGATAAACACCGTCTGGGAGTTACAGATAAAAACAGAGTACAGATACAGGCGAGGCACTACTTCCCAGTCTATGATCCTGAAGGGGGCTCGATCATCAAGCCAATAAATCACCGAAGGGGGAATGGGGGCTGCCATGGGCACCATCAAAGGTAACCATCCCCGGGACCTGATGGTGTGCACCCTTTAGTGGTAAGGAAGCTGACCGATGTGCTGACTCAGCCGGTCACATGATTGTTCATCTTGTCGTTAGCAGCTGGAAAGCTGCCCCAGGAACGGAAGAAAGTGGTCATTGTGCCACTAAACAAAGGCCGGGTGAAGGCCGAAGCCGTCGACTACGGACCTGTCAGTCTAACAGTGGTGGTAGGAAATGCCATGACAAACCTGCTGGCCACCCGACTCCTGGGGCACATAGGGGCAAACGACCTACTATGCTAACAACAACATGGGTTTTGGAAAAGCAGGTCGTGCCTGACAAATATGGTAATCGCACGCGAAAGCTAGACGATATCCTAGGCCGAAGGACACCATACGGATGTTGTGTTCGTGGATTTAAACAAAGCTTTTGACAATGTCCGGTATGACCGTCTATTAGGTAATCTGAAGACTCTTGGCGTTGTCGTTCCCTTGATTCTGTCGACAGAGAACTTCATAAAAAGGAGAACCTTTGCAGTAAGAGTAGCACAGCCAGTGTCAACTAGGCAATTGCCTACTGGTGGTGTTACATAAGGATTGGTTCTGGGTCCACCGCCCTTCTTGGATAATATCACCCACCTACCACCAACCTATCAATGGCCGTGTTTCACCTAAGCAGACGACCCTAAGACCTGGGGTACGATTATATAAAGGGCAGATGAACCCATTCTTTAGAAGGACATCGAAACCCTCGAAAAATGGTCGGATCTGTGGTCACTGCCAACCAGTGCCGACGAGTGTGGGCACATGCGAGTAGAGGCACTGTCCAGCCGTGAAGTGTAATGTGTACACGAGGCAACTCTTCGAAGTTCTGCCTGCAAAAAAGATCTGGGAGTGATGATAGCCTCATCAAGGAAAATAAAATACAGTGCGGAGGGATTTTGTGCTCAAGCGTGGAGTATCCTCGGGCCGATCACTCGATCATCCACCCATCTCTCGCTCAACGCGTTCAAGTTACTGTATGCAACCCATGTACGTCCCAGGTTGGATTACGAGGGACCGGCAGTCTTCCCTTGTACGGTGGAAAAAGTGGCAAGGATGAAGGAGTGCGGAGAGGCACAACTCGCTTTATCGGAGGGCTAGGCTTTTTCAGCCGCGAAGAGCGGCTGAAGATTACAGGGCTGTTGCGAGAGACCTAGAAAAGAGTCCGAAAGGACTCGATCTTCATCAGGGGTATCATTAGAAGAGGCTTTGGCCCATAACTAAGTACAGAGCTCCCTCTTCGCGGAAACGCCTGCACGAGGGACACCCGCTGCAGTCGGAGGGCCTCCCACAGGAGTACCTTCTAATTCGGAGGGTGACCAATCGATGAGACTCACCGCCAGCTGAAGAGGTGGAAGGGCCTAACGAAGCATTGCTCAGGCAACTTCTGGATGTGTTTCTGAAGAAATGGTTTTGGAAGACTCACGCATGAGATAACATCACTGAACTGTGGTGAGAAGGCTTACGCGGGGGAGATACTCACTGCATCTTTTATGAAGAACGAAGAGTAAATGCCTCACTAGAGTTGTTAAGGTGGAATCTCAATGAATTTTTCTTCTTCACATCAGCGGAAGTCGTACAGAAAGCTGGAAATTAGTACGTTTCTGCAATTCTATAAGAAAAATAAGTCGATTTGAATGGTTCTATGGATTAAAATGGCTCAAAGTTCTGAGTTACTCGGAGAGAGAGGGCCTGCAAACCACTTTGCCTTTAGTATCTAGTTTTGAGTTTGAATCGTCGGCATTTTCACTACTGTTTCTACCCAAGCTTAGAAAAATTCGTCTGGAGTATAGGATTCACTCTCCACTTACTCCGTTCCCTGTATTGTGGAGAATTCACAGGATCTCTTTCAATTGCAAAGCTTAATCCGATGTTGGCCAAGTTCCCTTTTAATAGCTTTGACAATGCAGTCATTCTGAGTCCACCTATATACGCTGACTTCAGCAAAGTAATGGTTTATATGGCCAGGGACAGCTTGTTGCGTAGCCGGCCAGACAATTCCACTGAGGTACCGCGTGCTGCCACTCGGTCGGCCATTTCCAAATTGCGTTGAACGATTTTCTGGTACTCAAGTTTCAGTTGGGCTTCCCAGAAAAGTCTCTTTTTGAGGTGTGTCGAAAGGTGTTGCACCTTTTCTCGATTTTCTCATAGGCGATTGGGAGGTAGTCTATAAATTAGAGTAACTTTGTGTTGCCCGTCTTGATGCTTTGCCTTTGAATTCGCCCTTGAAAGCATCGTCTGATCTTCTTTTGTGTGAATTTTACTTTCCTGAGACAGACCGTCGGACTTAATATCGGAAAGTTGGTTGTGTACTATGAAGCACTCCTCTCAGCAGTCGCTAAGCAATTAACTGATGCTGATTCTTAAACTTTGTTCGTCAGGGGTCCGAAAAGTGTCCAGCCAAGTATCGTCCGCGTAGCGAATGATTCTTTTCGATTGCTTATGCTCTGTCCAAGCACTCAACGAGCCTCCGGTACATTGCCCCCAATTAATACATCAACGTGGGGGCTAGACACTTCTTCGAACACTATGTCCTTCAGGTAAGACCATCTCCCGGTGATCGATCTAATAGAGTCAACTGGTGTCACTGGTAAGCCGTCTATTTCAAGGGCTTCCGGAATTTCTACGGTCCCCTCATCAGACATTGAAGTTAGCCGCAGGGTCAGCTTATTAGAATTGTTAACATGACCCTATGCGATCACGCTGATGGCGAGCGAGGTAGGCTTTCCGACTAGCTCACAGCTTTCTATAAGCTCGCACGTAATCAGCGAAGTATTCGACCACGCGTCCAAAAGTGCCATGGCCCTCCTCAATCCATTGGGTGTCACGATGCCGATAGGTACGATGCATAATCTTGGCGGTTTGAAATCCCCATGTCTCGCTGAACAAACACCCTGGGTTCATCCGCTTGAGCAGGCCCACTGTTTCGAGGGCCATGAAATAGTGGGTGACGGTCACCCACGCATCCGCCCTAGTCACATCTGACTCTAAAGGAGCATCCAGAGGCTCAACAGGAGTTAATTAAACAAACAAAGCGCGAGTCGGTCCCCTTTACTGCGGGGCACTGATCGGATACACTCATCCCATGGAGAGTCGGACAATGTAGCAACCGATGAAGTAAGTTGCATGCCTTGCCATGACTTGACTTCGTGGACAGTCGGCATATCATGTGCAAGTTAGCCAAAGACTGGATTCGGTTACGGTAGTGCCCTACAATATGGGCCGATGTTGGTTCCGTTCGCGCCAGCCTGCGACACTCGCGTGCGACTTGTAACAATCAGCTGCTGCCTGTGCTGGACTGACGACCTATGAACTCCGTCAAATCATCGAACGTAGACTCTCGAGCAAGCGTATTATTTCTTCTAGCTACCTGTTCCTATCGGCTCCGTAGATCAATAGGCAAACACCGGACAATGCATGCCCTTGTGCTCGAAACACTTAGAGCAGACTGGTATTCTGAACACTCTAGTGCTATACTGCTATTCCGAATTTTTCATCACGGATTTTGAAAATAATTCACCGTTGTCCCTAATCTTTTTTATCGGATAAGACAGCATCAATCAAGCATCTAGCCGTCTTTAATGTTTGTTCAAAAAAAAATGTTTGATGATTCTGTGTGCCCTGATGTACCCGCCGATGGATTGAGCATCACGCAGCCTTCGATAGCACTTTAGGTCTTCTCACGACAGTAGTGCATTAAGTACAAAAACCTTTGCCCAGAATCGGCAGTTTTTCACCCGACTAAATTTTCTAATTGCTTCATTGATAAGCAGTGCTGCTCAAGATGCCTTCCACCCTCTCTTTCCTCGAGAGGGGACAACTGCACCCCCTCTAGGTCGGCTGCTGAAAGACCGGTGGTTTCAGGCAGTCTCAAGGGTTTATTTTCGTCGATTACGCCGCCATTTGTAGGTCGATATCTTGAACTGCATGGACTTCCTGCTGCCTCGCTGAGGTCAGTTTCTTGTCCAGAGGCCCAATTTCATCTCTAGCTAACCACAAGTGGTTCTCTAATTTTATCACCCTCATTCTACAAATAATATCCTCTTCAAGTTCATCTTGTGATTAGAAATGCATGGCATGGCACGGACAGAAATAGTGGACTAGGCAATATTTAAAGAATCACTGGCACCCCAACCATCTTCAAGGGCTTGCCGAGTTAACTGCTCTTGTTTTATAAGTCTTCGTTTCTTCACTTGGGCATTTCCAGTGAGTTTTTTTGTCAAGGTTCCACCGGCATACTGTAATCCACAAGAATCGCAGCACACGCAGGGCGTAGCTTATTCAAACTAATCCCAAAACCATAACAATATGTACTGGTAGTTTCTACTTCACTAAATTGAAATCTACAAAGCGTAAAATGTTTAACAGAACCAAGCTGACCTTCAATTATGAAGTGGTCTTTGAGGAGGTGATCTGTTAGTTTAACCTTCATTAGCCTTTCCACAATTCTCCATACCACTGTTGTATGATTCACGGGCCGGTAGTTGGCCGATTCCTCCTGTGTTCCCTTCTTACGGGTTAGAATGATAACTGATGCGTTCAATTATATCGGGTACAAACTAAACCTCACAGACAAATTGAGACAATTTGACTAAAGAATTGAGAAATCTGGGCCTCCCAATTGAAAGAATGCCGGTTGTACCTTGGTCCTATAGGGGTAGAAAGACATTTTGATGTTTATATTTCAAGGTTCAACTTCGAGGGCGGAAATATTACATCAGAAAACGGCTCATATGAGGGTACTGGTGGATTGTAGAAAAAAAGTGCTGTATCACTGGTTAAAAAAGCAAAATCTTTGAGCTCTTCAGCTAAGTCCAATTATTTGCTCAGGTGCGCGTTAATAAAAGAGGGAGAAGAGATGTTGGTTAAGGGCTCCTCGATTCCGTCAGCTGTGCAAGCATCTTGACTTTCTTTAAATGACGTAGGGCCATCTGGTCCTGTGGTATTACGCCACCCTGGGGATGCCGTTTTATCGTTTGAGGGGAACGTTTTATCTGGATAAACAGCGGAAAATCCCTTGTTTTAAGATAAGCACTTCGAATTCCACCTAACTTCGAGTTAAGACGAGAGGGTTTATTGTCTTTAAGGTTAACTGACGGCGGTTGTGACGGGGTTACTAGAATGAAGCCGTGTTCATGGATGAAGAAAGCTGGTCTGCCGCCAGCTGGAAATCAGCACTCAGAACGAAAGCGTCCAGCTTTGGGTTACGAATCAGAGAGGGTAGTGCGTTCCAGTATGCCATACGATTTGGTTTTAGGGGGTGTCGGCTGTTTATGTTTTGTGGGAACAGCGAAGCTGCAGTGGACAGTTTCGTGATCACTTGGGTTAAGCCTAGAGACCAGATTAGGTCAAGAGTTTCGTTGCACCTGGTTGGGGACTTAAAGTACTGCTGCCTTCATTCAAGGTGAAATGCTTTCAAAATGGTAGTAAGTGGGGTGGTGCTATGATTGATGTCCAGCATATTTCCAGCGCAGTAAAGTCACCCGCCATCAATTTTAGGCCTACTGGGAGATCGCTATCAAGGTTGAATGCCTTGATAACTTGCAGAAAGCCTTCGGGGCTAGGTCTATGCGGACAACATACGCAAGCTAGCCGCAGTTCTTGACGTTCAACTTCCACAGAATCGACGATGCCGTCCAGGATAGGGTGCTGAAGACTCGTCGCCCTGAGAGTTCCCTCTTCATACACTAGACGGTGCCCTCCGCGTTGATACTTTATTCGTTTGCTGAGGGATTTGTAGCCAAGTGCCTCAGTGCTATCTACCAGATAGAAGTCCGTCAACCGGTTGGGGGAATCATGCACAAAACCCGCACCCAGAAGCCAAAGTTTGCACGCCACAAAAAGGTGGAACTTTTTTGGTCGCAGCTAACAGGTGCTCGGTACATAATGGAATACACGCACCAGGGGAATATCTGCGCTTCCTGTCTCGAGATGTACCCGGTCTTTGGGCGTAGGTTACGAAAATCAAGGCTTGTTTTGCTTGTCTCAAGTGTGGATATCTGTCTGGCAAGGGTCCTGTTTCCAGACAATGTTCAACATCAAGTTGTCAGAAACGGCACCACCCTCTACTGCACGGTGCACGGAAACAATTCACCGACCGATTTACGCAAGAGACAACACAAGGGCTGCAGCTGGATAAGCTGGGTACGGACAATGCAAAAAGGCCTGGACAGTGGACTAATAATTGTGCGGCCACTCTTAGGCCAGAATGTCGTGTCATTTTGGGTGTGCTACCGGTACGAGCAGACGGACCGGGGGGCTCTGTGGAGACCTACGCTCTGCTGGATAGCGGGTCCGATGTGACTCTAGTAAGAAGAGACCTTGTGGAGCTGGTGGGCCTGAAGGCATCCCCGACCTCACTTCCGACTTCGATCGTAAAAGGAACTACTGCCAGGAATTCGGGAGTAAAGGGGATGCCATTGAACTCATGGTCAGAGAATTATTTCGTGATTACGAAGAGAGCATTCTGTGTTGGTAGGCTACCAACCCAAGCGGTCCAGTACTGTACAGATGCGGAATTTTTATCCTGGCATCACCTACATTGCGTCCAAAGGCAGAATCTGAAAGATTCGAGTGTGTGAATCTTGATAGGTGCCGACTTTTCAGAAGCACATTGGGCATTAGAGCAACGACGCGGTAAAAAGAAACAACCCTATGCCTTGCGGACGATTTCACGGTGGATTTTTCCTGGTCCGATAAACGAGGAAAGACCCTTTGTGGGGACAGTAAACCACATTGAGAGGGGAATCGATCCCTTAGCGGAACAGATCGATCGGCTACGCAATACCGATTTCTACGACGGGTGTGCATCGAAAAGCTCTCTTTCACTAGAAAACAAACGGGCTGTTATTATAATTTACAATGCCGTAGCCTTTCTGAACGGACGCCATGAAGTTGCACTTTCATGGAGCAATCCTTTAGTGAGACTTTCAAATAATTATATTATGGCCAAAGAGAGATTGAACGGCTTGAGGAAAAGGTTTGCGCGTGACCCTGAATTTTTTGGCAAATGCTCTACAATAATGGGGGGTTGCGTGCACATGGGCTACGCCCAGTTAGTGCCCGATATACAGTTAAAAATGGGTTCTGAGTCTGGGTGCTACCTACCACATCATGCAGTTACAAACCCTAAAAAGCCTAGCGAGTTGAGGATGGTGTTTGACTGCTCGGCTGCATTCCAGGGACGCTCCTTGAATGATTATTTGGTACAGGGACCGGACACGACAGCAAACTTAGTCGGAGTGTTGCTTCGTTTTCGAAAGGAATCTGTCGCGTTGGCTGCGGATAATGAAGAAATTTTTATGCAGGTTCGAGTGCCGACGAAAGACAAAGGAGCACTGGGGTCCATTTGGTGGGAAAATGGTCGGCTAGTTGGTAATCTTGTTGAATATCAAATGAATGCCCACCCACTTTTGCCAATTCCTCCCATTTAGTGCGAATTTGGCTTTAAGTTGCACGGCAGATGATTAAGAAGGACAGTATGGGGATTACCTCTCCAGGGCCGTGTATGATAACCTCTCTGTAGACCACTGTCTTGTGTCCCTGCCCACGGCGGAGAATGCAAAATGTTTTGCTATCCAGACGGGTGAATTACTATCCCGAGGCGGATTTCGGCTTCATAATTGGGTGTGTAATTGTAAGGAGGTGCTGGACATTTTACCGAAATGGTTGCACTCTAGTGCCGGAGAAGGTGTCGGGATTGGAACGGAACGCAATAGAAGACACGTTCCAGTTTTCATTTGCAATGCTCGAAAAACCTCAAACAAGGCGGGGATTTTCGCCTATGGTATTATCAGCCTCGACCCACTGGGGTTAGTTTCACCTTTCATTCCGCCAGGCCAGGGGTTATTGCAATCACTGTGTCGCTCTAAGCTTGGATGGGACTACCCAATCTGAGAAAATCCCCCACAATCCTGGAGAGCGGGGTTAAGGAGTATGGAACAAATTGCACATTCGAAATTCAGCTTTCTCTTATTGGAGATGATTCTCAGAGCAAAGGTGCACAACTTCATTTGTTTTGTGAAGCTTATAAAGTTGGCTATAAAGTGATTGTGTATTCCAGAAAGGTTTCAAGGAACAAAGCCCCCTACTATGTCCTACTGTTCTACAGATCAAGGGTAGCTCCTCTGAAGACCGTAACGATACCTCGATTGGAGTTAGCCGCAGCAAGACCGGCTGTTACAGCCTCTTGGATTCTTATAGAAGAGGCTCAGACTTAGTGCTGGACGGACTCTGCCATAGTTTTGCACTACATAAACAACACCAAAACGAGGTTTAGTACGAACGTTGTGAACCGTTTGGCTGAAACCCATCAGTGATCGGAGCCCTGGTGGTGGCCTCATGTCAGATTGGAGGCTAAACCTGCAGACTTGGTATCAAGAGGCACAACATCACTGAGTGGTATCTGCTGCTGGTTTTAAGGTCCTAACTTCCTGGTGAACGATGAAGCTTTATGGTCGACCAGCCCTAAGGTTGCTGCAGCACCACCAAATGTGGAGTTGAAGCAGCCTTCGGGTGCAGTTCCCACAATGTTGCAGGATACATGGATGGAAGCACTTCTAGCTAGGTATTCCAGTTAGTCTGACGTGCTGAAGCCGGTAGAGCGGTTAACTCGTTTTTAAATGCACACTGCAGCCACGAGAGGCTGCAGACATTGCTGAGGCGGAGGACAGTGTTATTCTGATGGTACGAGCTAAGGTCTATGGTGAAGAGTTAAAATGATTACGAGACAGGAATAATAACCTATGCTCTAACAAATCTCCGATGAACAGGACTCTGTTAAAACGCCTTCCAATTAAATTAAATAGGATTATTTGTGTTGGAGGACGAATAAACTACTCCAATCAGCTTCAGGGTATGAAACATCCGGTGATACCACCTAAAACTAGCCCGAATACAGGCTCGATAATCCGATGGTATCACGCAATGAGAGGGCGCGCAAGAACACCTCGGTTACTCGCAAAACTTGGCAAAAATTTTGGATTGCACCGGGGACACCGTCATGCGCTTACTTGGAGGATGTTGGAAATGTCGGAAGCATCTGGCAGTCGTAGGCAGACTGATTTTGGCTCCTCTACCAGCGGTTAGATTCCAGCAAAGGTAGTTTTCATTCAGGCACATCGGAATAGATTATTTTGGCCCATTTGCGGTTAAACATGGGCGTAGCATGGATAAGCGATATGGATGCATTTTCACCTGCCTACAGATGCGTGCGGTACATATTGAAGTTTCTTATCCCCTAAGCACAGATTCATTCATTACGACACTACTGAGTTTCATGTCAAGGAGAGGGGCCCCGTCCGAGATTTTTAGTGATAATGGTATAAACTTGGTCGGGGTTGAAAGGGAATTGAAGAACCTAATTGGAAAATGGTCTAGCGATAAGACTGCTGGTGGATTGTTGCAACGGGGCATACGGTGGCACTCCAATCACCCTCACGCTAGCCACCCTGGTGGCACACGGGAGATCGTGGTGCGCCCGGTTAGAAGAGTGCTTCTTTCTGTTTGTGACCAACAGCCAATGACTGACGAAATATTGTTCACTTTCCTTACGGAAGGTGAGTGGATAGTAAACGGACGACCGCTAGTGCCTTTGACCTTTGACTGTCATGATCTGCCAGTACTCACGCCCAATGACCTACTTATCCTGAGGGCGAACCCACGAGACATTCCAATGAATTCGTTGTGAGATAGAATGGTTCGTCGGTGGGGGCGGGCAAACTATTCAACATCTTTGTTGTGGAAAAGATGGACTAGGGAATACCTTCACTTTTACAACAGCGGCAGAAATGGATGGCGTGGGAATGCGACTTCAGATCGGGTGATGTAGTGCTATCAGTTTAGGAGGCTTTGCCGCGTGGCTGGCGGCCGATCGGAGCTTCGGACGATGGCTTAGCGCGAACTGCAACAGTGAGAACCAATGAAGGATTAGTGCTCCGTGACATTAGAAAGATTTGTCTTATTGAAGGTGAACCGGACACTTGTAGTGTAAGTTCAAAGGCCAACTCTCCCCAAGTAGGGGTGGGAGTATTAGGACCTGCCGAACAGGGAAGGACCACTGAGAATTAATCCACTTGCCTAACTGGAAGCTGCTATTGAAGGTGATCAGTTTTAGGTACTGAGAAACCGTAGGGCGAGTCGATGCATGGGGCCGACCACACCTAGCGGTGCACAAGAAAAATCCGGGTCAGATTTTGAGAGCCGACGTAAAGAAGTTCAGGAAACCCCGTTCTATGCATCAGCACCCATGTTACACACTACAATATTCATTCGCATGAACTTTCTCTGTCGGAATTCTGATTGTTTTTCAATTGCTCTAAATCTTTGTCACAAACAGGACTCCCACCGCTGCCTCGAGCACGAGTCGCTCAGCCTGAACTTCGTTGTGACTGTATTCGGTAATCTCATCTCCTGTATCTAGTCTCTTGTTGTTATTCAGCTGCAGTTGTTGATTTGTTGTTCAGTTTGGAGAGTGAGAGCCCAGAAGGAACATTATTAAGGTTTGATCATTGTAAAAGTAATTAATTAGTTGCATATGACACCGTAGCCGTTTGGAATTGACTTTGTTTTGAATGGTGTCGAAATTGGTTCCCAAGCGTCTCTCGAAAGTTCCGGTGGCTGGACTCTACACTGCCGTTGGGTTATGAGGGCCAGGGAGAACCCTGAGGTCAAGAGGCGGGGCTTTGGTGTTAGCTTTGATAATAGTTCATAACCTGGAGCGATCAGGTCAGACATGTTTGCCAGGCTACTTTCTATGACACTGGCTCTTATACTGCCTTCCCCAAGTATTTCTATCCAACCGGGGTTGTCCTTGCGTTCCAGTGCTTTGGATTTCTGAAATACGACAAGGGGAGGAGCCACTAGTTGAGAACGCTTGTTTGTTAAACTTGCCATTTCTTTTTCCAAAACCCAGATGGTGGGCGATGCCACCTGTGATATTGACTACCGGACCGTCAACCCAGGGGCAGGTATTCTTGAAGTCTTGAGGTGGTTCGCGGGTGCCAGCCTTGAGCCCAAATGATTCCGGTTCCTGTATGTATCAGATCAGATCAGGCCATATCACAGCATGTGGAGGCTTTGTATCCAGTTTCTTGCACCCGCGGTTCCGATACCACTGAGCTGGAATGGCAGAATTCAACAACAAGGGGTAACCTCTTTCGCAAAAGCAATATCAGAATATGAATAACTGTTCCCCATGTAGTAAGAGTCCGACAATAAGAACACTGGTACATCAATAAGTCACTAATCGTTTTATTTTGAAATTTAAGCAGAAGAGCGATTTGCATATACATTTGCAAGAGGGAGGAGAATGGATCCATTTATGACAGCCTACACGTACTAGTACACGGGACTAAGGACGAGATATTAAATTATGGAAGAGAATAATCAACGCAAAAGCGACCATAAAACAGGCAGGACTTTGCGCTAGTCCTGATTGATTTTCCGGTTCAGCCCTAGATGCCTCTTTTGAGGAGTTATTCACTACCTCCTGTGGATGGCTATTCCATAGATATATTATCAGCGACGAGAAGAAACCTCATACAATGAAGGGACGTGGATGAGGCTTGAAGAGTTGCCTCGTGTATCCTCACGAGGTCTCCAAGCTCGGACGGGTAAAAACTGATCCGCTAGGCCCGTTGAGAACAGATCAAACATCCGAGAGAGGTCTCCATTATGAGGTATGTCTCAAGTGGGTACAGATTTGGTAATATTAGAAGAGCCGGGAGGGGGTAAATAATAAGCCGTTTTCCAATTTGGTCGCTTTCCGCTGAACCCGTTGAGAACGTTTCTGACCCCTGATGAGGCCAGTGTGTATTATATGGCAACCGTATTCTAAAAGAGGTCGAATGTGTGTTCCACGAAGGAGGAGTAAGTCCTCTTTTGAGGTCGTCGGAAAAGTTCGTCTAATCAGGTTCAGGACCAGCAAGGCAGTTTCACCGGTTTGTCTGGGTGGGAGGAGAGGGGAGATTACCACGCAGCCAAAAGCCAAAGATCTGGTGATGATCCACTATTTGAGTTTTTATTTTTCCTCTTACTCTGATGGGATGAGCCATAGCGTAGCCAAATGACATGCATGCACATTTGTCTTCATTTGCTGGAAAGATCCAGTCGGCTGACCAAGGTCTGACCGAGTCTACGGCTCACTGCACAGCACTTGCGTCTTTGTCCCAGATTTTGACGTCATCTGCGTACATCGCTATGCTAACCGAAACTACACCAGAGAGGCCGTTGAAGCAAATGAGAAGTGGGAATGGACCGCGGACAGAACTCTAGGAGACATATATCTGTAGGTGCGGGTTGGGAATGAGACGTCCACACACGGGCCGAGAAGGTTCATTTCTTTTAAAAGCTCCTAGCTAGGGACAGTAGGTGACCGGAGGTGCCGTTCATCCCGAGTTTGTACAGAAGCCGGAGGTACGGGACACCACCGGAGGCTTTGACAAAATCGATGAATGCGGCAAGAGATATTTTGCCGTCACCGCGGGCCTGTGTTAGGCTGTCCATAACGGTCGGCATACTGGTGACGCATGACGTGCCAGATAGGGAGCCGTGTTGCGCTGAGGACAACAAACTGCTGTATCGCTAGCCTCAAAAGTTCGCGTTTCACGATGTGCTCGAAGAATTTGCCAAGGACACTGGTGAGGCTATTTGGCCAATAACTTCCAGGAAGGTGTCGATCTCCTTTCCTATAAATTGGGAAGATTACAGCGCGCTCTGATAAATTTGGAAACCTCCCATTTTCCATAAACCGTCGATAGAGCGTAGAGTATGATGCCGCAAGGATGGGGCGGATTCTTTAAGAATACGAGGGTGAACTTCGTCCGGTCCCCTCGAACTGAAGAGGTTCAGCTTGTTAAACCCCTCCTTTGCTTCTACTTGAGACTCCGGGAAGTTCTCCAAACAGAAGACTGGCTGTTTTGGCTGAGGAGATGAGTGTTCCCAAGCAAGCACTACTGTTGTGCTGAAAACTGACATGAAAGGAGATTTGGAAACTCCTACCTCCTTAGAAAGGAAGATAGCAGGAGAGCCATCAGAGAGCGACAGCGCGAGCACTGAACCCCCTGACTGACTATTGCGAAGCTGATGCTTATGGAGAAAAGAGCGGTTCGTGCGCGCCCGGTCTAAGATTCCTTTCCGTAGTTTCTTGGAGTGTCACCTAATCTTGGATTTGCTAGGATTACGGACGCATGTGGAAGCTCTTGGATTCGCCGGAAGGGCTGTGGCTAGGTATTTGGTGGACAGCTGAGGGGGCTTGTCGAGAAGGAATCTAACTGAAGGTGACAAATGCACCTTGCATTTTGGATACTGTCAGACTCTAGGCACATATCGAATATCTACCCTCAGTACACATTGCTCCATTAGCCCGTTGCGTTCATCTTTGTCTGTTTCCCGGGGTGTCCTTCAGTTCACTTCTGATGGGGAACCTCATCAGCTGGAAATATGTTTCCTCGAAAAGAGGGGAGGATATAGCTGGCCACTTCAACGTAGTCTAAAGAGGAAGGTGCGCGGCCGCTCTTACCTAGCGGTGCTAGAAGAGTGACATCTGCTCTGTGTTTGGAATTGGTTGCGATCAGATCTGGAAGTGATGGGCTCTTACCAGCCCCGAACCTGATGGGACAGGCAACTGGCTGTGTCCAGGATTGCTCCGCCAGCAAACCTACTAATGCCTTACTATACTGGCTGTCAGTGTTAAAGCTTTCCCAGTTCATCCCAAGGATTTTGAAGTCCCCGTATTATGGAGGTGAATTAAAGACTGAAATGTTTTGAGGGTTTCCAAAGGCTGTGCCATGAAAGATGAATCTGCTAGTGATTTATAAAGGCAGCAGTAAATCATACCCAGAAATGAAGTATTGGAGGGACTGAAGAGAAAAGTATTTTATAAATATGACGATGGTGAAAACTTTTAAATAGTTTTCCCATCAAATATCCCTACAATAATTGACGTTCAGAATAAGAGCTATCTACAAATAACTCATTGTCCCGTAACGCAATATAAATATATGCAAACCTCAAATCAGCAGCCAAATAGACTCAACAGTAAAACCCAAAGATTTAAAGCCACGTGGCTGGGGAACGGCTGTCAGAAACGGTTTAAAGTCAAATTCAAATGACTCACACAAACAAGCACGTGCAAAAGTGTTGTGTGTGGACGAGCTTATCAAAAGAATGTCAAATATAGTCCCATTCACAAAGCATGTAGAGCATTCGGAAGGATTGTTACTATATGTCCTTTACAGTGGTGACATTCGACTTTTATCTTTCGTGTAACATACCGCTGTTTGTCTGAAATCACGCCACCAGGCGCGGCCACCCCCTGCCTGCCTCACGTGCTCGCGGCAAGCAAAATTCTGCAATGAACGTTATCGTTCCCCTTCCACTGGCCGTGCTCTGAACCTCATGAATTATGGAAACAATGCTTTGATCATCGTGTCCGCCTTGTTGCAAGCATCACAGCCTTGAACGATGGCCTACATATCGCAGGAAACACTACAACCACTTGGAACAAGGGAGCAGCGCGCCAAAACCTAACCGACCTCACAACGGACTCACTGAGTTAACTACTAAAACCTCCCACGAGGAGGTGGTTCGTGTTGGCTGTCCACAAGTTCTAGCGAGTAGACTTCGGTGATTCCAGATTGTAAAAGCAAAGGGCGGTTGCTCAACCCGTTATTGGAAGTGTCTTCACCGTCGCCGAATGTCAGTGTGTCCGAGTGCACAGCAAATGAATCTTCCATCACTTGAAAGTACTAAGAGAATCGGCTATGTTCTTGCGTATGTCGAACAGAATGTTTTGGACGGCTTTTGTTAGGCGACACAGGATTGAGGAGAAATGATAGGGCTGTTTATTTACACTTGAGAGTGTGGGGGCAGTGCACATCGAAGCTGTGCACTTAGCCTCTACGGTTTTTTACAGGCAGGAATAAGCTTCTTGGATGGAAAGAGTTTACCAAGTGCTCACTTTATCGATAATAAAAGCAATCCTCAGGGGTTTTGGTCTGAAGTCAAAAGGTTTGTTCAAGATTTATCGCGAAATGAAATGAATTGCCCCTATCAGATCGTGGTATCAAATGGAGATCAGGACAGCCAGAATCTAGTCGCTGGGGTTGAGTTTGGAAAAGTATGATACCTTAGATGCAGCGCAATCTATATTCGATAGCATACGGATGTCGTGACTGATGAAAGTCTAATGGCATTCTTGCCGGAAGTAGGAGGGATCACTGATGATAATCCTCTCTTTCCGGTGACAGATGATTGCAAAGACCCTCAAGTACTGACTTCGAGTAATTCCCTGATACTTCGAGGTGGCCTAACCATGTTTTTTGTCGGGATTTTTCGAGTACGTGCGTCAGACACTGGACAAGGGTACAGTTTTGGGTAGACTCATTTTGCAAACTTTGGAAGTCTGAGTGTGTAAGCATGTTGTAAGGGGGGCCGAGCTGTTTGATAATAAGTGTGGGTTTGAAACCTGGGAACTGGGCTCTCCTAGGAAGCGATGGTTGCCTTAGGAACCACTAGGAGCTACGGCCCACTAAGAAAGTGACGGACGTAGTAAAGAGGCTCTGGTATGCATATCCTACGGCTCTTTTTGACGCGACGTACTCAAACCGTGTTCGCTGAAATGTGCTAGTGGCCGGATTAATTACGTGTAGTTCATCTTGTCTGTTCGCGAATGTTTGTCGTGGCTGGTGATCTAGCGTAAGTTTATATTACCGATGTTGAATCACACGAGTTTAAGTTCTGTGTATCCGATAAAACTCCGGCAGCGAAAAAAGCTGCTTTGTTTAGGCCCAGCATATAGGCGATGTTTACTATACTCTGGCTTTGAATACCCTGCCGATGTATTCAGATAATTTCGTTGCCCTCGTTGGCTTATTCTGTTGAGAGTTACGTGGCTTGCCTTGTGTTGCGGTGACGTACGTCTATCTCTTTATCGCTCCAGCAGCACATGCGACCGGTGTTGCCTTCTATACCGACGAAATGAAAGCGAGCCAAAGGTGCTTCTGTCTTATGTTTAGAACCATCTGTACTGTAGAGGGTTATTAAAAACAAATATGGAAATTCAGCACGCCTCACCGCGAAACTTCGTTAAACTGGCTCAGTCTAGGTCCCATGCTTTGCCCCATAATCTCGCCTGGTATTTACCAAACAGTTTGTGGCAGCTGAAGAGAGATACGAGAAGAAAAGTGCGTGGTGACATAAAGCTAGTAGACAGAAGCAGGTACAACACAAATTGAAAAAGGTTACTTGCAGTATGCCCACAAAGTTCAGCAAATTGACGTCAAGCCAGCCACATAAAATTGCTCCTTAAGTTAGGTCCGACGTAGCTCCCAGTTAGGAAGTTTTACGCTGTCGGAATGGATCCAGATTATTCCGCAGTTGGCTGCAGGGTCACGGCAGGTACACGAAAATAGCATTTTGGATTGCTTTAGTTCTGCTTTTATAGCCACAGTCCACGCAACACTAACAGGCAACGCAGAGACTGCGACCCACGGTAACCACTTGCGGGTCAGTTGAGAGTGTGCTGTGATTAATTTGACAAAATAACGAGGCGAGTATTATACAGCCAAAATCAAGTGGTGGAATACGTGGGATGCACGAAGTACCACAAATTCATTTGCCTTTCCTTCAGTTTCGCCAACAGTTTCCGTGTCTATCACCATGTGGTGACCTCAGCCACGCCAAGTAATTGATGGTTTCCTGGACAACATTCTGTATTTGTTTTCTCTTTGATTTTTTCTGACTTTTGGTTTTCACCTCGCGGTTTTGTTGCGTTGCATACGTTCAACTGAACTGACCATTCTAGGTATCGGTTGACCTTGTGCTTGAATCTCTTTTACTTTCGGTTTCCTGCCGACTGTACACGCCCTCGGTTTGCTTCTGCTTTGCCACAGCCTTCGTTCGCTTTTTGTGTATTTTTTGAACAAGCACTGTCTCGGTATCGAAATCTATGGGATACACCATTGCGTCTGTTCACAGACTGTAGTCTTCACTTTTCCTTGGATAGGAGGAATTTCTTTGGTAATTCGCTATGAGACCTGATAGAAAGCACGTTAATGAGTCGCAATCGAAAATCTATGGCGAAGCCTGTGTGAAAAGTTTATGTTTAGATCCGTTTCGTGAAACAGTTTTAAGCCCCATTTCCATGACAAGCGTCGATTTACCCTAGCCGCCATTTTTGAATGGTTGATCCATTATGTCCCCACTGAACTTGTGGTGAAACCTATATGACAGACACTTATACACGCTAACAAACTGGCTTATCTGAGTGATTATGGAATTTCATGTAGCCACCTGCTCCGTCTGTGAACACCGTCAGCAAGCCGCTGCGTTCATTCGTTACGTACGTATCCCACTCTAGCGTTTCAAGTTCTCCTTTACGCTGTACGAGTATATTCTCGACCGTGTCACAAACCGAGGGCCAGGGGTCATAGACCATACGAGTCAGGTCCTGAATCAACTTAAGAGAAAACTAAACTGGTGGGCATGAACAATAAATCCGTTCCATCAACTACGGCCGTAAGTCCTTTAACCACATATATTTGCCTATATATATTTATATCTCGCCACAAAAACCGTAAATTCCAGTAGCCTTTACAGTACCCTTTTCTAATTTTCATACGTCAATGTCACAAGTGTCGTCTGACGGTTGCTCACATGAACTTCATATATCCTTCTACACTGAACATAACATTGTACTTACTGCTAGCAGCGGCCCCTAATTTGTCAAGGAACTGTTGCTTTTGACGGTCTCACTAGCAGTCCTTAAGTCTGTACTGATGAACCCCAACCCTGGTTTCCTATGTTAGAATCAGAGTTTGGGACATAAAGAACCACAGGCGAGTCTACTCATCGCTTGTGGACCATTGGTCATTTTCCTCTTGACGTTAATGTCCAGATAGGTTAGGTTGTATTCAGTGACCATTCTTAGACAGCCGGCAATATGCCTCTGAACAAAGTGGAGTCGGATTTCAAATAATCTCGAAATCAAGGCACGATTCTCCCTTTAGTTCCACGATACTGAACTAATAAGTGAACAATAGCATTATACATATATAAACATGAATTATGCGACTATACGTTCTCAGAAAACGAGAACCAAGTTTACGGCTTGCGAGAGACAAGCAAGCGCATCACGCAGGTCCAGGAAAGGACATGGCGAGGAAGCTCTGTGGAGGCGACCAAACAAAGGTTGGTGCATAAAAACAAAACGTGTACGAGAACACACAAATAGTGTGTGTGAGCGAGCGATATCAAGAAAACACGAAATTATTGTGTCTTTGAAGGATTTTCTACAAACAATCGTTACAACGCCCACCAAAATCCTTCTCAGCCCTAGCAGAGTGAAAGGGTTGGAAAAGGGGTACCGGCTGTCTCTGCAAACTCAGACCCCGCCGTCAATGTGCTTAGCTACTACTGCTAACGTCTGTACTCTACTCACCTTCTCACGCTCGCTCTTGATCCGGTGTCCAGGCCGACGAAGTTTTTCTCTGCTCTGTCCACGCGAACTTCTGCCCGACGATGGGCTTGAAGGAAGGCGTGTAGATTACGAAACCTAAGTGCTGTCTCCAAGGGAGCCATCGTGTGTGTGCGCGTGCATGCTCGTGGGAGTGGATGCATGTGAGCGAGTAAACCACAGTAATGATCACATACATAACAGCCCTCATCGAAGTCAGTAAAGAAGTTGGAAGTGGTAAAACATTGTTATGTTTTGATGAAGGTGTGGAGCAAAAAGGTGCTTCGTATGTGTACGGGTGAAGTTATCGAAGGAGTATTTGGGTACGTGAGTAAGTTATAACTACTACCACACACGAAGAACTTCTCCACAATGTCAATGGCAAACGAGAAACTGCGGACGCAGTGACACGTTTCGTTAGAAGTTGTGCAGCAGAACCATGTTTCAAGCGGTTGTGGGTGATTGCGAGTGTGAGTGTATTCGGGTGTGTGAGTAAGTCATAACTACTACCACATACGGAAAACGCCTTCATCAATGGCAATGACAAGAGGGAAACAGTAAGCACTAGGGCATGCCTTGTCTGAGGTGTGGAGCATGGATATCGAAAGCAATTAGCACGGTTCGTATAACTCTTCCGTGAATGACACACAGCGGTCGGACGTCCGTGGGTTAAATAATCTATCGGGCTTCTATGGCATCGGCTTGTCCGTCTTCACCCTCCAGGAGACTGATGGTGGGGACGTTGGGGTTCAGTTTTCCCTTGGTGGTCCTCACCTTGACCGTTATTATCGGTTCGTTGGAGCTGCTGATAACTTTCACGACAGCACCCTAGGGCCATGTGTCAAAATGAGCGCACTCTTCGGAGATCATCACTAAATCACTAACTCTGAATGGTCTTGCTTTGGTTCGCCACTTCTGTCGAGTTTGTAGGACCGGTAGATATTCTCGCTACCATTGCCTCCAAAAACCCCGGACAGATAATTTTCCTGCTTCCACCAGTAAACGTAACTGCCATGGAGTTTGTTGGTCCCCGGAGACCAACTTTTGACCTTCATTATGGCAGGTCATTCGGAGTGAGCGCGAGATTGGTGGGGTCGCTGGCAGACGCAGGAACTAAGGGGCGGCCGTTCAAGATCCTTTCGGCCTCGGTCATCGTTGATCTCGAAGTCTCATCGTCGGGAGGTTGTTGTTTTATTATTGACAGCAATACTCGCCCGGTGGGCCTGATCCCTCGTTCCCACACGCCACCGCGACGACTGACCTACGGGGTTTGAATTGCCGTCGTATACGGTGAGCCACTGTTCGGTTCTGCACCTCATCTTGGTTTATGTTTTGGTGTCCACGCTGCAGCTCCCGTTGAGCGCCCACAAAATTTGACCCACTGCCGGAGCAAAGATCTGTTCGTGTGCCTCTTCCGTCAACAGCGCTTTGCAAGGCCCGGAGGAAGGAGTCGGTGGTCACCGAACACGTAACTTCCAAGTGTACCGTACAGGAGTTCATGCAAGTCATGAAGCACCCGTAGGATTTTTCCAACCTCTTTCCTCACTTGACCCACAAAGTTCCGAAGTGGTCAAATCCGGTATCACTGAGTGGCTACCATCCAAAAGTTACTCTACTTTCCGGCAGCGGGCCGATAAGCTGTTTTCCCGCGGCAGGACTGTGTCTCCTACAGTGTACGCAACCCTGAGATACGCGTTTTACTGCCACCCTTCCTCTCAGTATCCAAAAATGCTACTGAACAACACTTGTTACGTGGCTCTGCACGGCTTGCTCCTCTAAGGCATGTATGTTTTGAAACTTTAATTCGATCACATGCTGCCCAGACGGTAGTAATATGGGGTACTTCGCGTCAGGCCTCAGGTGGGAGTTGGCCAGTCTATCACCTACCAGTAGTAACCCATTAGTGAGTTCGGGAATTGGAGGCTTCAAGTTGTTTTCCGGAGGTAATGTTTTTTGTCTATTGGTCCAGCTCTTCCCGAGTCCTCGAGTTCTCGGGGGAAAGCCTCGCGCTCTACCTTCTTGAATAGATCATACTCTGCTGCTCGCGGGTCGCCAGGTTGGTTGGACCTACGGATACAGGGCTGTATAGATGGTCCCATTTCATGACTAGCAAGTTTCTCTTAAACCTGGCCAACCACACTAGTGACCGAAGCGTCTTCATCCAGGAGGAACATCTGGCCAACCGTGGCAAAATAGATGCCGATTCGGAAGCTGCTGCCGTCATCAACGAGCGCTTGATCTCCACTTCCAATTTTAAACGTAGCTTTCGTTCGTGAACGGGCCAGCCCTGTTGAGGCATGTGAAGGAATTTCGGACCTACAGTCCACGTGTCTAGTTGCCAGGAGTTGGCCGAACCTCGGAAGCGTTGATCGGCTGGGTTGTCGACGGACTTGACATGCTTCCACTGGTTCGTGACAGTTTTGTAGTGGATGATGGTGATCTGGTTAGCGATGAATGTACTAACACGGCTCCTGACGCTGTTAATGTGGTAGAGCACTGTTGTCGAGTCCGTCCACAAATTACCTGACAAAATATAGAAGACAAAAGCATCTACCTACCGCTTGAATCGCCCTTACGGCTAGCAATACAGCACTGAGCTCAAGGCGCTGGAACGAGGCCGATTAAAGTGAAGCAACGAGGGCCGATAGGATCCTCGTAGCGTATTTTCTATCTCCCATGCACCGTCGTCCATACACCACGGCTCCGTTCCCGACTTCAGACTCCTCGGGAAGGGGGTGTAGCCCTCCCATCCGTGCTTTATGACCAGGAGACAAGCACCGGATGATGATCCGGACTTCCCCCCAGTTCCAGCCGACCTTCTGGATCCAATGACTGGCCCTGACCGAATTTTCTTACGACAGACCCTCAGCGGCAGGGTCTTTCCGGGAAGCAGTCAGGGAGAGACAAATACAAGCGGATCGAGCAGGCTAGAGACCGCTGACAGCATACCACGACGAGTTACCGGTTGGTGGGGAACATTTGGCCCGGAAACGAAGTCTTTCATTTCCGCTTTCCATAGTACTCGTAGCGTGCCTTCCTCGAGGAGTGGAGATCCATCCATATCTCGAACCCTTTGGGCTCTTCCGTAGTTCCGAATGGCCTCGAGCTTTTCCGACGAGTCTGACATCCATTTCGTGAGTTAGAAACCCCCCCTTTTCTGACAGACTTATTAGGCACCCGAATTGCATCGGGACCGAGTTACCATAACCGAAGGACCCAAGGTAGTCGTCAAAGTAAAAGTTTCTGCTGGCGCTGTCTACTACCGGGGATTCGACAAAATACACTCGGCAGTGGTGGGTGCATAACTGGTGTGCATACCATCGAAGGAAGTCTGGACGTGGCCACAACCTGTCCTGTGCAAACTAAACTGAACCGAACTACCGACCTGTGGACCAGGGCTCCATGTTTTTCCGCGGTTTTTACGGGGCGTGGTTCGCAAAAAATGGCCATGATATAGCTCCGAAGGGATGGATCTTCATTCTATAATTCACCACCGGTTTGTTCAGGTCGTTCGCTTTCCACCACAAGTACCGCAACTCTTCTGTTTCTTCTATCGGTATTTTTACCTAGAGAAACATTTCTCCGATATCTGCTGACGGGACCACTGCGCCTACCCTGAAATGGCACATGACTCCAATCTACTGAATAGTCCAGTCGGGCCTCTGTAGCGGACGGTTACTCAGAGACTTGCCGTTGAACTCAGCATGCACAATCTTGGGATGAAGAACCGGGTGATAAGTCAAAAACCACATCCCTCCTCGGCCGGCAGTGGTTGCAAGCACCTTTCCAAGGCAGCCAAGCTCTTCTTTTCTTTTCGTTACTTCTGCTTACGGCTTTCAGAGATCCTGACCCCGGCCAAAACTCTCTTTTAAGTGCAGTAGTCTTTGAAGAGGGTAAATTCCGCTGTCATCCAAAGGGTCGGATTGTGTGCACCGCGGGAGGGGAACCTCAAACTGGTTCTTGAGGCCTCTGGGTCTTTGTCGCACTTTCTGCGGTGCGAGTTGGTCCTCTTGAGACAACGATAGCCGTTCATCTCCAAAGTCATGAGACTTCTTTTCGTATAGACGCTGCTACTGGTATTCTACTTGGTCTGCTCTGCTGGCAAGTAATTTATGGAGCCAAGCCCACTGACGGGGCCGTGCAGAATTTACCCTAGTGTTGAGCGTAATGCACAGGGTGCCAAGCGGCCGACTGCTTCCTGGTCGAGCACCCAATGTGATTTTGTCATGTCTCAGCTGATGGGATCTACTTCAACGTCCTCAAAGTTTACAACCGTTACATTTCGCAAGCTGGGCCACGTAGTTAAAATCGCACTCACTGTCCTCGGTGCTTGCAAAAGGAGATCAGCCAGTGTAAACGCCTACGTTGATTTGATTTGCTCGTTGGTATCCTCGGAGATGAGCCGCAATCTTAACCGACCTGCAATTATTATCTGCTTTCCGCCACCGTGCTCACCTCTAACGACGTCCTGCCTTTAGCGAGCCGGTATTTATCGGCACACCGTTCCTTCACTAGGGTGAAGTCTAACCCGCTGTCGACGAAGTTCAACCCTTTGGACACCCTACTCGGGAACATCACTCCTACAGCAACTAGCCCTAGCCATGTTGGTCTATTGGCAGACCGTGACTATGAGCAAATCAAACTACTCTTTGTGTTTGCCTCCGGAGTAATTTCTTTCACCTGCCGTAGTATTCGATGATGTTTGCCAGGCCAGTCTTCGTGGCCAGATCCGGTTTTTGCTTGGCAAGCTGCCGCCGAGTGTGAGAAATTAAGGCAAATAAAACACGCACCAGACGTCCCTGCCATTTCTTAATTTTCGTCAACTGTGACATTTGTGAACTTCGGACGTTCTAGTAACCCATGACTGGAGTCGCAGTTCCTGCTGCCTAGCTAATCGAAACTGCAGTCCAAGATCTAATATCCTCAACTAAGATAAATCATCATTCCTGCAATTAGTAACGCCCCCGAAAATACATAAACCAGCACTGATAGGGCCAGGCGATCTAAAGGTATCTATAAAATCAAAAGCATCCAACCAACCCCCCCCCGGGGACTTGCGGCATTACTTCCTGTCCAGGTTCCTTTGGCTTTGATCTACTCCCGAACATATTGTCTGTTTTCCCGTTCCAAGTTCACCAAAACATATACCAACCTAAATTATGCGATTGCACATACTCAGAAAACGTGAACCAAGTTTACGGCTTGCGAGAGACAAGCAAGCGCATCACGCAGGTCCAGGATTGGACCTGACGAGGAAGCGCTGTGGACGCGACCAAACAAAGGCTGGTGCATAAAAACATAACGTGTATGAGAACACGCAAATAGTGTGTGTGAGCGAGCTATATCAAGAAAACACGAAATTATTGTCTTTGAAGGATTTTCTGCAATCAATCAGTAAACAGCCATCAAAGAGGCGGTAACCTCTGATCCTTTGCCGCCAGAGTAGGCAAGACTGAAGTGGATGATCCAAGGTATTGAGTTAATTAGTAAGAAGCCCTTTGTATTACTGACAGAAATGAAGCAGCAGCTTTTAGAGTGAAAATCCTGAAAGATTTTTAGACACATCATTCGATATTTAGGCTCTACTCTAGGTTTCTCGTCACCTGAACCTCAGAGAAGCGGCGCAACTACCAGACCGTATTATGGAACGGTGTCATCCACAAACTGCTGCCTTAATAAACCGGATTAGCCCCCATATCATCGCTCCCACCATAACAACGCTCTCCGAGGAGTCCTGGATAGCTGCTTTCGAACGGGTTTTAAAACGTTGATTCCCTCTTGACTTTTCCCACTGTGGAGGGCAGAAAAGCTGTCACAACCCCGGCCGACGTGAACACCACGGAAGCCCTTCATCTGGCCGACCTCTCAGCCTATCTTCATTAAAGTTGATATCAAAAGCGGTTTCGGCGAAGGCCCGGTGCTACAAATCGGATAGCGTCTTTCGGGGAGCCAAACCAGGAAACTAACAACCCAAGCTTTCCGACGACTAGCTCGGTTGGCATCCACAATTGCAGTCTTCTGTTTCGTGTTCGAGATTTAGTCTTTAATAGACTGTTCCCCTTTTAGACCAATGCATCAGTGGGGTCATTCCAAGGGAAGCAGGTGATGCGAAATTTACATCAACCCAACAACTACACGCCCACAACGCACTCCCGATGCTACTTACAGCCTAAAGCTACTTGCCCACAAATTGGGCCTACCTTGAGATTTCAGCTAGGTGTTTATAGTGGCCTACTTCCCGTATATCACACTAATTGCCGACTTCCTTGGCCATTTCGACCCACTTTTGCACGATGCCGGAGAGTTGCCGACCGACAGACCTCTCTTTCTGTAACCGGTTCGTATTCCCCCGTGAATCATATCACGCCCCTATATATCGAACCTCAGGCCGAATACCCCCGGGCAGACCTCCTTAAAGCTTACCCGGCAAAGCTAAGGCAATTTGGACCCATTCCCGCAGCGACCATCAAATTCTACCACCATACTGTCACCAAAGAACCCCAAGCATCCAGCCGACCCCTTTTCACGGCGTCGGACAAGATCGGCGTTGCATAGACTGGGCATGAACACAAGGTAGATTTATGCATATTCCGCCCCTCCCATGGCCTTTAGGCCTTGCCTCTTCAAAAGACTCCTAAGCTTAATGGCGACTGGCGCCCCTGCGGCGATTATAAGGAACCCAACCAGGCTGCTATTCCAGATAGATAAGCCATCCCTTATATTCGAGAATTAACTCATTCGCTATCCGGTTGTTCAGTTTTTACCGCATCTACCTTGTTAGAGCTTACCATCGAATCCCGGCACCTGAGGCTGTCATCTCTAACATCTCTGACATGTCATCTCACAATTCCGTTCAGACCATTCAAGTTTTTGCGCACACCATTTGGACGATGCATCGCAGCCGAAGCCCTACAGATATTTTCGAACGGAGCAAACGTCTTTTGAAAAATGTCCTGGTGTACTTAGACGACACTTGGGCCGCACGTTCTTTAGAGAAAGAGGAAAAGACACTCTCGAGAGCTCGTTTCTATAGCCTTAGTCTACAAGGTGTGAAATGGACAAATATAGATAATCCATCCAAATGTTCTACGTGCCTTGTGAATTTGACTAAATTTGACATTAATTGGAAAAGTCCGTCCCTACGCCATACTTTTGCGCGTTCGTCTATTCGTGTGAGACATTTGAATTTGCCCCCAAATCGCTTCTGACTGTCGTGCTTGAGCTGCGGGGCTTTGAACCTTTGGATTTCACTGTTGAGTCTATTTGGCCGCATACTAGAGGTTTTTGCATTTGTACCTTTTGTGAATTTCAACTTAGTACCGTAGAAACTATGAACCAATCTTGTTCGGGTTTTGGAATTGGTTTGAGTTGGCCAATCATTGCTCGGTTTGCGAGAAATACTCTTCACGGTGTAACCATTAACCCTGCCAAATGCAAAATAGGTAGGACCACCATCACATTCCTAGGTCAGGTCAGCCTCGGGCATACAGCCCCTGTCTGGAAAGTGGCGGCAATTCGCGACTATTCTGAATCTCACTCTTACCGGCAGTTACACCTAAATTTTGACCTGGTTGAGTTTTACCGCTGGTTTATCCCCCGCTGCTTCTAAATCTTGCAACCTCTTACAGACCTTTTACGTGAAGGTAGGCAGAAATTCGTATTTCCTGGCACGGCACGGGCACCATCTACTTCAGTCAACGAAGCTTTCGTCAGCATAGCACACCTTGCGCACCCCGATTGTTCCGCTGCTCTAGCATTAGAAACAGACGCTTCAGACAAGGCTGCTAGAGCAGTGTTGCAACAATTCATCAGTAAGTCGTGGCAACCAATAGTTTCGTTCCTCAAGCATCCTCAACCTGTGGAATCCCTATGCAGTATAACATCCTGCACTTCCAGCACACACCCCACAGTCAAACTTTCACGGTGTTCACAGGCCACAAGCCACTAGAGTACGCACTCCAGTCAGATCTTGATCGATTTTCGCCACGCAGGATTAGCCAATCAGACCACGTTTTGCAGTTTACTACAGACACTCGACACATTTCTGGGGCAAACAATAACGTAGCAGACGCACGGCCACGCGTCCACAATATTGGCGACCGACTACCCGTGGGCATAGGCCTAGAAGCAATCGCCGCAGCCCATGAAACGGATCCTGAGGTCGAGCAGCTCAGGAACAGAAGCTCCCCGAACTTAGGGCCGGTGACCTTTCCAACTTCGGACGTAGCTATTATTTGCAGTGTGTCACAGGGTCAGCCCCGACTACTAGTTCTCCCCAGTTTTCACCGAAAGGTCTTTACCAGCCTTCACAATTACCACTCCCTGGTGTAACCTATGTATTAGACTAATTAAAACAGGTATTAGGGCAATCCACAAGACAGAAATAGTTGAAAAATGGCAGCTCTGGATAACTTCCTGGAAGAAAAGGTAGAAAACGACTAAGGCAAAAGCCAATTACAGTCATTCCCGAATAAAATACCAAACCACCCCTGGGCAAGGAGAAGAGCATGGAGACGAATTCGTGGCCCCATAGATCTACCGGAGCGCTGGATTACAGCAAGGTCACGGCAGTGCCATAAATAAGCAGTGAAAAACTAGGTGATTTTATTATAGCTAGGACTTTCTCCAAATCAGAGAACGTTAGTCAGGTATCGCCGGAGAAGATCGGAAGGCAATATTTCCTGGCTTCCCGGAAATTTCATCATCGTGGATGGACAAAGAGACGGTGCGATAAGATGGCACTTAGTTAAATTAATTTATTTCTTATCCTTGAGGCAAAATACCCAGAGCCGTTGAGTGAGCATTAGGCTAACTTTGACCTTTGTAGTGTAAGTTTCGGAGCAACCCTTTAAACTTCAAAACTATTGTGACTATCACCACATTCATCTGTATACATCCTTGTTATAAAATCAGTACTTTCTGCTCTTTTGAAAATCTTCTTTACAACATAAAACCGTACTGATTTGCCTTGATTCCTCAAGGTGAGCGTCCTTCCACGGTTGTTCATATAGTAGAATTTGATTCAGATTATAGAGATGTATGATAAAGCCCCCTAACTTTCTGTTTTGCGTCATATTGGTTCAGGTTGAGCATAAAAAGTGCCTATTTTGTGAGTCTACTGCAGCGTAAGCATATTTGTCTCTTTATCACGCTGAGAATTTTTCACATAACAATACTCAGCTCTTGGTCCTGTGCCCTTCATAATAAACCGTGCGTGAAAATTTTCAAACTGGATTTACACCGTCCCTCTTAACACTATACTGTCAGAACATCGAGGCCTTCTACATTATTTATCCACGCCGACGGTTTTGAACGGCATTTTGCGGGCCGAAAATTTCTCAGCCGCTAGCTTCCCCATTATCTTACTATCTTTTTGAAATGGAGCTAGAAAATGACAGGAGCAATACTAACTCGTCAAGCGTTGTTTTTATAATAATTGATAAGTTGAAGATCAAAGCTGAACTGAGCCAACCGTAACAGTAGCTACAAGTAGAAACCCCTTATCGGTTTATGAAAACAGGCAGCTTAACCTTGTTGAAGTTTCAGAGCTGGAAAACATTCAGCTCTCAGTTTTTCGAAATGAAAAATATAGAAACCAAGCATTCAAGAGCAAGTTCCTGCACCCCAACAAGGCGAGATATTGAGGCCCACTCGCGGAAGAGTTTGAGCACGCCCATGAAGCAGCCTGACTTGAATTCTGAAAACTGAGTTACTATGCAGCATCTGTTTCCACGGAAAAACCACAAAAACGAATCCTTGCACACAAAATCGGCCCTAATCACACAAACTCCTGCGAAGTTGACGTGAACTGGCACCAAGTACTTTTCGCATTTACTGGGCGAAAAAGGAGTTTTGTATTCCGCTTGAACAATCGCTTCTACTAAGCAAACCATTCATTAGCATCACACATTGAAGCATTCCTGTTGATATTCGACAGGCTTCAGGCCTTGCACAGCTTCCTGACCTATCGATCATGCCACATATCAGCTGGCCTAGCTTGGCATGGAGCATGTGTGCTAGAGCAAGCTTCTTACCCAACACAGTGACATCACTCGATTTCTTGCCTGCTCGCCTACTTGGGGCTTGCTTACAAGCCAGTCCCTTGCCTGGCCACGGTCCGGCCTGTTCTACAACGATCCTGCTGTAATATTTCTAGGAACGACTAGCACCTGTGTTTAGTTTCTATATCAAATGGTACATACATTCCAGTTTCATTTTTTGCAAAACAGCCTTGGTGAAGGTTACCCGTGGCGACGGAAACGTCAACCACCTACCAACGATTTTCAATATGGTGTCTCAGTGAACAATAAAATGTCACCGTTATTTCGGTTAGTATGAAAATGGTAAAATCATTCGGTTTTGATGACCAGTAAAGAGGGCATAGGGATTGGATCATAATTAACCTCCTGCTGTTAGTCGTCTAGTCCTCTTAAACATTTCAAGCACGCACCCGGTCAAAACAGAAAAACAAGGTGTAGCCCAAATTGTTATAAAACCCCAGTACTCCGTGCGTAAGGTGACGATCAGCTTTGACACTGTCTAGGCTACAAGTGTAGGGCCAAATCCACAACTGAGTATACATAAACCAGCTCATAAACCCCTTCCGTTCGTCAACATCCATTGCACAAACAAACTTTTCGTTTGTATGAACTACCTTCACCGGGATTCCCATTTTTCGTTTTATTGATCTAAGTCTTTGTCACAAACCGTACTCTCAAGGTAGCCAGGAGCGTGAGTCTCTCAGCTTAAACTTCGTTGTGACTGTATTCGGTGACCTCGTCTTCTGTCTCTAACCTTTTGCTGTAATTCAGCTGCAGTTGTTGATTCGTTTTCCGATTTGGAGTGTATTAGCCCAGAAGGAACACTACTGAGGCTTGAATATTGTAAAATTAGCTTAACTTATTGTTTATAATACTGTAGTTACTTGTAATCGACTTTGTTTTGAATTGTTTGTAAATTGGCTGCTACGCTTCGCTCGAGCGCTCCATTGGCAGCCAGAGTAGAAACAACAGTTACGGTGACAGGAGCTTTGGTCCCCGCAGAAAATGGCTCGTATTCCACTTTGATAAGGAAGGACTCCACAGAGAGATGTGGGATAAGGGGGTAAGTGTTCATTAGCAGTGAGCACATTAAGTGGCACCCAGGCCAGCTAATCAACCAAACTGCATCCACAGCTCGTTTCCTTGGTCAGCAACAATAGGGCAGAAAGGATGAAGATATCCACTGTCCAAGATCTGCTGATGAGAGCACTTCAGCCAGCACAATCGATTCTGAGTCAGTGGCTGCATCTATACGGGGTAACATCCAGGAATTGGCAGAATAACGAAATAGATCTTTTGATTGGTTTTGATGTGACGGAACCACACTGGGTCCTGGATCGAAGAACAGGAGGCCGCAAAGCACCATATGTGGTAGGCACGATGGTTGATTGGACCATATATGGTGGTGAAAAAGGAGGGTGCGGTGAACAGATCCAAGTCGACTGCTTTCGGTGGAGACAGCGAACATTGAACGGGCATTTCAACAGCCGTATAAAGCCGAATTTGCCGATGTGACCTTCGATAGAGGTGCTCATCTCAAGAAGATAGGTCGGCTCTGAAAATAGCGACTGAGAAGGCCAAGTATGTAACAGATCGCCTAGAGGTTCCTGTGCCATGGAGACCCAACATGAAACCAATGCTGAACCGCCGAGAAAAAGCCCTGAAAAGATTATGCTTCCTCAGAAACAGGCTCAAAGGAGAACCGCAGTTCAAGATAAAATATATGCGAGCCATCTAACATAGCTTAGAGTTGGGTTATTCAGAAAAAGCAGATACAACCAAAATCAGCTGGAATTTGAGGTGGTACTGCCCCATCACCCGGTCATGAACCCAAAAAAACCAGGGGGGTCAAGGTAGTTTTCAGTTGAGTCACGAAATGCCAGGGCATGTCACTTAATGACTATATATCACAGGGCCCAGACGGGGCGACACCAACCGTCGAGATTTTATGCCATTTTTGACTAGGAAAATTGGCCGTCTCTGCGGCCATGCGTGAAATATTTCTGCAAGTAAAGATGTCCGTTAAAGATAGGATCGCCTTCCGCCTTCTCTGATGGCCTGAAGGCAACACAGACCGCACATCCGACGAATACAGGCTGCTGGTTCATCCTTTTGGAACGGTATCATCCCTTTTCTGCCCTTTTCTGCCCTCCTTGAAACCCTGAAGAGTTTCGGCAGCGCCAGGAATCTGTCAGGAGCAGCAGTGGACCACATCTACGTGGATGATTTTCTATGTTTCTTTGACCACCCAAATACTGTTATTCTACATATGACCGAACTGACCACCATTCTAAAGGCAGGAGGGTTCAATATCACACAATGGACTTCAAACAGCCCTGATATTCTCAACTGTATTCCGAATTCCGAGACAATTGGGTGCGCGAAAGGACTTTTGGGATCCTGTTTACGAATGGAGCGCACTTTCGAAGTTCGATGGAAGCCCGAGGGTGATGAATTCACATTCACTCTGGACCTACACAAACAACCAACCACACGGAGGGGACTCCTTTCATAAATCTCAAGCCTCTCTGATCCTTTAGGTTTTGTTTCACCATGATTGCTACCGGGAAATTGCTTGCTGCAATCGCTGTGCCAAAGAAAGACGGGTTGGGATGAACCTCTTCAGGATGACGACGGCAAGCCATGACTTGAATGGTTACATAGCCTGGATCAACTTGGCGAGATCAAAGTATCAAGACACCTGACAGGAAGTAAAAGTGATGCCCAGCCCCACTCGCTTTCAGATGTATTGGAAGTAGGCTACGGGGCGGTTTTTGGCTGCTTGGTAGACGAAAAAGGTGGGTGGCACAATCGGATAGCATTCGCGAAGGCAAGATTAACTCCACTGAAGACTGTGTTCATTCCGAGTCTAGAACTGACTTCGGCATACTGGCCGCGAATACAGCGATGTTCATAGGAAGGTGTTTTGATCAGAAAATTTTTGAATCAAACTTTTGGATGGTACAGCATTACCTAAAAAGCGCTCCCACTCGCCCTCGGACTCCTAGTGGTTCATGAGTCGGCCAAAGCCAACCAGTAACGCTGTGTACTTTCCGCCAGTAACCCAGCTGAATTCCGCTTCACGGACATAAGAAATCTGGAAAGGCTTCGGATGTGAACAATGAGGCCGGACTTCCTAGCTGGATCTAAAAGAGAAGCGGTCAACACGGCCAAAACGCAAGCCTGAAGACGGTGATAATGAGATGTAACGATCAATACTAACCACAAACTCTACGGAAACAGGAAGCATAATGGAAAAACTGTGCCATTTCCCCAAATGGATTAAAATGCTGAGCCGTGGTCTGGTGGAAGAGATGCAAAAAACAGTTTCCGATTTTGAAAGGCTCACGACCATAAATCAAGTTAAATGCGGAAGCGACACTGCCGGATGAATGGACTGAAGCCGAACTCGATATCCCGCGTCTACTCTGGATACGCGCCTTCCCGTTTGAGTCCCGTGAGCCGTCTAGGATAGACGATAACCCCAAGAGCACAAGGCCATTATACAGTAGCAAACGAAGGAAAAACCCCAAGCGAGCCAACGGGCTGCTGAGAGTCGGAGGGCGGCTGACGAAATAAAATCTAGAGCACGCAACAAAATATCCCATAGTAGTTCCTGGTAGCCAACACATCGCGGGGTGGTGGATAGATCAAGCACAACGAGAATACTGACAAGTAAGTTTAGACCAACTACCGATTAATATACGTCGACGATTGTAGATAGCCAGGAGGCAAGCGACAGTCAAACGAGTCATCGGTAGTAGCTTTTTTTTGCCCTCGCCGGAATGCGGTGGCAGGACAACAAATGATGGGTCCCATTCCAGCTGTAACATTTCGACCGGGGTGGTGCTCATCCGTGGCGACTTGTGTCGATTGTTTTGGTCCATTACTTGTAGGACAGCATAAGAGCGCGTAAAAGAGATATGGCTGCCTGATTGCGTGTTTACGATCCAGAGCAGTCCATCTCGGAGCAGTGCACAATATGGCCACCGACTCGTTCCAAATGGCTTTCCAAAACCTGGTCGCGAGACGGAAAGTTCCCAAAAACGTATACTCAGACCACGGCTCAAAGTTCTTTGGAGCTCGTAAGGGGTTAGGGAGACGGTGGAACCTCTTGGGCCACACCAAAATGCGAAACAGCACCAAAGCAAAGGGAATAGAACGATGCTTTGACCCACCCTTTGCCAGTCATGGCGGTGGCATTTGGAAAAAGGTTGATACGATCGACCAGAAAAATGCTTAAGACCATAGCCTCACAGCAAAACCCTCCATGACGCGATACTGATTCCTTACTGACTGAAGTGGAACGTATATTGGAAAATACTCCACTGGTGCCGACCGCTCCAGACCCGGAAGGCGCACCGGCTGCCACTCCCTGATCTGTTATTATTGCGGTCAAACGTGGGAGCAATCACGTCAAAACCTCTATGTGAAACATGTGTCGTAGGTTGGAAACAAGTGAACCACTTGGCACAGGCTTCCTGGAGACGGTGGACCAGGTGGCACATACCAACCCCGCAGCTTCGAAAAAAGGGGGATCCGTGAAATGCTTGCTTGAAGATGATAGTTGCAGGGGCTACTTCGACGCGACAGACCAAGCTCAAAGCAGGTTTACTGGCACTCACTGAAGCTGAGTCTATTTACCTATCTCCCATGCATACTCCTGTAAGTCCCAACCCCTCACTTAGTCTTTGGAGTACTTTTGCATCTAACCCGATACGACGTTCACAATTAACAATGAAGTTAATTTTATCGAAACTCCAAACTAGCACACGACATAAAACTGTTTGGGAAGTATCGGAAACTTTGGAACGGGTACTTGTTGACCGTTCGTAGAAACATCCCTATTTCCGGAACTCTCAATCTGCATTATTATCCAATAAGTGTTCAAAACGATACAAGTTTTGGGCTGAGCACACTATTACAGTGATTACATCACACTTTGGTCTCCCTGATGTTTCAAGTACCTTGTAGCCATCTCGATTTTTCATCGAATATCCCTTGTCTTAATTTGGCCATGTGGTTTACATCCTTAAACTTCTGCGCATCCCGATCACTCCGTACCGTGTTTCTCCGCACATCGCTAACGACGTATCATCTTCAGACGAAACTCTAGGACACTAATGTATGGAAGGCAACCCCAAGAAAACCTGCAAGAGTGCCTGCGACTAGCCAACAGTAGATGAAGCCCACGGAGACCGACTTGTGCGCTGACTTTGTGGTCTAGGCAGGTTAGGGTGAATCGGTACCCCTGAGCTACGCCTTACTAGCAGGCGGAAAAACTGCTTCAACACAACGAATGGAACAGATCTGAATGCAGTCACCGCAGCCCAAACAACAGACCTATAGGTCCAGCAGCCCAGAAACAACAGCTATCTGCATCTAGTGCAACTGAACCTCCCAGATTCAGATGTCACTACTGTCTGCGATGTTTTACGTAGTCAAACCCAATCTCCAGCTCCTGCCAGTTTTCACCGACTGGTTGTTTTAGCCTCCACAACTTATCGCACCCTGGTGTAACCACCTCAGTTGAAGTAGTCACCTAGCTATTCTTTTGGCCACGCTTCATACATGATGTACGCTTTGAGCCATGGCTTTTGTTTAATGCCAACGCGTCATAATACACAGCTACGTAAATTCTACATCGGGAGCATTCTCAGGGCAAGAAGCGCATATTCACCACTTCCAAATGGACCTCGAATGGCCCCTTCCACCATCTAGAGGCTGCTTCTACATCCTTGCGTGTGTAGATCCTTTCACTCGCCGGCCACAAGCCATACCTATTTCCCGTCCTACCCCAGAGGAAGCTGCAAAACATCTTTAACTGTTTGGGTAAGTCAGTCCGGTTATCTTTCTATCGTGATCACTGACCGCTGCTCTAACTCTGACGGTGCCTTCCGTGAACCACTAAACGCACGCGGTTGCGGTCACAACAAGGCAACGGCCTATCATCCTCAGGCTAGTGCATGGTGGAGCGGTTTCATCGCCAGCTGGAAGCTGCCCTTAGTGCTCGTGATAACCCTTTATGGGGTGAAGTTTTGCCGATCGTTCTCTTGGGACTGCGTATTATCGTTAAAGGCCATATGAGTGGTACGTCGGTTGAACTAGTTTACGGTTGCACATTACGGCTCCCAGGTGAGTTGGTTTCTCCGTTACAACTTGTGAGTTTTAATTACGGGGATTTCGCAAAATGGCTGTCATACCAAGTGTGGGTGATAAAGCCCACCGCGCCACGAGAACAAACTCTCAGCACCTACGTACCCACCACTCTAGCGACCGTCAACCATGCGTTTATTAGGGTGGATGTAATGCAATCATCATTACAAGCTACCTGCTCTGGCCAATTCCGCGTCGTCCAGCGAAAGGAAAACAAATACCCGGTAGATGTCGAAAACATGAAAGAGACCATCAGCATGGACAGTATCTATCCGGTTTTCGTCTACGTAGAACCCACCCGGAACAAACCGCCCAATGTCCCTACCTGCTCACAGCCTTCGGTTGGTCATCCGGAGTCGACACGTGTTGCTTCCACTAGCGACTCCCCACTACCTTTTGCAACATTAACTCCACGGAGGATACATCTGCACCCATCAACAGGGGAAATGGACACAGCCGCGAGCAGCTACAACCAGCGAGGTTTTCTGAGTACGTAACAGATTTATACGTTTAGGTTTACTCTTCGTATTTCACTTATACACAGCTTTATTATGCATGAATGCACGACCAAGTGGTTATCACGGCAAGGGTAGCAGCAGCCTGTGTTGCGCCCGTATGTTCCCCTCAGTCGAATATCAGTCCTCGCCCCGAGGTGCAGCTTCCTTGTGTTTCTTGCCTTCCAGCTAGCCCCGGAGGGCAGGACAACATAGACAACTAGGAACTCGCGTGGCTCAAACACAAATCGCATTGGATTGTGGCTAGCCTTATTTGGGGCCGGAGGCTGGCTCGTTTAGGTAGGCAATAACAACAGGGAAAAGGAAATTTAGGACATGCCAACAAAGACGAACCCCCTTATTCAATCACCACTGCCAAGTCAAAAGCAGGATCTGCCTAGGTAGGATGCAATGTTATGGAGGACGCCATTTTGTAATCCACGCATGACAACCAGCATGAGTCATGGAGAACGGCTCACGCTGGCTTCGTCGTTGTGTTTGATCGCGGCGAGAGGCATGGAAAACGTCTCTCTCCACCGAAGCCGACGTACCCATCACAGATCGAAGCCGAATTGAGTCGACCTTCTAAAAGGAGACTGCTGTTGTGATACCGGTGTGACGGACACCTGTGTAAGCCAATTCTCGCAAATGGAACAACGCGTAGCCAATTCAAACCAATTCCAAAACCCGAACAAGATTGGTTCATAGTTTCTACGGTACTAAGTTGAAATTCACAAAAGGTACAAATGCAAAAACCTCTAGTATGCGGCCAAATAGACTCAACAGTGAAATCCAAAGGTTCAAAGCCCCGCAGCTCAAGCACGACAGTCAGAAGCGATTTGGGGGCAAATTCAAATGTCTCACACGAATAGACGAACGCGCAAAAGTATGGTGTACGGACGGGCTTTTCAAATTAATGTCAAATTTAGTCAAATTCACAAGGCACGTAGAACATTTGGAAGGATTTTCAGTATTTTTTCTTTGCTTTTACTGTGGGCTGGGTTGCATTGAATTTTGCTTTCACTTACTTGACTCAGGCTTCCTCACTGGGAAACTTCTACACTTCGGAACCGGAACTTTCCTACTTTTTTAGCGAGTGCCCTTAACTCGTTTGCCCGCGCACCAACCTTCAGTCAGCCACCTCCGGCCCCATCCCACACATTGTCACTGGGACACTTGGTGCCTGCCCTGCCCGCAGTTTAGCCCCAGACAAGCTCCCTGTGGTCTGCACTGGGTTTCAGCCTACGCTCAACCCGGAGATTATCAGCTCTTCCAGCAGTCCGTGGGAGTCATTAATACACACGGTCCTGAGTTTAAACTACTACCGGAGGCCGTTCGGACTTTATCGCACGTAAATCCAAGTGATAACTCGTGACCAATATACTGGCCTGCTAGTCACGGGCCTCGTAGTGGTTTTGGTTGCTGAAACAACTTTGAGCCGAATCGATCCATTGCCAAAATATAACCAGGCGTCACTTTTAGGGGTAGAAACCTCCGAACCTAAGATAAAGATTACTGTCGCCTCTTCGGTTACGTTGAAAGCAATTCGAATCTTGCTACTTCCCTTAGACTTTCCAGCCTTCCATGGCCCAGGTTAATCTTTGCTTATTTTGGTGACATCGTATTTGCCATTCCTTCCAAGGAAGGGTATCTGACCCATCCATGCGCACTTTGCTACCATCTATTCTAGCATGGAATCATGGGTAAGGCAAAAATGTGCCACTGTAGCAGACTCTATAGAGCTTCTAGTCTTTAGTGTTACTCCCACATAGATTACACCACTTAGAGAGAAAGTGCAGGCTGTCCTTGACTGCGGAGAACTCACCTCATTCAAACTACTGCTGCACTTTTTTCGGTTAGGCAAATTTACGGGTTTTTCATTCTACCGTGCTCCCAGTAGATCCGACCATTCTCGGACCCGTTGAAAGGCAGTTAGAAACAGTCGGTATTTGCAGAGGCTGCGAGAGACGCTTTCATCGCATTGTATCAGGCGATTAGAAATGTAGCTTGTTTTCGCGGCTAAAATCGTTTAACCCAAAGGCTTTAGTCACCTGAACGCCAGACGGCGCTAGAGACGCCGTGTGAGTTCCAGCAATAGCAATTGGAACAAACCGCTGCGCTTTCCACCGATATAATGGTCATTATAAGCCACCCATGCCCCTACATATATTCCACAGCCACTTTCGCTTGTCGTTGATTTTGCAACTGCTGTAGCTCCGCATCTTAGATTGACCAGTAATCACTCCCATATAGGTATACTAGGGTCTTTTCATTACACTGCTTTTGTTGCCATCCAGCTTCCGCTTTAGCAGTCCTTTTCTCCTGTTCTCTAGCAGTCTCCCTCTCCACCTTCAGAAGTGTCACTCAACTGGTATATCTCTGACTTCGTCTAATTACATGCAGAATCCATTCTACTCTGTCGCCTGGCCCATTTCGCCTCATATCTACTTGCGGGTCCCATCTCCATTCTTTGCCTCAGGTTAGTCCCATGCAGCTTCGCTGCTGGATGGTGTCACATTGTGATTCTATGGAAACTTCACCCCATTGAAAAGTTTATTAGCAGGTGTAAACCTACACTCTTTTTGCTTCGTGTGCTGTACCGTCACTATTACATAGATTTTGATCTCCACAGTTGCCCTGGCTACGTGCCGGTATATGGTTTATCACTACACTCCTATGTGCGTGCTGGAACTTCATGCCTGTCCCATCATGCGGTAATCCACCCATGGACCGAATACTCTTTTGGCCATTCCCGTGGACTCCGCCCTAGCACTCTTCCCACCGGAGGTGTTGACCGTCTTCCGTGTGTCCAATGCCATCGGCAAGCTGCCCTATGAACCATCACTGGTATTTAACCCTTTGTTGGTACGATGTCCTACCATCTCATCTTACTCCATTTCTGATATTCAATCCCTTTCCATTTATAAGTTCCTTACTCGTACCCCTATCTCTAATCTCTGTCTGCCAAGGACCCTTCCCGTCCCCGTTATGCATCAGCATTCTGTTTTCTACAAGAGGCGATCTAATTTAGAAATCTTTCGATTATTTGCTATTTTCCTGTTACTGGGTATATTCCCAACAAAATTCATGCACATGTCCTACTTTTCTGAGCGACTTTACACGCCTCTACCTGTCTTCTTCATTTAAACTTGAGTTCGGAATTTGCCAGGTGTCGTCGTAGCCATTATTTTCTGCCGGCAGACAATGTTTTTCTTTACTCTTTCACGTATTCACTTTGGCATCTTATTTATCCACGGATTTACCGCAACAGTACTATCAGCACACGCGCTACAGCAAGTTTCGGGATCTTCCAAAACAGAAAATTATTATCATTCTTAGCTCCCATGAAGCCCAGAGGCAGAAAGTGGTTGGTTTGCAACTCCAACGGTACTCGATTTAAGATCACAAAAGGTACAAATATACGCAAACCTCAGGTGTTTTTCCAAGCAGCCTCAACAGTAAAACCAGGAGGTTTGACGTCTGGTAGTCCAAACATCAAACCCAAGGACGACTCAAGGCCAAATTCAAATGTACCATGCAAACAGACTCACAAAGGAGTTGCGTATAGATGAGGTTAGCAAAGTAATGTCGAATTTATTGAAATTCACGGAGCACCTAAACAAATGGTAGGGATTTTCAATTTTGTATCCTTTCAGTCCAGGACTGCAACAGTATGTTACTGACTCCTGGAGCCCGTTTCATTTTTTCCCATTAACCGCAGCCAGCGGAATTGAGGTACAGCGCCTTTGGCCGCGAAACGATTAGGATTCGCCTGGGGAGCTGTCAACTCAGGCACATCCTAGAGGGACGCGAAGTCACAGTCCAAACCAAACATGAACAAATATTCCAAGCAATTTGCGTCACCACGGAGAGGTGCTGTCAGAGGATTTAGCCCTCTAGGTTACATTGCTCGGTTGGCGAATCACGTACGTCATACGTCGTGTTAACAATCCTGTCGCAGACACCCCAGGCCCGATCAACCCGAAGGTCTTTGCTTCAGCGTAAGCAGATGATTTTGGGTTGTCAAATCTATGGCATATTATCACTGCGGCTCCAGTTTGTTCCTACTCGGCCATCCGAAGTTTACATGCTATGCCACATATCGTAGGACCACCTAAGACCAGCCGTACCATCAGTTTTAAAGGACGGGCTTTCCGGACTTTGCACTGTTTATCCCACCCAGGTATGAAAGCCTCATCCGAGCTCGCTGGCGATCATTAGCTTGGCATAACACAAAAGTTGGCGCACTGCATTAGCTCATACCTGCATCCAGTGTCAACAAGTAAAAGTGCTGGGACACATGAAACCCCGCCATCTGATTTTCCAGCCGCTGACTTCCGCGACCAGTAGGTGCGTGTTGAACTTATACGGAATTCTCCTTCATGAGGCAGCATGTACCTCCATACTTGGGAAGACCATTTTGTCAGATGGCCATTAGCTGTGCCTCTGCTTATAGCAGCTAGCGAAAAGTTCGCCGAATACATCTTAGAACACCGGGTTACAGCATTCGGTTGTCCAGTGGCGGTTACCACAGACCGCGACTAGTACTTTAGGAGAGCCTTTAGCAGCCTTCTGGACCGCTGAGGCCCCCATCGAACTCATGCCACAGCCTGCCGTCCGCCTTAAACAGAATGGTGGGACACTCTAGCCGACAACTTAAGGCAGCTTCTGAAGATCCCAGAAATCCAAAACCGACGTGAGTCAGTACCACTGATCCTTCCAAATAGCTGCAATGCACTGAAGATGGGTCTGCAAACCAGGTCTTCCGAACTCGAATCAGTTGGCACGTTCCTCCCTACTAGGGACGTGATAGCTCCAGAGTGCGCTGTAGTTTCCACTACTCTGATTGTTGCCAGGCCAACGCGATATATGCTTGTGGTACATCCTCACGCAAGATGCTAGAAAAACAACAGTATATGTACATACTCAGCTCCAAGGTTTTACGCGCTTTCTTCTCAGGACAAAGGCACAAGCTCCCATACAATCTGTCTATTTCTGTCCGCACAAGATCCTACTACGGCTTGGGACTAAACCCATAAACGGCTTCAATGACAGAAAAGATGCAGCTATCATACCCCGACTTAAGACTGCTCCCCCTGTGAAATCCACTCTCCCGGCCCCACTCCATCGAAAATTTCAGGACCGGTGACTCATTTCCTTCCCACGTCGGAGTTTCTGGCTTGAACTTTGGGCCGTCCGGCGCTACACTCAACCCAGGCCCGCCTCCCGAAATTCCGGATAGCGCCCGAGTATCCATGAAACCCCTCCACTTTTTCATGTACCATAACTTTCGTTCCATAGTGTACAATGAAATCCTTTAGGAATACGTAGTCGAGGTTAACTTGTTACTTCTCCTATGTTTTTGCTTCCTACATACGACTGTTCTCACACGGCATCCGCCTATCTTTTTTATCAGCATACAGGTTTTCGCTGGTGTTCTGATCATCTGTCCTTGTCCTATACCAATATTAAAGGCTCGCGGTTTTCGATAAACACGCGCACCTATCAAAAAACACTTTCGCCATCGATCGATGATAACTTTACTGGAACCGCAGGGAGTCTTTTCCCACCGTAAAGACCGGTCGTGGAACTCCCTTCCCCCCCCCAAAAGAAAATCTTCACTTCCATGCTTTCCTCAGCATCGCTCACTTATTTACACTATTGACTTGTTTTATGCACTGTATGCTTTTATGAGCCAACGTTTGTTTGTTCGCGCCCAGTGCGCTGCTTTGTCATATCCTTGCTCTGGACCTGCGTGATGCACGTGCCCGTTTCTCGAACTTCGCAACTTGGTTCTAGTTTTTGAGTCCCTGTGATCGCATAATTGGGGCTTGTATCTGTTTCGTGTCATTGTTCATTCAATAACCCAGTATTGCACAGTTTCACGGATAATGGTCTTATGATTTCGGGATCCGTTGCGAATTTGGCTACGCATTGCTCGAACGTGTGTTACTCCCACTGCTCGCCCCACCGCCGTGTATCGGATGGCTGGAGTAGGAACGGAGATTGGGCTGTTGTCGCGAAGTTCAAAATGACCCTGGGGTAGAACAGCAGACACTCAAAAGTTGCTCGTAAGTGCGCCTGATTTTAAGGTGCTTCGGTCTGAACCGGTGGTTTCAAAAGATCTGGATTGGGCTGCTGTCCTTTTGCACTGACAATGAAGCCGGGCAAGTCCGATTCAGTGCCAACGACTCTGCATCTGATGTGTTCGACCGATACTTTTCGGTCCAAGAGCCTCCTCGTAGCTATTGCAACTAACTGTCATGTTTCTCCTTTGGAGACTGAAAAAGTAAATCATCCTTGTTATATCCAGATTGAACATTCTTGCGCTTAGACAGGTATCCGAGCAAGCACATGCACACTGCGCTCACCTGATCCAAATATCACGCACTCATGTTCACAAGCCAGCAGTTGCATAAAAATACGCTGTTGACGTTAGTCTTGCGTCTTCCCTAGAAACATCTGACAGTCAGATCCTATAATTCGCCGAGTGACCTTGCATCGTCAAATCCGACTGTGTACTTGGCCCACGTCTCCACTTTCATGCCGCGTTGACCCAGGTACTTGCCCACTCGTTTGCTTCTCCACTCGCTCGCCCGCACTTCGGCTGGCCGTAATTTGGTGCTGAAGGCACGTTCTTCCGTACAAGCGTGTCTTCCGTTGTCCCACTGAATCTGGGCCATAAATGATGCGGCTGGATATCGATACCATGTGTCACCTCGTCCGTTTAAGTCCTGAAAACCCGAACAACATGTGGAAGCCAAAAAGTAAGAAGTCGCATCGAAACATGCCTCACGGACTGTTGATAGTTGTTACTAGAGTAAACGTCGCGTGCAACGGACTTTGCAAGTGTACATCGCCCCACTCAACCTAGTGAAATACTTGCTTCCGGGCATGCAATTATTTAAGTCCCCTGCCCCACGGTGGTGGCTTACCTCTACGTTACCGCGGTTTCAAAGTCACTCGGCAATCACCGAAAACCTGGGGCGCCAGTTCGTCACTCTTCATCGCCGCCGCAGTCGAATTCGCCCAAGTGCGTGGGGTCGCACGCGTAACGACACCTCTATGTCCCATCCTGGAAAGCACCTTCAGAGCACCCTCTGTAAATACCGGACCCGGAAAATCCCCCGAGAACAACATAATACTTCGGATCCCTGAAAATGCTCCATTATAAGCAGTCTCCGTGTGTTTTGTACTACCCATATACTTGTACACCATGTTTTGTTTGTCCGTGACCGAAGCAAGATTTTGTAGTAACTCGTTTAGGTCTGCATGTCTCACGTGCTCTTCTATCACGCCATGAACCTGGCCCTCGTTTTGAGTTCTTGTGGCAGCGTATATGACGTTTGTGAATATTCACGAATTATCTCACTTCATAATCCAACATCCAAGAATTTGAAAATCAATCTTGTTCTGATTTTGTTATTCGGGCGAATTAACTACGCATTCCTCTAAAGCATTTTACGCTCCCCCTCTGGCCATAGGGCAAAACTAATCTTTTTAGAAAAACCGGACCAATATCCACTTCCAACTTAGCAGTTCAACCGCCAAGCCTTCCTTGCTATCGAACTTAGTGTGACCAAATTCTGGAGTCTATGCGCATCAGTCGGAGTCTTGGACTTTGCTGAAGGGCTGCCGAAAGTTACGGTACAAGCAGGGACTTCAGACTCAGAATTGACGGACAACCTATGAACGTTAGTACCACGATGGGACATACTAGCTCCCCAACCAAGCCACTGGAGCGGCTTGGCGCAACAGTAGGGGTCGATGGCCAGTAACATCGTGAACGAGCACATAAGTCGGTTGTAGGGTATACTGGGTTGGGCCTCAACTAGTGATTTCGGAATGGCTTGCCAGCAGCCCATGATATCCACAATAAATTGATTTCTCAGGCTACACTAGAGCCGGGTTGATTTGTGTATATATAGGTTGGATTCACTTGGGATCTGCAACTTGTGTGTCGGATCGACACTATTTTTCATATCCTTATGGGTTGCATCAGCCACGCTGCACTTGAAAGGGCGACGCAGCCTGGGAACATCATCAGTTTTTCCACCGGAATGGCGTACCGCCTTATGAAAGCTGCAGGCGGAACAGGGTGGGGTTCGCCTCGCAAAAACAAAGCATCGCCTGTTTTTTGTTCCATCCCGCCAACTCTAGTGGTACCTGATATCGGCCTCAGAAACATTTCCGTTTATTAGTACAAAACGAAAAATATGTAGGTTATTGTCACACTCGCCCACTCGTTGAACACAAAGCATTGGTCTGGCTGGTGTGGGAGACCACACCTTAAGGCTTGAATGCCGCTGGCAGAATTTGTTTAGTCTATTAATTCGCTCTATCGATCGGCTGTCTCGTCATTCATGGCTTCGTCGGCCCGGCAGGGGCTGGTGCCGGCGCACTGTCTGCCAGTGAGACTGGAACGTCTATCGAGCGACGTGTCAGATCATATTCTCACTGCCTCGGCTTGCTTTGCATTCAGGAATCACTTTTCTGGTCTACTTCTTCTGTGGTGTCTGACACAAGTTGGCTGGCTCATGAAGATGAATCAGTTGGCGGTACTCTACAGAATGTTTAGCCGTCACTGCGGATGCTTCATTTGGTTGATCGCACTTTGACCGAAGCTCAGTGAACTTGTGGTCAGGCTTCAGCAATAGCTTCTTTACAGCTCCGGAAGATTTTTAAAGGAAACTAGGAGGTGATGCAACTGGGTCTCCAGCTGATCTCCGAAAATGTACTTCGCAGCCTCATTTCCTAGAGTTAGGATGAATTCAGCGAACTTGATGCTGAGACCACGAACCATAGAATGAAACCTGGCGCATTCGGTTGACTGCAAATTAACTGGAACCAAGTGGCCTAGCAGCACAGCGTTCAACATTTCAAACAGAACACGACAGAGGCTCTCGCACAAGCGACTTTCTTCATCAACGAGTGCAGTGACCAGCCGCCAGCGGTCAGGAAGAAAGAAGTCCAGTTATCCTACTTCATATCCATGCTCACAATGCACCACAACTCGAACCATCCACTCCAGTTCTCAGTCTTAGAAGCAACAAAACGCAGGTTCACCTTTTCGACACTAAGCAGCTCGGCGTAGCGGAGCTAACAGCAGTATTTTCAATACCCGTGCTGACAGAAAGTATCGAAATAGCTCTTACCCGGAAATACGCAAACGAGGGTGGCAAGACGGCGAAGACAGAGGAATAAAACGCCCACGGTACTGCGGAACAGATTTGTGTAACAGTGCCAAATCAAGTAAAATATTTGGTAGGATAGAAACCAACTAACCACAGGGAGCCTTTGCTGTATCTGTCCTCGATGATCCCGAATGGCTGGGGCTGATCATCCTGCATAGCTACAAGGCTATACATGGTCGCACCGTGAGTGATAGAAACACTGAACTAAACTCAGGAAGAATAGCCTGAGAACAAAGGTAAGGGATCAGTTTTCTAATGACCAGGTTTACAAATTTATGAAGAACTTCTACGAATGATCTTTGAAGAGATCTCGATACTTGCATCCGTCACAGACAGGAGAGTTTTTGAGGCCTTGTTTTGGGAGACGGCCCAATTCTGTCTATTTTTAACCCTTCCTTTCATTGAGCGACTAATCGGGCGTAGTTGGGTATTTTCGGCCTCAAAATATTGTTTATCTAGAATACAACACAGGAAGAATTGACTCCGAACTCCATGACCCACCGTTCCCAGAATAGCTCAAGAAGACGCCGTTCATCGAAATAACAAAAGAGATCAACTGAGCTCACTAGGGCAAAAGATTGACGCTCTGGAGGACTGCTTGTAAATGGCTGTTTCCAAATGGAAAGAAGCTTAGCCAAAAAGCGGATCGCGAAGCAAAACCAAATTGTTCGGAATAGTCTACTGTAATGGATTGGCAAAGTATAAACGTACAAAATGTTTACAAACTTCAATTATGCGCCCAAAAAGATTGCCCAATGTGGATGGAAGATGAACGGCGTTCAATGCCAGTAGCGATCGTCAGGAAAATATTTCGAGTGTAAGGCTGAAGTGGTCACGCCCAAGACAATTTAAAAGCCGACGACTACGGCAGCGACGGCGGTTGGGCATGGACAGGAAAAAAGGGCTGCCAGATGTGCTGGATGCAGCGCTCTTGCTCTTGGGTTGCACGTACACGATCCGCAAAGGCAAAGAAAGAAAGAAAACCCGATCAGCCGTAGCCCAGTAAATGTACAAGTAGGCACCGAGACTTACATCAATAAGAAGAGAGGTGGCGGCCCATGCCCAAGCGTCACACGAGGTCAGGTGAAACTGAGCCAGGATTAAGGAATGTGTACGATATAAGCAGTCGCGTTCAAAATGTGCCGAGCAAAGCTTGCCTTTCAAAGGGTGACGTTCGGCGGCGAATTCAACCTATTGGAGAATGGGCACATGTGGGAAACATTCCGCAGGGACTTTCTACTTGTGGGTGACACTGCGTGGTGCACTGCTGCCTGGTCTTCAAAATGAAACGAACATACCCTATCTCGTCCACTGACAGAGAATTGGAACCTGACCGGGATTATTAGCAGATAACCACGAACACAAGGTACAGAGAAGCATGAAATCGGTGTCCTTGGTCAGTGGATCTGCGCTGAATAGTTTTTTGCTCCAATATCGGATACATCGACCCAGTGACTTGTGTGGCGTGAAAAGCTGGTGTAGCTGTAGCAGCAACCAACCAGTTTGAGTTGATGGTGCTGCCAACGCGCCCATGAGTGTGCGCGCCTGACTGCCGGTTCCGTCCGCTTTATTGCAGAATTTTTATCTGCTCCTGTGAGCAAACATTCCGAACAACTCTTGAACGCCTAACTATTAATGTCTGTTATTTCATTCTGACCGATTATTACATCAGGTTCAGCCTAATAAAGAATATGATTCCCATACGGGCTCCGGTTTTAGTGTACATCTGACGTAAAGATAGTGAAGGATCAAGAAGCCCTGACAATCAGTCTCACAAAGTTCCTCTCGGTGTCTGGAAAAATTCACATATTCATCTCAGGCAAACATAATAGGTACTGTTACTGATCTTTGATATCTTCACATGGAGATTTGTTCAAAAGCGGCACGGATTCATTCGTGGCTGATAGGCGCGCTTTGTGACTTCGGCAGACCAGTGCCGGTATCCCGGATTGTTCCTACCCCTCACGTGTTTTTCGAAATTACGCCCCCGCCTCAGTGAAGAGCTGTTTTTGAGAAAGGATAAATTGATCTACTAACTTCAAATTGATGTCTGGTCTTTCAAATTTTGTGTTGCGCATTGTGCGTGTAAAATCGTCATTTAGTTTGGAGTATTGCGTCCAAAAAATTGATACCTCTGTTGAGTTCCATGCAACGACGAAGTTTACGTTGCACAAGTATTAGGTTAAAAATGTGAGCGTGGAATGCATGTTTAATTAACAATATTGGTTGTAGATTTGTGTCCACGAAGTTGTAGGCTGGGTATAGCATGCTGTAAGGTTATTTAGACCTTACTTCGCGGTTTCCTTAGTAAACGCGTGCTTCGGTCCTTTGTACTGCGTGGACCACCTGCACGTTACTCTAATGTGCGGCACTGCACAAATATGTTAACCAGAACAGTATTCTCCACGACCCGTGAGAACGAGAAGGCGATTGGGAGAGATAGTGGTTAGCGTGTATTTGGGAGCGTGCGTGAGAGCGTGCGCAAGAGCAACGGTCAAATGGCCACCGCGCTTGGCAGTCAGCGTTCAGTTAAACAATAAACGTGGTAAAAGTATGAACGAAGATGGCAACCGCTACAATGCTTGAGAGGTATTCCTTTAAGCTGCAGTTTCGATATGCATTCATATTGATAAACTTAACATTTAGTTTCCGTCGGACCTTTTATAAAAGGTTGATATATCTGCCAATGATAGTTTTGCTCACACAAATTTGTAGACACAGCATGGTTGTGTAATGCGTACAATGACTGTTGTTATTACTGCGTCTTAACGAACGGACTTAGAATAGCCTGTTGGTGGAATCGAAAGCTTTTTCCTTTCCACTGTGGGCACAACCAAAGTTTGTTGAAAGTCCATTAATTTTCATCTTAGTACGTTAATCTGCGACGGAGGCGGTATGCATTTTTGTGAGCACTAATGATGTTATTGAAACGCGTAATGAAAATGAAGCATATGAAGTACGAAGAAATATTCATGTAACAGTATTGTAGTCAAGGCCTAGGGAAGCCGCCATATGTGCTTTTCATGATGATGTTGAATGTAACGTGCGTGCAACGTAGAAAGCATACCAATTACCGTGAAAATAATATAGGATTAGACCAACTAACGGACCGCAGAATGAATGGAAGATGTGTGTGTGTAAGTGCAGGTACATTTGTACAAGTGTACAACCACTGTATTATGTATGTGCATATAACCGTCTGTAACATACGTCAGCGTTGATGACGCTAGTATAATCTTTTTTCAATAGGAGGTTCACTCCCAATACCGTCCCAGTTCTGTTTGCTGAGGCTTAACTGCCAAACTTACATGGAATGCTGTTGCAAGCCGAGGGTTTATCGTGCTTTATCTGTAAATGGACTTTTGTAGTTAAATGAGCAACCGTAATGATATGCGCAACTGACGGACTAATGCAGTTCAGGTATATATATATATATATATATATATATATATATATATATATATATATATATATATATATATACCGACACATTTATACGTTTGCGTGTGCCTTGTTTATGAATAGACATCTGTAGTTAGGTGTGATACCGGAATGATATGCACAACTCACGCGTAGGTCCGCGGCAAATCTCCGTCAGGAGATCATAAAACTGGTGTTCACTGCCACTCATAGGTATCCACGGGTGGGTTGCCTAAAGGTGATGTGCATATATATATATATATATATATATATATATATATATATATATGGACTTCCATTGCTCACGTAAAAGCCACGGATTCCGAAATGATGACACAAGGCTGCACAACTATAAACACATATTTACATACGCATATGTACCGGTCCCATGTATATTCCTTTGTTCTGTTTCTATGGTCTTGCGCTCACATCAGTCCCTGAAATGCTTGCTAATATTTCGAACGTAATCTTGACCGCTCCATCGGATGCTGCGAGTTCCCCATTCTCACTTATTTCGCATGTGAGCTAACTGATGTAACTGCATGCCGTAGGTGACGAAGACGACTAACTTGATCCGCAGTTAGGCAACTCTAGCACCTCCCACACACCGGTAACTGTACCCGTGGAGCATTGATGTCCACACACTTAGGCCCCGTTTTCTAGCTGACAGAACATCCTACAGCCAATTCTACCGAATAGGTGGTACAATCACTAAGGATACATGGCAGTCCTTGGTACGACGAACCCAATGGCCCCTAATTCGCCACTGGTGCACTCCACTACCCGTTATGGAAGAAAACGTCATTCCGACTACGTCCATCAACCGTCACACAACCACGCCTCGTTGTTGCGCACGAGAAAGAAGACTCACATACCAGCTTTTCTAGCAAAGGATAACGAAAGCACTCAAAGGAAGGCAACTTGTGAGTGGGAAAATGTTTCACCTCGCTACTGTTTGCGGCCTATGAAGCCAAGTCGTACGCGTGAAGCGACCGGCTACTCCCGTCCCACCAATGAACAAGAAAAAACACTTGAGAATTCGAGATTTATTTGTACGACCCCGTACGGCTGACAGGATGAGGGGGACAGAGCTAGCTATTTCCTGGAGCCCTATGGACGAGACTTAGCGAACCTCTGGACTCGCAAAATGTTCAATTATTTTAGTGTCAGTGGAGATCCGTCACGCAGTAGACGGACATTGATTTAAGGGAGCGTCGTGAGTTGAGCCAAAATCCAGCCGGATAACTCCGGTTGGAAATGGTTTCTGATAGTCACCCTTAGGTGATCTAAGAAGCATTGGGTCGTAAGCGACCGCAATGGGATTTCTCACGAGTAAAGATGTGGGGTGTCCTCTCCCCGTGCTCTATAACTAAATACCTAACAGAGGGACAGGGAAGTGCCAAAACTGAGTTCAAAGTTAACACACCTTTGAGCAATGCGCAGCCAAATTCAAAACGGATTCCGAAATCAAAAGGCGATTATCCGTGATATTCTACAATACTAGATTACTGAATGAACAATGGCACCAAAAAGATACAAACCTCAATAATGAGATCAAAAGGACTCAACAGACGAGAAACCGAATCGTGGTGTGCGAGCAAGGAGCAGGTGCGTCACGCAGGTCCAGAACAAGGATTTCGTATTCTGCGGCTTGTAGCTCATCGGGACTTATCGGGCCGACCAGTATTCGGCCTGAACGGCGTAGCCCTTTCATGACTAGTGAATTTCTCTTGAACCTGGCTAACCAGATTAACGCACGAAGTGCCCTCATCCAGGAAGAAAACCTGACCAACAGCGATAGAATGGATGTCGTTTTAACGACGTTGGCCGCTATCACTACGACTCTGATTTCCAGTTCTACTTCCGCAGGGTGTTTTAATTCGTACACGGGCCAGTCCTGTTTAGGCACTTGCAGGAACTTTGGCCCTCTCGTCCACGTGTCTAGTTGCCTGAAGTTGGTCACAACTCGGGAGCACAGATCGACTGGATTATTGCCAGACCTGACATGCTTCCACCTGTTCATGGCTGATTCATCGTGGATAATCGTGAGTCGGTTCGCAACGAAAGTACTAAACCGACTCCGGACGTTGGTAATGTAGTAAAGTACTATCGTTGAGTCCGTCCAGAAGCTCACCGACCAAATGTAGAGATCGAAACATCTCTTCACCGCTTGTACAGCTCTGACTGCTAACACGGCTGCGCTGAGTTCAAGGCGTGGGATCGAGACCGACTTCAGTGGAGCAACGCGGGCTTTAGGAAACAGTAACCCCGTAGTATGTTGTCCATCTCCTGTGCACCATCGTCCGTACACCACGACTACATAGCCGACTTCGGATGCATCGGAAAAGGCATGTAGTTCTCCAGTCCGCATTGTATGGCCAGGAGTCAAACATCGTGGAATCCTTATGTCCCCTAATTTCTTCAAGGTGTTCAAAAATTCTTCCCGGTCCAACCGGTCCTCTCGGTCCAGTGACTGGTTCCAATCAACTTTCTTACGGCACAGCCGCTGCAGCAAGATCTTTCCGGGTAGCAGCCAGGGAGAGACGAAACCGAGTGGGTCGAACAGACTGGGGGCGGCGGATAGTGTGCCTCGACGGGTTACAGACAACTCGGGAACGTTTAGCTCGAAAACAAAGCAGCCCGTTGCCGCGGTCCATTGTATTCCTAAATTGCTTTCCGTAGAGAGTGGAGAGCCATCCAAATCTCTAACGTTTTCGGCCTCGAGCACTTCTAGAGCGTTTGATATCCATTTTGTTAGATGGAGGCCGCCCCCTTCTAGCAATCCTGTCAGGCCTCTGAACTGCGCTAGAGCCGATTCTATATCATCGAATGGCCCAAAGTAGTCGTCGACGTAGAAATTTGTGCTGACGCTCTCTACTACGGACCGATGGACGAGACCTCCATGTTTGTTCGCAGATCCCCGAAGGGCGTAGTTCGCACAGAACGGAGAGGATATGGCTCCGAAGGGGCGGACGGTCATTCTATAATTTACCACTGCTTTGTCCCGGCCGTTCCCTTCCCACGAAAGGAACCGCAACGCATCTCTTTCTCCTACTGGCATTTTCACCTGATGAAACATTTCCCTAATGTCGGCGGACAAGGCCACTGTACCCACTCTGAAACTGCACAAAACTTCGATTAGTGGTGTGGTTCAGTCAGGTCCTTGTAGTAGGCGATCGTTTAACGACTTGTCCTGGAACTTGGTTGCACTTTCGAAAACCACCCTCAGGTGTTCGGGTTTCTTGGGGTTGATAACAGGATGGTGAGGTAGATACCAGATACCCTTTCGGCCGTCGGTGTTTGCAGGCACCTTTTCAACTCAGCCGAGAGCTCCGTTTCGCCTCATTAAATCTGTGTATCGTTCCCGCAGATCCTGGTCTCGAATGAAGCTTTCTTTCAGCCGCAGAAGACGATGGACAGCATAGTTTTGTTTATCAGTCCACGGGTCAGCAGATGTGCGCCATGGGAAGGGAACCTCTAACTGTGTTTTAAGGCTGCTAGTGCCTTGCCGCACCGTTTGTAAAGAGAAGTGATGCTCTTGATGCAACGACGGTTTTTCGCCTCCGATATCATGAAGCTCCTTCACATACAGCCGCCGCTGGTGATATTCTATGCGGTCCGTTTTGGCGGATAAATAATTCACGGAAACGTGTATCTCTACTGGACCGCATAAAATCCATCCCAGAGCCGTTCGTACGGCATAAGATGCCTGGCGGTCACCCACCCTCTGATCAAATACCCAATGTGCCTCCACCCCGTCGCAGCCGATGGGGCGATCCACTTTGTCGTCTTCGCAGTCTACAACGGTTATGTCCTGCAGGTGGGGCCACCTAGTCAAAACTGCGCCCACCGACCTTGGTGCTCGCATGGGGATATCGGCTAACGTGAATGCCTCTAATGGCTCGATTTTCTCGTTAGTGTCTAAAGAGATGAGTTGCAGCCTCAACCTGCCGGCAGTCATTACTTGAGCTCCGCCCACTGTGCTCACTGCTAACGACGTCACACCTTCAGCAAGCCCGTGTAGGTCGGCAAACCGCTCTTTTACCGGGGTAGTGTCGGATCCACTGTCGACGAAATCCAACGCTTTGACCTTCCTCGTTGTGGTAATCACCCCTGTGGCAGCTACTCCTAAACGCACTGGTTTACTGGTAGACCGCGACGTTGAACAAGTCGCACTGGGCTTGGCGCTCGCCTCGGGTATAGTTTCTCCCGCCTGGTGTACCAATAGATGGTGTCTGCCCGCGCAACCGTCGTGACCACATCTGCTCCCTGTTCTACAAGCTGCCGCCCGATGCGTGGTGTTGTGGCATATAAAACACGCTGCTGTCATCCTCGCCATTCTCCAACGTTTGCCTATCGTGGTGTTGCCGAACTTGAGGCATTCTGGTAGGCCATGGCTAGCCTCACAGGACCTGCAACTTGGTTGCGCCGTGGCATCGAGTGAAATGGCGTGTGCATTGGTCCAAGGTTGATATTTTGGCTGTTCCTGAGCAGTGGGTTGAACCTGGCTAGTGCTGGGCTTGGTTGCTCGGTTGTTGTCCCGAGTAAGTCGGCCAAATCTGCTGTCGGCTATCTTGGTTTGCCTGTCCAAAAGTTCGGTCGGGTCTTAGGAGTTAGCCTCACGGTGGCTTCGGCTCATCGATTCCGCTTCTTCCGCCCACCGACCCTGTAGTTCGGGATAGAGGTGACGGACTACGCCTTCCAAAGTGTGCATTGCGTTTAGGTCAGCCCTGTAACCTAAACGGTCGAGGGCCATTGAGCAGTTCTGTATCTTGACCACCAGGTCGGCCATTGTGTAGAATTCGCCCTTGGTTCTCTTTGCCTCTACCACCAAGCCCTTTATTAGGTTACGGGCTACTTTGAACGATTGGCTAAACAAGTCCCTTAGAATCTTCCTTGCTCTTGTGTAGCCTTGTTCCGGGTCGAGCACGTTAGACCCGTCGATAGCTTCTCTTGCTCGGCCTCAGCAGTAGTGGGTGATTTAGAGAAGCCTTTGCCCGGGGTTGGTTACCTTATTTTCGACGAACATTTCAAACTGCTTGACGAACTTGCGGTAGTGTTCAGATCGCCCGTAGAAAACCGCTAGTTCCATTTTTGGAAAATCGATCGATGGTGTTTTATAGTCGGAGACCGGCGTGGAGTTTCCTATTTTATTGTACCCTGATCTATCAAAAGGGTCGTGGTCGTTTTTAATGCTCACGCTCTTTCTGTCTACACTTCCGTTCTGCTTCCTGGGCCTGTTATTTAGCCGATAACAACTGCTGTTCTAAGTCTAATATCCTCAGCCTAAATAGATCGACATCCATAAAAACCATATTGCCCTCAGTAACACATGAACTAGCACTGACAGGACTAAGCGATCTAACATTAACAAAGGAATCAAAGGTACCCAAAACCTCCCCAGATTCCAATGTCTTCGATCCTTTCCTTGGCATTTTGCGTGTTTTTCTCGCTCCAAGTTGATCGGTTGAGTATGGTAACCCACGTTTGAGCAATGCGTAGAATATCACGGATAATCGCCTTTTGATTTCGGGATCCGTCTTGAATTTGGCTACGCACTGCTCGAACTAGTGCTAAACAAGGCACGTAAAAAGGTGGGAAAATGTCCACGAAAGCTCAAAGACATCCACCAAATGCGACGGCACGATCCAGAAACATCAATCAATGGAGCCTGTAAGAAATGGGAAACAGGGCATTCATCAATCACGGGGAAAGTACAAAACAAATAGGCAAAAGGAAAAAGTTGACGGAAAAATCTGCGGAAACGTACCGATCATCGGGCCAGGCAATGCACGCATACGTAGTTCGCCTAGGTGCGGTATCCTGCACATTGGACATGAGCCCACCACGGACAGAAAGCACGTTGTGCCCAAAGGACACCTTTGTCGGGGTCAACGGTGGGCTCCAGCTGCTTGCAAAGACTGCAGACATCCTTGGCGATCGGTGAAGCCTTTACATCTAAACGCCGTCGTTTCACATCCGTCCTAAAAAGCGTCTGTGCTGCAGTACGCAGCCGACGGAACTTCAGATTACGCAGCGGATTACCTGTGACTACCAGGTCATCATCAGCTGTATTCCTTACACCTAATGCACACTTCCCCCTTGAATGGGGTTATTACCATTGGTTGATGGAATATGCGAAAGAAAAGCCCTGCCGGAGGTACGTACACGTGTGCCAGTGTCATCCGTTTCTCATGTGGTGATCTATCATCATGCTAACACCGGCTGTCGGATGTAGACCAACGACGCAAGTATATCGCATAATCTGGTTTAAGGCATACTTAAAATTATCCTCCTCCAAGCTGCTAACCGTTAACACGAATTTCTTCGCTGCATCCTCATATAGAGCTATCTCAGCACTTCTATCAAGCCTTTCCATGACTGACGTTCGCACTGCATTACTGTTTCCGGAACTGAAACCGGTCGGACGGAGGGGTACAGGCTCCATTTTGCTAGAACAACATTTTCCAATGAAAATAACTATCCTAGCTACCGTTAGAAAATGGATGCAGGGAGGACCCAACCGGTGACTGAATGAACAGTGGCATTGTGGACTGCCTAACCCAGAGGACACCCGATGCTTCAGTCACCTAGAGTCGCCAACCAAGTATGCACCCATCCTCAGGGTGATAGTTGTCGAATTATTACAACGAACGCATACCAGAAATGATTTACGAGCGTGAGCAATAATTCGACACAACAGCGGTTGCATCCAATGATTGCTTATAGAAGACGTTTGAGAGCGGCTGGTGAACTTGTCTCTTATTGGGTCTAGCAGCGGAATACCAACGATATCCCCTCTGTCGGACGAATAGAGAAGACGCAAGTCGGATTACAGATGCAAGGTGTATTCCGTATATCGTGACACCGAAGCAGTACCGATACGAGAGATACACCGAACGGAAAACGAAAGGAAACGCAACGGCTGTGCAGAAAGTGAACCGCGAGCGTGTACAATCGGCGACCGACCGAAAGTGAAAGTGATTCAGAACGAGGTCGACGGAAGCCTCGGAAAAGTCAGTCCAGTAAAACGTACGCAACCGGAGAACACCATGAGGTCGATGTCAAACGTCAGAAAAGATTGTAGAGAAAATAGATCCAAAATAGCGTCCAGAAAACAATCATTTTCTTAAAACGACCGAGGTCACTACAGCAGCCCCCCGCTAGAAAGCACGGAAAGCTTCCGAAAAATGTTAAGAAAGAGAAGGCATACAAACGGTATTCGTGCGCGTGAATGCGTGCAAAATACATGAATGTAGCTGTGCTGTAGCATGCCGACGGGCAAAATCCGTGGTATGCAGGAACTGTAGGATGATGGTCGAGCGTAAACCAGATTCGTTGCCAATGACATCGGTTGCCTGAATCGTCATCCAGGTGTGCCACACCAATAACGTCCAGCATCGGGTAGCCGTTAACTAATATGATATCCCGAAGCCAAATAGGTAAGTTCGTCAATGACAAGGAACGAGAGCGACACGGCCAATCCAGAATGCAAACGTTGGTGCCAAAATGCTCCAGATTTAGTGGGACCAGCGAAGCGTACCATATGGCGAGGTTCCATGAAACGAAAAGAAACGAAAAACTGGTGTAGGAACCGCAATGGACTTGACTAGAATAGAGTGATAACCAATGAGGTATGGTAAATCGGTTCGAAACGATAAACACGAAAGTTACTGCTGCGAAGTGCAAAGGTTAAGATCGTGTTTGACCTAGTCGCGAAAACGTGCTGGGCAGACAATCTTACGACCGGAACGTGAGACGGGAGCCTCATTCACGGACGCGTTCGTAGGGGTGCTCCGCTGACTTGAACGTGAGATGGTATTCTCATTCGAGGACATAGCAGGGCCAACGGACAGCTGACTTGAACTTGAGAAATATAGTCTAAATGTCTGACTTCTCGTGGAGATTACCGGTCAGACTTAGTATGCAATGCATACATCAAAGGCTTATGGTTGGTATAGTGGATGAAATATCGACCCTAGACTGCGTGGCGGAAGTGCTTAACGGCATTATATGCAGCCAGCAGTTCGCGACCAAAAGCACTATATTTGGTTTCCGTGGGATTGAGGCGTCGAGAGAAAAACGCCCACAAACAGACTGTTGCAGGACCGCTCCGATGGCAAAGTTGGATGCATCCACCGCTATGCTTAGCGTGGCGGACGGAACTGGGTGCATTAGTAGCGTGGTCTGAGATAATGTCGCTTTAACCTCCGAGAAAGCTGCTCGTGCGGCATCCGCAAGCGACAACTTACGTGGATTGCCACGAAGTAGGTCAGTTGACGGAAGCAAACGTTCAGCAGCATGGGGTATGAAACGACGATAAAAGTTAACTAACCCCCAGAAATGCCTTGAGCTCCTTGATTGAAGACGGTACGGCGTAATCTAGAATAGCGCGTATTTTATCCTCGCTAGGCTCAATACCCTCTCGAGTGATCTTGTGGCCCAGGAACACAGGTTCCGGTTTGCCAAGTTTACCTTTATCAGGATTGACTACTATTCGATGTTCGGACAAACGTTGAAGTAGTAGCGTCAAATGTTGAAAATGTTCAACTACGCTCGACGATGCGATTAGCAAATCATCGATATAGACGTGAACAAATTCCAAGTCTCGTGTAATGCTATCGGTAAACCTCTGGAATGTCTGAGTAGCATTTCGCAAACCAAAAGGCATACGTAGGAACTCGAACAAACCAAAATGAGTCATGACAGCGGTTTTCTCGACATCTTCAGCGGCGACTGGAACCTGGTGATAGGCTCGCACCAAATCGATCTTAGAAAATGCAGTCGTGCCGTGAAGTGATGCCGTGATGTCGAGTATGTGTGGTATCGGATAACTATCGTGACGGGTAACCGAATTTAGTGCGCGATAGTCGCCACATGGTCACCAGCTAATGCCATCTTTCTTAAGAACCATGTGTAGAGGTGGGGCCCATAGACTGTGAGAAGGACGAACAATACCTTTAGAAAGTAAAGTGTCGAACTCACGTTTCGCGAAAGCCAATTTGTCCGGTGCCAGTCGGCGAGGTAGTGCAGTGACTGATGGTCCGTTAGTGACAATGTGGTGTGCCACACGATCGGTCACTGCCTCTATCTCTTCAAATGGTTTAGTCAATATGGGGAATTTAATAAATAAAGACTGAAAATTGTGCGGAATGTTAGAAAACAATCCTGTGACTAGGTGTGCATTTGTTTGAGCTGCGAGAACCGGGATTAAAAGCAACCGCAGACAAAATAAGATCTGTGCCGAGCTGCATCTCATCCTCTGACATGGTTACGTTGCGATAATATATCGTAAAGAAAGTATCGTGCGAAAAAGGAGGACTTGAATCAGCGAAAAATTACAGACTCACCGGGAGGGCGGATAATCCAGGGAGGTTCTGGAGGTTCGGGCGCACCAATATAGAAGACGTTCGAGAGCGGCTGGTGAACATGTCTCTTATTGGGTCTAGCAGCGGAATACCAACGATATCCCCTCTGTCGGACAAATAGAGAAGACGCAAGTCAGTTTACAGATGCAAGGTGTATTCCGTATATCGTGACACCGAAGCAGTACCGATACGAGAGATACACCGAACGGAAAACGAAAGGAAACGCAACGGCTGTGCAGAAAGTGAACCGCGAGCGTGTACAATCGGCGACCGACCGAAAGTGAAAGTGATTCAGAACGAGGTCGACGGAAGCCTCGGAAAAGTCAGTCCAGTAAAACGTACGCAACCGGAGAACACCATGAGGTCGATGTCAAACGTCAGAAAAGATTGTAGAGAAAATAGATCCAAAATAGCGTCCAGAAAACAATCATTTTCTTAAAACGATCAATGTCCATACATGCTTCTCGCTGCCGTGTATGGCGCCATCTGTTCACCAGCTAATCTTTGCCGCCTACTGAACAGTGGACTTGCAACGCGTTGAACGATATTCCTGAACAGGCCGTACAAGAATGAACGACGGCATAGGCCATCCTTTAAGTGCCTGTTCTCCATTTCTGCTCTGTTCACGATGTAATCGCCATACAGCAGGTAGTGCCGCATGTAGCACGCGGCCCAGTTGCTTCTATATGGCGTCCAAGAAAGTCGAAGGTTAAGCGCGGCTTCCGCAGACCTCGCTCCGATGGCACATATAAATCTATTGAAATTCCTTACACTGGCCGTGAAAACCTTATTATGCATACATTGAAAAATCCTGCGTTTATCGGCAGTGGACCTTCCCAACAACTGTCAACAACGCTGCTGCATACCCTTTAAAACATGAAACCGACAGAACACTACCTGTGACTCCGTGTACACACCCTTGAAGGCGTTATACTGGGGAATGCTGCCGTCTACAACTACCGTCTTACACCCCCTTGACTGCGGTATTGCCTCAGCCAAATACTCTATATCCGTGCGATAGCTAATACTGCACTCATTAGGAGGCAGTGCGTAGAGTATACTGTGTCCAAGCCCGGTCTCATCGACCACGATCAAGTGCCACAAAGAGTATCCACCGTAGTTCAGTTGGTGGGTCGCACCCGCAAGCATCAAGTCACAAAACCGATCCGTCAGCACTGTTACGGTTTTCGGAACAAATAAAACGAATCTTATTTCATTATCTTCGTACAAGGTCTGTGACCAACCAAGCTGTAACAGCCGGTCGTGGAAAATCTCCCTTTTTCCCTCGCGATTCAGTGTTTCTCCCAACATCACTCATTTCCATACACTATTGACTTGTCTTTACGAACTGGTTGTTTTTCTGGACCAATTGTTGTTTGTTCGCGCCCAGAGCACTACTTTGGCACATCCTTGTTCAGGACCTGCGTGACGCACGTGCTGTCTGCTCACACGCTGCTATTCGGTTTCTCGTTGTTGAGTCCTTGTGATCGTATTATTGAGGTTTGTATATTATTTATGTCATTGTTTATTGTAATAATCTAGTATCGTAGAATATCACGGATAATCGTCTTTTGATTTCGGGATCCGTTGCGAATTTGGCTACGCATTGCTCAAACGTTCGTTACAATACTCAATAGATCAATTTGGAACGAGGAAAAACACGCAAAATGCCAAGAAAAGGATCAAAAGCAGTCGAATCCGGACAGGAAATAATACGGCAAGTCTCTGGGGAGGTTTTGGGTACATATGATTCTTTAGTTAATGCTAAATCGCCTAGTCCTGTCAGTGCTAGTTCATGTGTTATTGAGAACAATATTGATCGTAATGATGTCGATTTATATAAGCTGAGAATACTAGAACTAGAGCAACAGTTACTTTCGGCTAGACTACAGGCGCATGAAGCAGAGAAGTGTACACAGAAACAGCGAGAGCATGAGACCAGCGGCTTTGACACTTGCGATAGATTAGGGTGCAATAAGGTAGGGAACCCCACGCCGGTCGCCGACTACAAACCACCATCGATCGATCTGCCTAGAGTGGAGTTAACGGTTTTCGACGGGTGAGCTGAGCAATACTGCAAGTTTGTCAAGCAGTTCGAGACGTTCGTTGAAAATAAGGTAAACGACCCTGGGCAAAGGCTTCTTTACCTTACTCACTACTGCCGAGGCCGAGCAAGAGAAGCTATTGACGGGTGCACCATGCTCAACCCAGAACAAGGCTACACAAGGGCAAGGAAGATTCTAAGGGACTTGTTTGGCCAACCTTTCAAAGTAGCCCGTAACCTAATAGAGGGCGTGATGGCAGAGGCAAAGAGAACCAAGGGCGACGTCTACACCATGGCCGACCTGGTGATTAAGATGCAGAACTGCTCAATAGCCCTCGACCATTTAGGTTACAGGGCCGACCTAGACGCCATGCACACTTTGGAAGGCATAGTCCGTCACCTCTCTCCCGAACTACAGGGTCGGTGGGCGGAAGAAGCAGAACGGATCAGCCGAAGCGACAGAGAAGCCAACTTCGAAGACCTGACCGAATACTTGGACAGGCAAACGAAGATAGCTGACAGCAGATTCGGCCGACTCATCCGGGACAGCAACCGAGCAAACAAGCCCAGTACTAGCCAAATCCAAACCCCTGTACGGGGACATCCAAAGTACCAGCCTTGGACCAATACACACGTCATTTCACGAGATGCTACGGCGAAACCAAATTGCAGATCCTGTGGTACTAGCCATGGCCTACCAGAATGCCCCAAGTTCGGCAACGCCACAATAGACGAACGGTGGGGAATGGCGAGGATGGCAGGAGCATGTTTTATCTGTCTCAACACCACGCACCGGGCAGCCGCCTGTAGAGCAAGGAACCGATGTGGTTACGAGGGCTGCACGGGCAGACACCATCGGCTGCTGCATCAGGCGAGAGTAACCATATCCGAGGCGAGTGCCAAGCCCAGCGTGATTTGTTCAACTTCGCAATCTGCCAGTAAATCGGTACGTTTAGGCGTAGTGGCCGTGGGAGTAGTGACTCCGACTGGGTTAGTCAAGGCGTTGGCTTTCGTTGATAGTGGATCCGACACCACTTTAGTGAAAGAGCGGTTTGCCGACAAACACCAACTGGCTAAAGGTGCGACGTCGTTAGCAGTGAGCACGGTGGGCGGAACACAGGTAATGACTGCCGGTAGATTAAGGCTGCAACTCATCTCTCTAGACACTAGCGAGGAAATTGAACCAACGGAGGCATTCACGTTAGCGGATCTCCCCATGCGAGCACCAAGGTCGGTGAACGCAATCTTGACTCGGTGGCCCCACCTGCAGGATGTAACCGTTGTAGACTGGGAAGATGATGAAGTGGATCTCCTCATCGGCTGCGACGTGCCAGAGGCGCATTGGGTGCTTGACCAGAGAGTGGGCGACCGCCAGGCACCTTGTGCCGTACGCACGGCCCTGGAATGGATGTTATACGGTCCAGTAGGGGTACGCGGTTCCGTGAATTACTTATCCGCCGAAACGGACCGCATAGAGTATCATCTGCAACGGCTGTATGAAAAGGAGTTTCATGACATTGGAGACGAAAGACCGACGTTGTCTCAAGAGGATCACTTCGCTCTACAAACGGTGCGGCAAGGCACTAGAAGCCTCAAAAAACAGTTCGAGGTTCCCCTCCCATGGCGCACACTGGACGACCCGTGGACTGACACTAGAAATTATGTTCTCCGACGATTACTACGACTAAAAGAACGCTTCATTCGAGACCAGAATCTGTGGGAACGATACGCGGATTTGATGAAGCGGAACGAGACCCTCGGTTACGTTGAAAGGGTGCCTGTTAACACCGACAGCAAAAGGGGCATCTGGTATCTGCCTCACCATCCGGTTATCAACCCCAAGAAACCCAATAAACTGCGAGTGGTTTTTGACTGTGCGGCCAAGTTCCAGGGCAAGTCGTTAAACGATCGCCTACTACAGGGGCCTGACTGGACCACTCCACTTATCGATGCTTTGTGCCGTTTCAGAGTGGGTAAAGTGGCTTTGTCTGCTGACATTAGGGAAATGTTCCATCAGGTGAAGATTCCGGTAGGAGAACGAGATGCTTTGCGTTTCCTGTGGTGGGAAGGGAGCGACCGGGACAACGCAGTGGTGAATTATAGGATGACCGTCCACCCCTTCGGAGTCATGTCGTCACCATTTTGTGCAAACTACGCCTTCCGAGAATCAGCGAGCAAACATGGCGATCTAGTACATCGGACGGTGGTAGAAAGCGTCAGCAGGAACTTCTACGTCGACGACTACCTTGGGTCATTTGATGATGTGGAATCAGCTCTAGAGCAGTTCAGGGGTCTGACGAGATTGCTGGAAGAGGGCGGCTTCCATCTAACTAAATGGATGTCGAACGCTTCAGAAGTGCTGAAGGTCATCCCGTATCACGAAAAGGCCGAAAGGGTAAGAGATTTGGACGGCTCTCCACTTCCTATCGAGCGCACCTTAGGGATACAATGGGACGCGGAAACGGACGATTTTGTTTTCGAACTGAACGTTCCCGAGCTGCCAATAGCCCGTCGTGGCATACTATCTGCCGTCTCAAGTTTGTTCGACCCACTCGGTTTCGTCTCACCATGGCTGCTACCCGGAAAGATCTTGCTGCAGCGGCTGTGCCGTAAGAAAGTTGATTGGGACCAGTCACTGGACCGAGGGGACCCGCTGGACTGGGAAGAATTTTTGAACACCTTGAAGAAATTAGGGGACATAAGAATCACACGATGTTTGACTCCTGGCCATACGACACGGACTGGAGAACTACATGCTTTATCCGATGCATCCGAAGTCGGTTATGGAGCTGTGGTGTACGGACGATGGTGCGCAGGAGATGGACAATATACCACGAGGATCCTGTTCGCCAAAGCCCGCGTTGCTCCACTGAAGTCGGTCTCAATCCCACGCCTTGAACTCAGCGCAGCCGTGTTAGCAGTCAGGGTGGTGCAAGCTGCGAAGAGATGTTTCGATCTCTACATTTGGTCGGTGAGCTTCTGGACGGATTCAACGATAGTACTTTACTACATTAACAACGTCCGGAGCCGGTTTAGTACTTTCATTGCTAACCGGCTCACGATTATCCACGATGAATCAGCCACGCACCAGTGGAGTCATGTCAGGTCTGGCGATAACCCGGCCGACCTGTGCTCCCGAGGTGCGAACAACTTCAGGCAACTGGACACGTGGACGAGAGGGCCAAACTTCCTGCAAGTGCCCAAACAGGACTGGCCCGCGTTCGAATTAAAACCCCGTACGGAAGTGGAACTGGAGATCAAAGGCGTAGTGATAGCAACCAACGTCGTCCAAGCGTCGTCCATTCTATCGCGACTGGTCAGGTTTTCTTCCTGGATGAAGACGCTTCGTTCGCTAGTTTGGTTAACCAGGTTCAAGAGAAATTTACTAGTCATGAAAGGGCTACGGCCCTCAGGTCGGATACCGGTCGGCCCGATAGGTCCCGATGAGCTACAAGCGGCAGAGTACGATATTTTCAGAATGATACAACGCGAGGCTTTCGCCCGAGAACTCAAGAGGGCGGAATGAAGCGTTCTTTTAGTCGTAGTAATCGTCGGAGAACATAATTTCTAGTGTCAGTCCACGGGTCGTCCAGTGTGCGCCATGGGAGGGGAACCTCGAACTGTTTTTTGAGGCTTCTAGTGCCTTGCCGCACCGTTTGTAGAGCGAAGTGATCCTCTTGAGACAACGTCGGTCTTTCGTCTCCAATGTCATGAAACTCCTTTTCATACAGCCGTTGCAGATGATACTCTATGCGGTCCGTTTCGGCGGATAAGTAATTCACGGAACCGCGTACCCCTACTGGACCGTATAACATCCATTCCAGGGCCGTGCGTACGGCACAAGGTGCCTGGCGGTCGCCCACTCTCTGGTCAAGCACCCAATGCGCCTCTGGCACGTCGCAGCCGATGAGGAGATCCACTTCATCATCTTCCCAGTCTACAACGGTTACATCCTGCAGGTGGGGCCACCGAGTCAAGATTGCGTTCACCGACCTTGGTGCTCGCATGGGGAGATCCGCTAACGTGAATGCCTCCGTTGGTTCAATTTCCTCGCTAGTGTCTAGAGAGATGAGTTGCAGCCTTAATCTACCGGCAGTCATTACCTGTGTTCCGCCCACCGTGCTCACTGCTAACGACGTCGCACCTTTAGCCAGTTGGTGTTTGTCGGCAAACCGCTCTTTCACTAAAGTGGTGTCGGATCCACTATCAACGAAAGCCAACGCCTTGACTAACCCAGTCGGAGTCACTACTCCCACGGCCACTACGCCTAAACGTACCGATTTACTGGCAGATTGCGAAGTTGAACAAATCACGCTGGGCTTGGCACTCGCCTCGGATATGGTTACTCTCGCCTGATGCAGCAGCCGATGGTGTCTGCCCGTGCAGCCCTCGTAACCACATCGGTTCCTTGCTCTACAGGCGGCTGCCCGGTGCGTGGTGTTGAGACAGATAAAACATGCTCCTGCCATCCTCGCCATTCCCCACCGTTCGTCTATTGTGGCGTTGCCGAACTTGGGGCATTCTGGTAGGCCATGGCTAGTACCACAGGATCTGCAATTTGGTTTCGCCGTAGCATCTCGTGAAATGACGTGTGTATTGGTCCAAGGCTGGTACTTTGGATGTCCCCGTACAGGGGTTTGGATTTGGCTAGTACTGGGCTTGTTTGCTCGGTTGCTGTCCCGGATGAGTCGGCCGAATCTGCTGTCAGCTATCTTCGTTTGCCTGTCCAAGTATTCGGTCAGGTCTTCGAAGTTGGCTTCTCTGTCGCTTCGGCTGATCCGTTCTGCTTCTTCCGCCCACCGACCCTGTAGTTCGGGAGAGAGGTGACGGACTATGCCTTCCAAAGTGTGCATGGCGTCTAGGTCGGCCCTGTAACCTAAATGGTCGAGGGCTATTGAGCAGTTCTGCATCTTAATCACCAGGTCGGCCATGGTGTAGACGTCGCCCTTGGTTCTCTTTGCCTCTGCCATCACGCCCTCTATTAGGTTACGGGCTACTTTGAAAGGTTGGCCAAACAAGTCCCTTAGAATCTTCCTTGCCCTTGTGTAGCCTTGTTCTGGGTTGAGCATGGTGCACCCGTCAATAGCTTCTCTTGCTCGGCCTCGGCAGTAGTGAGTAAGGTAAAGAAGCCTTTGCCCAGGGTCGTTTACCTTATTTTCAACGAACGTCTCGAACTGCTTGACAAACTTGCAGTATTGCTCAGCTCACCCGTCGAAAACCGTTAACTCCACTCTAGGCAGATCGATCGATGGTGGTTTGTAGTCGGCGACCGGCGTGGGGTTCCCTACCTTATTGCACCCTAATCTATCGCAAGTGTCAAAGCCGCTGGTCTCATGCTCTCGCTGTTTCTGTGTACACTTCTCTGCTTCATGCGCCTGTAGTCTAGCCGAAAGTAACTGTTGCTCTAGTTCTAGTATTCTCAGCTTATATAAATCGACATCATTACGATCAATATTGTTCTCAATAACACATGAACTAGCACTGACAGGACTAGGCGATTTAGCATTAACTAAAGAATCATATGTACCCAAAACCTCCCCAGAGACTTGCCGTATTATTTCCTGTCCGGATTCGACTGCTTTTGATCCTTTTCTTGGCATTTTGCGTGTTTTTCCTCGTTCCAAATTGATCTATTGAGTATTGTAACGAACGTTTGAGCAATGCGTAGCCAAATTCGCAACGGATCCCGAAATCAAAAGACGATTATCCGTGATATTCTACGATACTAGATTATTACAATAAACAATGACATAAATAATATACAAACCTCAATAATACGATCACAAGGACTCAACAACGAGAAACCGAATAGCAGCGTGTGAGCAGACAGCACGTGCGTCACGCAGGTCCTGAACAAGGATGTGCCAAAGTAGTGCTCTGGGCGCGAACAAACAACAATTGGTCCAGAAAAACAACCAGTTCGTAAAGACAAGTCAATAGTGTATGGAAATGAGTGATGTTGGGAGAAACACTGAATCGCGAGGGAAAAAGGGAGATTTTCCACGACCGGCTGTTACAGCTTGGTTGGTCACAGACCTTGTACGAAGATAATGAAATAAGATTCGTTTTATTTGTTCCGAAAACCGTAACAGTGCTGACGGATCGGTTTTGTGACTTGATGCTTGCGGGTGCGACCCACCAACTGAACTACGGTGGATACTCTTTGTGGCACTTGATCGTGGTCGATGAGACCGGGCTTGGACACAGTATACTCTACGCACTGCCTCCTAATGAGTGCAGTATTAGCTATCGCACGGATATAGAGTATTTGGCTGAGGCAATACCGCAGTCAAGGGGGTGTAAGACGGTAGTTGTAGACGGCAGCATTCCCCAGTATAACGCCTTCAAGGGTGTGTACACGGAGTCACAGGTAGTGTTCTGTCGGTTTCATGTTTTAAAGGGTATGCAGCAGCGTTGTTGACAGTTGTTGGGAAGGTCCACTGCCGATAAACGCAGGATTTTTCAATGTATGCATAATAAGGTTTTCACGGCCAGTGTAAGGAATTTCAATAGATTTATATGTGCCATCGGAGCGAGGTCTGCGGAAGCCGCGCTTAACCTTCGACTTTCTTGGACGCCATATAGAAGCAACTGGGCCGCGTGCTACATGCGGCACTACCTGCTGTATGGCGATTACATCGTGAACAGAGCAGAAATGGAGAACAGGCACTTAAAGGATGGCCTATGCCGTCGTTCATTCTTGTACGGCCTGTTCAGGAATATCGTTCAACGCGTTGCAAGTCCACTGTTCAGTAGGCGGCAAAGATTAGCTGGTGAACAGATGGCGCCATACACGGCAGCGAGAAGCATGTATGGACATTGATCGTTTTAAGAAAATGATTGTTTTCTGGACGCTATTTTGGATCTATTTTCTCTACAATCTTTTCTGACGTTTGACATCGACCTCATGGTGTTCTCCGGTTGCGTACGTTTTACTGGACTGACTTTTCCGAGGCTTCCGTCGACCTCGTTCTGAATCACTTTCACTTTCGGTCGGTCGCCGATTGTACACGCTCGCGGTTCACTTTCTGCACAGCCGTTGCGTTTCCTTTCGTTTTCCGTTCGGTGTATCTCTCGTATCGGTACTGCTTCGGTGTCACGATATACGGAATACACCTTGCATCTGTAAACTGACTTGCGTCTTCTCTATTTGTCCGACAGAGGGGATATCGTTGGTATTCCGCTGCTAGACCCAATAAGAGACATGTTCACCAGCCGCTCTCGAACGTCTTCTATATTGGTGCGCCCGAACCTCCAGAACCTCCCTGGATTATCCGCCCTCCCGGTGAGTCTGTAATTTTTCGCTGATTCAAGTCCTCCTTTTTCGCACGATACTTTCTTTACGATATATTATCGCAACGTAACCATGTCAGAGGATGAGATGCAGCTCGGCACAGATCTTATTTTGTCTGCGGTTGCTTTTAATCCCGGTTCTCGCAGCTCAAACAAATGCACACCTAGTCACAGGATTGTTTTCTAACATTCCGCACAATTTTCAGTCTTTATTTATTAAATTCCCCATATTGACTAAACCATTTGAAGAGATAGAGGCAGTGACCGATCGTGTGGCACACCACATTGTCACTAACGGACCATCAGTCACTGCACTACCTCGCCGACTGGCACCGGACAAATTGGCTTTCGCGAAACGTGAGTTCGACACTTTACTTTCTAAAGGTATTGTTCGTCCTTCTCACAGTCTATGGGCCCCACCTCTACACATGGTTCTTAAGAAAGATGGCATTAGCTGGTGACCATGTGGCGACTATCGCGCACTAAATTCGGTTACCCGTCACGATAGTTATCCGATACCACACATACTCGACATCACGGCATCACTTCACGGCACGACTGCATTTTCTAAGATCGATTTGGTGCGAGCCTATCACCAGGTTCCAGTCGCCGCTGAAGATGTCGAGAAAACCGCTGTCATGACTCATTTTGGTTTGTTCGAGTTCCTACGTATGCCTTTTGGTTTGCGAAATGCTACTCAGACATTCCAGAGGTTTACCGATAGCATTACACGAGACTTGGAATTTGTTCACGTCTATATCGATGATTTGCTAATCGCATCGTCGAGCGTAGTTGAACATTTTCAACATTTGACGCTACTACTTCAACGTTTGTCCGAACATCGAATAGTAGTCAATCCTGATAAAGGTAAACTTGGCAAACCGGAACCTGTGTTCCTGGGCCACAAGATCACTCGAGAGGGTATTGAGCCTAGCGAGGATAAAATACGCGCTATTCTAGATTACGCCGTACCGTCTTCAATCAAGGAGCTCAAGGCATTTCTGGGGGTTAGTTAACTTTTATCGTCGTTTCATACCCCATGCTGCTGAACGTTTGCTTCCGTCAACTGACCTACTTCGTGGCAATCCACGTAAGTTGTCGCTTGCGTATGCCGCACGAGCAGCTTTCTCGGAGGTTAAAGCGACATTATCTCAGACCACGCTACTAATGCACCCAGTTCCGTCCGCCACGCTAAGCATAGCGGTGGATGCATCCAACTTTGCCATCGGAGCGGTCCTGCAACAGTCTGTTTGTGGGCGTTTTTCTCTCGACGCCTCAATCCCACGGAAACCAAATATAGTGCTTTTGGTCGCGAACTGCTGGCTGCATATAATGCCGTTAAGCACTTCCGCCACGCAGTCTAGGGTCGATATTTCATCCACTATACCAACCATAAGCCTTTGATGTATGCATTGCATACTAAGTCTGACCGGTAATCTCCACGAGAAGTCAGACATTTAGACTATATTTCTCAAGTTCAAGTCAGCTGTCCGTTGGCCCTGCTATGTCCTCGAATGAGAATACCATCTCACGTTCAAGTCAGCGGAGCACCCCTACGAACGCGTCCGTGAATGAGGCTCCCGTCTCACGTTCCGGTCGTAAGATTGTCTGCCCAGCACGTTTTCGCGACTAGGTCAAACACGATCTTAACCTTTGCACTTCGCAGCAGTAACTTTCGTGTTTATCGTTTCGAACCGATTTACCATACCTCATTGGTTATCACTCTATTCTAGTCAAGTCCATTGCGGTTCCTACACCAGTTTTTCGTTTCTTTTCGTTTCATGGAACCTCGCCATATGGTACGCTTCGCTGGTCCCACTAAATCTGGAGCATTTTGGCACCAACGTTTGCATTCTGGATTGGCCGTGTCGCTCTCGTTCCTTGTCATTGACGAACTTACCTATTTGGCTTCGGGATATCATATTAGTTAACGGCTACCCGATGCTGGACGTTATTGGTGTGGCACACCTGGATGACGATTCAGGCAACCGATGTCATTGGCAACGAATCTGGTTTACGCTCGACCATCATCCTACAGTTCCTGCATACCACGGATTTTGCCCGTCGGCATGCTACAGCACAGCTACATTCATGTATTTTGCACGCATTCACGCGCACGAATACCGTTTGTATGCCTTCTCTTTCTTAACATTTTTCGGAAGCTTTCCGTGCTTTCTAGCGGGGGGCTGCTGTAGTGACCTCGGTCGTTTTAAGAAAATGATTGTTTTCTGGACGCTATTTTGGATCTATTTTCTCTACAATCTTTTCTGACGTTTGACATCGACCTCATGGTGTTCTCCGGTTGCGTACGTTTTACTGGACTGACTTTTCCGAGGCTTCCGTCGACCTCGTTCTGAATCACTTTCACTTTCGGTCGGTCGCCGATTGTACACGCTCGCGGTTCACTTTCTGCACAGCCGTTGCGTTTCCTTTCGTTTTCCGTTCGGTGTATCTCTCGTATCGGTACTGCTTCGGTGTCACGATATACGGAATACACCTTGCATCTGTAATCCGACTTGCGTCTTCTCTATTCGTCCGACAGAGGGGATATCGTTGGTATTCCGCTGCTAGACCCAATAAGAGACAAGTTCACCAGCCGCTCTCAAACGTCTTCTATAAGCAATCATTGGATGCAACCGCTGTTGTGTCGAATTATTGCTCACGCTCGTAAATCATTTCTGGTATGCGTTCGTTGTAATAATTCGACAACTATCACCCTGAGGATGGGTGCATACTTGGTTGGCGACTCTAGGTGACTGAAGCATCGGGTGTCCTCTGGGTTAGGCAGTCCACAATGCCACTGTTCATTCAGTCACCGGTTGGGTCCTCCCTGCATCCATTTTCTAACGGTAGCTAGGATAGTTATTTTCATTGGAAAATGTTGTTCTAGCAAAATGGAGCCTGTACCCCTCCGTCCGACCGGTTTCAGTTCCGGAAACAGTAATGCAGTGCGAACGTCAGTCATGGAAAGGCTTGATAGAAGTGCTGAGATAGCTCTATATGAGGATGCAGCGAAGAAATTCGTGTTAACGGTTAGCAGCTTGGAGGAGGATAATTTTAAGTATGCCTTAAACCAGATTATGCGATATACTTGCGTCGTTGGTCTACATCCGACAGCCGGTGTTAGCATGATGATAGATCACCACATGAGAAACGGATGACACTGGCACACGTGTACGTACCTCCGGCAGGGCTTTTCTTTCGCATATTCCATCAACCAATGGTAATAACCCCATTCAAGGGGGAAGTGTGCATTAGGTGTAAGGAATACAGCTGATGATGACCTGGTAGTCACAGGTAATCCGCTGCGTAATCTGAAGTTCCGTCGGCTGCGTACTGCAGCACAGACGCTTTTTAGGACGGATGTGAAACGACGGCGTTTAGATGTAAAGGCTTCACCGATCGCCAAGGATGTCTGCAGTCTTTGCAAGCAGCTGGAGCCCACCGTTGACCCCGACAAATGTGTCCTTTGGGCACAACGTGCTTTCTGTCCGTGGTGGGCTCATGTCCAATGTGCAGGATACCGCACCTAGGCGAACTACGTATGCGTGCATTGCCTGGCCCGATGATCGGTACGTTTCCGCAGATTTTTCCGTCAACTTTTTCCTTTTGCCTATTTGTTTTGTACTTTCCCCGTGATTGATGAATGCCCTGTTTCCCATTTCTTACAGGCTCCATTGATTGATGTTTCTGGATCGTGCCGTCGCATTTGGTGGATGTCTTTGAGCTTTCGTGGACATTTTCCCACCTTTTTACGTGCCTTGTTTAGCACTAGTTCGAGCAGTGCGTAGCCAAATTCAAGACGGATCCCGAAATCAAAAGGCGATTATCCGTGATATTCTACGCATTGCTCAAACGTGGGTTACCATACTCAACCGATCAACTTGGAGCGAGAAAAACACGCAAAATGCCAAGGAAAGGATCGAAGACATTGGAATCTGGGGAGGTTTTGGGTACCTTTGATTCCTTTGTTAATGTTAGATCGCTTAGTCCTGTCAGTGCTAGTTCATGTGTTACTGAGGGCAATATGGTTTTTATGGATGTCGATCTATTTAGGCTGAGGATATTAGACTTAGAACAGCAGTTGTTATCGGCTAAATAACAGGCCCAGGAAGCAGAACGGAAGTGTAGACAGAAAGAGCGTGAGCATTAAAAACGACCACGACCCTTTTGATAGATCAGGGTACAATAAAATAGGAAACTCCACGCCGGTCTCCGACTATAAAACACCATCGATCGATTTTCCAAAAATGGAACTAGCGGTTTTCTACGGGCGATCTGAACACTACCGCAAGTTCGTCAAGCAGTTTGAAATGTTCGTCGAAAATAAGGTAACCAACCCCGGGCAAAGGCTTCTCTAAATCACCCACTACTGCTGAGGCCGAGCAAGAGAAGCTATCGACGGGTCTAACGTGCTCGACCCGGAACAAGGCTACACAAGAGCAAGGAAGATTCTAAGGGACTTGTTTAGCCAATCGTTCAAAGTAGCCCGTAACCTAATAAAGGGCTTGGTGGTAGAGGCAAAGAGAACCAAGGGCGAATTCTACACAATGGCCGACCTGGTGGTCAAGATACAGAACTGCTCAATGGCCCTCGACCGTTTAGGTTACAGGGCTGACCTAAACGCAATGCACACTTTGGAAGGCGTAGTCCGTCACCTCTATCCCGAACTACAGGGTCGGTGGGCGGAAGAAGCGGAATCGATGAGCCGAAGCCACCGTGAGGCTAACTCCTAAGACCCGACCGAACTTTTGGACAGGCAAACCAAGATAGCCGACAGCAGATTTGGCCGACTTACTCGGGACAACAACCGAGCAACCAAGCCCAGCACTAGCCAGGTTCAACCCACTGCTCAGGAACAGCCAAAATATCAACCTTGGACCAATGCACACGCCATTTCACTCGATGCCACGGCGCAACCAAGTTGCAGGTCCTGTGAGGCTAGCCATGGCCTACCAGAATGCCTCAAGTTCGGCAACACCACGATAGGCAAACGTTGGAGAATGGCGAGGATGACAGCAGCGTGTTTTATATGCCACAACACCACGCATCGGGCGGCAGCTTGTAGAACAGGGAGCAGATGTGGTCACGACGGTTGCGCGGGCAGACACCATCTATTGGTACACCAGGCGGGAGAAACTATACCCGAGGCGAGCGCCAAGCCCAGTGCGACTTGTTCAACGTCGCGGTCTACCAGTAAACCAGTGCGTTTAGGAGTAGCTGCCACAGGGGTGATTACCACAACGAGGAAGGTCAAAGCGTTGGATTTCGTCGACAGTGGATCCGACACTACCCCGGTAAAAGAGCGGTTTGCCGACCTACACGGGCTTGCTGAAGGTGTGACGTCGTTAGCAGTGAGCACAGTGGGCGGAGCTCAAGTAATGACTGCCGGCAGGTTGAGGCTGCAACTCATCTCTTTAGACACTAACGAGAAAATCGAGCCATTAGAGGCATTCACGTTAGCCGATATCCCCATGCGAGCACCAAGGTCGGTGAGCGCAGTTTTGACTAGGTGGCCCCACCTGCAGGACATAACCGTTGTAGACTGCGAAGACGACAAAGTGGATCGCCCCATCGGCTGCGACGGGGTGGAGGCACATTGGGTATTTGATCAGAGGGTGGGTGACCGCCAGGCATCTTATGCCGTACGAACGGCTCTGGGATGGATTTTATGCGGTCCAGTAGAGATACACGTTTCCGTGAATTATTTATCCGCCAAAACGGACCGCATAGAATATCACCAGCGGCGGCTGTATGTGAAGGAGCTTCATGATATCGGAGGCGAAAAACCGTCGTTGCATCAAGAGCATCACTTCTCTTTACAAACGGTGCGGCAAGGCACTAGCAGCCTTAAAACACAGTTAGAGGTTCCCTTCCCATGGCGCACATCTGCTGACCCGTGGACTGATAAACAAAACTATGCTGTCCATCGTCTTCTGCGGCTGAAAGAAAGCTTCATTCGAGACCAGGATCTGCGGGAACGATACACAGATTTAATGAGGCGAAACGGAGCTCTCGGCTGAGTTGAAAAGGTGCCTGCAAACACCGACGGCCGAAAGGGTATCTGGTATCTACCTCACCATCCTGTTATCAACCCCAAGAAACCCGAACACCTGAGGGTGGTTTTCGAAAGTGCAACCAAGTTCCAGGACAAGTCGTTAAACGATCGCCTACTACAAGGACCTGACTGAACCACACCACTAATCGAAGTTTTGTGCAGTTTCAGAGTGGGTACAGTGGCCTTGTCCGCCGACATTAGGGAAATGTTTCATCAGGTGAAAATGCCAGTAGGAGAAAGAGATGCGTTGCGGTTCCTTTCGTGGGAAGGGAACGGCCGGGACAAAGCAGTGGTAAATTATAGAATGACCGTCCGCCCCTTCGGAGCCATATCCTCTCCGTTCTGTGCGAACTACGCCCTTCGGGGATCTGCGAACAAACATGGAGGTCTCGTCCATCGGTCCGTAGTAGAGAGCGTCAGCACAAATTTCTACGTCGACGACTACTTTGGGCCATTCGATGATATAGAATCGGCTCTAGCGCAGTTCAGAGGCCTGACAGGATTGCTAGAAGGGGGCGGCCTCCATCTAACAAAATGGATATCAAACGCTCTAGAAGTGCTCGAGGCCGAAAACGTTAGAGATTTGGATGGCTCTCCACTCTCTACGGAAAGCAATTTAGGAATACAATGGACCGCGGCAACGGGCTGCTTTGTTTTCGAGCTAAACGTTCCCGAGTTGTCTGTAACCCGTCGAGGCACACTATCCGCCGCCCCCAGTCTGTTCGACCCACTCGGTTTCGTCTCTCCCTGGCTGCTACCCGGAAAGATCTTGCTGCAGCGGCTGTGCCGTAAGAAAGTTGATTGGAACCAGTCACTGGACCGAGAGGACCGGTTGGACCGGGAAGAATTTTTGAACACCTTGAAGAAATTAGGGGACATAAGGATTCCACGATGTTTGACTCCTGGCCATACAATGCGGACTGGAGAACTACATGCCTTTTCCGATGCATCCGAAGTCGGCTATGTAGTCGTGGTGTACGGACGATGGTGCACAGGAGATGGACAACATACTACGGGGTTACTGTTTCCTAAAGCCCGCGTTGCTCCACTGAAGTCGGTCTCGATCCCACGCCTTGAACTCAGCGCAGCCGTGTTAGCAGTCAGAGCTGTACAAGCGGTGAAGAGATGTTTCGATCTCTACATTTGGTCGGTGAGCTTCTGGACGGACTCAACGATAGTACTTTACTACATTACCAACGTCCGGAGTCGGTTTAGTACTTTCGTTGCGAACCGACTCACGATTATCCACGATGAATCAGCCATGAACAGGTGGAAGCATGTCAGGTCTGGCAATAATCCAGTCGATCTGTGCTCCCGAGTTGTGACCAACTTCAGGCAACTAGACACGTGGACGAGAGGGCCAAAGTTCCTGCAAGTGCCTAAACAGGACTGGCCCGTGTACGAATTAAAACACCCTGCGGAAGTAGAACTGGAAATCAGAGTCGTAGTGATAGCGGCCAACGTCGTTAAAACGACATCCATTCTATCGCTGTTGGTCAGGTTTTCTTCCTGGATGAGGGCACTTCGTGCGTTAATCTGGTTAGCCAGGTTCAAGAGAAATTCACTAGTCATGAAAGGGCTACGCCGTTCAGGCCGAATACTGGTCGGCCCGATAAGTCCCGATGAGCTACAAGCCGCAGAATACGAAATCCTTGTTCTGGACCTGCGTGACGCACCTGCTCCTTGCTCGCACACCACGATTCGGTTTCTCGTCTGTTGAGTCCTTTTGATCTCATTATTGAGGTTTGTATCTTTTTGGTGCCATTGTTCATTCAGTAATCTAGTATTGTAGAATATCACGGATAATCGCCTTTTGATTTCGGAATCCGTTTTGAATTTGGCTGCGCATTGCTCAAAGGTGTGTTAACTTTGAACTCAGTTTTGGCACTTCCCTGTCCCTCTGTTAGGTATTTAGTTATAGAGCACGGGGAGAGGACACCCCACATCTTTACTCGTGAGAAATCCCATTGCGGTCGCTTACGACCCAATGCTTCTTAGATCACCTAAGGGTGACTATCAGAAACCATTTCCAACCGGAGTTATCCGGCTGGATTTTGGCTCAACTCACGACGCTCCCTTAAATCAATGTCCGTCTACTGCGTGACGGATCTCCACTGACACTAAAATAATTGAACATTTTGCGAGTCCAGAGGTTCGCTAAGTCTCGTCCATAGGGCTCCAGGAAATAGCTAGCTCTGTCCCCCTCATCCTGTCAGCCGTACGGGGTCGTACAAATAAATCTCGAATTCTCAAGTGTTTTTTCTTGTTCATTGGTGGGACGGGAGTAGCCGGTCGCTTCACGCGTACGACTTGGCTTCATAGGCCGCAAACAGTAGCGAGGTGAAACATTTTCCCACTCACAAGTTGCCTTCCTTTGAGTGCTTTCGTTATCCTTTGCTAGAAAAGCTGGTATGTGAGTCTTCTTTCTCGTGCGCAACAACGAGGCGTGGTTGTGTGACGGTTGATGGACGTAGTCGGAATGACGTTTTCTTCCATAACGGGTAGTGGAGTGCACCAGTGGCGAATTAGGGGCCATTGGGTTCGTCGTACCAAGGACTGCCATGTATCCTTAGTGATTGTACCACCTATTCGGTAGAATTGGCTGTAGGATGTTCTGTCAGCTAGAAAACGGGGCCTAAGTGTGTGGACATCAATGCTCCACGGGTACAGTTACCGGTGTGTGGGAGGTGCTAGAGTTGCCTAACTGCGGATCAAGTTAGTCGTCTTCGTCACCTACGGCATGCAGTTACATCAGTTAGCTCACATGCGAAATAAATGAGAATGGGGAACTCGCAGCATCCGATGGAGCGGTCAAGATTACGTTCGAAATATTAGCAAGCATTTCAGGGACTGATGTGAGCGCAAGACCATAGAAACAGAACAAAGGAATATACATGGGACCGGTACATATGCGTATGTAAATATGTGTTTATAGTTGTGCAGCCTTGTGTCATCATTTCGGAATCCGTGGCTTTTACGTGAGCAATGGAAGTCCATATATATATATATATATATATATATATATATATATATATATATATATATATATGCACATCACCTTTAGGCAACCCACCCGTGGATACCTATGAGTGGCAGTGAACACCAGTTTTATGATCTCCTGACGGAGATTTGCCGCGGACCTACGCGTGAGTTGTGCATATCATTCCGGTATCACACCTAACTACAGATGTCTATTCATAAACAAGGCACACGCAAACGTATAAATGTGTCGGTATATATATATATATATATATATATATATATATATATATATATATATATATATATATATATATACCTGAACTGCATTAGTCCGTCAGTTGCGCATATCATTACGGTTGCTCATTTAACTACAAAAGTCCATTTACAGATAAAGCACGATAAACCCTCGGCTTGCAACAGCATTCCATGTAAGTTTGGCAGTTAAGCCTCAGCAAACAGAACTGGGACGGTATTGGGAGTGAACCTCCTATTGAAAAAAGATTATACTAGCGTCATCAACGCTGACGTATGTTGCAGACGGTTATATGCACATACATAATACAGTGGTTGTACACTTGTACAAATGTACCTGCACTTACACATACGCATCTTCCATTCCTTCTGCGGTCCGTTAGTTGGTCTAATCCTATATTATTTTCACGGTAATTGGTATGCTTTCTACGTTGCACGCACGTTACATTCAACATCATCATGAAAAGCACATATGGCAGCTTCCCTAGGCCTTGACTACAATACTGTTACATGAATATTTCTTCGTACTTCATATGCTTCATTTTCATTACGCGTTTCAATAACATCATTAGTGCTCACAAAAATGCATACCGCCTCCGTCGCAGATTAACGTACTAAGATGAAAATTAATGGACTTTCAACAAACTTTGGTTGTGCCCACAGTGGAAAGGAAAAAGCTTTCGATTCCACCAACAGGCTATTCTAAGTCCGTTCGTTAAGACGCGGTAATAACAACAGTCATTGTACGCATTACACAACCATGCTGTGTCTACAAATTTGTGTGAGCAAAACTATCATTGGCAGATATATCAACCTTTTATAAAAGGTCCGACGGAAACTAAATGTTAAGCCTATCAATATGAATGCATATCGAAACTGCAGTTTCAAGGAATACCTCGCAAGTATGCCATACTGAGGCTGAAACCACGTGGAAATCTGCAACTAACACTGACATCTGACTTCTCAATACATTCCTACATTTAAAACCTCCTACTGATGCAACATAGACCTTCTTCTTACATGACATTTCATTATAGGCATCGATTTCTTGGAAGTAAAACGACACTTTATTTGACGAACTTGAATAGGGAATGCAAATTATGTCACTTGAAAGACGATAATTCACTTTTCTGCACAAAACTACCATTAGCAAATAAGACTTCCAGTTGAAAGTCCAACTGGAACATTTGTCTGATAAATTAAGTTACTGAGAATAACATTGATACGCAGCTTAAAGGAAAACCTCTCAAGCATGCTATACCCAGCCTACAACTTCGTGGACACAAATCTGCAACCAATATTGTTAATTGAACATGCATTCCACGCTCACATTTTTAACCTGATACTTGTGCAACGTAAACTTCGTCGTTGCATGGAACTCAACAGAGGTATCAATTTCTTGGACGCAATACTCCAAACTAAATGACGATTTTACACGCACAATGCGCAACACAAAATTTGAAAGACCAGACATCAATTTGAAGTTAGTAGATCAATTTATCCTTTCTCAAAAACAGCTCTTCACTGAGGCGGGGGCGTAATTTCGAAAAACACGTGAGGGGTAGGAACAATCCGGGATACCGGCACTGGTCTGCCGAAGTCACAAAGCGCGCCTATCAGCCACGAATGATTCCGTGCCGCTTTTGAACAAATCTCCATGTGAAGATATCAAAGATCAGTAACAGTACCTATTAGGTTTGCCTGAGATGAATATGTGAATTTTTCCAGACACCGAGAGGAACTTTGTGAGACTGATTGTCAGGGCTTCTTGATCCTTCACCATCTTTACGTCAAATGCAGAATGAAACAGAAGTCTTGAAGTCTTTAAGTACTACACGGGTTCGAGGCTCTGAGCCCAATTGTCCCGGTTCTGGAGGAAATCTTTGACCTTCATCCGGATTTACCAAGCTGAAACAAGGGTAAAGAGAAGCGCGGGGGGGGAGTGGCAGCGAAAACAAAATACACATAACATCATGCAGTGTCTCACTGTGGACGGTGCCTTATTGGGAGTGGGGGTGCGACATTCACGAACATATAGGCAATAAAAGACGTTTATTTCGCTTTTCTCGACAAGAAATTATTTTGGGAGACACAGGTAGAGGTCCAGCTTTTTCTTTAAGATGGTTTTGTTCTGCGAGGGAACAATATCTTTCGAAAGCGCATTCCACAGAGTAATAACCCTGTAGCTAAAAAAGTTAATCCTTAGTGAAGTGCGCAGCCTCGGTTTGAAAACCTTTCTTCAGTGACCAAAGAGAGAAGAGGCTGGGCAGACGGAGACGAAGCAGTCCTTTTGATCTGATTCAAAAAGTTGGAACATCAAAAACAGATCACCTCTTACGCGTCTTACGTCAAGGGGATAGAGATTGAGGAGTGAGAGGCTGACGGGATAAGGTAGGTGGGATGGACCCCCTACTGCTTTGGTGGAGGCCATCTGAACTCTTTCTAAGATCTCTGAGTCTCGGACAAGACCAGAGTGTACTATCTGACTACTGTACTCCAGCAGAGGTCGGATGTACTTGCCGAAAATTATGAGGAAATCATCCCTAGGTATGCGCGGGAAGGACCTTCGAATCATATGTAGGACTCGAAAGGCGGACTTGCTGACAAGTTGGTGATGACGAGAGAAGGACAAGTTACAATTCGGCCAGAAACCGAGCACCTTGCGTCGGTCAACCCTAGGCAGTGTGATTGCTCCGTTAATGGAAAACGTGTGACCAGTCTCTCTGCCGAAAGACATGCTCAAGCATTTGTCATCATTAACTGGGAGGTTCCAATCCTCGGACCAACGTTTTCTTTCATCAACCGCAACTTGCAGGTCCTCAACGCGTGAACTCCAGGGGGTTACATCATCTGCGTACATGGCAATGTTCGCAGGAAGGGCTGTCGGAAGATCGATTATGTAAACCAAGAAAAAAAGAGGACATAAGACCGACCCTTGAGGGACCCCAGTTGTTACTGGGGGGGTTGAGACAAAACATTCCCGACTTTAACCACAAAGGTGCGGTCGGTAAGGAAGCTGCGTAAGATGGCCAACATGGAGATTGTAATCCCGTATGTTTGCAGCTTATAATGAAGAAGGGCATGGGGGAACTTTTCGAAGGCCTTAGCAAAATCGATGAATTTATCGCGTGAAAGCTGGCCATCATTATAGGCTTTCGTTAGACTATCCATGACAGTAGGCATATCGGTGATGCACGATCTGCCGAAAGAAACCCACGTTGGGACGAGGAGACGATCTCATTTCTATGCAGATGGGAAAGAACCTCACTCTTAAGAACTCCCTCGAGAATTTTTCTGGTGACGCTAGTGAGACTAATGGGTCTGTGACTAGAAGAGTCGACCAAGGAACGGCTCGGTCTGAGTACGACGCAATACCCGAGAAAAATATTAGACATGAAACGGCCCACATAATTCACCTTCGAATAGAGATCTGTGGAATAAGAACAGCGAACCGAGCCCCGGCGCGGCACTGGTAAAAGTCAAGGATTGAACAACCATCCGCTATGGGAAGGGAAGAAGACAATGAGCAAATTCGTGGAAATCCTTGGGAGAAATGAATATTTTCGAAATTCAACCGAAAGCCCGTGGCGGATGAGGCACTGGTCTGCTGAAGTCACAAAGCGCGCCTATCAGCCACGAATGAATCCGTGCCGCTTTTGAACAAATCTCCATGTGAAGATATCAAAGATCAGTAACAGTACCTATTAGGTTTGCCTGAGATGAATATGTGAATTTTTCCAGACACCGAGAGGAACTTTGTGAGACTGATTGTCAGGGCTTCTTGATCCTTCACTATCTTTACGTCAGATGTACACTAAAACCGGAGCCCGTATGGGAATCATATTCTTTATTGGGCTGAACCTGATGTAATAAGCGGTCAGAATGAAATAACAGACATTAATAGTTAGGCGTTCAAGAGTTGTTCGGAATGTTTGCTCACAGGAGCAGATAAAAATTCTGCAATAAAGCGGACGGAACCGGCAGTCAGGCGCGCACACTCATGGGCGCGTTGGCAGCACCATCAACTCAAACTGGTTGGTTGCTGCTACAGCTACACCAGCTTTTCACGCCACACAAGTCACTGGGTCGATGTATCCGATATTGGAGCAAAAACTATTCAGCGCAGATCCACTGACCAAGGACACCGATTTCATGCTTCTCTGTACCTTGTGTTCGTGGTTATCTGCTAATAATCCCGGTCAGGTTCCAATTCTCTGTCAGTGGACGAGATAGGGTATGTTCGTTTCATTTTGAAGACCAGGCAGCAGTGCACCACGCAGTGTCACCCACAAGTAGAAAGTCCCTGCGGAATGTTTCCCACATGTGCCCATTCTCCAATAGGTTGAATTCGCCGCTGAACGTCACCCTTTGAAAGGCAAGCTTTGCTCGGCACATTTTGAACGCGACTGCTTATATCGTACACATTCCTTAATCCTGGCTCAGTTTCACCTGACCTCGTGTGACGCTTGGGCATGGGCCGCCACCTCTCTTCTTATTGATGTAAGTCTCGGTGCCTACTTGTACATTTACTGGGCTACGGCTGATCGGGTTTTCTTTCTTTCTTTGCCTTTGCGGATCGTGTACGTGCAACCCAAGAGCAAGAGCGCTGCATCCAGCACATCTGGCAGCCCTTTTTTCCTGTCCATGCCCAACCGCCGTCGCTGCCGTAGTCGTCGGCTTTTAAATTGTCTTGGGCGTGACCACTTCAGCCTTACACTCGAAATATTTTCCTGACGATCGCTACTGGCACTGAACGCCGTTCATCTTCCATCCACATTGGGCAATCTTTTTGGGCGCATAATTGAAGTTTGTAAACATTTTGTACGTTTATACTTTGCCAATCCATTACAGTAGACTATTCCGAACAATTTGGTTTTGCTTCGCGATCCGCTTTTTGGCTAAGCTTCTTTCCATTTGGAAACAGCCATTTACAAGCAGTCCTCCAGAGCGTCAATCTTTTGCCCTAGTGAGCTCAGTTGATCTCTTTTGTTATTTCGATGAACGGCGTCTTCTTGAGCTATTCTGGGAACGGTGGGTCATGGAGTTCGGAGTCAATTCTTCCTGTGTTGTATTCTAGATAAACAATATTTTGAGGCCGAAAATACCCAACTACGCCCGATTAGTCGCTCAATGAAAGGAAGGGTTAAAAATAGACAGAATTGGGCCGTCTCCCAAAACAAGGCCTCAAAAACTCTCCTGTCTGTGACGGATGCAAGTATCGAGATCTCTTCAAAGATCATTCGTAGAAGTTCTTCATAAATTTGTAAACCTGGTCATTAGAAAACTGATCCCTTACCTTTGTTCTCAGGCTATTCTTCCTGAGTTTAGTTCAGTGTTTCTATCACTCACGGTGCGACCATGTATAGCCTTGTAGCTATGCAGGATGATCAGCCCCAGCCATTCGGGATCATCGAGGACAGATACAGCAAAGGCTCCCTGTGGTTAGTTGGTTTCTATCCTACCAAATATTTTACTTGATTTGGCACTGTTACACAAATCTGTTCCGCAGTACCGTGGGCGTTTTATTCCTCTGTCTTCGCCGTCTTGCCACCCTCGTTTGCGTATTTCCGGGTAAGAGCTATTTCGATACTTTCTGTCAGCACGGGTATTGAAAATACTGCTGTTAGCTCCGCTACGCCGAGCTGCTTAGTGTCGAAAAGGTGAACCTGCGTTTTGTTGCTTCTAAGACTGAGAACTGGAGTGGATGGTTCGAGTTGTGGTGCATTGTGAGCATGGATATGAAGTAGGATAACTGGACTTCTTTCTTCCTGACCGCTGGCGGCTGGTCACTGCACTCGTTGATGAAGAAAGTCGCTTGTGCGAGAGCCTCTGTCGTGTTCTGTTTGAAATGTTGAACGCTGTGCTGCTAGGCCACTTGGTTCCAGTTAATTTGCAGTCAACCGAATGCGCCAGGTTTCATTCTATGGTTCGTGGTCTCAGCATCAAGTTCGCTGAATTCATCCTAACTCTAGGAAATGAGGCTGCGAAGTACATTTTCGGAGATCAGCTGGAGACCCAGTTGCATCACCTCCTAGTTTCCTTTAAAAATCTTCCGGAGCTGTAAAGAAGCTATTGCTGAAGCCTGACCACAAGTTCACTGAGCTTCGGTCAAAGTGCGATCAACCAAATGAAGCATCCGCAGTGACGGCTAAACATTCTGTAGAGTACCGCCAACTGATTCATCTTCATGAGCCAGCCAACTTGTGTCAGACACCACAGAAGAAGTAGACCAGAAAAGTGATTCCTGAATGCAAAGCAAGCCGAGGCAGTGAGAATATGATCTGACACGTCGCTCGATAGACGTTCCAGTCTCACTGGCAGACAGTGCGCCGGCACCAGCCCCTGCCGGGCCGACGAAGCCATGAATGACGAGACAGCCGATCGATAGAGCGAATTAATAGACTAAACAAATTCTGCCAGCGGCATTCAAGCCTTAAGGTGTGGTCTCCCACACCAGCCAGACCAATGCTTTGTGTTCAACGAGTGGGCGAGTGTGACAATAACCTACATATTTTTCGTTTTGTACTAATAAACGGAAATGTTTCTGAGGCCGATATCAGGTACCACTAGAGTTGGCGGGATGGAACAAAAAACAGGCGATGCTTTGTTTTTGCGAGGCGAACCCCACCCTGTTCCGCCTGCAGCTTTCATAAGGCGGTACGCCATTCCGGTGGAAAAACTGATGATGTTCCCAGGCTGCGTCGCCCTTTCAAGTGCAGCGTGGCTGATGCAACCCATAAGGATATGAAAAATAGTGTCGATCCGACACACAAGTTGCAGATCCCAAGTGAATCCAACCTATATATACACAAATCAACCCGGCTCTAGTGTAGCCTGAGAAATCAATTTATTGTGGATATCATGGGCTGCTGGCAAGCCATTCCGAAATCACTAGTTGAGGCCCAACCCAGTATACCCTACAACCGACTTATGTGCTCGTTCACGATGTTACTGGCCATCGACCCCTACTGTTGCGCCAAGCCGCTCCAGTGGCTTGGTTGGGGAGCTAGTATGTCCCATCGTGGTACTAACGTTCATAGGTTGTCCGTCAATTCTGAGTCTGAAGTCCCTGCTTGTACCGTAACTTTCGGCAGCCCTTCAGCAAAGTCCAAGACTCCGACTGATGCGCATAGACTCCAGAATTTGGTCACACTAAGTTCGATAGCAAGGAAGGCTTGGCGGTTGAACTGCTAAGTTGGAAGTGGATATTGGTCCGGTTTTTCTAAAAAGATTAGTTTTGCCCTATGGCCAGAGGGGGAGCGTAAAATGCTTTAGAGGAATGCGTAGTTAATTCGCCCGAATAACAAAATCAGAACAAGATTGATTTTCAAATTCTTGGATGTTGGATTATGAAGTGAGATAATTCGTGAATATTCACAAACGTCATATACGCTGCCACAAGAACTCAAAACGAGGGCCAGGTTCATGGCGTGATAGAAGAGCACGTGAGACATGCAGACCTAAACGAGTTACTACAAAATCTTGCTTCGGTCACGGACAAACAAAACATGGTGTACAAGTATATGGGTAGTACAAAACACACGGAGACTGCTTATAATGGAGCATTTTCAGGGATCCGAAGTATTATGTTGTTCTCGGGGGATTTTCCGGGTCCGGTATTTACAGAGGGTGCTCTGAAGGTGCTTTCCAGGATGGGACATAGAGGTGTCGTTACGCGTGCGACCCCACGCACTTGGGCGAATTCGACTGCGGCGGCGATGAAGAGTGACGAACTGGCGCCCCAGGTTTTCGGTGATTGCCGAGTGACTTTGAAACCGCGGTAACGTAGAGGTAAGCCACCACCGTGGGGCAGGGAACTTAAATAATTGCATGCCCGGAAGCAAGTATTTCACTAGGTTGAGTGGGGCGATGTACACTTGCAAAGTCCGTTGCACGCGACGTTTACTCTAGTAACAACTATCAACAGTCCGTGAGGCATGTTTCGATGCGACTTCTTACTTTTTGGCTTCCACATGTTGTTCGGGTTTTCAGGACTTAAACGGACGAGGTGACACATGGTATCGATATCCAGCCGCATCATTTATGGCCCAGATTCAGTGGGACAACGGAAGACACGCTTGTACGGAAGAACGTGCCTTCAGCACCAAATTACGGCCAGCCGAAGTGCGGGCGAGCGAGTGGAGAAGCAAACGAGTGGGCAAGTACCTGGGTCAACGCGGCATGAAAGTGGAGACGTGGGCCAAGTACACAGTCGGATTTGACGATGCAAGGTCACTCGGCGAATTATAGGATCTGACTGACAGATGTTTCTAGGGAAGACGCAAGACTAACGTCAACAGCGTATTTTTATGCAACTGCTGGCTTGTGAACATGAGTGCGTGATATTTGGATCAGGTGAGCGCAGTGTGCATGTGCTTGCTCGGATACCTGTCTAAGCGCAAGAATGTTCAATCTGGATATAACAAGGATGATTTACTTTTTCAGTCTCCAAAGGAGAAACATGACAGTTAGTTGCAATAGCTACGAGGAGGCTCTTGGACCGAAAAGTATCGGTCGAACACATCAGATGCAGAGTCGTTGGCACTGAATCGGACTTGCCCGGCTTCATTGTCAGTGCAAAAGGACAGCAGCCCAATCCAGATCTTTTGAAACCACCGGTTCAGACCGAAGCACCTTAAAATCAGGCGCACTTACGAGCAACTTTTGAGTGTCTGCTGTTCTACCCCAGGGTCATTTTGAACTTCGCGACAACAGCCCAATCTCCGTTCCTACTCCAGCCATCCGATACACGGCGGTGGGGCGAGCAGTGGGAGTAACACACGTTCGAGCAATGCGTAGCCAAATTCGCAACGGATCCCGAAATCATAAGACCATTATCCGTGAAACTGTGCAATACTGGGTTATTGAATGAACAATGACACGAAACAGATACAAGCCCCAATTATGCGATCACAGGGACTCAAAAACTAGAACCAAGTTGCGAAGTTCGAGAAACGGGCACGTGCATCACGCAGGTCCAGAGCAAGGATATGACAAAGCAGCGCACTGGGCGCGAACAAACAAACGTTGGCTCATAAAAGCATACAGTGCATAAAACAAGTCAATAGTGTAAATAAGTGAGCGATGCTGAGGAAAGCATGGAAGTGAAGATTTTCTTTTGGGGGGGGGAAGGGAGTTCCACGACCGGTCTTTACGGTGGGAAAAGACTCCCTGCGGTTCCAGTAAAGTTATCATCGATCGATGGGTGCTAGCCCATTCGTGCCCTATAAACAGGCTATGCTGATCGCCTGAGCGTCGGTAGTCGGGATTGGAGCCGTTCTGAAGCGAGACGGATGTCCATCCGTCCGCATTTCAAGTCCGCTCAACCCTGCAGAGAAGGGTTATTCCCAGAGACAGGAGGAAGCTTTGGCCGTTTTCTGGGTGGTACACCTACTACTCAAGTACCAATTCAGAGGGAATCTTGTGATTGTCACCAACCACAAAGCCTTTCAGACCCTGTATGACCCAGACAAATCTGTCGCAAAAATCCACGGCCGCTATGATTCAGCGATAGGGCATTGCCCTGGCTGCCTATGACTACAACACCGTGCGCTGACCAGGAAAAACAATATCGCCTGCAGATTTGCTGTCACGACGTCCACAAGTCACAGAGGCACAACAGTGTGCTCTCATTTCGTCGGCCGCACCTGTGTTGAAGAAAGAATCACGGGAGTAGGCAAGAAGCCACAGTTTGCTCGTGGTTTCATCTATCTGGAGGCGGGAGCATCCCAGATGAGGCGGAAATTTTATCAGCGCTCTGCACTGCGAAGGCTATTCAGACCCAACCCGCCTGATTCCTTTATCAAAGTGGCCGGCTTTTTGTTCCACTTTCATCGTGAAATTTCGCTTTTGAATGAACTACACAAGGGCCATTTGGAGGTGGACGAAATTTAAACAATGGCTCGGGGATGTGTTGGTGGCCGGAATGGGATGCGGACATTCACACTACCTCAGAAACTGCGAGGCATTCTTAAATAAGCTCCAGTCAAGACCAAACAACTGAAATCCACGGCTTGGAGGCCATATCCGACGGCTGATGGTTTATGGCCTATTCTTAAGCAGATGCCACACCCTCGTGCCTAATGGTTTATACCCCCAAAGGCCGTGATAGCTGTTCACTGGTTCGCCAATCACCCCGTTTTTTACTCGGGCTCTACGGAAATGCTTCGGTAGAGAATAAATCTTGAAGGTGATGTTTACCAATAAAGGATAGCAATTCTGTGAGACGGAGCTTAGGGGCCGGCCCGACAGAATCACAAGCCGGCGTCCTCATGTGGCCCCACCCGCCAGTGCTCTGGCGAGGCAGCAAAGAACATAATGCGCTCCTCGAAAAGCGCACTATCATCGACAAACCTGAAAACGTCGTCGGATTTAGAGGCTTTCCTTGATAGTTTCCTATTGCATCACAGAAAGGCAGTGCATGCAACCGCGCAGAAGTGCGTAGCAGCACCGTATATTTTCAAAAGACAGCGGCCACTCCCGATACGCCCTGATTTCAAGGACGCGATATGCTTCCGTCGCAACGAACATCAATCAAGTCGCAGAAACACCAACAGACGACTTGGTCAGTAAATGGTCAAGGTTTGTTAACTGGATGATACATCAACGCGTTGACACCATCTAAGCCAGTTCTGTTGCGCCGTGGCACCGGAGAACTCGAATGATCAGTCGACCGAGGTGACCAAGGACCCAGATGGTGATTGTGCTCATGGTAGTGGCCCACTTGTTTCGCAAAACGAATACAAAATAATCGGTATTTGGGTGAACGAAAATGGTGCAACCATCGTTTGTGATGGTGGTTGCTTAGGGCGAACCGCTATGAGGAACAAAATCCTCGGAGAGAGTGTGCCGTTACATGCGCAGTGAGTGGCGGTTTGCCCTCTAAGGGGCATCCTGGGAGAGCCGCAGTAGCTGGATATCGAGCTCAGGCTTCGTGTCTGAAAGCAGTAGGTGGGATTTCCCGGGGTTTGCTGCGAAGGAACCAGTAGCTTCTTCTCCCCGCCTGTTCGGTAGATGAACTAGTACAGGTTCAGCTGGGTCATCGTGTCCCGGCCGATCTCTCCAGTGATCTATGAGACTCGCGTATGAGTATCGGAGTGCAGCTGAGTTCCTGTTAATGGCGAAAGTGTTTTTTGATAGGTGCGCGTGTTTATCGAAAACCGCGAGCCTTTAATATTGGTATAGGACAAGGACAGATGATCAGAACACCAGCGAAAACCTGTATGCTGATAAAAAAGATAGGCGGATGCCGTGTGAGAACAGTCGTATGTAGGAAGCAAAAACATAGGAGAAGTAACAAGTTAACCTCGACTACGTATTCCTAAAGGATTTCATTGTACACTATGGAACGAAAGTTATGGTACATGAAAAAGTGGAGGGGTTTCATGGATACTCGGGCGCTATCCGGAATTTCGGGAGGCGGGCCTGGGTTGAGTGTAGCGCCGGACGGCCCAAAGTTCAAGCCAGAAACTCCGACGTGGGAAGGAAATGAGTCACCGGTCCTGAAATTTTCGATGGAGTGGGGCCGGGAGAGTGGATTTCACAGGGGGAGCAGTCTTAAGTCGGGGTATGATAGCTGCATCTTTTCTGTCATTGAAGCCGTTTATGGGTTTAGTCCCAAGCCGTAGTAGGATCTTGTGCGGACAGAAATAGACAGATTGTATGGGAGCTTGTGCCTTTGTCCTGAGAAGAAAGCGCGTAAAACCTTGGAGGTGAGTATGTACATATACTGTTGTTTTTCTAGCATCTTGCGTGAGGATGTACCACAAGCATATATCGCGTTGGCCTGGCAACAATCAGAGTAGTGGAAACTACAGCGCACTCTGGAGCTATCACGTCCCTAGAAGGGAGGAACGTGCCAACTGATTCGAGTTCGGAAGACATGGTTTGCAGACCCATCTTCAGTGCATTGCAGCTATTTGGAAGGATCAGTGGTACTGACTCACGTCGGTTTTGGATTTCTGGGATCTTCAGAAGCTGCCTTAAGTTGTCGGCTAGAGTGTCCCACCATTCTGTTTAAGGCGGACGGCAGGCTGTGGCATGAGTTCGATGGGGGCCTCAGCGGTCCAGAAGGCTGCTAAAGGCTCTCCTAAAGTACTAGTCGCGGTCTGTGGTAACCGCCACTGGACAACCGAATGCTGTAACCCGGTGTTCTAAGATGTATTCGGCGAACTTTTCGCTAGCTGCTATAAGCAGAGGCACAGCTAATGGCCATCTGACAAAATGGTCTTCCCAAGTATGGAGGTACATGCTGCCTCATGAAGGAGAATTCCGTATAAGTTCAACACGCACCTACTGGTCGCGGAAGTCAGCGGCTGGAAAATCAGATGGCGGGGTTTCATGTGTCCCAGCACTTTTACTTGTTGACACTGGATGCAGGTATGAGCTAATGCAGTGCGCCAACTTTTGTGTTATGCCAAGCTAATGATCGCCAGCGAGCTCGGATGAGGCTTTCATACCTGGGTGGGATAAACAGTGCAAAGTCCGGAAAGCCCGTCCTTTAAAACTGATGGTACGGCTGGTCTTAGGTGGTCCTACGATATGTGGCATAGCATGTAAACTTCGGATGGCCGAGTAGGAACAAACTGGAGCCGCAGTGATAATATGCCATAGATTTGACAACCCAAAATCATCTGCTTACGCTGAAGCAAAGACCTTCGGGTTGATCGGGCCTGGGGTGTCTGCGACAGGATTGTTAACACGACGTATGACGTACGTGATTCGCCAACCGAGCAATGTAACCTAGAGGGCTAAATCCTCTGACAGCACCTCTCCGTGGTGACGCAAATTGCTTGGAATATTTGTTCATGTTTGGTTTGGACTGTGACTTCGCGTCCCTCTAGGATGTGCCTGAGTTGACAGCTCCCCAGGCGAATCCTAATCGTTTCGCGGCCAAAGGCGCTGTACCTCAATTCCGCTGGCTGCGGTTAATGGGAAAAAATGAAACGGGCTCCAGGAGTCAGTAACATACTGTTGCAGTCCTGGACTGAAAGGATACAAAATTGAAAATCCCTACCATTTGTTTAGGTGCTCCGTGAATTTCAATAAATTCGACATTACTTTGCTAACCTCATCTATACGCAACTCCTTTGTGAGTCTGTTTGCATGGTACATTTGAATTTGGCCTTGAGTCGTCCTTGGGTTTGATGTTTGGACTACCAGACGTCAAACCTCCTGGTTTTACTGTTGAGGCTGCTTGGAAAAACACCTGAGGTTTGCGTATATTTGTACCTTTTGTGATCTTAAATCGAGTACCGTTGGAGTTGCAAACCAACCACTTTCTGCCTCTGGGCTTCATGGGAGCTAAGAATGATAATAATTTTCTGTTTTGGAAGATCCCGAAACTTGCTGTAGCGCGTGTGCTGATAGTACTGTTGCGGTAAATCCGTGGATAAATAAGATGCCAAAGTGAATACGTGAAAGAGTAAAGAAAAACATTGTCTGCCGGCAGAAAATAATGGCTACGACGACACCTGGCAAATTCCGAACTCAAGTTTAAATGAAGAAGACAGGTAGAGGCGTGTAAAGTCGCTCAGAAAAGTAGGACATGTGCATGAATTTTGTTGGGAATATACCCAGTAACAGGAAAATAGCAAATAATCGAAAGATTTCTAAATTAGATCGCCTCTTGTAGAAAACAGAATGCTGATGCATAACGGGGACGGGAAGGGTCCTTGGCAGACAGAGATTAGAGATAGGGGTACGAGTAAGGAACTTATAAATGGAAAGGGATTGAATATCAGAAATGGAGTAAGATGAGATGGTAGGACATCGTACCAACAAAGGGTTAAATACCAGTGATGGTTCATAGGGCAGCTTGCCGATGGCATTGGACACACGGAAGACGGTCAACACCTCCGGTGGGAAGAGTGCTAGGGCGGAGTCCACGGGAATGGCCAAAAGAGTATTCGGTCCATGGGTGGATTACCGCATGATGGGACAGGCATGAAGTTCCAGCACGCACATAGGAGTGTAGTGATAAACCATATACCGGCACGTAGCCAGGGCAACTGTGGAGATCAAAATCTATGTAATAGTGACGGTACAGCACACGAAGCAAAAAGAGTGTAGGTTTACACCTGCTAATAAACTTTTCAATGGGGTGAAGTTTCCATAGAATCACAATGTGACACCATCCAGCAGCGAAGCTGCATGGGACTAACCTGAGGCAAAGAATGGAGATGGGACCCGCAAGTAGATATGAGGCGAAATGGGCCAGGCGACAGAGTAGAATGGATTCTGCATGTAATTAGACGAAGTCAGAGATATACCAGTTGAGTGACACTTCTGAAGGTGGAGAGGGAGACTGCTAGAGAACAGGAGAAAAGGACTGCTAAAGCGGAAGCTGGATGGCAACAAAAGCAGTGTAATGAAAAGACCCTAGTATACCTATATGGGAGTGATTACTGGTCAATCTAAGATGCGGAGCTACAGCAGTTGCAAAATCAACGACAAGCGAAAGTGGCTGTGGAATATATGTAGGGGCATGGGTGGCTTATAATGACCATTATATCGGTGGAAAGCGCAGCGGTTTGTTCCAATTGCTATTGCTGGAACTCACACGGCGTCTCTAGCGCCGTCTGGCGTTCAGGTGACTAAAGCCTTTGGGTTAAACGATTTTAGCCGCGAAAACAAGCTACATTTCTAATCGCCTGATACAATGCGATGAAAGCGTCTCTCGCAGCCTCTGCAAATACCGACTGTTTCTAACTGCCTTTCAACGGGTCCGAGAATGGTCGGATCTACTGGGAGCACGGTAGAATGAAAAACCCGTAAATTTGCCTAACCGAAAAAAGTGCAGCAGTAGTTTGAATGAGGTGAGTTCTCCGCAGTCAAGGACAGCCTGCACTTTCTCTCTAAGTGGTGTAATCTATGTGGGAGTAACACTAAAGACTAGAAGCTCTATAGAGTCTGCTACAGTGGCACATTTTTGCCTTACCCATGATTCCATGCTAGAATAGATGGTAGCAAAGTGCGCATGGATGGGTCAGATACCCTTCCTTGGAAGGAATGGCAAATACGATGTCACCAAAATAAGCAAAGATTAACCTGGGCCATGGAAGGCTGGAAAGTCTAAGGGAAGTAGCAAGATTCGAATTGCTTTCAACGTAACCGAAGAGGCGACAGTAATCTTTATCTTAGGTTCGGAGGTTTCTACCCCTAAAAGTGACGCCTGGTTATATTTTGGCAATGGATCGATTCGGCTCAAAGTTGTTTCAGCAACCAAAACCACTACGAGGCCCGTGACTAGCAGGCCAGTATATTGGTCACGAGTTATCACTTGGATTTACGTGCGATAAAGTCCGAACGGCCTCCGGTAGTAGTTTAAACTCAGGACCGTGTGTATTAATGACTCCCACGGACTGCTGGAAGAGCTGATAATCTCCGGGTTGAGCGTAGGCTGAAACCCAGTGCAGACCACAGGGAGCTTGTCTGGGGCTAAACTGCGGGCAGGGCAGGCACCAAGTGTCCCAGTGACAATGTGTGGGATGGGGCCGGAGGTGGCTGACTGAAGGTTGGTGCGCGGGCAAACGAGTTAAGGGCACTCGCTAAAAAAGTAGGAAAGTTCCGGTTCCGAAGTGTAGAAGTTTCCCAGTGAGGAAGCCTGAGTCAAGTAAGTGAAAGCAAAATTCAATGCAACCCAGCCCACAGTAAAAGCAAAGAAAAAATACTGAAAATCCTTCCAAATGTTCTACGTGCCTTGTGAATTTGACTAAATTTGACATTAATTTGAAAAGCCCGTCCGTACACCATACTTTTGCGCGTTCGTCTATTCGTGTGAGACATTTGAATTTGCCCCCAAATCGCTTCTGACTGTCGTGCTTGAGCTGCGGGGCTTTGAACCTTTGGATTTCACTGTTGAGTCTATTTGGCCGCATACTAGAGGTTTTTGCATTTGTACCTTTTGTGAATTTCAACTTAGTACCGTAGAAACTATGAACCAATCTTGTTCGGGTTTTGGAATTGGTTTGAATTGGCTACGCGTTGTTCCATTTGCGAGAATTGGCTTACACAGGTGTCCGTCACACCGGTATCACAACAGCAGTCTCCTTTTAGAAGGTCGGCTCAATTCGGCTTCGATCTGTGATGGGTACGTCGGCTTCGGTGGAGAGAGACGTTTTCCATGCCTCTCGCCGCGATCAAACACAACGACGAAGCCAGCATGAGCCGTTCTCCATGACTCATGCTGGTTGTCATGCGTGGATTACAAAATGGCGTCCTCCATAACATTGCATCCTACCTAGGCAGATCCTGCTTTTGACTTGGCAGTGGTGATTGAATAAGGGGGTTCGTCTTTGTTGGCATGTCCTAAATTTCCTTTTCCCTGTTGTTATTGCCTACCTAAACGAGCCAGCCTCCGGCCCCAAATGAGGCTAGCCACAATCCAATGAGATTTGTGTTTGAGCCACGCGAGTTCCTAGTTGTCTATGTTGTCCTGCCCTCCGGGGCTAGCTGGAAGGCAAGAAACACAAGGAAGCTGCACCTCGGGGCGAGGACTGATATTCGACTGAGGGGAACATACGGGCGCAACACAGGCTGCTGCTACCCTTGCCGTGATAACCACTTGGTCGTGCATTCATGCATAATAAAGCTGTGTATAAGTGAAATACGAAGAGTAAACCTAAACGTATAAATCTGTTACGTACTCAGAAAACCTCGCTGGTTGTAGCTGCTCGCGGCTGTGTCCATTTCCCCTGTTGATGGGTGCAGATGTATCCTCCGTGGAGTTAATGTTGCAAAAGGTAGTGGGGAGTCGCTAGTGGAAGCAACACGTGTCGACTCCGGATGACCAACCGAAGGCTGTGAGCAGGTAGGGACATTGGGCGGTTTGTTCCGGGTGGGTTCTACGTAGACGAAAACCGGATAGATACTGTCCATGCTGATGGTCTCTTTCACGTTTTCGACATCTACCGGGTATTTGTTTTCCTTTCGCTGGACGACGCGGAATTGGCCAGAGCAGGTAGCTTGTAATGATGATTGCATTACATCCACCCTAATAAACGCATGGTTGACGGTCGCTAGAGTGGTGGGTACGTAGGTGCTGAGAGTTTGTTCTCGTGGCGCGGTGGGCTTTATCACCCACACTTGGTATGACAGCCATTTTGCGAAATCCCCGTAATTAAAACTCACAAGTTGTAACGGAGAAACCAACTCACCTGGGAGCCGTAATGTGCAACCGTAAACTAGTTCAACCGACGTACCACTCATATGGCCTTTAACGATAATACGCAGTCCCAAGAGAACGATCGGCAAAACTTCACCCCATAAAGGGTTATCACGAGCACTAAGGGCAGCTTCCAGCTGGCGATGAAACCGCTCCACCATGCACTAGCCTGAGGATGATAGGCCGTTGCCTTGTTGTGACCGCAACCGCGTGCGTTTAGTGGTTCACGGAAGGCACCGTCAGAGTTAGAGCAGCGGTCAGTGATCACGATAGAAAGATAACCGGACTGACTTACCCAAACAGTTAAAGATGTTTTGCAGCTTCCTCTGGGGTAGGACGGGAAATAGGTATGGCTTGTGGCCAGCGAGTGAAAGGATCTACACACGCAAGGATGTAGAAGCAGCCTCTAGATGGTGGAAGGGGCCATTCGAGATCCATTTGGAAGTGGTGAATATGCGCTTCTTGCCCTGAGAATGCTCCCGATGTAGAATTTACGTAGCTGTGTATTATGACGCGTTGGCATTAAAGAAAAGCCATGGCTCAAAGCGTACATCATGTATGAAGCGTGGCCAAAAGAATAGCTAGGTGACTACTTCAACTGAGGTGGTTACACCAGGGTGCGATAAGTTGTGGAGGCTAAAACAACCAGTCGGTGAAAACTGGCAGGAGCTGGAGATTGGGTTTGACTACGTAAAACATCGCAGACAGTAGTGACATCTGAATCTGGGAGGGTCATTCGCACTAGATGCAGATAGCTGTTGTTTCTGGGCTGCTGGACCTATAGGTCTGTTGTTTGGGCTGCGGTGACTGCATTCAGATCTGTCCCATTCGTAGTGTTGAAGCAGTTTTTCCGTTTGCTAGTAAGGCGTAGCTCAGATACCAAAGTGAAAAGTGAGAACAATATTGATTCGCTGATTCTGCGGTACTGAGCTAGGAATTTCATTCACATTAAATTACGCACAAACCTCAGCTGTATGGCCAAAACATTTAACAACAAGGACCGGAGTTCGGCAAAGATCACTGTCAGTTGAGACCTTCAAAGCCATGTGAGCTAGTATCAAAAGTAGGCCGCGACGCATGATCAAAATATGAACAAATGTTCAAGTTTCGGCTGTTAATGTTTTCTGTGCTTTTTCGAGGGTTAATGAGAAGTGAGCGCAGTCTCAACAATACATATATCTGAAAACGACTGGGGAGGATTCCCACTCGCGTACTTTACACAGCCCACCAATTCCTCCCATGAAAAAGCCAACATCCAAGGAGTAGATAGGGGTACCGATTCACCCTAACCTGCCTAGACCACAAAGTCAGCGCACAAGTCGGTCTCCGTGGGCTTCATCTACTGTTGGCTAGTCGCAGGCACCCTTGCAAGTTTTCTTGGGGTTGCCTTCCATACATTAGTGTCCTAGAGTTTCGTCTGAAGATGATACGTCGTTAGCGATGTGCGGAGAAACACGGTACGGAGTGATCGGGATGCGCAGAAGTTTAAGGATGTAAACCACATGGCCAAATTAAGACAGGGGATATTCGATGAAAAATCGAGATGGCTACAAGGTACTTGAAACATCAGGGAGACCAAAGTGTGATGTAATCACTGTAATAGTGTGCTTAGCCCAAAACTTGTATCGTTTTGAACACTTATTGGCCGACTCATGAACCGGCTTCATTGTTCACATCCGAAGCCTTTCCAGATTTCTTATGTCCGTGAAGCGGAATTCAGCTGGGTTACTGGCGGAAAGTACACAGCGTTACTGGTTGGCTTTGGCCGACTCATGAACCACTAGGAGTCCGAGGGCGAGTGGGAGCGCTTTTTAGGTAATGCTGTACCATCCAAAAGTTTGATTCAAAAATTTTCTGATCAAAACACCTTCCTATGAACATCGCTGTATTCGCGGCCAGTATGCCGAAGTCAGTTCTAGACTCGGAATGAACACAGTCTTCAGTGGAGTTAATCTTGCCTTCGCGAATGCTATCCGATTGTGCCACCCACCTTTTTCGTCTACCAAGCAGCCAAAAACCGCCCCGTAGCCTACTTCCAATACATCTAAAAGCGAGTGGGGCTGGGCATCACTTTTACTTCCTGTCAGGTGTCTTGATACTTTGATCTCGCCAAGTTGATCCAGGCTATGTAACCATTCAAGTCATGGCTTGCCGTCGTCATCCTGAAGAGGTTCATCCCAACCCGTCTTTCTTTGGCACAGCGATTGCAGCAAGCAATTTCCCGGTAGCAATCATGGTGAAACAAAACCTAAAGGATCAGAGAGGCTTGAGATTTATGAAAGGAGTCCCCTCCGTGTGGTTGGTTGTTTGTGTAGGTCCAGAGTGAATGTGAATTCATCACCCTCGGGCTTCCATCGAACTTCGAAAGTGCGCTCCATTCGTAAACAGGATCCCAAAAGTCCTTTCGCGCACCCAATTGTCTCGGAATTCGGAATACAGTTGAGAATATCAGGGCTGTTTGAAGTCCATTGTGTGATATTGAACCCTCCTGCCTTTAGAATGGTGGTCAGTTCGGTCATATGTAGAATAACAGTATTTGGGTGGTCAAAGAAACATAGAAAATCATCCACGTAGATGTGGTCCACTGCTGCTCCTGACAGATTCCTGGCGCTGCCGAAACTCTTCAGGGTTTCAAGGAGGGCAGAAAAGGGCAGAAAAGGGATGATACCGTTCCAAAAGGATGAACCAGCAGCCTGTATTCGTCGGATGTGCGGTCTGTGTTGCCTTCAGGCCATCAGAGAAGGCGGAAGGCGATCCTATCTTTAACGGACATCTTTACTTGCAGAAATATTTCACGCATGGCCGCAGAGACGGCCAATTTTCCTAGTCAAAAATGGCATAAAATCTCGACGGTTGGTGTCGCCCCGTCTGGGCCCTGTGATATATAGTCATTAAGTGACATGCCCTGGCATTTCGTGACTCAACTGAAAACTACCTTGACCCCCCTGGTTTTTTTGGGTTCATGACCGGGTGATGGGGCAGTACCACCTCAAATTCCAGCTGATTTTGGTTGTATCTGCTTTTTCTGAATAACCCAACTCTAAGCTATGTTAGATGGCTCGCATATATTTTATCTTGAACTGCGGTTCTCCTTTGAGCCTGTTTCTGAGGAAGCATAATCTTTTCAGGGCTTTTTCTCGGCGGTTCAGCATTGGTTTCATGTTGGGTCTCCATGGCACAGGAACCTCTAGGCGATCTGTTACATACTTGGCCTTCTCGGTCGCTATTTTCAGAGCCGACCTATCTTCTTGAGATGAGCACCTCTATCGAAGGTCACATCGGCAAATTCGGCTTTATACGGCTGTTGAAATGCCCGTTCAATGTTCGCTGTCTCCACCGAAAGCAGTCGACTTGGATCTGTTCACCGCACCCTCCTTTTTCACCACCATATATGGTCCAATCAACCATCGTGCCTACCACATATGGTGCTTTGCGGCCTCCTGTTCTTCGATCCAGGACCCAGTGTGGTTCCGTCACATCAAAACCAATCAAAAGATCTATTTCGTTATTCTGCCAATTCCTGGATGTTACCCCGTATAGATGCAGCCACTGACTCAGAATCGATTGTGCTGGCTGAAGTGCTCTCATCAGCAGATCTTGGACAGTGGATATCTTCATCCTTTCTGCCCTATTGTTGCTGACCAAGGAAACGAGCTGTGGATGCAGTTTGGTTGATTAGCTGGCCTGGGTGCCACTTAATGTGCTCACTGCTAATGAACACTTACCCCCTTATCCCACATCTCTCTGTGGAGTCCTTCCTTATCAAAGTGGAATACGAGCCATTTTCTGCGGGGACCAAAGCTCCTGTCACCGTAACTGTTGTTTCTACTCTGGCTGCCAATGGAGCGCTCGAGCGAAGCGTAGCAGCCAATTTACAAACAATTCAAAACAAAGTCGATTACAAGTAACTACAGTATTATAAACAATAAGTTAAGCTAATTTTACAATATTCAAGCCTCAGTAGTGTTCCTTCTGGGCTATTACACTCCAAATCGGAAAACGAATCAACAACTGCAGCTGAATTACAGCAAAAGGTTAGAGACAGAAGACGAGGTCACCGAATACAGTCACAACGAAGTTTAAGCTGAGAGACTCACGCTCCTGGCTACCTTGAGAGTACGGTTTGTGACAAAGACTTAGAGCAATAAAACGAAAAATGGGAATCCCGGTGAAGGTAGTTCATACAAACGAAAAGTTTGTTTGTGCAATGGATGTTGACGAACGGAAAGGGTTTATGAGCTGGTTTATGTATACTCAGTTGTGGATTTGGCCCTACACTTGTAGCCTAGACAGTGCCAAAGCTGATCGTCACCTTACGCACGGAGCACTGGGGTTTTATAACAATTTGGGCTACACCTTGTTTTTCTGTTTTGACCGGGTGCGTGCTTGAAATGTTTAAGAGGACTAGACGACTAACAGCAGGAGGTTAATTATGATCCAATCCCTATGCCCTCTTTACTGGTCATCAAAACCGAATGATTTTACCATTTTCATACTAACCGAAATAACGGTGACATTTTATTGTTCACTGAGACACCATATTGAAAATCGTTGGTAGGTGGTTGACGTTTCCGTCGCCACGGGTAACCTTCACCAAGGCTGTTTTGCAAAAAATGAAACTGGAATGTATGTACCATTTGATATAGAAACTAAACACAGGTGCTAGTCGTTCCTAGAAATATTACAGCAGGATCGTTGTAGAACAGGCCGGACCGCGGCCAGGCAAGGGACTGGCTTGTAAGCAAGCCCCAAGTAGGCGAGCAGGCAAGAAATCGAGTGATGTCACTGTGTTGGGTAAGAAGCTTGCTCTAGCACACATGCTCCATGCCAAGCTAGGCCAGCTGATATGTGGCATGATCGATAGGTCAGGAAGCTGTGCAAGGCCTGAAGCCTGTCAAATATCAACAGGAATGCTTCAATGTGTGATGCTAATGAATGGTTTGCTTAGTAGAAGCGATTGTTCAAGCGGAATACAAAACTCCTTTTTCGCCCAGTAAATGCGAAAAGTACTTGGTGCCAGTTCACGTCAACTTCGCAGGAGTTTGTGTGATTAGGGCCGATTTTGTGTGCAAGGATTTGTTTTTGTGGTTTTTCCGTGGAAACAGACGCTGCATAGTAACTCAGTTTTCAGAATTCAAGTCAGGCTGCTTCATGGGCGTGCTCAAACTCTTCCGCGAGTGGGCCTCAATATCTCGCCTTGTTGGGGTGCAGGAACTTGCTCTTGAATGCTTGGTTTCTATATTTTTCATTTCGAAAAACTGAGAGCTGAATGTTTTCCAGCTCTGAAACTTCAACAAGGTTAAGCTGCCTGTTTTCATAAACCGATAAGGGGTTTCTACTTGTAGCTACTGTTACGGTTGGCTCAGTTCAGCTTTGATCTTCAACTTATCAATTATTATAAAAACAACGCTTGACGAGTTAGTATTGCTCCTGTCATTTTCTAGCTCCATTTCAAAAAGATAGTAAGATAATGGGGAAGCTAGCGGCTGAGAAATTTTCGGCCCGCAAAATGCCGTTCAAAACCGTCGGCGTGGATAAATAATGTAGAAGGCCTCGATGTTCTGACAGTATAGTGTTAAGAGGGACGGTGTAAATCCAGTTTGAAAATTTTCACGCACGGTTTATTATGAAGGGCACAGGACCAAGGGCTGAGTATTGTTATGTGAAAAATTCTCAGCGTGATAAAGAGACAAATATGCTTACGCTGCAGTAGACTCACAAAATAGGCACTTTTTATGCTCAACCTGAACCAATATGACGCAAAACAGAAAGTTAGGGGGCTTTATCATACATCTCTATAATCTGAATCAAATTCTACTATATGAACAACCGTGGAAGGACGCTCACCTTGAGGAATCAAGGCAAATCAGTACGGTTTTATGTTGTAAAGAAGATTTTCAAAAGAGCGGAAAGTACTGATTTTATAACAAGGATGTATACAGATGAATGTGGTGATAGTCACAATAGTTTTGAAGTTTAAAGGGTTGCTCCGAAACTTACACTACAAAGGTCAAAGTTAGCCTAATGCTCACTCAACGGCTCTGGGTATTTTGCCTCAAGGATAATAAATAAATTAATTTAACTAAGTGCCATCTTATCTCACCGACTCTTTGTCCATCCACGATGATGAAATTTCCGGGAAGCCAGGAAATATTGCCTTCCGATCTTCTCCGGCGATACCTGACTAATGTTCTCTGATTTGGAGAAAGTCCTAGCTATAATAAAATCACCTAGTTTTTCACTGCTTATTTATGGCACTGCCGTGACCTTGCTGTAATCCAGCGCTCCGGTAGATCTATGGGGCCACGAATTCGTCCCCATGCTCTTCTCCTTGCCCAGGGGTGGTTTGGTATTTTATTCGGGAATGACTGTAATTGGCTTTTGCCTTAGTCGTTTTCTACCTTTCCTTCCAGGAAGTTATCCAGAGCTGCCATTTTTCAACTATTTCTGTCTTGTGGATTGCCCTAATACCTGTTTTAATTAGTCTAATACATAGGTTACACCAGGGAGTGGTAATTGTGAAGGCTGGTAAAGACCTTTCGGTGAAAACTGGGGAGAACTAGTAGTCGGGGCTGACCCTGTGACACACTGCAAATAATAGCTACGTCCGAAGTTGGAAAGGTCACCGGCCCTAAGTTCGGGGAGCTTCTGTTCCTGAGCTGCTCGACCTCAGGATCCGTTTCATGGGCTGCGGCGATTGCTTCTAGGCCTATGCCCACGGGTAGTCGGTCGCCAATATTGTGGACGCGTGGCCGTGCGTCTGCTACGTTATTGTTTGCCCCAGAAATGTGTCGAGTGTCTGTAGTAAACTGCAAAACGTGGTCTGATTGGCTAATCCTGCGTGGCGAAAATCGATCAAGATCTGACTGGAGTGCGTACTCTAGTGGCTTGTGGCCTGTGAACACCGTGAAAGTTTGACTGTGGGGTGTGTGCTGGAAGTGCAGGATGTTATACTGCATAGGGATTCCACAGGTTGAGGATGCTTGAGGAACGAAACTATTGGTTGCCACGACTTACTGATGAATTGTTGCAACACTGCTCTAGCAGCCTTGTCTGAAGCGCCTGTTTCTAATGCTAGAGCAGCGGAACAATCGGGGTGCGCAAGGTGTGCTATGCTGACGAAAGCTTCGTTGACTGAAGTAGATGGTGCCCGTGCCGTGCCAGGAAATACGAATTTCTGCCTACCTTCACGTAAAAGGTCTGTAAGAGGTTGCAAGATTTAGAAGCAGCGGGGGATAAACCAGCGGTAAAACTCAACCAGGTCAAAATTTAGGTGTAACTGCCGGTAAGAGTGAGATTCAGAATAGTCGCGAATTGCCGCCACATTTCCAGACAGGGGTGTTACGAACGTTTGAGCAATGCGTAGCCAAATTCGCAACGGATCCCGAAATCAGAAGACGATTATCCGTGATATTCTACGATACTAGATTATTAAAATAAACAATGACATAAACAATATACAAACCTCAATAATACGATCACAAGGACTCAACAACGAGAAACCGAATAGCAGCGTGTGAGCAGACAGCACGTGCGTCACGCAGGTCCTGAACAAGGATGTGCCAAAGTAGTGCTCTGGGCGCGAACAAACAACAATTGGTCCAGAAAAACAACCAGTTCGTAAAGACAAGTCAATAGTGTATGGAAATGAGTGATGTTGGGAAAAAACACTGAATCGCGAGGGAAAAAGGGGGATTTTTCACGACCGGCTGTTACACCGCCCACCAAAATCCTCCTGGATCCTTAGCAGAGTCAAAGGTTCGGTATAAAGGTACTGATTCTTCCTACCTGCCTAGGCCCTGCTGTCAGTGCGCGCGTCTAATGCTCGTCGTCGACGTTCTACTACTGGTCGCACTTAACCCATTTGATACATAGACGTGAGGGTAGTCTACATCTTCCACAAGAACAAATGACCGATGGCGGGCGTGAATGGTCACATAGACGTTGTCCTCGTAAGGGGCCGTCCGGTCCTGGATGCACGTGCTTCAGTGTGTGTGTGAGTGCGTGTGTGTGTGTGCCGGGGTAACAATGAAATCACAGGTATGACTACACATCAAAGGAGGACTTTCTGCAATGTCAACCAAAGACCGCGTGGCAAGAAAACGAGTAAAATGTAGCATGTATGTGTGACCTGAGCTCCGCTACTTCCACATATGCAAGGGGCATTCGGTAGCGTCAACAAAAAGCAAAACAACGAACACTGTCACATGTTTGATGGTTTTACGGGATGTAGAGTGCGTCGTGCATGCGTGTATGTATCGGGATGTACAATGGAATCGCACTCATCACCACATATCGGAAAGCACCTTCTGTAATGTCAACGAAAAGACCGCGAGCACCTTAACGTGTTTGACGGAGATTGTGTGGTATATATGGTGTTTCTTTATCCACCTCGATTACTGGTGTGAAAAAGGTTTACTAGGCCTCAGGGTTATCAGCTCCTCCGTCTTCGCTCTCGAGTAGGTTAATACTGCGTATGTCACGAATGAGCACTCCGTTAGCTGTCTTCACCTTCACCGTTCTTATCATTCCGTCAGTGCTTTTGATGGTTTCCGTAACTACTCCCAAAGACCAAGCGCTGAAATGTGCGCGTTCGTCGGCGATCATAACCACGTCCCCAACTTTGAATGGTCTTGTTTTGGCCATCCACTTCTGTCGAGTCTGCAAAGCCGGTAGGTACTCCCGTAGCCATCGCCTCCAGAAGACCTTGGCCAGATAGTTCGCTTGCTTCCACCCGTGAAGGTAGCTCCCACGAAGGTTTACCGGCCCTTGGAAACCCTCGTTCGACCTTAGCGTCAATAAGTCGTTTGGGGTGAGCGCCAGGTGGGTGGGGTCGCCGTTCAATACTGGAACCAGGGGGCGGTTGTTCAGGATTCGCTCCACCTCAGTCATGACGGTGTTCAGCGTCCCGTCGTCGGGCGGCTGCTGCTCCATGATTGACAGCAATATCCGTCTGGCGGACCGGATCATGCGTTCCCATATGCCGCCTCGGTGACTGGCCTGTGGGGGGTTGAAATGCCATCGTATGCCGTAGGCCACAGTTCGATTCTGCAGTTCGTCCCTGTTTATGTTCTTGTGCCAACGCTGCAACTCCCGTTGAGCGCCCACAAAGTTCGATCCATTATCTGAGTATATATCGGCCGGTACGCCTCTTCGGTTGATAAATCTTTGCAAGGCCCGTAGAAACGAATCGGTCGTCATCGAATGTGCGACTTCTAGGTGTACCGCACGTGATTTCATGCACGTCATGATACATCCGTATCGCTTTTCTAATCTTTTCCCGCACTTGATCCACAAGGGCCCTAAATAGTCCAACCCGGTGTCACTGAACGGCCACCAGCCCGTAGTCACCCTGCATTCTGGTAGTGGGGCCATGAGTTGTTTGCCTGCTGTGGCATTGCGTCTCCTGCATTGCACACACCGTCGGATTACGCGTTTTACAGTCTCTCGTCCTCTCAACAACCAAAGACGCTTTCGGATGACGCTCGTCACGTGACTTTCCCCGGCATGTCCCTCCATGGCGTGGACGTGTTGGATCATTAGCTCTACTACGGGTTGTCTCGCAGGCAGCAGTATAGGATACTTTGTGTCGAAGTTCAGGTGGGCGTTGGTCAGCCTACCATCCACCCGCAGCAGTCCGTTGATGATTTTGGGGTTTAAACGCTTCAGCTCGCCTCTTTGGAGGTGGCATGTCTTCATTGGTCGGCCCCACTTCTTCCGCCCTCTTGAGTTCTCGGGCGAAAGCCTCGCGTTGTATCATTCTGAAAATATCGTACTCTGCCGCTTGTAGCTCATCGGGACCTATCGGGCCGACCGGTATCCGACCTGAGGGCCGTAGCCCTTTCATGACTAGTAAATTTCTCTTGAACCTGGTTAACCAAACTAGCGAACGAAGCGTCTTCATCCAGGAAGAAAACCTGACCAGTCGCGATAGAATGGACGACGCTTGGACGACGTTGGTTGCTATCACTACGCCTTTGATCTCCAGTTCCACTTCCGTACGGGGTTTTTAATTCGAACACGGTGTTACGAACGTTTGAGCAATGCGTAGCCAAATTCGCAACGGATCCCGAAATCAGAAGGCGATTATCCGTGATAATTCTACGATACTAGATTATTAAAATAAACAATGACATAAACAATATACAAACCTCAATAATACGATCACAAAGACTCAACAACGAGAAACCGAATAGCAGCGTGTGAGCAGACAGCACGTGCGTCACGCAGGTCCTGAGCAAGGATGTGCCAAAATAGCGCTCTGGGCGCGAACAAACAACAATTGGTCCAGAAAAACAACCAGTTCGTAAAGACAAGTCAATAGTGTATGGAAATGAGTGATGTTGGGAAAAAACACTGAATCGCGAGGGAAAAAGGGGGATTTTTCACGACCGGCTGTTACACCGCCCACCAAAATCCTCCTGGATCCTTAGCAAAGTCAAAGGTTCGGTATAAAGGTACTGATTCTTCCTACCTGCCTAGGCCCTGCTGTCAGTGCGCGCGTCTAATGCTCGTCGTCGACGTTCTACTACTGGTCGCACCTAACCCATTGGCTACATAGACGTGAGGCTAGTCTACATCTTCCACAGGACCAAATGACCGATGGCGGGCGTGAATGGTCACATAGACGTTGTCCTCGTAAGGGGCCGTCCGGTCCTGGATGTACGCGCTTGAGTGTGTGTGTGTGTGTGTGCGTGCGTGTGTGTGCGTGCGTGTGCGTGTGTGCCGGGGTTACAATGAAATCACAGTTATGACTACACATCAAAGGAGGACTTTCTGCAATGTCAACAAAAGACCGCGTGGCAAGAAAACGAGTAAATGTAGCATGCATGTGTGACCTGAGCTCCACTACTTCCACATGTGCAAGGGGCATTCGGTAGCGTCAACAAAAGGCAAACAAAGAACACTGTCACATATATGATGGGTTTACGGGATGTAGAGTGCGTCGTGCATGCGCGTATGTATCGGGATGTATAATGGAATCGCACTCATCACCACATATCGGAAAGAACCTTCTGTAATGTCAACAAAGGGACCGCGAGCACCTTAACGTGTTTGACGGAGATTGTGTGGTATATATGGTGTTTCTTTATCCACCTCGATTACTGGTGTGAAAAAGGTTTACTAGGCCACAGGGTTATCAGCTCCTCCGTCTTCGCTCTCGAGTAGGTTAATACTGCGTATGTCACGAATGAGCACTCCGTTAGCTGTCTTCACCTTCACCGTTCTTATCATTTCGTCGGTGCTTTTGATGGTTTCCGTAACTACTCCCAAAGACCAAGCGCTGAAATGTGCGCGTTCGTCGGCGATCATAACCACGTCCCCAACTTTGAATGGTCTTGTTTTGGCCATCCACTTCTGTCGAGTCTGCAAAGCCGGTAGGTACTCCCGTAGCCATCGCCTCCAGAAGACCTTGGCCAGATAGTTCGCTTGCTTCCACCCGTGGAGGTAGCTCCCACGAAGGTTTACCGGCCCTTGGAAACCCTCGTTCGACCTTAGCGTCAATAAGTCGTTTGGGGTGAGCGCCAGGTGGGTGGGGTCGCCGTTCAATACTGGAACCAGGGGGCGGTTGTTCAGGATTCGCTCCACCTCAGTCATGACGGTGTTCAGGGTCTCGTCGTCGGGCGGCTGCTGCTCCATGATTGACAGCAATATCCGTCTGGCGGACCGGATCATGCGTTCCCATATGCCGCCTCGGTGACTGGCCTGTGGGGGGTTGAAATGCCAGCGTATGCCGTAGGCCACAGTTCGATTCTGCAGTTCGTCCCTGTTTATGTTCTTGTGCCAACGCTGCAACTCCCGTTGAGCGCCCACAAAGTTCGATCCATTATCTGAGTATATATCGGCCGGTACGCCTCTTCGGTTGATAAATCTTTGCAAGGCCCGTAGAAACGAATCGGTCGTCATCGATTGTGCGACTTCTAGGTGCACCGCACGTGATTTCATGCACGTCATGATACATCCGTATCGCTTTTCTAATCTTTTCCCGCACTTGATCCACAAGGGCCCGAAATAGTCCAACCCGGTGTCACTGAACGGCCACCAGCCCGTAGTTACCCTGCATTCTGGTAGCGGGGCCATGAGTTGTTTGCCTGCTGTGGCATTGCGTCTCCTGCATTGCACACACCGTCGGATCACGCGTTTTACAGTCTCTCGTCCTCTCAACAACCAAAGACGCTTTCGGATGACGCTCGTCACGTGACTTTCCCCGGCATGTCCCTCCATGGCGTGGACGTGTTGAATCATTAGCTCTACTACGGGTTGTCTCGCCGGCAGCAGTATAGGATACTTTGTGTCGAAGTTCAGGTGGGCGTTGGTCAGCCTACCATCCACCCGCAGCAGTCCGTTGATGATTTTGGGGTTTAAACGCTTCAGCTCGCCTCTTGGAGATGGCATGTCTTCATTGGTCAGCCCCACTTCTTCCGCCCTCTTGAGTTCTCGGGCGAAAGCCTCGCGTTGTATCATTCTGAAAATATCGTACTCTGCCGCTTGTAGCTCATCGGGACCTATCGGGCCGACCGGTATCCGACCTGAGGGCCGTAGCCCTTTCATGACTAGTAAACTTATCTTGAACCTGGTTAACCAAACTAGCGAACGAAGCGTCTTCATCCAGGAAGAAAACCTGACCAGTCGCGGTAAAATGGGCGACGCTTGGACGACGTTGGTTGCTATCACTACGCCTTTGATCTCCAGTTCCAATTCCGTAGGGGGTTTTAATTCGAACACGGGCCAGTCCTGTTTGGGCAATTGCAGGAAGTTCGGCCCTCTCGTCCACGTGTCCAGTTGCCTGAAGTTGTTCGCACCTCGAGAGCACAGGTCGGCCGGGTTATCGCCAGACCTGACATGACTCCACTGGTGCGTGGCCGATTCATCGTGGATAATCGTGAGCCGGTTAGCAACGAAAGTACTAAACCGGCTCCGTACGTTGTTAATGTAGTAAAGTTCTATCGTTGAATCCGTCCAGAAGCTCACCGACCAAATGTAGAGATCGAAACATCTCTTCACAGCTTGCACCACCCTGACTGCCAACACGGCTGCGCTGAGTTCGAGGCGTGGGATTGAGACCGACTTCAGTGGAGCAACGCGGGCTTTGGCGAACAGGATCCTCGTGGTATATTGTCCATCTCCTGCGCACCATCGTCCGTACACCACAGCTCCATAACCGACTTCGGATGCATCGGAAAAGGCATGTAGTTCTCCAGTCCGTGTCGTATGGCCAGGGGTCAAACATCGTGGTATTCTTATGTCCCCTAATTTCTTCAAGGTGTTCAAAAATTCCTCCCAGTCGAGCCGGTCCCCTCGGTCCAGTGACTGGTCCCAATCAACTTTCTTACGGCACAGCCGCTGCAGCAAGATCTTTCCGGGTAGCAGCCATGGTGAGACGAAACCGAGCGGGTCGAACAAACTTGAGACGGCAGATAGTATGCCACGACGGGTTATTGGCAGCTCGGGAACGTTCAGTTCGAAAACAAAATCGTCCGTTTCCGCGTCCCATTGTATCCCTAAAGTGCGCTCGATAGGAAGTGGGGAGCCGTCCAAATCTCTTACCCTTTCGGCCTTTTCGTGATACGGGATGACCTTCAGCACTTCCGAAGCGTTCGACATCCATTTAGTTAGATGGAAGCCACCCTCTTCCAGCAATCTCGTCAGACCCCTGAACTGCTCTAGAGCTGATTCCACATCATCGAATGACCCAAGGTAGTCGTCGACGTAGAAGTTCCTGCTGACGCTTTCTACCACCGTCCGATGTACCAGATCGCCATGTTTGTTCGCTGATTCTCGGAGGGCGTAGTTTGCACAAAATGGTGACGATATGGCTCCGAAGGGGTGGACGGTCATTCTATAATTCACCACTGCGTTGTCCCGGTCGCTCCCTTCCCACCACAGGAAACGCAAAGCATCTCGTTCTCCTACCGGAATCTTCACCTGATGGAACATTTCCCTAATGTCAGCAGACAAAGCCACTTTACCCACTCTGAAACGGCACAGAACATCGATCAGTGGTGTGGTCCAGTCAGGCCCCTGTAGTAGGCGATCGTTTAACGACTTGCCCTGAAACTTGGCCGCACAGTCGAAAACCACGCGCAGTTTATTGGGTTTCTTGGGGTTGATAACCGGATGGTGAGGCAGATACCAGATGCCCCTTTTGCTGTCGGTGTTAACAGGCACCCTTTCAACGTAACCGAGGTCCTCGTTTCGCTTCATCAAATCCGCGTATCGTTCCCACAGATTCTGGTCTCGAATGAAGCGTTCTTTTAGTCGTAGTAATCGTCGGAGAACATAATTTCTAGTGTCAGTCCACGGGTCGTCCAGTGTGCGCCATGGGAGGGGAACCTCGAACTGTTTTTTGAGGCCTCTAGAGCCTTGCCGCACCGTTTGTAGAGCGAAGTGATCCTCTTGAGACAACGTCGGTCTTTCGTCCCCAATGTCATGAAACTCCTTTTCATACAGCCGTTGCAGATGATACTCTATGCGGTCCGTTTCGGCGGATAAGTAATTCACGGAACCGCGTACCCCTACTGGACCGTATAACATCCATCCCAGAGCCGTGCGTACGGCATAAGGTGCCTGGCGGCCGCCCACTCTTTGGTCAAGCACCCAATGCGCCTCTGGCACGTCGCAGCCGATGAGGAGATCCACTTCATCATCTTCCCAGTCTACGACGGTTACATCCTGCAGGTGGGGCCATCGAGTCAAGATTGCGTTCACCGACCTTGGTGCTCGCATGGGAAGATCCGCTAACGTGAATGACTCCGTTGGTTCAATTTCCTCGCTAGTGTCTAGAGAGATGAGTTGCAGCCTTAACCTACCGGCAGTCATTACCTGTGTTCCGCCCACCGTGCTCACTGCTAACGACGTCGCACCTTTAGCCAGTTGGTGTTTGTCGGCAAACCGCTCTTTCACTAAAGTGGTGTCGGATCCACTATCAACGAAAGCCAACGCCTTGACTATCCCAGTCGGAGTCACTACTCCCACGGCCACTACGCCTAAACGTACCGGTTTACTGGCAGATTGTGAAGTTGAACAGATCACGCTGGGCTTGGCACTCGCCTCGGATATGGTTACTCTCGCCTGATGCAGCAGCCGATGGTGTCTGCCCGTGCAGCCCTCGTAACCACATCGATTCCTTGTTCTACAGGCTGCTGCCTGGTGCGTGGTGTTGAGACAGATGAAACATGCTCCTGCCATCCTCGCCATTCCCCACCGTTCGTCTATTGTGGCATTGCCGAACTTGGGGCATTCTGGTAGGCCATGGCTAGTACCACAGGATCTGCAATTTGGTTTCGCCGTAGCATCTCGTGAAATGACGTGTGTGTTGGTCCAAGGCTGGTACTTTGGATGTTCCCGTACAGGGGTTTGGACTTGGCTAGTACCGGGCTTGTTTGCTCGGTTGCTGTCCCGGATGAGTCGGCCGAATCTGCTGTCAGCTATCTTCGTTTGCCTGTCTAAGTATTCAGTCAGGTCTTCGAAGTTGGCTTCTCTGTCGCCTCGGCTTATCCGTTCAGCTTCTTCCGCCCACCGACCCTGTAGTTCGGGAGAGAGGTGACGGACTATGCCTTCCAAAGTGTGCATGGCGTCTAGATCAGCTCTGTAACCTAAATGGTCGAGGGCTATTGAGCAGTTCTGCATCTTGATCACCAGGTCGGCCATGGTGTAGACGTCGCCCTTGGTTCTCTTTGCCTCTGTCATCACGCCCTCTATTAGGTTACGGGCTACTTTGAAAGGTTGGCCAAACAAGTCCCTCAGAATCGTTCTTGCCCTTGTGTAGCCTTGTTCTGGATCGAGCATGGTGCATCCGTCGATAGCTTCTCGCGCTCGGCCTCGGCAGTAGTGAGTAAGGTAAAGAAGCCTTTGCCCAGGGTCGTTTACCTTATTTTCAACGAACGTCTCGAACTGTTTGACAAACTTGCAATATTGCTCAGCTCGCCCGTCGAAAACCGTTAACTCCACTCTAGGCAGATCGATCGATGGTGGTTTGTAGTCGGCGACCGGCGTGGGGTTCCCTACCTTATTGCACCCCAACCTATCGGAAGTGTCGAAGTCACTGGTCTCATGCTCTCGCTGTTTCTGTGTACACTTCTCTGCTTCATGCGCCTGTAGTCTAGCCGAAAGTAACTGTTGCTCTAGTTCTATTATTCTCAGCTTATATAAATCAACGTCCTTACGATCAATATTGCTTTCAATAACACATGAGCTAGCACTGACAGGACTAGGCGATCTAGCGTTAACTAAAGAATCATAAGTACCCAAAACCTCCCCAGAGACTTGCCGTATTACTTCCTGTCCGGATTCGACTGCTTTTGATCCTTTCCTTGGCATTTTGCGTGAATTTTCCTCGTTCAAAATAGATCTATTAAGTATTGTTACGAACGTTTGAGCAATGCGTAGCCAAATTCGCAACGGATCCCGAAATCAGAAGGCGATTATCCGTGATAATTCTACGATACTAGATTATTAAAATAAACAATGACATAAACAATATACAAACCTCAATAATACGATCACAAAGACTCAACAACGAGAAACCGAATAGCAGCGTGTGAGCAGACAGCACGTGCGTCACGCAGGTCCTGAGCAAGGATGTGCCAAAATAGCGCTCTGGGCGCGAACAAACAACAATTGGTCCAGAAAAACAACCAGTTCGTAAAGACAAGTCAATAGTGTATGGAAATGAGTGATGTTGGGAAAAAACACTGAATCGCGAGGGAAAAAGGGGGATTTTCCACGACCGGCTGTTACACACGGGCCAGTCCTGTTTGGGCAATTGCAGGAAGTTTGGCCCTCTCGTCCACGTGTCCAGTTGCCTGAAGTTGTTCGCACCTCGAGAGCACAGGTCGGCCGGGTTATCGCCAGACCTGACATGACTCCACTGGTGCGTAGCCGATTCATCGTGGATAATCGTGAGCCGGTTAGCAACGAAAGTACTAAACCGGCTCCGTACGTTGTTAATGTAGTAAAGTACTATCGTTGAATCCGTCCAGAAGCTCACCGACCAAATGTAGAGATCGAAACATCTCTTCACAGCTTGCACCACCCTGACTGCTAACACGGCTGCGCTGAGTTCGAGGCGTGGGATTGAGACCGACTTCAGTGGAGCAACGCGGGCTTTGGCGAACAGGATCCTCGTGGTATATTGTCCATCTCCTGCGCACCATCGTCCGTACACCACAGCTCCATAACCGACTTCGGATGCATCGGAAAAGGCATGTAGTTCTCCAGTCCGTGTCGTATGGCCAGGGGTCAAACATCGTGTGATTCTTATGTCCCCTAATTTCTTCAAGGTGTTCAGAAATTCTTCCCAGTCGAGCCGGTCCCCTCGGTCCAGTGACTGGTCCCAATTAACTTTCTTACGGCACAGCCGCTGCAGCAAGATCTTTCCGGGTAGCAGCCATGGTGAGACGAAACCGAGCGGGTCGAACAAACTTGAGACGGCAGATAGTATGCCACGACGGGTTATTGGCAGCTCGGGAACGTTCAGTTCGAAAACAAAATCGTCCGTTTCCGCGTCCCATTGTATCCCTAAAGTGCGCTCGATAGGAAGTGGAGAGCCGTCCAAATCTCTTACCCTTTCGGCCTTTTCGTGATACGGGATGACCTTCAGCACTTCTGAAGCGTTCGACATCCATTTAGTTAGATGGAAGCCACCCTCTTCCAGCAATCTCGTCAGACCCCTGAACTGCTCTAGAGCTGATTCCACATCATCGAATGACCCAAGGTAGTCGTCGACGTAGAAGTTCCTGCTGACGCTTTCTACCACCGTCCGATGTACTAGATCGCCATGTTTGCTCGCTGATTCTCGGAAGGCGTAGTTTGCACAAAATGGTGACGATATGACTCCGAAGGGGTGGACGGTCATCCTATAATTCACCACTGCGTTGTCCCGGTCGCTCCCTTCCCACCACAGGAAACGCAAAGCATCTCGTTCTCCTACAGGAATCTTCACCTGATGGAACATTTCCCTAATGTCAGCAGACAAAGCCACTTTACCCACTCTGAAACGGCACAGAACATCGATCAGTGGTGTGGTCCAGTCAGGCCCCTGTAGTAGGCGATCGTTTAACGACTTGCCCTGAAACTTGGCCGCACAGTCGAAAACCACGCGCAGTTTATTGGGTTTCTTGGGGTTGATAACCGGATGGTGAGGCAGATACCAGATGCCCCTTTTGCTGTCGGTGTTAACAGGCACCCTTTCAACGTAACCGAGGGTCTCGTTCCGCTTCATCAAATCCGCGTATCGTTCCCACAGATTCTGGTCTCGAATGAAGCGTTCTTTTAGTCGTAGTAATCGTCGGAGAACATAATTTCTAGTGTCAGTCCACGGGTCGTCCAGTGTGCGCCATGGGAGGGGAACCTCGAACTGTTTTTTGAGGCTTCTAGAGCCTTGCCGCACCGTTTGTAGAGCGAAGTGATCCTCTTGAGACAACGTCGGTCTTTCGTCTCCAATGTCATGAAACTCCTTTTCATACAGCCGTTGCAGATGATACTCTATGCGGTCCGTTTCGGCGGATAAGTAATTCACGGAACCGCGTACCCCTACTGGACCGTATAACATCCATCCCAGAGCCGTGCGTACGGCATAAGGTGCCTGGCGGCCGCCCACTCTTTGGTCAAGCACCCAATGCGCCTCTGGCACGTCGCATCCGATGAGGAGATCCACTTCATCATCTTCCCAGTCTACAACGGTTACATCCTGCAGGTGGGGCCACCGAGTCAAGATTGCGTTCACCGACCTTGGTGCTCGCATGGGGAGATCCGCTAACGTGAATGCCTCCGTTGGTTCAATTTCCTCGCTAGTGTCTAGAGAGATGAGTTGCAGCCTTAATCTACCGGCAGTCATTACCTGTGTTCCGCCCACCGTGCTCACTGCTAACGACGTCGCACCTTTAGCCAGTTGGTGTTTGTCGGCAAACCGCTCTTTCACTAAAGTGGTGTCGGATCCACTATCAACGAAAGCCAACGCCTTGACTATCCCAGTCGGAGTCACTACTCCCACGGCCACTACGCCTAAATGTACCGGTTTACTGGCAGATTGTGAAGTTGAACAAATCACGCTGGGCTTGGCACTCGCCTCGGATATGGTTACTCTCGCCTGATGCAGCAGCCGATGGTGTCTGCCCGTGCAGCCCTCGTAACCACATCGATTCCTCGTTCTACAGGCTGCTGCCTGGTGCGTGGTGTTGAGACAGATGAAACATGCTCCTGCCATCCTCGCCATTCCCCACCGTTCGTCTATTGTGGCATTGCCGAACTTGGGGCATTCTGGTAGGCCATGGCTAGTACCACAGGATCTGCAATTTGGTTTCGCCGTAGCACCTCGTGAAATGACGTGTGTGTTGGTCCAAGGCTGGTACTTTGGATATTCCCGTACAGGGGTTCGGACTTGGCTAGTACCGGGCTTGTTTGCTCGGTTGCTGTCCCGGATGAGTCGGCCGAATCTGCTGTCAGCTATCTTCGTTTGCCTGTCTAAGTATTCAGTCAGGTCTTCGAAGTTGGCTTCTCTGTCGCCTCGGCTTATCCGTTCAGCTTCTTCCGCCCACCGAGCCTGTAGTTCGGGAGAGAGGTGACGGACTATGCCTTCCAAAGTGTGCATGGCGCCTAGGTCAGCCCTGTAACCTAAATGGTCGAGGGCTATTGAGCAGTTCTGCATCTTGATCACCAGGTCGGCCATGGTGTAGACGTCGCCCTTGGTTCTCTTTGCCTCTGTCATCACGCCCTCTATTAGGTTACGGGCTACTTTGAAAGGTTGGCCAAACAAGACCCTCAGAATCGTTCTTGCCCTTGTGTAGCCTTGTTCTGGATCGAGCATGGTGCACCCGTCCATAGCTTCTCTTGCTCGGCCTCGGCAGTAGTGAGTAAGGTAAAGAAGCCTTTGCCCAGGGTCGTTTACCTTATTTTCAACGAACGTCTCGAACTGCTTGACAAACTTGCAGTATTGCTCAGCTCGCCCGTCGAAAACCGTTAACTCCACTCTAGGCAGATCGATCGATGGTGGTTTGTATTCGGCGACCGGCGTGGGGTTCCCTACCTTATTGCACCCCAACCTATCGGAAGTGTCGAAGTCACTGGTCTCATGCTCTCGCTGTTTCTGTGTACACTTCTCTGCTCCATGCGCCTGTAGTCTAGCCGAAAGTAACTGTTGCTCTAGTTCTAGTATTCTCAGCTTATATAAATCGACATCATTACGATCAATATTGCTTTCAATAACACATGAGCTAGCACTGACAGGACTAGGCGATCTAGCGTTAACTAAAGAATCATAAGTACCCAAAACCTCCCCAGAGACTTGCCGTATTACTTCCTGTCCGGATTCGACTGCTTTTGATCCTTTTCTTGGCATTTTGCGTGTTTTTCCTCGTTCCAAATAGATCTATTGAGTATTGTAACGAACGTTTGAGCAATGCGTAGCCAAATTCGCAACGGATCCCGAAATCAGAAGGCGATTATCCGTGATATTCTACGATACTAGATTATTAAAATAAACAATGACATAAACAATATACAAACCTCAATAATACGATCACAAGGACTCAACAACGAGAAACCGAATAGCAGCGTGTGAGCAGACAGCACGTGCGTCACGCAGGTCCTGAGCAAGGATGTGCCAAAATAGCGCTCTGGGCGCGAACAAACAACAATTGGTCCAGAAAAACAACCAGTTCGTAAAGACAAGTCAATAGTGTATGGAAATGAGTGATGTTGGGAAAAAACACTGAATCGCGAGGGAAAAAGGGGGATTTTCCACGACCGGCTGTTACAAGGGGCTATATGCCCGAGGCTGACCTGACCTAGGAATGTGATGGTGGTCCTACCTATTTTGCATTTGGTGGGGTTAATGGTTACATCGTGAAGAGTATTTCTGGCAAACCGAGCAATGATTGGCCAACTCAAACCAATTCCAAAACCCGGACAAGATTGGTTCATGGTTTCTACGGTACTAAATTGAATTTCACAAAAGGTACAAATGCATAAAACCTCTAGTATGCGGCCAAATAGACTCAACAGTGAAATCCAAAGGTTCAAAGCCCTGCAGCTCAAGCACGACAGTCAGAAGCGGTTTGGGGGCAAATTCAAATGTCTCACACGAATAGACGAACGCGCAAAAGTATGGTGTACGGACGGGCTTTTCAAATTAATGTCAAATTTAGTCAAATTCACAAGGCACGTAGAACATTTGGAAGGATTATCAATATTTGTCCATTTCACACCTTGTAGACTAAGGCTATCGAAACGAGCTCTCGAGAGTTTCTTTTTCTCTTTCTCTAAAGAACGTGCGGCCCAAGTGTCGTCTAAGTACACCAGGACATTTTTCAAACGACGTTTGCTTCGTTCGAAAATATCTGTAGGGCTTGGGCTGCGATGGATCGTCCAAATGGCGTGCGCAAAAACTTGAATGGTCTGAACGGAATTGTGAGATGACATGTCAGAGATGTTAGAGATGACAGCCTCAGGTGCCGGGATTCGATGGTAAGCTCTAACAAGGTAGATGCGGTCAAAAACTGAACAACCGGATAGCGAAGGAGTTAGTTCTCGAATATAAGGGATGGCTTATCTATCTGGAATAGCAGCCTGGTTGGGTTCCTTATAATCGCCGCAGGGGCGCCAGTCGCCATTAAGCTTAGGAGTCTTTTGAAGAGGCAAGGCCTAAAGGCCATGGGAGGGGCGGAATATGCATAAATCTACCTTGTGTTCATGCCCAGTCTATGCAACGCCGATCTTGTCCGACGCCGTGAAAAGGGGTCGGCTGGATGCTTGGGGTTCTTTGGTGACAGTATGGTGGTAGAATTTGATGGTCGCTGCGGGAATGGGTCCAAATTGCCTTAGCTTTGCCGGGTAAGCTTTAAGGAGGTCTGCCCGGGGGTATTCGGCCTGAGGTTCGATATATAGGGGCGTGATATGATTCACGGGGGAATACGAACCGGTTACAGAAAGAGAGGTCTGTCGGTCGGCAACTCTCCGGCATCGTGCAAAAGTGGGTCGAAATGGTCTAGGAAGTCGGCAATTAGTGTGATATACGGGAAGTAGGCCACTATAAACACCTAGCTGAAATCTCAAGGTAGGCCCAATTTGTGGGCAAGTAGCATGGCGCAACCGGAACCGACCAGCCGTTCCAGAAAATCCGCTGCAACGAGTAAGCAATGCAATTTATAGCACCAATAAACCGATCAAAATGGAGCAGCACGTTGAACAATGTCTGCAACTTCCCCAAAACAACATTCAATAGACACAAACAAATTCTGGGAGAATATACTAACATAACAGTATTCTTCGTAGAAGAAAACCACACAATTCTATAGAACTCGGAAAAGTGAATGCCTTTGCGTAAAATTCCATAACAAGGTACGGATTACTTTACCCAAATCCAGGTAAGAACAGTCCGTACCGGGAGAATTGGGCTCAGAGCCTCGAACCCGTGTAGTACTTAAAGACTTCAGGACTTCTGTTTCACTCTACACTTGACGCAAAGATGGTGAAGGATCAAGAAGCCCTGACAATCAGTCTCACAAAGTTCCTCTCGGTGTCTGGAAAAATTCACATATTCATCTCAGGCAAACCTAATAGGTACTGTTACTGATCTTTGATATCTTCACATGGAGATTTGTTCAAAAGCGGCACGGATTCGTTCGTGGCTGATAGGCGCGCTTTGTGACTTCGGCAGATGTAGTGCATTTCTGATTGTACATAATCCTGTTTCCTTTCCTTTTATCTTCCAGATGCCGTCGCGAACCACGAGGCGGAGCCATACAGTGCGGCAGGCATCTCACCTCCCTCTCCCCCCGAACAGTGACCTTGACCCCGACCCCAAAACTGTATAAAAACCCCCCATGGACACCCCCGTATGACCCACTTCCGGTTTCGAGCTGTACCAGTTAAGGCGTCTCCTTGTGTCAATACAAGTCCATTGTTTTCCGAGCTTCGCCTTCTGTTGTGACTGACCTCGTGCTGTGACCAGTTGTGCTGATCTGTGCGTCTATTTTCAGACCTCCGAACCCCACGTGTATTACAAAATTGGTGACAGTGGTGGGATACGACCAATGGCAGACAACACGACTCCCGAGAAACCGGAAGTTGATGTCTCCGCTAATGCGATTAACATCTTGATCGATGCCCTGATGCGGTTAGGGCAATCCGGAAATAAACCAACGCCCGTGTCCTTACCAGTACCCGATAAATTTGATATCGGCGATAACTTCGACATGTGGGAGGCGAGAGTGCGCCCATATCTGGAACTATGTGAACCCGGTCATCGCAGGTATACATTGTTGTCACTACTGGGCCAGGAGGCGTTTACCTTGGTCCACGAAGAGATCCCAGAAGGGGAAGTCAGTGAGGAAACCTTCTCAGTCTTGCGGAAAATTTTGACGCCCCAAAAAACCATGAGCGAGCTGAGAGACGAATTCCGGTATCGCACCCAAAAACCGGGAGAAGGTGTCCGACAGTACTCCGTGGAGCTGAAAAAGATCGCTCGCCAAGCCCTCGTCGGGTATGACCCCTCGGTGAGGGAGATGCTGATACTACACCGGTTCATAGACGGCGTGAGCTCAGCAGCTATTAGAGAAATGTTCTCGCTTGACCCGCCAGGAAACCTGCCCGACGCGGTCGAACGGGCGGCAAAAAGAGAAGCAACAGTGGGGGCCCAAATATCTCCGAAGAGTCCACAGGGCATGCCCAACGTTAGCAGCCGCCCCGGTGACCAACCCAGGAGAGGTCCATACGGCCGGGACCGAGGAAGACGTTTTCAACCGGAACGCTGGGTACAGGCCAATGAGCGGAAGGACACAAGCATGGCCAGGAAGGAATATAATAGAGCCATTAGTAAGTCTGCCCATGTTAGTGCTGTACCAGTTGTTTCCACTGTTTTTGGTAACTTCTCACCAACAGTCGATGGCTTCATTAACGGGGTAAAGGGCACGTTTTTGATAGATACTGGGTCCAGCTGCACGCTAGTTCGGGAGGCTCCCATGATAACTCTAGGGGAGAGGGTGCCGCAACGTCTGTGGGCCGCCAATAATCAAGAAATCCAGACACTGGGTGTTGCCAAACCCGGTTGCCATCTTCGTTCATACTTTTACCACGTTTATTGTTTAACTGAACGCTGACTGCCAAGCGCGGTGGCCATTTGACCGTTGCTCTTGCGCACGCTCTCACGCACGCTCCCAAATACACGCTAACCACTATCTCTCCCAATCGCCTTCTCGTTCTCACGGGTCGTGGAGAATACTGTTCTGGTTAACATATTTGTGCAGTGCCGCACATTAGAGTAACGTGCAGGTGGTCCACGCAGTACAAAGGACCGAAGCACGCGTTTACTAAGGAAACCGCGAAGTAAGGTCTAAATAACCTTACAATTGGTGAGCCCGACGTGATCCTCAGGTCACGTGAGTTTCCTTGTTTTCTACCGTTCAAGGTCCCGTCTGCGTACGTTTTTGTGTGTTTTATTGTTTCCCAATCTTGATTTTTTTTTTCGGTTGGTTTACCAAATAATTTTTTTTTTCGTCCAAACATATTTTGTGTGTCTAATTTGTCGTGATTTTTTTTTTCGCGAAGACTAGTGCCCCATTGGTCGTTGATTTCTTTTCCCGTCTGTATTCCATAAAGTAATCGCTATGTCTGCCGAACGGAAATCCTGCTCAGACCCCACCGTTGGGGCGATCACGCTGCACATACCGGCATTCACACCTGCTGATCCAGAACTCTGGTTCACGCTGGTCGAGTTAGAATTCGAAAACTGCCGTATAACCAGCGACGCCAGCCGTTTCAGGTGGGTAGCAGGCCGCCTCCCGTCAGAAGTCACCATGCAAGTAAGGGACGTAATAATCTCTTCCCGAAGCTATGAGGCTTTAAAGGAGGCTGTCATTGCCCGCACGACCCCAACGCAAGACCAACGTATGCAACAACTTCAAAACGTTGAGCTTGGAAGTAGGAAGCCCTCCGAACTGCTGCGTGAGATGCAGCGCTTGAGAGGACCGACAATAGGTGAGGACCCGCTCTTGAGGGAACTTTGGCTGCAGCGTTTGCCGCATAACATTCCAGTTTTACTAAGTTCCACTCGCAAATGCTCGCTGGAGGAAACTGCAGCGATAGCTGATGACATTATGTCACGATACAACCCCGCTGTAGCTGGAGTAACCAGGCCGTCCGTCGCAACGGTGCCTGCCTTGCCAACATCTAACGAACTCGCGTCAGTTTTGTCTAGAATTGACGCGAGCCTGCAACGCCTAGCAGTTAGAAGTGGGTCACAGGAGCGGCACCGCGCACGCTCACCTAGGCCCCATAGTCCGTCATTGCGACGCCGTTTCGTCGGTTCTTCAAAAGAAGGATATTGTAAATACCACAGTCGCTTCGGTGAGGGAGCCAAACGATGCGAACGAGGGTGTACGTTTCCCGGTGCTCATCAGGGAAACTAAACCCCCGGCCCGTGGTGGCGACCCACGAAGCCGGGTATCACACCAACAGTCGTCTTTTGAACGTAAGGGACATTATTTCAAATAACCTATTCCTTGTAGATACCGGTGCCGAAGTGAGCGTCGTCCCCCGAGCGAAAGACGACAATAGCACACCGCAGGCCCAAACACTACGCGCTGCCAATGGCACGGCCATCCCAACGTTTGGCCAGCGGTCACTCACCTTAAACTTGGGTTTAAAGCGTAATTTTCGTTGGGTATTCATCATCGCCGACGTCCCGTACCCAATTCTAGGCATTGACTTCCTGCAGCACTTTGACTTGTTAGTTGATGCACGGCGCCGCAGAGTGGTGGATCGTCAGACCACTTTCGCTGTTGCGGGTCATAATTCGCGAGTGAATCACGTCACGCCCTTTTACGTTCAACCACCGGCACACCAACCTTATAGCGAACTCATCGCCGCCTATCCGGCCATGTTTCGGCAGGCCGGGCCTCTCCCAGCAGTGACGACCAGTGTCACTCACCATATCGACACTAAGGGACCCCCAGTGTTCAGTAGGCCGCGTCGGTTAGCACCAGACAAGCTCCGTGTTGCACAGGCCGAATTCGAACATATGCTAGAACTTGGTATAATACGCCCTTCTAGTAGCCCTTGGGCTTCCCCCCTTCATATGGTTCCTAAGGCTAGTGGCGACTGGCGACCCTGTGGTGATTACAGAGCGCTTAACAAAGTCACCGTCCCGGACCGATACCCGATTCCCCATATACAGGATCTTACTTCGTCTTTATCAGGTTGCTCCATCTTCAGCCGTATCGATTTAGTTCGTGCGTACAACCAGCTCCCGGTAGCAGAGGCCGATATCCCTAAAACTGCCGTCACTACACCTTTCGGGCTGTTCGAGTTTCTGAGAATGCCGTTTGGACTCAGCAATGCAGCCCAGACCTTTCAACGATTCATGCACGAGGCAACCCGTGGTTTGGAAAATGTCCACGTATACCTGGATGATATTTTGGTGGCGAGTTCTTCAGAGCAAGAGCACGCTACGCACTTACGAGCACTTTTCGAACGCCTTAGCCAGCACGGCGTTACGATCAATATCGCGAAATGCGAATTAGGCCGGTCTGATATCACGTTCATAGGACATTCTATTTCATCCTCGGGTATCCGCCCTCTGTCAGATAAAGTTTCCGCTGTTCGCGACTACCCTGAACCCCAATCTTTTCGCCAGTTGCGTCAGTTTGCCGGCCTGGTGAATTTCTACCGCCGATTTATTCCTCACTGTGCGGAAATGATGCAACCCCTCACCGACCTGTTGCGCGGAGGTAAGCGGAAGTTCGTGTTTCCCGACGCAGCACAAGCTGCATTCGCCTTGGTCAAAGATGCTGTCGCCAACACAGCACTCCTGACACACCCCGACCCTTTGGCTCCCATTTCTGTAGTGACGGATGCCTCGGACACAGCGGTTGGAGCAGTACTGCAACAGTTCGTAGATGACTCTTGGCAACCTTTAGCATTCTTCTCCAAGCGCCTACAACCCGCGGAATCAAGGTACAGCACGTTCGGTAGAGAGTTATTAGCCATCTACTTGGGAATCCGTCATTTTCGACATGCACTCGAAGGCCGTTCGTTCACGGTGTTTACAGACCACAAGCCTTTGGTTTACGCACTAAAGTCAGCTTCGGATCGATACTCACCACGCGAGATTCGCCACTTAGACTTTGTCTCACAGTTTACTGTGGACATACGACACGTCTCTGGGGTACTTAATCCCGTCGCAGACGCCTTATCGCGCGTATATCAACTAAGTCTGTCACAAACGCCTAACATCAATTTGGACGCAATGACACAGGCTCAAACTATGGACCCTGACATCGAACGACTTCGGCAAAACGGTTCTTTGAGTTTAACCACAGTGCCTATCCCAGCTTCCCAGAATACCATCGTGTGCGATGTGTCGCAAGGTCGCCCTAGGCCAGTAGTTCCTGCTGCCCACCGTTATCCTACGTTCCTGACACTCCATAATCTGGCTCATCCGGGTGTGACTGCCTCGGTGAAACTGATAACTGAGCGTTTTGTTTGGCACAATGTCAAACGAGATGTCCGTCAATGGGCTCGTGCTTGTCTGCAGTGTCAACGTGTTAAGACCCATAGGCACACTAAGGCGGCGTTAGCCAGGTTCCCAGAACCTGAAACACGTTTTCATCATGTGCACGTCGACCTCGTAGGACCACTCCCACCTTCGCTTGGGTACGTTTACATACTCACATGCGTGGATCGTTTTACTCGCTGGCCGCAGGCTATTCCTATCCCTCGTCCCACCTCGGAAGAGGCCGCGAAAGCTTTTCTGACCGGTTGGGTTAGTCATTTCGGTTGCCCGGCAATAGTGACCACCGATCGCGGTCCACACTTTGACGGCGCTTTCGGCAGCCTACTCGCTACGCTCGGTTGCCAACACGTTAAGACGACAGCTTACCACCCTCAGGCCAATGGTATGGTTGAGCGTTTCCACCGACAATTAAAAGCCGCTCTTCGAGCAAACGGTAACCCCCTTTGGAGTGAAACACTACCATTAGCACTCTTAAGCCTGCGTAGTACCGTTAAGGAGGAGTTACACACAACACCGGCCGTACTAGTATATGGCTGTCCACTTCGTCTGCCTGGGGAGTTGGTAGCCCCCTCATCAACCGTGACTTTCGACTACGGTGACTATGCTCAGCGCCTTACGCAGCACATGCGAGTGCTCAAGGCCAGTCCGCCGCGTGAACAACAGTCTACAAGTTATGTCCCAACTGCGTTAGGAACCGCTACTCATGTATTCCTTCGCGTCGATGGCGTTCGATCACCACTACAAGCGCCATACACTGGCCCGTTTCGGGTGATAAAACGTAGGGCAAAAACATTTGTCATAGATATCAACGGACGACACGACACCGTATCTATCGACCGTCTCAAGCCTGCCGTCATTGAGTGCAAGCCGCTCGGCCAATTTACACCCACTCAAGTCGCTCAGTCACCTGCATCGAGCGAGTTACCACTCGAACCACCCCCAATTACGCCTAGTGAGGACTCGGCAACTAGTCCATCAGATTCTCCAACCGTACCCGCAACGCGAAGTAGCCGTCGCGGTCGCCAACTACGAAATCCCGTCCGCTTTGCCGATTTCGTGACGATTTTTACAACCGACTGTTAGCAATAAGTTGGGAAGTTCGCCATGGATTTACCAAACAACAGACCCGGGAAATTACAATCGGTAGTTATGATTTCATTTTCTTCTGGTCGCCTAGCGACTACAACAACACCGAACATCGTTTGTGTGTTGTTATTACGGCCCAACATCCGCCGGCGCCCTCAGGCGCTATTTTGTTCCAGTTTACCTTGCCCTCTCTCAGACGGATCTAACAAGTCACATTGGCTTCATCCGTAGCCTGGCTGACTCCCGTGCACGTTCAAGGAGCCAACCGCTCACTGGACAACGGGACGATTGGTCAGCCTGGCACTGGAAACGGCAACTGGACGCCTTTTTGGATGGACCTGACGAGGCATTTTCCGGCCTGCATTCGTATGAGACCCGCGGGCGCCAAAACACAGTTGGACCCACGCACATCGGACCTCGAGAGTGCAGGCACCGGTAAACTCATCAGCAGTCGTTCGACGTCAACAACAATATAACGGAGAAGCTATGAAGAGTTCCTGGACAACCAATAATTCCGGCTTACCATCACGATCGAAGCCCAACTCCGTCGGACTTCTAGGAGGAGGCCCCTGTAGCGGTTGCCATCTTCGTTCATACTTTTACCACGTTTATTGTTTAACTGAACGCTGACTGCCAAGCGCGGTGGCCATTTGACCGTTGCTCTTGCGCACGCTCTCACGCACGCTCCCAAATACACGCTAACCACTATCTCTCCCAATCGCCTTCTCGTTCTCACGGGTCGTGGAGAATACTGTTCTGGTTAACATATTTGTGCAGTGCCGCACATTAGAGTAACGTGCAGGTGGTCCACGCAGTACAAAGGACCGAAGCACGCGTTTACTAAGGAAACCGCGAAGTAAGGTCTAAATAACCTTACAGATACTACACCGGTTCATAGACGGCGTGAGCTCAGCAGCTATTAGAGAAATGTTCTCGCTTGACCCGCCAGGAAACCTGCCCGACGCGGTCGAACGGGCGGCAAAAAGAGAAGCAACAGTGGGGGCCCAAATATCTCCGAAGAGTCCACAGGGCATGCCCAACGTTAGCAGCCGCCCCGGTGACCAACCCAGGAGAGGTCCATACGGCCGGGACCGAGGAAGACGTTTTCAACCGGAACGCTGGGTACAGGCCAATGAGCGGAAGGACACAAGCATGGCCAGGAAGGAATATAATAGAGCCATTAGTAAGTCTGCCCATGTTAGTGCTGTACCAGTTGTTTCCACTGTTTTTGGTAACTTCTCACCAACAGTCGATGGCTTCATTAACGGGGTAAAGGGCACGTTTTTGATAGATACTGGGTCCAGCTGCACGCTAGTTCGGGAGGCTCCCATGATAACTCTAGGGGAGAGGGTGCCGCAACGTCTGTGGGCCGCCAATAATCAAGAAATCCAGACACTGGGTGTTGCCAAACCCATCTTTCGCATAGGCCATCAGGAGATCGCCCACCAGGCGATTGTCGTAAAAGAATTACTTTGGGACGCTATCATTGGTGTTGACTTTCTAACCCTCCATCAGTGTCTCATAAATTTGGCGGCCGGGATCTTGCATATTGCAGGAGAACAGGTTGCGTATCGACCTGCAGCCAACATACACGTGCCAAAGGACTTCGAAGTGTGTGCAGTTAGGGAAGCTCAGCAGCCCAGTCCAGAACAATTGAACCGGCTAGGGAATGAGTCGGAGATTGCATCTTGCGAAGAACGAAAGAAACTGACAGAATTACTGACTGGCAGCCAAGATGTGTTTTCCTGGTCTTCAAAAAAATTGGGACGCACGCAGGTAGTTAGACATCATATCGACACGGGAGACGCAGCACCAATCAAGCAACCATTCAGACGAATCCCGGCACATTATCGGGACGAAGTAGATAACATAGTTAAGGAAATGCTGGATAATCGAGTCATTTGTCCATCCGTTTCACCCTGGGCCTCCCCAGTAGTGATTGTAAAAAAAAGATGGAACCCTAAGGTTGTGCGTGGATTATAGACGACTGAATGCCATTACAAAGAAGGACGCCTTCCCCATACCCCGTATCGACGAAACATTGAAGGCCGTAGCAGGATCCAAGTATTTTTCAACCCTGGATCTGGCGTCGGGATATTGGCAGGTAGAGGTTAGTTTGGAGGACCGGGAGAAAACGGCCTTTGTAATTCCGTCCGGATTGTACGAATTTCAAACCATGCCTTTCGGGTTAACCAATGCCCCCGCTACGTTTCAGCGCCTGATGCAGAAGGTGCTGAGTGATCTTACGCCAACGAAATGCCTGGTATACCTGGATGACATTACCGTTCATAGTCAGACTTTCCAAGACCACATCGAAACTTTACGGTGTATATTTGAAAGGTTGCAGGCGGCAGGCTTGAGGCTGAAACCGAGTAAATGTCATTTTCTACGGGCACGGGTTCAGTATTTGGGACACGTAATAAGCCGCGAGGGGGTTCATACGGATCCAGAAAAAGTTAAGCAGATCCAGCAATGGCCTACCCCTAGCAACTTGGATGAGGTAAGAAGTTTCATGGGTCTAGCCTCATATTACAGACGATTCGTACGCAGCTTTGCCACGGTTGCAGCTCCACTACACCGGTTGACTGAGAAAAAGAGTCAATTCCGTTGGACGGAGGAATGTAATAACGCCTTTCAGGCGCTTAAAGAGGCTCTGACCAACTCGCCTGTCCTAGCCCCACCGGTATTTTCTCCCGAAGCTGAACCCTTCGTCTTTGACACGGACGCAAGTGAAACGGGGATCGGTGCAGTATTATCTCAGAATCAGAATGGTATAGAACGAGTCATAGCTTATGGCAGCCGATGTCTAAACAAACACGAGAGGAACTATTGCACAACACGAAAGGAAATGTTGGCCTTAGTATATTTCTTGGCTCATTTCCGCCATTACCTACTGGGAAAAGCGTTCATCGTTCGAACCGATCACCAGGCGCTGGTTTGGTTACAGTCGTTCAAGGATGCTGCCGGTCAAGTTGCCAGATGGCAGGAGAAGATACAAGAGTACCAGTTTCAATGTATCCACCGCCCGAGGCGCAGCCATCAAAATGCGGATGCCCTATCAAGACGACCTTGCAGGGCACATGGAGAGTGTCCCACGTGCTCCAACACGCACGTAGCGGCTATCACGCTGCAGACGGCGCCGTCGGATGTTTGGAGGAAACGCCAAGCAATAGATCCGGAATTAGAGCTGATATATAGACGGTTAAACGAAAACAGTACTAAACCGACACGAGAAGAAATGGCTGGCCAGAGTTGGGAAACCTTGTGCTTGTGGAATCTATGGGAACACTTGACGATCGTGGATGGCATCCTCTATTTCCAATATGGGCCTACCTATACGAGGAGGATAGTAGTACCCCAGGTGGCTGTCGAGACAGTGCTAGCGGAATTACATCGTGAGCTGGGACATGCCGGACAACGGAAGATGTTGGCAGCGGTTCGCACCAGGTTTTGGTGGCCACATCAGGTGAGGGATATAGTGAATTTCTGCAACAATTGTCAACTGTGTATGCGTTTCAAGGCGCCACGGACCACTAACCGGGCACCCTTGGCACCCATCATGGCGGGATACCCAAACGAACGGTTGGGGATTGACATTGTCGGTCCCTTCCCCGAGTCCAATAAAGGAAATCGCTTTGTTTTGGTCATGGTAGATTACTTCACGAAATGGTGTGAAGCAGAACCTATACCACGCACTGATTCCTTTACCATAGCCCAGACAATCTTTAATACCTGGATCGCACGTTGGGGGGCACCACTATCCATTCACACGGACCAGGGCTCCAACTTCGAAAGTATGTTATTGGCCGACATGTGTCAGTTACTGGGAATAAAGAAAACTCACACGACACCGTACCACCCCCAAGGGAACGGACTTGTAGAACGAACAAACCGAACCTTAAAAAACTTGCTGAAAGCCTTCATAGAGAGACATACCACTCGACACTGGGATAGTGCGCTACCCACATGTTTGCTCGCATACAGGGCATCAGTGCAGACTTCAACAGGGCAATCGCCACATTTCATGATCACCGGACGGGAATTGCGGTTACCCATCGATCTTACGGTGCCACGGCTAGCCGACGACATACGGACCTCAACGGACTATGCAATTAAGCTTTGCCGAACCCTCGGCGACAGTCATCGTCTTGCACGTACACATTTGAGGACATCACAACGCCACCAAAAAGAGTTCTACGACCGTAAAGCTCACGGAACACCAGTACAGCCGGGTGAAGAGGTCTGGATGAAGTCGATGACACAGGTCCCGGGAATACCTTCCAAGTTTAAGTACGATTGGACCGGACCATTCATTGTAATCGAGACCTCGAGCCCCACGACGTGCCGTGTTGCTCGCGTCGGCGAAAACCCAGAAACCCAGAGCCAAATTGTACACTACAACCGGCTGAAGCCCGCGACACACAACGATGGAATAGTCAGCAGCAGGCCTCCTAGCATTCCATCGGTTGCTGAGGAGGTTGAAGTGCATACAGAAGGGCTGAGGACAGCCCTTTCACGAGAGGGGGCTGTGTAGTGCATTTCTGATTGTACATAATCCTGTTTCCTTTCCTTTTATCTTCCAGATGCCGTCGCGAACCACGAGGCGGAGCCATACAGTGCGGCAGGCATCTCACCTCCCTCTCCCCCCGAACAGTGACCTTGACCCCGACCCCAAAACTGTATAAAAACCCCCCATGGACACCCCCGTATGACCCACTTCCGGTTTCGAGCTGTACCAGTTAAGGCGTCTCCTTGTGTCAATACAAGTCCATTGTTTTCCGAGCTTCGCCTTCTGTTGTGACTGACCTCGTGCTGTGACCAGTTGTGCTGATCTGTGCGTCTATTTTCAGACCTCCGAACCCCACGTGTATTACAAAATTGGTGACAGTGGTGGGATACGACCAATGGCAGACAACACGACTCCCGAGAAACCGGAAGTTGATGTCTCCGCTAATGCGATTAACATCTTGATCGATGCCCTGATGCGGTTAGGGCAATCCGGAAATAAACCAACGCCCGTGTCCTTACCAGTACCCGATAAATTTGATATCGGCGATAACTTCGACATGTGGGAGGCGAGAGTGCGCCCATATCTGGAACTATGTGAACCCGGTCATCGCAGGTATACATTGTTGTCACTACTGGGCCAGGAGGCGTTTACCTTGGTCCACGAAGAGATCCCAGAAGGGGAAGTCAGTGAGGAAACCTTCTCAGTCTTGCGGAAAATTTTGACGCCCCAAAAAACCATGAGCGAGCTGAGAGACGAATTCCGGTATCGCACCCAAAAACCGGGAGAAGGTGTCCGACAGTACTCCGTGGAGCTGAAAAAGATCGCTCGCCAAGCCCTCGTCGGGTATGACCCCTCGGTGAGGGAGATGCTGATACTACACCGGTTCATAGACGGCGTGAGCTCAGCAGCTATTAGAGAAATGTTCTCGCTTGACCCGCCAGGAAACCTGCCCGACGCGGTCGAACGGGCGGCAAAAAGAGAAGCAACAGTGGGGGCCCAAATATCTCCGAAGAGTCCACAGGGCATGCCCAACGTTAGCAGCCGCCCCGGTGACCAACCCAGGAGAGGTCCATACGGCCGGGACCGAGGAAGACGTTTTCAACCGGAACGCTGGGTACAGGCCAATGAGCGGAAGGACACAAGCATGGCCAGGAAGGAATATAATAGAGCCATTAGTAAGTCTGCCCATGTTAGTGCTGTACCAGTTGTTTCCACTGTTTTTGGTAACTTCTCACCAACAGTCGATGGCTTCATTAACGGGGTAAAGGGCACGTTTTTGATAGATACTGGGTCCAGCTGCACGCTAGTTCGGGAGGCTCCCATGATAACTCTAGGGGAGAGGGTGCCGCAACGTCTGTGGGCCGCCAATAATCAAGAAATCCAGACACTGGGTGTTGCCAAACCCGGTTGCCATCTTCGTTCATACTTTTACCACGTTTATTGTTTAACTGAACGCTGACTGCCAAGCGCGGTGGCCATTTGACCGTTGCTCTTGCGCACGCTCTCACGCACGCTCCCAAATACACGCTAACCACTATCTCTCCCAATCGCCTTCTCGTTCTCACGGGTCGTGGAGAATACTGTTCTGGTTAACATATTTGTGCAGTGCCGCACATTAGAGTAACGTGCAGGTGGTCCACGCAGTACAAAGGACCGAAGCACGCGTTTACTAAGGAAACCGCGAAGTAAGGTCTAAATAACCTTACAATTGGTGAGCCCGACGTGATCCTCAGGTCACGTGAGTTTCCTTGTTTTCTACCGTTCAAGGTCCCGTCTGCGTACGTTTTTGTGTGTTTTATTGTTTCCCAATCTTGATTTTTTTTTTCGGTTGGTTTACCAAATAATTTTTTTTTTCGTCCAAACATATTTTGTGTGTCTAATTTGTCGTGATTTTTTTTTTCGCGAAGACTAGTGCCCCATTGGTCGTTGATTTCTTTTCCCGTCTGTATTCCATAAAGTAATCGCTATGTCTGCCGAACGGAAATCCTGCTCAGACCCCACCGTTGGGGCGATCACGCTGCACATACCGGCATTCACACCTGCTGATCCAGAACTCTGGTTCACGCTGGTCGAGTTAGAATTCGAAAACTGCCGTATAACCAGCGACGCCAGCCGTTTCAGGTGGGTAGCAGGCCGCCTCCCGTCAGAAGTCACCATGCAAGTAAGGGACGTAATAATCTCTTCCCGAAGCTATGAGGCTTTAAAGGAGGCTGTCATTGCCCGCACGACCCCAACGCAAGACCAACGTATGCAACAACTTCAAAACGTTGAGCTTGGAAGTAGGAAGCCCTCCGAACTGCTGCGTGAGATGCAGCGCTTGAGAGGACCGACAATAGGTGAGGACCCGCTCTTGAGGGAACTTTGGCTGCAGCGTTTGCCGCATAACATTCCAGTTTTACTAAGTTCCACTCGCAAATGCTCGCTGGAGGAAACTGCAGCGATAGCTGATGACATTATGTCACGATACAACCCCGCTGTAGCTGGAGTAACCAGGCCGTCCGTCGCAACGGTGCCTGCCTTGCCAACATCTAACGAACTCGCGTCAGTTTTGTCTAGAATTGACGCGAGCCTGCAACGCCTAGCAGTTAGAAGTGGGTCACAGGAGCGGCACCGCGCACGCTCACCTAGGCCCCATAGTCCGTCATTGCGACGCCGTTTCGTCGGTTCTTCAAAAGAAGGATATTGTAAATACCACAGTCGCTTCGGTGAGGGAGCCAAACGATGCGAACGAGGGTGTACGTTTCCCGGTGCTCATCAGGGAAACTAAACCCCCGGCCCGTGGTGGCGACCCACGAAGCCGGGTATCACACCAACAGTCGTCTTTTGAACGTAAGGGACATTATTTCAAATAACCTATTCCTTGTAGATACCGGTGCCGAAGTGAGCGTCGTCCCCCGAGCGAAAGACGACAATAGCACACCGCAGGCCCAAACACTACGCGCTGCCAATGGCACGGCCATCCCAACGTTTGGCCAGCGGTCACTCACCTTAAACTTGGGTTTAAAGCGTAATTTTCGTTGGGTATTCATCATCGCCGACGTCCCGTACCCAATTCTAGGCATTGACTTCCTGCAGCACTTTGACTTGTTAGTTGATGCACGGCGCCGCAGAGTGGTGGATCGTCAGACCACTTTCGCTGTTGCGGGTCATAATTCGCGAGTGAATCACGTCACGCCCTTTTACGTTCAACCACCGGCACACCAACCTTATAGCGAACTCATCGCCGCCTATCCGGCCATGTTTCGGCAGGCCGGGCCTCTCCCAGCAGTGACGACCAGTGTCACTCACCATATCGACACTAAGGGACCCCCAGTGTTCAGTAGGCCGCGTCGGTTAGCACCAGACAAGCTCCGTGTTGCACAGGCCGAATTCGAACATATGCTAGAACTTGGTATAATACGCCCTTCTAGTAGCCCTTGGGCTTCCCCCCTTCATATGGTTCCTAAGGCTAGTGGCGACTGGCGACCCTGTGGTGATTACAGAGCGCTTAACAAAGTCACCGTCCCGGACCGATACCCGATTCCCCATATACAGGATCTTACTTCGTCTTTATCAGGTTGCTCCATCTTCAGCCGTATCGATTTAGTTCGTGCGTACAACCAGCTCCCGGTAGCAGAGGCCGATATCCCTAAAACTGCCGTCACTACACCTTTCGGGCTGTTCGAGTTTCTGAGAATGCCGTTTGGACTCAGCAATGCAGCCCAGACCTTTCAACGATTCATGCACGAGGCAACCCGTGGTTTGGAAAATGTCCACGTATACCTGGATGATATTTTGGTGGCGAGTTCTTCAGAGCAAGAGCACGCTACGCACTTACGAGCACTTTTCGAACGCCTTAGCCAGCACGGCGTTACGATCAATATCGCGAAATGCGAATTAGGCCGGTCTGATATCACGTTCATAGGACATTCTATTTCATCCTCGGGTATCCGCCCTCTGTCAGATAAAGTTTCCGCTGTTCGCGACTACCCTGAACCCCAATCTTTTCGCCAGTTGCGTCAGTTTGCCGGCCTGGTGAATTTCTACCGCCGATTTATTCCTCACTGTGCGGAAATGATGCAACCCCTCACCGACCTGTTGCGCGGAGGTAAGCGGAAGTTCGTGTTTCCCGACGCAGCACAAGCTGCATTCGCCTTGGTCAAAGATGCTGTCGCCAACACAGCACTCCTGACACACCCCGACCCTTTGGCTCCCATTTCTGTAGTGACGGATGCCTCGGACACAGCGGTTGGAGCAGTACTGCAACAGTTCGTAGATGACTCTTGGCAACCTTTAGCATTCTTCTCCAAGCGCCTACAACCCGCGGAATCAAGGTACAGCACGTTCGGTAGAGAGTTATTAGCCATCTACTTGGGAATCCGTCATTTTCGACATGCACTCGAAGGCCGTTCGTTCACGGTGTTTACAGACCACAAGCCTTTGGTTTACGCACTAAAGTCAGCTTCGGATCGATACTCACCACGCGAGATTCGCCACTTAGACTTTGTCTCACAGTTTACTGTGGACATACGACACGTCTCTGGGGTACTTAATCCCGTCGCAGACGCCTTATCGCGCGTATATCAACTAAGTCTGTCACAAACGCCTAACATCAATTTGGACGCAATGACACAGGCTCAAACTATGGACCCTGACATCGAACGACTTCGGCAAAACGGTTCTTTGAGTTTAACCACAGTGCCTATCCCAGCTTCCCAGAATACCATCGTGTGCGATGTGTCGCAAGGTCGCCCTAGGCCAGTAGTTCCTGCTGCCCACCGTTATCCTACGTTCCTGACACTCCATAATCTGGCTCATCCGGGTGTGACTGCCTCGGTGAAACTGATAACTGAGCGTTTTGTTTGGCACAATGTCAAACGAGATGTCCGTCAATGGGCTCGTGCTTGTCTGCAGTGTCAACGTGTTAAGACCCATAGGCACACTAAGGCGGCGTTAGCCAGGTTCCCAGAACCTGAAACACGTTTTCATCATGTGCACGTCGACCTCGTAGGACCACTCCCACCTTCGCTTGGGTACGTTTACATACTCACATGCGTGGATCGTTTTACTCGCTGGCCGCAGGCTATTCCTATCCCTCGTCCCACCTCGGAAGAGGCCGCGAAAGCTTTTCTGACCGGTTGGGTTAGTCATTTCGGTTGCCCGGCAATAGTGACCACCGATCGCGGTCCACACTTTGACGGCGCTTTCGGCAGCCTACTCGCTACGCTCGGTTGCCAACACGTTAAGACGACAGCTTACCACCCTCAGGCCAATGGTATGGTTGAGCGTTTCCACCGACAATTAAAAGCCGCTCTTCGAGCAAACGGTAACCCCCTTTGGAGTGAAACACTACCATTAGCACTCTTAAGCCTGCGTAGTACCGTTAAGGAGGAGTTACACACAACACCGGCCGTACTAGTATATGGCTGTCCACTTCGTCTGCCTGGGGAGTTGGTAGCCCCCTCATCAACCGTGACTTTCGACTACGGTGACTATGCTCAGCGCCTTACGCAGCACATGCGAGTGCTCAAGGCCAGTCCGCCGCGTGAACAACAGTCTACAAGTTATGTCCCAACTGCGTTAGGAACCGCTACTCATGTATTCCTTCGCGTCGATGGCGTTCGATCACCACTACAAGCGCCATACACTGGCCCGTTTCGGGTGATAAAACGTAGGGCAAAAACATTTGTCATAGATATCAACGGACGACACGACACCGTATCTATCGACCGTCTCAAGCCTGCCGTCATTGAGTGCAAGCCGCTCGGCCAATTTACACCCACTCAAGTCGCTCAGTCACCTGCATCGAGCGAGTTACCACTCGAACCACCCCCAATTACGCCTAGTGAGGACTCGGCAACTAGTCCATCAGATTCTCCAACCGTACCCGCAACGCGAAGTAGCCGTCGCGGTCGCCAACTACGAAATCCCGTCCGCTTTGCCGATTTCGTGACGATTTTTACAACCGACTGTTAGCAATAAGTTGGGAAGTTCGCCATGGATTTACCAAACAACAGACCCGGGAAATTACAATCGGTAGTTATGATTTCATTTTCTTCTGGTCGCCTAGCGACTACAACAACACCGAACATCGTTTGTGTGTTGTTATTACGGTCCAACATCCGCCGGCGCCCTCAGGCGCTATTTTGTTCCAGTTTACCTTGCCCTCTCTCAGACGGATCTAACAAGTCACATTGGCTTCATCCGTAGCCTGGCTGACTCCCGTGCACGTTCAAGGAGCCAACCGCTCACTGGACAACGGGACGATTGGTCAGCCTGGCACTGGAAACGGCAACTGGACGCCTTTTTGGATGGACCTGACGAGGCATTTTCCGGCCTGCATTCGTATGAGACCCGCGGGCGCCAAAACACAGTTGGACCCACGCACATCGGACCTCGAGAGTGCAGGCACCGGTAAACTCATCAGCAGTCGTTCGACGTCAACAACAATATAACGGAGAAGCTATGAAGAGTTCCTGGACAACCAATAATTCCGGCTTACCATCACGATCGAAGCCCAACTCCGTCGGACTTCTAGGAGGAGGCCCCTGTAGCGGTTGCCATCTTCGTTCATACTTTTACCACGTTTATTGTTTAACTGAACGCTGACTGCCAAGCGCGGTGGCCATTTGACCGTTGCTCTTGCGCACGCTCTCACGCACGCTCCCAAATACACGCTAACCACTATCTCTCCCAATCGCCTTCTCGTTCTCACGGGTCGTGGAGAATACTGTTCTGGTTAACATATTTGTGCAGTGCCGCACATTAGAGTAACGTGCAGGTGGTCCACGCAGTACAAAGGACCGAAGCACGCGTTTACTAAGGAAACCGCGAAGTAAGGTCTAAATAACCTTACAGATACTACACCGGTTCATAGACGGCGTGAGCTCAGCAGCTATTAGAGAAATGTTCTCGCTTGACCCGCCAGGAAACCTGCCCGACGCGGTCGAACGGGCGGCAAAAAGAGAAGCAACAGTGGGGGCCCAAATATCTCCGAAGAGTCCACAGGGCATGCCCAACGTTAGCAGCCGCCCCGGTGACCAACCCAGGAGAGGTCCATACGGCCGGGACCGAGGAAGACGTTTTCAACCGGAACGCTGGGTACAGGCCAATGAGCGGAAGGACACAAGCATGGCCAGGAAGGAATATAATAGAGCCATTAGTAAGTCTGCCCATGTTAGTGCTGTACCAGTTGTTTCCACTGTTTTTGGTAACTTCTCACCAACAGTCGATGGCTTCATTAACGGGGTAAAGGGCACGTTTTTGATAGATACTGGGTCCAGCTGCACGCTAGTTCGGGAGGCTCCCATGATAACTCTAGGGGAGAGGGTGCCGCAACGTCTGTGGGCCGCCAATAATCAAGAAATCCAGACACTGGGTGTTGCCAAACCCATCTTTCGCATAGGCCATCAGGAGATCGCCCACCAGGCGATTGTCGTAAAAGAATTACTTTGGGACGCTATCATTGGTGTTGACTTTCTAACCCTCCATCAGTGTCTCATAAATTTGGCGGCCGGGATCTTGCATATTGCAGGAGAACAGGTTGCGTATCGACCTGCAGCCAACATACACGTGCCAAAGGACTTCGAAGTGTGTGCAGTTAGGGAAGCTCAGCAGCCCAGTCCAGAACAATTGAACCGGCTAGGGAATGAGTCGGAGATTGCATCTTGCGAAGAACGAAAGAAACTGACAGAATTACTGACTGGCAGCCAAGATGTGTTTTCCTGGTCTTCAAAAAAATTGGGACGCACGCAGGTAGTTAGACATCATATCGACACGGGAGACGCAGCACCAATCAAGCAACCATTCAGACGAATCCCGGCACATTATCGGGACGAAGTAGATAACATAGTTAAGGAAATGCTGGATAATCGAGTCATTTGTCCATCCGTTTCACCCTGGGCCTCCCCAGTAGTGATTGTAAAAAAAAGATGGAACCCTAAGGTTGTGCGTGGATTATAGACGACTGAATGCCATTACAAAGAAGGACGCCTTCCCCATACCCCGTATCGACGAAACATTGAAGGCCGTAGCAGGATCCAAGTATTTTTCAACCCTGGATCTGGCGTCGGGATATTGGCAGGTAGAGGTTAGTTTGGAGGACCGGGAGAAAACGGCCTTTGTAATTCCGTCCGGATTGTACGAATTTCAAACCATGCCTTTCGGGTTAACCAATGCCCCCGCTACGTTTCAGCGCCTGATGCAGAAGGTGCTGAGTGATCTTACGCCAACGAAATGCCTGGTATACCTGGATGACATTACCGTTCATAGTCAGACTTTCCAAGACCACATCGAAACTTTACGGTGTATATTTGAAAGGTTGCAGGCGGCAGGCTTGAGGCTGAAACCGAGTAAATGTCATTTTCTACGGGCACGGGTTCAGTATTTGGGACACGTAATAAGCCGCGAGGGGGTTCATACGGATCCAGAAAAAGTTAAGCAGATCCAGCAATGGCCTACCCCTAGCAACTTGGATGAGGTAAGAAGTTTCATGGGTCTAGCCTCATATTACAGACGATTCGTACGCAGCTTTGCCACGGTTGCAGCTCCACTACACCGGTTGACTGAGAAAAAGAGTCAATTCCGTTGGACGGAGGAATGTAATAACGCCTTTCAGGCGCTTAAAGAGGCTCTGACCAACTCGCCTGTCCTAGCCCCACCGGTATTTTCTCCCGAAGCTGAACCCTTCGTCTTTGACACGGACGCAAGTGAAACGGGGATCGGTGCAGTATTATCTCAGAATCAGAATGGTATAGAACGAGTCATAGCTTATGGCAGCCGATGTCTAAACAAACACGAGAGGAACTATTGCACAACACGAAAGGAAATGTTGGCCTTAGTATATTTCTTGGCTCATTTCCGCCATTACCTACTGGGAAAAGCGTTCATCGTTCGAACCGATCACCAGGCGCTGGTTTGGTTACAGTCGTTCAAGGATGCTGCCGGTCAAGTTGCCAGATGGCAGGAGAAGATACAAGAGTACCAGTTTCAATGTATCCACCGCCCGAGGCGCAGCCATCAAAATGCGGATGCCCTATCAAGACGACCTTGCAGGGCACATGGAGAGTGTCCCACGTGCTCCAACACGCACGTAGCGGCTATCACGCTGCAGACGGCGCCGTCGGATGTTTGGAGGAAACGCCAAGCAATAGATCCGGAATTAGAGCTGATATATAGACGGTTAAACGAAAACAGTACTAAACCGACACGAGAAGAAATGGCTGGCCAGAGTTGGGAAACCTTGTGCTTGTGGAATCTATGGGAACACTTGACGATCGTGGATGGCATCCTCTATTTCCAATATGGGCCTACCTATACGAGGAGGATAGTAGTACCCCAGGTGGCTGTCGAGACAGTGCTAGCGGAATTACATCGTGAGCTGGGACATGCCGGACAACGGAAGATGTTGGCAGCGGTTCGCACCAGGTTTTGGTGGCCACATCAGGTGAGGGATATAGTGAATTTCTGCAACAATTGTCAACTGTGTATGCGTTTCAAGGCGCCACGGACCACTAACCGGGCACCCTTGGCACCCATCATGGCGGGATACCCAAACGAACGGTTGGGGATTGACATTGTCGGTCCCTTCCCCGAGTCCAATAAAGGAAATCGCTTTGTTTTGGTCATGGTAGATTACTTCACGAAATGGTGTGAAGCAGAACCTATACCACGCACTGATTCCTTTACCATAGCCCAGACAATCTTTAATACCTGGATCGCACGTTGGGGGGCACCACTATCCATTCACACGGACCAGGGCTCCAACTTCGAAAGTATGTTATTGGCCGACATGTGTCAGTTACTGGGAATAAAGAAAACTCACACGACACCGTACCACCCCCAAGGGAACGGACTTGTAGAACGAACAAACCGAACCTTAAAAAACTTGCTGAAAGCCTTCATAGAGAGACATACCACTCGACACTGGGATAGTGCGCTACCCACATGTTTGCTCGCATACAGGGCATCAGTGCAGACTTCAACAGGGCAATCGCCACATTTCATGATCACCGGACGGGAATTGCGGTTACCCATCGATCTTACGGTGCCACGGCTAGCCGACGACATACGGACCTCAACGGACTATGCAATTAAGCTTTGCCGAACCCTCGGCGACAGTCATCGTCTTGCACGTACACATTTGAGGACATCACAACGCCACCAAAAAGAGTTCTACGACCGTAAAGCTCACGGAACACCAGTACAGCCGGGTGAAGAGGTCTGGATGAAGTCGATGACACAGGTCCCGGGAATACCTTCCAAGTTTAAGTACGATTGGACCGGACCATTCATTGTAATCGAGACCTCGAGCCCCACGACGTGCCGTGTTGCTCGCGTCGGCGAAAACCCAGAAACCCAGAGCCAAATTGTACACTACAACCGGCTGAAGCCCGCGACACACAACGATGGAATAGTCAGCAGCAGGCCTCCTAGCATTCCATCGGTTGCTGAGGAGGTTGAAGTGCATACAGAAGGGCTGAGGACAGCCCTTTCACGAGAGGGGGCTGTGTAGTGCATTTCTGATTGTACATAATCCTGTTTCCTTTCCTTTTATCTTCCAGATGCCGTCGCGAACCACGAGGCGGAGCCATACAGTGCGGCAGGCATCTCACCTCCCTCTCCCCCCGAACAGTGACCTTGACCCCGACCCCAAAACTGTATAAAAACCCCCCATGGACACCCCCGTATGACCCACTTCCGGTTTCGAGCTGTACCAGTTAAGGCGTCTCCTTGTGTCAATACAAGTCCATTGTTTTCCGAGCTTCGCCTTCTGTTGTGACTGACCTCGTGCTGTGACCAGTTGTGCTGATCTGTGCGTCTATTTTCAGACCTCCGAACCCCACGTGTATTACAAAATTGGTGACAGTGGTGGGATACGACCAATGGCAGACAACACGACTCCCGAGAAACCGGAAGTTGATGTCTCCGCTAATGCGATTAACATCTTGATCGATGCCCTGATGCGGTTAGGGCAATCCGGAAATAAACCAACGCCCGTGTCCTTACCAGTACCCGATAAATTTGATATCGGCGATAACTTCGACATGTGGGAGGCGAGAGTGCGCCCATATCTGGAACTATGTGAACCCGGTCATCGCAGGTATACATTGTTGTCACTACTGGGCCAGGAGGCGTTTACCTTGGTCCACGAAGAGATCCCAGAAGGGGAAGTCAGTGAGGAAACCTTCTCAGTCTTGCGGAAAATTTTGACGCCCCAAAAAACCATGAGCGAGCTGAGAGACGAATTCCGGTATCGCACCCAAAAACCGGGAGAAGGTGTCCGACAGTACTCCGTGGAGCTGAAAAAGATCGCTCGCCAAGCCCTCGTCGGGTATGACCCCTCGGTGAGGGAGATGCTGATACTACACCGGTTCATAGACGGCGTGAGCTCAGCAGCTATTAGAGAAATGTTCTCGCTTGACCCGCCAGGAAACCTGCCCGACGCGGTCGAACGGGCGGCAAAAAGAGAAGCAACAGTGGGGGCCCAAATATCTCCGAAGAGTCCACAGGGCATGCCCAACGTTAGCAGCCGCCCCGGTGACCAACCCAGGAGAGGTCCATACGGCCGGGACCGAGGAAGACGTTTTCAACCGGAACGCTGGGTACAGGCCAATGAGCGGAAGGACACAAGCATGGCCAGGAAGGAATATAATAGAGCCATTAGTAAGTCTGCCCATGTTAGTGCTGTACCAGTTGTTTCCACTGTTTTTGGTAACTTCTCACCAACAGTCGATGGCTTCATTAACGGGGTAAAGGGCACGTTTTTGATAGATACTGGGTCCAGCTGCACGCTAGTTCGGGAGGCTCCCATGATAACTCTAGGGGAGAGGGTGCCGCAACGTCTGTGGGCCGCCAATAATCAAGAAATCCAGACACTGGGTGTTGCCAAACCCATCTTTCGCATAGGCCATCAGGAGATCGCCCACCAGGCGATTGTCGTAAAAGAATTACTTTGGGACGCTATCATTGGTGTTGACTTTCTAACCCTCCATCAGTGTCTCATAAATTTGGCGGCCGGGATCTTGCATATTGCAGGAGAACAGGTTGCGTATCGACCTGCAGCCAACATACACGTGCCAAAGGACTTCGAAGTGTGTGCAGTTAGGGAAGCTCAGCAGCCCAGTCCAGAACAATTGAACCGGCTAGGGAATGAGTCGGAGATTGCATCTTGCGAAGAACGAAAGAAACTGACAGAATTACTGACTGGCAGCCAAGATGTGTTTTCCTGGTCTTCAAAAAAATTGGGACGCACGCAGGTAGTTAGACATCATATCGACACGGGAGACGCAGCACCAATCAAGCAACCATTCAGACGAATCCCGGCACATTATCGGGACGAAGTAGATAACATAGTTAAGGAAATGCTGGATAATCGAGTCATTTGTCCATCCGTTTCACCCTGGGCCTCCCCAGTAGTGATTGTAAAAAAAAGATGGAACCCTAAGGTTGTGCGTGGATTATAGACGACTGAATGCCATTACAAAGAAGGACGCCTTCCCCATACCCCGTATCGACGAAACATTGAAGGCCGTAGCAGGATCCAAGTATTTTTCAACCCTGGATCTGGCGTCGGGATATTGGCAGGTAGAGGTTAGTTTGGAGGACCGGGAGAAAACGGCCTTTGTAATTCCGTCCGGATTGTACGAATTTCAAACCATGCCTTTCGGGTTAACCAATGCCCCCGCTACGTTTCAGCGCCTGATGCAGAAGGTGCTGAGTGATCTTACGCCAACGAAATGCCTGGTATACCTGGATGACATTACCGTTCATAGTCAGACTTTCCAAGACCACATCGAAACTTTACGGTGTATATTTGAAAGGTTGCAGGCGGCAGGCTTGAGGCTGAAACCGAGTAAATGTCATTTTCTACGGGCACGGGTTCAGTATTTGGGACACGTAATAAGCCGCGAGGGGGTTCATACGGATCCAGAAAAAGTTAAGCAGATCCAGCAATGGCCTACCCCTAGCAACTTGGATGAGGTAAGAAGTTTCATGGGTCTAGCCTCATATTACAGACGATTCGTACGCAGCTTTGCCACGGTTGCAGCTCCACTACACCGGTTGACTGAGAAAAAGAGTCAATTCCGTTGGACGGAGGAATGTAATAACGCCTTTCAGGCGCTTAAAGAGGCTCTGACCAACTCGCCTGTCCTAGCCCCACCGGTATTTTCTCCCGAAGCTGAACCCTTCGTCTTTGACACGGACGCAAGTGAAACGGGGATCGGTGCAGTATTATCTCAGAATCAGAATGGTATAGAACGAGTCATAGCTTATGGCAGCCGATGTCTAAACAAACACGAGAGGAACTATTGCACAACACGAAAGGAAATGTTGGCCTTAGTATATTTCTTGGCTCATTTCCGCCATTACCTACTGGGAAAAGCGTTCATCGTTCGAACCGATCACCAGGCGCTGGTTTGGTTACAGTCGTTCAAGGATGCTGCCGGTCAAGTTGCCAGATGGCAGGAGAAGATACAAGAGTACCAGTTTCAATGTATCCACCGCCCGAGGCGCAGCCATCAAAATGCGGATGCCCTATCAAGACGACCTTGCAGGGCACATGGAGAGTGTCCCACGTGCTCCAACACGCACGTAGCGGCTATCACGCTGCAGACGGCGCCGTCGGATGTTTGGAGGAAACGCCAAGCAATAGATCCGGAATTAGAGCTGATATATAGACGGTTAAACGAAAACAGTACTAAACCGACACGAGAAGAAATGGCTGGCCAGAGTTGGGAAACCTTGTGCTTGTGGAATCTATGGGAACACTTGACGATCGTGGATGGCATCCTCTATTTCCAATATGGGCCTACCTATACGAGGAGGATAGTAGTACCCCAGGTGGCTGTCGAGACAGTGCTAGCGGAATTACATCGTGAGCTGGGACATGCCGGACAACGGAAGATGTTGGCAGCGGTTCGCACCAGGTTTTGGTGGCCACATCAGGTGAGGGATATAGTGAATTTCTGCAACAATTGTCAACTGTGTATGCGTTTCAAGGCGCCACGGACCACTAACCGGGCACCCTTGGCACCCATCATGGCGGGATACCCAAACGAACGGTTGGGGATTGACATTGTCGGTCCCTTCCCCGAGTCCAATAAAGGAAATCGCTTTGTTTTGGTCATGGTAGATTACTTCACGAAATGGTGTGAAGCAGAACCTATACCACGCACTGATTCCTTTACCATAGCCCAGACAATCTTTAATACCTGGATCGCACGTTGGGGGGCACCACTATCCATTCACACGGACCAGGGCTCCAACTTCGAAAGTATGTTATTGGCCGACATGTGTCAGTTACTGGGAATAAAGAAAACTCACACGACACCGTACCACCCCCAAGGGAACGGACTTGTAGAACGAACAAACCGAACCTTAAAAAACTTGCTGAAAGCCTTCATAGAGAGACATACCACTCGACACTGGGATAGTGCGCTACCCACATGTTTGCTCGCATACAGGGCATCAGTGCAGACTTCAACAGGGCAATCGCCACATTTCATGATCACCGGACGGGAATTGCGGTTACCCATCGATCTTACGGTGCCACGGCTAGCCGACGACATACGGACCTCAACGGACTATGCAATTAAGCTTTGCCGAACCCTCGGCGACAGTCATCGTCTTGCACGTACACATTTGAGGACATCACAACGCCACCAAAAAGAGTTCTACGACCGTAAAGCTCACGGAACACCAGTACAGCCGGGTGAAGAGGTCTGGATGAAGTCGATGACACAGGTCCCGGGAATACCTTCCAAGTTTAAGTACGATTGGACCGGACCATTCATTGTAATCGAGACCTCGAGCCCCACGACGTGCCGTGTTGCTCGCGTCGGCGAAAACCCAGAAACCCAGAGCCAAATTGTACACTACAACCGGCTGAAGCCCGCGACACACAACGATGGAATAGTCAGCAGCAGGCCTCCTAGCATTCCATCGGTTGCTGAGGAGGTTGAAGTGCATACAGAAGGGCTGAGGACAGCCCTTTCACGAGAGGGGGCTGTGTAGTGCATTTCTGATTGTACATAATCCTGTTTCCTTTCCTTTTATCTTCCAGATGCCGTCGCGAACCACGAGGCGGAGCCATACAGTGCGGCAGGCATCTCACCTCCCTCTCCCCCCGAACAGTGACCTTGACCCCGACCCCAAAACTGTATAAAAACCCCCCATGGACACCCCCGTATGACCCACTTCCGGTTTCGAGCTGTACCAGTTAAGGCGTCTCCTTGTGTCAATACAAGTCCATTGTTTTCCGAGCTTCGCCTTCTGTTGTGACTGACCTCGTGCTGTGACCAGTTGTGCTGATCTGTGCGTCTATTTTCAGACCTCCGAACCCCACGTGTAATACACAGACCAGTGCCTCATCCGCCACGGGCTTTCGGTTGAATTTCGAAAATATTCATTTCTCCCAAGGATTTCCGCGAATTTACTCATTGTCTTCTTCCCTTCCCATAGCGGATGGTTGTTCAATCCTTGACTTTTACCAGTGCCGCGCCGGGGCTCGGTTCGCTGTTCTTATTCCACAGATCTCTATTCGAAGGTGAATTATGTGGGCCGTTTCTTGTCTAACATTTTTCTCGGGTATTGCGTCGAACTCAGACCAAGCCGTTCATCGGTCGATTAGGAAATTTGGACTTGTCAGTTTAGCCAAAACCTCAAGACTGACCTAACCTGACGTTAATCCCAAGGAGTTCATCGCCGAGTATTTTTGGTATGTGTGAACAATCCCACGCAGCACATTGCCCACAGCTGCTCTGGGGAAGCATTCGGATTGTCAGCAAAGCTGATGATGAGCGAAGTTCGTGAATTTGCACAATATCTGTGCATCTTCTCACAAATTTTTCTGTATGAACATATATGTTCGTCAATTATAATTGACGAAGTAATGTTTTAGAACGACAGGGTGAAGATATCTCAGTAAGGAAAGCCATAAAAAAGGTGCTGATTTCCCGGGACTTTTTCGAAGTGTGGGTATGTCCGCGGACCGCGGTCGCGTTGCCCTAACATCGCAATCATGATGCCCAGAGTTTGTCCACATGAGCCCCCTATGAGGATGCCGCTTGAAATTCAGGGCAAAATGTAATTGTTAATCTATCAGTGATGACACACGTAATCATTAAATTTCAGGAGAAGTAGTCATGTGACTCATTTTATGGTTTACTGAGAATGAATAAAGTATGTTCATGATGGATGTAACATAACCTATGTCAATCCTTTAGAAATATGTATGGTGGTAGCTTAAGTCATTTAAAAGTGGGGGGAAATGAGTACGTTTGTTGTTTGAGCAAACCAGGGGAGGTTGAAAGCCGTGTTAATTTCCCGCCCTTTTCCCAAGGTTCAGGCATGCCTACATATGTTCCCTAATGGTCTTTCTACCGCTATCCAAAGATCGTAATAGTAGTGCCAAACGTCTGTTCATACGGGCCTTTTATGAACCGGCTGTTAGGGTTGTTAGTCGTTGACATAAACATGCACCACTGTGCTCCAATATATATATATATATATATATATATATATATATATATATATATAATATTTCACACTTGTCTGGTTTCAGACTGTGTGCCAAACAAAACATGGTACAATCGGGGAGGGAGGGGGGTGGGATAGATAGTCCCAGTCCATGATTTCTTTGTGGGTGCGATACTGCCAGTTTGCCCAAACCAAAGTAGGTGGTTTTCTTAGGGATCCACAACCGGAGACTTTAGCTATCCAAAGCTTTACCCACAAGGCGACGGGACGAAACGTGGGGTCCGTAACCCACTGGGGGCCGGTGACTGATTCCTTGGTCCATTCGCCCTTCGGATGAGGCCAAACATCCTGAGTGCCCAGTGCACCTTTCGGCCACAGATGCCGGTTAGCATACCGTTGAACGCTTCATACACCGCTTGTGGTTGGTTTGGAATCAGGGTTTAGCCCTCTCCCTTAGACTGACTATTAGTTAGCCAACCCGGTGGAGAGCGCTGGGCATTCGCTTTCATTTTCTCATTTAGTGGGAGCACCATAAGAAGGCAGTGCGTAGGACTTCCTCAGCAGCTGTTAGACACACGGTCACTTGGGAGCATTTCAAGAGGCGTTCAGGACGAGTAGCCATCTCGGAGCCTAAGACACCCACCCCCGATCATACTGAGGCCTTTGAAGGCGTGCTCGGATGTGCCAATAACGAGTTCTATGACGAAAGCCTGTCTGCGTGACGGTTGCGACGAATGGATCCATCCATCCATATACCCCCTCCCCCCTTTTGTACTGTTTTGTTTGGCACACAACCGGGTCGATGGGCAAATCTGTGATATTTTGACCTAGTATTACTCAGCGGTACTCAGTGCTATGTATCAAATAGACTAGATTACGGACCGCTATCTGGCCGGTCAAGAACAAAGCTGTAATCACCAGTACGACTCTAATTGGTGAGTTGTCATATGTGAATCCGACGTTTGCTCAGGTTACTGCTGTCCCGACTGCAACTGTTCTCAGCTCCCCACTGAACTCATCTCTCTCCATCGGGTCTGAAAACGTTGATACCATGGCCGTCGATACTAGTTCATGCGTGAATCTTGCGGCTGGTCGTCGTTCCGGACGCAGAGTCCTGGATCTCAAACCTCTGTCAGTTTATCCTTAGTTGCTCTAGAACCTGTTACTACGAACGTTGCTACGCATGTGAATTAGGTTACAATGGACTTCTTAAGAGGCGCACAACCAGCGAAATAAAATGCAGTCTGACAGATCTAGGACTTTGCCGGTTGGTACTCCATGTTCTCTGTTGGTTAGTCTTCCGGAAACTCCGAGTCCCAACGCCGATTAGAACACGAACTTTCTTCAATGAGATCATACTTTTTTCGACTCTGCACTGGTTGAGAAACCGCGGCCAATACCATTCGTGTGACTGCAGCTTTATGATCGGGAAAAGTAACAGGAGTCTGGCAAACAGAGACCTCTATTGGTCGTCCTGAGTTCAATAGTTTTCAGTTGTATTTATGAGTTTTTAAGGAGGGTGGGTGCGAATTTTGCGAGATCTCTCCCCAGAAGACCGTGAACTACAAGAATGCCGTTTGAACGATGAAACTGACTTACTAATCTGGGATTTTCGGGTGCAAGAGTTGAGACCTCGGTCGCGTTGGGCGCTTTTATTCCCAGATGTCATTAGTGCGTCAGTCGATATCTTTTTATATGTGCGGGTTTATGGAAGTGCTCGATCCATATATATATATATATATATATATATATATATATATAGTAAGTAGTGTGTAAACGTGTGGGTAAAATTCCCCCAGAAGCACACGACCGGTTTCACGGTCGTTGCCGCTCATCAGGTATGCGTACCCGGTACTCCTCCGCCCACCCGTCCTCATACTTGTACTCGCTTACATACTACTTAATATCAAATGAGGGCTTGCACACGCAGCCTCTTTGTTCGTTGGGTTTGAAGTGAACCAGACACAGATAACCTGGAAATCACAGTTGTGATTCATTTGTGGGCTCTTCAATGAAGAGTATCCATTCAGACTCCAGACGATTCAAATAAGATCCTAGTAAACACATATATATATATATATATATATATATATATATATATATATATATATATACCAATCCTCACGGACTGGTTGCTAGTTATCCATGATAGTACATTAGGCCTTTGTGGCTATGGGGTATATATCCTTTCCTCTGCATTTATGCGCAGGCATATGATAAAACACTATGCGTAAGTTTTGAGGGTCTTCAGACGGCTGCATCTTCCATGTGTTAGTCTGCCGAGAATCCGGCTAGTGTAGAGTCTACGTATTCTGTGATGTGTGACGAGATAAACCGATTAGTACACGAATCTGTCTCTTGTATGTTCCCGAAAGCACGTAAGGGCCCCTCGTTGTTCGATCATGGGCTGAAGCAGACTCTTCGTCATAGGAACCGAGCATGGGAACGTTTTCTTGACACTGGAGACGGATATAAACAGTGCAGAACCGTTCGAAACACGTGTATAGTTATAAAAATGTAAAAGTGTAGTAAACTTGGAAATGCGCTTAATGGGGATTCTGTTTCAGCGCTCAAACGGCCTAGCGCCTATTTGAGACGAGACTTTTGTTTCATTACAAACGTCCGCAATGCAATGGAAAGGGTATACGCCGTAGCCTCAAAGGCCCATTGCACAATTAGGGATATCCGGCAATTAGACTAGGAGGCTTGAAGTGAAGAACCACATTAGGCCCCACTAGGTCAGGTGTGGTAACGAGCCGTTTCCCTCTCATTTTTAGCGGGGATTCGACGAAACACACTCGGCAGTGGTGGGTGCATAACTGGTGTGCATACCATCGAAGAAATTCTAGACGCTCGATTGGCCGTGGCCATTACCTGTCCTGTGCAAACTGAACTGAACTGAGCCGGACGACAGTGAATTACTGTCTACCACCAAATAGCCGCTGATGGTGGGGATTTGAATTTCCGACCTCCAGGGTGGTAAACAAACACTGAACCATTGGGCCACCACCTTTGCGAAAACGTAGCGCATTTACAGATACGGAGTTACGGAAAGAAGACGTCTTCGCTCAACACTATGCATCTGTTTATGTAACGGAGTCATCCTCGTCGCCGCTGCTGCCCCACATATATACTTCTTGTGTATTGCTATTGGTTATTGTAATCGTACTTCGAGTCAAAATATCAAAGGTTCAAAATGTAGGCGTTATTCATTTAACAACTCGGAAAATTTGAATATATAGAAATACGCGTTGTAGACTGAAACTAGTGGAAAGTTTGTACGCCAAATTCCCCGTTGTGTTTACTAATTTGCTTTGCAATAACGTTATGACCCAAGGCTTTTTTTCTACGGCCTGAGTGGAAACCTGCGCACATGATCTCAGCTTGCGACTCCACTCGCTCCAGCTCGCTATGGAAAACCAGAAGACAACAACTCAACTCGCTCAGACGTGTCTTTCAGAAATTACAATGTGGTACTTAAGGCGAAAGTCGAACGTTCCCGAACTCGGGCATCCAGTTAGGTTCAAGCCTTGTTAGGGCGATTAGGTAGATAAGAGCATTCGTCGGATTGATTATTGATCCGTTGACCCGATTTGCGTCGGACTGTAGACAACTGCGCGATCGGCAGAAGGGTTTCCGTCTTGAGTAGCTTGATAAGTTATTGCTTATTCACTCCGGCCTGACACGATGGAGTTAGAATAATGGATTATTTAAAACAAGATTTTTATTTTCCACTTTTCACCCCCCCCCCCCCCCTTCTGGCTGTTAATTGTAGCTCTGACGACGGGGATTCAGTTGCAGTCGTACGGTGGGTTTTCTTGGTTGATCAGACCAACAACGTGGTAGTAGTTCTTTTTCCGGTTGTTTGGTCCGTAATGTCGGTGTTGGCAGTTTGGACGTATCTAAGAGGATTTCTCGTGGAACTGCTTGTTCTTGTGGCTGGTTTGGGGTTCTACTGCATCGCTTGCGCAGCTGGTTTTCATGGCGGATCCATGTTCTTTCATCTGTCTGCACTTCGTAAAGTTTGGTGCTTCTCCGATTTATAATTACGGCTTGGGCCCGTTGTGGATTCCTCGCTCTGTAGTCCTTCGCATAGACTGAGGCGCCAACATGAAAACCATCTTTTCTTCCAGTGAATTGCTTTTTGTTTGATGGGAATAACGCGTTGTGGGTGGTCTTCAATTTCCAACCCATTAGTATTTCAGCCGGGGATACATCTCGTGGAGTGTTGGTGTCTGGTATTGTCCGGTACAGGAATAAAAATTGTTGAATAACTTCGTCCGTGGTCCCCTCCCCTTTTGACTTAAGTAGTGCCCGTTTAAATGTATCCACAAAGCGCTCTGCCTGCCCGTTAGATTTTGGGTGGTACAGTGACGAGAATGTGTGTTTAATATTCAGTTTCTGGCAAAACTCTTGGAAGAGTGCTGATGTTAATTGAGATCCGTTATCAGACACTATTTGGTCGGGTAATCCATGCTGTGCAAACATTCGACGGAGGGCTGCTACTGTTCCATGTGAAGTGGCGGGGTTGACCGCTACTATTTCTGGCCGTTTCGAGAGGGCATCGACAACCAGGAGGTAGGATGTACCGTCAATGGATCCAGTAAAATCGACGTGAAGTCTTGACCAGAGGTATTCTGGAGTTGGTCATGGACACGATGTTTGACGTGGTGGCACTTTTGTTGCCTGATGACATCACGAGCATTGGCGAACTACATTGACGATGTATTCATCCATTCCGGGCCGGTACTTGTAGACTTTGGCTATTGCCTTCATACGGCTTATTCCCGAATGACCAGTATGTAATTGTCTCGGTATTATGCGACGTAGTGAGAGTGACACCACTACTCTTTTTATTATATACTTGTGCATGTGTGCAATGGAAGGGATATATACCCCATAGCCTCGAAGGCCCACTGCACTATCAGGTATAACCGGCGACCAGACCCTGAGATCTAGAGTAGAGAACCACATAAGGCCCCAATGGGTCAGGTGTGATAACGATCCGGACGACAGTCAAATGCTGTCTACCATTCGTCAACAACGGAGAAGGGTTCACAACGGCGATAAAGCTGTAGCAAGTCTCCATAGTATGTTCATCTAGGTCATATTCAGTTCAGTGTATTCAACCATTAACCTCGCACTTCTGTGCTCTGGTTTCGGTTGCTACCTTCCAGCGTCGTACAGTAAAAGGCGAAAAGAATAGAAGCATAGTGATAAAGATTCAGAAAGTAAAAACGGAAATCAAGAGGACAGAAAGGGTCCAAATGCAACTACGCACCATCATCATCATCATCATCGTAGTGTTAAACAGTGGGGCAAGCCCCACCGACCACTGCCTTCCTCACCATGTTGCATCTGAATGAGAAAGCATGAATATACAAGATGGACAGGGAGTGGACCTACACGGGTGGGAAAAGGAAAGAATGCCCTAGTAGCCAACACACGGAATACACAGTCTAACTGTACAAACGCACATCGATCAGTCTTTCTGATTCGATAGAGAGTGACAACACGATCGCCACTGTTCGCGGTTCGCTGCCATATCCTTCAGTGTCCCCAGCCAACTGGTAGACGGATCTTTTGGACTACGCCACTGACCGCGACACCTAGTCATATCACTTAATGTCTCTAACCATTTAGTAGGTGGATCACGTGGACCCCAACCTGGAAGTCTAACACATCCTACTCGGTCAAATCCACTAGTCAAGGTTTTCATACGTTTTTGCCATGTCATGGTCTGAACATCTCAACCTACCTTCCAGTCAACACCTGCCCCAGAGAACAGCGTACGCTGAGAAAGTCTATTGGTGAGCATGCGTAACACATGTCCCAACCACCTTAACCTGTTTAGATTCATCACTTAATCAAGAGACTGACCTCTGGTTCCCAACACCTTACGCCGAACCTCAGCATTGCTGATACGTTGTTCCACCATACTCGGGCAATGCTACGGAGACATCGATGCTCGAACACCGACAGTCTTCGCCTATCTTCTACCCTCAACAGTCATGTTTCTGAACCGTATAAAAGAACGGACCTAACCGCTGCATTTTACACTCTACCCTTAATAGACAATCGGATGTCACGCCGACTCCACAGATGATGGAGGTTGGTAAAAGCCAAGCGCGCCTTCTGTATACGCGATGACACGTCATCCGTTATCTGCCCACCTGATGAAATTTAACTTCCCAGGTAACAAAATTTATCCACTTCACCTAGGGCTTCCCCTGCCAACACAAGTTTTGGTGTTGAGCCAACCCAGTCGTGCAACAGCACCTTACACTCTCATCATCATCATCATCGTACAGCGTTAAACAGTAGGGCAAGCCCCACTGACCACTGCCTTTCTCACCATGTTGCACGTTGAATTAGAAAGTATGAATATACAAGATGGACAGGGAGTGGACCTACACGGGTGGGAAAAGGAAAGAATGCCCTAGTAGCCAACACACGGAATACACAGTCTAACTGTACAAACGCACATCGATCAATCATTCTGATTCGATAGAAAGTGACAACACGATCGCCACTGCTCGCGGTTCGCTGCCATATCCTTCAGTGTCTCCAGCCAACTGGTAGACAGATCTTTTGGACCCCAACCACGAAGACGTGAGGCACCTACTTTTCCTAAGTTTGCTGTACATTTTCTCATTCCTCGCTTCCACGTCATCTGTTGACCTCCACGTGGTTCCTTCCACTCCCTAGGAGGAACGGAGAATAGGACACGGTACGGTAGACGTGTGCTTGCCATACGTAACACGTGTCCCAACCAACGAAGTCTACTAAGCTGGATACGCTGTGACAGAACGTTCTCTGAATTAGTACCCAATACTCGCTTTCTGACCTCATCGTTGCTTACTCGGCTATTGCACCCAATCCTAGCGATACTACGTAAACATCGATGGTCGAGAACCTCAAGACGACGAATATCTTCAACACGCAGACTCCAAGTTTCGCAACCATACAACAAAACTGAACGCACTGCAGCACAGTAAACACGACCTTTCAACTTCAGTGAAATATCAGGTCGGCGCCACAAGTGCTTCAGTCCAGCGTACGCCAATCGAGCCTTGGATATCAGCGTACTCACCTCTACTACAGTGCTCCCATCCGTCGTCACGCAGCTACCGAGGTAGGTGAAGTGGTCGACAATTGCCAGCACCTCCCCATCGAGCATCAAGCTCGGAATTGTTGACGCCCAGTGTTGTAACATCACCTTGCACTTTGAAGGTGCAAAGCGCATGCCGAACGGAGCTACAGCTCTTGCGAGATTATCTAGTGCACGCTGAGCATGTTCCGTGCATTCGAACAAGCAGACAGCGTCGTCTGCGTAATCTAAGTCACATAGCTTTTCACTATTTCCTAGTTCGACGCCTACATCCTAAAGATTTTGCAGCGCACTCTCCATTATTTCGTCCATGACGAAGTTGAACAGGAATGGAGACAAAGGGCATCCCTGTCGAACACCACTGGTCGTTTCGAACCGACCGGATAGTTCACCGTAAACTCCAACGCGGCCAGAAGTATGAGAATACAATGATCTCAGTAGGTTCACGAACTTCTGGGGCATACCTTTTCGATGAAGAACACTAAAAAGCGCTCTTCGATCAACTGAATCGAAGGCGCCTTTCAAGTCTAAGAAAATCATTATTGTCGGTCGGCGGTGCGTGTGACGCGTTTCAAGTAGTCGGCGAAGAGTAAAAATCTGGTCGATGAAACCTCGACCTGGGCGGAATCCTGCCTGCTGTTCACGGACATTCCTCTCGCGAGCCGGTGTAGGACGATGCAGCAAAATCGAAGCTAATACTTTGGTGACTATCGGAACTAAGCTAATCCCACGATGATTACTGCAGTTATTGCGTATTCCCTTCTTGAAGATGGGAACAATCAATGACTCACTCCATATTAACGGAATACGCTCCTCGTTCCAAATATCACGGAGCAAGGCGGTAAGCGATTTTATCAACGCCTCACCACCCAGTTTGAAAAGAACTGGAGGAAGTTCGTCGGGACCTGCCGCTTTCCCCCGCCTTATTGATCGAATACATGACTCTACTTCTACTTCTGATGGGGGCTCAAGTGATACCACCCAAGGAGTCACAGTTGTTGACACGGGAGTAACGACACTAGCGTGCGGCCAGCTAAACTGTTCCTTAAAGTACTCGGTCCATCGGTCAAGCCTTTGCTGTTTGTTATGGACGGGTTCTCCATTTCTATCCCAAATCGTTTCACTGACCTGGATGCGCCGTCCACCGGTGTCACGAATAAGTTTGAACAGTCTTTGACTGTTACCTGAAGAAGCTGCCACTTCCATTTCTTCGGCTACCTTGACCCACCAATTTTCGCGATCATTCTCAAGGCTTTTCGTAACTTGTCTTTGCAGCTTTCTCCCCATCTTATTCACCTCCTTACGGTTCGAGAGCTGACGGTTTTGCTCCATTATACTCAGCGACTCTTGCGAGACCCAGTGTCTTTGATGGACAACGGATCAAGGACCACAAGCGAAACCTGCTGCAACGTGCATCGCCTGTTTGATATGAGCCCAATGCTCATCTACATAACTGTTCTCCGTGGATCCTAGCTCATGTGCTAACTTCTGCTCATAACGGGTGCGGACTTCTGTATCACACAAACGTTGCACAGCTAATCGGGTTTGCGGTTTGCGACGATGACCATGTAGCTGGAGAGATAATCGCATTGAAACTAATGCATGGTCCGACTCTACGTACGTGGACCAGTAAGATCTACAGTTCGGAACAGAACTGCGCCACCGGTAGCTTATGGCAATATGGTCAATTTGACTCAAAGTACCTGTAGAGTTAGAGCGCCATGTCGCTGTGCGACACGAGCTGTGTCGGAAATTGGTGCTAGACAAGAACAATCGATTGTCTGCACAAAACTGGAGAAGCCTATCCCCGTTATCTATACGCTCAGCAGGTAAAGCACAGCGCTCATCTAAACAGGCTTGTGACACACTAAGTTTGCCAACTTGTGCATTGAAGTCACCAGCCAGCACTACAATGTCGGAACCTTTACTGCTGCGAACGAGAGTGGCGAGTGCATCATAGAAATCATCTTTCTGCAAGTCTGAGCTGCAGTCCGTTGGGGCGTACGCCGAGATCACAAACAAATTGCGCTTAACACAACTATCCTTTCGAACGCCAACTGACCCTTGGAGTCTCACAGCACATAAACGACTGTTAACAGGAATCCAGTCTAAAAGGGCAGCCTCAGCCTTGTCAGTCAAGACAATTCCTACACCACGTTGACCCACAGCTCTAGCTGCTTCGTCTCCTGAGGTGCGCAGAATATACCTCGATGAGATACCAGGAGCAGTTAGTTGAATTACACTGCTCGAATCCTGGATACGCGTTTCGCTTAAGCAGCAGACATCAATCTTCAGAGAATTTATTGTGAGGGCCAGGCACGCCCGCTGACCGGCCTGCATGAGTGTACGCACGTTGAAGAAGCCGAGATTAAGAGGCTGACGGGGCTTGAGAAAATGTGAGTTACCAGACAGAGGATTATTCCCGACACTGTTTAACAGTGAATCGTTGCGAGTATTGACCGTGTTATCAGTGGGAGCATTATGGGTAAATAGATGGGGCAAAGAGGGATGGTTAGGGACAGAAGACAAAGGCTGAATAAAAGAGAGGGAACTCTGAGCAGTAGCCTACTTATCACTACCCACCCCGCTCGATGCAATGGGCAGCGCGGTCCTGATTATCGTACGCGACGACCGATGCAGTATGGAATTCTTTGTATTCGTGCAGTTCATGGGAGATGTTGGACGGGTACTGCTAGGGTGTCCAGCCACAAAGCAGGAGAACGATTAGGGTCCTCATCCAAAGCCTTTAGTTCTGACAAGAACCTATCCGCAAGGCAGCGGGATGGCTTAGTGGAAGCCCATTTGCTTGGATCAATTATTCTTCCACTGGTTTTTCTGACTGAGTTGCCAGCTCAAATCAACCCCCAACCCGGAGGACCAGGAGACTAGACTTCGTCTGACCTCTACCCATTGACCTGTCAGGTATGATTGCATCTCCGGCTTAAGGAAGCCATCCTGTATAGCTCTTTGGATCATAAAGGCGCGCAAGCCATCACACCACGTCAAGGTGCAGTCTCGTCGTGATAGACTTTTGCACTCTGAAGGTGCAAAACACATCCCGAACATTGCTACACTGTTGTTTAGGCTAAGAGAGCTTGCAACTCACTTGGATCTTCACTCAGAAGAACAATATCGTCCGCATATTCCAAGTCAGACAGTTTACTGCCTGAGCAAAGATCGACGCCGCTATTCTCACACGAGGATGGAGCTATCTCAGAAATCAATTCAGTTACAGAATTGAAGAAGAAGGGCAAAAGAGAGCAACCCTGACGAGCACCTTTTTCCGTGGTGAACTCGGGAGAGTTCGCGATAAGCACGAACTCGGCTTCGGCTGTTTGTATACAATCGTTGGATGTAAACTTCTCTGGCATACCCTTCAATGAAAGGCAGTGCTAGAGAACTATGCGGTCGACTAAATCGAACGCCGCTTTCAGGTCAAGAAAGACAGAGATTGTGGGCCTACGGAAGATGTGTCTGTGCTCTAAGGTTTGTCGAAGAGTAAAGATGTGGTCGATACAACTTTTGACCGGGTCTGAAACCGGCTCGATTCTCACGCGGATACTTGATAATCGGTGGAGAATAAGACCGGTGAGCAATTTAGACGCGATACTTACCAAGCTAATTCCTCTGTGATTTTCACAAGAGGATCTGTAACCTTTCTTGTAAATCGGCACAATCACTGATTCCCATAATTCCCTGGGAATCTGCTCACTATCCCAAACGATACGAAAGAGTTTTGTTAACTCCGAAACCAAAGCTTCGCCTCCGTCATTGAAAAAAGATGGAGACAACCCATCCGGTCCAGCGGCTTTATACCTTTTCAAGTAACCTATCTCCCACATAATCTCCATCTCTGATGAAGGAGTGATATCCACCTGCATCGTTTCTCTGGCAGGTATATTTGGAAGGTCCAACGTTGATGTGAGCCAACTGGATTGTTCCTTGAAGTGCTCCGCCCAATGCTCCAGACGACGTCCCTGAGAGTGAGTCAGTGAGCCGTCGGATTCCTTAATTAACTCACTTACACCAGGCTTTCGCGGACCGGTGCCTCTAATCAAACGGAAAAGGTTGCGAGTATTGCCGACAGACTCAGCCTTTCCAACTTCCTTACATTTCTCAATCCACCACTACTCACGGTCATTCCTCAGGCTCCTAGTAAGTTGGCATCCGGAGGGACGGATCTTTAAGCATCCAACAGAGCAACTGATGTCAAAGTTATCCATCGTTTGTGACACCAACTTGAACCAGAGTTCGGAGTGGCATTCGAAGCGGCATACAAAGCTTCCTTGATCTGTTATCAGAATTCATTTGCGTCCCGGACACCCGGCTGCATCTATAACCATGTAAGCAGCTCCGCTTGGAACGCAGATGGCTGGTTATCGTCCAGAAGCAACCGCGCGGGACGGGTGGCATTTACATTGATGCGACGACGGACGAGACATAAACGGAAGCGAGCACGTATCAAAGCGTGATCTGAGTCAACAGGCGTACACCAAAATAAACGACAATCTTCAGTTGATTCACGGCAGCCGTGACGAGTCACAATATGGTCAATCTGAGTCCGACGTTGAGAAGAGGTACGAGGACCCCGTGTGCATTTATGCCGCTTCTCATGGCAGAAGTTCGTACTTGCTAGAAACAATCTGTGGTCAGAACACAACTGAATGAGACGATCGCATTTATCGGTACGATCGACTGGGATAGCAAATGGGCCTTCAGTGTGCCTTTCGGAATCTCCCAAACGGCCAACTTGGTCGTTGAAATTCCCAGAAATGACCACCACGTCCGTTGAACGTGCGCTTCGTAGTAGCTGAGACAAATCCTGATAGAATTTGTCCTTGGTCTCAGAGGAGCTGTAGTCAGTCGGCGCATACACAGACACGACGAATATGCATCGGCGCTTCAGTTTGTTGTTGACACAAAGAGAACCGTCCAACCGAACTGCGTACAAACGACTGGTGACTGGAATCCAGTCTATCAGTGCACGCTCAGCTTTCCTGCTCAAAGCAATCCAAACGCCAGCCTAACCACGAGCTCTAGACACCGAATCACCCTACACACGAAGAGTGAAGTGAGAGACTTACGTTGTATTCGGGGTGCGAAGAGTAATCACAGCAGTGGAGTCCTGTATGCGTATTTTGGAGACACATCATACATCTATTTTTAGAAATGTCAAGAGTTCTAGCGAGGGCAGCCTGTCGCCCTATCTACCTTGGTATACGGACGTTAAAGAAAGCCATTCGAAGTGAATATTCGGGGTGGGGGGATGCATTCGATTTATACCCAATTTCTAAACTACTGCCTTCTTCAAAGCCTCAGTTACTCGTGGCGTTTTGCATCGATCTTAAATAAGGGGGGGGGGGAATGGGTAAGGCCCTCTACAGGAAAGATATTGGAGGTTTCTGGGCGAATCATTTTTTGCGGCTGCCCACGCCACGGAAGGGGTTTTTCTTTAGGAACCCTAACCGAAGTCTTTGACTCAAAAGTCTGACCCGCAAAGCAGTGGGGTGTTAACCCGGCATGGGACCGTGATCGAAGCACTCTTGAAGGAGCTTCTTCTGGTCTGTCACGTGAGACCTGATTATTGCAAGCATTCTGTCTTGTTTTCCCTGGTGCCTTGTTATCTACCCGGTTCTCGAATTCAGTCCTTAGCTCCATGCACCCAGTGGAGTAAGCGAAATGTGGACGGGTCAGCATCCTTCGGGCTGGAGCTGCCCAGCGCAGGTGGGCGACAGCTGCCCAATGAAGTATGATGACTTTTCCCACCGTCAGGAGAAACCCAGGTACTCCACCCCTACGTTCACATAGTGGAGGTTTTTAGGCTGGTAAACTGTTTCTCTCCGAGTTTATTCGCTGGAGTGTCCTCTCTAAGAGCAAAGTGGTTAGAACCAGATGTTGTTCACTAACTGGTTCTGAGACTGGACTTCGTCTGACCTCTACTCATTGACCTGTCAGGCATTATCGCATTTCCAGCTTAAGGAAGCCATTCTGCATAGCTCTTTGGGTCATGGAGGCACACAAGCCACCACAGCACGTCAATGTGCAATCTCCTTGCGAGATCAAGAAACGCAAAAGTTGGATTATGTTTGCGGTAATAATAGTTTTGTCGTTTTGGATGTCATGCCGTATTCCGCAGCAGCTTTCGTAAAGCGCTCAAGGTTTTGCTTGTGGTCTTCCTTGGTCATGCCGTGCACTGTCGCATTGTCTATGTAGACGAAGACATGCATGACACCCTCAGCCATCTGAATATCGTCAATGGTGCCTTGAAAACAGGCACCTCCGTTGTTAACCCCAAACAGTGTACGTCTAGATTGATGGAGAGCACTACATGCTTCAAATACAGTTTATGGCTTCTCGTACTGCACGATAGGAACCTGACCATACGCATTACCTAAATCCAGGGCACTGTATATTACAAAACGAGATATAGCCTCAACCAATTTGTCGATTCGAGGTTGCAGATAGGCATCCAACTAAGTTAAGCAATTGATAGTTTGACTGTAATCCACAACCATTCTTTTCTTGTGGGTCGCGTTCATAGTTACAAGGACCTGCGCTGTCGAAGGGAAGTAGGACGGTTCAGTGATGCCATCATGCAGGAGGCACTGGGTTTCAGCCCGTATAGAGCACTCATCTTTCGCAGAATGTCCGCGAGACTTTGTGGCGATGGGTTTTCAGTCAGGCGATAGGTGATCAAATAAAAGAGAAAACTGTACTTTCGTGGCATCCACGCCGCGCCGCGCAGCAAGAAACGTATCACGTCCGCCGCCGGGTGGTTTTCCCACCTTGTCATGTAACCCGAGAAAATCATGACCATGTAAAACAGCAGCGCAAAGATCTCTCATGGCAGAAAGTTTGAAATTGTCAAACGAAACGTTTTGATAGTGGATGTTTAACATGCAACATTTTGTAAAAGCACACGACAAAAACGTAGACACCATAGTTATCCAAGAGTCGCATGGTCAAACTTCCCAGCGGTGGGGGTCTAAAACAGAATTACCGATGTCTATGAGTGCTTGCAGTTCAACATTATTCACGTAGACCCGAGACGTCGCTCAAGACAGACAAGTAGATTCTGCAGCTGTCAAAGCAGAACAGTGGTGATCAATCAGCCGAAGTAACGGATGAGTTAGTTTGTTTTGACCAACATACAAGTTTGAAATCACCTGTTTCTCCACAGGCCTTGTGAGTGGCATCTTTGTCAAGGCGCTTTATACGAGGATGCTTAGAGTAACCACAAAAATGAGTTATCCTTAATAATAGCCGACACGATTGGTCCGGTCTCGATTGATGGACTGACCGGTTTTGCCACTGATGGAGTAGCAGAAGAACAGGAAGCGTGGTCGGTTGCATAGGACTGAGATTGCTTCTGAGCTCCGTCTAGTGATGCAGCCATATCAGACCGTTTCAAAATTTAGCTTCATTTAAGAGTGTTGTCCGAATCGGGCTGGAGTGAAGACCAGCAATGAATGCATCACGTGTAGCACTGTCACGATATTCTTCGGCAAATACATGACAAAAGCCGCAGTCCTTTGCGAGTGCTTTGATGTTCAGAACGGACTGGTCTATACTGTGCCCAATCTCTTTACACGTAGTAAAAAGATAACAATTAAGAACCACATTTCTGGGGCGGACGTGCAGGGACTAGAGAGTTGCAATGGCACTGTCAAAAGTCTGAAATTCAGAAACATGTTCGTAAAAATTTGGAGAGAAAATGAACGAGCATGCCAAGTTTGCCAGCTTCAAATTTTGCTCGTTCCGGAAACGCGTTGAAAGTCCGCAGCCAGAATGTTCACTGTTTAGATGCATTAGGGATGTTTATACCAGTGTCAGATTTGTCCGGGGGCGAATAACGATCCATCTGTTTGTTTTGTTTCTTTACTGGTTGAGTAAGCTGTAACATCAGTCAACGATTACGTTCATAATGGATGCAAAGGACTTCGGAACTCCGATTTAGAATATAATGTTTTACCCAGCTTGTAAGGAGCGTACATGAGCTTAAATGCGAAAAAACAGTAACGTTAATACAACGTATAAAATAAAACCATAGAATGGGGGGTGAATTAATATGACAGTTAGCCTAACACTTCCGTATGAATGGAGTTTTCGGTGTCTGTGTGATGGTGTGATGTTATCTGTCTGAAGTAAAAGCATGTGTTCTGAGCTGTTCCACTAACTCTAGCGAGGAAACTTTTCTGCCGTCGAATCATTTCGATTTATTAGTGCAAAAACGACAGTTCATATACGGTGAATGGTGGTCATAACCAAATCTTGGCCCGCACACTTATTGGTTTCCCTGTTAGTGGTTAGTCTGGAAACAAACCCAATTAGTTCATTCGGTCCAGACGATAGTTGGCATTTGATTGGCATTTCAGTCCGCTTCAGTTGCTCTAATCTTGTCCACAATTCAGGAAAGGTGAGGACATGCTGGCTGTTCGCCAGATCATCAAGCTGTCCAGTGAACGAACCAAGTCTTCACAATGTGTGTCATAAAATTTTTGCGGCTGTTGTTCTTTTAAAGCAACCGTTAATAAAAACCGCTGCCTTGCGCCCGTCTGGTGGACCCTGAATTGCATTGAACCCGAAAACAGTGGACATTTAAGCGTTCGCGTGGAGACGTGGCTTTGATCATGTTTGTTTGCAAAATCTCGGTCTGAGTTGATCGCAGATAGCACAGCAGGATACCGTTTCCCCTACATCATCAACTGAGAAGGGTAGATTCCTGGATCGTACAAATTGTGCCAAGCGAACTATTTTAGAAGGGAATAAAGACTCTTGCGGATCCTTCAAAGAAATATCACACGCAGGGCCACAATTCTCACTGATAACACGGTCAATACTCGCAACAGTTCAATGTCAAATAGTATCGGGAATAATCCTCTGTCTGGTAACTCACATTTTCTCAAGCCCCGTCAGCCTCTTAGTCTGGGCTTCTTCAACGTGCGTACACTCATGCAGGCCGGTCAGCGGGCGTGCCTGGCCCTCACAATAAATTCTCTGAAGATTGATGTCTGCTGCTTAAGCGAAACGCGTATCCAGGATTCGAGCAGTGTAATTCAACTAACTGCTCCTGGTATCTCATCGAGGTATATTCTGCGCACCTCAGGAGACGAAGCAGCTAGAGCTGTGGGTCAACGTGGTGTAGGAATTGTCTTGACTGACAAGGCTGAGGCTGCCCTTTTAGACTGGATTCCTGTTAACAGTCGTTTATGTGCTGTGAGACTCCAAGGGTCAGTTGGCGTTCGAAAGGATAGTTGTGTTAAGCGCAATTTGTTTGTGATCTCGGCGTACGCCCCAACGGACTGCAGCTCAGACTTGCAGAAAGATGATTTCTATGATGCACTCGCCACTCTCGTTCGCAGCAGTAAAGGTTCCGACATTGTAGTGCTGGCTGGTGACTTCAATGCACAAGTTGGCAAACTTAGTGTGTCACAAGCCTGTTTAGATGAGCGCTGTGCTTTACCTGCTGAGCGTATAGATAACGGGGATAGGCTTCTCCAGTTTTGTGCAGACAATCGATTGTTCTTGTCTAGCACCAATTTCCGACACAGCTCGTGTCGCACAGCGACATGGCGCTCTAACTCTACAGGTACTTTGAGTCAAATTGACCATATTGCCATAAGCTACCGGTGGCGCAGTTCTGTTCCGAACTGTAGATCTTACTGGTCCACGTACGTAGAGTCGGACCATGCATTAGTTTCAATGCGATTATCTCTCCAGCTACATGGTCATCGTCGCAAACCGCAAACCCGATTAGCTGTGCAACGTTTGTGTGATACAGAAGTCCGCACCCGTTATGAGCAGAAGTTAGCACATGAGCTAGGATCCACGGAGAACAGTTATGTAGATGAGCATTGGGCTCATATCAAACAGGCGATGCACGTTGCAGCAGGTTTCGCTTGTGGTCCTTGATCCGTTGTCCATCAAAGACACTGGGTCTCGCAAGAGTCGCTGAGTATAATGGAGCAAAACCGTCAGCTCTCGAACCGTAAGGAGGTGAATAAGATGGGGAGAAAGCTGCAAAGACAAGTTACGAAAAGCCTTGAGAATGATCGCGAAAATTGGTGGATCAAGGTAGCCGAAGAAATGGAAGTGGCAGCTTCTTCAGGTAACAGTCAAAGACTGTTCAAACTTATTCGTGACACCGGTGGACGGCGAATATATATATATATATATATATATATATATATATATATATATATATATATATCCTACATAAAAACAGCCGACCTTTGGTCTGGACTTGATTGAATTTGTACCCTACGTAGATAATGTCGCAACTTTCCGATGGCCTCGACAATGGCATACACCTTTTCTACCGATGTATGATGTCGCTCACTAGTTGGTAATGTCCTGGAAAAAAGCAACCGATCTCCTTTTCGTTAGTGCTGCAGCAATAGCAATGTCAGAAGCGTCCGTGTCAACGATGAGAGGTATCTTTGGATCTGTTGTTGACATTGCGGATCTCGTCATTTCGCTTTTAATGGACTCGTAAGAGGCTGGAATTTCAACTGGCAAGAGAAATATTCATTTCCTATTTGGAGGTCGAGTTTAATCCAAATAATGTGATATTCCTTGCGAATAAAACGCGAACAGCCTAGTGATGTCTCGTTGAGATTTTAAGTTTTTCAGAAGCTGTAGGTTTTGACGAGATTCAAGACTATCGGGGTCAGGTTTTATCAACCTGTGGGAAATTTCGTATCCCAAAACCCCAATCAGTTTCACTCTGATTGAGCTTTTACTCGTTAAATTTTATCCCACATTTCTTGGCAACAGCGTATAACCGCAGCAGGTGTTTCTGGTTTTGTTCTTCGTCGTAACCACAAGTAGTATAATATCCAGGGTGGCCAAAAGAGCTTCCGCATCAGTACTTTGTTTATTGACCCTCTGAAAACACGAAATTCTTTTATCTGCATATGAATTCACTGTCCCCGAATATTGGAATTTGTGCTGTACGGAAACACGCTTCCCAAATTCGGACATAAGCCTTTCTTGCGTTTGCTTTAAAGTAATTGCTGGATCGTAAAAAATCCCTTATAACAGTTCATCAATCTCAAACTGTGTAATCAATAGCCAGCCTAGTCCGGATTAAGGCGCTAAAATAATGACTTGGAGTATGGGGTCTCAGCCGGTGCACCCTGACTCACTATTTAAATCTCAAGGAATTAGGACTCCCATTGGCAAAGGACATTAAGAGGCGGCTCGCAACTAAAGCCGGAACAGCAAAAAGAACATATCTCAACCGCAAGTACTTGCTGAACTTGCAATGAGAAGCTGACTTCATAACTCTGTGAAATATGGAGGTACATTATTTAGGTTGCCGTAACTACATTTCATTTAGCGCTCAAAATTCTCCCAAAAACCATGTTTTTTACTTCGGTGTTATCTAAGCCAACCGCTCTAATCTTGTCCACAATTCAGGAAAGGTGAGGACATGCTGGCTGTTCGCCAGATCATCAAGCTGTCCAGTGAACGAACCAAGTCTTCACAATGTGTGTCATAAAATTTTTGCGGCTGTTGTTCTTTTAAAGCAACCGTTAATAAAAACCGCTGCCTTGCGCCCGTCTGGTGGACCCTGAATTGCATTGAACCCGAAAACAGTGGACATTTAAGCGTTCGCGTGGAGACGTGGCTTTGATCATGTTTGTTTGCAAAATCTCGGTCTGAGTTGATCGCAGATAGCACAGCAGGATACCGTTTCCCCTACATCATCAACTGAGAAGGGTAGATTCCTGGATCGTACAAATTGTGCCAAGCGAACTATTTTAGAAGGGAATAAAGACTCTTGCGGATCCTTCAAAGAAATATCACACGCAGGGCCACAATTCTCACTGATAACACGGTCAATACTCGCAACAGTTCAATGTCAAATAGTATCGGGAATAATCCTCTGTCTGGTAACTCACATTTTCTCAAGCCCCGTCAGCCTCTTAGTCTGGGCTTCTTCAACGTGCGTACACTCATGCAGGCCGGTCAGCGGGCGTGCCTGGCCCTCACAATAAATTCTCTGAAGATTGATGTCTGCTGCTTAAGCGAAACGCGTATCCAGGATTCGAGCAGTGTAATTCAACTAACTGCTCCTGGTATCTCATCGAGGTATATTCTGCGCACCTCAGGAGACGAAGCAGCTAGAGCTGTGGGTCAACGTGGTGTAGGAATTGTCTTGACTGACAAGGCTGAGGCTGCCCTTTTAGACTGGATTCCTGTTAACAGTCGTTTATGTGCTGTGAGACTCCAAGGGTCAGTTGGCGTTCGAAAGGATAGTTGTGTTAAGCGCAATTTGTTTGTGATCTCGGCGTACGCCCCAACGGACTGCAGCTCAGACTTGCAGAAAGATGATTTCTATGATGCACTCGCCACTCTCGTTCGCAGCAGTAAAGGTTCCGACATTGTAGTGCTGGCTGGTGACTTCAATGCACAAGTTGGCAAACTTAGTGTGTCACAAGCCTGTTTAGATGAGCGCTGTGCTTTACCTGCTGAGCGTATAGATAACGGGGATAGGCTTCTCCAGTTTTGTGCAGACAATCGATTGTTCTTGTCTAGCACCAATTTCCGACACAGCTCGTGTCGCACAGCGACATGGCGCTCTAACTCTACAGGTACTTTGAGTCAAATTGACCATATTGCCATAAGCTACCGGTGGCGCAGTTCTGTTCCGAACTGTAGATCTTACTGGTCCACGTACGTAGAGTCGGACCATGCATTAGTTTCAATGCGATTATCTCTCCAGCTACATGGTCATCGTCGCAAACCGCAAACCCGATTAGCTGTGCAACGTTTGTGTGATACAGAAGTCCGCACCCGTTATGAGCAGAAGTTAGCACATGAGCTAGGATCCACGGAGAACAGTTATGTAGATGAGCATTGGGCTCATATCAAACAGGCGATGCACGTTGCAGCAGGTTTCGCTTGTGGTCCTTGATCCGTTGTCCATCAAAGACACTGGGTCTCGCAAGAGTCGCTGAGTATAATGGAGCAAAACCGTCAGCTCTCGAACCGTAAGGAGGTGAATAAGATGGGGAGAAAGCTGCAAAGACAAGTTACGAAAAGCCTTGAGAATGATCGCGAAAATTGGTGGATCAAGGTAGCCGAAGAAATGGAAGTGGCAGCTTCTTCAGGTAACAGTCAAAGACTGTTCAAACTTATTCGTGACACCGGTGGACGGCGAATATATATATATATATATATATATATATATATATATATATATATATATATATATATCCTACATAAAAACAGCCGACCTTTGGTCTGGACTTGATTGAATTTGTACCCTACGTAGATAATGTCGCAACTTTCCGATGGCCTCGACAATGGCATACACCTTTTCTACCGATGTATGATGTCGCTCACTAGTTGGTAATGTCCTGGAAAAAAGCAACCGATCTCCTTTTCGTTAGTGCTGCAGCAATAGCAATGTCAGAAGCGTCCGTGTCAACGATGAGAGGTATCTTTGGATCTGTTGTTGACATTGCGGATCTCGTCATTTCGCTTTTAATGGACTCGTAAGAGGCTGGAATTTCAACTGGCAAGAGAAATATTCATTTCCTATTTGGAGGTCGAGTTTAATCCAAATAATGTGATATTCCTTGCGAATAAAACGCGAACAGCCTAGTGATGTCTCGTTGAGATTTTAAGTTTTTCAGAAGCTGTAGGTTTTGACGAGATTCAAGACTATCGGGGTCAGGTTTTATCAACCTGTGGGAAATTTCGTATCCCAAAACCCCAATCAGTTTCACTCTGATTGAGCTTTTACTCGTTAAATTTTATCCCACATTTCTTGGCAACAGCGTATAACCGCAGCAGGTGTTTCTGGTTTTGTTCTTCGTCGTAACCACAAGTAGTATAATATCCAGGGTGGCCAAAAGAGCTTCCGCATCAGTACTTTGTTTATTGACCCTCTGAAAACACGAAATTCTTTTATCTGCATATGAATTCACTGTCCCCGAATATTGGAATTTGTGCTGTACGGAAACACGCTTCCCAAATTCGGACATAAGCCTTTCTTGCGTTTGCTTTAAAGTAATTGCTGGATCGTAAAAAATCCCTTATAACAGTTCATCAATCTCAAACTGTGTAATCAATAGCCAGCCTAGTCCGGATTAAGGCGCTAAAATAATGACTTGGAGTATGGGGTCTCAGCCGGTGCACCCTGACTCACTATTTAAATCTCAAGGAATTAGGACTCCCATTGGCAAAGGACATTAAGAGGCGGCTCGCAACTAAAGCCGGAACAGCAAAAAGAACATATCTCAACCGCAAGTACTTGCTGAACTTGCAATGAGAAGCTGACTTCATAACTCTGTGAAATATGGAGGTACATTATTTAGGTTGCCGTAACTACATTTCATTTAGCGCTCAAAATTCTCCCAAAAACCATGTTTTTTACTTCGGTGTTATCTAAGCCAACCGCTCTAATCTTGTCCACAATTCAGGAAAGGTGAGGACATGCTGGCTGTTCGCCAGATCATCAAGCTGTCCAGTGAACGAACCAAGTCTTCACAATGTGTGTCATAAAATTTTTGCGGCTGTTGTTCTTTTAAAGCAACCGTTAATAAAAACCGCTGCCTTGCGCCCGTCTGGTGGACCCTGAATTGCATTGAACCCGAAAACAGTGGACATTTAAGCGTTCGCGTGGAGACGTGGCTTTGATCATGTTTGTTTGCAAAATCTCGGTCTGAGTTGATCGCAGATAGCACAGCAGGATACCGTTTCCCCTACATCATCAACTGAGAAGGGTAGATTCCTGGATCGTACAAATTGTGCCAAGCGAACTATTTTAGAAGGGAATAAAGACTCTTGCGGATCCTTCAAAGAAATATCACACGCAGGGCCACAATTCTCACTGATAACACGGTCAATACTCGCAACAGTTCAATGTCAAATAGTATCGGGAATAATCCTCTGTCTGGTAACTCACATTTTCTCAAGCCCCGTCAGCCTCTTAGTCTGGGCTTCTTCAACGTGCGTACACTCATGCAGGCCGGTCAGCGGGCGTGCCTGGCCCTCACAATAAATTCTCTGAAGATTGATGTCTGCTGCTTAAGCGAAACGCGTATCCAGGATTCGAGCAGTGTAATTCAACTAACTGCTCCTGGTATCTCATCGAGGTATATTCTGCGCACCTCAGGAGACGAAGCAGCTAGAGCTGTGGGTCAACGTGGTGTAGGAATTGTCTTGACTGACAAGGCTGAGGCTGCCCTTTTAGACTGGATTCCTGTTAACAGTCGTTTATGTGCTGTGAGACTCCAAGGGTCAGTTGGCGTTCGAAAGGATAGTTGTGTTAAGCGCAATTTGTTTGTGATCTCGGCGTACGCCCCAACGGACTGCAGCTCAGACTTGCAGAAAGATGATTTCTATGATGCACTCGCCACTCTCGTTCGCAGCAGTAAAGGTTCCGACATTGTAGTGCTGGCTGGTGACTTCAATGCACAAGTTGGCAAACTTAGTGTGTCACAAGCCTGTTTAGATGAGCGCTGTGCTTTACCTGCTGAACGTATAGATAACGGGGATAGGCTTCTCCAGTTTTGTGCAGACAATCGATTGTTCTTGTCTAGCACCAATTTCCGACACAGCTCGTGTCGCACAGCGACATGGCGCTCTAACTCTACAGGTACTTTGAGTCAAATTGACCATATTGCCATAAGCTACCGGTGGCGCAGTTCTGTTCCGAACTGTAGATCTTACTGGTCCACGTACGTAGAGTCGGACCATGCATTAGTTTCAATGCGATTATCTCTCCAGCTACATGGTCATCGTCGCAAACCGCAAACCCGATTAGCTGTGCAACGTTTGTGTGATACAGAAGTCCGCACCCGTTATGAGCAGAAGTTAGCACATGAGCTAGGATCCACGGAGAACAGTTATGTAGATGAGCATTGGGCTCATATCAAACAGGCGATGCACGTTGCAGCAGGTTTCGCTTGTGGTCCTTGATCCGTTGTCCATCAAAGACACTGGGTCTCGCAAGAGTCGCTGAGTATAATGGAGCAAAACCGTCAGCTCTCGAACCGTAAGGAGGTGAATAAGATGGGGAGAAAGCTGCAAAGACAAGTTACGAAAAGCCTTGAGAATGATCGCGAAAATTGGTGGATCAAGGTAGCCGAAGAAATGGAAGTGGCAGCTTCTTCAGGTAACAGTCAAAGACTGTTCAAACTTATTCGTGACACCGGTGGACGGCGAATATATATATATATATATATATATATATATATATATATATATATATATATATATATATATATATTTATATATATATATCCTACATAAAAACAGCCGACCTTTGGTCTGGACTTGATTGAATTTGTACCCTACGTAGATAATGTCGCAACTTTCCGATGGCCTCGACAATGGCATACACCTTTTCTACCGATGTATGATGTCGCTCACTAGTTGGTAATGTCCTGGAAAAAAGCAACCGATCTCCTTTTCGTTAGTGCTGCAGCAATAGCAATGTCAGAAGCGTCCGTGTCAACGATGAGAGGTATCTTTGGATCTGTTGTTGACATTGCGGATCTCGTCATTTCGCTTTTAATGGACTCGTAAGAGGCTGGAATTTCAACTGGCAAGAGAAATATTCATTTCCTATTTGGAGGTCGAGTTTAATCCAAATAATGTGATATTCCTTGCGAATAAAACGCGAACAGCCTAGTGATGTCTCGTTGAGATTTTAAGTTTTTCAGAAGCTGTAGGTTTTGACGAGATTCAAGACTATCGGGGTCAGGTTTTATCAACCTGTGGGAAATTTCGTATCCCAAAACCCCAATCAGTTTCACTCTGATTGAGCTTTTACTCGTTAAATTTTATCCCACATTTCTTGGCAACAGCGTATAACCGCAGCAGGTGTTTCTGGTTTTGTTCTTCGTCGTAACCACAAGTAGTATAATATCCAGGGTGGCCAAAAGAGCTTCCGCATCAGTACTTTGTTTATTGACCCTCTGAAAACACGAAATTCTTTTATCTGCATATGAATTCACTGTCCCCGAATATTGGAATTTGTGCTGTACGGAAACACGCTTCCCAAATTCGGACATAAGCCTTTCTTGCGTTTGCTTTAAAGTAATTGCTGGATCGTAAAAAATCCCTTATAACAGTTCATCAATCTCAAACTGTGTAATCAATAGCCAGCCTAGTCCGGATTAAGGCGCTAAAATAATGACTTGGAGTATGGGGTCTCAGCCGGTGCACCCTGACTCACTATTTAAATCTCAAGGAATTAGGACTCCCATTGGCAAAGGACATTAAGAGGCGGCTCGCAACTAAAGCCGGAACAGCAAAAAGAACATATCTCAACCGCAAGTACTTGCTGAACTTGCAATGAGAAGCTGACTTCATAACTCTGTGAAATATGGAGGTACATTATTTAGGTTGCCGTAACTACATTTCATTTAGCGCTCAAAATTCTCCCAAAAACCATGTTTTTTACTTCGGTGTTATCTAAGCCAACCTTATTCACACAATGACTGCAGGTTTTTTCTTGTTACTTAGTCAACACCCTTCAATCATTTAAAACTGTAGCTCACCTCTGAGCTGGCCTCCACATGACCTCTTCACGTCCGGTAGAAACACAAATCAAGAACGCAGCAGAAAAAATCACAAAAGCCCTTGGAGAGTATTTTAGGTTAGTTTCATATAACGGCCGACTTCATTGAATACAGAAAGAACGTACTCGCCTCGTGCAAGAAAGTACGGGATGCCGATGAGTCCTGGTTTGATGACATGCTCAGCGGTGTGATTCATGATTTTCAAGTCGAATGTTCAAAGCAAGTGCATAGTGTGTTGGATGATTATTCGGTTTCTGAGAAAGCTGAACTCATCAAACAGGCAAATGAGCAGTTGCAAGTTTCCAGACCTTGGTATGTTTCATCACTGTAAAATATCCTCACAGTACAGGCATCCTTCGGGAGATCCAGAGAAAGATATTCGGGCCCATCTATTGAAGCAGAATCTAAACCATGTGGAGAAGATATCACAGGTTGTTTTGAATCTCCATCGTCAGTTGCGACCAAAATTGACTGAACTCCGAGCAAAAAGGCGCCAGGTGCAAGACGAATACACACAATTGCAGTTGCTCGCAAGACAATTGGAAGAAGTAAGTTAATCCATTCTGTTCGCTGTTTCGAGGGCCTCACGTGTAACTGTCGCCAAAGTACTGAACTAGCAAATTTCCAAGTATACAGTTTGCTCAGAAAGTTTATGTCAACCTCGCAAATTTCGAATTACATCAATCCATCAAGTCATTTTAGTCGTCAGTTGTTTGGTGGTAACACTGTGCATTGGAGCGCACCTGAGATTTGGCGGTCCATGGTACCGAGATTTATCGAATTTAACACTTAAAATTCGACGTTTAGCTCTAAAAGGGGTAATGAAAAGCACCAACCCATTGTTCCCGCCATACCTTCCAAAGACCAGTGATCATCATGCTCAGGGGCATTCGCGCGGCCTTCGGCTCTGTCGATAGAACTGCACTTTAAGACTGTTTGCTAAGGATTGGTGTACCTGAAAAGTATGTCAGTCCTCGGATAAATGTGTCGTCATTCCTCAGATCGGATTAGGATCTACGGCCAGCCTTCATCTCCAGCGGAGTTGGACAAGGTTTCCATATATCCCCATTTCTTTTCGATTTTGCCATATAGGATGTACTGCGGAATGCCTTGTCTGATTTTCCTGGAGGTTCGGTTGAGCTCCTCCCAGGAAAGAGAATTTTCTACTTGGAATATGCCGATGACATCTGTTTACTGAGAGATAATTCACAGGTAGTGCAGCGCCTTTTGAACCCTTGGCGTTTGAGGTGTCCAGACATTGTATGCATTTTGCGTTCTCTAAGTGAAAAGTACTTTTACAGGACAGGAAGAAGCACGTGTTTGCACTCACGCCTTGTGGTGATCAGCTAGAGTTTGCCAACAAACTTGAGTACTTTAGGAGCTTCATTACAGCTGGATGTGGTGTAGGGTAGCAGATAGCATCACGAATAGCAAGAGCCAGGACAGCTTTCACCAATCTGAGATACCTGTGGCGCCACCGTGACATCCAGCTCTTTATTAAGGAATAGGTGTACATCGCCGCTATTTGTCGTGTTTTCCTCTATGGTTGTGAGACATGTCCACTCCGCATCGAGGATGTTCGGCGTCTTTCTGAGTTCGATAACCGATGTCCCCAAAGCATTGCTCGCGTCTCGTGGGAACATGGCGTGGATAATAACGAGGTGCACCGTCGTGTGTTGGATACGGGTGGCCGGTCGCTTGCCGAAGTGATCGCCCTACACCGCCTCCGGTGGCTTGGACATGTTTTGCGAATGCCTACCCATCGTTTGCCTTTCCGTGCTGTATTCGCACATGTCGAGCAGGGCTGGAAAAAGCGACATGGCGGTCAGGCCATAACTTAGTGCAGAAGTATTAAGAAGTTCGCATTAACATTGGCTTCGGTTGGTGCTTCCCGCTTCTCTGGTTGGAGCCCAAAGGATGGGGATTGTCGTTGTTTAGGGACGTTGAGGATTGAAGCTGAGAATAGAAGTTGGTGGCACAAATGGGGGCTGTCGGACTCTTGTCCCCCAAACGATTGTCATTCAGACAAATAGGATTGCAAGAACATTAAAAGGTGTACGATAACAAACAAGATGATCACTGTATATATATATATATATATATATATATATATATATATATATATATATATATATAAAGTTACATCCCTGTGTTCACTTTATCCACGAAGTGTAAAAGTATGAAGATGGGTGGACACAAGTAAATCGAGTGTGCATACCTGATCTGCAGTAATAACCGCGAAACTAGTCGTGTGCTTTTCGGGAAAAATTTACCCACTCGTCTACATACTACTTACTTCTTGGATTATTACTTCACTGCAGTGCTACGTCGTCGATACGACCCCGCTTTTGAGGCTTCGAAAATTAAGAGGTTAGATAAAATATCAAGCTAAATTGCAAGAAAGTAACAGCACAATGACTGCTCAAACAAATAATATAACCGTGACTTCGATTGATTGTTGGGTTCATTTTAACGTGCAATTGTACTTCGGCGTTCTACGCAGGTGACAACAGACTTAAGCAGTTATTGTCTAGATGAAGTGTGCGTATTGGCGTTGTTGTCGGTTGTGTCGAGGCATTCAGAATATGACTGTTGTGCACAGTCCCAGTAGGCAAAATGGAAATTTCAAAGTTTCGGAGTAGGGCGTTAACTACTGAGCACACATCCATAGATTTTCCATGTTGATTGGAACGTCGCTACGTTGTGATACATTCTTAAATAGGTTATCTGTTAGATCGTGAAATATCCTCAACAGTGCATAGAAAAAGCTGGCAGTACGAATGTTTCTCTCTACATTTCACTGGTGTTTAAGTTTACAAGGTTCATAAATATAAATACTTTGGTGGGCCAGCCGATAGTCTGTGGCGTGAATGTGTCTGTTTTAGCATGACAGTTAAATATGAAGTATTCGACAGGTAACGACACCGCCGGTTGCATCTGCGGTAGACAACAATCCACTATCACTCGGCTCGTTATTATGCCTGACCTGCTAAACCTTATGGGTTCCTCCATCACTCCATGGTTCAGTGTCTGGTTGCCGGCTACATCTAATAGTGCAATGGGTCTTTGAGGCAACTAGGTGTATACACTTTCCACTTCACCTGTGCCCAAGCATGTACTAAAAAAACCCGTTATGCTTTTAGAAATCGAACACATAAAGGGACTAGAGTGATGTATGGTTAAGTCACTTGTGCTTTGGTTCGACCATTTCCGGTTACGTCATCGAGTCACACGATGAGTCGCATTCCGTTTGTGTGCCAACATCGGTTTTGGGTTAGGGTAGTTAAAGTGACTTGAAAAACCGCTTTTGAGAACAAAGCGGCGGATTGAAAAACCCAATCGCAACTGTTTCAGCTGTTGCCAGCTGTCAGTGACGAATCGCTTTTGGCGCATTCCGGGGGACCCTATAGATCAATTTGGAGGAGCTTCTCCGTGCAGTTGATGACCTGAATCGACAAGATGCACGATGATTGCATCTGATATGGGTATTGTGGCCCCAGTGCCCGTCCAGGCCGGCTTGTGTTCCCTGACCTTTTGAGAAAACCACATTGTCTTTTGACCTATGTAGCTTTTCGAGCGTGGGCGGACAGAGGAATTAGGTTAGGACAGGTAATTAATCTTTGAGATTAGTAAAAAGTATTGATCAACTTGTGAAGTGTGTGCACAAACAGTTTGCAGGAAACGCATGGGCAATGTCTTTTTCCAGACATCTCGTGGGGAGTGCACGAGCTGAGTCTCCTTTAAATGGTATCTTTACGTATGTGGTTCCTTTCGTTCTGCAGTGAGTATAGCATGTCTTCTAAGTTCCTCTAGTATATCTTTTAGAAGAAACCGTTATGGATAACTATTTTTCATAAGTATACATTTTCCTTACTCCAGCTCTTGAGTGACTTTATTCTCTGAAAAAAATTCCTTCGCATGAGTCACGGTGAATCGAACGAGGTTCCGTTTGCCCTTCGATGAAACAAAACGGGAGAAATTAATTTACTGCTCGAGCAAGTGTTCCGTCGTTACGTCTTGTTAAGCTCACGTTCAGAAAGTGTAGTCGATTATTCTTCTTCCACTTCTTATGTAAATTGGTCGCCTGGTTGAAAAGACCCAAGAACATACTCGCAAATGTTTCATTCCGTGTCAGATTAAACATGTCACCGACGTGTCTACAATACAGGGATAACTCCTTCGTGCAGAGAGTACATTGTTTTCCAGTTTAGCAACGAAAATGTCAGCTAGTACTGGATCTACTGGCGGGCTTATAGTGACTCCATCTGTTTGTCTGTATATCCCTCCGTTTAACTGAGTTGGATTTCGAAGGTGTATTGAAGGCTGTCTACATAGATACTAACATCGATGTTGTAATCCGTATGTATGTATGCATTTAACCGTTTCTACTAGCGGACCGTTGGTGAGCAGAGATGTCACATAGCCTTGCCATTATTTCTCGTGCATTGTTCCGCTCTTCAATTAATTCGACAAACTGGAAGATATCCTTATGACTGCAATTAAAGGTGCGCCTTTAAACGGGTCATAAAAGCCCTAAAAGCCACTGTGCCACCAAGTGGTACGAGGAACTACACAAGTCTTGTATCGGTCTCAGAGGTACACCTTGTGTTGTGCGCCTTGTGCAATCCATATAGACGTAAGAGGTTACTGCCTGTTGGTCGTATTTGTTCGCACGTTGTTTTGTATTTGCATTATATATATATATATATATATATATATATATATATATATATATATATATATATATATATAGATCTTTCTAAACCTTGAGACATCGAGTCAGTTGCTCTTTTGTTCTGATTTTATCGTTCTCCATCTTTGCCTTTGTAAAGCTAGTCGTATCCCCTAGTATTTGGTCCTTTTTTCTCCGAGAAATATCGACGATCAAACAGCACAGCTCCAGGGCGTTTATCAGGTTTGGTTGCACCGGTTTCTTTGTTCGTTCTGAGGTTTCTTAGGGATTCTCGTTGTCACGTTTACAGTATTTCTATTGTAAACAATCATGAATACTCCATTCATGTAATTATATTAGACAGAAGATGAAGTTGGCGCAGACCAGTTTGTTCGCTATCTCATTTTTTTCAGTGCCGCGATAGATATATTCAGTAGATTGATGACTACAGTGGTGTGGAAACAGGGCAGTTTTGAGTTTCGTCAGGACATGAGGATCAGGCTCTTTTGTTGGTCCTACAGCAGCATGTGTAGCCACTGTCAGTTTTAACTTCAAGTCTACGATGTCCCTTTGGTTTGTCTATCCTACATGTTTTTTCATTAACTCCAGTATCGATCGTTTATCTGTTCCCACTTCGTCCATTTGTATTACAGCTTCGACGGGATGCACAGTTTGTGGATACATTTTGTCTACTAAATAAAGAGGCTAATCCACCCCACAACCAGTAGACGAAAACGACGTTCGAACATGTGTGGTTTCTGAAAAATTTGTTATTCCTTTATTATTCAGGTCCCTGAAAAAGAAAGTTATTTTAAAATACATGTCCTTGTTCTTTTCACGTTTCTGGTCTTTTCGCTTGTTCCGTTTTTGCTGACTTATTGAATCACCTTTTTCAGACTAGAAGAAAAATAGAAAAATGATGCGGTGAAATTCCGCGAAACAAATAAGCACTTACCATTCTCTCATCGATGTTTGAATGCGTCTGTATGCTAAAATGAGATCGGTCGGGGTCAAGTGACAACATGTATTATTAGGTGGATATATATATATATATATATATATATATATATATATATATATATATATATATATATATATATACTTCAATATTGATGATAAGTTATACAATTCGGGAGTAAGTAATTTTACTTGAATGAAAATGTTAGTGGAATGGCTATGAAAGTTGTGGTCATTGCGATGATTTTTTTAATACGTGCTTGGACATGAGTGTAGCCACAAAGGCCCGCTGCACTATTAGGGAACACCGGTAACTAGACCATCAGACTTAGAGTGAAAAACCACATAAGGTCCCAGTAGGTCAGGTGTGGTAACGAGCCGGACGGCAGTGGAGTGCTGTCTACCACCAAAGTAACCAACGTCTTGGCACCGCGCCTGATTTACCAGGATCTTATGGGGTTCTCCACTCCAAGTCTCACAGTACAAAGAGCTTTCGACACTATGGGGTATATCTTTTCCAATGCACTCATGCGTAAGCATGCGATGATATAAAAACGTACCAAATTGAACTACGGTCTCAATTAACTAGTTTGAACTTTCGTTGGACGGATTACGCGTCGCTCAAGCCTAATTAGAGCGTTTTCCCTCCAACACAACAGCAAAATAAGATTCATTGCTACAGTTGCGACGGATTGTATGAGGCAAATCCTTGATAGCATGAGCGGCAGAGGACGATCGCTTCATCAGGTCCTGCTTCCGGGAAAGTTTGTCGACAGAACTGTCACCAATCGCGGTCGCAACAGTTAAACTTCACATGTGTTGTCTGATCTAAATAATAGTCCAGTAAGAAGAAAACCATGTTGGTCGCCGATTTCTGGTTTAAAATGAATGCCAAAATGATGGTTGAACCGTTGTGTACACAACCACTTCTTAGATTCCCTCTGATGAGGGATGTCTATGGTGTCGATTCTAATAGGATTGGCTGAGATTCATGCGCTAACAAGAAGTAAACCGTGGGCACATCACATGCTTCGATGGTTAACTATGAAATAAGTTTATCGTAACCCTGCCGGTGGTTGTGGAGTGGTTTAGAGCGTTTGCTTACCGTCTCGGAGTTCAGAGGTTCGAACCCCGCCACCGTCAGTCACTTTAGTGGTAGATAGTAATCCGCCGTCGTTCGGCTCATCACCACACTTGAGCTATTAGGACCTTAAATGATTTTCCGGCATTCCAAATCTCAGGGTCACAGGGTGCCGGTTATCCCTAATAATGCGTTGGATCTCTGAGACTACGAGGTACACACATTCCGCTGCACCCATGCAAAGGCATGTCATAAAAAATTCTCACTCCTAATAGATCCAATTACCTCGTTGTTGGATCGATTTGTTGATGCATTCGACCAATTCCATTCGAGCCAGATGAGCAGCGATTGATAGGCCTTGCTTGTGAAATCCTTTCTGGACCAACAACGCATGACGACAGTGAACGCCTTTGAATATCTGATGAAAATTGTCCGTCTGCAATTTGTTAAGCTCTTTGGACATTCCAAGCAAACGCCATTGACCAGGTGGAACGCCAGAGGGTCGCGGGGAGCCACGAGTATGCATCCACTCCCTGATCGTATTGGAAGACAGCGTGGATGAGGCATCATGCCGTTTCAGATACTGCTTTTTCAAGTTTGTTTGAATAAAGATGTAATTAGTTGGATGTGTGGAAGATAACAGTGGTTACTGGTTGATCATATACTTCCAAAACACTGCGGAAAACGGGGTACTTTGCTGATCCGTTTCATATTAGTTTTCGGTCGCCAAAGCAAATGTGCTCTGCATAATCATTACTCAGTTTATGATCCACCTTTATGCTACACAGCGGATTTAACATAAAGCACAACCAACAGAAAATGTAGACCGTGTTCTGAGTTGTTGGGCATTTCGCCTCTAAAAACCTCAGCTCATTATTCTCATCTCCAAAAAGAGACATCAACTTTCATTGAAGTGTCTTATTTGTCCCTTATCACGCATCTAGATCTGTTTACGGATATGTTCTGCCGGGAAAAGTACTCGTACTTCCGTATGAAACCAAGAATGTGGCTGGAAGTCGCCATCTGTTTTTGATTCAGTATGCCTTCTACTGACATTCCTACTTCAAGGTTTAATCTTTCACAGCTTAAATGACCCGCGAGTTCATGGATGAACTGTATGGTACTCAAATACTGCTGGGTTTCTTCACCGTTGGTGAAAGTCCGCTCGTAGCAAGGCTCAACTTCGTTTATGCGCTCAGCACGTATTAGTGTTTCACTGAACACTGACTGCCAAGCGCGGTGGCCATTCGACCGTTGTTCTCGAAAATATCCACTAACCACTTTCGCTCTCGATTGCCCTCTCTTTCTCACGAGTGGCGAGAAACATTGTTCTGCTTATAGTGTTCACATAATACCGAGCATTAGAGTAACGGACATGTGGTCCACACGTAGCACAAATGACTGGTAAACGCGTTTACTAAGGAAACGACACGACTAAGCAACCGACCTTACACTGCGGCCACTTCTGTGTCCCATAGACTTGTCTGGTTCCCCATTTATCTACTGCATACATCTCCATTTCACAACTCTCTACTTTCCTCGCGAAGCCTATCCGCTCACCACTGCCTTGTTCTTGATTGTGTCGCTGTATGCGCTTAACTTTGGACGCTTATTGTTTCTGATCCAAGAAAATTGGCAATACATCAGCGCATGACAGATTCAGTACAGTCAGCCATCCGTTTTATTGATGTGATTTCCAAGTCGAATGCTGAATAACGCGCTGAAGAATGAAGAATTATCTTGAACGATTCATGTTGGAATTGATAGCGAACCAAATAGCCTCTGGCTGTTGTGAAGTTCATTATCTCAGGACTATGAGAGTGAAAACGATGCGCCTGCGGGTTAAGTTTCAGCCTTCACTGTGTAATTGAAGTGGGAACCATCATACACTTTTGACGTTCAGTGCCATTATTTGGACCGTCGATCCCATATGTCTGCGCTCCGGATTTGGTTAGTACCCACAACATCGCCAAGTTGAAAGCGCAATTAATCGGATCATTAAAAATTATCAAGAAGGAGTGCATAGACAAATAGTTTGAATGCGACTACACCACTGACCGCGGTATCTAGTCCTGCCGCCTCAATTCTTCAGCTTGCTGTTCAGTCAACCTTGAATAACCATTAAACATGCACCGAGTGAAACGGTTCTGGTTGTTGTCTCTGAAAACGCCCTTTCGAATTACGGAGTTGATAACTTCATACTGCCATGCCTTGTGTCATGCTGTACGAATACTGATGGTTAAATGAGGGTAGTAAGATCTTGAAATATTAAAAAAGAACGCCGTGTACGAAGTGTGTTCTCCCTGGAGGGGGTCGAGCTTGTGCATATGCTACTGAGAACGATAGCAGTAGTTAGATTTTCACATCCGGCAAAAAAATGCGTTGGATTGTCCACTTGAGATGACGATGACCGATACCGAGATTCGTCAATTAGAGCTTCAAAAATGGTTCGTTTCACCGTGAAGTGATCGCTTGAAGCTACTGACGAAAACATATGACACTTTTGGGGGGAATACCAGTCAATATGGACACGTCTATTGTGAATATACTAGTTATGTAGGTCAATTTTTTCAGCGCCTTGCATAGGAAATCAGAGTAAAGTTACAACTTATTAGATTAAATAAAAGCCTTCAGTGTTCATCGCATGATCAGATAATATCTAGCTGAGAACGGCGGTTTCCTCTAACGAATTAGGGTGATTACGATTACAGGACGATAAACGGATACGTCTTACGGAAATCCGACCTTTCCCGTGTTTCGAACGACTGTCTGAAGGGGTTATCCAACCATAGATGGAATTTGTGTTGACAACCTGGTGCAGCTACAAGTCAGTAAATAGGCGCGGATGCACTAGCTAGTTATTTCAATGAGTATTGTAGTACAGTGGATGATCAAAACTGTGGACCATCTGTTACGTCCACCTTTCCAAGCTTCTTGGAGAAATGATCTAGCCGTCGCAGTGCACATTGCACTTCTGGGGGACAACTGGATTTCACGTCGGCGCCACATGTGGTTTTAGACTGGTAAAAGTTGACTACCTTATGTATGCGCGCCCATAACCTATCCGGTATCCAACTGCCAGGTGAGGTGTAACTGCGAAAGTAACAAGACCTCATCTGAGGCTTCCCCTGATTAGACTGTGTTTAATTTTCGACCAACCTAGTCCCACAGCAGTGTGAATGTGACAAACGTATCCATAATATCGGTGCACTGCTGCCGACACTGCGTGGCTCAGAAACTTGGCCAAGGGAGTGGAAGAAAGTGAGTTTATCATTGTCGTACCACCGATGTCGCCGAATTGTTGTTTGAATTAGGTATAAGGGCTAGATAGTCAACGATGAGATAAATCGCAGAAGATTCGTAAGCGTTTGAACGTGCTCCTGCCCCAACACAATCTGCTTTTTTGGTGTTATTGTGAGTGGCGGGGGAGAATAGGCATCCATGTTGCGACAAAAACAAAAAGCCTCATTGGTGACTTTGACCATTTGGAGTGACAGACCTGCTGAGTGTCATTCACGTGACTGAATCGCGTGACGAACGAGAGAACTAGACGATAAGACCCAATACGGCAATCAGCAGGGATTCCTCTCCCTCGGTTTATGTAGTAGGAGACTAACTGTTTACTAAATGATTCACTACGGAGTATCCATGCTCAAATTAACGCCTGAATCACGAAAGTGCTTGTGTACACAGCTTTTCTATCCGGTTTGTTTGAAATCACCATCAGCAGTGCATATCCACCGAGCCCCGCCACATGGGACTCAAATCCTAATTGCACACGAGCAATTCATAGACTCGCGTTATCACTCGGCTTTCTGGCTTGACTTTCAACACTGCATGATTTACTGCTCTTCTGTCATTGAATATCAATCGTACAACCAACTGCTCACACGACAATCGTCTCCTATGGCTGACGAAGGTTTTTGTAAGATCTTATTTTGATTCACTTGCCGTCTGGCTTTGTCGATTCATCTGATTTCCGATCAGTTAGCAGTTAGAGATAGTGGACCAAACTAGGAGCTCACGTGTGAGTTTATTGATTGATCAAACTCGAGAAATGTTCAGAATGAAAACGATGTTCTCTGTACATCATGAAGTGAGTAATCAGTCATGGTGTTTATAGAACTACCCAGCTCTAACGTCAAAAGATACACACACACACACACACACACACACAACGACTTTATGAGTATAAGGTATCAAAACATTACGTGCATCAGTTTCCAAACAAGAAAAATAAAATTGCACTCAACCTACTCGTGTTCCGCCGCGTCTGCTTTGTTAGCTGCCAGAATTAACGCTTCTTCCAATGCAGTCAGTGCATCTGGAGATGTTTCATCTCCTTGGATTTCATTTAACAACAACGTCAATCTACCCGGAGGGATTACGGTTTGTAAATACTTCGTAGCAAAATCGAGGTCCGTAGCGAAACGGTTGATACCGACTGAATCTTTGCTTGTGTGACGGGATACTCGTTCAGTTTCCCCACGACCAGTTCGACCGGCTAACGGAGAAAACATACCTTTTTCAACCAACCGTTTACGAATTAGTTCGGCACGTTGTGCTCCCGGGGCGATGGCTGTGAACAGTGATCCACTTAGATACTTTGACCGCGAGATTTTGGTTTGCTCATCCTCCGTTTCTTTCATGTATTTAACTTGAATTGGTGCCGGTTCTTGATCTGAAGGTGTCACCAGCATATCGGTGTCTTCAAGATTTCTAACGAGGTATTGAAGATGTTCTCCTTTCTCTTCAAAACGACTAATTAACCTTGTGCCACTAGCTCTATGCAGTCTACGGAGTGCTCCGAATTTCTGTTCCGAAGCAGAGGTCTGGTACGGAGATTGAAGTAGAGCGGACGATTTGGTTTGTGGTGCCAACAGTGTGTCTAACCATGTCCACACTCCGGTTGCTTTCGGTGTGATTTCTTCCAGTTCTGATAGACGTTGTGCTTCGTAACTCATACGGTCCACTTGTTCGCTTACCATTTCCAGTGTGTGTGTTTGAACCTTATCTGGTGAAACTTCCCTTCGCAGCGATTCAGTACTGATTATCTCGGGCAATGCTCCAACGGAGCTTAATGGTGTGCCCGTACTAGACGCAAAGCGGAATGGCGGTTCCCTTCTTTCAGCCACTTCCGGTTTTTTGCCTGTGCTTTGAACGGATGCCGTACCCTCCACGCTAGCCGCTCTGGACGAACTGGTTGGAGAACTAAGTGTTTGTATTGATATGTCCCTTTTGGCTCCCCTCGTTTTCGTTTTCTTTTTTATTGACACACCTGTCATAGCTAGTATGGCCGATCGAACATGGGTGTCCATCTTTTGTTGACGAATATCTATAGGTGAGTGTGTTAGGAGTGGCTCCTGCGTCCGACCTCTTTTGGCTCTCTCAATGGGGGTTGTTGCAATACCAGGTAGTTTAATGGATGCACCAGGTCCCATGAGATTCGCTACAGCAGCAAATGGCGCAGGAGAGCTGGAAACATCACGTGCTCTCTTTGAGGGTGCTTTTTTTGTCCCAGGGTGGAGGGCAATTACGTTATCATAAGGTGGTCTTGCTGTCGCCAGCTCCTTCGGAGTGGCTGTATGTTTCACCGGACTAAGGTGTTTTGCCAGATCTTCGCCTAACATGGGTGCAACCACCACACGGTCGCTTGGTGATTCGGTGGGTTGCGGTCGCTTGACACCCCCCTTGCGTTGCCATTTCGATTCAGCCGCTCCCGAGGCCGTCCTAGCAGTAATGGGAATCCGTCCAGTTTCAAACGCGACCATTTCTTGCCTGGAATGAATACGCAGAACATAATCAAAGGTATTACTTCAGATAGTCTGTGAATAATACATGTTAACTTTTAGTCCATAAAATCTTGTGCTGACATGCTTAAACGTTTATTCTAAGATGGCGCCATGTGATTCCATCTCGTGTTATTTTGCCACCATCAATTCAAGTTCCATCATATGACAATCTAAACTTAGATGCACGAATTCGAAACTTCGGAGGTTTTGGTTTCACTGGATACCAGTACTGAACGAATTGTAGTCATCCACCGTGCCATACTAGACATGCACTCATACTTTCACGTGCTCATTTTTTCTACTTCTGTTGAACTATGATCAGAACAGAAAACAGTGCCTCCAGAGGAAAAACTCCCGTTGTTAGGCGATGAGGTGTGAAGGAGATGCGATATTGATCTAACAATTAACTCTTAGAACTTGATCTGTCCTTGCGAATTCTGTCTGAATTGTAGCGATGCTATCTGTTGACCGGTGGAAGTCATACGATCAGCAGATTGAACTTTCAACCCTCGAATCCTCGCACCGCCACCGGTCACTTTCCCCAAATGGCAGCCCCTAATCGACCGCAGCCCCCTTCCTGAAATGTTGTACCATTATTACATAATAGAAGGAAGTAAAGAATAAGTAAAAAACAGTGAGAACAAATCAACCTTTCAGCAGAGTTAGTCAAGGCCAGCAGAGGTGAATACTTACGTAGTGGTCAGGCTTCAGGTAGCTATGTTAGTGTTCGATTATTGTAAGTGTGGGACCCAGTGATACATTCAGTGAGCTGAGCTCATGTGGTGCTGCGTGAAGCGTTCTCTAACCTTTCCCGTCGCGACCAGCTACATGAGTTGTTCGAAAACTCCACCATCCTGCGCCAAATATGTCTGCACTCTTCGAACCAAGTTACACTGGACAGCCTCCAGCGTGTTTGTTGGGATTTCCCGGCACACATCGGTGGTCCTCATCTTCAGACGTCCAATGTACTCCGGTTTTGGGTGATGCACTCGACGCCTAACATAGCCCTACAGAGAAAAACCAAGCGGAGTTAAGTCCGGAGGACGTGTTGGCCATGGTATTGACTCTCTCCGTCCGATCCACCACAACGGGAGATTTTCGTCCAGCCAGTTGGTCACGACTCTAGTGCTGTTTGACGGTGCCCCGTCCTGCTGAAACGAGACCCTTGACAAGATGGGCAAAGGCGGACTGTCGAGGTAATCACTGAGTGTCTCCTTTAACAGGTCTAAGTAGATTGTAGAATTCATCTTGTCAGGTAAGAACACGGGACCAATCAGGCGGTCACCTGAACACAGACACAAACGCAGTGGAAAATGCGCACACATTTTGGTGTTAAAATGCAGTAACCTGGATCGCACATAACTTGCAATCCCTATAATGACCTTTGTCACGGCTGAGCTGAGAACGGCTGTTATGACAGATAAACTAAACGGTTGTTCACTCGCTTCTCTAAGGTATAACGTGTGCACTGAGTTGACTGCGTAACTGAGGTAGTTAAACTTAGGGCCGGACCAGTAAAGTGGAAAAGGCCACCTGTACGCAGTTCGATAGCCCCGGTTAACTGTGACTAACATTCAATGAACTCCGTGAGCAAAGTTTGAGAAAATAAAATAATATTTCTGTGGTCCATTCACCGATTTTGAGAGATACCGATACGGACGGACGGGAGAAAGTGATGGTTGGGGCGGGTGTAATGGGATGTGCGTGTTTGTGGGTTCAGCGACCACGCGATGCTAGTCATCCACTGGAGACGCGGTGCGTTCGTCCATCAGAATCCGTAGTACGGGCCAAACGTGTGGCGCATACCCTTTGCTGAAATGAAAAAATCTGCTGCCGCCCTGCCACGGAACTCGATCGTTGGTGGTGAAGTGGATGAATCATGGAGTTCCTTCAAATTAGAAATAGCTTCAGTGGTGGGCTTGTTTTCACCTCCGCACAGGCGCCGAAGTCATGCTAAGGGACCGCCATGGTTTGACAAGAAACTGCTGAAAAGAAACCGAGCTTGGCAGCATTTCCGATCCTCCGGCACGGGATACGACAGTTACAAACGCATTCGAAACTGGTGCTCGATGCCGAAGACTACAAAGAGACGCGAATACGAGGAGAGACTTGCGGCTGATTCCGTCTCAGCACCAAAAAGGCTGTTTCCATACCTGAGAAGGAGGACTAAGGGTCGCCCAGGCATCCCAACACTGCTTCATAATGGACTCATCGCGGACTCCGATTGGGATAAAGCAGAACTATTGGCTGGTCACTACGCTGACGTTTATGCCACGGAGGGGCCATCCACGGCCCGGCCTCTACAGAGTGCAATCACCATGGTATGGCGATCATTAGTATTGGGAGAGCTTTCCAAGGCTATATAAGGGCTAAGGCTACATGCATTGCCTGGTCCGGACGGGATTCATCCGCTAGTCCTTCGGGAACTAGCTGAAATTATCGCGCCTCCACTCACGAAGCTGTTTAACATTTTGATGAGGCAAGGTAAACTACCACCCGAGTGGAAAAAAGCTGTTGTCATTCCGATGTTCAAGAACGGCAAAAAGGCGGAAGCTGCGAATTGTCGTCCAGTAAGTCTTACGTGTGCGGTAGGAAAGGTAACGGAACGCCTGGTTTCGACGCAACTGCAAACAGTACCTCGAGAGTCATGAGCTCCTCAGCTACGAGCAGCATGGCTTCCGGAAAGGTCGGTCCTGTCTGTCAAATCTGCTACTAGCACGTGAACATTGAACACAAGCTAGAGAGGAGAGCCACCCTACGGACGTTATCTACGTTGGTTTCTGCAAAGCTTTCGACAAAGTGCCTCACAATCGCTTGCTCCATAAGTTGAGATCGCTAGGAGTGGCAGAACAAATACTCACGTGGATCGAGGACTTCTGTGAAAGTAGCTTCATCATGCTCTGAGTGGCATGAGACCTCCAGCGGAGTGCCGCAAGGCTCGGTCTTAGGCCCACTGCTGCTCGCAGCGCTCATCAGTGACTTGCCACGACAACTGGTGTTTCCTTGTCTGGTCTACGCCGACGATCTCAAAATCTGGCGGGTGATCAAAACTTCGGGGATCACGAGGCACTACAAGCGGATTTAGATACTCTAACACAGTGGTCCAAAGTGTGGGCTCTCCCAGTCAATGTAAAAAGTGTGCCCAGCTGCAGCTAGGGAGACCGAGGCCTGCGGAAACCTAATCTTCTCAAGGAGCTACTCTTCGAGTGTCCACCGCTGAAAGAGACCTAGGAGTGATAGCGTCATCTACGCTGGAAACCCGAAATCACACTGACAAAGTGTGCGCCCCGGTGTGGAGCATCTATGGTGCGATCCGTCGGACGTTTGGAAAGATACCTTCTGGTGCTTTCAAACTCTGATATACCCCACACGTCCGTACTCGACTGGAGTACGGCGGAGCGGCTACACTTCCCTGCACGGCTTCTGAACTTGCGAGGCTGAAACGGGTGCAGAGAGCCGTCACTCGTCTCGTTGCTGGACTGAGAGAGGTTAGTTACGACAAGCGGCTGGAGTTAACCGGTCTGTTTCCGGAGGCATATAGAGGAGTGAGAGACGACAAGATATGCATCTGGCGAATCCTCCGGGGTGAATTGGGCGCCGAGTTGCAGGCGTTATTCCCCTTCCGTAGTCACTCGCGCACAAAGGGGCACTCGATGACGCTCGTAAAGCTGCGGTCGACTGGGCTACCGTTGGTCTACCGTCTTTCCAGGAGGGCAACCAAACTGTGGAACTCACTACCAGCTGACGTGGTGGAAGAGAACAACTACTATCTTTTCAAAAGGAAACTGGGTGCACATCTGATGGGGCGTTGGCGTGAATTACTGTCCTGAAGCTACAGCCAAAAGTGGATGGTGGTGAGGCTCATACGGGAGGTGTGCCACTGCCTCTAATCCCAGAAACTTGAAACTTGGTGCATGCTCGTGTGCTCGTGTGAGCTTACTACAACACACACACACACACGGAGAGCGCGAGCATGCATGACCAAGAAAACAGTTTGATGCTCAAGCGTGAATGGGTGCGGTGACCTAACATTGAATACAGTGACTGCATTGCTAACGTGAACGGAGTCGTTAGATGAACGGTGAATGCAAGAAAATTGTGTTGTGGTGTGCGATTCGCTAATATTGGAGGGGTCTCAGGAAATCTACCGATACTGGTTTGGGTGTGACAATTAGAGAACGACACACTGTCCTCCTTGGAACAGCGGAATGAATGCATGGTATTACGCCAGTATAAACGTAACTAGAATTTGTGCTTCCAGGTCGTGTCACGTGCAAACACCACGATAACCACCGTTGGCTGTGATTAACACTTAACTGCCTCCTTCACTGGAGGTTGAAACAAAAGAACAATGGTAGTCTGTGGGGAATTTATCAGTTTCCAGAATTACCGCTTCGGATTGGCATGAAAAAATGATAGCTCCGGTGGAAGAGATTGAGATAGCAGTTACGTCCACTCCTACTGATTGGTGCACTTTATGTTGACCGTTTGTGTAGCTCCAAGTTTGTGAATAGGTGATGATGAAACAGCCGTCGGTCTGTTTCCCCATTTGGCAGCCTATAATTGGTCACGATCCCCTTCCTGAAATATTGTACCATTATTACGAAATGAGAGGAAGTAAATAAAATAAGATGAAAAGATAAAGGTAATACTGTAGATGGTCAAAACGGATAACAAATTGTGGACCAACTGTCTCACACCTGATCTGCGGCCGCGCTTTCCGGTCACTTCACTGTTAAAGTAGCTTTGTCTCTGGCTGAACCAGCATTATATTGAGATAAATGGGTGTCGGTAGTAGCTTGTTCGGCATTGTCTTTCAACTCCTGATAAGTGTCCTCAGTACCAAACGTATTCCATGTGTTTCTATATCCTATACTGTTACCGACATGGTCGAATTAAAGAAACAAAATGACCTTGTCATTCAGAAATGCAGGCGACTACGCGGTTTAGTAGAACCGTCTAACAGAAACAGGCTACCACTTTTCAATTTACTCAAATAGCGTCGAACTGCGGTGTTATTCCAAGATTGGTTACGCAAAGCGAAGTGCTCCTCTGTTAGGAAACTGGTGAATCTAGGGCGGACCATACCACTGGGTCGTGATATAACTTCAATGAACCTTTGCAAAATGAAAAAAAAAACATTTTCACTAGAAAGCCGGCAAAATAATGGAGGAACAGTAAAGCCAAATAAAATCCGCCTACTTCTTGAAGATTTTCTAAAGTCACCTGATACACATTACCAAAACGATCGGAGAACTGCTCACCTATGAGGTCACACGAACTATATCCAAAGTTACACCATACACGCGAATTATCATGCACATAATAATTGCAATTAACCTGTATTCCGCCAGAGCAAACTGGAGTGACTTCCATCCGTCTCTACGCGACAGCTTGATAAGGTCTTTTGAATGAAATTATTAAAATCACGAGATCAAACATTATAGAGATTTAATCCGTAGTCGGGTTGGTAGTTGGTTTGGCAAATTAATAGTATACCACTTGTCAGAGACTATTAAACGCTATTAACTGGTCACTCCGTAGCATGGAAGGAAGGTGGTAAAGGCCAAACCAGTGCACTTGGCCATTTAGAGCGTATCGGGTTTTCACGGTGGGTTACACAACCACGAGATCCATCCAATCAGTGATCATATACAGGAAGATATGATCATGTGACATGAGAAATGACACTTGTAGTTGCACAACTTAGTAGCCAAAATGATACCATTATTCATAAATTTTCCCCTGATTTTCAATCCCGATGATCGTTTTGATACTCAAGTTGGGCTGTTGCTGAGAAGCAGGAATAACTGAACCACCGCGATCAATGAACTGTTACTGGTTGTTACAGGGGAATATGATCCGCCAAAAAGTCGAAAATTCATCAGACCAATTTGAATATATACGATTGAAACAAGAACAGAATAGCAATAAATATTGTGACAATGGATGGTATACTGCCGAACGAATATTACTTGAATTGTTATTTTACTCAGATTCTCCATACAAGCGCTTCAAAATTGAACAACACGGCCAGTTTATTAGCAATAGGGGCTTCCATATTGGTTGATATATCACAAACACCGCGGTAGGAGTAAGTCGGTAGCTTTGTACGACCACTCCGCGCTAAAATGAACCTTTTTTGGCATTTTACTTAGCAAATCTCGGTATTGGTCATCATCATCTCAAGCGGGCAATCCAGAGCGTTTTTTCGCCGGATGTCGAAATCTAACTACTTCTGTCGTTTTCAGTAGTATTTATAGACATTCGACCCTCCAGGGATGGATCCACTTCCACTGTACACACGGTACATTCAATGCTTCGATTCATTATTGCTTATAGTACCGCTAATAAACCTCGGCTAGTTGATTCGGTTTCTGAGGATTTCGCGTCACTCCACGTTGGCCTAGTTACCGGATAGACTAGACATTAGTTCAGGAATTGGACACACGGATTTTACGACCTCAAGTGATGCATTGAACTGGAATCCAAGGGACTGGATGTGTCGCCGTTCGAGACTAAATGATATAATTTAGAACCAAAGCCGGTAATGCGGATGCTGTGCCGAACAAACTGGTGCAGCCTCTGATCACATGCGCTTCCCATGTCCAGCAATCGTAGCTCGATGAGCTTCGGAGTTTCATCCACTAATCTGTCTCGAGTTCAAATATTCTATGTCTAGTCTCAGGGCTACTGACCCTGTGCTCTCACCAGATTCGGAAAATGTTGTAAAGATACCTTTGCTCACACACATAGTTTTTGTGTACCTCCAATCTTTAGTTGTCAGACTTCTAAACAGAACAGAAGAACTGACCTATCTGCTGCCGCACGCACCCAACAGTTTGTGGACACGCAGATGCCATGTCGATCTTACAGATTCCTGACGTTAACAACGGCGAAGAATGCGTTCTCTGCATGCACGACGACACTTCATCCAATATCCGAGCGCCGGGAGAAATGCAACTGCCTGGATAACAGAATTCTTCTACCTGATCTATCCCGTCTCTGTTCATTAAATGTTCATCGAAAGTTGATGACGAATTCATGAAGTAGCACAGAAGCAAAAGAAACTTAGCCGCTGGACTTGTTGAACTTTGAGCACGGGGTTCATCACTGTCAGTATCATGAACTGGTGCATGTGAATTTCACGATTAGCACCTCGTTTGCATTTAGTAACTTTCCAGATAGGTTTTTCTATTCAGTGTGCTTTTTGTTTCGCATTTTCATTTGATTCAAAAAGAGCAATCACAAATGATAAACTTACTCGCCTTCAAATTCTTCTTCCTCTTTCAATTTACCTTCAGCGGTTACCGCTTCGGTCAAATGTTTCCAACCGTCCACCAGTTTTGCACCGAGACGCGACAACGCAGACTCTTGTTCCTGTTTTTTGTTTTTGAACAAAATGCGTTTTTTCTATTTCAGGCTATTAGATACCAGTGATCATTTCATCAAGTTCTTCATTTTTACGCAAAGCCACCCAAGAAATCTCTTTGCTAAGTCTATTTCAGTGTACTTGTTTTGATCATCAACCTTGTGTTTTTGTGCGCTAGTTTTGGTTGCTTCATCGAAGTATCGTCAGTCTGACGGAAAATAAATAGAAGTATAAGGTGAAAAAAGGTTCGAAGACAAATGATTGGTCAAAAATCATGCAGATGAAGAAAGAGCCCGAACGCAATTACTCCACCGGCCGCGACACCTAGCCATATATCTTGATGTCTCCAGCCATCTGGTGGGTGTGTCTGTTGGGCCACAACCCGGAGGTCTGACACGGCCAAGTTCACTGGTGAAGGTTTTCATAAAATTTGCCGTGTCATGGACTGACAACCTCGACCTTCCTTCCAACCACTATCTGCCTCAGAGAATAGTGCAGGCCGAGGAAGTTTATTAATGAACATGCGTAACCTATTTAGGTTCAGTACTTGTTCTGGTGACTGGTTTCTGGTTCCTACCACCCTACACCTAACCTCAGCATTACTGATACAATGTTCTCACCATATTCGGGCAACACTATGAAGAAACCAATGCTCAGACACCTAGAGTTTTCGCGTATCTTCCATTCGTAATGACCATGTTTCTGAACCCTATAAATAGCGGATCTGAACGTCGCTGGGTCTTCAAGAAGCCTTGCTCATGTACACACAGTTTTTCCAACTACTCGCGTCTCTTATGCTTCGACGTGCGCCGAGCACAGAATACCCAAATTCGTATAGGAAGGCTACGGGGTCTTTCTCTTCGTAATCGAGTGTCACAGTAATAGCGTGTCGCTCTCTGTGGATCAGTGTGTATTCACCATGCTTTTATACTGAACTACATCGCACTGTATCATCGTATGAACATTTGGGTATAAGGTTTGGTTTCATGATCAATTTAAGTCTTGATCATGTTGAAATATCAGTTACGTTTACCGAAATAATCCCTTCTCATCTTTCGCGTTCCGGTCTCTCTCTCCTTGTCAATCGTATACCATACGACCCGGTCTTCTTCTCATATTAGTTCTGTAAAGCTACTGCTGTGTAGAACTCATTGATTTTCTTTCTAGCCCGTATTTCAATTACCAATGATTTGGAGTCATCTGAGACAGTATCTCCATTCGGAACGTAAATTGTAATTTACACTTTATTTACAACGCTTCTTGCGACTCTGTTAGTGGCTGGAAAGCACTGTATGACTACCCTAGCAGCACAATTCCCCAAGCTGTGGAGAGAACGTTAGACCAGTTTTGGGAAGGAAAGACCTGTAACATCTGTAATGAAGAGTTGCACAGTTACTCGTTAAATTTTACGTCCAATATATTCATGTAAGTATCCCGACACTGATTGATACAAATCTGGGTTAAAAAAGTTACACATTTTGTTTCATTGTGTATCCTCGTGGCCCGGCGGTGCCAGGCTGGTTTACCCTGTTCTACATTGGTAGGTTTCTCTGTCCGGTTGTTTCTGTGGTAAAACGTGACATGTAATGTCGTGTTTTATGCTGCTCGGCGTGGACAAAATTATTGAGCACACCCATGGTGGAGGGTCGAATTTTGCAACCTACTACTGAGATGCTTGTTGGTAGACAAACAGTGTGAAGTCCATAAAACTGGAAATGAAGGTAGGCGCATGCTCGTTCGTTACACGCCAATTAATATGGTCTTGAAAGTTGGAACCTAGTGAAGCGCATTAGCAGACTCTCAATAAGTCATTCCGATTAAGGGCTCTACGTTTCTCATTGACTGTTAAACTGTTAACGTCGTGGAGTTTGTACTATAAACACCCGGGTTCATCTCCCTCCACCGTCGGTCACTTCCCCATTTGGTAGCCATTCATTGGCCACTGTCCTCTTCCTGAAATGTTGTACTGTGTTATACATTAAATAAAAGAGACATTTAAAGCATCTTTACGACATTTTGTTTTATAAGCATAAGGACACACTTATAAGGGTTTTCAGGTTTTTTTATTTACTTCCATTTTATTTTATAAAGTAGTACAGTATTACAGTACTTCAGGAGGGCCTCCAAACACCTCTGTATGGTCGGGGAAGGGTGTCCCAGGCTATTCGCCCTGGAGGTTTCTAGAAGTGCTCCGCGCGTCTCAAACAGCCTCTGCTAAGGAAGTCCTGCACATAGCTTCTCGTTGCGGAGGAGTTTTCAACAAAGTGTGAGGACGAACGTGCCAGAGACTCTCCACCGGGTTGACTGATTAGCAGTCTAGGGGAGATGACTAAATCGTGATTCCGAACCAACCGCGGACGGTGTACGAAGTGTAAAGCACTATGCGCATCGGCGTCTGTGACGGAAGCGTTTGCTGGGCACCCAGGATGTCTGGCCTCATCGGAAGGGTGAATGAACTGAGCAGTCACCAGCCCCCAGTGGGTTACGGACCTCAAGTTCCATTCCGCTGCCTAGCGGGGCAAGGTTTGGACGGGTAAATGCTCCGGTTATGGACTCCTAATAAAACCACCTACTTTAGCCTGGGTAGTGTCGATTGTGATGCTTACGAAAAACTACTCAGTATATATTTTGAGCTTCGTCACTTAATTAAGGTACATCAGGACATCGGACAGTGGTACTAATTCTTTCAAAGTTCCCTCTAATTTACTTTGGTTCATTGCTGCCTTATGAGTGGTTCTTTGTGTGATCTTGGTTTACAGGGTAAAACGCTCTGGACAAAGTAAGCTAACTACTAGCGAGGTGTGGAAATACAAATTATCTGATCAACAGGACCACATATATTAACCTAGGCTATACTTAGATAGGTTTACTATCCGATTAATTTGGTAGAACTCGCTTTTCCGGGCAATATATTTTTGGTGGTTGTGCCTATTTTCTATGGTTAAGATAAATTATTTCCCTATTTAGCTATTTCACGACATATGTGGCTCACAAATGCCTTTTAACGATGACTACCAAACTTACTGGAAAAAGGAAATTCCAGTTCTAGACCTAATCATAAGGAAGCGTTCCAACGATGTCGAAGAGTTGCAGGTCTCGGCTCCCCTAGGTATAAGTTACCATAGAGTGATCCATTGTAGGTATTTGACTGTTAAGGACATAGTACCCCATAAAAAGGCCAAGGTGCTTTACCAACCTTGATGTATAAGTCTTTATTGTCGCAGCCCAAATGCTTACATGGGACGCACAGCATGAAAATCTAGAGAAAGAATCCATAGCACTCAGGGACAATCTGTTGCTGCTCACTGAGCACTTTGCTCCTGTACGTCGAATAAACAGGAAGGGGAGGCATCGTGGTGGACCGGCAGAGCCACCGGGGCCCAAAGCTGAGAGCACAGGGCATGGGCTCATTACCAGCAGACAGGAGGCTACAGGTGGCACCTCTGGTACATAAGGGCGCGAGAATTAGCCATTAGGGTACAAAAGCAGTGAAGACTATCCTACGAGATAACTCTGGCCAAAAAGGTCAAACGATGCCCAAAAGCCCACTACAACTACGTTCAGTTAAAAACAGTCATACGTGTATCTGCAGGTTGCGTCAAGAATGGAGACCGGCAGTCATGCCTTAGGTAATAGGACTAAGGCTAAAAAGTTGAGGAAGCACTTCGAGATGGTGCATCAAACAGACCATGGACTGGACCCGTATTATGAGTTGAAGAGTTTTACCAGTTACTTTAACTGCAGTCTGAGACATGGAGTTATATTTCTACTTCTTTGTATAGTACTAGTATATAGGGATATTCGGCATCGGACAGTACGTGCACCGTGTGCATATGGTCTGGGTTGGGAAATTTCGGGGGACGGTGGGTTTCCAATGGACAGGTGAATCATATTTCACAGAAAATGTAGTTAGCGAGATTTTCAGATCTAACTCACTTTGTGCTAGCAAGGATGCGACATAATTTTTGAGAACGTTTACGAATCTCGTTCTTTTCTTAGACGGAAATTGATACAGGATAGCAACTTACATCCGAAGATGCAGTATATTTCACCGAGATTCGATAGTAAGGAAAATAACCCCCTGGATTCTTGATATGTTCAAAAATATCCTTGGAGTGTTTCATACGGGACTATCTTGCTCACTGAGTTGTCACTTTTCTTCACGCTTTGGGACTTCCAAAATATTCCTCGTTGTGCGCAAAAGGAACAATTTGGAAGAGGTTTCGGAGGCGGAAGGAGAACCTCAGTGCAAAGAAATACACCATATGCTACGAAGCCACACCATGGGAGCACCGCCTTTCGTGTCCCAAATTATTACTGATGGGTAAGCTAATGAAAACCGAATGTTACTAAATATTCTTTTTATCTTAATGCTGCTGACGTCGAGGCTGTTTAAAAAAATGTTGCAAACGGTAGGGGGATTGGGGTCTGCTGATTTAATAAACACGGATGTACGCACTGCAAGCAGATCATGGTTGATCATCCACCCAGATTAGTGTATTTGTGAATTCTGTCTCGCGTCTGATACTCTCGAATGCAAGGTTGGTGCATGGAAAATAGAGTTGGAGGGGCATTTACCCAAACAAAGTATCTTAATTTCGCTGTTTATTCCATTGTGCGGTTCTGTGTCTCATTCAAACACGAATCCGCATGTTTCACGTACACGATTGAGAAGAATAAAAGAAATCCCTTCATCTCGCAATTTGTCTTTTATTTATTTTGATGAAAAGAATCACGCTACTCGCAAGGAGTTGTGCGATATAAAGGATTTTGAAACAAACCAAGAAATGCAACTAGGAAGAACCCTGTGTGCCAGCATCACTGTGAGTTTTGTTCTGCAGTCCTTGAAAAGAGTTTTTATAACGTCCATGTTAACAGGGAAGCAACATCGCCACCTGCTAGAAGCTTCGAGGTAGCACTTGCTAGGCGTACAGCGTGACCCTAGGACACTTTCACAATCCACAGCCATTTTAGGCTTCTGTTTGCCTGAAAGTACTCAACGAACAACACGTACAGAGACAGAACAGAACGATATTTGACTCAACGAGTGACTGAGCAAATTCCGAAATGAATTTTGCATTTAGCGACTCAGTTGGACTGCACAAAACAAATCCCGACGAGAAATCCAGCACCAGCTATCCTGAGGCCTCTCCTCTCAACAGGCTATCTAGTTGACCTGACCTGGTCATTCAAAGTACGATTACGCAACCTGTATGCAATGCTGATGGCATCTAGTGAAGCGTTATTTTTAAAGATAGAAAACCTCTTTAAGCACAGGAAAAATCATTGCAAACGGTCTTCCTTCTCTAGTACTAACCACACAATCCCACGAGAATCGCTGATTTATTTTTTACGACTTTTCTTTTTTTTAATTCCTTTTCTTTCTGATAAACATTTTCCTCCTTTCGCCACTGTGTTTCCCATGTTACGTACCATGTATAGACTGATATGTTTTGCACATACGATCCACAAGAGTGAACGAAATGATTGTACCACGTAATATATGTCTACTTCCTATTTGTACGGAATGAATAAATGGGATGAAATTTTCAAGTTTCTCATGCCTAATATTACCAAGGTCACATTAAAACAACACGCCCATTTTCCCACAAATTCTGTTTGTTTATTCGATGCTACTAACGATCGAAAGTAGTGGAACGCTATTTTTCAAAAAGCTTTTTACTACTGATTCTGACTTTCAGCAAGGCGTTTAACTCTTCGTCTCTGTTAAATCTGTTTAGGCGTCTAACCAGATTAATTGTAAGTTGTTCCTAATTACTTCTGATTTGCCCATGGTGCCTGAGGACCACGTGTTTCGGTGATTAGGTGACCCTCCTCGCCGTTGTTTATTTGACATCTTTTGGGCACCGTACCTTCGGTCTTACGATGTTGCTTATTCTCCTGGAATCAGGATCTTCGTGACTAGTTCATGTTTATTTCCTCACTGGTCGGATCTCGATACCGTTGACATTTGCACTATTGACTCACCACACGCTGCATTTAGCCCGACCCAGAACATCGTTCTCACTTGCCTGACTTGTCACACACTAGTTGACACACACACACAACACACACACACACACACACACACACACTCACACACACAGACCACAGACAGACAGACACACACACACACACACACACCTTACTGGACGATTCACTGACCTTCTGTTCTCCATCCTTGTTAGTATGTGTGCACCTCACTTCCTTCATTTGATTGGTTCCCGTTTGAGCGACAAGACACTGTAATCTCTGCCCTATTCATGCGTGTCACGTGTTAACCTTGATCACATTTCGTTTGGTTGCCTGGGTCCAGATACATCGGCAATTTTTGGACACAGACGAGCGGTGCCTTGTACGCACCTTGACGCAGCCACGGCTGTCTTCGTTTGACGCACCGTCATTGACGGTGCCTTTCGCCATTGTAGGCAATCCCTTTGGACACAGCTGCGTGCTGTCTTATTCTCCTCTGGTGTGTTGTGCAATTTCAATCACTATTCCTCCATCGAAAGTCGTACCTTATTTCGGAAGGTGCATTGAAAGACTCCCATATCCGAGATACCTCACGAATTGAGGTTTGTATTATTCATCAGTTTTAATGATCGATTATTGAATAATAGAACCGTACATCCAGACAGTCTTAGTGTTCATTACGTTTGATCCGGGGCTTTACGCGTATCTCAATCGTTCGGTTACTCAAAGAAGGGAAGTCTCACTCTTATTCCGTGCGCGGAATCAACAGTCTCTGATCACAATTCGCTTACCCAACACAGTGTATTTCTTACGTTTCTTGCAGCATGTTCTGATGTTCTTCGTTGAGATTGTGAGCTCGCTTCTCCCGTCCAGTTGGTGTGACAGATATGACCGCGTATTTCTTCGTAACTATCACAAAATCATTACTATCTGTACGTTTGTTGACTTTCATTTGGGGATTTCGTTAATACTATGACCGTGTCCCATAAAAATCACGTCTATTGACAGTGCCTCTATTAGGTGGTTTGAATATGATGCGAACAGAACCCAGGAAGGTCATAAGGCGGCTAGGACAGTACCAAAATAGTGGGAGATAACCGAAAGGGTTTTACCATCAGCAGTTGGTTAATGCTCTGCAATACGCAGGAAAATTGTTCTTTTTGACTTCCAATTGTGACAAAACCGTTGGTTGTACTGAAAATTAAATTCTAAGGTATACGGGTCTTCGGTTTCTGTGAGTGTGTTTGTGGATAAGAGTTCATTTCCCGCCGAACGTTCCAGTAACGACTCCAGATCATCATTACTAACAAATACAGCTGAATTTCACTTTTCTGTGTACGCCGATCAGAAGTTAGTAGATAGAATGCAACCGTGGTCAAGGGCAGAAGCTAGATCACATTATACTTCCATTCGTTTTGCTCTCGGCCATATGATACTGCTAGACTGATCCATTTTCATCCGGTTCGCTACCACATCTGACCCATTGGGACATTGTGTGGTTCTCCACCCGAACTCTCAGACTCTGGTTGCCCGTTAACCGTAACAGTGCAGCGGGTATTTGTGGCTATGGGGTGTACCCCTTCCATTGAACGGCTCCCATTTGGTTGCTGGACACTTGATCGCCGGACATTTGGTGGAATGGACATTTGGTAGCCAGGCCTTTGGATGATTGAATTCACTCAAGTCTGTCAAATGTTACACTCTCAGAAAGTAGCAGAAACCCAGTCCCAAACCTTCTTTATTGGTTTTCAACCTTGAAACGTAGTACTTCCAAAATGTCACAGTCTGTATAATGTTCCCACTATCGCGCAAACCAACCGTCTCTCAAAAGTAGCACCCGATTGATTAAGACAAGGTCAGTGATGAATCCTGTTTTGCCTGCCGCATGTAATCGTTAAGGTGACTCATTTTGTTCACATATTGAGGTAGTCAAGTCGATCAAGTGTCTGTCACCTCAAAAAGGACAAAGGCTTGAATTCCAAATTCACCAGGTACTGCCGTGGTAGACCGCACTACCATTTCAACTGACCTTAGTTTCAAGCCTTCGTCTCTAGGACTTCCGGTGTGAAGCTGTTGTGAGGTCATAACGGTCAAAATAATTTGACTGTGATGTATTAGCACGACGGCATAGCGCAAGCCCTTTTCTCTTACCGATTCGCGATCAAAGTATGCCTTTATAATTCTGGATTACCAGGTATAAACTGTAAATCCCGAGACTGGCCAAGGGCTACGCCTAATCCACTTTCTGAGGGTTTGACATTTGACAGACTTGAGTGAATGCAGCGTAATTCAATCCTCCAAATGTCTGGCGACCAAAAGTCCATCCGACTAAATGTCCGACGACCAATTGTCCGGATAAGCCATTGAACACATGCGTGAACATGTAATTGAAAAACCCAAACCAGAGCACAGAAGAGTGAGATCAATGGTTGAAAGGACCGAACTGAACTGAACCGCCAGGATAAGTGCGTCAGGCAGACACGTTGGAGCGCACTATTTCGATCGATCAAATCGGTCACCATCTGCAGTGTGACCTAGGATAGAGTTGGTGATTTCACCAGTCCCTTTCAGAGAAAGGCCACTTTCAGTGATGCTTCGAAATGCATCAGAAGCCTATTCAAGAGAATTATGCAGGGCAGTTATCGTTATCCGAAGTAAAAAGGAATCTTTAAGTAGCGCAGTATTGCATCTGGATGACAGAACAAAATTATCCCGGAAGCACACGATCGATTTCGAGGTTGTTGCCACTCATCAGGTGTACCCGGTACTCTCCCGCCCAGTTATCCCTAAACGTGAGAGCTCCGCGTGTAGTTTGCCACTGTAATCTCATGTCGGAAGGTTAGTCTTGATTAAAAGACAAATAGCTTTCGAGGAATCACTTGGTGATTCTAAAAAGGAACTCTTGGTCCATGCACGCTCCTTATGATACAAATGAGATCATAGTAAAAAGGAATCTGTTCACGGTTCTCCTTTTGTCTTTGCTTAATACTGGACCTCCGAAGGACTCAGCAGTGACGTAGATGGCGTAAATTTCACTTACAACTCTGTGAAGCTCAGATTCACCAAGAATCCTACATGGACTGCAGAATATGTTGACTGCACAAAGCATGTTCACTGTGACGTATAATAATATCAATAAACCTTAAAAATCTAGGTAAAACATCCTCAGTCTCCTGTTCCGTTATCATAAGGAAATCAAAACTTCAATAGTTCAAGTTGTATGTAGCGCGTTTTTCACCGATAAATACGACAAAACTTCAGTATTCCGTCAGACAAGAAAAATGTACGCGGCAAGAACTTACACGTAATGGATCTTCGAAGGCTTTTTTAATTTCCGATAGTCTTTGTGTCATCAGCTTCAGAATGGAACGGGATGGCCCAGTTTCTTTTTCTTCCTTCTGCGGTCGAAATGCAGGGAAAAGATTCAAATGTTGACTTGCATCGTTACATTTCCAGTGCACAAGTCCACGACAGATGCTATTTTTGACAAGTTCCAAAGATAAGAGGCTGCATACACGACTAGCCGTGACAGTTTTAATTTTTAAAAATGTATCTAAGGAACGAAGATTGTGAAATGAAATAGTCCACTTACATCAAACGGGGTTAATTTGCTAGGAATGAAGCACATCACATCCCTCATTCATGTGGTCTAGAAACGTCAAACTGTGTATCTAATCTATTTGTATAACGATGGGAAAATGGTTTTGATGGAATTGATTTTGACAAGCAGTTTCACAAAAATAGCGCAACATTACCTCAGACATGTTTTCATTATCACAATATCACTAGCAGCTTCTGCCTTTGCCATGCTCCTTGTAAGTCTCTGATGTAACCCGTTATTAGTTTCCCGGTACAGTATGTACCTGTGAGTTGAAAACTGCTTGAGAAATCCACGACAAATTATAACTTGGTTCATAACCCGGTTTTGATTACAACATGGAACCACTCACTCACGTTTACTTTAATGCGGTCAGCTTCTGAGAGAGGATGAACTGGCATCATGGATACCACGATCGGCACCTGCACATGGGCACCATCCTAGGTACAGAATGCGAAAGAGGCGCGGCTTTGAAATCTCCATGTCTGGATGTCATAGGACATATCCGAGCCAATGCAACCGTCAGCGTTGAAGGAACATTGACAGCTGTTCGATATCGAAACAGTGATTTCTTATCGTGTCGTTTGAAACCACGTCTCGTTAAGTCACTTTCAAGATCCGTCGTGGACACCAATCATGAAACACTTCCGGATTCCCGATGTCCTCGATGAGTAGTGGCCACGTTTCTCAGCCAAAGGTTAGTATTGGGTGGATAGCGACCTGAAAGACGCAAACATCAGTTCGGAGACTGATCTCGTTGCTAAACTGAACGAACGTGTTCCTGGCGATGTCAAAGAGCAATTTGACTTCCTTTTTTGATTAGACCGTTTGAAAGGATCTTGTAGCCCAGACAGTTAAACGCCGAGATGTGTCCGATCTGTTCACCATTGACGTGCATCTTTAAAATGGACCGTGCAACACAGGTCGAAAGTATATTATTCTTCAACGTTTTCATCTCTAGTTCCATGGCTTTTGTGAAGGATTCTACGCGATTCAGAACCGGCTTTAAGGTTGTCAGACCGGCCTTGAGGAAGACTATTTCGTCCGTGAATTTTAAATCAGCGAGAAAAGCACCAGAACCCATCTAGATACCAGAGTAATCAATGAGTATCTGACGAATTATTCAGTCAATGGTGTAGTTGGACGGCATTGATGAAAAGGGACAGCTTTGCCTTACGCTGGAATTGAGAGAGAAATCACTGAGTCCTTCTCCGTAGATGCGTTTTCTCGCACGCGTGTTTGAGTGATATCACCTCATGAGATTGACAAGATTTTGTGGCATTCTATTCGCCTGCAGTAAAGTAGTCCATAGAAGTTCTTTGTTGGCTGACAAAAATGTGGCACGGAAACCAATAAAACAAGCTGCATTCCGTGGTTGAAAGTTTACCGATGCTGTGATACTCTGCGAAGGATGAATATCTTATCCACGCATCTCCTTTCATGGTGGAATTCTTCTTGATTAGGGAGTGTACACGTGTCTTGCAGAGGTAAGAAGGGGTTCAACAAGTGCATTGGGGAAATCTTTGCGGCCAACTCGATCAAGCCGATGCCACTGTAGTTTGTGCCCGCAGTCCTGTCAGCTTAATTTGGAAGATGGAATAATACTGAGGTTCCTGGTCCGTTTGAAACTGTTCCTTATTCCAGATTGAGCAAAACAGGGTACGGAGGGTCTGAGCAGTGTCGAAAGACATGATCTAGATATTTCTGTTACGACGCCGTCTCCCAGGCCTTTCGGTTTTCTAGCATATGTATTATTGTACGCAAGTAATGTCCTCGGCTTGGTAGGTTGATATTAATATCGTAGCGTTAGCTCTGCGCTTCTGGGATTTGGCTCACAGAGTTTACCACGGGACAGTTGAATTCACAGTCGAAGTGTTCGATTCATCGTCGTATTTTTTATCCTGCTCAGCATCGTGAAGGATGGGTTCTACCGATTATTGCTTGCTGAATGTAGTACGAGTTATGTGGGGAGCTTTAAGAAGTCATCGCAGTTAGCCGCGGTCTCCACGGGTTCTGTTAATTCGGGCCAGTAGCTGTTCCGGTTATTTCTGACCGAAAAGGTGACTTTTCATCGTGCGCCCTGAAAGTCTGGGTAACCATTTAGCCGAGCATCTCCCACCTTTGAGTATAACTGGAGAATCGCTGCCGAGATCCAGTCCACTTGCCTTTGGTGCATAACCTCCAGTCCGTCTAAAGCAGAATGTGGGATAGCTGCCTCGAGTGAAACCCATTGATGTTCCGCTGGCACTTTTCTTCACCTGGATTTGTAATGATCAAGTGAGAAGTGATATCGTCCGAGACCATTAGGCCTTTTCTCGGTGATCCCAAAGCAGCTGCGGTAATCCGTTTTGGGGCATAGTTTTTGCTCAGGTTGGCTAAGTGGATCTGGAAGTGCGCATACAAGAGAGTATGGCCGATGCCATTCATGTTACCCACCCCACCCCTCGGTAGGATAGGAAGGAGACCAGAGATGTTCGTGACTCCAAACGTTTACGAAAATCAGTGAACAGAACGGAAACATATATGCATGTAGGGACATGTATTCAGGAGCAGCACATAGTAAACGCGAGCTCAAGCATGTAAGTGAAAAAGCATGTATGTGCATGCGCGATCGCAAACGTGCCCGTGTATATGACGGATATGGATCAAGTTCCTGCAGAGAATGTGTGTGCGCGACAGACAATCTGTCTGAGCTCGCGCTGCTCAAACCCAACACAGCAAGATTTCATCACGATATGGTCAATGGGGTGTTCTGTGTGACGGTCATTCGAGCTATCAGATGAGTCCTGGTTGCTGAACTGGGATGTCGGTGAACGTTAGTCCACTGCACCTTGCAAAGCTGATGTTATATTCGCCATTACTACATGGCTGTTCAAGACTATATTTTCCCATGATGTCTAATTGCTTTAGTGAAGGAACCAGTTCGGGAGTTCCAACCCCCGCAACAAGTAGGTGCTATATTTTGTGGCACTGTTTATCACCGGTTGTACCCTTGACAGAATTCGGTTTTTATTGTACGGCGTGGTAGACTTCGTGGGTGGGGTTCGGACTATCCCCCCTCCAACTCCGTGGGGATATATATATATATATATATATATATATATATATATATATATATATATATACCGGCTTGAGATCAAGCAAGGTGCCAAAACAACAATGATTACCAAATAGGGGAAGGGGCGTACAATACAGTGAAAAAGACAGCTAGTGAGGGGAAAAATGCTGGTTTTTTTGCTTCCACCTCACACTTCTTGATGTTTTTTTGTCATTTTAGTTGACGAAATACACTTTGGTGATAACGGGATACGAGAGTTCGACAAGCTGACCGCACAGCGTTCGCACCAGTGACTTCCATTCTGAGCCATGTCCATCAACTTCTCTAACCAAAAACAATCTCCATCCTTTGGGCCCCTATCAGGGACATGGGAAGCACCAACCGAAACCAATGTTGATGCCAGATTTTTTATACCTCTAAGCCAAGGCATGGTCTGACCACCGCATCACTTCTTCCAGTCTTGCCTAGCACGTGTGAATAGGGTACGGAAAGATGGACGATGAGCGGCATTCGTAAAACATGACCGAGCCACCGGAGACGGTGTAGAGTGACCACCTCGTTTAGAGGGCGGCTATCCGTGCTTAACACACGACGGCACACCTCGTCATTACTCACTCGATGTTCCAACCAGGCACGAGCAATGCCTCGGAGATATAGATTGTTGAACACAAAGACGACGAGCATCCTCAACGCGAAGTGGCCAGGTCTCGCAACTGTAGAGTAAAACACTGCAAACCGCGGTGACGTACACCCGTCCCTTAAGAGAGAGCTGGATGTCACGGCGATGCCACAGATGTCACAGGTTTGCGAATGATGCTCTAGTTCTCGCTCTTCGTGAACTGGTCTCCCCACCCAACACCACCTCCAGTTGTTGTCAAGCTCTCAAGGTACTTAAAGTTGTCGATTAACTCAAGCTTATCACCACAAAGGGTGAGGGTAGGCACAGGCTCCTGCCAATCTTGCAAAAGCACTTAGAACTTGGAAGGCATTAAGTGCATGTTATATCTGGATACCTCAATCGCCAAATGGTCCAAAGCATGTTGCAGTGCCTATTGCATCATGACTCATCAAAGCGATAGAGGATATGGCTAGGTATCGCGATTGGTTGCGTTCTTGTATTCAAACACTTTCTTTGTAGACTTAACACTGTTTGTAGTTCTCTTCTTACTCCTTTCATACTTTTTTCATTAAACCTGATAGACAGTGTTACGAAGGGATAGGAACCAAAGCCACTGCACCCAGTGCACGGTTAACGATTGTTTGATCCGATCTGAACTGATAAGGGCATAGGCCGCGACAAGCGATATGTTCACAGATGAAGTGCGGAAACGACCTAACTCGATCCGAGTGGATATCGGGTTGCACTCAAACAAGATCCTGTTAGTCCTGGTGCTGACAACTATCGCTAAGCCGTGAAGACCGGAGTTTTTCGTAGATCCATTGAGGTAGATGTGATAACTGTCCTGTCCTCCGAGAATCTTTGTAAACTGGGCGCTGTAATTCGATAGTCGAACCTCAAAGAGAAGTAATTTCTACTTGGTAATAATACAAGGTGCGTAATATGATATGGGCGAATTTCAACTGGGAATTATTGACATGAATCAATATGGTTGGATAATTTGTTAAACTGTCTGTTCCTGTGCACACAGACGATGCTGAGTAACTTTCGAAGTAATCAACTGTATGGTATACCACGCTTCTAAAAACATCTATTTCATCCACAGTATTATTTCGCCTTTTTAATAAATCTTGAGATTCCAGCATACGCTTTCCATCTTATAAGTATGTCGTCTACCATTGATCATTCTTTCGAAAACATTCGGATTATACATCCGTCTGTTGCCGAGTTGTTAAACTCGCACTAGTCAATCTCATTCTTTAGTGTGAGAAAGATATGCACTGAGGATACCCTCTAATCCAAGACAGAAAATCTTTTCGTCACGTTACGCGCTAATGAGTTGTAATGATCTATTGAACTTGGACAGAGAAATTCATCTCGCTATATCGCGGAACTGCGTTTAACTGGTTCAGTCCAGGTCCCATGCTTCCTATCCTAAATTTATCTTGTACAAACCAAACCATTTGCCTCTTTTTCATGCATTGTCACCACTAAATTACACGCCGATCATACCCTCGGCTTCCTCAACCGCGAAAAACAATTGTTGTTCAGTCATATTGCACCACACAGTTCTTCCCAGTCTTGTCTCCATGACAAATGTCGATTGACCCCAGTTCTGATGAGTCTAACTGTTGTTCTTATCTGTTTGAGTTTATCATTTACTCAACCCTTCCCCCCGCCCCTCCCCTCCCCCCCCCCCCCGTCTGCCTTAGCCGTGTGAACGACTGGACTTAGCCGTCTCCCTCTGATCTCGCTCTTTCTGATAACCATGTTATTCCATTTGTTCTTCACCCACGCTTGCGTGAGCGTGTTTCCTCGAATCATTATTTCTCTTCTGTTCATTGACTGGCCAAAATGCCCCCCGCCATAAAGAAGGACCTACTTTGTAAGTCACTGGACTCGTTCCTGCACTGCTGTCTCGAACGTTTCCCATCTGTTGTTGCTTGGGCGTCTTGAAGCCTTTCTTGACTGTATTGATTCTGTGGTCAGTTTGTCAACAATTTGAGTACACGTAGTAAAGCGAGCCGGTGTTCTCTGTCTTGCGACTTGGGGTTCGTTTATCTGCGAGTCACTCAATTACAGGACGAAAATCCTGTACATGGGTACTGTTGTATCAGTAATTTACAGAGAACAGTACTCAACAAATCCGTTTATTAGTGCATCAGTAAGCACGCAAGTAAGCGATTATGCATGTGAGCAAGTGAATCATCTATTGGTATGCGCAAGCAGTACTTGCGATCGAGTACGATCAAGCAGGACTGCTCGGCAGCAACGAATCAACAGGCATGTATGGCTCAGGGACAAAGTCTGATTGGTTAGAGCAAGCCGTCCATGGCATGGGTGAAGTCACAGTAATGTGCATACGCGCATGCATGCGTGTGTAGTTAATCATGACAGCAAACAAGCAGAAATCAATAGGCAATCAGACTAGTCATCCTGTTATCGATCCAAACGCCGATGAAGCCACACAACAGGTACCTGATATTCTGTACACACGAGTACAGCAGACAAATAATTAGAGTTTGTACATCGTTCCATCTGGTCAAAAAAGGGGGAAAGAGTGATGCAACTCATCGCACAAAGAATAATGAGCACGCCAGGTAGAACCTACTATGCCGCGACATTACGGCTGCTGTCAGTCACCCATCAGCCTCTCACACCCCCATTCAAGGGTCGCATCACTGTTGACACTACATCTCATTGCATTTAAGCCTGCTCTTGTAGTTGCAGGAAAGCACATTCCGGGGAGAATCGACAAAGTACTAAACACTAGAATGGTCGAACACACCGAAGTACGCGTGAGAATCTATGGGTAAGCCCAACCGCAATCGTCGACTACGCCACGAGGACACCGATTTTGGCTTTCGCTCGCCACTTGAAAATAGTGGGCACAAAGTCCAACCAATACGTTTTCCGTCAACCTACGTCATCGTGATCCATGCTGATCAACCAGCTTAGCTCTACCTTGTGTTGAAAAATGTTCGACCTTCACCCTGAATTTACGATGAATTAGCCAGTCATGCACCGTCACATCCACCTCCCCACTCCTCACACACACACACACACACACACACACACACACGCGCGCACACACACACACCCACACATCAATAAATGCCACATGTCCAAGCAACATATTTCATATATTCTGCCTCGTTATCGATTTGGAACCGATGAGAGTGTAAGAGAGGAATCCTCTCGGTCTTTGTCTTGTTTGCTTATTCAAATTACATATGGCCAGTTTTCGGTCAACATGAAGGAAATGCTAGACGTTAGCAATCATATTTACCCGAGGTGTTCTCTTTTTCGCTGGTTGTCCTTTGTAAATTTCTTCCAATGGTGCACGAGGTTCATCGTCAACAAACTGAACCGTGGTGAATTCGGCCAAAAGTTCATTTCCGGCCCTGTTCAAATAGGACGATGGAAATATGACGTCCAGTTCTGAATAAATGAGAGAGAAAGAGATGAGTGATTTGCACTGGTCAATGAGTCTCGGAGAACAGAACACAAGTTCTATCATATACGTGTATCGCATTGGTCAACAAGAACGTATTACACCGTAAAGTCCCAAATCACTGGCGGTGATCAAACGGTCAGGACCGTGCACTTTAGACTCTTCTGCCGGGTTCGAATTCTTGTGCCACCGCAGTCCAGTCAACTATTGGCAGAGGAACCCCTTCCCGAAATGTACCATTGTTATATAACAAAAAAAAAAATGCAGCACATGAAAGAAAAAGTGGATGATCCAATCGTAGCAATAACAATGGGATATTTTTTGGGGAAACCATTGAGGATTTCTTGAAGAGGGTAATAACGGACGGAATGTTGTGGCTTGGAAGGGGAGCAAACTATACATACCGGACGATAAAGGTGTACGCCCCACACCCTCCATGGATTTTGCATCTACTTTCACCTGCTCCGTGAACTTCATCCCTCATGAAGAAATTAAGGAATATGCGCTATTTGCAATACTTGGTCTGGCAGAACGTGTCAAAATCTTTCCGAAACAGAACCACGCAAACCGAAATAACGAGAGGGCCAAGAATGCAGAACTGGGCACAGATCAGCTAACCCCCCTCCTAATAAATAAGCTGTGGTCCTGAGGCTCCACCGTCAGTTCGATATACCTCAAACAAATCTTGCCCAGTTGTACTATTACCCCACACAGCCTATCGGTGCACTGTTGAATACAAATACCAAAGTGAATTTTCAAGAAGAAAATGTGCCTGCATATTGTCTTTCTTTCTTACACGGGGTTTGGCTGCTTCACGGTACAAAGACGACCCCGTGGCCAACTCGATCTCCTGATATCAATCCAATCGAACATCGTTGGGGTTCGCTTGGGAGGAAATTGAATTAAAGGCAGCAATATAGATGTCTAAGGGAGTTGAAGACTGTCTTCAATGAGGAATGGAACCTTAAGCCACAAGATACCATCGGAAAGCTGCTCACAAGCATGACCCGACGGGAAACTGCAATTATATCATCCAAAGTGGCTCGACCGTTTGAGAACGGTCACACTACAAAACATATTGATTTCAGTGAAGGATCTTACCAATATACACCGCTTTGGGGGGGGAGGCATATTGGCGAATACTGTGCGTTAAGTTTTCGGCTAGCTTTTGTCATATCAGATCACGGCGGTTCTGATTGCCTGGAGCTCCTCAGCGCTTGTGGTCACGAGGCTGTACCGGGTCGAGCCCCGTGAAGTGCTTGCCGAATCACCACAGAGTCCCTTTACCAGAACGCCAAATTAAGTTCCTACCTTTCAAGAGAGATTGGGCCACACATTGATCAGTCTTTTTCTATTATTATTGCAATGTGATTACGAGATCAGTCGTCTACGTATAGACCCTCTCTTCTCTGCAGATATTTGGCGAGCCCGAGTTCCCTAAATTAGGTCTGAGTTTGCGGCTGCACACTGGGCACATCATGGTCTTCATGACATGGACCAATAACCAACTTTTAGTTACATACGAATCATGACTGACTGCGTGATCGAGCTGAAATTCAGCATTCGATCGATGAACATTTTATCGCAGGGTTTACATCACATGAACAAGGTGAGCGCACAAGTGACTCGCTGTTGGCTTGATTCGCTCGTCGGCGGACGCGCGTTATGCATTCCTTCATGTGACACAACGACAACAGCTGCTAACAGGTCACATGACGCATACTCGTTCGGAGGATTATAAACAATAGTTCCAATAATCATGTGACAGGCAGGTCAGCGACGTTCTCGATTGAGGACGAGTCGGTACGTGCGTGAAGGGGGTAGGGAGAATGAATTCTAAGGTTGCTTGGGTCGTTGAGATAAACAGAGTAAAGGTTACAACATGAGTGAAAATGGGACGGAGAGTGCAAGTCGCTGGGTGGTTTCATTGGCTTTCGGATCGATAACAGAATGACCCTAACTTGATTCACTGATTGCCTATTGAATCGTGCCCTTTCGTTGCTACGACCAGTCATACGCACGCACTTGCATCTGGCCACATCATTCGCTACGCACCGGACGGCCTTGCTTAGCCACGCCGATTGCATCCTTGTGCTTGTTCCGTTTTCGCACTCGCTTGCTCATGCGTTAATGAACGGATTTCCTGAATTCTGTTCTGCATTGATGACCAATAAAACACAGACTTGATTAATGATTACATGTAACTTGTCAGTGTAAAGGTTGTGACCACAAGGAAAGGAGAGAGAGGGCAGCTGGTCAAGAAAGGAATCAAAAGAACAGGTCGGACGGCACGCTGAAGTTGCATAGGAATCGGATCACGTTTAGCTTCGACGAGGAAAAGTACGATCTTTGTTATCACGAGCTGAAATTCTCTAGCCGGGGGTAGCAAACACAGTTACAATGTATGTTTACGCACCGCCTAATGTGTGGTACGATCGCGAACACATTGATGCCTCCCTATCGCGTACGTTGTCTGCTATTCCTGATTGATTACCGAGGTAATTAGGGATATCGGAGGCCGCAGATATGACTACTCGATTAGCCGTATTTCCTACCGTTGATGAACAAGTGACTGTCGCATCTACGGCACAGCTGATTGAGGTTGGCGAAAGTCAATCATGCTTTCGGCGTACGCGACGGTACTTCATCCAGTATCCGACTTCCGGGTAAGGTGCAACTAACTAGGTAACAGAAACTGTCTACCAAGATTATCGTCCCTTTGACACTGTAAGGCTTTGTGTTTACCCACCCCGGTCCTGAAAGAGGTAGCACCTCTGAGGTGGCAACCTGTTGTGTCTCTTGAGGCATCCTCTATCTCCTTGGTCTCCATCAGGTACCCAGCTCTCAACTGTGGCTACGCGAAGGTGAAGCATGCCTCAGCAGACACACCTCGGCAAGTCGCTTGACGTGCGTCCTAAACCAATTTGAGGGCAACCAAGGTTTAAAAATCACAGCGAAGCGTTAATCAGCATACGAAGATATGATACGGAATGGGTGGGCGAAGTATACTAAACCAGTGGCTACAAATCTACCCGAGCTAGTGTTCCGGAAGAGACGGAAGAGCCTCACAACAGGCCACCGGCTCATCTGGAACAACCCTGCTATCTTGCAGGCTAGAGGTGCATTCTTGAACAAAAAGGCCAGAAGAGGTACCGTCAACTTATTTCCTACTCCGGACTGGGTGACCGAGTAGCACAGCAGTCCAGAACGGTGCTGGGGACACGGCCTCGTACTATATTCCTGAAAATCCCCATGAATAATTTCTGCGATATTCATGGAGCTGACTTATCCTCTAGCAGCAGGTAGTCACGCGAAAGAAGAAAAAGAGGAAGACCCCAGTCCTACAGAAATATCTTGTATCTGGAAGGAGGACAATGCGTCTCGAGTAATGCTACGCAGTTATTCAGTATGGTTAAGCGAACAACTCTAATTAAAAGCAGGTTTTCGATCACGCGTTCGGAGAATTATATATTTCCATCAGAGGGAATGCTCAATCCGACCATTACCGATCGAATTCAAAGATATTGCGCAAATCTTCTCAATACCGAAGTGCAACAGCAAGTGTGCTCACCTGTTTTTACTGTGAGTGGCCGGAAGCACAGCTTTGCGAGGAAGTAACCACGATGGTTATCATCAAACTGCTGAATTACTTGTCTTCTAAATGTTGCATTCACGAAAATATCATTTCGAAGAATAAGATTCAACTGAGAAGCAACAAACTTCGCCGACTTCTGGCATATAATGGAAGACATCATCTCGTGCTCTGTAATCCCGCGGCTAACCAGAGAAGACTTAATCTGAGTTACACACAGACCACTGAAGCAATTGTTTGATCGTATGAGGATGCGCTTTTGACAGCAACTCGACTTTCAAAACTACACAGTACGTGGCAACAGTTGATACGCCAGCTAAACAGATGTTGGATCGGCAGAGCCGAACTCGTTTAAATGCGATATACATTAGGAGTAAACCTGGACGCACGAAAGAGCCGGAATGTGGGGGGAAATATCAGACCAAATATCAACCGTCGAGCTAGACAATTAAAAGTATAGGTTTGGTTTGTGTCAAAATGCCTCATTCATGCACAGAAGAAAACGCTCTCTCATTCCCAGGGTGTGAAAACTACTATTGTTTACGGGGAGTATCAGATGAAATATGGGACAAAAGTTACCACAGAAGACTTCGCACTATCTTGTCTGACAACATTACACCGTGCTGTTTACTATCTGGTCACACACTCGGGGACACACCCGGTACCGGCGATATTCATGTTTTAGGACGGAGTGTCTTGACCAGTCACATCTTGATAAATACCAAAACGACCTTGCTTAGTCTGATCCAAAGGGGAGCTTGATATGCGCTTGCGCATACATGTGACTGTGACCGATTTACTGGCTTCGGTTCAGTCTAGTTCATTCAACTATCAACCTTGAAATTCTGTGTTCTGATTTCAGTTGCCACATTCCAGAATCGTTCAGTTAAGAGCAAAAGAATTGAAGCATGAAATGAAAAAGAGCCAAAAGTAAAGGAAGAAAAGGAAAGAGTTCAAATGCAACTACGCCACTGGCCGTGACACCTAGCCATATCACTGAATGTATCCAACCATCTGGTAGGTGGGTCACGTGAATCCCAACCCGGATGTCTCACACGTCCCATTTGGCCAAGTCCACTGGTCGAGGTTCTCATACCTCACTACTATTTTATGGACTGACAACCTCGACCTACCTTCCAACCACTACCTGCCTCGGAAATCAGCATAGGCTGAGGAAGCCTGTGGGTGGGTGTGCTCAATCCAAGTCCCAGTCATCGTAACCTGTTTTGATTTAGTACCGGCCTGCTCATCGGTCTATGAACAGGTTATGTTCACGTGCTTTCAAACGGTCAGGTTACTGACATTCATTTGGCTACTACCAGTTCCATACAGAACAGTGAAGAAGAGAGAGAGAGAGGGGGGCGGGGCTATGTCATACATTACATCCATGGTGAAATCAGGCGAGAGAACCCAAACAGAAACGAAACCGTACACCTGTGGAATAAGCGTCCGGGCTCGACTTGACTGAAACATTTTCAACATATTCACGGTCGAATCTGAACCTTACTTGATAAAAATTTTCTCCGGTTAGAACGAAAGGGAAACACTCAACACTAGAAAGTCACTAAACAAAAGGGTATTGAACGTACGGTATTTTTTCTTCCGAGGTTTATCCATTATGGGCTAAGAGGGGGGATGTGTATCAGAAAGACAATTTAACGGTAGAGTCATCCCTTTTGATGGGTATCAGTGACAAACTGACAACGGGGTGAAAACGGGCAACTTTTCTGGCAAAAATGAAGGGGTGCAACAAATGTATGATTTACTAATCCAACAGTATGGATTTGTTCCTTGTTTTTTCTAACTAACCGTCCTCCCCCACCCTGTTTAACTGTATTCCTTTTGATACCGTTGTTTGTGTAACTGTTAATGTTGTCACTCTAATCACCTTGAGAGAACACTGTCGCTTGCTCACAAACAGAGTGTCACTCCTTACGAGATCAGGTAACGTAAACGAAAGTAGCCAAAATTTAATTGTGATGATTGATTTGACCTTTCTCAACTCTCCCTTAAACAATTAGCTTTTCATTTCTCCCTAAAATACAACACGACGTTCATACGCTTTCCCAACCACTGGTTGTTTACAAACCCCCTTCTACCTACCGCGTGTTGTCACTGTCTTTCAATATGCTATCCTATCCTGCATATATATATATATATATATATACCCAAACGAAGCTTGTTGGCTGCGGTTATGATCTTGGTAATTTGTTCTTCTTTTCCTAATTACTCTTAAATGATATCACGTTTCACGAAGAATGTCACAGAGAATTGCAAGTCGCCGAAATGGAATTGGCTGACCAAGAAAGTTCGAACCCAGGACCTCTAGATTTTAGGTAACCTATGACGACCAGTTCATTACCGTCTGTACTATCCTGTAGAATACCACTTTTGAGTGATTTCACTCAGACGGGTATAGCCTACTTACACGTTAATTCTAAGTAGTGAATAAATGCATCCTGCTGAGTTGGCACACTGCATATTCAAGAAAGAGAGGACGTGGATCTTCGTATGAAAAAACCACATTTAGACCAAAACACTGCTTAAGTGCATACAAAAAACAGCATCATGTGCTCCATTGGTGATTTCTTTGTCTATCTGTTTGTCTACCTCACCCTCTGTGTCTGTCTGTCTGTCTGTCTGTCTGTCTGTCTGTCTGTCTGTCTGTCTGTCTGTCTGTCTGTCTGTCTGTCTGTCTGTCTGTCTGTCTGTCTGTCTGTCTGTCTGTCAGTCTGTCTCTCCTCGTCTACAGTAAACCAGAACGTATAACTGAACTATTGTTTGTATTCCATGGAAGCACTGTACAACTGTTTCATCTTCATCTGGAGTATTCAGCGGTACACATTCACCGAGGCCGCATTGGGACTCGAACACCGGGTGAATGAATATGAGTCAAACCTCAAGCCACCAGAGTATACGCGTTGGCTTTCAACGATTTATAGAACAAATGTACTACATGACAAGCACCCTTCCGTCTTTGACTATGAATCTTAAAATCCCGCTGACCGCAAAGAGATTGATTTCCCCGGTTAATGGCTTCTCTGCAGGAGCCTAAGCACAATGAGTCATTTCTGCAGAGATCCGCTACCGAGTGCATATGCGTAGAAGGAAGTTAGATTCCGCATAATCTGATTCACCATGCAGTATCAAGGTTCATCTCACCACTGAGAACCATGGAAACACTGTACAGCCTTCCTAGGCATTATCAACAGTGCACATCAAAGAAGAAACAGTTGTAAATTGCCTCAATGATTTTCAATAGGGAAGTGAACACCGATGCTGCACGACAAATTATACTACGCGGAATATAACCCGTTAATACTCATGTGTAAATCATTCTGTTGAATTTGCTTGAACAGTGAGCTTTTCGATGAGAGTTTACCATGCAGTCTATCGCTAATCTGACCCCATTCTTGCTCAGATTCGAGTTCAAGCGTTGCAAACGGTTGGTGATCCACACTCCAAGGCCTAGGCTGGTACAAGTAGTAGTGCAGAAGTAAGTGAATATCTGCTACGAGGAAGTCATAATACGGGATCCAAGTATAGTAGATTCTCTGAAGAATTCGAACTATCCTCCTCCCACGATCCGCCCTGCTAGAGCAGGAACAACGTGGAAATAAATGGTAGTAGACACTAATTTCGAATGTTCTCAATCAGCTGTCAACGCATGTTACATTCAGTTCACAAAATAGAGAGGAATGGTTTTTCCGGTAATCAAGCCTAAATACAAGGTAGAAATCAGGGAATATTGGGCCAGTTAGATAATTTATTAATTAGTCCAGTAGGTGCGTTGAGGCAACTGGACAGAGACCAAACACAGTGGAAGTTATTTACGACTCACGCATGCAAACCCATTAAGACTTGCACAGGGAGACAAGAGGAGAGGTAAATTTGTACTGTGCTGGTCCACTAGTTCTATTGAAAAGACTCTTCTACTCTCGAACCATCCCGTTTTATAAGTGTAAAAGGCAATGACAATGTAGGGTGTTGGTCCTTGTATCCAGTCGTTGCACAGGACGTTCTGATCAGACTGGTGTAGGCAACCGAGTTTTCTAATTGACTGGTTTTAAGGCTAAAGGTCGCTTGACAGGATTCGGCTCTCATTCTATCGATGTATGCCATCGATCAGCTGTCCATCCGCTCGTCTTTCTATTGCCTAAAGTCCTGACCTCGACACTGGACAGGCTCTGCTCGCGCATCCCAGGACCCACTGTGATAGTGTTATAATCTAGGAAGGACAGGCACTCACAATTAAGTAACAAGTGCATTTCGGATACAAAGTTCAGACTTAGTCCGGTACATAGCCGCCTCCTCCGTGAATTCTACCAGACTCCAATTTCTTGGTTCTGTGATGATCTGGATGAAACCCGGGTCAGCTGCGTGAACCCGGTGATCTGCATCCATCATGTGATATGTTCCTGCACTGGATGCGATGCTCTCGGCTTGAACAGGCATGTGCTTAGACAGGCAACCTCGCACGCACGCACACGTATGCACGTACTCAGTTCCCGTAGGTCGTGCATCATCCCGGACAGCATGGACCTATCAGATCGTGTCACGTGGTGCACGACCCTGTGCAACTTAACCTGATGGTTCAGCTGTCATGCATTTTTGATTGCACACATCGTTGAATCACGCGCTAGCATACGTGTTTGCATTTGTCACGTGCTTGCCTGTTCTTGTGCCTGCAGTACGTTTGCATTCAGTACACGGTCAACCGTACAAGTGCTCCTTCCTTCTGCTACCGAATTTGTGAACACAACATTTGGCGTCCCGGCTTCAAACCCGCGGAATGAATGCTGCAATTCGTGCTCCAGATCTGTTTTGGATCGATGCTACTGTCAAGCCATCCTCAGATTCGTGTAATTCATGGAATCTACTTTCATCGATTATGTGGAGGTTTTGTCCGTCTTTAATACACTGAGAAGAACATAAGCTGAAACTTCTCCGACTACATCTGGGGGACGAAGGACGAAGGCTTTTTGACGCCTTGGGTCTGCGCATGAAAACATCATTGAAGGATGCACTGGGAACATTAGACAAACATTGGGGACTCCGTATAAATGCCTATGTGGCACGTTACAAATTTTCACTTATGAAGCAGCAGCCCGGAGAGAAAATTGATGATTTCATATCTCAGCTTCTCTGTGCTGTACGTGGCTGAGACTACAACTCCGTGCCAGCAAAGAAAGTTGAAGAGGTGCTTCTTGTTCAACAACTAGTTTCGGGTGTTTGTGATCAAAGAAGCTATACTCGCAGAAAATTCCCTCAAACTTAACTGGGATATTGCGTGTGGGATTGCACATACTACAAGTGATATTCATGAGCAAGGGAAACTATTCCACTCCAATGCAGTCAAAACGGATATTGCACGTATCAGAGCTGTTGCACCGAATATAGTAGATCCTGTCTCCAAACACCGTGTTTATTGCTATGGATGCAGAAGTACCCAGCACAAGGCTGACTGTAAACGGTGCCTCGCGTTAAAAGTCCAGTGCCGCATTCTCGGTAAGTATGTTCATTTTGCTCGTGTTTGTCGTAAACGTACTGTTTCTCACGTATGTGACATGAATTCTAGTGATCTATATTCCACAAATCAGCCTTCCAGTAACATTTACGCCTTAAATACTCGGACATCTCTTACAGCATTGCATAATGCTGAGCCTAAATTGCCTTTGCTTGATATTCGTACGGTCTATTTCAAACATGATGACAACGTACATTCTTTTGGGTTGGAACTAGACTCAGCTTCACTTATAACTGTAATATCTTACGCTTTTTACCGCAATCATTTTACCACCTTGCCGATACACCCGTCATACACTTTTGACAGTGATTCAAATGATACAGTCCACATTCTCGGTTTTGTACGTGTAACTTTATTCTTGAACGAAAGTTGTAAGTGCCGGATTGCTGTGTACGTGTCCAACAATAACAGTAAACCGCTCTTGGGCCGAAACGCCATGGTACCGCTGCGAGTTGCGCCATGCGTTGACAGAATACTTGTCGCAAACATAGAAGCTTACAGTTTCCAGGCGAAATATTCCAATTTGTTTAAGAACGATATCGGGCGAATTCCAACTGGACAACACAGAATACGACTGTTTTCCAATGCAACTCCATTCAGCCAACATCAACCCCGACCAAAACCACTTGCTAAAAAAGAGGCGGTTACTAAAGTACTTCGGGAAATGCTCGAGAACGATTTAATTGAAGCAATACAATGTTCTGTGTGGGTACACCCTTTGGTTGCAGTTCTCAAGAAAGGTGGATCTGTACGAGCTTGTACTGACTTGCGCATGCTGAACAAAGATGTCAGTAGACAACTTTCCGTTGCCAACTACAGGCGAACTAGCAGTAAAGTTAGTCGGTGCTAAGGTATTTTCGAAATTGGATATGAGAAGCACCTACTTTCACATGCCACTCACAACTGATTCACGACCTTTGACGGCTTTTCTAGCTCAGGATGGACTCTTTCAATTAAAAGTTCTTTCTATGCGACTGTTTAGTACATCAGCAGCTTGGCAAAGGTTTATGACACTTTCTTTTGCAGATCTGAAAAGTTGCGTAGTTTACATGGATGATATTTGCGTGTTTGGCAAATCTCCCGAAGAGCACGCGTCTAACCTAAATACCGTATTGCTTCGGTTGAATGAAATTGATTTGCGTTTAAATCTACGAAAGTGCCAATTGGCTGTGCTAGAAATTGAGTTTTTCTATCATGTCATTTCATCGGCTAGAGTGAAAACTAATGAGGAGAATACACGTGCTATCTTGGAATGCCAGAATCCGGTAACAGCTGTACATGTAAAACACTTTTTAGGCATGTGTGCTTACTATCTACGGCATTTTAAAATTTTTCAGCCATTTCGGAACCATTACTTAAACTGACACGAAATGGACAAGAATTTATTTGGAATACTGAACAAGAGTGTGCTTATAATTCCATTCGTCAGCTGGTTGCTTCAACTTCCGCGGTAGCTGTTTTTGATGAGAGCTGCCCTACGTACGTTTCTACAAATGTTTCCGACGTTGGGATTGAAGCTGTGTTATTACAGTTACAAAATGGTACGGAGAAAATGGGTGCTTAAGCTTCACGGTCTCTATCTGCTACGGAGCGGAATTACTTTGCCGGCGAGAAGGAGGCTCCCGTATGTGTCTGGGCATGCAAAAAGTGGCATCTCTACCTTTTTGGACGGGGTTTTGTTTTGCGCACTGATCACGCCTCTTTGACCACCCTATTTTGTCGCGGTACCAAAGGTCAACACCCCCACGCCTCAGCCGCTGGTACGCACGACTGCTGAATTATGATTTTGACATCGTCTATAATGGCGGACAAGACAACCAAGTAGTTGACACGCTTCCTCGTCCTCTTTTGGACAATGCAGGTGAGAGCAACGATCTGGAGTTCAGAATGATTACATTTCTCAATGATGCGAACCCCAAAATGATTACTTTTAGTGAGGTTGAGAAGCACACAAGTGATCCAGTTCTAAAATTCGTCTATAATTGCGTTTCCACCGAATGGCCCAAAAGACAACAACTACAACCCGAATGACTCTCACTTCAAGGATGAGCTTTCAATAGTTAATAATTTTGTCGTGATAGGTTATCGTCTTGTAATACTGGAAAGCTTAGTTTCTGCTCTCATATCAACTGGGCACGAGGGGCACCCTGGTATCGTGAGAACGAAGGCCCTCATACGTGAATAGTACTGGTGGTCACGATTCAGCTCCAGTTTTGAGGCTTCAACAAGGAAATATGCACCTTGTAAGCATTCTAATAAACGCGCGAAGCCACTAAATGCACCTGTTGAGCCCACTGAGTATCCAATGAAACCTTGCATTTTTTATTGCATGCATCGTTAAATCACGCGCTGGCATACGTGTTTGCATTTTTCACGTGCTTGTCTGTACTTGTACCTGCCGTACGTTTGCATTCAGTACAGGGTCAACCCTACAAGTGCGCCTTCCTTCTGCCACCGAATTTGTGAACGCAACAGGACGGTAACCTGACATCACGAAGATCCCAGTTTCTCGGGAAGTGCTCGCCGATAAACCGTAGAGAGACGGCCTACTAATCGTCCGACCTCCTTTGAGTTTTTGAACTTCATGTCAAGTTATACAATGGGCACTCATAGTTGAATGAAAGCACGCAAAAATAATGGCCGGTATCAACTGTATCCTCATTGCACTTCATGTTGTCTCCTGTAAAATACCCTCCTTGTATTCAGTCCTCTCTTAAACGAATCAAGGGGAATGAATAAGAATGGTTAAAAATAATAGCGCATATGGATCGGATAAAAGGCTTATATTACCGAAACTCACTTCATGGTCCATTAGATAACTGAATTCCTGGGAAATAAGAGAAAGGAAATTAGGTTTTTGAATAATCTTGAGCTCATTGTAACCCATCGACCACTGAGAATAAAGCATGTACTGAGGTCAACACGTCCGCATAAAGTAAGTGAAGCAGTGAATCAAAATGACACCAAACAGCAAAGCCCACTGAAATTCATAGACACTCAGTATATGAAAATGAGCTGACCCGGATGGTACATACACGTGGCCACCAAAATAATCAGTAGGAGAAGCCTACCCATAAAAGAGATCACTTCATCGACACTTTCGTAACAAGGTTGTCACCTTTCGCCTCTATTCTTCAAATTTTCTATTGAATCATTTCTTGAGATAACCCTGTCCTCGAGTGACGATAGCGGCATCGATCTCTGACTCAGAATACGCAGATTTTATTGTTCTTCTTAGTAAAGATCCAGTTGCTATCTTTCCTAGGTGGCCGAAACAACAGCGTGGCGATTTTTGGGACGCATTTTGCACCTCTGATATGTTAAAGGGTGCTGCAGGACTGGCTTAGATATACACAAAATCCTTTCTTCGCAAAGGAAGCTCTAGCTGAAGTAGATAAGTCTTCTTATCTGGACAGCTACATCTCACTAGGTGGACAAATAACGGATGAAATGTCATCACGAATATAGAAGGCGCGTTTGGATTCTGTTAACCTCAGCCATTTGGGGTGCCCGCGTGACATCCGATTGTCTATTAAGGATTGAATGTACACTGCCGCCGTTAGACCTGTTCTCCTATACGGCCCACAAACATGACCATTAAGGGTAGAAATAGATGAAGACTGTCGGTGTTCGAGCACCGATGTCTCCGTAGCACTGCCCGAGTATGGTGGGAACACCATATCAGCAATGGTGAGGTTAGACTTAGGGTATTGGGAGTCAGAGATCAGTCTGTGGATCAAGTACTAAATCTAAACAGGTTACGATGACTGGGACTTGGGTTGCGCACACCCACCCACAAGCCTCCTCAGCCTATGCTGATTTCCGAGGCAGGTAGTGGTTGGAAGGTAGGTCGAGGTTGTCAGTCCATAAAATGGTAGTGAGGTATGAAAACCTCGACCAGTGGACTTGGCCAAATAGGACGTGTGAGACATCCGGGTTGGGATTCACGTGACCCACCTACCAGATGGTTGGATACATTCAGTGATATGGCTAGGTGTCACGGCCAGTGGCGTAGTTGCATTTGAACTCTTTCCTTTTCTTCCTTTACTTTTGGCTCTTTTTCATTTCATGCTTCAATTCTTTTGCTCTTAACTGAACGATTCTGGAATGTGGCAACTGAAACCAGAACACAGAATTTCGAGGTTGATGGTTGAATGAACTGAACTGAAGTGGACAAAGCTGTCAGAAGTTTGTCGGTACCATCGTTTGTTCGCTTCAGGTGTAAACGTGACACTATTGAAACTGAAATTAATAAATCCCGAAATCGTTTGTCATCTTGGGGAAGAATCCAACGACTTTTTCTCAATGTACCTTCACCTACATTCAGCAGTTGGCTACAGGCTGAATCACATTGCCGACATTCTCGCCAGGACGTTGAAACGAAATTATCAAACACGTAGACGGTGAAAACTGCAGCACATGTTGTATTGCAGTGGGGATTGTAGCCTAAAGAAAAATGGTCGGTTCTTGTTTGCAATTACCGTTTATCTGTGATTAAACTGAACAGCGGATGTCTGTCTACTCAGAAGTCTGATAAAATGAAAATACAATTACAATTTGTGATTACAAAAAAAATATTCACATGTTTGTATTACGAACTGGAAGTCCCGGTTTCGTTTTCAGTCTCGGTCTGCGTGGTTCAGACCGGTGCAATTGTTTATCGATGAAAACAATCGGGAAGCTGTGACAGCGGCAACGTGTTACCTATTTGCCATTGGCGTAGAGATCAGATAATTGGCCCCGGTGAGGGGCGGGTTAGCACCTGAAAATAAGATGTTTCAACGTTTTCCGAAAACAAACAGTGACAAATTTACAGGTTTCCAAAAAGTGAAATGGAAAGCATATTGAGTCAGAGATACAACTGAATCCGATGGGCTACTTGAGAGACTATTTACAAATCGACCGGTAAGTTTGACGCACTAAGAGTTCATGAACACACCAAAAAAAGCAATAGGTTGGACTATTTATTCCGAAGCACTGAGCTGAAGCTTTAATTATGTAGACTGCGGTCAAATTAACCGGTTTTAGTCTTTTTCAAGTATCTTCAGTGCAATTAACGTGCACCATATATGTTGTAATTCGGAATTGCCTTTCTTTGACTCTAGCAACACGGATGCCACTGTTTCATAATGCGGGAGGATTTCACAGCACAGAATTCGTTCAAATAAACATGTCAGTACCGAGGATGAGATGAAACCAAACTTAATCAGTATCTTTGGTGACAACCTGTCAGGATCATTTGATCTTGATCTTGATCTTTAAGGGAATTAATCGCATATACTGTTTTCGTTTACTATCAGTTCGGTGCATATAGCCCTTTATCTCAGTGATAAATCAATGAGGTCTGTAAATCCACTTTACTATCTTTCGACTTTCACTCTCGAGTAGTATACGAACATGTGATTGACTTTCATTTTTCACTATTTTCCTACTAATGATCATGGAAGTAGTAAGTTACTAATTTAGACCCCATCCCGAGGGGGTGTCCAGGGTGCTTTGGACCACAGCCTACTCAACCAATCATAAGAGCTTAGCGACGTCATGGAGAAAATTTTACCTAGAACTTAATAAATAATTGAGGTCCATCCGACACGCGGGGAGTTGGCACCTCGAGGCGCTCACCTCTAAAGTTTGTGTGACTTCACTCGGTTTAACGTTGAACCAGCTAAGCACTTCTTGAATATCTTTCGCTTGCCGATAAATAACTCGTTGTTCAGACTCCGTCAATTGTGTGTCTTGCTTGAGCATTGATTCGAAATCCAAAAGATCCATCGTGAAAACCGACACAATGAACGAGGCCAGTTCTGAGGTCATCGCATTCGCGCTGATCAAACAAGGGAGGAAGAGGAGGCACTCCACGCGGAAAAGAACTGGACAGAAAGTGGCACACTGTGAAAACACTAATTGCACAACTAGTCACAGCGTTTGCCCCCTATGATTACTTAAGTGTTTTACTGGCAAATCCCGGCTTTTCATGATGTTCAGTGTACACAAATTGGATGAAATGTACGAGTGTTTTACCGGAATTATGATAACTCAGCTGCTTGGCACCATCGGAGTCACACCGGAGCATTTATCTCGAATTCAGTGAGAAGTGCATGCATGGAGGCCGGTTACAACAGCCTCCATTAGGTTTTGCCGATTTGGGGCACGCCCCAAGGCGAGCTTTCTTCCAAGGGAAGCTGCCACTCTGGAAATGCCGCATTCGCTTTGTGATCATTGAAAGGGCTTGAACTTAAAAGCTGTTTATGTTTTGAGTTATAAAGGATCTTGTAGGCTTAAAGCAATGGATCTCCTTTATTCAATTGAAAATAACGAAAAAAGACATAGGCCATGAGATTCAAGCATTTATTTTGCTTTTCTCAATCTCGCACCCAAAGCATGTCGGTTTATATACGGTACGGTAGGGTGGGATATAACAGTAAAGTAGGCTGGATCGAAAACTCCTACAGTGTGCACGGAGTGTGTGTGTGTGTGGGGGGGGGGGGGGGTACGGTCTTTTGTATTATTACCAAGATAATTATATCGACCCTTTGTTAAAGTTTACGTCAGCATGGCTCAATGAGTGTCTGAAAACATACCCAAATGACTGTTGAAATAGATGATACAACCCGCTGGGGTCACACATAATGATGTAAAATCGCCTACTCGTTCGATCATAAAACACTTAATCGCATCAGGTGGCAAAGTGTATCCGGTGCTGTTACGCAAACCAATATCGAAGCTATCAGCGTTTAGTGAAGCGATGCTTATCATGATTCATCAAATAGCGCTCTGTGCAGAAAAATGTTTGCTAACCTTGGCATTAACCCAATAGATCTCACTCTTCCCACACTAGGCACTGTAAAGGCATTCAGTTCAGCCCACTTTATTATTGTATCCCTTCTCGCTCCCACAACTGTACTTTATTTATAAGGATATGTTTTTACGTCCGCGGTCGAAAAGAGTAAACGAAATGCTACTTGTGTCTTCTTTCTGTTCTTATAATTTTGAGGGAGTTTTGCCTAAATAAAAGCTGTACGAAACTTTCCAAAACGCTGATTTTTCCTGCTCAACAGAAGCACAAACTACTTTATAGCTGGTCTTCATATTTTACCGGGAGAAGAAAAGGATCGAAATTCGTGAAAGAAAATGATGCAATTTGAAAAACATGCTTTGGCCTATCTCTGAGGGTACATATTGTCGACTTTTAAGAAAATCCTCTTATTGATCACCTTCAGGCGGATTGATGGTATTCAACTTTCACCACCGAATCATGAACTTACAGTTCGATCTAATGTAATTTTATTGGCGAGATTCAAACAAGAATCAAACAGTTTGATAAACTGGCTTTCAGCTAACCATTCAAACATACAAAGACGTAGAACAGCGTCCCTAAGTCTATTCACTATAGTAGGATATTATTGCTCCTGATGATTCAGTCCAGTTGCCCTTTGGGGATAAAGCAGCAGCTCTCAGAAGAATTCTAAGTGAATATGTGAGAATAGAATTTATGAGATGATAGAAAAGGTTCCTTTGTTCAACGAGATGAATCAAACTTTTCGGTTGGAATTTACGAAAGCCAATAAAGTGCACTGTTCTCTGAATGAGTTAATGATTGAAAGATAGGTCAGGTTGGTCAGAGCTAGATTGAGAAAAAGGCATGGAAATCCTGACGAGGGAATTTGACTGTACGGGACGTCTTGGGCCCGCAGGGTGGAATACACAAGATCCGTTTACTGGATGGCGTAGTCATACGCAGCACTCAGTGATGTTCTAGCAATTTTTGCCTTTTGTAGGTCATAGAGTCTCCTTCAACATCGAACAGCATTTACTATCCACCCTCAGACGAAGAATTACTGCAGTGAAGTTATTTTTCCTTGAGGAAACCGTTTGTAGCCCACGAAAAGCACGAGAGAACTCCGCGACACCTCCACACGAATCAAACATCATTTAAAAATTCACACGTGCTCGTGTATGCATGCATATATAAGAAGAGCATCACTGAACCCATCCCAAAAACGGCTAGAAAACGACGTCCCTTGCGCAAATTTGTCGGGTTTGGTAAGCTTGCTACACCAAATAGCATGAATGAAAACAATAGGTCATTCGAAGCGGGTAAACCTTGCTGGAAGAAAACAGAATAAAACAGTTTTGCAATTTTATCTCCGCCTATTTCTTTTTTGAGTCTTTTCTTTGCGTTCAAATCATCCGAAAAATCCAACTGGAAATGAGTTTGGATACTAGGGAGAGAACGAATACATTCACACTTGTAAATATCTCACAATTACTTGCCAGTAGTGTGTGGAATGGATGATAATTTGCCTGACTGTATGTCCTATGAACTCCACCTTTCACACGCAAACCTCAGGTTGTCCGATCAACCCTGCACTCAGAAGCCCCAGATTCGTGTTTCACTCTTGTGAGAGCTCATCAGTGGTCCGTACCCTCCGCCACATCCAGGATTTAAACCCGGACACTCTCACCTTGACGGTGCGTGTATTACCACTGCGCCATTCCAACCGCCGTCTGGGCTGATCCGAATCACCGAGTTAAGTTCGTTCAGATGTCATCTTGTATTATAGTCAGCAATGTCCGATAGCCTCGGGGGGCGACACAGTCACTGTCCCGTTAACTCCAAGCGGATGCCTGACATCAAGTCAGGTCTTCTACACTGGGTGGACCATTAGGGGGGAAGCCTGATCCTCGAAGCCCTCTACTCGACCAAATCATTCACTCTACACGTCTGAGATCATAAACATTTTGTCACCCTGGAAAAACCCGTGCCGAACGATTGAGAAACGGACAGACACCAAAACATGTAGAATCCGCTGTCCCATTCACAAACTCATTCACTGAAGTTTCACAACACAGTCCTAGTTAGGATCGAAAGGTCACAATTAACATTTTACAACTCACTGAACGCCTTAACTTCTTTGTAGTATATATATATATATATATATATATATATATATATATATATATATATGCAGACGTGAACGGAGTGTCGCATTGGTAACACATATACCTTCGAAGTGAAAAGGCCCGCGTTCAAAGCGTGGGTGCAGTGGAGAATATGCACCGCTGATGGGCTCCGACAAGACCGAAACTCGAGTCTGATGCTTTAGAGTACTGGGTTAGTCGGATGACCTGGGTTTGCGAGTGAAAGGTGGGGTCCAAAGGTCAGATGGCAAAGTAGAACATCCACATTTCTATCATAAAGGAGAAAACCGATGTGCACCAAATTCTCACTCGAACTACCTGACAAGGTAACCAATTTTCTCGCAACATTCTCGCATCGTATCGGCTTGTGTGTCTAAGGCCATCCACACTGATCTTTGTCCGGGAGCCAGATCGTTCATAATCGCGTATTCGTATTTCAGTTGCGATGCAATATCATCCACCATAGATGATAGAATTTCCTTACGCTGTCGTACCACATCGGCCTGTTGAATGATAGCCTCCGTCACTTTCTGTCAGATGAACAGAGAAATTAGTAATTAGCACGTCATTTAAAAAGAGCATTTTTGGTGTATATTTATGTAGAGAGTGATCTCGTGATAAGGGAGGGGATGACTGGCTAGATTGTTGGTGCTGAATTCGGAACTGAGGGCGAACACAGTAGGCAGCAAATCTGTTTATTATGGCATCAGTAAGCAGGTTAGCAAGCAAACCATCAAGGACGAGAACACACGGCAGGATAATTGTATTTCACCGGCCAAACAAGTCAAGTCATGAAACACATACAATCGTTGCTAATGCCGCTGTTTGAGCTCTTCTTCTGCGTTCTGGCCAGTTGCCCGTGGCCGATGGCTTGCTTCTCTTGGGCGTCATTTCCTTCGGTTGGTCCGATTGTCTCAGTTGACGTCTCGATCGGCAGCCCCTCACCTGGGCTATCTTGCTGGTTGCCGGAGGTCCCGCTGCTTCATCTCTGGCAGTTTGTATGCCTCCTTTTGCCTGCTTCGGGAAGCCTCCGACATATCTGCCGTCTGTTGTTTTGTCTGTAGCTCTCGTTTGGTTCGTCCATTCACCTTAATATTCACGCCATTCCCTCACTCCAACATTCTCCGTCACACTATTCTCCAAACACGCCCCCCTCCATGAAAGCAGCGTACATTGGTAAAATACTTCTCTGAGATCGAAATGTATTTTCGTGAATGGAACGGCGTGAGCGTTCTCAAACGGTCACCTATTAGCATATGGTCGAGCCACTTTGGATGATATAGTTGCAGTTTCCCGTCAGGCATGCTCGTTATCAACTGTCTGATGGTATCTTGTGGCTTAAGGTTCCATCCCTCCTTGAAGACAGTCTTCAACTCCCTTAGACATCTACATTGCTGCCTTTAATTCAATTTCCTCCCAAGCAAACCCCAACGATGTTCGATTGGATTGATATCAGGAGATCGAGTTGGCCACGGGATCGTCTTTGTACCGTGATGCACCCAAACCCCTTGTAAGACAGAAAGACAATATGTAGGCACATTTTCTTCTTGAAACTTCACTTTGGTATTTGTATTCAACAGTGTCAAATGTGTCAGATCATGACTTCTAGGTAAGCTTTACCACTGACGATGCTGTCTGAAAATACCAGCTCGCTGCGACGTTTCGACCATTCGGCTCCCCATATGTGCACTGAATCTCCATTGTACAGCATTATTGGTATGTTGATATCACTTTGATTATTTCTGGAGAATTGTTTCCAAACGCGACTTCAAAGATCATGTTTAAATACTGATAACACTGAATCGACCATTCAACTTAGTCCCGTGTATGGATTAGCTCAGTTTTGTTAGGCTATACACACAGAGTCAAGGTCGACTAACGTCGTCGCTTTGTTGGTCATCTCAATTGGTCCCTGATCCTTTGCTCTTCAATCACGCGGACGACTCAGTGGTCTGATCTGTCCCCCCGTAGGCCCCCGCACGTACTTTTGCATGTGTGAACGAGAATTCAGCACGCCAGTAGCCATCCTGATGTGGGTGATCACGGGACAGAGAGATTTCGTGGGCAGGTGACAAATGACCACTGCCGAGCTAATGATATGCCCATGTTTGTAGTGCGATGCGATTGGGGCCGCACTTGAAGTTACAACGGCTTCATTTGAAGTGTAAAAGGTATGGGCCGTCTATAGACGACCAGAAATATACGAAAATATCCCAATCTCAGAGCAACAGAGAACACACAAAACGGATCCCATGGAACAACAGGCGGATATCAGCCGAAAACTACAGCAGATAGTGTTCCGGGTTGAGGGATTGAAATAAAAAATTCAATTAGGGCAATCGGATCAACTCAGGAATAATGGTGCACAAAAGTGCACGCTCAACACTAGCAGTCACATGGCCGAACGGGAGTCGAAATGCGCACGTAGCATGCCACGTGATCTTCGTGGATTGGGAGAGGGGTTGGGTAAGTGAGAAAAAGCGGACTATTTAAAGGGGTGAGCATTACTTGGCCATTTGAACTGTTTGGCTTGATCAAACCATCCGCGTCCACGAAACTTTGCCTCCGCATTGTACTGTTATATAACCTAATTAAATTCAGTTAATGAAGTTCTAACCAGAATTCAAGTCACGGTTCGGGAAATAAAAAATCAATGAGTGCATAATCCAAGAGTTTCAATTACCCCAAAATCGAATTTGACTTGCTCAGCAGTCTCTGAATCCATAGCCATAACAATGCTCAGCATATTCACCATTTTATTGAACGGGTCCATTTTACTCGTCGGCGGGGCATCTAGGCGAAATTTTATCTCCTCCATCACCTCGGTCGGGTCTTTCTCATCCAAACCAAGTGCCCTGTTGGTGATTGAAAACAATAAACAAACAGTGAAAAAGTACCCCGTCGAACACATCAGAGAATTCACCGTTTAACAAACGAAAATAAGTTACTGATGCTTAAAATTTGTGGTGCTGCACATTTGGCGAAAAAAATAGCCAAAACCGAAAATATGTGGTAACCAAACTTTCGTCCACACAATCAAATAAGCTGACCGTCCAGTCAGTTCACCGTCATTCGTCTTGAACTGCTGTATTTATGAACCGGCTAACGAATAACCCTCCGTGAAATCTGAACTCAAAATAGACTTGCAAAATAAGGGAATATTCCGCCATTGTGTGACAGTGAATGCTCGGAGAATGTTGATAACTTTTACAGTGAAAAGCTAACAATTTGTCTTTCGGATTAAGGTGCAAGGAATTCGAGGTTGGTTTGAGTAGTATTCGATTTCAATCCCACGCAATGATTTTCCATGCGTTGCCAATTCGGCTCAGTTCATTCAACCATCAACCTCGAAATTCTGTGTTCTGGTTTCAGTTGCAGATTTCCAGAATCGTCCAGTCAAGAACAAAAGAATAGAAGCATGAAATGAAAAAGAGCCGAAAGTAAAGGAAGAAAAGGAGAGAGTTCAAATGCAACTACGCCACTGGCCGTGACACCTAGCCATATCACTGAATGTATCCAACCATCTGGTAGGTGGGTCACGTGAATCCCAACCCGGATGTCTCACACGTCCTATTTGGCCAAGTCCACTGGTCGAGGTTTTCATACCTCACTACCATTTTATGGACTGACAACCTCGACCTACCTTCCAACCACTACCTGCCTCGGAAATCAGCATAGGCTGAGGAGGCTTGTGGGTGGGTGTGCGCAACCCAAGTCCCAGTCATCGTAACCTGTTTAGATTTAGTACTTGATCCACAGACTGATCTCTGACTCCCAATACCCTAAGTCTAACCTCACCATTGCTGATATGGTGTTCCCACCATACTCGGGCAGTGCTACGGAGACATCGGTGCTCGAACACCGACAGTCTTCATCTATTTCTACCCTTAATGGTCATGTTTGTGGGCCGTATAGGAGAACAGGTCTAACGGCGGCAGTGTACATTCAATCCTTAATAGACAATCGGATGTCACGCGGGCACCCCAAATGGCTGAGGTTAACAGAATCCAAACGCGCCTTCTATATTCGTGATGACATTTCATCCGTTATTTGTCCACCTGGTGTGATGTAACTGTTCAGGTAGCAAAAGGTATCTACAACTGGAGCTTTTCTTTTGAGAAGAAGAGATTTGCTGTAGAGCTAAGTGTTTTACACTTTGAAGGTGCAATGCTTGTCACATTGTAGTTTCGACTATCAAGAAAAGCTAGCAACTTATCTGGATCTTTATTAAAAATCAATATTGTCCGCGTATTCTAAGTCAGACATTTTACTGCCTGAGCGGAGATCGATACCACTATTGTCACACAAGGATAGGGCCATCTCAAGAATTATTTCAATTTAAAAGTTGAAGAAGAGCGGAGGAGAACAATCCTGGCAAACACCACTTTCAGTGGTGAACTCGGGTGAAAGATCACCGTAAGCACGTATCCGTCCATGGCTGTTGGCGCAAAAGCATGGGAAAAGAGAAGTAAATTTTTTTGACACATCCTTCTTTTAGAAACATCGCCAGGAACTGCGCCGTCGACTGAATCGAATGCCGATCCCAGATCATGGCCAGGGGAGACTGTGGCCTCCGTAAGAGGTGCCTGTATTCTAAGATTTGTCGGAGCTTAAAGACGTGGTCGACCGGGTCCGAAACCGGCTTGATTCTTACACGTATACATGTCACGGTCGCTGGATAGCTGTTGGAGGATAATCCCGGCTAGCATTTTAGATGTGATAGTTTTCCCAGTCAATTCCTCCGTGGTTTTCACCAGAGGATCGGTCACCTGCCTTGTAGGTCGGCACCAGCACCGATTCGCACTAAACAGATCAATGGTAACCGTAGAAGCATGGCCTTCTTACTTCGTACCGCACAGTGTGCTCATTGGATTTCCAATGATGAGGCAAGAGCTGACGCTAAATTACGAATCTTTCCATATCTCTTACTATTCTAACCGACAAGGCGGTTAATCTGTGACCGGAGATGGTAGTGTTTTCACTTCACCAAGGCCATCTCTTTGGGTCTGTTACATTGGATCTAACCAGAATATTCTTCTATCTTCGACTCATCTCTTTTTATTTTTGCCAACAGATGGGTGATTATAGCTAAAACTTTGCAGGAAACCGATTGGTTCGTTTGTTATCCATAAATGGCTGTTCTGGTTGGTTAGTCTTCTTCCAACGGGATTGGCTGATTCGATTCCGATCGGTTTGGACAAGCGTTGGTTACCGATTGGCCGACCGCTCCACTTCGCTAGCTTCAGTCCTTTTCCTGATTCTGGATAGGCAGTGATTTGTCGTCTTCTTGCGAAACCGCCGATCTGCTTCACTGAGTCCAATCCTCCCCTCGAGTCTGTAGGACAGTAGACCAGCTGTTTGCTGATTGAACCAGGCTGTATATAGGCGATGTGTTTGTAGTTAACCTCACACCATCCTACTGAGAATTAGTTCGTCGCAAAAGTCGATCAACATTCGGAGTGGCGAGTGATAACCGTTCAAATCCATTGTCGACCGGCCTCTATATTTCGTAGTATTGACACGCAGCAAACGGTTACGAATCTACCCGAATAGACTGACGATTAGTGATTCATGTTGAACATTCTTCAACTCCGTGGTTAATTTCCACGTGGGAGTTGATGAAAATACACTGCCGATAATTCCTAGGAAGAGAAATTAAAAATGAACAGCTCCTCCATGATTGCCAACGGGGAGACAACCATAAATGATAGTGTCTAGTCGACGGAAAAATTGTGTAAACTCAAGAACGCCGTGGGTTGTGACATACCACCACATAGCTCAATGTAGGCTCAACTTTTCAACTTCATCCCAGAAGCTTTACCCGATCTACATGATTGAATCAACTGACTGGAACTTGCCAAATGCAGCTACACGATTGAGTTGGTTTCATACCAAGCGTTGTCTCGGAACGAGTAGCCTTAACTGAAGTAGATAAGTTCTGTCATTTTAGCAGTTACAACTCACGAGGTGGTAGAATATCGGGTGAAGTACCTCTGTGTATACAGAAGGTCCGTTTGAATTTTACCAATTTGAACCAACTGTGGTGCTGGCGTGACATCCGATTCTCCTTCAAACGTGGACTGCACACCGAGGCAGTCATGTGAGTTTACCTATGTGATTTAGAAACAAGGCCGTTACATATGGAATATAGGTGATGATTTCTCTGTTTGAGCATCGATATCTTCACCATATTGTTCGAGTATATATTTGGGGAGCATCGTATTAACAATGGCGACGCTAGGCATAAGTTATTGAGAACCAAGGTGATGCACTGGAACAAATGCTCACTGTAAATAGGTTAATGTGGTTGAGACGCGTGTTACGCTTACGTGACCACACACAGACTTCCTCGGTGTACACCGCTCTCTGAGGTGGGTAGTGAATGCTTCTGGGGTTGGTCAAAATAGTCAGTCCATGAAATTGCAAAAGGTTTGCTTCCGCAATGGGGTTCACGGGATCCGCCAATCGAATAGTTGGGTACCTTAATGGACATGATTAGGTGACGAGGTCCGGTGTATGGTGGTATTGGAGCCCTATCTTTGTCTTAATGATATCCACTCACAAATTCCTGTCTTTGCTCTTTATAATTCTATTCAAGTTTCTCTGTACTTGACAATATTCCGAGTTGGTAACCGAAACCAGGGCGGAGAAGTGTGATGTTAGTGGTGGGATGAAGTGAACTGAATTGGATTGCATATCCCTTGCTGTTGATTGTGAGTAAGTTCGTTTGAGAAACGAACAGGGAGAAGCTGTCGTGTACCAATCCTCCGGTAGAATTCATCTGAGCAACCATAGTCAACCAGCACTCTTAATCAACCATTCTTGTTCATTCATGTATAGTAGTTTTAGGATGGAAATAGGTCACTCTGACATACCCTTTAACAAGAGGTAGCTTGTGCAAGTTGCGCGATCGATAGAATCAAACACTGTCTTTAGATCAGTCACAACAGGGACGCTGAGATTACGCGCTGTTTGTTTACATTCCTAAACCCATACCAATATGAAATTTATTTGACCTTTTGAGTAGTTGTTCAAATCAGTAAGTTCGGAGTGGATCTGTTGTGAAACGCATGTTTTCAACACATTCACATTTTTTTGATTCCGACACTCACTTTATTTTGTTGTACAAGCCCAACGGCAAAAGAATAAGTGATTGAGCAATCGAAGTCAGATGACGATGGATGGTTTTGCATAACACTATCAGAGCCAGCAAAGTCCCCTCCTCCACATTACAATGGAATCTCCGCGGACGACTGACTACTACCTAGTATGCATACGTCTTAAGTATAGCATTCATATTCGTCGTTATTTTATGACATTATTATTATTGTTGTTATTAATGCAAATGATCACAATTTCGACCTTCTTTGCTAGGCATGAGTACTAAGTCATTTTATGCAGCTTACTACTTAGTACTCACTGTTCAAAAGCTTGTAGAAGTTGTTGTGCTTTCTCACTCTTATTCGGATCTTGCAAGGCCGTTGCTAGAGCACGCAAAGAAATAGATGGAGTGGTTATTTTTCCTTCCGTTAGAATCTGACTGTCGAGAAATTCCTTCAGAATACTGGCTGCCGTATCTCGTGGAATTGATCGTTGTGTGACTGGAAATCTGATCAACATACCCGTTTCAGTTGGTCTAGTTTCAACGGACTTGGTCTCAATAGATCGTTTCTCTTTGCGCGCCGCCCGTGGGACTTTACCTTTACGAGCCTTCCGGCGAGCTTGTTTTCGTTGTTTCGCGCTAACCACCACCCACTCTTCATCCACTTCTTCCAGTTCTTCAACTTCGGATTCTTCCGACCCATATAATTCTGGACGTTCTTCGGCTTCTTCATATTCGGGTAACTGTTCCTCGCCGCTTTCATCCATCAATTGTTTCAGCGCCTTACTCGTTGTTCCCGGCAAACCTAGGCGCATTTTTTGTTGCAGTTTTTGCAGTTGTAGTTGTTTTTGTGTCGGCGGAAGCGGAGACAAACTTTGCTCTCCGACAGGGCTACGTGCGACCCCTGTAGGAGTTCTTGGCTGTTCGCCTGATTCTTTTTCTTTCTTCATTCGACGGCGTTTAGCCTCCATCGCCGCAAGCGAAATCTCTTCCTCGATTTTGTGTAAACCCGATTCTTTGCTAGATGAGCTTTCCGTCTCTTGATCCTGTAGAGCTTTCTTTTTTCTCCTGATATAATCATACGATGAAGTCTTTCTCCCTTCTTCCCCTTCTCCTTCTTCATCCTCTTCTCCATGTCCTTCGCTTAGTGACTGTGCCGATTGGGGTTCCTCACTTTCTCTGGAAATCTTCTGATCTGCACGTTTTGTCATCTGACGTAGCATTGCTTGCTTCTCCTGAGCTTTCATGCGCAGTTTGTTAGCAACTTCATCACGTCTTTTCTGCCGAATCAGCTCTTGGTCTTCCGGTGAAACTTCTTGTTCTTCTTCGCCTGCAGCCTGCAAGAGTTCTTCAATTTCTTTGGGGCTCATTCCTTCATGTTTTTCTCCAGGAGTATGCATTAGTTTACCCAGAATACCCACACCTTCTCGTATCGATTCTTTCGACATACGTTTCTTGTCGACTCGACTTTTTCGAGGTTTTCGAGTAGTCTGAGGAATGTGGAAGAAACAAATGAGACTGGATAATTCCTCCCCAAATGAATGGAACGGAAAAATGTGGGTTGATACGAGAAGAGAAACTGAAGATGGCAATCTCCAATAGTATTTGAATACCCAGCCGTTATATATATATATATATATATATATATATATATATATATATATATATATATATATATATATATATATATATATATATATATAAACTTCACCAGCTGGAATGCAGATCCAAAGATACTTATCGACTATTTTTAGTTTAACATAGCAAATGGTGGCTGCAGCAAGCCCGTATCTGAAATTTCTTCAAAAACACTGTATTTGAGTGAGACCAATATCGTAATACAAATTAATACCTGAATCTCCAAGCGTCCGTCGATGATGCAATACCAGCAGTCTGGGAATAAATTCCGCATATTACAAATCATTATCTTTATTCTAGTCACGAGTATCACTGTCACTAATGTTATTGTTATTGTTACTATCATTATTCCTATCACTGTAATAGTGACCATGCTACAGGCAGGTAAAGACAAATCTACAGCTACTGCTGCTGCTGGTGTTAACTCTATGGTCAAAGGACTATTATTATTATTATTATTATTATTATTATTATTATTATTATTATTGCAGTGAGATGAAATCAGATCCTACACAAAGGAATTCAAATTCGGCTTACCTCAGTCGGTACTTGTCTGTATTCATCCTGTAAACGAAAGTGATGAAGAGCATTTATGCAAACACAGATGCTCACTTCAGGAATTAACTGGAAGTTATGCGGAAAAAAATTGGTTTCCAATTTGTATTGCTAACACATAACTGGTTGAAGGCAGTGGACGTGCGCCTAGTACAGGGAAGAATTGATGACACTGCGAAGTAGCAACCAAAAACGGAGGAAATAAACGCGGTGTTAAAGACCCCAAGAGCTGAAAAGAAGTGATTTGGTGAAAGATAAAGGGGCTACAGGAGTTTTCCTACTGCACTGCATTATATTCTGGAATATATTGTTTTTCATTAGCACTGTCTAGGACATTCAAATTTGGCTTAATCGAGTACCAACATTTCTTCTCCTTATTGACAATGGTTTGAAGTTTTTATTTGTTTTAACTTTTCGAAACAGACAATTCTTCCCGTAGTCTCGACTGCAGTCTTCTACTCTTGTTAGTAATGTTTCTGAAGTAAACTGATACATCCCATGCCTGTGAATTATTTTTTTAGGATATTAGCAACAGAAAAAAGACATCTAGCGCGAGATGTGGCTATTTCGTTTACTCGTGTTGATCACGTGCCTAGAGCATGTCAGTGCATATGCGATGCGTGACACGGGATACACAGCCGAGGAATGAGGAGAAAGTTTACCACAAATAAATCAGCAATTCTTTTTGGAGACTTTCGTGGCTGACGTCAGGGGAGACTGGCCGTTCACGATGAGTTTTTCTGTGCATAAGGTGGGAGTTTTCTGTCTTGATCAGCATAGGTTCACAGCCATTCACAGGAAAGCAACATGAAGCGGACGTCATGTGTAATTTTCTAGTTTCGCCCCGGTTGCGTACAAACATGGTTTGGTCAGAACGCTTTTCCACAGGGCCAGAGAAATATCCGCTCCTCTGACTAACTTCAAAATGATGAGATTCTATTGAGAAAACCCTTTTAGCTAAAGGCTGTCCGGAAACGTTCATTGAGCACCACAGCAAACCACGACGCAAAAACGTGACCCATTTCGACAGCTGAAAGAAGGCAATTCAGACCAATTGTTCCTGTTGTAGATGATCACAGTTTTAATCATTTACGCCATAGCATAGGCTTCACCCTAAGCCGAACATATATGGCAGCCCAATTACGCATGGTGCAGCCCTCTAAAGGATTACTATTCAGTGATCATTCTGAAGGTCATATTGCTCCTAATGCAACCCACCAGTTAATCTGCAATTGCGGTGACACGTGCATAGATAAAACAGAATGATATTTGACTCAACGAGTGACAGAACATATCTTCCAATCAGTTTTGCACTCAGTGACGCAGCTGGACTGCAAGAAACAAACTCCGGAAAGAAATCCAGCACCGACAATCACGAAGCCTCTCCTTTCAACAGGTCATCGAACTGACCTGACGTGGTCATTCAAAGTGCGTTTACGCAACGGGAACACAAGTATGCTGGCGTTTAGCGAAGCCGTGTTGATCAAGACAGAAAACCCCTCTCTTTGTGAACAGAAACAATCATTGAAAACGGCATACCTCCGCTACCAATAAATCACGCAATCCGACTAGAATTGCTGATTTATTTGTGATAAGCATTTTTCTCGCTTCTCCACTGTGTATCCGATGCACCGTTTCATAGATAAACTGACATTTTACGAACGCGATAGACAAGAGTAAACGAAAAGCACGAGTCTCGAGATAGTTGTCTTCTTTCCACTCTACTGAGTCAGAAACTCCTCTTCAAGTTTCCGTAGGTAACATGGGTTCTCGTGAAAACTTTTAGTGATTTGTGTTCTGACGACATTTACTTGTTCTACTCATGAGTAGCGTGCATACGTATCATGAACCTCGAGTACTCATGATCTGATTTCTCCGTTTGTAATGTACGGACACAGCTCAGATTTACGTTTTTATGACGTATAGTGCATGGAAATTCCATGTTTGTATTTTTGACTCTGGTGTCCTATGATTGTACATTTCCACTGTAAGAAAATCTCGCTGAACTTTTCACCCAGGTGTAAAAACGCACCACCGGCTGCTAGAACGCTCAACCGCAGACGCCTCCGCGCCGTACTACACCGTTACTCCGTGAAAGATGTCCTAAGCCTGGCAAACCTATTGCTCTTCACGTCGACACATATCACTCCTGTCATTTTACGACTGCTACTGTTTGTACTTTGAAATTGGTAACTCCTTAGAGTATACAAATTCTTATATTCTAACTATAGATTATTTTCTTATTCTGTGACTGAAGCTATGAATTCATGTTAGCTGGAAAGTTTCTTGATTTACTATCTGTACCGTGACCGTGCTGCGCCACAGCTTCGCTTGACTTCTTGCTAAGTGGGCCGTTCATGACGGCACTGCCCGATTCACCGAATAACGTTCTGTACAGATCTTCTCGGCTGCTCACCTGGCCGCAAATAATTTGTCTTTATGTATTTATATGTACTACATTATATAGAACCACGAAAATACGACAAACACGGTTATTCAACTGGAATTTGCTCCGCTGGTCGTAGCCATATATATCCCAGATCGTGCGTAAAGCTAATTATACTAAGTTTCTCTTAGATGGACAGCCCCAGTAATCGGGATAGTTGCTACAACCCGCCTGGAGGTCTTCATCGCCATTCATTCTCTCGTTCCTATCGTTGGTTCGTCTATTAGTCGCCCTGCTTTCCTTCCCTTTCACCCATTTCACACATCTAACCGTACGATACTTAGCCTGGTTGGAAGTTGAATGACAATTTGTAAAGCAGCTACATGAACAGTCGCCGTTCAGTCGGAACTGAAGTGACGGTGCAAACTCAGTACGAAGAATTTTTCACGTAGAATAAGAATAATCCCCCTTTACCCCAGTTTATTGCCAGCTGCTATCCAATGTGTCAGACGAGTTGTGCAGCAATTGGTAGTAAGTAGTATGTAAAAGTGTCGACAAAACTCTTCTGGAAATACACCACCGGTTTCGCGGTTGTTGCCACTCACCAGGTATGGGTACCCGGTGCACCTGGTCCACTCATCTTCATCCTTGTGCACTCCGATGTTATATCATGACTAGGATCCAATTTGAATCATCTGGAGTGTGGATGGATACTCTTCATTGAAGAGCCCACAAATGAATCATAGATGTGATTTCTGTTAGTTATTCGTGTCTGGGTTACTGCTAACCCAACGAACAACGAGGCTGCCTGTGCAAGCGCTCATATTCATAGTAAGTAGTATGTAAACACGTGGATGTATATATATATATATATATATATATATATATATATATATATATATATATATATATATATGTGAGAGAGAGAGAGAAAAAATATGATTACTGTGGAAAAACACTGCATTGTATAACTATGACGACAGGTAGACAGAAGAATGCTGGGTACACATGCTTGGTCAGTGGTGATAATCGAGAAACCTATCTTGTTCTTCCGAGGAACCTCGTCCATCTATCTGTAAACTACTTAGTGCTAATGTACTCATACATATATAGACGAGATAGCCGTCTCCGAGGGCAGTTTTGAAGAATTCTGTGCTTGAGTTATTTTCCTCTGTTCCAAGTGCATCAGTTGAACGAACAGATTGGAGAACTTCTCCCGATTGAGTCCCGAATCTGACGAAGACTAGTGGTGCAGAAGATCCAGTTAAACGAAACCCGGAAGTTCACTGAAGGTGTGTATTCTTCATATGTCGGACCTAATAAAGTATGTATCATCCCTGTTCGTTCCGTATCCTGATCTAGTTAAGCAGTATGAATGAATGATTGATGATGACTCTTGTACGACGTCAGTTCAGCATCATCGGCTCGTTACGCCGGTGCTCATAACTTAAACCGTCCTTTTGTAGAAATAACGGCTGCCCCCCCCCCCCCCCCCCCCGCCCGCCCCTTTTCCCTCACTGTGACGTACGGAACCACCTCCAGCCATTATTTTTCTTTAAAGCTGTTTACTTTTTCAGTATTTCCATACTTTTATATTTTTGCAAATTTGAACTTTCTGCCGTGTTGCTAGTGCTTTTTCCTGATTGGTTGACTCCCTTACTCTCGCATAAATTTACAGGATTCCCTCTGACTGGGTAACATTATAGATTTGACGGAGCTTTTTACCTAAACGACTGAATTTTGCTCGTGTCCGGTTTGGTCAGCAATATACGTTTATCGTGTGTGTTCTCTTGCAAGTTAGTGGATGACCTAACCTCGATTCTCGTGCGTCCGTCTTGTGTTAGGGTTTGTTGTCCATGAGTTGTGTGATTACGGTCAAAGGTCTATGACTGCGTGTCCATTTTGTATTCTTTGTTGCTCTCGAGTTTTTGACGTCTAGTTTTGATGTCTTGTGATTATATTCTCGGGAACTATGGTCCATCAGGAGAAAAAACTCCTTTGTTCTTTATTCTTTTTCTCTTTTGTTTTGTTGAATCAGTCGAAATTTAATTCAATTCAGTCCGAACAACGATTACCAATGCACCGGATACGGCCGTTCCAGTTGCCATACCTCAGAAGGAACCTCAATCAGAAATAGAATCTATCTAGGCCATGAAAGAAGTAAGAAGCGAGTTACAACTTGTGGTATTAAGTAGATAAAAAAGCCACTCTTCTTGACTCCTAACCGGATATTTGAAAGAACCTCCTGAAACCCACCTGGGAAGCCTAACACAAAATATATAGCCAAGTCCACTGATCACGTTTTCACGCTTTTCTATTTTATCCATAGACTGTCCAGTCTAGCTCAGCTACGAACCGCTTCCCACCTAAGTGAACATAAAATGCAGATGAGGTCTCTCGGGAGGCACTGCCAACGTATCCTAGCTGACTTCGACTTTTGAACTTTGGTGTTTGATCTAGCGATTTGCTTTATGCACCTAATACTCTACGTCCAACCCCGGCGTTGTTGATGAGACACTGACACCAGAATGGGGCAATTCTACGAATATATCGGGTGTTCGAATATCACTAATCTTCGTGTGCCCTCTTCCAGCAGCGGCGGCAAAACTACCCGAAGTCTGATTTGACCATTCGTAATAAAAGTAGGGTTTTACTTTCTCTGACTGTCCCAGTTAGTCTCACATTCAATACACCATTGTGAAAAAATTTCAATGCTCTTACATCCAGTTTCAACGGTCTGAAAAACAACAGAATTCTTTTTCCACCCCTATCCCCGTATATTTGTTAGATGTTCTTGTTTCTTCTTTCACTCCCCCCCTCTCTACCTCTCTCTCTCTCTCGCTTACTCAATGTACCTTTAACATATCCAGTTTCTCGATTATGTCCTCTTCATAATTGTTGGCCACCGTAAGTGTGGCCAGAGCTCGAACAAACGCCTCGTTTCGTGACCCCTGTTTTGATTTGCGAGCCAGTTTGATCAAATTTAGGAATTTGAAAAATAGTTTGTTCATCACTTTGAGCACGTATTGCACACAGGACGAACGAATCCCGTACTGCCTGCAGAATGAGATTAGAGTGGGGCGAGTTGAAAACGAGACGGAAAGATAGATCATAATTATGAGTAAGAGTCAGATATTCAGTAACAGGGTTGTCGGATATGTGGCTAATCGGTTGACATTTCACTAGCCGCGGGTTGCTGTTCTCAAAATCGGTTAACAGTCGAATCGAAATAGGGTACGCGGTAATGAATTATATATAATGTAAAAAATGACAAGCTTCTCAGATAGTGAGTGAGGGAGTGAACCTACGCTCTGGGAAAACAGAACAAAGCAGAACGCCATCCTATCGACTACAAGAAATAGAGATTGGCCTTGTGTAATTAAGAATATGCGAGCGATCTTGTGCTATGAAGCGAAGATCCGGGTAAATTGCAAGATTTTCTAAGAAGACAACGAAAGATCCACTTACGTTTTTCGTATCCAAAAGCCCAAAACCGCGAGCCATTTGGTCGTACAGCGATAGCTCAGCTAGTAGACCAACTGCTCTATAAAGGGAACGTTGCTAGTTCGGTTCCCGGTCGCGGCGCTTGAATTTCTGACCGGTGGTAGTCGACAGGTTTAGAGCGCCTTCCTAACCATCTCGGAGGTCAGCTATTCGATCCCCGTCACCACCGGCTACACTGGTTATGTACAGTAAAGTGCAGAAGCCCCCTTCTTTACCAAGCTTGACCTATTGGGATCGCACGTGTTTCTCCACTTCAAGTTTCACGATCGGGTTGCCGTTTATCCCTGGTAATGCAGGGGCCCTCGAGGCCATGGGCCAAACCTCTTTAACTGCACTCAGCGTAAGAGTGTAATAAGAGAAAAAAAATTATAATTCTGACTATTGGGGTTGCTGGTTGTTTGAACTAAACTGAACATGGCTAGATTTCGCGATAATTGGCGCAATTGCTTCCGAACTCTTTCTTCGTCTATAAGGTTATATATATATATATATATATATATATATATATATATATATATATATATATATATACCGTTCTTTTTTTCTTTTTTTGCCGAATATTTCCAATTTTTTTTTTGCCAGTCTGTTTGTCGGAATGATATTTTTGTGATTACGAGGCACGAGAGTTTGACCGACAGACCACACAGCATTCGCACCACTGACTTCTATTCTGAGGCAATTTTCCTAAACGTCTCTGAGCAACGACGATCCTCGTCCTTTGGGTCCTAACCAAGGAGGCGGGCAGCACCAACGGAAACCAAGACGATGATTGCATCTTCATACCTCCACGCCAAGCCATGGCCTGATCATCGCGTTGCTTCTTTCAGCCTTTCCCAGAACGTGCCAATAGAGCACGGAAAGGTAAGCGATGGGCAGGTAGTCGTAAAACATGTCCAAGCCACCGTGACATATGAAACGAGGAGCGTATTCTGTTAATATGGAGCGATTCAGTGATTGTTTCCATCTTTAAGTAGGGACTACGCAATGACTGTAGTAACCATCGTGGGACTAGCTTAATTCCGATAGTCGCCAAAGTATTAGCCTAGATTTTGCTGCACCGTCTTACACCCACTCGTGAGAGGAACACTCGAGGACAGCAGGCTAGATTCCGCCCAGGTCGCGGATGTATCCACCAGATTTCTACTCTTCGTTAACTACTTGAAACGCGTCACACGCACCGTCGACCGACAATTATGGTTTTCTTAGACTTGAAAGGAGCCTTCTATTCAGTTGATCGAACAGCGCTTCTCAGTGCTCTTCATCGAAAAGGTATGCCCCAGAAGTTCGTGAACCTACTGAGATCATTGTATTCTCATACTTCTGGCCGTGTTAGGGTTTACGGTGAACTATCCGATCGGTTCGAAACGACCAGTGGTGTTAGACAAAAAAATGTCCTGTCTCCATTCCTGTTCAACTTCGTCATGGACGAAATAATGGAGAGTGCGTTGCAAAATCTTCAGGATGTAGGTGTCGAACTAGGAAATCGTGAAAAGCTGTTTGACCTAGATTACGCGGACGACGTTGTCTGCTTGCTCGAAGTAACGAAATATTCTCAAAGTGCACTAGGCAGATTCGCAAGAGCTGTAGCTCCATTCGGCGTGCGCTTTGTAATTTCAAAGTGTAAAGTGGTGTTGCAAGACTGGACGTCAGCGATTCCGAGCTTGATGCTCGATGAGGTGCTAGAAATTGTCGACTGCTTCAGTTACCTCAGCAGCAGCGTGACGACTGTAGTAGAGATGAGCACACGTATATCGAAGGCTCGAATGGCGTACGCTATACTGAAGCACTTGTGGCGGTGACCTGATATTTTGCTGAAGTTGAAAGGTTGTGTGTACTGTGCTGCGGTGCATTCAGTTTTGTTGTATGGTTGCGAGACTTGGAGTCTGCGTGAGAAGATATTCGTCGTCTTGAGGTTTCCGACCATCGATTTTTGCGTAGTATTGTTAAGATTGGGGTGGAATAGCTGAGTGATTAGTGCTGAGGTCAGAAATCGAGTATTGGGTATCACTTGAGGGAGTTCTCTGTCACATCGTATCCAACTTAGTAGACTTCGTTGGTTGGGGCACGTGCTACGTATAGCCAACACGCGTCTACCGTACCGTATCCTATTCTCCGTTCCTTCTAGGGATTGGAAGAGACCACGTGGAGGTCAACAGATGACGTGGCAGCGAGGAATGAGAAAATGTACAGCAAACTTAGGAAAGGCAGGTGCCTCAAATCTTCGTGGTTGGGGTAAAAAAGATCCCTCAAACAGTTGGCTGAAGACACTGAAAGATATTGCAGCGAACCGTGAACAGTGGCGATCGTTTTTGTCACTTTCTGTAGGATCAGAATGATTGTTTAGTGTGCGTCTGTATTGTTAGACTGTGTATTCCATGTGTTGGCTACTAGGGCATTCTTTCCTTTTCCCACATGTTTGGGTTCACTCCCTCTCCATCTTGTATATTCATGCTTTCTAATTCAACGTGCACCATGGTGAGAAGGGCAGTGGTAAGTGGAGCTTGTCCTGCTGTTTAACGCTGTAAGATAATGATAATGATGAAGCCACCGGAGGCAGTGCGGGGCAATCACTTTGTGAAGAGGGCGGCTATCCGTGCCTAACACACGACGATGAACCTCGTCGTTACTCATTCGATGTTCCCACCGGAAACGAGCAACGCTTCGGAGACATCAGTTGTCGAACATAGAAAGACGCCCAGCGTCCTCCACACGAAGTGACCAGGTCCCGCAACCGTAGATTAAAACACTGTGTACCGTGGTGACGTACACCTGTCCCTTTAGAAAGAGCCGGATGTCACGGCGACACCACAGGTGCCGCAGGTTTGTGAAATTTGCTTTATTTCTCGCTCTTCGTAAAATGATCTCCTCCCCAACACCATCTCCAACCGTTATTAAACTCCCAAGTTACTTAAAGTTAACGGCTTACTCAAGGTGATCATTACAAAGGGTGAGTGCAGGTACAGGCTCCTGCCAACCTTCCAAAAACACTTAGCATTTGAAAGGCGCAAAGAGCATACCATATCTATATACTACAACCGCGAAGCGGTCCAAAGCGTGTTGAACTGGGCAAGATACAATGAACTAGAGAAAAGTGATTTGATAAAACACTTATTGATTGATACAGTCATCAACAGGTTACAGTGGTTGGGGTTTGTCGCACTTTTTCCTGTGAAATCGATGACTTCAGTAGGATGGTTTGAGGTGAAGTCCGTGAAGTGACAAAAGATTTGAAAGCCATACTCGATAAACTTGGCTACGTAGGATGGTTTAGGCCCACCAGATTGGTCTTCCGATTAGTTATAGACACTGGGGGATGTGTCTTAATGTCACGGTCAGAGGCATAGTTTCATTTTTAACTCTTTTTTAAACTATTTTGCCCTTTATGCACCGATCTTCTTTTTTCCATCGAACCTGATGATAGTTCAAAATGGCAAACGAAATCCACAGCAATGAAGTACAATTTTCGAGCATCATCAAAACAGATTGAGTTCTACAGTTTATGAATTAGAGCCCGTTAAGCCACTGTATCGTATTTCGTAATAATTACTTCATTGGATATAAGAAAAAAGTGACAGTATCGAAATGAACCCAGTATCAAACTGGGAATATCTTGCCCAGAATTGCTTGAAAAAACCGATAGCAAGTCCTGAAACTGAGGACGGTTCTTGTACAGTATTGACATATAACAAGCCTTTTGAGTTCACTCCGGATAACCCAGCAGTAATGAATGGGACAAACACACACACACCCCGCGTTCGAGTCCCAAATGACAAACACAAGATATGTTTCTGATGGCTATTCGAAAACAGCCAGAGGAAACACAAACGTACACTGAAGATGAAAGCAGAGCACTTTCAATTTGCACCTTTTGTGGCAGGTCACTTGAACCACTGGCTATATCACATTTACCCTTGATTAGTTTCACGTATATTTCCAATGAAAACACCACTTCAGATCACGAAAATAAATAACGTCAGTGAGGAATGCAGAGCCCATAATCTGGGTGAAATATCGGTTGCTTACGTTAGTACGTTTCATTAGATTTCAATTTTTACGGCAATTTTTACTGGATTGCAGTGGGAGAACTCGCGCTTGACCACATTTCCAGTTTTGTGGATTCTCTGCAGTTTGACAATTCTAATCTCATTTTATTCATATGGAGCTAGCATGGACGAAGAATCCATTTCTAGTATCACAGGGTGACGAAGTAACTTTGGAAAAATCACCGTATGATTTTAAAAATGAACCATTCGTCTATACATGTTCCATACGATTTAAACGAGAATACAGTTGTGAACCCACTGTGGAGCGTTCATGTATGGAAATGATTGGGTAGAAGATTACCGGATAGACATATCTGATCAGCGGCAACAACCTGGGGAACTTGTCGGGTGCTTCCGGGGAAATTTTGTGCCGTCATTCAGATACAACTCCGTAGTACTCATTTTGAGAATTTACACGATTTCGCATACTAACTAGGATTTAAGTAACAAGTTGCTAATGTAGACCATAAAAATGTGATCCCAGTATTTTCGAGCTCACTGTGCTTGGCTTTCAATGTTGAACCTTTGTTGATACTGCATGAAGAATCTTATCAAGGGCATTTCTCTGTGATTGTGTCTATGAACAACTACGCAGGTTTGTTTTCTTGCAGCACTGAATCGTCTAGATTTTCAATGATAACGATTACCAATGTTTTGTTGTATTGTTATTCATTCCCTTGTATCGCAGAATGAACATTTAAATCGGTTCTTCATCTATTGCTACCATATTGTTTGAATCATTAGGAGCTGGACTTGGTGTAGAAACAGTTACATTCCAGTCTGAGAATGCTTGGCTGTTTTTCACGCTGTTTGACAAACGGTGGCTTTGAAGCGTTACTCACAAATAATGCGAACACTGTGTACGTCGCAAAATATAAAATTTCTCGAAGCATGTTCCATGCGAATAGAGGCATTCTTGTCGAGTTAATCGCTCTGATTCTCTGCACCTGAGATGACTAGTGATATTCTTTCTAAAAAATGGTGACGATAACCGCCACCACCCGTCGAATTCACGGATCGATTTATCCACTCTTCATAGTAGAGCAGAGACTCCTTCAGTATATTTACTTACTTTCACGTGGCTAGCTCCTGCGAGAGGATGAGCCGGCTTCACGGATGCCCCGAATGGCACCTGCCAGTGAGCGGTATGTGCAGAGGAACTGCTCATGAGAAATCTTGGGTATAAGGTACGAAGTGGCGTCCCCAGCGTCACTCGGCTTTTTGGCTGAGGTGGCAACTCTAACTTGTGCACCGTCGAGTGCTACTTGTCAGACAACATGAGTTTTTTGTATTGGAAGTCGATGAAAAAACGATTGGTTCGTACGCCTTTCGGATGTCGGCCTGCCTATCGAAGATGCCTAACGCGTCCTAGTGAATCATACCCCACTCAGGATAGCTGAGTAAGAGGCAAGAAGCAACGGCCTTTTTTGTGGCGAGCCACATTCCCGCAGGTCACGCTGCTGTCTATGGGCTTGTGTGACTTTTATGTAGAGAGTTCACTGCCAGGCGAAAAACCCACTACACTCTCTAACAACGCTAAGTTGCTTTTGCCTGGATGCTCGTCCTCGGCCTGTCCGATATGGGTGACCCTGAAGGAGTGCTTTCCGCTCCAATCGGTATGGCCCTCCGGGTCATCGTGACATGCAAACCCGATCTCCCCGGCAAGGCGGCAACGTAGATGCCATATAGGTCTCATCACAATCCACTCGTTGACATCAAGTCAATTTTGAGTAGAAATCAACTGCGATGTCAACAGATTGTCCAATTTGCTCTTGAAAGTGTTGCCATCCAACTCCGTTTTTCTACGTCACAAGGTAGCAAACTCTAAAGATGTGTGGCCCTCCGGGATGGGTAGTAGATCAGCGGCAAACCAGTTGAATGCACCTTCAACAACACCACTGGATGCCCGCGCAAGCTACATAGTATCCCGAAGTAAAAAGAAAGCTTGCAGATCTGGCCCAAGGTCATCAAAGATGATGCGGCGGATGTAAACGAGATCTCCCCGTATCCGCCGGTAGGTTCCAGGAAAATTACCAGTCGTTTCTAGACAACCATCTTAATCGGTCTCAAGCAATCCTGCCATCTGACGGGTAGCAGCCCTCTGTACTCTCTAGCTAGGCTGATTCAGCAGCAGTACATGAGTACGTAGCCGCACCGCCGTACTCCAATCTAGTACGCACACGGGAAGTATACACCATCGGAAGGCGTCATATGATGATTTTCCAAATGAAGAACGAATTGGCCCAAGGATGCTCCAGGCAGAGGCACAAGCTCTGTCGGTGTGGTTCCTGATTTTCAGTGAGATAGATATCACAACCCGGAGATATCATTCACAGGCTGTTGATCTTAGCAAAGCCTCCAAGATTATCCAGCCCTGTTGTGACTGAACTCGACCTAAGTGAATGTAGACACACTTGTCTAGAAGTATCGGAAGAGCCCAGGTGTTGGATCAGTGTGTCAGTGCATGCTGAAAAGCATTTTTGGCTGAAAAGCATTGTACATTGTACAACTATGCTCAAGCTAGATTATATATAAAATATAACTATATATATATATATATATATATATATAGCAATAAATCGTCCTGAAAGAATTGTCTATCCGCGTCCATGTGAAGTTCTAGTCGCAACTTTGGGTAGTTTGCGTACAGAGGAAAGACTGAACTGAAAACAACTAGATCACTGGTATACGTTAGGCATAACAATGGTCCGAGTATCGATTCCTGGGGAACACCAAATGAGGCGAGCTGTCAATATAATGGAGTTCTGAAGATTTCGGCTGCAAATTTCCGTCCACTAAAGTCCTCAAGAAATCGCAGTAGAGCATGTGAGTCGAGCATCGATGTTGTGCATCTTTTCAGATAGGCGAACAACCACTTAGGTGCAGTAACATTCTTTTGCCAGCCTTTCTTCATATTTGCACCATTTTTCCGCATTTATGGAGGAACACTGGTTTCGAGTTTGTCTGTGGGCGACATAACCTACTGTCTTTGCTCGGTATTATGGTCAGGCTCGATTGCTTTTGCGAAGTAAATATCACGAATCTCTATCAAACCACGGACATGGGTAAGTGAACATTCTCAGTGGGGGGGGGGGGGGAGCATAACTCTGGGCATCGCGGTGAATTCCGTCCCGGATAAGACTCCAGGCGAGATTCGCGTCCTCAGGATCCTCGGGTACTCAAGTTATACTCTGGTCATTTGCTCTCATTTCCTCCAAAAGTATGCCTCGAAAGTTCGGTACACAGTGCGGTCCCTGTAGAATTTGGGAGCCACGTCTCCAGTCTATTCTCAAACAGGCATGGTAGCCAAAACTGAGCGGGGGTAGGACGTCTGTACAGGAAATATCCGAATCCTGGGGAGTGAAAATCAAGTCCAAAATGGATGAGTGGTCTTTTAGAAAGCGAGTTGGTTCGGACACTAGTTGGTGAAGCGCAAGATCACACACCATCATGTGCAGGAGACGGAAAAGTTGTCCACGGTTTAATAGCAGCTTCTAGTTGCCCAATCAATATGGGGCTCGTCATAGTCACCCAGGACCAGGCAGTGTCCGTCGGTCACCCATCGCGGTAAAGAGTCCCAGATATCTAACGGCTGTGCACCTGGTGTCATGTAGAAAATACCTAGAACCACGTAACCTCAAGTGGTTAATTTCACCTTGCCCCAAAGAGCCTCTTCGTATCCTTGTGGATCCGCGTTGGGCTCAAAAAGATGTGCTGCATTCCCCTCTGTAATGTTTGTTATCAAGACCACCACCCGTAGACTGAATACGATCAGGAAGAAACATGTAGTATCCCGGAAAGGATACGTCGGTATTCAGAACTTTCTCGTGCCACCAAGCCACAGTGAGCGCCATAACCACAGGGCCTTTGGTCATGGCAAGCACTTCCAATTCATCTCGCTGATGCAGTAATCCCCGGATGTCGCTAAAAATCACCTGTTCCTCCTATCCGTTAACAGCACATGGTCTGGGATGCTCAACACGGGGTCACCAATGGCTGGAACTAATGATATAACTGTTCGCAGCAGTGGTCACCTCCAACGTAGTCTCCTCTTCACTGAACGAAAATTCTGAACGCACAGGTAAGCCTTTCCGTTTGCCAGACTTTCTCGAAGTTTTTTAAGAGCTAGCTTTAATTTCTGACTTCTTGGTAGGTCGAGGTCATGTAGCAGTTGGACGGCTCCTAGTTTGAAATGCCGTGGTTGCCATAAAATCTCTTGCACCTGTTCACAAGAAACAAGAACAACCTCAAGAGGTTGAGGCTTTCCAGTTTCACGCATCTTTTCCAAACGAAAAGCAGCTTCTGCCTCCATGGTCCCAGCTCCCATCTCTTCAATCGAACAGAGTAGTTTCTTGTATATGCCCCGTGAATCCAGTGGGTCAAGGTCGTGGTGGTGCTGATGACACCGACGCTACGGGGATGCTGACTAACAGAAAGCTTTGATTTCGGAGACATGGTGATCTTTTCTGAACCTTAGTCACCTGTGTCCAAGAGTCTTCATGTTCCGGATGCGTTGTCCCTGAGGCCGGTGGTGGAATGGCGGCCAGTTTGACCGTAGCAGTCGACGTTACCATTTCCCGGAACGGGAAATTAACTTTGTTCCATCTATCAGAATAAAATGACGACTTCGGTCTCAAAACAGCTAGCTGGGCCTTTAGAAACCTCCTCGTATGAAGGCGCAGTGGGATTTGCTATAACTACTGTGAACACAACTGAAGCACAGTCGTAGAAATCGGTTCCATTGTGGAATTCCCTTTAAGTTATAAAAAAATCCTTAGGCGTGGCGCAAATGGAATCGAGGGGCGCAGCACAAAATGTTTCCTTGGACGTAGCATCCGATGTATCCTTGGATGTAGCACAAATTCTATCCACAGGCTGGGCATATCGTATTACTGGATGTTGCACCCATTGTGCTCTTGGGCAAAACCCACACCACACCATTGGACTAGGCGTGAATGAACGACGAAGGACATTTGTACAACCTAAAGTATAATTCCGCATTGACAGTGATGCAATTTAGGTGCAATCAACCACCACACTGATCACACTGGAGAGCTTTATTCCAACAGCTGACAAGCTTGGAACAAACCAAGCAAAAACTTTACACGTTTGCCAGTTTTTGATCGGTTATATTGATTTGAAATCCACTGACAGTACAAACTACCAAAAATCAATCCCTTGCACGCCGCGTTAGTACCTCCTGGTGTAACGCAGTCGGATCTTTTGCTGTCCCGCAAAATCCCATTCATTATTTATTCTTCGGTTCTCTATTTCCAGGACTAGGTCGAAGGTGAAAAAATTGATACCATCGTCAGACTACGGCTTGATGCAGTGATGTAGCAAATCTAGCTAGTATCGACAAGGTCTATGGTAGTCGTTATTAGCTCTTCCCGGTGACGTCATGGACGAATGTTGTCATAATTCAGATGAAAAGACAAACGCAGCTCAGAATCCAATTCTGTGGTGCTAATGTTGTGCGGTATGTTCAAGATTGCGATAAAACTGTGCCACAAGGGAAAAAATGGGGGTAGAGTCGAAGGCCCAAGAATAGCTTTTTCTCTCCTTCGTCTTTCTATTTTTTGATGTTCTACGCTCTTCTGTTTTCATATATTGTGCATCCGTCCAGACTAAATAATTTCAGGCGTTTAGATGATCAGTACGAGCGTTAGTTTGAAGTCGATCAGTTAGACGCACACAACAGCATGACTCAGTAGACCTACACGAGCTATCGATCGTGTCAGTCGTGTTAAATGGTAGTATATGATCAGTGGTAGTTAGCTGAGTACAGCGCATCAATGTGTTCATTGCGAACTGCTCCAGATCTATCTTTCGACAACCTATGGGGTTCCGTGATTCACAAAAATTCACCAAAACATCAGATTACCGGATGTTGCCCATTGACAACATGAATCAGAGTGGAATTCAACCCTGTTCACATTACTTACGCGACTGGTACACAAACAAATTTCCAAATAATTCATTTCAACCTCAGAAATCAGTATATTTGGAAGCTAAATCAATACACTTGTAAATAAATCGTTCAAAATGGGTTCATTTTACTTTCGGTGAATGGAAATTAACCAGTTACTGGTTGTTACTGGTTCCCTTTGCCACATCGAAGCAGAAGTCTCCATCGGAGACAAAGCTATTAAGAATAGGCCAACAGTACTGAGACCACCACAAATGGTAGTGTCTAGTCGATGGGGAACGCCATTGGTTGTGACATACCACCACATAGCTCAATGTAGGCTCAACTTTTCAACTTCATCCCAGAAGCCTTACTCGATCTACATAATCGAGTCAACTGATTGGAACTTGTCAAATGCAGCTACACGATTGAGCGTTGTCTCGGAACGAGTAGCCTTAACTGAAGTAGATAAGTTCTGTCATTTTAGCAGTTACAACTCACGAGGTGGTAGAATATCGGGTGAAGTACTTCTGTGTATACAGAAGGTCCGTTTGAATTTTACCAATTTGAACCAACTGTGGTGCTGGCGTGACATCCGATTCTCCTTCAAACGTGGACTGCACACCGAGGCAGTCATGTGAGTTTACCTATGTGATTTAGAAACAAGGCCGTTACAGATGGAATATAGGTGATGATTTCTTTGTTTGAGCATCGATATCTTCACCATATTGTTCGAGTATATATTTGGGAAACGGTACATCAATAATGCTGGGGTTGGACATAAGGCAAAAGAATCATTTTCAGGTCAAATTTGTTTGAGAATTTTGTTTTCCACATAAAATTGGTTGTTTACTTTTGTCTAGGGATATGATGTCGGTTTTCTTGCTCGTTACCACACCTAATCTATTTGAACTCTACGTGGTTCTTCACTCTGACTCTCGTGGTATGTTTATCGTCTTTCTCTTATGGTGCAGCGGACCTTTGAGGCTATGAGATTTGCCCCTTCTACGGCAATAGGGCATACTTATGTGTGAAGCCCCAACCACTGGGTTTGGTGAATCCTAATCACGCTGATGGAGACACGTTTGGGTCAGTCAGCAATAATGTTAAAATTTTCGGTTGATTGGGGATGGAAAGGTTTCCTTCTCACGCTAAGACGTCGAAATGGTTCGCCTGACAATATAACCCAGTCACTGATCAGAGGAACAGTAATTCTTACGCTAATGAGCCGTTTTTTGTATCAACTTCTGATGAAAGTTGAGAAGACGCTTCTCAACATCAGGCGTTCTACCCTTGAGCCGTACTGAGTGGTTCTTAGGGTTTTCCCGTCGAGTCAACTCTTTCTGATTAAATTTACTCTGTGAAATGGTTAAAACTTACAAAGTGCACAGTTTTAGCGAATTCCGCGGTAAAAATTAAACCAGTGATGTGGTTACTTCTTGAATGCACTACCTCTCAAAAGGAAAACATTTTAGCGAATTTTTCTAGATGAGACGGGACGATTGTACCACAAATTTCGAATGCCGATGAGACGGTATCTAGCAGCGAGTTGGACATGGGTTTGAGCAGTAACGAATAGAGATAGCCACCCGTACGCAAACCGGTTCTCGAGGTCAATTCGACGAGAGGACCTCCGTTGCTTCGAACTGGTCAGCTTCGTGTATATGTGTTCGGTAGGAACTTTTCCTCGCATATCGAAAATGAACACAAATGCAAAATCATTCAAATGGTGTGAACGTACCGTTTAAATAATACTAGTGCAATCTCCGCTGCTCTCAAGTCCTCCAGTTTGGCTATTTGTGGAAAAGAGCGCACAATATCAACGACCACTGCCTCTTTCTTCGCATGCGGTCCTTTACTGGTAAACCATGTGACTTTGCTCAAAGAATTCATATATTCTTCTGGTGTATCGGTCTGGGGTGCAAAAGAAATGCATTATATATGTTCATCTTGGCGACTTTAGTGTGAATTCACCGTTGGTCGGTTAGTCGACATTTACTTTCCGACACATGCATACGTTCACACATTGCATTGAATTTGCCGTGACTAGTCTGTTCTGGACAACTACACTTACATGCTGATTCGTCGAGTGCTGGGTGACACAGTCTGAAGATGATGCAACTGATTGGCTGCTGATTACTCTGAGCTGGTCCACCTGTTCTAAGACACAAACTTCTCTGCTTCCAAAACATTTTAGCACATTAGTGCAGATCAAAATGCTCAGATAAAATACTAGAGGAATGTAAGCTGGTTCTTGTGGCCGTCTCTTCTGATCGGCAGATGCTACGGACAACCACAGCTTGACAGGTTTACTTGCACTTTGGGTGTACTGGGTTGTCGTCCCATAATTGAGTGACTCGCAGATAAACGAACCCCAAGTCCCAAGGCAGAGAACAATGGCTGGCTTTAATATGAGTATTATAGGACAGATGATCAAACAATAACATACCGCAACTTGTGGATAAATCGACCACGGAATCAAAACAGTCAAAAAGGCTTCAAAAGGCCAAACAACAGTAGATAGGACACACTCGAGACGGCTATGCAGGAGAGAGTCAGGAGGTTTATAAATAAATTCCTCATTTATGGAAAGCATTCTGACCAATCAACGGTCAGAAGGGAAGTAACGGTCCGAGAGAACACTCACGCTAACGTGATGGCTATGAGAAAGTGCACTATCGTAAAGGGATGGCCAAGTTCAGTCATTCACGCGGATATGGCAGATAGAGGGAAAAAGGTAATTACGTCCGAACGTCTGGGCCTTCTCAGTTAACCCAAGCAATTATGACGTAATGACGGAACGGGTCATGGATACCAGGGGTCGGTGCGTGTAGATTCCAAAACGGGGAAGAGAGGTTATGCAAGTGGTAAACTCTGTTCAGAATCACAGTTCAATACGAACAGATGAGATCGACGCTTAGACAAATAGCAACTAAGATCAGTCGACACCTGTAGTGGGAACAAGGCTAAAATTGCTTGAATAAACGAATTATGACGCCGGTATGAAATCGGGGAGATGGTAGTAGGCGTGGGAACTAGCGATCTAAGCGCACGGGCAGCAAATGGTCGGTTTGGTAAATACAAGACAAAAGTGTACCGGATAGCATGGGATCTGGACTAAACCAGGTTAAAAGAGATTCTCGATATGGCAAGTCGATTTTGCACGTCCAGTTTCAATAAATCTTCACACTGATGCCTGAACCCTAATCAAGTCTTGTTAGTTGGGTACCAGTTTTAATTTCAGACAACTGCATAACGCTCTCGGTGCTTTCCTCTGCCAGTAATGGAGAAATGATACCCTATGAACTGAATCTCTCTCTCACTCTCTAGTTTATGCCTTATGCATGTACTTCTGATCCCGTGGTGTCTCCGCATTCCAAAAAGGCTACGAATTTATACTGGTTCAAACACTACTATTCCTCGCTTGATTACTTCTGTCAGTGGTCAGCTGCCTTAGTCACAAAGTGAATGTACATTTCTCAACGAAGAATCAGGCACTAAAGTAGCAAAGCCTTGCGCCCGGTCTTCTTTCTGTTTTGCGAGATGATTTTCCAAAAATACGCCATCAGTCAATTAGTAGTATTTCATTTCTTCACTTCGCCTTTCTTAGTCATTCACTACTGGTTCCCGAACTGCACATATATTTGGAACTCTTGACTGACTACAATACAAAAGCAATCCAGTCAAGTATCAAAAATATAGGACTCCAACTGGTGTCTTTGAAATTTCGTACTAATTTCTTTCCAAATTGTTGTACTCATAGAACCCGGAACTCCTTTGATTCACAGTTAAAGCCAATGTATTTATATAGCTGAGATTCAATGTTGGGACTTCTGTCACGCTTGGTATGGTTGGTCATTTAAATTTTTGAAACGATGTTTTACGGTTCTCTTCGCACAAACCAGGACAGTATCTTTTTATCGGCGAAATATCCTAACTTTGGAATGCAGCAACTTTCAGAAGCAGCGCTGTTTACCTAGACCGACTGTGGGGATATTTCAAGCTCTCGAGTATAAAGGGGCCTAATTTCTGGTTATGATCTGTGTGCGTCGACGTGATCTTAGATCATGGGAGTTGGAGTGCAGGCACTAACTGCTTCTTCGTTCACGGATCCGGTATCAACGGTCTCTCTCTAATGGCCTTGGCGATAGCTATGGTGCCTACCCGAACTTATTTCGATGAAATTGGGGGAACTTGGTAACGTGACTTTAGTGTTTCCCCAGGATGCACGCGATGACCAACGTCCACCAGATGACCAACAAAACATGGTTGAGATTACTCTTGATCTAACTTGAATCAATCAGCTCGAGTGACATGCTTTTTCACGCAGAGGGGTAATTAACTAGGCTCGTGACCGACCAACGGTATCTGTTTCCTGAAAGCATCCGAGTGCATTAACTACCTTGGAGGCGGTCAGCTTCGGTAATCTCTCTCCGCTCCGTTTGGCAATCAAGGTGAAGTCTTGCGTACGAAATTCTAACCACATGACGTTGGTTTTGATTTTCCCAGCGTTTTTTAGGTTCCTATCAAGGGTTTTCGACATTAGGTCAGTCTCGAAAAGAAGGGTCATGAATAAATCACAAAATCGATCGAAAATAACTAATCCTCGGGTCACAATTACTTCATCGTATTTCATGGTAGGACTGTGCCACTGTCCAGTTCACCGTTTACATATATATGCACATTAAATGGATTGTTAGCTATTTCTCTACGACTTGAGTTTCACGCACAAATGACCACAGAGGGAGTGTGAATTTACAAGAAAAACTTTTTCCTACTAAGAATAGATATGGACTGCCCCGAGGAGATTCATTAGGAATGAAATTGTAAAAGTCTCAACAAATGACTTCACTTCCGGACACCACAATCTGCCCTCTGTTCCTCCGTGGCGGCAGATTCCAACAACTGCACTGGGCAAACAATACGAGGTCCCTATCATTTCGTCGAAAGTCGACGGGATGTTCTTTCCTCTAAGAGTGTAGGCGAACATTTTTTACCTACTTCGTAATCTGGTTTGGTCAGCTGCTTCTGCGTTTTATAGTACTAAACTCCCTTTGGCCGCATCAACCACAAATATGCACAATGGGAAAGTAAACTACTTTTTTGTAATCTGTATTCTGATGACATTCTCGCTTGTCCTACTCATGAGTAGTGTGCAAATGATCATGAATCTCGAGCATTTATTATTTAATTCTCCGTTTCTAATGCACTGACACAGTTCAGATCTACGTTTTTATGATGCATAGTGCACGAATATTCCACATTTATATTTCTGACTCTGGTGTTCTATGAGTGTACATCTCCATTATACGAAAAATTTGCTGAACCTTTCATCCATGCATAAAAACTGCTCACCAAAGACTCGACTTTCTAACCGTAGCCCCGCCACTCCTGCAGTACACCGATAGACCAAGGAGCACACCTAGAGTGCAAACGAACTTATTGTCACGTCCATTCGTTCGCGTGGATACATGTCCCTTCTGTCGTTTTCCAACTGCTACTATTAGTACTTTGACATTGGTAACTCCTTTGTATGTTCAAACTACAGATTATTTTCTTATTCTGTGACTGAAGCCGTCATTTAACGTTGAATAGAAGCCTTCTCGATCTACTGTCTGTACAGTGACCATGGTGCGCTACAGGTCCGTTTGACTCCCTGCTGAATGGTCCCTTTATGATTGCACGAAAATACGATAAACACGGTTATTCAATTGGAATTTGTTTTGCTGCCCGTAGCCAAGTACAACCCACATTGTGCGTAAAGCCAGTGAGGCCAAGTTCCTACCAGATTGACAGCCCAGGTAATCGGGATAGTTGCCACTCCTGTTATAGTCGAAATTCGCAACTTGTTACTTAAATGCCTGTTAGTAAGCAAAATGGTGTGAAGTTCACGAAACTGGGGATGAAATCTAGCTCACGGCCTCACGTTGCTCGCCAGCAGTGGCCGTGAAAGTTGGGAGCCACTGAAGCTAATTAATGAACTCAAAATATGTGTCACAATACTAAGGGTTCTACGCTTCGCACTAAAGCTATACAAGAACTGAATAGATACAAGTTTATAAGTGATCTATTCCTTGCAAATACGGTAAAGCTAGTGGCACCAAAGATGCCAGCTCAATTTGCCCTCATTTCACCTGCAGTATTAACCAGTTCATTCAGTCCACCTTTAGTTTGCAGAGTATTACAGATTATGGACTCTTATAGTATGTTTAGTAAACATAGTTTATAATTTTGATGCTTACTGTGCACATCAGTTGCCTTGACCATATTGGAGTGAACGTTTTTGCAATAAAATCGCTCCAAGAGTTCATGACTCCGGTCCGACTAAACACGGCCACTGAAGTACCAACATCTTTCTACTTTGGTCATTATTTCCACTTCGCAAACACAATGATGAAATATACCAACCGTACTCTACCGATCATTTAATGTAAATCGATCACCTGACGGAAAATAAATTCACAACACTTGAGGGAGAATAATTTCAGCAGAAATGAACATTCCAATTGATGCCGTGGGCGCGCGAGTGGGTGCTGTGAGTGAGTGAGTGAGTTCGCTTTATGAGTTCGCTTGAAGGGTGAATGAATGAATGAATGAATGAGTGAGTGAGTGAGTGAGTGAGTGAGTGAGTGAGTGAGTGAGTGAGTGAGTGAGTGAGTGAGTGAGTGAGTGAGTGAGTGAGTGAGTGAGTGAGTGGGTTCGCTTGGTGAGTGAGTGAGTGAGTTCGCTCGGTGAGTGAGTGAATGAGTGAGTGAGTGAGTGAGTGAGTGAGTGAGTGAGTGAGTGAGTGAGTGAGTGAGTGAGTGAGTGAGTGAGTGAGTGCGTGAGTTCGCTTGGTGAGTGAGTGAGTGAGTGAGTTCGCTTGGTGAGTGAGTTCGCTTGGTGAGTGAGTTCGCTTGGTGAGTGAGTGAGTGAGTGAGTGAGTTCGCTTGGTGAGTGAGTGAGTGAGTGAGTGAGTGAGTGAGTGAGTGAGTGAGTGAGTGAGTGAGTGAGTGAGTGAGTGAGTGCGTTCGCTTGGTGAGTGAGTGAGTTCGCTTGGTGAGTGAGTGAGTGAGTGGATGGGTGAGTTCGTTTGGTGAATGGGTGAGTGAGTGAGTGAGTGGATGAGTGACTGATTGAGTGGGTGAGTGAGTAAGTGAAGGAAGGATATGGGAAAAAAGAAAACCAATAAAGAAAACATGCTGGTAACAACAAAGAACAATAAAGATAGCTATACTCACAGATACTTTAATTTTCTCCTCACGAACTGGGTCATCTGAAAGGGAAAAGTTAGATGACAGTCTGATTGTTATTGAACATTTGTTTTATGATAAACCCCTTTTTGTCCTCAAAGCACTAATTACGCTTTATTCACCTGACCGTTACAGGTGGATAAATATTGCGAAGTGTTAACATTTCGCTTGCTATTTTCAGTCGCCCACGTAAAAAAAGAATGCTACATGGAGTAGTCAACAGCTATATTCTGCAAACCCCTACGGTACGTGGCGGTGGTCCTCAGGTCATCACGGTGGGCCTTTAACCCTTCAGTCCGGCGTTCAAGCCCTGCTTTCACTGGCGGTCACTCCCTAGCTGGTAGTCTACAACTGGCCGCAGTCCCCCTCTTGAAGCATCGTACCATTATTACATAGTGAGAGGAAGTGAACAGAAAGATAAACGTACTGAAGGCGAACTAGGCAAAACCATTTATAATTCTACCAGAGCTGTTTGCTTATCTGATGTCCTCTGAGAAGAAGCAATCATTCCTCGCATAACACCTGGGCTCGATTGTTGTCGAGCAAAGTTCATAGATCTTCACATTCGGCAGGTACCGAAGGACAATCCAATCAACGATGTTTGCACTTTGACGCGGTACGATTGTTACGATCCAGAAAATGTGCCCGGGGAGAGTTTCACTTTCGAGCAGCACACAAATCGCAAGAAGTCAAAGGATACATTGGTTTGAACCAACAATGTTATGACTCGTTTTTTAGTGATCCTTAACCATGTCAGTACGTCATATTAAATACAACAACTGTCAACTAGGATTGTGACAACTGTGGTGGGATGGATGTGTGATGAGTCGGAAATTGTCAGGGTGCAAACGAGTGATCCAGGGCTACCTCTGAACTGAAAGTAAGTGTAATTAGTGCAACCATTTTGTGTTCGGAGCGAAGAGTCCATCAAGGGAAACTTTTGGCTGGCGGAAACGGATTTGAGTACACAACGAAGGATCGTCGTAAGGAAAGCCTACAGCTTTTGATGGGGTCGTCACAAGATGCTTCACCGATCTTGATTTTCTACTTCGGACTTTGTGAATATCTCGTCCTTAAACTATCCGATTGGAATGTGATAACACTTACCGAATGCAAACAAGTGTCGTTCTAGAACATCTTATTTCTGTCACTACGGCCTTATCGCGTTGTATGCCGGTGTCCTTCCTTTTTTATCAATCACGGATCCTACTAACTTTCGACCAAGCAATATATAACATTATTCTTCAGACAATTGCTCTTTGCTATGGTAGTTGAGTTTTGATCTTCTCCGTGAATCTCTACTTACCGGGATACAGTTCAGCTTGGAAAATTATTAACTAACTGATTGCGGCAGTTACGGATGCAATCTCCTAGCAGAAATAAATTAAGGCCGTCGTACTCGTAACCTGTGTTCGGTTTATGTTTTTACCTAGCCTACTCATTAGTAGCGTGTACGTGCGTCATGGACCTCTAGCGTTAGTGGCCTATCTTCTCATTTTTTTAATGCACTGACATAATTTATCTTCATGTTTTACGATACATATTACACGACATGTCTGCATAGATAATTTTTGCTCCGCTATCCTTGAGTTGTACATTTACATTGTAAGAGAATTTTCCGAACCTTTCACCCTTGGACAAAGGTTGACTCCCGCAGGTGCGAACCTCTGACTTTAGTCTCCCTTCAAGTTCTACACCGCTAATCCATCGCAAAACATTTGCGGTCCAAGCAGACCTATTTTCAGCTTCAATCGTTCGCGTTGAAACATTTCACCGCTGTGCTTTTTCAAGCACAAACTACTTGTATTCCCTCATTGGTAATTTTGTTGCATATTCTAGCTGCAGGTTAATTTGTTATTATGTGGCTGAAGTAATCATTTCACATCGGCTAGAAAGTTTCTTGATTTGCTGATTGTGCCGTGACCGCACTGTGCTACGGTTTTGCTTGACTCCTTGATGAGTGGACCGTACATAATTGTGTATATTGTGTTATTCAGAGTCAATAAATTACGATAAACACGGTTATTCAATTGGAATTTGGTCCTCTGACCGTAGCTGTGTACCGCCAACATGGTGCGCATTAACTGGTAAGACTTAGTTTCTGTTAGATCAACATTTTAAGAAGTCAGAGTAGCTTCTACAGACCCATAATATGAAAATAGTAACCAGAGGATTTTATGTGATAGCATTATTTACATAAATAAATTCACCGAAGATACACTTTGCTGAATAGTGAAAAATATAGCAATGGGCAAGCCTATTTTCATCAAATTCTTTTGACTACTATGGTTACTTACATGAAGTATCTATGAATATTTACAATTGATAGACTCTCAAAATCGTGAAATGATTGATTTATGGTTGTGGTGTGTACTGGGAAGTTGGGTCTGTCTGGTGCGTCTTGTCTGTGTGCAAACTTTGACTAGTCCCTAAGTACTTCCCACTGAAAATCGAGGATAAACTCCTCTTTCTAGCCTAGTCTATGATAACTGACTCCTTTATCTGTTGATCTCTGACAAGCTATGCAGCTTGAAATACAAAGCAGTTTTCTCATTGCCTGTTTGGGCAATCTTCGTGCATCGTGTCGATCAAGAACATCAAACGAACGAAGGAGATACCTTCAGTGTGATCTACGGGATTTCTCAGAAGGCTATTCATGATCAAAACTAGGCGACAGCTGAAGCAGTTTCGCCGGGGCTTTTTGATCCATTTTTTTCTGAGTAGCACTTCGTCAGGCTACGCCAAATATCTTACCCTAGGATTGATGTTTGTCTAAGGAGAAGATGTGACTAATCGCCTGTGTCTCGCTGATTTAACCAGGAAAGGTCGAATCAGAGCCCACGTAGCTAAACTCCACTTCACAATAACCACTTCCCGTGTTTGATTCGCGAAACGGAAACCAAATAATTTTCATTTCCCAACTCCAAAGTTTGTATCATCTCCCAAAACCAATAACTTCACTAATTTATTGATTTGATGGTTGTGAGCATTCACAATCACTTTGTATCTTTAGCGGAAGATTTCGAATATAAACTGATATGAATAATAGAATGGCACTGGTAGCGGAATTTTTTCACAGACCACAAACCCCTCGGCAGATCATTTACACAAACCGCATTCCAAAGGGATGAACTAGCTCTACATTGACGAAAGCACTGAGTACCGTATTCATGGATGGATAAAAGCAGCCCATCATCGAACCCAGAACAATTTCGGAGTACACTACACGTCAAAGAGATCCATTTGCAGGTACGATAAGCCAGTCACAACACAATATTATCCACTCATATTTTTATCGAGCAATTTTGGCTTCGTGCACCCTGTGTGCGCAATGCTTTTTTGTGCAACCCCAGCGGTGCTGATTCTGTGGTACCATTAGATTCTAACAATCTTCTTTCATCCTTCACCCACAGCCACAACTTTCCGAGCCGTAGAGAAGACTTCACCTAACTCCAGAAGTGCAGAACCAACTCCCGGTGTGATAACGGATGTCTCATCAGTAGCATAGATGATGACGATGATTCGGATGATGATTCGGACGATGTTGATGATGATCGATCGGAGAATACGAGGTAAGCAATAAAACGGGCCTCGCGTTCGTTCAGTGGAAGCAAATAGGCAATAGTTAGCGCAAGTCAACTCACGGTTGTTCACGCAGCAGATGTTCAGTTCATTTAGCAAGAAATATAGATCTCAATAGTCTAAAATATTGGTGTTGGTTGTAGCTCAGGTTGTTGGTTTCCATGCCATTCTGATCTCTGAGATGGGCGTTTGTCGACCCTACCTCTTTTTTGTGGGTCAAATTATGGTATATCTAATAGATTACCTTAGAATGCCTTCCATTTAAGTAGTGTACGTATACATTGTAGAAATGGCATCGGTTAACCACATGTTCGGTACGCAAGCGTCAATAACTTGGATGAACCAGTGATTGAAAACGGGAGAGGGGGGACACTTGTTCGGAACTTTTAAGGTTAGGCAGAGATTATCGGGCAAATAAGACAAATTACTACGTATACACAGAACCTGAAAAACCTCTACTAATTTCGTGTGTCGTACATTTTCGGAGATAGACTTTTTCTGTCCGTATAATGTAAACTGCAGTGAGTAGTTGTGTACATGAGCGATAAAATACCCCTGGAATATATTGATGAAGTTGGCAAGTGGATGAAAATATTTCGTCAGACTTTTCTGCCCCATTAAAATTTTCATGAAAAGTCCTTCAAAGTAGTAATCATAATAATAACAATAACAATAGTGATAAAAATTGTACTTGTTTACCAAACTTGAAAGAATATCGATCTCTATCGTCTTAGGTAGGCATTTTTACTGATCTATGTGCTCAAATTATCAGACAGAAAAAGGAAGAGAGGAGGTGCGCATTACCTGGGTGACCGAAGTTTGCCGTAAACCGTTTGACTGCCCCACGTTGGAAAGCCGGATCTGGATAGGTTCCTTCAGTGGTGCTTGTTACTTCACCTGATTTGAGAAAAGTAGGCATCGGAGAACTTTCCTCTTCCTCATCCAACTCTCTAAGAATGTCATCAGATTCTTCTGCCATAGCCATAAGCTCGTTCTCTACCGCAGCCAAGTCCAGTTCGAGTAGTTCGTCATCCAAGAGTTCTGACAGTCCCTCTTCCTCCTCGTCCTCCTCGCCCTCTTCTTCTTCCTCTCCTAGCGGCTTGTCTTCAAACGATCCGGTCGTTTCGGGTGCTTCGGTGCCTTGCTCGTCGTCTTCCTCCTCTTCTTTTGGTTTTGTTTTCTGAGGCATTCGTTTCACGCGTTTGGCCGTACTAACTGGCACTGTACGTGTTCGAGATTGGAGTTGTCGTGAACTGCTCTCTAGTTCAGCTGCACCAGCTGCTCGAGTAAAATCATCGTACGTGTCCTGTTGTCGGGGTCAGACAGAATTAAAATTTAGTTTTCATGGTTATTCTGATTTGAGCAATTATCTGGGAAACGATAGCTATTTGATAGCTAGGAATGATCCACCAACTCTTGTTTGATTCTTCGAAGCACTGGTACATTGGCTACGATTGTCTTTTAGAATGTGTTCTACTGTTTCTTGATTTTTTCAATATCCTGAGATCAAAGATATTCGTGAAACGGTTTATCGTATACTCACGGTAGAACACTATACCGTGTAGTATTTGTTGATCTGGAACAAACAGTTGTAAGCCACTCCGGGACCGAGTCCTAGTTGAAGCTACATGGATATGCACCGTGAGTGATTCGGAAACATGGTTCAACTAACCGTATATTAGGGCTTCTATGGTTTTCAACGGTGTGTTAAGCATTGAAATTTACTGATGAATTAGATCATAGTCTAGGAATAATACTGTGTGAAACGGAGAGACATTTTACCGCCAAAAGCGAGATATTCAAAAACGGATCAGATGAGTCAAGAAATGCACGGGGAAAAAAGCGCCTTTGAAGTGTATCGAAAAAACGATGCCCCACATGGTGTGTAAAATGAGAAAATTATAACGTCGATAACACGGTGTTGTTGATGGGAAAAGTTACCATTGGCCTACGTTTTGTATCACCGGCGGCAACCTATCACAAGATAATTTTACAATAAAATGACTCAGAATCGGTGATGATGAGATCAACTTGCGATGTGACGTTTGAGTTACTCACTCATTAGTGATGCAAATGCGGTTTAAATTCCGGGAATTTCTGCCCCGTTGTTTAGGTGGACGTATACAGGGTGGATACGATTTGTCAAATCTTGGGCATAAAAGCGTTCAGTACATGTTATTATTCGTTTCTATGTCCCTCGGCTTCGGCGTGGAAGGGCTAGCTGAATCCGGTTCCAGTCTCGTGATTATTGTCCTGTATTTTTCGATACACTTAGAATCTCGTTCAATTGTGACACACTGAAGAAAATGCCTTCGTTGTCCGACATTTAACTATTTGTAAAAGCTGCCAAATCAACTAAATTTCTTCTTCTTTATATGTAAAGCAAGAACTTCTCCACTGATCGGTCATTTGCGTAGCAGATAGATGGAAAAACCGATGAACGGAATTTCATCAACTCCGTGTTCGCTGGTGACGAGAGGCTTTGGATGCAAAGCTTCCAATGAAGTGCAATTTTCGTGGTTCACTAAAAGCAGTGCTTCACTGATCATCGAATGAATACCGACGACATTATAGATGTATAAGCCTCTGTTAACTCAAAGCTACAAGGTTATACCCCGACGGTCCTATTGGTGCGTGGCAGTAAGTCACTTGTGTTGTGGTCCCTCGAGTTTCTATTCTGCGATTGTCAACCGACAATCAATCTTCGTGGCTACGCCTACCACATTAGTCCGCTGGTTTAAATCAGAAGGCCACAGCGTAGCACGTCCAATGACACAGTATTTGAATGAGCGAACAATATATTAGTGGAAGCGAAAATGGAATAATCTCAAATGTCCCTGTCCAGTAGGATAGTAGCCCTGTCCGATACTAACATTGAGTTCATTGGAAACCATGGAAGAAAAGCAAGGCTGTTTCACCCTCGTCAGGAATCATCAGCAGTGCCTATCCACCGTGCGATAATACTGCATGGTGAGTCGTACTCTGCAAACCTAATCTTTTACTACTCATATACATTTAGTAGCCAAACTCTGCGAGTTGTTTAAAGGAATGCTTTTGTTGTACTTGCGCCCCGACTGAGAAGTCCCCGATCACAGGACTCGATCGCTGTGCGGGAATCGGGTTGTTACCGTTCAAAGCCAGTGATGGAAGGGTGCTATATCATGTATGTATTCAAAGAATAGTTGAGAGCCAACCCGGGTGGTTGATGTGTTCGATTCACAATCTTTCACTTCCGGTTCGAGTCCCATTTGGGGCTCAGTGGATGTGCACTACAGATTATTCCTAACAGGGACAAAACAGCTGTGCAGTGCTTCCTTGTGTCTCACTAGTGATTTGGGCGCTAATACTGCATAATGAGTCATATTCCACTTATCTACTCTCCCATTACTCATATACATAAAGAATGAGCTCGAATGCAAAACGCCGCTGACCGCGGCACGCAGCCATGTCATGTAATTTGCCCAACCATCTGGTGGGCGGATATCATGGACTTAACACAAAAGCCTATTTGAAAAGGTTCACTGGTTTATGCTTTTATATATGTTTGCCATTTCATGGACTGGCCTCTTCAAACCATCCTGCAACCAGGTAGCTGTCTCGGAGAACAATATACACCGGGGAAGTCTATTTGTGGGCTTGCGTTACATATGGCCTAAGGCTGGACACGGTCGAAGCTGATGGATCATGAATGCCAATTTTTTACGCGTTTGAAAAGACATACATTCACGAAGACTGTTTTATTCCAGTAACATCAAAGGGGAAATATTTGAGTGGTCCAGAAAAACTGACAAAAGGACAAGACAAAGTTTGAGTAGGCTAGCTAAACGCCACAGATTACTTGTTTGAGGATACCTAGCTGAATCAGAGAATGTACCACAAGAAGATATGTCTGTCAGTTTGTATTTGACGGCTTATTTCGAAATGCCGTACAGACCTGGTGAGACAGCCAGTTCAGTTCAGTTCAATTTACTTTATTCAACCATTAACCTCGCACTTCTGCGCTCCGATTTCGGTTGCTACCTTCTAACATTGTGAGACAATCACAAAGACGACATTCGAGCAGTAGAAAAAAGGTGCCCAATCTACGCGTTACTCTCGTTTCCCTGGACAGATTTTATCAGCACCGAATAAAGATGAGAAGAACCGAACTTTGCACGAATATTACAGTCACTTAAGAGTCGGGTGTTTACATTAAACTGATATGGCGTCTATCAACAAAGCATCGGTAACAGTAGAATTTCAGAAGTCCTTCTTGAATCTACTCATTTCCAGATTGATCATAGAACCGATACAATGAGGGATAGAAGAGCGCGTAAACTTAGAACCGTGAAAAAGTGAAGGATAAAAACAGGGCAAACGAACTACCACTTTGAGAGGAAAATAAAACGTCACCCTAGTTTGACTCCTGAAGTCAAATTGTACATCCGAAAAAATTTCATCCATTGGTCACAACACTGACTGAGACAGACTTCAGATTTTTAACTTCCGATGCCTGTCCATCGTCTACCTTTCCGTGCTCCATTCGCATGTGTTAGGCAAGGCTGGAAGAAGTGATAAGGCAGTCAAGCCATGACTTGGCTTAGAGGAATGAAGAAGCTAACATCGGCATATATATATATATATATATATATATATATATATATATATATCTTCACTAGGATCTAATTCGAATCGTTTGGAATGTGAATGGATACTCTTCATACAATTTACTATTTGCATATATATATATATATATACATATATATATATATATATGTATATATTAGAAGAAAGAATGAGGTGTAAAATAAACAAAGCTATCGACTTGAGTGTACCTGAAAAGAGAACTTATCACCCTCTCTCCCGTTAGTAAAACTATTGACAACAAAACGTCATTGATGATGCCGACGAAAATATCACCAATAATAGGTAGTCCATTGTTGCTGTAGTCCGAAATAAAAGATAAAACGTATTTGAAGTATGTGAGTGGAATCAGTTAAGCATACATACTGCATGATGAATCATTTTCTTTATTTGAAATAACTGTGAAATACATATGGACCATTTGTCGAACCAAAGCGATAGCTCACTTAAACGTGAAACATCGACAAACTCTTGCCAACCACTACTAAGCCATGAGAGAATGAAGTAATTTCATTGGATTGCTCGTATAAGGAAACAGTGGACATCTAATTTACGGGTGGATTCTAAATGTGAAGTTGGTGGAATTCGTAAAGTTGATGGCGAACTTTAGTGGAACTACGTCCTTAACGGCGGCCCTGAGTCATCCGACGAAAAGACCGCTTCAACTCGCTGCCCGATCCCGCCTGCCTCGGAGAAAAAAGTACGTCGAGCGACTCCGTCGGTGAGCATGCTTCCCACATGTCCTAACCACTTGGACCTGTTTGGAATCAGTAATCGTTCCAGTGATTAACCCGTGGATACCAACACTCCACTTCTAACTTTAGTATTGCTGGTACTATGTTCCCTTCCTATTATTCCAGCAATACCGCAAAAATATTGACACTCAGACACCGACAGTGTTTACGTATCTTCTGAGTTGTATGGAGAAACTGGCAAGAATGCTGTAGTGAACACTGGATCTTTGATGGATAAACAAATGTCAAGTGGAGGCCACAGGTGATTGAAGCTGGCACATGCCGAGTAAGCCTACTGCATACCGACGACACTTCATCCAATATCCGACTACGTGGTGATATGTAAGTACCCGGGTAACAAAATCTTTCTAGTCTAGATAAAGATTCCCCTGTCAAAACGAGGCTTGGTGGGGGAGAGAATGCAGTTCCGCAAGATAGTTCTGCACTTCCAAGATACTAACTACATCCCAAACATTTCTAGACCGTTATTTTTTGAAATATTTCGAAAGCAACTTATAGCTAATCTGAATGTCCACTTCACACACAATATTGTTCTTTTATTCTATCAGACAATTTTCTATCTGAGCAGAGATCGATGTCAGCATTCTCACACAAAGATAGGGCTATTCCTAGAATTATTTCGGTTGCAAAGTTCAGGGAGAAGGACGGTGGAACAACCATGAGGGATGAACTTGGATGAAAGATCGCCATAAGCATGAACATGGATTGAAAAAATAGGTGGATTTCTCGTGCACAACGTTTGATTTCAAGTCGAGAAGTTGCACTCGGTTCCTTTCATAATTCTAAGTGAACCAAAATTTTGCAACAGGTTCAATAACGCTTCGGGTTAATGGAATGCTGAGATTTATCCAGAGTTTCGCTACAAAACTGAGCCGCATGCCTCTACGAGTTTCAAATCATGCCTTTTAACTTTACTAACGCTCCTGCCAAGTTACAGCGTTTATTGCACACGGTGCTGTTAGGCCTATTTCCTCGTAAATGTCTGGATTACTTAGAGGACTTAATGTTTCATGATAGATCAGTGAGTGAACACCGGAGAACTTTTGGGAATGGTTCCGTAGGTTAAGACAAACTGAGCTCAAATTGAAACCTACTGACAGCCCTATTCTAAAGTGGGAAGTGGAAAAGCTGCGGCACCTTATTTTGGAAGATGGCTTTCTTTTTAACCTGACAAAAGTGGAGTGATTTCTTTCATGGCTCGCACCAATTTCGGCATACAAGATCAGTCGTTTTCGATGCCTGACTTCTTGTCATGGATGTCGTAAAGCGGAATTTTTGACTGTGGCTCAACCCAGGAAAGCTCTTTTGATAAATCACACACCATTTACTTGGTCAAATAAAGAAGCCCGTTCATTTAATGGGTGTACTCCAGGCTGAACGAGAATGCTAATAACTCTCTGGTATGCACAGATAAATTAAAGTGCTATTGTCAGATTATGTTGCTTAGGAAGAAGAGATATGAACGCGGGGTGGCAATCTGCATCGACTTATCACGGAGCAGAAAGCTCATCGTTGTATTTCAGTACGATTTAAACGATATCGACTATTTCCTGGGCCTTTGAATACCAGCCTTGCTTTAACTACCCCTGTCCTATTTCTAGTGATCTACCAAAGAAACGTATTTTCTTTTTCCGATCCCCAATTTGAACTAAATTTCAAGGTTAGATTTTATCTTACAACAACTGCTCTCGAATTTTATAAGTTTTCCACCACTTGTCACCTAGTTTCATGCTTTGTTGAATGTAGCCAGAAATCAAATAAACCGTCTGTACCGGAAGGCACGTGGGTGTTCAAGAAAACATCTTGCTGATTGAAGAACTGCTCTGTCACACCGTATTGTTTTCAAAACTTCGATACCTTCAATATTTTGCTTGGTTGACAATGCTTTTCCACACAAACCTCGGGCCATTCGAGCAACCCTGCACGAGAAACCATCATACTCGAGTTTCACTCTTGTTAGAGCTCATCAGTGGTCCATACCCTCCGCCACATCCAGGATTTGAACCCGGACCTTTTTACCTCTAATGTGTGTGTGTGTTACCGCTTCAATATCATTTTCAAACATTCGTTCACTTTTTAGGGAAACTCGATGAACTATTCAGTATTACCGTGCAAAAACCTATCGAAAATTGTCAAGGCAATTTTCCTCCAGGAAATCTGGTTGTACGAAGAGACTGATGATGTCGTCCATATTGACGGACTTGGAGTTTTCAGGAGCGATCTGCCTTTAGACCCAAGAAACCGAGGAGGCAGAACAATCATATTTATCCGTCTCAAGTGCTGCAAGTATTCTCATCTGTCATTTCAATTCAATATTATGAAGACCAGCTGCGTTACCGTTCGCTGTAAGTCACCTTTTCTGAATTCCTTTTGACATCTCCTCGCGTATACTCATGTTGCCCCAGATATTCCTGCTGATGACATTATTCAGTTGATTGACAGCGGTTCCAACTATTTCACTACAATCTAAAGTCAGTCCTTCTGCATAATAGCAGGGGTTTTCAATTAACTTGGCTTGTCCTTCTTAACCTCCTTGAGTTTTTGAAATCCTGTGCATTTCCCGACGCACTTCGATGCTGTTTTGGATTCAGTATTAGTTAACTATCCAAGTATTTTCACAGCATCTAACCGTGCTCCATTTAGCATGTCTGATCACTGTACGTTACTTCCTTGCCCTGGAATTTGTTGCAAAGCAAGAATTTGACCAACCCTCTGCAATCATCATGCTCTGTTTGCAAAGGACTTTGTACCCTTGAGAATCTCGCTACGCTTAGGGCACTTGTTGGCTCCACGGATTTTTCTATTTTTTCCTTAACACGATACGTCCTCATACAGTGAACAAGTAGCTGACTATCTGAACTTTGCTACGACTTGTGTCGCCCCACTGAGACCTATTATGTTCGACCCGATAGGATATTCTCCCGTCGATTGAACAGGCTCTGTAAAGCTAAGGAAATAGTATACAAATCAGGTCGGCATCTTGCTGTAAAAAAAGCTATTCACACGCATCAGGTGTGAAGTAGGAAATCTGAGCAACCTTTACATAAACATAATGCTGAGTAACAATAACTGCCGTGAAACTGCACTGGAACCGTTGTGGTGTTCTAGGCCCGGGTTAAAAAAAATGTCAAATATCTGAATCACTAGTGCATCGTTAATTCCGACGCATCCTCACTTCCTCCTCCGTATCTTGAATCCCATGAACCCGTTGCACCTGGTTCTGGGATGACTCCTCGATGTTGTTAATTACACACGTCACACCTGTATGTACCTAAGAAATAATCCAACAAATATTGCCCGACAGTCTGCACATCTGCTACGCCGGGAGAATTTGCGTTCGTACAGTGTGGAAAAAATGCCTATACATCTTGGGGAGATCGAATTTCGCAACTTAGTACGCACAACCTTGCAACTAGGCAAAATGATGCAAATACCACAAAGTAAATAATAAAGTCAGTTACAAAATTGCACGCAAAAATTGGATGGTTGAAAAGCAAATTAGAGGACTTGATCGGTATTTAATGTCGAATAATGTCTATAGGCTCCACACTAACCTTAAGCGAAGAGTTCATAGGTGAATTATTTTTCTAAGTACGTGGAGTACTAATGAAGATTAAGTGTGATAAGGTCAATGATCCACACGGGTTTTCGCCAAGGGTGCAAACTGAATTTGTGCACCTTTCATCCTCAGAGTTAACATGTTTCTACAATCTACGTTTGTTCCGTGAAAATACCTTGTATTATTGCTAGAGTGGCATCCGTAATGTGAGTGCATGTTCACTATCTGGAAGATATATCGTGTAACCCAATACTCTGGACTTAAGTGTCCAAAGACTTCTATTGAATCGAAAGTCCTATGAGGTAAGGGCAGCTGGTCCGGTCAGCCTGACTGTCATCACCTGAGTGTCCCTTTTAATTTCACTACGTCACACTACTTTGTTTTTTCATTCTGTAGGATATATAAAGCAGCTAGTATTGGTAGTCAGGACTGTAGTAATGCATTCAATTGTATAACGTGAAAAAATTTCCAAATATGTTAGGTGTAGATGGTAGCCCGCCATCTACGGGAGTTCATCAATCTGACCCCTTTACCAATCACGAATAATTAACGCTTGGTCAGGGTCACAACCTCCTAACTGCTTTCAACGACAGAAGTTCTTCAGTGTATAATTCTATCACTCTGTTTCAATCCAACTTATACTGATCATTTTAAAATTTATTTGCAGACATCCATGAATAACTTGTTGACCAATCTATTTTTTTCCTCGGCTTCATTGTAATTCGCCGTCTAAAACTTACATGGTAGGATCATTTGAACATTGTCTTAACCTTTCATGTGGTTCATTGCAAGGCTTTTTCGACTTGCAATGAGGCAGTGGTTGGTCTCGAAAAGATGTCGAGCAGTTGATGACCTGAGTGACCTTTTGCTTGTTTGATAATGCAACGGGGTGAATTTGCCGGCCATTGTCTTCTAAAGCCACACTGGAACGTCTTCAGCGATTCAAAAGCCGCTTTTGGATCAAGAAAGACAGATTGTGGGCCTCCGGAAGATGTGTCTTTGCTCTAAGGTTTGTCGGAGAGTAAAGATTTAGTCGACAACCCTGACCGGGTCTGAAACCGGTTTGACTCTCACGCGTACACATTCCGCAGGAGCTGGATAATCGATGGAGAATAAGATCGGTGAGCAGTTTGGATGCGATACTTCCCAAACCAATTCCTCTGTGGTTTTCAAAAGAGGATCTGTCACCTTTATTTTAAATCGGCACAATCACCGACTCACGTCATTCCATGGGAATCTGCTCACTATCCCAAATAATTCGGAAGAGTTTTGTTAACTCCGAAACCAAAGCTTTACCCCCATTCGTGAAAAAAGATGGAGACAACTCATCCGGTCCAGCGGCTTTATACCTTTTCAAGTAACCTTACTCCCACATAATCTCCATCTCTGATGAAGGAGTGATATCCGCCTGCGTCGCTTCTCTGGCAGGTATATTTGGAAGGTCCACCGTTGAATTGAGTCCACTGAATTGTTTTTTGAAAGGCTCCGTCCAACGATTCAGACGATCTCCCTGGGAATCAATTCGTGAGCCGTCGGGTTCCTCGATTAACTCACTTTCGTGGACCGGTACCTCTAGTCAAACGGAAAAGGTTGCGAGTATTGCCGACAAATTCAGCCATTCCCATTTCCTTACATTTCGTAATCCACCACTATTCATGATCATTTCTCAGACTCCTAGTCAGTTGGCTTCTCATGGGCTTGCGCACTCCGTTGAATGTGATAGTGTTACTGCTGAGCATGAAAGGTGCACAAATTCAGTTTGCACCCTTGGCGAAAACCCGTGTGGATCATTGACCTTATCACACTTAATCTTCATTAGTACCCCACGTACTTAGAAAAAATAATTCACATGTGAACTCTTCGTTTAAGGTTAATGCGGAGCCTATAGACATTATTCGACATTAAATACCGATCAAGTCCTCTAATTTGCTTCTCAACCATCCAATTTTCGCGTGCAATTTTGTAACTGACTTTATTATTTACTTTGTGGTATTTGCATCATTTTGCCTAGTCGCAAGGTTGTAAGTACTAAGTTGCGAAATTTGATCTCCCTTAGGTGACCCGCGGAGTTAGCTTGCTCACTGACAAGAAGTTCTTAAAGAGTGCTGGTTTTGTCAGTGAAATCTGGATGGATTTTAAATGTAGCAATTCGGAGGCTCTCTTCAATTTACCCCAAATATGCACACCGTGATTACCCGTCAGCTAACGATCCTAGTGGCACCGGTGAATTTTGAGCGGGCCGCTCACTAATCAGCTGATCCCGACATTCAGTTGGTTTATGATCGATTACTTCAGCAACAACTTTGACCAATGTCCTAAGAAATAAGTGGTTACTGTTGCTTTTTCTAATGTGTGTTACCCAATTTGCAAGTGTTTAAGTGTGTACTCATGTATGCGTGTATGCATATTCGTGTCGCATTATGGTTCTTGTATCATCCATGGAAACTCTTCTGCGACTTCCATGTGTAGACAGAGGTCAAGCTGGGCAGAATGAACGAAACAAAGCAGTACAACAACAGTCTTGATGAACTCACTTGTAGAGAGATGTACGTATTTTTTGTAACTTGTGTACCGAAAGTGGTCAAATAAAACACTCTAAAGACACTCCACACCCGACGCTCCAGCCTAGTAGCCAGGAGTTTCCCAAAGGGTTGGTCATTATTGATCTCATTAGACCCCTAAACTTCACATGTGGTGGGAATCACTACATTTAGATGAAGATGACGATGGACTATCTTACCAATTAGTGCGAAGTAGCGCCCCTAGCATAATCCGATTCATTTCCCGTAGCTAAGGGAATTTCCACAGAAAATCTCGCTCAGCTCGACATTTGAAAGTTTGCTACATCGAGAAGTGTGTACACATTCAACATCCGTAAGGCTCAGATCACGTAGTATTATCCTGAAGGTAGTGGTCTAAGGAATTATCGAACTCGATTGTAAACTATGAGGCAGCCCCACCATGTTGACTTTTGATCTTCAGTGTCACAGTTCAGAAGTCCTCCTGACAGACACCTCACGTGGAGGTCAGCAGATGGCGTGACAGCGGAGAATGAGAAAGTGTACAGCGAACTTCTGAAAAGTAGGTTTCTTACGTCTTCGTAGTTGGGGTCCAAAAGATCCGTCAACCAGATGGCTGGAGACATTGAGAAATATGACAGCGAACCGTGAATAGTGGTGATCGTGTTGTCACCTTCTGTTTAGTCAGAATGATTGATCAATGTGGGTTTGTACAGTTAGACTGTGTATTCAGTGTTGTGTTGGATATGTTTTTGTTTTACCATATCAATGGCGTTTCCTGAATGGTCAGAAAGTGACTTTTGTTTGGCACATGGCAAATCGAGTAATCTGATTGGCGCAAAAGGTCTCATAAACCACCGAATAAAGCACAATAATCGAGATTTCGTTGTTGCACCATGTAACAATATACTGTTTGCATTTCCCGAAGAACTGACTTTTGACACGGGTTTTGGCTACTACGACTTTCTTTCCTATTCCCACCTCTGTAGGTCCACTCCCTGTCCACATTGTATATGCACTCTTTCTATTTCCGCGTGCAACATGGATAAAAATGAAATGGCCAGTGGGACTCGCTGTGCTGCTTAACGCTGTACGATGATGATGATGATGATGATGATGATGATGATGATGATGATGATGATGATGATGATGATGATGATGATGATGATGATGATGATGATGATGATGATGATGATGATGATGATGATGATGATGATGATGATGATGATGATGATGATGATGATGATGATGATGATGATGATGATGATGCATGGTCATCGGATGGAAGGTATGTTTACCGTCAGACGCACTTTGACCAAACAGAGGATCCAGAGTCTCTTTATGCGAAGCGACTTACACGGTTTAAGCACTTTATCCTACTTCGCGACCATCAACTAGCCCATCTATACCTACAATCATTTCAACGGGAACAAAAAGCATATTCTGGTCATCTTATATGACGCGTCATCTACCAAATGAGGGAAAGTGTGTGAATGTTAGATTTGACACCACCGGAAGCTGCTCCAGTGAAGTTTTACCTTCCTCGGGCAGAACTCACATGGTGCTCCAATACCTGTCAGACTGGACGTATTGTTTCTCACTGCCCTACCGCAAGCCTTTCTCAGCTGTAATCTATTTCAACCGTCTGAAGACAGTTACCCTTGATAAACACGGCATCGAAGACTCCGCCTTGTTACAAGGAGGAGTTGTGTAATGTACCTCAGGGCTCCGAATAAACCGGCAGTTAAATGTTCATCCTCCTCTAGATGCGACAAAGTCGGTTAGTTCAAAGGTTCCAGATTACTACTGGGAAGACCAAGGAAATGAACTTAAATCCTTTTTACGATGGACGTATTACTGTACTGAATCTGAGTGGCAGGACAAAATTTTCCTATTCTGATTTAAAATGCCTGTGACCGGTGCAACCTCACTTTTGGATCCTACGGTCTGACTCTCGTGTGCTACTGCACTCTGTTGACTTGTTCACTACATACTGTTCTCAAGCTGACCAGTCTTATACCTTGAGGAACATACACACTCATTTCGTTGTTGTGTTGTGCCGTACATTTACCACCACTAGCTGTCATTACTTCAAACTTAATGAAACTTGTGTGACTAATTCGTTGAACTCAGTGACTTCACACTCAGCTGACTACTAATACGCTCGGAGGACCTTTTTCCGGCTTTTTCTCTCCTTATGCTTCCACTCTTTGTGCTGGCTACTCGTCGATGATGCAACACAGTAACAGAGACCAGCTCGGTGAGGTAGGAGATTAATGAATGGAAGAAGTGAAGTGAAGTGGAGTGATAACTCATAAGTGAACAAAACCGATCTTACCATACGTTGTGCCGGGCCTTCACCTTGTATTTTTCGAGTTGGTTTACGATCTGCTGCAGGCTGCTTGTAATGATCTACTATCTCTTCCTCTTTCGGCTCCGATTCCCGACCAACTTTTGGTTCCGGCTCTTTCTTCGCTGCCTTAAGGGCTTTCTTTGTCGGTGTGCTCTGTTTCATATCTTCTGGACTTTCCACCATAGATCCGGATAAATCACTACTGCTTGGAGATGAGAAAATAGTCGCTTTCGGTTTTTTCGGTTCTATTTTTTTCGGTTTGGCCAACTGTACCCTGAGTTGTGTACCAACTCGGTCAACTGAGCTAGCCTCTTCCGGTTCTTCTACTTCACGACCGTCATACTGCATCACACGTTTCACGTCCACATCCAGCTGAGCGAGCAGACTCGCATCGGCTGATTCTTTGGCTCGTTCGAGCCCATCTTCGGTCCCTGTGGGAAGTAGATCTAAATGTTTTGTTGCTGATAAAGCTTTAGCTAGAGCTTGAACCTTTTCTCGATTGCAAATTTTCACCGCTTGTATCGCCTCTTCCGGATCAGGCATACTAATCCACTGACTGATACGGCTCCTTGCATCAGGATTGTCACACAATGCTTCATAGACCAAACTTTTTGCAGCATCTTTTGGCATTCCACGATTGACCAAAACCTCTTCCAGTATTTGTTTGACTCCGCCAAACTCCTGGATGAATTGATCCAAACGTTGAGCTGGTCCGACATAGCCCATCAGTTGCATACGCAATCCATTCAGAACATCTGCCGAGGTTTCCGGGTCAAGCAACGACTCCAAGAATTCCATCAACGTACGGGACGAACCGAGCATAATGCTCAGATACAGAAATATCCAAGGCGGACTGACCACACTGTTTAACATACCAACACGACATTCACGTGATTTAAGTATACTGTCAAGCTGGTCTAGTTGTTGTTGTTTTTTCTTAATTGCACCATGAATTGTGGCCATAACACGAGCCATTCCACCCCATTCGGTGGCCATTTTGTCCAAAGTGTTGCGTACGAAATCGTACGGTAAAACCCGTTCCCGTTCAACTTGCATACGACGTTGTATCTCTTCCTCCTCATTTTTTCCTAGTTGATCAATCAGATCCTCTTCCTGACGCCAATTGATCGGTGTTCGACCACTGCGAGCTGTCGACTGTTCTTGCTGTTGCTCTTCTTCGTCTACGAACGGTTCTTCTTCTTCATCATCTCCTTCATCTTTTTGTACAACCACACGTCGTTCTAAGGTTTCCTGAACTAAAATGTGAATAAGGGTGAAAGTGAACAGACCATCTTAGTATAAACGATTGAATTTTTGTGGGAAGACTCTAATTTAGTCGTCTAATTTAATCGTCGGAAAATCCCCAATGAACACATTTGGAGAATCGTGAAATATTCCCATGATCGGTTTCTTTTTAGAGATCAGTACGTGGCAAACAGATCTGTCCTTTCTGTACACCACATCAGGCCAATACAGTTGAGTCTGAAAGGCTGGGTCGCAGACCATCACATGCGTTGTGAAATACATTCAACAATGCGAAACTTAGGATCTCGTTCAACACCAATCCGTATTTGCGACTAAGACTCCCAGACGGACCACCAAGCCATTCAAAAAAAACACTCAGCAGTTTTGGATGATTGTGCCGGTTGTAGCTCAGGATGTTGGTTACCATGCTGTTCTGGTCGCTGGGCGTGGCATTTAGATCGCAAACGCTTCAGCACTAATCGAGGAAACATCGTCAGTGCACTTCCACAGGTTGTCAGTGCTCTATTTCTTCCTTGGTAATAGGTCGGCAAGACGGTGAGACAGACACACGCCGTCAGCGAAACCACCGAACGGAACTTTTCACCCGAATGCACTATTGCGAATTCTTCTGAGCACAGTGGACTAATACTAACTTCTAGTCAATTATATGCCTTGTGCACCCGATGGCAAAAAACAGCAACAGGAAAAAATACGTGTTTAACAGAGCGAGTTAAGACAGTCGTTAGTGACAGAATGTGGGTTGGTGAGGAAACGAGCGAGGTAAGGGACTACAGAGGATATGTGTGCTTTGGTGCAAGGGAACAGATATTTGTATTGTTATCAGATGGCAGATGTTAATTTGCAAATGCTAAGATCGAGATGAAGGCAGTGTGTGCTGTCTGCTAAGATCTTAAGGGAGTACGTCGGACATGCCTTGTGACACTGGGTTGCGATAAAGTGGATGGGCGCGTCGTAAGTTATATTACAATGTCAATACAAGTGTTTAAGGGAGCTGATGACGATTTTGAAATCTTTCACAAGCAATCCGTACATGTGCTGTACTGGTCTGATGTGAAGTACCGAAAAGACAGATCTGAGCTTTTCCACCCCGTTTTTCGAACATTTGGAGGACACTGATTCATACGCATGACATTACATCACAGTATATGACGATAAGATATGATTCATCGTGCAGCTTGAACGCTCAACTCACCATGGAAAACCAAGGAAGAATTGTACAACTGTTTCATCCTTGTTAGGACTCATCAGTATTGAACCTCTACCGAGCCCCAAGTGGGACTCGAACGATAGCGAGTCAAAACATCTTAACCAAAAGGCTATCCTGTCTGTCTCTCAAAGGTTTATTAAACTTATACACCACATGCCTGTACTATCTGAATAAGTAGTTAACTGGTTGAAAACAGTTATGAACCACGGAGCAACACGGAACTTGACGACAAGTTAAAAACGGAACGCAGCGAGTTGAAATAAGGCATACGAACCGTGTGATTATGTTCAGCGACCAAATGGGAATTAGATTATCGTCGGTTGCTTGTCGAGATTGCAAGTAACCAGTTCAGTTGTAATGGAACCATTTTAACATTATCTCGAAATTTGATTCCGAATAAATGGACAGACAGACAGACAGACAGACAGACGGAAAATAAAGACTGGCAGATCCATCGCGAGTAGGAAAAGTAAAGCCACAGTACTCCACTGTCGGGTTTACTAGTTGATAAAATCAAGAACACTGGGTGATAAAGATCAGTAACCTAAACTATTTTCCATATGTTAGGTATCTTCATTTGCAGTGATGGTTTCCATTTTTTCACCTAATTTTGTCTCATTTTTGAGGTACAGGATTATCAATTGAAAAGACGACGACTACCAAAACCCCACTGACAGCTCCATTTGTATGAAATCAGTCATCTGGCGTTATTCAAACTGTTATTATAGTGGACTTATGACAATTTCGACCGGGGTTCGATTCCCGCCACCACTGGTCACTTTTTCGTTTGGTAGTCTTTCATTGGCCGCAGCCTCTTTTTTGAATTGTTGTACATTGTTGTATAATAAATACAAAAGTAAGTGAAATGAATAGCTGTATAGTATCAGTATCTTGCCGCGTCAGGTTTCATCCCTCAAACCATGCCGTACAAGCATACCATGCAACTATTTCAGCTGCTGTGTTACGAAACCACAGTGGTGCACCAACACTGAGTCCAAATTGGGTCTTAAGCTCCGTGAGTGGACGATTGTAAGTCACACACGCTGCCACCAAGATATCTGGTTGACTTTCAAAGATTTGTTTTGACTTTGTGTTCACCATGCATGTGACACTGTGATGTGCTTGAGTGTTGCTGACATAGTTATCTGATTATATTTTACGAATTCTTTGACGACGTCGACTTCCAAATACTATTAGCGTTCGTATGCCATTAACTACGACTATAGACAAACATCGAACTGGTAGAGTTTTATTTGGTGCATCAGTTAGGCTCTGAAGCCCCAAAGTTCATCAGCCATTGCCTATCATGCTAGCCTCCACTGAGTGTTATCTGATCAACCCCATAGAGAACAGGCTTGTCAATCGCGTACTTTTAGGTTTGACCTTAACAGAAAGCGTGTGACTCATTGGCGTAGACCGTCGTTCTCATGATGTTTGCTGGTGCTTGTTTATACAGTTGCTGAGCTTCGGCTGATTAGGTTTGCTTTCGTATATGCCTTAGTGTAGATCATGCACTTGCAACCCCCACGGAAGAGCTTTGCATCCAGCGCTCATCCGGAGTGTCTGGCCGACCGTGTATAAGTTCTGTTCCACCCGTCTAGCCTTATTTGTTAAAATCTGTTGACACCATCAGTCAGAATGGGTGCATAGTCCATCAGGGAAAGCAGGAAGTACGTTCGTGCATTAATTATATCAATCCGGAATACTGCATTGCGGACTTTGATGTGTCAAGAGCTGGCAACACTGAGATTAGATGAGCAAACACAGTTGCTGGTAGGCTTGTTCTCAATATACCCGTTTGTATATAAAGCGATACAAGAAACAATTGGTGGTTGATGTATCGATCAATCCGGTAGTGATCCATTTGCAACCTGGTGTCCTAATCGCCTGGTTCCGGAAACCTTTTAGTGGTCGAATGGTGGATACCAAGCAGTAGGAAAACCGACAGCTTACAGAGGTACGCGAATGATCACACGTGGAGACAGAGACACCGAACTGATGTGTCTGACAGATGTGCGTTGCACATGCTCGTTAGAACTGAATAATATGGTTGACATTCCTCAATCCGTCAAATTTTCCATGATTTACCTACTTTTTCCTATCATTTTGAGACTCTTTGAATAGATTATTTAGCCATTTCATTGATGAAATATATACATGGGTACAGTTATGCACAACACATAAAAACAGCCTAAACATGCGTCTGCAGACTCAAACATGTTGCTAGCTTGAACTTGTGAAATATCCGAACTGTAAAAATCATATAAACTCAAGGAAACAATAGCTACAATGCACCGGAAACTCTCACATTTCCTGATCTTGAGAAGTCGCTTTTTGAGTACTGATTTTATACCGAATTTAGGCACGATTACAGTGATAGGGGCATAATCTATATCATAGAAGTCCAATTTGGCGAAACAATTGTTTTTCAGTAATTCATTCTCAAGCCGTTTACAAATTACATGGGAGACGCTAAGCAAGAATCATGCGGATAGACATAGCCGAGAAATCCAACTGAACGAGCATGATGAACCAATAAGACTGACCCTGTGATTTAGAATGAAGAACGACAAGGTTACAATTGACGAAACTTAACAACGGGCTGGGCGACTACCAGAATTTCTTAATATTACTCAGTGTCAAACCAAAAGAGATAAAATGGCGTCGCGCATACTCGTCTGTCAAGTTACATTTCACGCACTAGATAATGACAGCTTTTCTTTTTTGATGTACTGAAAATTACATTTTAATATCAACGGGATATCTGTCATCCGTTTTGGAATTATGATGGTTGATGAGTTTGATGCGTGAGAATCATACCATGTGCTGAAATTACTAAAAACCCATCTGATGGGGTTTTGCACTTGTATCCATACTGTTCAGTAGCTCAGGCGGATTTTGACTTTGCACGTTGTGATATCATACGTAGACAGCTCTTTCAATAGTATGGGTACTTCAAGATGATTCATCTGTATTCGTATGTGGCTGATTATTGCAACTGCTACACCCCCATCCCCGTAAATGACCAAATGGCGGTGGTCAAACGGCCATCTTGGTGCTCGTCCAACTCTTCTGTCCCGGGTAGGAATTCTGTTTTCACAGCCGGTCACTTTACCCATTTGGAAGCCTATAATTAGTCACAAGGTCCTTCCTGAAATATTGTGCCATTATTACTTAATGAAAAGGAAGTAAATAAAAAGATAAAGATGATATAATGGTATATATATATATATATATATATATATATATATATATATATATATATATATATATATATATATATATATATATATATATATATATATATATACCACGTGATCACTTGCGAGTAGCGTGTGGGATTGATGAATCTTTGTTTGGCTGACTGTACTTTGGACTCCATCTTTTGCGCACAAACCTCAGGTCATCCGATCATAGAGAACAACATACGAACAAAATGAACTTGGTGATTCGGATCAGCCCAGACGGGATCCGAACGGCACAGTGATAGCACGCACGCCTTCGAATTACAAAGGGCCTGAGTTCATACCCCCGAGAGAGGCAAAAGATATGGACCACTGAGCGAAACTCGAGAGGTTGAATGAACTAAGGTTTGTGCGTGGAACGTGGAGTCCAAAGTACAGTCTGCCAAACAAATATAATATAATGGGTTTTTAACTGACACAGCTGCCGATACACCCGTTCTCTAGCGTAATTTCATACCCGCCATTGTGTGAGGAATTGCGTGCTTGTGACTATAGTTGTCACGGCGCAGACGGAATCCTTCAGAAACTATCGCATATGCGGATTACGCATTTGATCAAATGTTTAGGTAGATAACGTGGTTGGTTGGACTACGCATAATTTTATGGATCACCCACGTATGACCCTTGGTGTGTTGGATCAGAGCTAACAAGCGTTATGAAGCCAAGTTCGTTAGCCGAATCCCAGTGACGAGTTCACGTTGGACAATATCACACATTTCCTTGTATGTGAGCATCCGGAGCCAAGTTCGGGCTTACGACGATCATTCACTCCAGTTCGCCGAGAAAAGTGGTGTTCGTCAAGGTTACATCTATTGCCCTCCCCCTTCAATTTTGTAATTGAATTGATTCCTGAGACAGCCCTATCCTCATGTGAGAATAGCAGCATCGACCTCTAACTTGGAATACGTGGATCATATTGTTCTTTTGAATGAAGATCCAGGTAAGTTGCCAGCTTTTCTACATACCCGAAATAACGGCATAGCAATGTTTGTGATGCGCTTTGCATCTTCAAAGTGTAAAACGCTGCCGCAAGACTGGGTTGGCGCTACACCAAACCTCTTCTTGGCAGGGGAAGCTCTAGCTGGAGTAGATAAAGTCTGTTACCTGGGAAGTTATATTTCACTAAGTGGACAGATACTAGATGAAATGTCATCGCATATACAGAAGGCGCGTTTGGATTTTGCCGACCTCCCTAATTTGTGGCGTCGGAGTGACATTTGATTGTCTTTTGAGAGTCGAGTGTACAACGCGGTGGTTAGATCTTTCCTTCCACACAGCTCATAAGCGTGGCCGTTGAGGGTAGAAAATAGGTGAAGATTGTCGATGTTCCAGCAGTGATATGTCCATAGCGTTGCCCAAATAGGGTGGAAACTTCATGTTAGTAATGCTGAGGCTAGACTTAGGGTGTTTGGGATCACAAGTCAGTCTGTGGATCAAGTACTGAATCTGAACAGGTTAAGGCGATTAGGATATGTGTTACCCTTGTCCACCGATAGACTTCCTCGGCTTACGCTGTTCTCCGAGGCAGGTAGTGGTTGTAAGGTAGGTCGAAGTGATCAGTCCATAAAACGATAGTGAGGCACGGAAACCTCGACCAGGGGACTTGGCCAAATAGGACGTGTGAGAATTCCGGGTTGGGGTTCACTGGACCCGTCCTCCAGATGGTTGGATACATTAAGTGATATGGCCAGTGGCGTGGTTACATTCTAACTGTTTTTTTTATCTTCATGACTTATGTTTCATATTTTACTTTCGACTTTTCTCCACCTGAAGCTTCTATTCTGCTTATCCTTTACTCGACAGTGCTGTAAGGTGACAACCGAAACCATAGCAGGGAACTGCAAGAATAATGGTTGAATGAATCGAACAGCTCACACGAATCTCGGAAAGAAAATCCATGCTGGCATTATACCTGTAGTATTATCGGTACACGTCTGTCCGAGAAAAACCAAATGAGACAAAATATGCATGCTTCTCATATCACCTGCTAATTCACACCTAATGCTTTTCTAAAATTAAGCTGTTCACTTAAAATACTTCAGTAGTGGGTTTCAAATTTTGACTCTATATAACTGTTACACACATTACTTCACCCATTTACATAAATGGTAGTGAGTAAATGATAGTAGATATGTAACTATAAATAGCAACGGGTCAGTGAGTATGCAGCAAATGCGGTGCCTTGACAAGATGCCTGTGGGGAAATTGAATGTTTGAAAAGACAGACGGGCTGGGAATTTGAACCCTGGCAATTATGGAGGGATGACTTGTTTTTCGTAAAGGGGGCAAAACCAGTTGCACAGTATTGCATAATTCCGACTTCAAAAGTGGAATAACTTGGCCTTCGTCATACATGAACAACTATATTCGCAATTCTTTTCAAGTGAACTCTAGGGGTTACAAAGGCCGGATTGAAAGCCATCACGGGATAGGTCTAGTGCTCATTATCAACCATTTGATGTTGGACTTGGCTGTTATATTGCTCACTCCAGAGGTACACAAAACATCAGCTCACATCGTGTTGTTAGGACACCGCATTTGTTGCACACTTACTCACTCACATCCATCAGCGGTAATTCAGTACGTATCCGGCTCCCATTTTACTTGTTGAAATTCCCACGCTGAACCGAATTTCAGTCAACTGCCGTTGCTCAGCGTGTGCCTTTCCATCTGATCCTGGAGACCATCTCCAATGACTCAATAACCTGGATCAAGTGGATCGCACGTGTATCCTAATCGCGTCCGCTCCCATCTGTTTATTTGTTTACCCACCCCGACTGCTTCACACATTTTTCTAACCCTCTTTCAATGACAATGCATAGATAGATGTTCTCTGTCTTTGTCCCTTGCGAATTTGTCCTATTTTCTCACCCTGCGTCCTAATAATCTATGGTCTCGAACCGGTCATCGTTCTGCGCATCACTTTGTCTGGTTATGTCCTCCCGTCCATTGATAAACTGGTTTCCCGAGTTCGTGTCTGCCTAGTCGAAATCTCTTGTCTTGTTGTTTATCCACCCACCCCACCCGTTTCCCACTGTTTTTCATGCCTTCTTCATTGGCGTTTATTGTTCATACTTTCGTAATCATGATCCATACATGTGGCCAGCTAAATTACTTATTGAGTTGCTCGTTTGCTGGGGCCATATTCGCACTTCTTCTCCCTCCCCTACTTGCCTTAGCGTCCCATGACTTCAACGGCCGTCCCAAACTGTCATTGACCACTGATCGTGATTGGCCATTCATTCCCTCCTGTCTCACATTATTGCCCGCCCCCTACTTGGATTTTCGACTTCGATCTACCTGTGACCTCTTCTGAAGGTTGATTTGATCTCATTTGGCCGGTCTGTTTACAGGGTGAAAACAGTTGTTAGGACCACAATGCCCCAAAAACCATATGCGTTCTACACACAAACCGAGCCATGGACAAGTAAAATCTCCACCCGCTGATCAAATGGTTGATTGAGAAAAATCGCTCTCTCACACAAACACACGCACAAACACGCACACACACACAATTGTACAGGTCACACTCTCAGGAAGAGTCGCGAAAATGACCCAATCACTTCACTGGAATATCGCTCAGGCTGACTCCCCTTCTGGGGTGGGGCACAACCATCTGACTCCGAGTCATTTTTCAATTAATTTAATTGCATAACATGTCGGGAGTGTTGATGAGATCCAATAATGTGTGCAACCGAAGCTTACGTCGAAAGTGATTGATCCTTGAGCTTCGTTGCGAGAAACCTAGTCGAATTGAATTAAGTCGGCTAGAAATGATAGGATGAAAGTAACCCAATCTGATTCACTCATTAATTATAGAAAACACGAATAGCGAACAAGCTCGTTTTCGGTAACATCATCCTCGTGGCTAATACAGTTACATTTATAGGTTAGAAATGCATGAATTATGAACAGCGTCTGTGTGCTAAAGTTTGATTGGATGGTCATCAAAGTTGGTGTTGCGTAGTTAGGAAGGATAGGAGTGGAAATGTTGTTGTTTCGTGGTTGGGAAAGGGGCCAGTGAAACAATGAACAATGGTTTCGGGGATTATCCATTTCCGGTTTCAACCAAAAGGTCAACGTATGGGTCACATTGAGCTCCAGGGTCGGTCTCAGATCGCGGCCAGGGTAGTTTGAGTGCCTTAACGAAACGTTTCTGAGAACATAGCGATGGATTAAATAATCTGATCGCCACAGCCTCTGCCGTTGCTAGATGTTGTTTTCGAGCGGCTTTCGGCGCGTTCGTAGGGACTCTGTAGACTATTTTGAAAGCTTCGTCGTTTACGTGATGTCCAGTGTCCGCAAGTTGAGCCACAATCGCGTTGGTGATGGATTTTCTGTTTCCCGTCTACAGCCAAGTTGGTTTGTGCTCTTCGTTTGTGTGAGAGAGCGATTTTTCTTAATCAACCATTTGATCAGCGGGTGGAGATTTTACTTGTCCATGGCTCGGTTTGTGGGTAGAACACACATGAGTTTTGGGACACAGTAGTACCATTAACCGTTTCCAACGGCAATATGTTTCTTCCGTGCCTGGTTAAGGGTCCATGCATGACGAGTTCACAGTCACCTACTATTTTAATTATTCTTTAATCAATTCTCTACCGAAAATATACATTCTTCTTGGTTGAACTAGGCTAACTGTACTCTATACGTTCATTATAAAAGCTGGAAAACTTGATATGAATGATGTTTATGGTGGAAAGTGCTGCTCGTTCTTGTTACATCAGTGTTAGCACCACTTGTTGGTAGGAAGTAAACGTGATGAAAAGTGGGTCGCGGTCAAAGTTAGAAAGAAGAAGGAATTACATGAAATATTGCAATAACCAAATAAATGAATAATTGAACCATTCATTTTTTCAATGCCTTCAAAACAGGTCATGGTCTAATTGGGCTTCGATCCGGTTCTCCAACAGAGTGTCCAGATCAGACATACCTTTCTGTTCGAAATGTCGTTGAACCGTTTGTTTTGTGATTTGACGCGCAAATTTGTGCAATTTGGCAGTTTTTTCCATGCGCGCAGCTTCATCCTCCTCCACGTGATCTTCTTCCAAAATTTGTTCACACGGTTGTTCTAACAGGCCTTCCACTTCAATTGCCAAATTAGTCATAATCTCGCCGCGCATACGTTCAATGCCGGTGGCCGAAGTGGCTATTCGAAGTAGAGCCACATCTTTGAGGAATGTGATGGAAGACAGTGTGTCCTTGGTACGCTCATCCGACTGTCGAATGGTAAAGTAAAAATAATGACGGAACAATACAATAAGTAATATCATAAATTTTTCATCACCAGGCGTATAGAATCTGATAAGTTCATCCATTTCACTAAGATTATTATTACTATAAATTACCAATTTATTTATTTAGATAATTTTCTTGATTTACTCTGAGCATTCAAATTGGATGGAGAAAAACGCATTACCTTGCTAACAACTTGTTAATATTTGATCTTGGATCCTAGTGGAAGTGTGGAAGCTGATAAAGGTCTCCGATATCTTCCCTGTTTGCTTGCTTCAGTTTTCTGCGGATAAGGCAAGGACTCAGGTCACTTACAGCTCTGCTGAGCAACTACAGTAATTCGGATCGGTGTCCATCATCATGAGGTGAATCATTAATATCATTAGCAACTTACCTGGATCTTCGCTCAGGAGAAAAATGTCGTACGCGTATTCCAATTCAGGCAGTTCACTGCCTGGACGGAGATTGGTGTCACTGTTCTCCCTCGAGGATGGGGTAGTCACAAGAATTAATTCAATTGAAACGTTGAAGAAGGTCGAAGGAGAGCAATTCTAACTGTAAATTACTTTTTGTAATTTGTATTTTTGACGACATCTTCGCTTGTCTTACTCGTAAGTAGCGTGTATATCCCTCATGAACCTTGAATACTTGTGATCCAATTCCCTGTTTTTACTGTACTGACACAGTTCAGATTTACCCCTTTCCGACGTATGGTGCGTGAAAATTTTACGTTATGTTCCCGACTCGATTGTTCTATGATTCTACATTCCCCTTGTAAGAAAAATTTGCAGAACGTTTCACTTACGCTTCTTGACCCACTGTCTGTACCGCAACCGTGCTGCGCTACAGTTTCGCATGACTCCTTGCTGAGTGGACCGTTTATGACCGCGCTGTCCCGATTTTTCGGATAACTTTCTGTACTGTTGCCCTTGGTTGCTCACCTGGCTGTAAGTCATTGCATTTATGTATTTTTATGTATTGCATTGTTTAGAACCACGAAATTACGATAAACACGGTTATACATTTGGAATTTGTTCTGCTGCCCGTAGCCGTGTACAGCCCATATCGTGCGTAAAGCTAGTGAGACCACGTTTTCTGTTATATTGAAAGTTCAAGTAATCGGGATAGTTTCTACAGTTAGCCAGTAACCAATATTGTCTGGAATGAAGTCATTTACGTCCAGTATACGGTCATTTAATGATGAATTGCCTGGTTTGCGGAAAAACTGTTGGGAGGCTCAGTCAGCAAATCGCAGGGAGGCTCATTCAGCAGACCGCATGGAGGCTCATTCAGTTAACCGCATGGAGGCTCATTCAGCAAACCGCAATGAGGCTCATCCAGAAAACCGCATGGGGGCTCATTCAGCAAACCGCATGGAGGCTCATCCAGCAAACCGCATGGTGCTTCATTCAGTAAACCGCTGGGAGGCTCATTCAGCAAACTGCAATGAGGCTCATTCAGCAAACCGCATGGAGGCTCATTCAGTAAACCGCAATGAGGCTCATTCAGCAAACCGAAAGGAGGCTCATTCAGCAAACCACATGGAGGCTCATTCAGCAAACCGCAAGGAGGCTCATCCAGCATACCGCATGGAGGCTCATTCAGCAAACGGCATGGTGTCTCATCCAGCAAACCGCATGGAGGCTCATCCAGCAAACCGCATGGAGGCTTATTCAGTTAACCGCATGGAGGCCCATTCATCAAACCGCATGGAGGCTCATTCAGCAAATCGCTGGGAGGCTCATTCAGTAAACCGCTGGGAGGCTCATTCAGCAAACCGCAATGAGGCTCATTCAGCAAACCGCATGGAGGCTCATCCAGCAAACCGCATGGAGGCTCATTCAGTAAACCGCATCGAGGCTCATTCAGTAAACCGCAATGAGGCTCATTCAGCAAACCGCATGGAGGCTCATTCAGCAAACCGCTGGGAGGCTCATTCAGCAAACCGCATGGAGGCTCATTCAGTAAACCGCAATGAGGCTCATTCAACAAACCGAAAGGAGGCTCATTCAGCAAACCACATGGAGGCTCATTCAGCAAACCGCAAGGAGGCTCATCCAGCAAACCGCATGGAGGCTCATTCAGCAAACGGCATGGTGTCTCATCCAGCAAACCGCATGGAGGCTCATCCAGCAAACCGCATGGAGGCTTATTCAGTTAACCGCATGGAGGCCCATTCATCAAACCGCATGGAGGCTCATTCAGCAAATCGCTGGGAGGCTCATTCAGTAAACCGCTGGGAGGCTCATTCAGCAAACCGCAATGAGGCTCATTCAGCAAACCGCATGGAGGCTCATCCAGCAAACCGCATGGAGGCTCATTCAGTAAACCGCATCGAGGCTCATTCAGTAAACCGCAATGAGGCTCATTCAGCAAACCGCATGGAGGCTCATTCAGCAAACCGCTGGGAGGCTCATTCAGCAAACCGCATGGAGGCTCATTCAGTAAACCGCAATGAGGCTCATTCAGCAAACCGCACGGAGGCTTATTCAGTTAACCGCATGGAGGCTCATCCAGCAAACCACAGAGAGGCTCAGTCAGCAAATGGCTCAACCTCGAGACCAGAGCTACAACGTGAACTGCGACTGGCCAGGTTGAAGATTAAACAGTTAGAGCTGGAGGCCGAGGCTGCCAAACGCATAAATGAAGTCAAGGATGAAATCGTCAAAGAATTGTCCGACGATAACTGCAGTTTTGGATCGGAGCCTATACTGCCACCTACGCCACCTCGCAGTGAAAGACTGAAAATTGTTCACGATTATGTCATGTCCTTACCAGGGTCGAAAACAAGGCAGGAAGACCAAATTACACTGAACGGACCGGGAATACGTGTTCTGCCCGCTAAATCCAGGGAATTCGACCACGTCAGCGAGACCGCCAGGCTGTTGCAAGCTTGTATGAGCCTGCCTGCTCGCCGATCAGTCAAATTCGATGGAAATCCCATGGAATTCATTGGTTTCATGAGAAGTTTCCAGTCCACAGTCGCTAGGTACAATAACGACCCCGCCTACCTCCTCGATTACTTGATTTCGGCCTGTGAGGGGGAGCCAGCTGAAGCCATTCGGTGGTGCACGGTGCTTGAGCCGCAGGAAGGCTACGACGAAGCCATACGCATACTAGAACGCCGGTTCGGCAGGCCTCACGTGATTGCCAGAAAATGTATCGATGAGCTAAGTGACGGCTCTGTGCTGAAGCAAACTGATACCAAGGCGCTGGTAAAATTGGCGGATCAGATGAAGGTGTGTTCGGCCACGATGAAGAGCCTCGGCTACCAGGCTGATCTGAATGCCTGCCGGACGCTGAGCGCTATTGTGCAACGACTGCCCACCAGTGTTCAGTCTAGATGGTTCGACCGGGCATCCTTCATTCTCAGATCGGGACGGGAGCCCACTTTCGATGAACTAACGAGTTTTGTCAGCGATCAGGGTGATGCTGCCTTGGTTAGCCTCGTTTACGTATCGCGACCGGCCATTTCTGCGTCTAGACAACCAGATTCTCGAAAGCCCGCTAGCAGTCTATACTCCACCGAGCGAGTAGCCACAATCATGTCAACCGAGACTAAGCCATCTAGCACCAGTCCTAAGCCGACCCCCAACAAAGTTTGCCCTATATGTGAAAATCCCCACTACGTGGACCAGTGTAGCGAATTTCGAGACTTAAAGGTAATAGACAGGTATAATGCCGTGAAGAAGCTGAAATTATGTTTTTCATGCTTAAAGCCTAATCATGTAACTAAAGACTGCCGTTCGCGAAAGACGTGTGGCCTGAAGGGCTGTGTAGGCCAACACCACCCGATGCTACATCGACCAAAAACCCCAGAATCTAATCGTGACCAAAACCTGCCAACAGACAACACTGCTTCGGTTGGTCACGTATTAGCAGACGAAAGTACCGCCGGCCGTCGAATTTCCCTTGCTATATTGCCAGTCCGCCTCCGAGGGCCTTTAGGGGAGGTCACAGTGAATGGATTGCTGGACAATGGATCGGACACAACTTTCGTAGACCAGTCGCTCCTGACAAAATTGGGTCTCAATGGGAAGCCCGAGCTTCTGACGGTTAAGACCATCGATAGTAATTGTGTAACCAAAGCGCGCACTGTATCCTTTACCTTAACTTCGCTAGACGGTCAGGAAGTCATCCAAGTCCGCCGAGCGTGGGCAGTAGAAAACTTGCCTAAACTGAGACCACTCAACCTAAAGCAAGATTTAGAAGTTTGGAGTCATCTGCAAGAAGTCCTGATGCCAGCCATTGATGACTCCGACATCCGTATTCTCATTGGTGCCGACGTTCCAAAGGCACATTGGGTGCTAGAACAACGAACGGGCAGTCCAGATGATCCTTATGGCGTGAGAGGACCTCTAGGATGGGTGATATTAGGACCGACTTCGTGCCAACGTCCTTGTAAGGCGACGGCCAATGTTAGTCATGTCACGGCCACTGAATTGGATATGAGCTCGGAGCGTATGTTCAACTCTGAGTTCGTGGAAGAGTCTTTCATCAAACGGAGTATGCCAGAAGATGATAAAACAGCTTCACGTCATATGACCGCCTCAATGATTTGGGTCAACGGCCACTATGAAATAGCCCTGCCATGGAAGCCCGGTGGACCATGCTTGCCGGATAATGAGGATGTTGCACCGAAGAGACTGCTGTTTCTGAAGAAGCGATTCGAAAGGGACCATGACCTTAAAGAAAAATGCGCAGCCATGGTCAACGAGTACATTACGAAAGGCTACGCTGAGATTGTATCCGGCTCAGAACAGAACTTGACTGGCCCGCATGTATTGTATCTGGCACACCATGGAGTATACAAGCACGGAGATCAAACGAAGGTTAGAGCTGTATTCGATTGTGCTGCAGAATGCAACAAAACGTCCCTGAATAAGCAATTGCTGACGGGTCCAGACCTCGTCAACAGTCTATATGGAGTTCTTCCGAGGTTCCGGGAGTATCGGTACACCCTGGTTGCAGATACTGAAGCTATGTTTCACCAAGTAAGGGTATCGTGGAAAGCGCCACCATTGGAAGCGACGGCCGAACAAGAGAAGTCATTGTACGCACTGCTAACGGCATTCACCGACGAGATCTACGACAACTGTGCTTGCTGGAAGGTGACGCTTCAATTACGAATATGGCTGGTGAGGTTCCCTGACCCCGGGGGCAGTGTAAATTACTTTTTGTAATTTGTATTTTTGACGACATCTTCGCTTGTCTTACTCGTGAGTAGCGTGTATATCCCTCATGAACCTTGAATACTTGTGATCCAATTCCCTGTTTTTACTGTACTGACACAGTTCAGATTTACCCCTTTCCGACGTATGGTGCGTGAAAATTTTACGTTATGTTCCCGACTCGATTGTTCTATGATTCTACATTCCCCTTGTAAGAAAAATTTGCAGAACGTTTCACTTACGCTTCTTGACCCACTGTCTGTACCGCAACCGTGCTGCGCTACAGTTTCGCATGACTCCTTGCTGAGTGGACCGTTTATGACCGCGCTGTCCCGATTTTTCGGATAACTTTCTGTACTGTTGCCCTTGGTTGCTCACCTGGCTGTAAGTCATTGCATTTATGTATTTTTATGTATTGCATTGTTTAGAACCACGAAATTACGATAAACACGGTTATACATTTGGAATTTGTTCTGCTGCCCGTAGCCGTGTACAGCCCATATCGTGCGTAAAGCTAGTGAGACCACGTTTTCTGTTATATTGAAAGTTCAAGTAATCGGGATAGTTTCTACACTAACTAACATCACTCTCCGTGGTGAACTGGGGTGGAAGATCGCCGTAAGCACGAACTCGGCTTCGGCTGTTCGTATACGAGCAATGGAAAAGAGAAATAAATCGCCCTTGTACAGTCTTCAGTAAAAGGCAGCACCAGTGTGGTCGACTAAGTCGAACGCCGCTTCCAGATCAAGAAAAACAGATTCTCGGCCTACGGAGGATGTGAATGTATTCTAAAATTTGTCGAAGCATAAAGATGCGGTCGATACAACCACTATTGGATCTAAAATCAGCTTTATTCTCACACGTACACTTTTCGCGGGCGCTGGATAAGAGTTGGAGAATAATGCCGACCAGCAGTTTAGATGCAATACTTACGAAGCCAATCCGTCTGTGGTTTTCACAAGATGACCTGTCGTCTTTCTTATAAATCAGCGCAATCACCGATTCATACTATTCCCGGGGTATCGTACCACTATCCCAGATTACCCAGAAAAACGGTGTCACCTTCAAAACCAAAGCTTCGCCTGCCTCTTTGAAAACAAGAGACAACCCATTCGGTTCAGTGGCTTTGTACCTTCCAACTAACATATCTCCGGCAAAACCTCCGCTTCCTACAGAGGAGTGATACCGTTGTATTCTGAACTCAGTAGTTAGAATGAAGCCACACTTGTACGGGCAAACGTGTATCCCTTAGCAGTATATGGTAAGCGACAGCACATGCAAGCAAACGAAAACACAAAAACGTGTACAACTGCGTGAGTCAGCTCTGTATGCGATCGAAAACTCAAGGCAGTTGTACAATCGGACTAAGTTGCTCAAGGTTGCGTGACATGTGGAACGATCTGATTGGACGAAACACGACAAGCATCAACTGTGTGTGTGTGTGTGTGTACGATTTCAGGCTAGTGTCCATGATTGCACGGGATGTAGATCATGCGTGTGTGCGTGAGCACATGGCTGAGCAAGCCAAACACAGAAGGTATCTACCTACATCGGTTCTCTGGCAGGTACATTGGGAAGGTACACTGTTGAAGTGGGCCAAATGAAATGTCCTTTAAAGTGCTTTGCCCAATGATCTAGACCACGTCCCTGAGAGTGAATCAGTGAATTGTCGGATTCCTCGATTAACTCACTTTCGTGGACCGGTACCTCTAATCAAACGGTAAAGGTTGCGAGTATTGCCAGTAGATGCAGCCCTCTCTATTCCCTTACATTTCGCAAACCACCACTGCTCACGATCATTCCTCAGGCTCCTAGTCAGTTGGCGTCTCATGGACTTATGCATTTCATTGGATGTGGCATCCGGAGGGACGGATCCGTGAGCATCCAACAGAGCAACTAAAGTCGAAGAAACTCGTCGTTTGTGAGACCGACTTGATCTGTTGTCAGCGTTCATCTGGGTCTCGGACATCCGGCTGCACCCATAACGGTGTAGACAGCGCTGTCTGAGAAGCAGATCGCCGATTATCGTCTAAAAACTACTGCGCGGACGGGTGGCTTTCACGTTTATGTGACCACGGACGAGACGTAAACGGAAGCGAGCACGTATCAAAGCGTGATCTGAGTCAACAGGCGTACACCAAAATGAACGACAATCTTCAGTCGATCCTCGCCAGCGGCGACGAGTCACAATATAGTCAATCTGGGTCCAACTTTCAACGAGGACCCCGTGTGCATCTGTGCCGCGTCTCATGGCAGAAGTTCGTACTTGCTAGAAACAATCTGTGGTCAGAACACAACTAAATGAAACGATCGCATTTATCGGTACGACCTGCTGGGATAGCAAATGGGCCTCCAATGTGCCTTTTGGAATCCACCAAACGGCCAATTTGGTCGTTGAAATTCCCAGAACTGACCACCACGTCCGTTGAACATGCGCTTCGAAGTAGCTGAGACAAATCCTGATAGAATTCATCCTTGGTCTCAGGGGAGCTGTAGTCAGTCGGCGCATACACAGACACGACGAATATGCATCGGCGCTTCAGTTTGTTGTTGACACAAAGAGAACCGTCCAACCGAACTGCATACAAACGACTGGTGACTGGAATCCAGTCTAGCAGCTTAGGCTCAGCTCTCATGCTGAATGCAGTCCTAAAGCCGGCCTAACCACGAGCACTAGAAACCGGATCACCCGACACATGAAGAGTGAAATGAGAGACTGGGGCAGTATCTGGACTGCAAAGTATTATCACAGAATCGTGGTTTTGTATGCGTGTTTCGGAGACACTATACATCCACTTTGAAAGTGTTTAGAGTTCTGATGCCCTACCTGACATAGTGTGCGAACATTAAAGGCAGCCAACTGAAGTGAATTAGATTTATACCCAACTCCTAAACTACTGCTTTCTTCAAAACAGAAATTACCCGTGGAGCTTTGTATCGATTTTAAATTAAGAGAAGAAAAATTGGTAAGGTCCTTTGTAGTGAAGATGCCGAAGGTTTCTGGGTAAATCATATTTTGCGGCTGCCCACACCACAGAGGGGGCTTTTCCTTGGGACTCCAGTCAGAAGCGTGGTTGTCCAGCGCATGTTTGAACCAACTGATCTGCGTTGCAAACACAGGTAACAGTGACCATTTCTTCCCATATAAACAGTGTGTTTTGAGCTAATAAAGAGCGATGATTCGAAGCCAGAAAGGTCTTCTCTAACTAGAGTTAGTGAAACGGATTAGAACAATAAACCTTGGAATTAGGAAATAGTTGAATATCCCGTAAATATTCATTCCGACAACATAACCCACGCAACTCTGAAATAATATCGAAATTTAGGCATTTCAGTCCTGTGTGATCGACAGATGCTTGCAACAGCTTAAACACACAAATGCAAATTTGTCCACGTTATTTACTACTTGAAAACGTATGCATCGGACAAAATCAAGAGCGTATACAAGTGGCTGTAATTTTTCACAGACGGAACTCACCAAGTAACGTTTGACCAATTGTTCCAAGTTCAGTCTCTGAGATGCCAAATCTGTCGGAGGTGTTTGAGAATGCTGTGGAATAAATAAACAGATATAAAGAGTTATTAGCTAATATTTCTGAGCGAAAAATAAGTTATTTTCACAGGCTTAGATCAACCAAGAGAGAATAATTAGGGACAATTAGGCATGAGAACCACTCCGAATGTAGGAATTTCATATGTATCATATATTTTCAAGTTTACGGATCAAATTTATTGGTAATTCAAGGACCCGAATCAAACATTTCCGCCGTATTCAAGGTGCAACAGAATTAAAGAAATAAGACTTGAACAAAAATGAATCAACAAAATAACAGCTGAAGGATAACGAGCTAAAACAGGTATAGGACCCAAAAAGGTCTTGTAATCCAGCTCGTACTCAGGGCGGTGATAATGTGTGAGATTTTGTATGGAATAAATACGGATGATTACTTTCATTAGATCTGATAAACGAAATTTCAATTTCATTTTTGACTGACTACGACACTGTACACGGTGCGGTGGTTCTGGTAGCTAAAACACAAAAAATCTCGATTATTGTTGTTAGACAATGAAGGATGAGCTATGATGTGCAGTTGAAGGTCACCGGTTTGTTTCCAGAGATACGCGAGAGGATTCAGGGGGGATTTGATACGTATCCGGGGCGAGTTGAGACTTGGACTGCAAGCTAAATTCCTTCTTCGGGATAAATCCCATACTAGGGAACATGGTCTGATGCTCATCAAGCTACATCCGACTGGGTTATCGTCGTTCTTTAGTCCATCCAAACAAGGGACTAATTCGTGGAAGTTACTGTCAGCTGACATGGTATAACAGGGCAGTTACAGGCGCTTCAAGTGAATTCTTGATGATTACTTGACTGAGGCTACATCTTACAGGTGCTGATGATGAGGTACATACGGGAGGTCTGTAACTGTCTCTAGTCTCGAGAATTCGGAGAACGTGGAAATGTTAGGGAAGAACATGTGGTGATTCACCAGCTTTCACACGTGATACGGCCGGGTACAGCTTCGTAGCCACGTACACAGACGAGCCTCAATCAATCAGGATCGCCACGAACAAGTCAGACAAAAGCTCCCTGTGACTGGTCATCTTCAAGTCTCACAATTATATTCTCTATTTTAACTTATTTATACAAAGCCGTTCTGCAATACAACTAACGTGCTGTTTCGCAGCCTTGATCTTTTTGCTACTTTCGTTTGCGAAGTTCTGGGTGGGGGCGATTTCAGTACGTCCTGTCAGTCCATATCATTACGACTATCACGGAATCACAAATAAGTAACAAGCGGCTCTATTGCTTAGTTTCACCAACCATCCGACAGTGTACACAATGAGCTCCAATCGGTGTTTCATGAGACCAGCACAATGAATGGTTGGAGGCACTAGGCACAATCACAGTTGCACCTAGCAGATAAATGCGGCGACAAGAGGCAATTCGAACAAAGTATCCTCAGAGGAGTTGAAGTAAGATCTTCGTGATTTGGTAAACGATAGACCATACGAAACCGCGTCAAATGAAGGTGTGTATGGTGGTATAGTATCTCTCTGACGTTTCGTTAGTAAATCATCCATTCACCACTCGTTGGTCAGTCATCGTTGCACTGTAAAGAAAGTCAGTTTCCGACTGTTAGATAGGAACATGGCCGAAACTAACTTGAAAAGTGCCGAGTGATCCAGCTAGATGCCAAGTACCGAGTCTAGCGGGCTCCATTTAGTTCTGGATGAAGCAAATTATAGTGTAGAGCAGAAGTCTGCGGGAAATCTCGGTCTGGGTAATGTTGGTGGCAGACTGCCTTATCTAACATAGGTGTTGAATCGAATTTTATGGGTTGTTTGTCGAGTCACGTTGTACAGAAATCTGATTTGAGAGATAAAGTAGAAAAGACCTGGCATTTTGATGATACGCCCATCGCTGTAGAAATTCCTGAAGGCTAAACCAATAAGTGCTACGGATAACAATCCATGCTGTTCTGGTGCAAACAACCAGCGTCCAATGTAAAATATTTCGAAGTATAAATAAATACTCCATCCCATTATCGTCTTCTTTTTTCTCCAATACCATAGCGACGGAATTCCATCAACACCAACAATAAAGTAGCGTTGAAACAAACTCTGAAATTTCCATTCCGGACCTTCGTGATTCACCTCCCAAAATTTATACTTTTCCGTTCCGACCACATGTCGATCCCCGTCGCGTTCGTTTCCTTCTACGATGAAATTACTGTTACCTTATCTTACCTTACTTATCTACCGCTAGCCTATGTGTGCACTATTACGATGGGTTGGACTAACACTCTATAGAGTTTAAAGATTGGTTTGGAAAACTATCAAATTGATTTGGGAAATTATCTCTTAGATTTGCGAAAATATCACGTTCGATTTGCCAACAGAATGCAACGGTTGGTTTTGGCATCGGTAAGGTGCATTTCATTGGTCAACTAGCCACAAGCTTCTCTGGTCAACCATAGTCGGTGTGACGGCCTGTCTTACCACGCTCTTCCGGTGAAAAAATCGCACAGACTTCAGCCGCGCAACTTGTCGCGTTGACGTGTAAATATAAGAGCGGGGGCGGCCATATTGGAGGGCCTTTTGGACGTGCTGATTTGTTGTCGTTGGTTTGTTGCAGGTGCACCTGTCGGAAGTCTGGATTGGACGAAGACTTGTGAGGAATCCCGGACAAGAAAGTCTGCTGCTATTCCCGAGGAGCGTAGCGATCCCGACCCGGAGAAACCGGAACTGTGAAGAACTTGTGTAACTTGCTTAAATTGCACTTATTCTTGCCCAATACACTTTCCTCTCTTGTACTCTGTGTTCTCCGTTGTTGACCGAGCGTAGTGCACAGGATGATGGCTGATGAGTCGCGTGTGTTTCTGTTTCTAGCTAACCGGACCGTTACAGACGGATGCACGCTGATCCGGTGGATCAGATGGGTCGTGTGATCTGAGTCAGAGAACCAAACTGTCCCAAACCTAACAACGGAAACGACGGTGCGTTGCGTCAGACGCCTCTGAGCTATCGGGAACATTTCGACTATCCTGTTGACGGAGGTGTGATACTGGTCTCTGAATAACATCAGTATTCGGTTCATCGACATGATACAGAGGTGGAAATGTATAAATCACGTTACCTTAGGATAATAGCTGATTAAATTTTCAATTCCCATCCTGAAAATTAATTTCTCACGAAGAGTGTTTGATGTGTGTATACGTAAAGAATATGTACAATATGTTTGAGTTCATGTTATCATCAAAATGCAGCGTCCGTACTCCCCAAAGTACATGTATCCAGAGAATCAACAGAAAAGAACGTATCCAACTTCATGTAACCTATGGAATCTCACGTTGAAATCTGGAAATCCTTGTACCACTTTAAGTGGAGAATTTTATTTTTAACTCTCAGTCAGCAGATTCTATCAGATTAAATAGAATTTCCCTATATTCACTTTTGCGGATAAGACCTGCAAAAAACGGAGTACGCAGTAAGCCGAAAGCGGTAGAATATTTTTGGGGAAATGTTGATGTCTTTGATCATCTTTGGTGGTAGACAGTAACACATAGCCGTCCGGCTTGTTTCCACACCTGAACTATTTTGATCTTATCTACTTCACTGCTCCGAGTCTCAGGATCTGATAGCCGGCTACGGCAAAGTTACCGATACGGTCGAATAAAAGAACGAAATGACGCCGTTCATAAATCTAGCCGACTACATGGTTCACCAGAACTGTTTGCTTTCAGCACAAGTTGATTACAACTTTTTTTCAGTTCTGTCAAGTTCAGTTGTGATATTGCAGCAAGGCTCGCCACACGAAGAGAAATGCTCTTCCGTTTCGAAACGGATAAATTTAAGGCAAAATCTACCACTGGATTGTGGTATAACTTCAACGAGCCTTTGCAGAATGACGAAATCTTTCACTAGAAGACCGACAAAAATGAAAGGGGACCAATAAAGTCCGACAGAATTTGCCGACTTGTCCAAGATTCTCCAATTCCCCTGGCTTGCTGCTTTACCATAAAAACCGAAGAGCTGCTTCATATTGAAGAAGACAGAAAAGCCCTCGACGGAATAACGACATGTACGTACGGACACCTTTCGTCAAAAGACCAGAAAGATATTCCTCACACAAACCAAACTGGCCAAATTCGAAAGCCAGTAATAAGATCTGTTTTAAACGATGCCAACGTTGTTATAGGAACAGAGTGCAAAAGTGAAACATTATCTTAAATCCATGCAACGAGTTTTCTCTCGAGCACAACTGAATCCATTGGTTTAGTACTTAACACATCATGGCACTCCTGTGGTTCTGGACCAGTGGTGAAAAAAATTATGACGTTAGACAAGCTACAATATCTGATTTGCTGTGTGGGTGGTAATACTCATTATCGTTCACACTAGAGATCCTTTGCAACAAGATTTTACTTGCCTTCACGGTATTTTATATGTGCCGAAAGAATCATATTTTTATTTTTTCACCAGCCCTATAGATTTTTTTAATTGTCTAATATATTTAGACGGAATTGGCATTAATAACACTAACCTGTTACCGCATGCAATGAGGCTGTCAGAAAAGCAATCTGGACCACCGGCTTCATAACAACGTCCAACAAATATGACTGATAGTTCACGACACGATCTTCAAGGAATTTGTGGTGTACTCCTTCAGCTTAAATATAGACTTTTGATGGCGTAGGACTAATCTGTCATTGGATACAAAATAGTTTCTACAATGCAACTGAGGTCACAAGTTACCGTCAGGGTACAGGGACAGAGATTAACACTACTAAGGATTGGCTGTTAGATGAAAGAGGACTGTGAAACAACAGTTGTGAGAGATCTATGAAGAGGGACGTATTATTGGCTCTACGTATGTTTCATTGGTAGATGACAAATATATCATCAGTCTCGCTAGTAGGAGAGAATGATCCAGATCTACACTGTTTTCTGTTATAGTAGGTGACCATTGCTGAACCCTCATCTTGCACGGTACCCACACGCACACTCATAAATCTCTATAGTAATGCATCGACCCCACTTTTCCAAAGGTATGGTGATAATGTTTTCTAATCATGTGACGACGTAAATTTTGGTTGATCAAGGTTATCACCACAGTATATGATAAAGCAATCATCGTTTTACATGGTGGTGGACATAGACAAGGTTGAATGAACACACTATTGTGCGCCCAACGATCTCGTCTACGTGAGCGAAGCAGTCGCGTCAGTCAAATTTAGGCCACCGCACACATTTACTTTTAAGCACGATTGATTTCCTGTTCATACACACCCACCTTCCGGTGCACGAAACCCTTCCAAGAATTGGGTTCATCCGGCCATCCTCAGGACTATCTCATCGCTGTCTGTGTGCTGCAGTCAGTTCAAGCATGCACGTACGCATTCATGCACAGACGAATACACACACGTCACAACTATCCCGAATGAAAACTAAAGAATCGAAACGGTGATAAACTTGAATAACAGTGAGACGTAGTTAGTTATGAAATGGGCAATCAAGCTATGTTGGCCTATAAAAAGACCGAATAATCGTCTTCTAGTTCTGAAAAGAACCTATGTATCTCCATGGATAATAGTTTGGTATTCTTGTTCGAGTAGATCACTTTGAATAACCAATTTGCGATTACGCATTGCCTGAATTCGAAAACAGGCCCAGCGATTGATGACCTCATTGACCTCTGATAGTTTGACGACGCTACGGGGTTAATTTGCTGTTCATTATTCTTCTAACAGACTTTTGTTCACCTTGTGATATTTGAATCATTTTGCTTACTAGCAAAATTTGAGTAGTTAGTTGGGAAATTCGACACCAACTGGGAGACTACACATTTTTGTCCATGCCGTACATTGTCTGCACCATTTTGCGATCTTCTAGCACATACAATACCCCCTATCAGCGTTTCCAGTCCATGTCCTTGGCGCACCGCCGAGTATGAAACTTATCGTGTCGCGAACCGAGCACAAAGGTCCACAGACACAACGCGGCTACGGATCACGACGTAATTTAGGATAGTCGTGAGCTAACCACAAGTCGAGCCATGGACACGGGAAAATCTCCACCCGCTGATCAAATGGTTGACTGAGAGAAAAAAATCCATCCTCACGCATACACACACATACACGCACAAAACATGTCGGGAGTGTTGATGAGATCCAATAATGTGTGCAACCGAAGCTTACGTCGAACGTGATTGATCCTTGAGCTTCGTTGCGAGACACCTAGTCGACTTGAAAGTCGGCCCGAAATGTTAGAATGAAAATAGCCCAATTTGATGTATTCATCACAACTGAAGTAAAGAGCAGACTATCTCGTTATAGCTTGTGGAAGATGAAAGGTTCGGAGATGTTCCATGAAACGAGGTGAAACATCACATAAGCAGCACGAAATTGCACTGGAAAATATGCAAACCATCCGTCTCCTGCCTGCCTGCCTGTCTGTCTGTCTGTCTGCCTGCCTGTCTGCCTGTCTGTCTGTCTGTCTGTCCGTCTGTCTGTCTGTCTGTCTGTCTGTCTGTCTGTCTGTCTGTCTGTCTGTCTGTCTGTCTGCCTGCCTGCCTGCCTGCCTGCCTGCCTGCCTGCCTGCCTGTCTGTCTGTCTGTCTGTCTGTCTGTCTGTCTGTCTGTCTGTCGGAAATGCGATCGCACTCATAAAAGAAGATCCATGAAACGAAATGTCTAGCAGTTCGAAAGTGACCAGAAGGAATGAGACCAGTGCTGAACGGTGTTGTCCCAGAGGACATCCTCCGAAAAGTGGCCAATTGGGGGACATTTTCATGTGCCCGATACATTAGTGTTGGAAGTTTGAAGGCATGTGAATTTCATAGTGACAAGGAAACGAACATGCGAAAATTAACCAACGATGATCCGCCTAAGCGGATGGCATTCTGTCGTTGGTTTTTCGGAATGCTTGTATACTTGGTCGATTTTGTTCACAGATGAAGTGGTTTTTATCTCTTGTTTTTTAAGCAAAATTAGAATTTTCATTTTCAACGTTCACGTATCTTTTGACATATGGCTAATTTAGGTTGAGTTGCGTAGCAAGAATAAGTGGAAAAATGTCGTTTAACTTTTCCTTATCGTCTTGATCATGAAAGAAACGGACTAGAATCCAATCTAATGCAATTTTGTCGGTCATGCGAACTAATAATAATGAGTGAATCATTTTGGGCTACTTTTATTACACCATTTCGAGCCGACGTAATTCAAGTCGACTAGGTGTCTCGCAACGAAGCTCAAGGATCAATCACGTTCGACGTAAGCTTCGGTTGCACACATTATTGGATCTCATCAACACTCCCGACATGTTATGCAATTAAATTAATTGGAAAAGTGACTCGGAGTCAGATGGTTATGCCTCACCCCAGAAGGGGAGTCAGCCTGAGCGATATTCCAGTGAAGTGACTGGGGCATTTTCGCGACTCTTCCTGAGAGTGTGACCTGTACAAGTGTGTTTGTGTTTGTGTGTGTGTGTGTGTGTGTGCGTGCGTGCGTGTGTGCGTGTGTGTGTTTGAGTGAGAGAGCGATTTTTCTCAATCAACCATTTGAACAGCGGGTGGAGATTTTACTTGTCCATGGCTCGGTTTGTGTGTAGAACGCATATGGTTTTTGGAGCATTGTGGTACTAATAACCGTTTCCGTCCCCTACAGTTATCGGGACTCTGAACATGGTAACACTGCTGAGTATCATTATGGCGAAACTGTGACTTTCTCGGAAGTTAGTTGAAAAGGGAGAATCAGTTCAATTCATATAACTACTAACTTCGCTTTTCTGCCGTCTGTTTTACCGCAATGCCCCCTCACTGAATCATGTATACCTCAAGCGGTTCAACTGGCCAAAATAAAATCGAGATGGTGCTGCCTGTGGTTCCATTTCCGGCATCGACGGCCAGATGCCCAATTTAGATGCGCCTTTTTCCTGAAACTATTTCAGTAATAACCGAAGGAAGGAAATCTTGCCTCCGAATCACGCGGAAAATCGGTAAGCAAACGAGAATAAGAACTGCAAGGGTTTCATCAATGAACAGTAGTACCAACAAAACCTCTATACGGTCGAATAGAGCTCCTCCATTTAAAGGTTTAATGGTGCCGAAAATCACTCTTGACCACCTGAGATGAAGATGCTCTTCCGTTGACATTCATAAGTGATATTTATGGAAATCTTTTTCCACATTTCTGTTCCAAACTGTCAAAACTTTCCACTTATGAATTGGTAGAATCATGATTGATAATACTGAACACTCAATCTTTTCTTACCGGCAGAGGAGGTGTAACCGGAGTCAGCATAGTGCGCACAACAGAATTGGGTATGAAGCCTGCATAGGGAAGCAGAAAAATCGGATGGAATCGACTATTATTATTATTATTATTATTATTATTATTATTATTATTATTATTTTTCCAGTGTACTGAAAAGAACTACTGACATTGAAATTTAGAAAAACAAATACATCCAAACAAGCAATTTAGAAGAAAAAAAGGCGTGAGAGGAATTCTTTTCGTATAACATTATGCAGAAGAATGAATATAGTATGAAAAGAAATGAATAACAAAATTAGTTGTATAGGACTTGAAGCCATGCCTGTGTGTGTGTGTGAAATTTTGTTGTCTTTATTTATTACACAACAGTGTACAATATTTCCACGAGTGGGCCGCGACCTAAGTTGGCTAGCGATGGCGGAAGTCGCAGGTGGGCTCGTCACGGTCCAAATTCACTGATGATGACCACCGGACTACCACCGGTCGAAAAGGATATCGAGAGCGAATTTACGGAAAAATCAACAGTGAAAACAGTGATCACCAAGCGTATAATCTTAAGAGCCTCACTGTTTTCCAATAAAGCTCTGATGTCATTGCTTACCAGCGTCGGGCGAATCTTTTTGGCTATTAACCACTTATTGTAACTGTGAAGGTATGAACTGGCTCGCCGTCAGCGGATGGTTCGGTTCAGGGGCAGACAACATAATCTAAGGCAAGGTCAACGATAGCGAATCGGACAGCACGGAACTGGCTGTCCGGAATCGTGGGCAAGCGAATCACTGGACCAATCAGATGTCTCGGCTGACCGGAACAGTATCAACCATTGCGGGTATAAACAGACAAAAAAGCCAGCAGAGCCGTTTAGGAATATTAGGGGGGGGGACTTTCGTAAAAGGAGTTGATCATAGTCACCACACATCCTACATAAGCAATCTATTTTGTACCAGTAAACCGAGATGGTTTGAAGGCAGAAAGGTCCCCTCACCGGAGCTGGTGGGTCGAACTGTACGATAATGCTTTATTTTCGTCTTTTAACACTTTCTTGCGTTCAAAAATGGGATAAATTAGGGAAAATCTAATTAATATACTTTGATGCTTGGCTCGGTTGTTCTAGACAACTAGGTCTACCGGTTCGATATCTTTCTGGCAACTGCCTATCTCGACGAACAACGTACACTGAAGAACTTCGTCTGTTAAGATGTGGGGTCAACTAACAACAGGCTTGGACTAAATGCCAGCTAAAGGGGCATAGATTCAGTGCGCATTAATTTGGGGAATATCCTCGGCATTATCTGTTTAATACTCTCATCATATTAGAGTAATTCTATGAACACAATAGCAATCAAAGATCAATAATCATTTTAAGCTTCCTGATTGTAAAGATCTCATCATTCGGCAGTGCAACGAAACTGACCTAACTACTGAAACGTAAATACGTCTAGAATTGTTGTCAAACGAATGATGGACTGCAGCTGGCAGAGGAAAATATGAATGAATTTCTCTGGGGAAGCTAAATCCTGAACGAGTGCAAAACTCTCACACAACACGCAAATCGAAACTTTGGGTCTCTAGAAACAGATAAACTCTTCATCAACTGAAACCGATCGAGGATAAGTTGTTTATTCAAAACGTGAATACGCCCATACTGTCAGAAAACCGACCTGTTTGTGCTCCTGACCAATTACTGGAAAATATTTCTGTTGAGTTGTCAAATGGTACACATAATAAACACACTAAAGTCTCGGTCCAATGAGACCGGTTAACACAAATCGGGCTGGCAATGTTATGCCACACAGATGACACAAGACACGATGGCACACAACACAGGATACACAAGACATCTACACCTTCACAAGGGTAAGACACTCGACCACTGGTGACACCCACAACAGAATCTGCCTGCGTCTCCCTAAACCCGTATTAGCCCAACAGCATGACTAGCGAACGAACACAGACTCGGGAACACACCGCACAATTTGACAAAACTAGCCTGTCTGCCAGCTAGAGAGAGAGAAGACGAATTTCAACACGATCGAGTCGTCTATTGTTGATCAGATGACGCAATACAAAAATGCTTTCAGCTGTACCGCTTGCTAGTGTTCGCAAATGGCTTGTAAAACTACGCATTTGGACCAATGAGAGATCAGACAAGTACAATGGTAAAACGGTAAAGCAGCACGGAGAGGGAAACAAGAAATTTTACGTCAGGGAAAAATTTTAATTTTTTTGTTCAAAGTAGAAATATTGAATTTCTCTACAGTTCAACATTTTTGAACAAAAATTATTTCTTGCTGAAGTCTGCGATATCGAATTAGCGAGGGGTGGGGGGGGGGTGGGGACGGTGGATTCCCCCAACAATTGCTCTGCTCTGGCAACAGTCACAATTTCACATGAATTACTGACGCATCGATGACAGAAATCTTCCCCACTTTTCCCACGGATTATCCCACGTGCTGTCGGTAATTGGACGAATGGGAACTGTTGTGCTTGGCTCGCACAGTCATGTGCTCACACACGTACGCATGATCTGCACCCTGTACAATCATGGACTCACGCTTACAATCGTGCACACACGTACACAGTTGACGTTTGTTTTGCTTCGACTCGGACAGCTCTGACCAAACAGATCGTACCACGTGTTGCACGACCTTGCAAGATTTAATCTGATTGTACAGTTGTCTCACATTTCCGATCACATACACCTCTGACTTCCGCACATGCATACCTGTTGCGTTTTCACTTGCTCGATTGTATTGGCGCTACGGTACATTGCCACAGAATACACGTTTACTCGTACAAGTGCGCCTTTCTTCTGCCTACTGAACTGCGGGACACAACAGGAACTAATGTTTCAAATAAGTCGGATAGTTTTATGGTTTCAGGCCGTAGCGAAAGACTCCTCAGGACAAAAGTCCAAACATGGCGGTTATGCGTCACGACAAAATGACCAACTAATCCGTATCCGAACAACACGTTAGCTCGGGTTCAAAGCATGGTCTGTAAAATCTGTGCGAGCAACGACATTTGGACAAAAACCAACTCATCATACGAATTTGCATCGGAACAACTGCTCAGTCAGACAATAGCGTGGCTCCGGTGTGATACACATGTGTGAGCGTCTCCTACAGTCCTAGTTACGCGTTGAGCAGTGTGTGTGTGTGTGCTGTCTAATCGCCGATATAATTTCTCTCTTCATATTGAACCTTTTCGCACTGGTGTACTGTCCGTAGGAACTGAGAACCAGTGTTCGTCTACGTGATTCTGCGGAGAAAATGAGATCTGCAATGGATGCACTGGAGAGATAAGACCCCACCCAACGAACCATGGCCAGTGAGATACGACAGACGCTCAAACGGAATACGTAAGCCCCACATAATAATAATAATAGTAACAATAATGATAATAAGTGAGTAATCCCGATAGATTTATTGGAAGAACAAAAGTTTAACGAACAAGCTTGCTTCCAGTGATTCATCGGCTGACCGACTGCAGCACAGCGAGGCTGCTCAGTCAATCTCTAGCCAAAGGACTCGAGAGAAAGTTTCCCACGGACCCCGAGCTGCCCGTGTATAATTTTCCACATTGAATTTGGACAAAACCCCATTAGAATTGCTACCGCTGGGACCTAAGTTTTATTTTTCACAGCGTAAAGTAAGACAATCTGACGTAGAAATTCAATTTGAAAATTCATCTGGTCAGTTGGTGGATCTGGAGCCATCATCTGCTGTTAGTGAAGAGAAGATGAAATCCAACTTGGAGCAGTCATGCCACCCGTATTTTACGCAAACAAATGCTTAGAAAATGTTTGAATCAAAGAGGCATTATGGTGCACTGAAAGGGCTTAAAAGAAATCAGAAAGTTATCCTGTACAGACCAGATAACGGTACTGGCATCGTCATCAAGAAATGAAATGATTATGTGGTGAGAATGAATACCCAAGTTCTCGACAAAACCAAAATTTGCATGCACTGCATCAGAAAAAGACAGAACCGTTGCATTGAGAAGTCGATTTCAGAGATATTGAGAGGACTAGAGCAAGACGGAATAATTGGTTGTCCGACCTTTTACAAAGTATGACTAATAAAAGCTGTCCTTTCTAGACTTCATGGTCAGCCACAATTGGACAAGCAAGGCTGCTCGTTACGACTTATTCTGGACATAAGCAACTCACCCCATCACGCAGTGGCAAAATGACTGGTCGAACTACCCAAGCCTGTAAGGCAGCGGGGGAGGGGAAGACTGACAAATACCCTCTAAAGGATTCATTTAAGTGTGTGAACCTGATCCAGCCGCTAGTTGCCAAAAATAAGCATATCTTCTCCTTGGATATCACATCTCCATTTGCGAATATCACTGAAAGAAACAGTTGACGAGTTGTGTGACTACATTGAAGACAAAGGTTAAAATGTTGGAGTTCCAATGGAATATCTGAAAACTCCGTTTCCAATGTACTTTCGACGTCCAATTTCAGTTCAACAGTAAATTGTACTGTCGAAATGATAGAATAGGTAATGGCTCGCCATTAGACCCCTTACTGACTGATATTTTCCTGATAAAACTAGAAAATGGGGGTTTTCCCACTTATACTGAACAATGTCTTATTCAGACGTTATGTTAACGGTATCTTCGGTGTCAGTGGTGTTGTATGGCCAACCCGTGTGTCATTGGCCTTGGCATGTGATTCATTCCAGCCCCTTTGGCTTTGCACTCACCTGCGCGATGCTTGTCTGTCCCACGCTCAGCTTTGTTCTGCTTTACCAACCACATGCGGCTGGGTGCGCGTGTGTCTGACATCGACTCTTTGTTCCTGTCCGCCTATCATGCTTATGCTTGCCAACAGATGATGCACTTGTTTGCTTACTTGCCTACTCAGGTACGTGTTTACTAATGCGCTAAAAAACAGATGTGTTGCGTACTGTGTTCTCTGAGTTCTGAACACAAAGGGGCAACTCTCAAATTTCTTCAACATTAGTGAACCGATTTATTCAGGCCCATAAGAATATCAGTTTGACGTTAGAGATGGGGCCTGAGCATGGGTTCGTGTTTCTCTGAAATGCAGCAATCACGGAGAGAAAACTCGGGGATAAAAATGTGCTAACAGTTTTGTCCCGATGCAGTGTAAACGAGGCCTTATTCGATACATCACTGATCGCGTAAAAAGACTTTGCTCATTCGACACCCCAGATAATGAAATAGCCAAGACTAAGTTAACTTTTCTGGAAAAAGGATGATCCTATGTGGCTCCTGGCCGATCGGGTGAGAGAGCACCACCCAATATGGTCCAGTCGAGGATCGATACTAATAGATGCAAGTGCGACTGCTATCCACCTTGCTGAAACGCCTACCAGATGGCTGCAGGCATTAAGTAGTATGGTTAGGTGCCGCGGTCATTGGCGTAGCTGCATTCAAGCTCTTTCTTCGTATTCGTGGTTTCCGCTTCTTACCTTGCTTTTGGCTCTTTTTTCTCTCATGTTTCTATTCATTTTGCCCGTGGCTGGACGATGCTGGAAGATAGCAACCGAAACCAGAGCACAGAAGAGCGAGATTAATGGTTCAATGAATTGAACTGAACTGAGAATGTACGGGGGTCTTCTTGTTCGATCTGTTCAGTCACGGGAGTCCGGTTCCTCTGGACTACTATCTACAGCAGAGGCTTTAGAAATCTTATTAAGCCACCCTCCTTTTTGTGTGCAAAAACAGTCCGTAAGATCCCTTATCCGCCCGTGGTAACATATTCGAACTGCTCCCACTCAACGTGCTGATCGGAACTCGCACTCCACAGACAACTGTTGCCAATTACGAGGTCAATATCTGAAGACTCGCAGCTCCTATTTCCACCGCATCTCGTTCCCTTTCAAAAACGTCTCCTTTCCATGAACAACCAATATTCGTATCTCCCTTCGCTGGTCTCTGAGCACATCAAATAAAAGTGACGTAATTGACCAGTAGATGAAACACTGAAGGCGAGCATGCTCGCCAAATAATAATAGTGATTAACTTCCTTGTTCAAGTATATTACAAAAATGGCACACTATTTTTAACAGTTGGAGGTACCGGTTAATCAGGTTCTTTTGTTGAGTACTCGATCTCAACCATAATTGAGACAGAAAAACCAAAACAACTGCCAGACTGATTTCTGGAGTGGTATGATGAAATTTAACGTGAACAAGCATACTTTTTGGATAGACACTGAACGATGAAAGTACAGACAAACGAAACTTATCGAAACTTGGGTGGAAAGCCACTGAAGCGACTGACACACAGAAGCTTAAAATGTACGCAAGGGCAGCGCGTAAATCAACAGCGCGAAACTATGTCGCAACTACCCTGCGGTAAGCTGTAAATTTCGACTTCCTTAGGGTATCTAGAGCTTTAGAGAACATCTGTCAGTAGCATCAAAGCTTACAAATGGCACATATAGTGGAAGTTTATCTCTGTATATCGAGGACAAATGGGTCCCAGTGATAGCTCACTTGGTCCAATGACCTAACCGAACTACGCAAAATTACTCTACAGCTAATCCAGTTTTCTCAGACATCTCTCTCTACTCGCAAGTAACTGCGAGCTGTATACGAATCCTGATTAACTGCGTAAAGAAATAAATATTTGAACACCGAAAATCCCCACTCACGTGTTATCTTCAATGACCATTTTTCAGCACGCAACATGTAACTGGTACTCAAACACAAATGTCTTTGTAGCACTGCTCGAATCTGATGGAAACAATGTATCAGCAAAGGGGAGGTTAGGTGCAGAGTATTAGGCACACAAACCAAATCCTCAAATGGGACACCTAAGTTCGCTAGGTTGAGGTGGTTGGGACTTGTGTTGCGCATGACGCGTGATAAGATTTCTGGGCAAGATTTTAGCTGAGAGGGGCCATGATTGGAAGATGAGTGGAAGTGACCAGTCCGCGGTATAGAAGAAATTTATGGAAACCCGAACCAGTGAGCTTGGCTATGCACGAAGTGCTAGGCTTCCAGGGTGGGGTCCAAGAGATCCTCCCACTCAGTGGTTAGAGGCATGGCAGGATATGGCTGCGTGTTACCAACTTAATGCTGTTTATAGCTCTTATGTTATTCTTTTTTCCATTATTTCCGATTGAGTTTGCCGCTGAGGTATAGCAACCAAAGCCAATGCACCCCGGGTATGGTAGGCTGGTGTTTAGACCGAACTAAGCTGGTGAAATCACACTCAAAACATTTAGGGAGGAACGTAACAATCAAAAATTTGAGAGGTTGACTAAGTCCAGCTAGGGTTTCTCAATTCACTTTTACGTAACTGTATTTCAGTTTGATTAGATTTGTTCTTCTGCTCTTAAGAACCGCAAACGATAGTTTTGCGGAAGTCTAATCAAGCCTAGGTGATCTGGTTCAGTGGGTGAAATATGGTAAAAGAACTCAATGAAAATATGCGGGTCTCTGAACCGGTAAATCTACTAAGGGATAGTAAGTATTTCTTTGAAATTAAAGACACTGAGTGAGAAAGACCGGTGTTGCTTGAGTGGTTTAGGGAGTTTGCTTACCATGTCGGGGGTCAGAGATTACTAATTCCGCAACCGACATCGATCGCTTTGGTGACAAGCCGTAATCCACCGTCTTCTGGCTCATTACCACACCCGACTGGTAGGGACCTTATGGGGTTCTCCATCACTCGAGGTCTCAGGGCCTGGCTGGCGTCTATTCCTAGTAGTGCAGTGTGCCTTTGAGGATATGGGGGTATATCTCGTCCACTGCATTCATGTGCAAACATGCAGTAGAGAATTCTACTGCCTAGATTTTATAACTTTACTCATCTTTTTTTTTCCTGTGAGCATCAGTTGCTCAAATATATGATGAAAATCCATAAGTTATGACCAGCTTTGACATAATTATGTGAGAAGTACAACTGTTCCTTGGTTGAAAATCACTTCTAGTGAGTTGTTCATAAGAAGTTTAACCCAAACTCGCTCCCAAATGAATTGCATGCGATGGCGCCTTTCGCATCGGAATAATCAGTTCATCCGCTTGCCTGGTGTCAGAGATCTCCGATTTGGTGACAATTCAGAAATTCGTCCTAGCTCGTGTGTTTGAATCTTGTCGGGAGGCTGCTTAAAACCATATTAAATTAGCCACACTCAACAGGACTATAAAAGACACAGGTGTTTATAAACAAGCAAAAAAATGCACCTTTTATCTCCAACATAGTTTGTGTTACTCACCGTCTGGGGCAATGATACGTTTGGGAAAATCTTGTAAATTTTGATGCAAATCTATCATAACAACTGGGCTGTTTTCGATGCTTAGCGTGATTGGATGAGCTGTGTAATAGTATTGAAAAGCTTGTATCAAGCGTTCCATATGATCGTTGACACGAAAATCTGGTGGGGCACTCATCGACCGTGTGCTGCGCATGCTATACAGACTCGGAATAGGTAAACGAGGAATCGGAGTGCCGGGCAAAGAATTGCTGGACACGCTGCGCCGCTGCTCCATGGTGTTTTTGCGGCTTTAGATGGAAGTCCGCACGCGTCCTTCTGAATTGTGTATCGCTTTACGTTGAACTGTGAGGTGTGAGTCACGTGTACAATTTGATCGATTTCTCTATTGTTTCAAATCGACATGTCACGTGAAGCGGGAACAGCATTTGATATACACCTTTACTGGTCATGCATTGCGGCTGAATAGTAAGGAAAAAACCATTTTTATCAAATGAGTGAAATTTTTAACGAAATAAAGCCTATTGCCTAAGTACTAGACAAAATGAATTCACGTACAATAGTAACGAATTTTCGGGGACACCAAAATAATGAAATCATTTCTCGAGCCTACAGCTTGGGTTGCATCGTCTCTTCGATATTTCAGTTGGGTTTGCTATCAGAACGACAGCCGCTCCTCAGGAACTCATCCAGTTGAGGCATCAGGTGTTCTACTAACTATGACTAGATCTGCATCGAGATTAGAATTACTAGAATGTTTAGTCACAGGAAGTGTATTATCGTCAGATACAAGATATCTGACGGCATCCAGAGCAGGTAGTTCCGTCCGTCTCAAATATGGGTGACTTTCATTAGTTACGCCCTAAAGTACAATCTGTCCGAAAATTCGGGATCACCTCAGTTCGGTGGAAACCTTAACTATTGATACTACTCTCAGTAGACAAAGATATACAGTAGACACTGTTGTTTAGTGGCAGAGAGAGAGAGAGAGTAGTGTAAGCTGGATTTTGACCATATGTCATCATTTTGATCGAACTGAAATGATCCCGAACTTTTTGAGCAGACTGTACATGGTAAAGATCAACCCAACTCCGACCACTCGTTGGCAGGTTAAGAATCCAGGCCCACTTCCGTCTTCGCAAATGACCGGTTGTTTGAAATTTGTCTGTTTAAGTCAACTTGGTGCTGTCCGATTGCAGAGGTCATGCCTTTGGCAACCATATTGGTGTTCGACTGCTGTAAGTGTGGGTTCCCGATGAGATACTTAATGAGCTTGTGGCTCATGGAGTTTTCCTGCTTTTCTGTCTTGCGGATGGAAGGCAAGTAAATGCCCGCGGAGGAACACTGGTTCTTGAACACTACGCGACTTTGGCTAGCCGAAATTTCTTTCCAACTTATTACGGAGGTTCCGCTTATCTTCCCTCACTGGTTCCAGTCGCTAGCTAGCTTGGTCTTCCACATCTAATCAAGTCCACGGGATCTCCAATATATCTCCAAAACCTCCAGAGCCTATCGTTTTTTCCCATTCACTCGCGGGACAGGCATCGTATCAACGCAGTGTTTGTGGAACTAAACTATCAGTATCCGAGCGATGTAAGTATGGAATGTCTTGTCATGATACTGGGTTGTTTTGGCAACTGTTGACAATTAGAAATGATTGCTAGTAGCAGCTTCAGACGGTGTTACGAACGTTTGAGCAATGCGTAGCCAAATTCGCAACGGATCCCGAAATCAAAAGACGATTATCCGTGATATTCTACGATACTAGATTATTACAATAAACAATGACATAAACAATATACAAACCTCAATAATACGATCACAAGGACTCAACAACGAGAAACCGAATAGCAGCGTGTGAGCAAACAGCACGTGCGTCACGCAGGTCCTGAACAAGGATGTGCCAAAGTAGCGCTCTGGGCGCGAACAAACAACAATTGGTCCAGAAAAACAACCAGTTCGTAAAGACAAGTCAATAGTGTATGGAAATGAGTGATGTTGGGAAAAAACACTGAATCGCGAGGGAAAAAGGGGGGATTTTCCACGACCGGCTGTTACACCGCCCACCAAAATCCTCCTGGATCCTTAGCAGAGTCAAAGGTTCGGTATAAAGGTACTGATTCTTCCTACCTGCCTAGGCCCTGCTGTCAGTGCGCGCGTCTAATGCTCGTCGTCAACGTTCTACTACTGGTCGCACCTAATCCATTGGATACATAGACGTGAGGCTAGTCTACATCTTCCACAAGACCAAATGACCGATGGCGGGCGTGAATGGTCACATAGACGTTGTCCTCGTAAGGGGCCGTCCGGTCCTGGATGTACGTGCTTGAGTGTGTGTGTGTGAGTGCGTGTGTGTGTGTGCCGGGGTTACAATGAAATCACAGGTATGACTACACATCAAAGGAGGACTTTCTGCAATGTCAACAAAAGACCGCGTGGCAAGAAAACGAGTAAAATGTAGCATGTATGTGTGACCTGAGCTCCGCTACTTCCACATATGCAAGGGGCATTCGGTAGCGTCAACAAAAAGCAAAACAACGAACACTGTCACATGTATGATGGGTTTACGGGATGTAGAGTGCGTCGTGCATGCGTGTATGTATCGGGATGTACAATGGAATCGCATTCATCACCAAGTATCGGAAAGAACCTTCTGTAATGTCAACGAAAAGACCGCGAGCACCTTAACGTGTTTGACGGAGACCGTGTGGTATATATGGTGTTTCTTTATCCACCTCGATTACTGGTGTCAAAAAGGTTTACTAGGCCTCAGGGTTATCAGCTCCTCCGTCTTCGCTCTCGAGTAGGTTAATACTGCGTATGTCACGAATGAGCACTCCGTTAGCTGTCTTCACCTTCACCGTTCTTATCATTCCGTCAGTGCTTTTGATGGTTTCCGTAACTACTTCCAAAGACCAAGCGCTGAAATGTGCGCGTTCGTCGGCGATCATAACCACGTCCCCAACTTTGAATGGTCTCGTTTTGGCCAGCCACTTCTGTCGAGTCTGCAAAGCCGGTAGGTACTCCCGTAGCCATCGCCTCCAGAAGACCTTGGCCAGATAGTTCGCTTGCTTCCACCCGTGGAGGTAGCTCCCACGAAGGTTTACCGGCCCTTGGAAACCCTCGTTCGACCTTAGCGTCAATAAGTCGTTTGGGGTGAGCGCCAGGTGGGTGGGGTCGCCGTTCAATACTGGAACCAGGGGGCGGTTGTTCAGGATTCGCTCCACCTCAGTCATGACGGTGTTCAGCGTCTCGTCGTCGGGCGGCTGCTGCTCCATGATTGACAGCAATATCCGTCTGGCGGACCGGATCATGCGTTCCCATATGCCGCCTCGGTGGCTGGCCTGTGGGGGGTTGAAATGCCATCGTATGCCGTAGGCCACGGTTCGACTCTGCAGTGCGTCCCTGTTTATGTTCTTGTGCCAACGCTGCAATTCCCGGTGAGCGCCCACAAAGTTCGATCCATTATCTGAGTATATATCGGCCGGTACGCCTCTTCGGTTGATAAATCTTTGCAAGGCCAGTAGAAACGAATCGGTCGTCATCGAATGTGCGACTTCTAGGTGTACCGCACGTGATTTCATGCACGTCATGATACATCCGTATCGCTTTTCTAATCTTTTCCCGCACTTGATCCACAAGGGCCCTAAATAGTCCAACCCGGTGTCACTGAACGGCCACCAGCCCGTAGTCACCCTGCATTCTGGTAGTAGGGCCATGAGTTGTTTGCCTGCTGTGGCATTGCGTCTCCTGCAATGCACACACCGTCGGATTACGCGATTTACAGTCTCTCGTCCTCTCAACAACCAAAGGCGCTTTCGGATGACGCTCGTCACGTGACTTTCCCCGGCATGTCCCTCCACGGCGTGGACGTGTTGAATCATTAGCTCTACTACAGGTTGTCTCGCAGGCAGCAGTATAGGATACTTTGTGTCGAAGTTCAGGTGGGCGTTGGTCAGCCTACCATCCACCCACAGCAGTCCGTTGATGAGTTTGGGGTTTAAACGCTTCAGCTCGCCTCTTGGAGATGGCATGTCTTTATTGGTCGGCCCCACTTCTTCCGCCCTCTTGAGTTCTCGGGCGAAAGCCTCGCGTTGTATCATTCGGAAAATATCGTACTCTGCCGCTTGTAGCTCATCGGGACCTATCGGGCCGACCCGTATCCGACCTGAGGGCCGTAGCCCTTTCATGACTAGTAAATTTCTCTTGAACCTGGTTAACCAAACTAGCGAACGAAGCGTCTTCATCCAGGAAGAAAACCTGACCAGTCGCGATAGAATGGACGACGCTTCGACGACGTTGGTTGCTATCACTACGCCTTTGATCTCTAGTTCCACTTCCGTAGGGGTTTTAATTCGAACACGGGCCAGTCCTGTTTGGGCAATTGCAGGAAGTTTGGCCCTCTCGTCCACGTGTCCAGTTTCCTGAAGTTGTTCGCACCTCGGGAGCACAGGTCGGCCGGATTATCGCCAGACCTGACATGACTCCACTGGTGCGTGGCTGATTCATCGTGGATAATCGTGAGCCGGTTAGCAACGAAAGTACTAAACCGGCTCCGGACGTTGTTGATATAGTAAAGTACTATTGTTGAATCCGTCCAGAAGCTCACCGACCAAATGTAGAGATCGAAACATCTCTTCACAGCTTGCACCACCCTGACTGCCAACACGGTTGCGCTGAGTTCAAGGCGTGGGATTGAGACCGACTTCAGTGGAGCAACGCGGGCTTTGGCGAACAGGATCCTCGTGGTATATTGTCCATCTCCTGCGCACCATCGTCCGTACACCACAGCTCCATAACCGACTTCGGATGCATCGGAAAAGGCATGTAGTTCTCCAGTCCGTGTCGTATGGCCAGGAGTCAAACATCGTGGGATTCTTATGTCCCCTAATTTCTTCAAGGTGTTCAAAAATTCTTCCCAGTCCAGCCGGTCCCCTCGGTCCAGTGACTGGTCCCAATCAACTTTTTTACGGCACAGCCGCTGCAGCAAGATCTTTCCGGGTAGCAGCCATGGTGAGACGAAACCGAGCGGGTCGAACAAACTTGAGACAGCGGATAGTGTGCCTCGACGGGTTACAGACAACTCGGGAACGTTTAGCTCGAAAATAAAGCCGCCCGTTTCCGCGTCCCATTGTATCCCTAAGGTGCGCTCGATAGGAAGTGGAGAGCCGTCCAAATCTCTTACCCTTTCGGCCTTTTCGTGATACGGGATGACCTTCAGCACTTCTGAAGCGTTCGACATCCATTTAGTTAGATGGAAGCCGCCCTCTTCCAGCAATCTCGTCAGACCCCTGAACTGCTCTAGAGCTGATTCCACATCATCGAATAACCCGAGGTAGTCGTCGACGTAGAAGTTCCTGCTGACGCTTTCTACCACCGTCCGATGTACTAGATCGCCATGTTTGTTCGCTGATTCTCGGAGGGCGTAGTTTGCACAAAATGGTGACGATATGGCTCCGAAGGGGTGGACGGTCATCCTATAATTCACCACTGCGTTGTCCCGGTCGCTCCCTTCCCACCACAGGAAACGCAAAGCATCTCGTTCTCCTACCGGAATCTTCACCTGATGGAACATTTCCCTAATGTCAGCAGACAAAGCCACTTTACCCACTCTGAAACGGCACAAAACATCGATCAGTGGAGTGGTCCAGTCAGGCCCCTGTAGTAGGCGATCGTTTAACGACTTGCCCTGGAACTTGGCCGCACAGTCGAAAACCACCCGCAGTTTATTGGGTTTCTTGGCGTTGATAACCGGATGGTGAGGCAGATACCAGATACCCCTTTTGCTGTCGGTGTTAACAGGCACCTTTTCAACGTAACCGAGGGTCTCGTTTCGCTTCATCAAATCCGCGTATCGTTCCCACAGATTCTGGTCTCGAATGAAGCGTTCTTTTAGTCGTAGTAATCGTTGGAGAACATAATTTCTGTTGTCAGTCCACTGGTCGTCCGGTGTGCGCCATGGGAGGGGAACCTCGAACTGTTTTTTGAGGCCTCTAGCGCCTTGCCGCACCGTTTGTAGAGCGAAGTGATCCTCTTGAGACAACGTCGGTCTTTCGTCTCCAATGTCATGAAACTCCTTTTCATACAGCCGTTGCAGATGATACTCTATGCGGTCCGTTTCGGCGGATAAGTAATTCACGGAACCGCGTACCCCTACTGGACCGTATAACATCCATCCCAGAACCGTGCGTACGGCATAAGGTGCCTGGCGGTCGCCCACTCTCTGGTCAAGCACCCAATGCGCCTCTGGCACGTCGCAGCCGATGAGGAGATCCACTTCATCATCTTCCCAGTCTACAACGGTTACATCCTGCAGGTGGGGCCACCTTGTCAAGATTGCGTTCACCGACCTTGGTGCTCGCATGGGGAGATCCGCTAACGTGAATGCCTCCGTTGGTTCAATTTCCTCGTTAGTGTCTAGAGAGATGAGTTGCAGCCTTATTCTACCGGCAGTCATTACCTGTGTTCCACCCACCGTGCTCACCGCTAACGACGTCGCACCTTCAGCCAGTTGGTGTTTGTCGGCAAACCGCTCTTTCACTAAAGTGGTGTCGGATCCACTATCAACGAAAGCAAACGCCTTGACTATCCCAGTCGGAGTCACTACTCCCACGGCCACTACGTCTAAACGTACCGGTTTACTGGCAGATTGTGAAGTTAAACAAATCACGCTAGGCTTGGCACTCGCCTCGGATATGGTTACTCTCGCCTGATGCAGCAGCCGATGGTGTCTGCCCGTGCAGCCCTCGTAACCACATCGATTCCTTGTTCTACAGGCTGCTGCCCGGTGCGTGGTGTTGAGACAGATAAAACATGCTCCTGCCATCCTCGCCATTCCCCACCGTTCGTCTATTGTGGCGTTGCCGAACTTGGGGCATTCTGGTAGGCCATGGCTAGTACCACAGGATCTGAAATTTGGTTTCGCCGTAGCATCTCGTGAAATGACGTGTGTATTGGTCCAAGGCTGGTACTTTGGATGTTCCCGTACAGGGGTTTGGACTTGGCTAGTACTGGGCTTGTTTGCTCGGTTGCTGTCCCGGATGAGTCGGCCGAATCTGCTGTCAGCTATCTTCGTTTGCCTGTCTAAGTATTCAGTCAGGTCTTCGAAGTTGGCTTCTCTGTCGCTTCGGCTTATCCGTTCTGCTTCTTCCGCCCACCGACCCTGTAGTTCGGGAGAGAGGTGACGGACTATGTTTACCAAAGTGTGCATGGCGTCTAGGTCAGCCCTGTAACCTAAATGGTCGAGGGCTATTGAGCAGTTCTGCATCTTAATCACCAGGTCGGCCATGGTGTAGACGTCGCCCTTGGTTCTCTTTGCCTCTGCCATCACGCCCTCTATTAGGTTGCGGGCTACTTTGAAAGGTTGGCCAAACAAGTCCCTTAGAATCTTCCTTGCCCTTGTGTAGCCTTGTTCTGGGTCGAGCATGGTGCACCCGTCGATAGCTTCTCTTGCTCGGCCTCGGCAGTAGTGAGTAAGGTAAAGAAGCCTTTGCCCAGGGTCGGTTACCTTATTTTCAACGAACGTCTCGAACTGCTTGACAAACTTGCAGTATTGCTCAGCTCGCCCGTCGAAAACCGTTAACTCCACTCTAGGCAGATCGATCGATGGTGGTTTGTAGTCGGCGACCGGCGTGGGGTTCCCTACCTTATTGCACCCTAATCTATCGGAAGTGTCGAAGTCACTGGTCTCATGCTCTCGCTGTTTTTGTGTACACTTCTCTGCTTCCTGCGCCTGTAGTCTAGCCGATAGTAACTGTTGCTCTAGTTCTAGTATTCTCAGCTTATATAAATCGACATCCTTACGATCAATATTGTTCTCAATAACACATGAACTAGCACTGACAGGACTAGGCGATCTAGCATTAACTAAAGAATCATATGTACCCAAAACCTCCCCAGAGACTTGCCGTATTACTTCCTGTCCGGATTCGACTGCTTTTGATCCTTTTCTTGGCATTTTGCGTGATTTTTCCTCGTTCCAAATTGATCTATTGAGTATTGTTACGAACGTTTGAGCAATGCGTAGCCAAATTCGCAACGGATCCCGAAATCAAAAGACGATTATCCGTGATATTCTACGATACTAGATTATTACAATAAACAATGACATAAATAATATACAAACCTCAATAATACGATCACAAGGACTCAACAACGAGAAACCGAATAGCAGCGTGTGAGCAGACAGCACGTGCGTCACGCAGGTCCTGAACAATGTAATACACGTGGGGTTCGGAGGTCTGAAAATAGACGCACAGATCAGCACAACTGGTCACAGCACGAGGTCAGTCACAACAGAAGGCGAAGCTCGGAAAACAATGGACTTGTATTGGCACAAGGCGACGCCTTAACTGGTACAGCTCGAAACCGGAAGTGGGTCATACGGGGGTGTCCATGGGTTTTTTTTATACAGTTTTGGGGTCGGGGTCAAGGTCACTGTTCGGGGGGAGAGGGAGGTGAGATGCCTGCCGCACTGTATGGCTCCGTCTCGTGGTTCACGACGGCATCTGGAAGATAAAAGGAAAGGAAACAGGATTATGTACAATCAGAAATGCACTACACAGCCCCCTCTCGTGAAAGGGCTGTCCTCAGTCCTTCTGTATGCACTTCAACCTCCTCAGCAACCGATGGAATGCTAGGAGGCCTGCTGCTAACTATTCCATCGTTGTGTGTCGCGGGTTTCAGCCGGTTGTAGTGTACGATTTGGCTTTGGGTTTCTGGGTTTTCGCCGACGCGAGCAACACGGCACGTCGTGGGGCTCAAGGTCTCGATTACAATCAATGGTCCGGTCCAATCGTACTTAAACTTGGAAGGTATTCCCGGGACCTGTGTCGTCGACTTCATCCAGACCTCTTCACCCGGCTGTACTGGTGTTCCGTGAGCTTTACGGTCGTATAACTCTTTTTGGTGGCGTTGTGATGTCCTCAAATGTGTACGTGCAAGACGATGACTGTCGCCGAGGGTTCGGCAAAGCTTAATTGCATAGTCCGTTGAGGTCCGTATGTCGTCGGCTAGCCGTGGCACCGTAAGATCGATGGGTAACCGCAATTCCCGTCCGGTGATCATGAAATGTGGCGATTGCCCTGTTGAAGTCTGCACTCATGTCCTGTATGCGAGCAAACATGTGGGTAGCGCACTATCCCAGTGTCGAGTGGTATGTCTCTCTATGAAGGCTTTCAGCAAGTTTTTTAAGGTTCGGTTTGTTCGTTCTACAAGTCCGTTCCCTTGGGGGTGGTACGGTGTCGTGCGAGTTTTTTTTATTCCCAGTAACTGACACATGTCGGCCAATAACATACTTTCGAAGTTGGAGCCCTGGTCCGTGTGAATGGATAGTGGTGCCCCCCAACGTGCGATCCAGGTATTAAAGATTGTCTGGGCTGTGGTAAAGGAATCAGTGCGTGGTATAGGTTCTGCTTCACACCATTTCGTGAAGTAATCTACCATGACCAAAACAGAGCGATTTCCTTTATTGGACTCGGGGAAGGGACCGACAATGTCAATCCCCAACCGTTCGTTTGGGTATCCCGCCATGATGGGTGCCAAGGGTGCCCGGTTAGTGGTCCGTGGCGCCTTGAAACGCATACACAGTTGACAATTGTTGCAGAAATTCACTATATCCCTCACCTGATGTGGCCACCAAAACCTGGTGCGAACCGCTGCCAACATCTTCCGTTGTCCGGCATGTCCCAGCTCACGATGTAATTCCGCTAGCACTGTCTCGACAGCCACCCGGGGTACTACTATCCTCCTCGTATAGGTAGGCCCATATTGGAAATAGAGGATGCCATCCACGATCGTCAAGTGTTCCCATAGATTCCACAAGCACAAGGTTTCCCAACTCTGGCCAGCCATTTCTTCTCGTGTCGGTTTAGTGCTGTTTTCGTTTAACCGTCTATATATCAGCTCTAATTCCGGATCTATTGCTTGGCGTTTCCTCCAAACATCCGACGGCGCCGTCTGCAGCGTGCTAGCCGCTACGTGCGTGTTGGAGCACGTGGGACACTCTCCATGTGCCCTGCAAGGTCGTCTTGATAGGGCATCCGCATTTTGATGGCTGCGCCCCGGGCGGTGGATACATTGAAACTGGTACTCTTGTATCTTCTCCTGCCATCTGGCAACTTGACCGGCAGCATCCTTGAACGACTGCAACCAAACCAGCGCCTGGTGATCGGTTCGAACGATGAACGCTTTTCCCAGTAGGTAATGGCGGAAATGAGCCAAGAAATATACTAAGGACAACATCTCCTTTCGTGTTGTGCAATAGTTCCTCTCGTGTTTGTTTAGACATCGGCTGCCATAAGCTATGACTCGTTCTATACCATTCTGATTCTGAGATAATACTGCACCAATCCCCGTTTCACTTGCGTCCGTGTCCAAAACGAAGGGTTCAGCTACGGGAGAAAATACCGGTGGGGCTAGGACAGGCGAGTTGGTCAGAGCCTCTTTAAGCGCCTGAAAGGCGTTATTACGTTCCTCCGTCCAACGGAATTGACTCTTTTTCTCAGTTAACCGGTGTAGTGGAGCTGCAACCGTGGCAAAGCTGCGTACGAATCGTCTGTAATATGAGGCTAGACCCATGAAACTTCTTACCTCATCCAAATTGCTAGGGGTCGGCCATTGCTGGATCTGCTTAACTTTTTCTGGATCCGTATGAACCCCCTCGCGGCTTATTACGTGTCCCAAATACTGAACCCGTGCCCGTAGAAAATGACATTTACTCGGTTTCAGCCTCAAGCCTGCCGCCTGCAACCTTTCAAATATACACCGTAAAGTTTCGATGTGGTCTTGGAAAGTCTGACTATGAACGATAATGTCATCCAGGTATACCAGGCATTTCGTTGGCGTAAGATCACTCAGCACCTTCTGCATCAGGCGCTGAAACGTAGCGGGGGCATTGGTTACCCCGAAAGGCATGGCTTGAAATTCATACAATCCGGACGGAATTACAAAGGCCGTTTTCTCCCGGTCCTCCAAACTAACCTCTACTTGCCAATATCCCGACGCCAGATCCAGGGTTGAAAAATACTTGGATCCTGCTACGGCCTCCAATGTTTCGTCGATACGGGGTATGGGGAAGGCGTCCTTCTTTGTAATGGCATTCAGTCGTCTATAATCCACGCACAACCTTAGGGTTCCATCTTTTTTTTACAATCACTACTGGGGAGGCCCAGGGTGAAACGGATGGACAAATGACTCGATTATCCAGCATTTCCTTAACTATGTTATCTACTTCGTCCCGATAATGTGCCGGGATTCGTCTGAATGGTTGCTTGATTGGTGCTGCGTCTCCCGTGTCGATATGATGTCTAACTACCTGCGTGCGTCCCAATTTTTTTGAAGACCAGGAAAACACATCTTGGTTGCCAGTCAGTAATTCTGTCAGTTTTTTTCCGTTCTTCGCAAGATGCAATCTCCGACTCATTCCCTAGCCGGTTCAATTGTTCCGGACTGGGCTGCTGAGCTTCCCTAACTGCACACACTTCGAAGTCCATTGGCACGTGTATGTTGGCTGCAAGTCGATACGCAACCTGTTCTCCTGCAATATGCAAGATCCCGGCCGCCAAATTTATGAGACACTGATGGAGGGTTAGAAAGTCAACACCAATGATAGCGTCCCAAAGTAATTCTTTTACGACAATCGCCTGGTGGGCGACCTCCTGATGGCCTATGCGAAAGATGGGTTTGGCAACACCCAGTGTCTGGATTTCTTGATTATTGGCGGCCCACAGACGTTGCGGCACCCTCTCCCCTAGAGTTATCATGGGAGCCTCCCGAACTAGCATGCAGCTGGACCCAGTATCTATCAAAAACGTGCCCTTTACCCCGTTAATGAAGCCATCGACTGTTGGTGAGAAGTTACCAAAAACAGTGGAAACAACTGGTACAGCACTAACATGGGCAGACTTACTAATGGCTCCATTATATTCCTTCCTGGCCATGCTTGTGTCCTTCCGCTCGTTGGCCTGTACCCAGCGTTCCGGTTGAAAACGTCTCCCTCGGTCCCGGCCGTATGGACCTCTCCTGGGTTGGTCACCGGGGCGGCTGCTAACGTTGGGCATGCCCTGTGGACTCTTCGGAGATATTTGGGCCCCCACTGTTGCTTCTCTTTTTGCCGGCCGTTCGACCGCCTCGGGTAGGTTTCCTGGCGGGTCAAGCGAGAACATTTCTCTAATAGCTGCTGAGCTCACGCCGTCTATGAACCGGTGTAGTATCAGCATCTCCCTCACCGAGGGGTCACACCCGACGAGGGCTTGACGAGCGATCTTTTTCAGCTCCACGGAGTACTGTCGGACACCTTCTCCCGGTTTTTGGGTGCGATACCGGAATTCGTCTCTCAGCTCGCTCATGGTTTTTTGGGGCGTCAAAATCTTAAACCGTTGACTGGGGAGAGAAATTCGAAATACTTTCAATGCCGCCACACTACGTTGTGTTCCGAAGTGCTCCTCTAATCCAGATTCAGAACAAGGATAAACTGCCGATGCTGACCTCATCAATGGTCGTATACTCTTTCAGATGTGTTTGTGACGCATCTTATGTAGGTCGAACGGCACGAAAGCTATCAACTCGGATTAAAGAGCATCATCCGCACTGGTTGAGTCAAGGACAAACTGGATCGATAAATAGCGCAATCTTAGCGCATTTGGTCGACACTGGACATCAGGTGAATCCGGAAGCTGCTTTCAAGGTTCTTTATCGTGTCCCCCCAAACAAATGCAAAGGTGTTCGGTTGCGCACTCTAGCGATAGCCGAGGCAATCGGAATAAGGAAGTTGACCCCTGACCTGTGCGCCCAAAAGCGTTTGGTCTGGGCACTCCAACTCCCCTGGCCTAAGATTGAACAAGGCCGCATGAATCTACCGTCCGGTTACCTAGAAGGCGTCAGCTAGATAAACCAATCACATGATAAGGATAACTTGACTGACAAACCCCTGTCCATGATTGGTGTTTATTCTATGTCTATGTTCATGCTCTTTTGTCTAATGTCTACTATGTAATCTGTAAATGGCTTGAGAATGAATTACTGAAAAATAATTGTTTCGCCGATTTGGACTTCTATATGATGCAATGGGTATTTTTTAGTTTGAACAGCAGGTCCGGAGTGATTTAACCCCCTCAAATCCCCAAGAGCGGGCACGACTAGTGAATCACATACCTACATAGCGATAAAAAGCCACTTAATTCTGTGATAAAAAAGCGCGCAGGTCCCTCTCTTTGCATTTGTATTTGATCAGACTTTTGAGTAGACAGAAATTCGAATTTCAGTCTAAAAAGATTTACACTTGGCAACTCATAGAATCCAGGGGATTAAATAAACGAACGATTACAAATCAAAATTACCAAGAAGTTCGCCCGATACTCGGGCCCGGTTTGGGAGGATTTTGGGCCAAATGTTTAGCAGCAGAGTTTTTGTAGATGTTATTGCGAGGGGATATGAATCGAAAGCAGGAACGTGTAGAAACGAGGGAGTAACATTTGGATAGATCACCGCGTAAAGGGTGAGAGCTGTCTGCTAGGATTTTGTGGGCGAACTTTTCACCGGCTGCCACGAGTAGTCCGCATAGCTTAGCAGACTGTTCAGTTAAGGGTATGAAAGATATCCGACTGATAACAGATAGACCTCGACGAATAATTTTAAAATCTTACTTCAACAGATCAGCAAAAATAACAGGGGAACAATAAAGTAGAACAGGAAAAGCACATTGTTAAACAAAAAGGGAAATGCCACTCTGTTCAACTCCGTTGTTACAAGCGTGTGAAATATAGCACTTTGTTATGCATATGTGAACATTGTAGGTCCTTCTGGTAGATCACGGAAGGTCACTGGAATAATATGACAAACCGTGTTGGTGGATATTCAGGCATTCCGTGCACGTGCTGTGTTGCCTTGCCCGCTCAGTTGTTTTGCAACCGGAGACCACCTGCGGTGGCGGAGACTATTGAAAATGTACTTTTAACCTACTCGGTTCATTGAATATAACCACTACACCTTCCGTGCCACGGCAGTAAAACTCACGAGCGTCCATTCATCGTGGCAACAAAGCGGTAAACAATTAACAATGGATTTGTTTCTGATAAAACAAATCGCTACTGTAAGTTTGTTTCGTGTCTTATTTAAAACGCGATAGGCACCACCTGAACCTTCCTGAGGTTGTTGGTTGTTGACAACTTGTCTTCGTGTTTTATTCATGTTTTTGCTATTTTCTGAACGAACAAGACCGAAAACATTCAACTGACCATCAACGATGTTTGTTCTAGGTTATGGAACACTGTATCTCCCAAAACGAAGTTAACCCGGGAATCCAAACAACTGAGAATATGAAAACGGTGGGGAGCGAAATCATTCCGGTCATATCCTCAAACAGATGAAGTGAGTGTGCGAATACACCCAACCACATCCTATTGAATCCCATCACGAAGACCTGACAAGCCTCACGTGACTAACTCCCATGGCCAGTGTTATTTATCAGCCACGCTTGCTTATCTTTCAATCACCGCCTACCTTAGTGAACACTGCGCGCAGTAGAATCCTGTCCAGGGAGGAGCACAACAGACGTTCTTACCAAAGTAGGTTGATAAAGTTTGGTATTTGATTTAGTAATTTGCTCCATTTGTCGATTAATCTGGATAAATCATCAGGTTTGATGTTTCAGTTTTCCCAGCAGATTCGAGGAATAACTGCGAAGAAATGAGGGTACAAATACCGACAATCTCCGTATACCTTTCACTAGAAACGGCCGCTCTTCCGAGTCGTATAATCATATATTAGTTTTCCTTCGCCTTGGAAATTCTCAGTACAACTATCCTTACATTAGCTGCGCTGACGGACGAGTTTGGGTTCATCACCGTACCGTATCACTTGATTACATCAGTACATTAATTTTCACTCTAATCTACTTGAAAACAAGTAGGGATAAAGTTACTACTACAATGAAGGATTCGCATGATTTCTTCATTCTGTGCTTGTGCATGAGTGCAGTAAAAGAGTCTTTACCCAAAGGCCAGCTGAACTGTCCTGGAGGCCCCGTAACTATAACCCTGAGAATATAAGTACCTAATCACATCGGGTCCCAATGGGTTAGGTGTGGTAGCGAGCTAAGTTAAAATAGATTGTAGTCAACCAACAAGGTGACTGACAGTGGCGGTGATCGAACCACTCATCGGCGAGATGATAACCGCTCGTACTACTCGATCACCACAGGCCAGAAAAGTATTTGTCAATTCGTAGTGGAGCCTGTTTTACCAATGGTAAGAGGGTGTACTGGCATCAGTATAGTCGACCAGCGAAGAGACACAGGACGATAAGAATAAACGTCTATTCCCAGAACAGCTGGCGAAAATAAAACGGATCACGCGGATGAACAAAAGGATTGCTGCAGACCACCGGCACGTAAACCAGTGATTCGGAGTTAGACATTCAGGTCAGTACCACCAGCGGGAGGAATGAGTCACCACGGCAAGAAAGACGAGCGACAAAGCAAGTTCATCATCCAAAAGGCTAATGGAGAAAAAGGGGTCAAAACTCGCACGTAGCAGGAGGGTGAATTTTGGTGGAGAGTTGGCATGAAACAGATTGGTTGAACGATCACATGCAGTACGCTCATTGGTGATGGACATATTCAATCCCTCCTGGATGTTCGGAAATCTATTTTGGCTACTGATAATGGTGCCGACAACAACGTTTTTTTTTTGTAAAAGTACATCTTGGATAACAAACTAGCTACTTGCGCAAGAAAGCTGGAAGAATATTAAGACCGAAGAACACCCTACCGACGTAATTGTGGTGGATTTTAGCAAAGCTTTTGACAAAGTTCCACACTACCTTCTTATAGGTGAGCTCATAGCTTTCAGTGTTGTAGATGCCTTGATTCTGTTGATCAAGGACTTTCTTAAAGGCAGGATCTTCGCAGTCTAAGTAGCGCAGTCAAAGTCGACATGGCAAGTGGCTACCAGTCAAGTGACACCAGGATCGGTCCCAGGTCCACTCCTCTTCCTGGCCTATATCCATGACCTACCAGAAATTTTCCAATCGTCGTGTCTCATCTTTAAGAATGACCTTAAGATCTGACTTCCGATCACATCAAATGCAGATGAGCTTGTCCTTCAGGAGAATATCAAGGCCCTTGAAAGTTGATCTGATCCCCGGTCTCTGACAGTCAACACCAACAAGTGTGCACATATGCCAGTAGGGGTACCGTGCAGTAATGGGACCTACTATGTACATGAGGAACTCTTTCGCCGTTCTGTTTTCGAAAAAGATCAGGGAGTGATTGTGGCCTCTTCACTTAAAACGAAGATTAACACTGACGAAAACTTTCCGTATGTATTATCCCTCGGCCGACTAGTCGATCATTCGATCATCTCTCACTTGACGCCTTCGGGGTAATGTTTGATTCCCATGTGCGACCTAGGTTGAAATACAAGGGAAAAACTGTTTTCCCATGTACGGCGGCAGCAGTAGCAAAGTTGGAAAGACTGCACAGAAAGGTAACTCACCTTGTTGGAGGACTACGTGGGATCATCTACGAAGGTCGGCTGAAGATTACCGGGTTGTTTCCAGTGGCATGTCAGTGAGTCCGAAGGGAATTGATCTTCACCAGGCGAGTCGTCCGAGATGACTATGGACCGAAACTATGAGCAGAGCTCTCTCTTCGCGAACATGACTGCACGAAGAGACACCTGCTAACTGTAAAGAAGCAGCCGTCGACGGGCCTACCACTGGTGTACAGTCTATCTCGGAGGGAGACCAATCTATGGGACGCGTAACCAACTGAAGTGGTGAAAGAGCCTAATGACACATGGTTCCAGCAACTACTGGAAGTACTTTTGAAGAGATGGGGGCTTGCAACTCATTCCTGAGTCTACTTTGCTGAGCTGCGGTGAAGAGGCTTACATGAGAGAAATACCTTCTGGCTCTAACATGAAGAATGAATGAATGAATAAGTCGTTGTGGTTACTCTAAACTGAATGACTGCTTTTGTGTTGTTGGTAGAGTGAGGGTGAGCGTCATCACGTTGCAACAACGTCCCACAAAGTGGATGGTTTCGCTTTTCTTGTATAGCTTTTTTAAGTCGAAACATTTGCTGAACATAAAGGTCTGCATTGACACTGAACACCGCCATCACTTATTCCTCAAACCAACAGTCATATTCTCACTTTTACTGTCAGCCGAGAAGAAGCTAGATTTCTCTCTGTAAATGATAATGGACGACACTGATACTTACCAAATATCGCCTTAAAGGTGCATAGTTAACCGCTAAGTGATAGCGCAAAGTTTCGGACGTAATCTACGGTACACCAACCAATGTGAATTCGCCTGTCGTAACTGAACTTTAATGCTGACCAGTTCTTCAGACCCTTGCATGCAGTACCCGAGTCAAGTAGTAATTTATTTCAGTAACTAGTACGTTATTTATCGTCATCCTGTTTGCAGTCGAAATCTTTATACTTACACAGGACTTCCTGACCTCTTGAATATGAGTGAAGTCAACAAATCCGATTCATAAAAGATTCATCATGCAGTGACAAAGCTTTAGCTCTTCATAGAAAAACCATAGAAGTACTATACAGGGTGGACAGAAGTACTGAGTACACCCCGGAGAGGTCGAATTTGCAAGTGAGACAGAGAAGTGTTTGTGAAAACTAGATGACAGTGAAGCAACCTAGCAAACATGACCGATTTTTAATACAGATTAAGGACTCTAGGCCCCAAGTTAACGGTAAGCGACGAGTGCATAAGTCAGATTCCTTCTGAAGGCATAAGGAGCTAAAGAAAATAAAGTGTGATAAAGGCGGAAGCCAGAACCAGTTACCGCCAAGGATACCTTTAGTACTCTGGATACCAGGTACTAACTAGATCCCGAGAATGGTCTAAGAAAAAGACAACAGGTCAAAAATTCCGACGGTTCCCAAAAGACAGTACAAATTAGTGGAATAGGTGAAGGACGGTCTGTATTGATACAGTGTCGGTCACGTCCAAGTTTTAGAGTGATACTAAGAGAGCTAAAGGACCGACCGATTGCAAGCAGAGCAGCCAGAAGTGTGTTTTCAATTGCTGGAGACCAATTGTCCTTACAGAAGGCAGACAAACAGTGAATGGCCTAGTGCAGTCTTACTGAATTCTAACTGTCCTTCGGACTACACCCCTTAAGCGCAAATCTCGGATAATCCGATCAACCTGCACCCGGAAGCATCAGACCCGAGTTTCGCTCTTGTTAGAGCTCATCAGTGGTGCGTATTCTCTGCCACACCCAGGGTTTAAACCCGAACCCTTTCAACTCGAAGGCGTGCGTGTTATCAGTACGCCACCCCGCTCCCGTACGTGATGATCCGAATCGCCAAGGTAAGCTAGTTCAAATGTCGGCCTCTAGGACATCCAGAGACGCCCGACAGCTTCGAATGGAGACACGGTACCAGCCCCGTTTACTCCAAGCGGATGCCTCCCACCATGTCAGGTCTTCTCCACAGGATGGGGTGCACATTCCCCATTTTAAACCTGCATCGCATTTTTGGTATATATATCACGCAATTACTTCCGAGTAGTGTGTGGGATTGATGAATATTTGTTTAGGTGACTGTCCTTCGGACTCTAAACGGCGAGGCATTCGCTTGGAGTAAACGGGGCTGGTACCATGTCTCCATTCAAAGTTGATGACGCAACCTGCTGGGGCAATACACAACGACGTGAAACCGCCAGCTTCTTCGATGGCAAGACACTTGATTGCATCAGGTCACAAGGTTGACCTGACCCAGTGTTTCAAAGCATTGTTGCGCAATCCAACACCGATACCATTAGCGTTCAGTGAAGATATTCTAATCAAGATGCATCAGCCAGCGCTCTGTGCACAAAAACAATTGACCCAAAATGTTTGTTTACCTTGGCGTCAACACGACAGACTTCACTCTCCCCAACGTACGTACTGTAAGAACTTTCGATCGTGCCTACCTTACTGTTGCACTTACCCCCTACTGTACTATGTATATATACTGATATGTTTTACGTCCGCGGTTGACAAGAGTAAACGAAATGCTTGCATCTCGCGACTCATGTCTTCCGTCTGTTCTCATGATTTGGATAAAGGGGACCCAATGTTTCAAATACTAGTATCAATTCTTGAAAGACAATTACTGCTATGCGAAACAAATTTAACCTTTCCCTTTCTTAGTCGGACTTGTAGACAAATCGACGGTGTTGCAACGGGAAACCTGTTGGGTCCCGTTTTGACAAATATATTTATGAGAAACGAACTTTCTTCGCTACAAATTCGAAAACAGAAGCCAAGAAAGAATTGTACGATTTGTTCACGATTGTTTCGCTGGAGTTTACGGAAAAGACACCTGGTCGGGGATAATACTTTCACCTCAGCTGCTTCGTTCCGATACAGTAGAAGATAAGCAAGGCACAAACAAGGTTTCGTAGGGTACTGAGGATTGGCAAGGTGGATACGCGCGATGAAGAAATAAATCACATGACCAAAACTCTGATGGCGAATGGATATAGAAAATTATTCCTGGTAAAGTACTGCCGCCTGAGGCCAAGAAAGGATATGCCAACCACTGTGTAAGTAAAGTATGCTATATATGTGACACCCGAAAGGTCACCGCTTTCATGCGATAAACAAGTCAGATAAAGTGCATTGGACTACGTATTCCAGTGCCATCTGTATGGGAGTTCAGTTCACCCGTGGTCTAAAGGTCTGATGGTCACAAGGACCACGTAACAGACAGGACTTGGTTGAAAATCGAGTAACCGATTGATTGCATCTGTGTGTGCGTGCGCACACATGCATTAGCTAGGACCAGTGGCGAAATGCATTGAGGTTGATTGTCCATCGCGAAGGGGTTGTTGATTGTTGACTAATGAACTAATTCGAAGAAACGGGACCGATTGAAGACAAAACGAAGTGTGCGCACTGTAAAAGGTCACATCCAAAGACGTCTCACATAAAGCTTTAGAAAGCTTTCGAGGCCACTCACGACAAAGCATCCGAGCACTGGAGAGAATAAGCCGAATGATTTTTTTGATGAACAATATGTCTCAACTTTGTTTGCTCCTCACGATAGCCCAGGTAATACAACTTGAAGTTTATGCAATTGATACTTGTGATGGGAAAGAACGGACGTTAAGCGGATTCATGTCTTAGCAACTATAACGTAATTGGACCATTCCTTGTTTCGTACGACTGTCTGAAGTGGTTGTGACAAGCATAAATTTAGCCTATTTTGACCATCTAGATGTAGCTCAAGTCGGTCAATAGGTACGGATGAACTGGCTAGTTATTTCAATCAGGATTGTAATACTTTGGATGATCAAAACTGAAAGCAAACTGTGGATCACTTTCTTCAGGCCAGATTTGCGGTCGCCCTTCTCAGTCATTTCACTTTTGAAGCAGCTTTGTCTCTGGCTGATCGAGTGGCGTTTAGGCAGGAATACTAATTTTACCACGTACATATTGAAATAAATTGGTGTGGACAGTAGCTGGTTCAACATAGTCTTAACTCCCGATCAGTGACCCTATTGTCAAATGTGTTCCGCGTATTTCTATATCCCATACTGTTACCGATATGGTCAAATGTCAAAAACGAGATGACTTTGCCATTCAGAAATCTAAGTGACTAAGCGGTTCACTGAAACTGCTTGCTTTTAACACAAGTCCAATACCACTTCTCTCACTTTTGCCAAGTTAAGTCAAATTGGATTATTTCCCGAGGCTTGTCACGTGAACCAAACTGCTTCTCTGCTAGAAAACTGATTAGTTTAGGGCGGCAGACACCACTGATATAACTAGTGAATCAGTGCAAAATGATAAAACCGGAGGAAATGATGGGTAACAGTAAAGCCAAATGGAATTGGCTGGCTTATCCAAGATTCTTCAAAGTTACTTGATATGATTCTTTCATTATCATTATCATTTCCGAGAGAATACCGGCTGCTTCGTCTATTGCACTCTGGCTAACAGTTAACTAGATAACAGTTTAGTGTACCCTCTACTTCTGACATGATCAAGTGGGTTTACTGCCAGAATTGTTCATCGACAGAAAACGGAAATATTTTTTAAAAATAAATGTATTTCAAAGATTGTGCTGCCCGGATCTTTGTCTAAGCAGTATCATTTGTTTCAAGCTGGACATCTCCACTTTCTCCACCACATTCTCAATTATTTTCCCACATCTCAACGTGATGCACGCTTTCAAGTCCTCCAAGGTTTCAGGTCTATCTTGATATACCTTTCTTTTCAAGTAGGACCACAGAAAGAAGTATAACTGGTTCAAATCCGGAGACCTGGGCGGCCATTCAACTGATCCACCTCTTCCGAACCAACTTCTCTGAAAAAAGGCTGTCGATTTTCTACCGAACACACATGGCTTAATGAGCATGTGCTCCATCCTGTTGAAACCATGCACAAGATCATGCATCTGATGTCATTTCCTCCACAATAAGGGCTAGAAAAAGTTGATTCATGTCCAGATACGAAGTTTCCTATTGGGAATGAGTAAACTGAAATTTTGTTTATACCTGTGACGTTCCCATCGAAACAATAAGGACCGATAGTTCTTCCTCCCAGAATTCCTGTCCAAACCATCAACATCGTATTACACTGACATTGATGGGATGCAAACTGTCTAAGCTTCTCTAATGACAGGTAAAATCAGCTGGCTCTCATTCCAGGTACATGAAATATGGGTTCATCCCGACACAAGATATGCTGTACAATATCTCTACTGAGATGCCAGGTGCAAAACTGAAGGTGACGATCTGATGACATAACCGTTGCAAATAAAGCTCCTTAAATGGCCTCAAGTAGATTTCCGGTAGAATCCAGGCCACGGACGACCGCGACTAATGACAACGGCTTTCCTGTACCTGGATGTTTTGTTATGGGTAGTCCCAAGTACTTGTTAGAACCTCATGTGCAATCCATTCGTTTTTGGCCATTTTTGAATTTGTTCACTGTCCTGTGTACAGTTATCGATTAAAAATCACTGCCATCTGGCCCGCATTCTTCTTATTCTTGTTAAAATGGCAGACCAAATAAAATCTCTCAATCTTGCTTAGCGTGACTGCGATCCAGAACGGCTGATATTCTATAGCACACTGACGTATTTTCAATCAACGATCCCGGCGTGATGGACAATCAACCTCAATGCATTTCGCCACTGGTCCTAGCTAATGCATGTGAGCGCACGCACACACAGATGCAATCAATCGGTTACTCGATTTTCAACCAAGTCCTGTCTGTTACGTGGTCCTTGTGACCATCAGACCTTTAGACCACGGGTGAACTGAACTCCCATACAGATGGCACTGGAATACGTAGTCCAATGCACTTTATCTGACTTGTTTACCGCCTGAGAGCGGTGACCTTTCAGGCGTCACGAGACACACTGTACATCTAACACTCCCTCACGAAGGTAATAAAGCATATGAGTTGATCGGAAAATGTTTGCGATCATCCGCGCCTGCCACTCAGCCGATCCGGTAATAGTACTTACGACTAGTCGGTTAACTGAGCTATCGATGAAAAAATCATCGCCTATGCACCCCTAATCAAACTGCATATACCAATTCACACGTATGTACTCAGCCACCTGCATAGACAGAACAGAAGTGCAGGTACGTCATCCAGTGAATGAAATTGTTCCAGTATGGCTTCAGAATACAATAAATAGCAATTTCACTAAGGTCGCGCAATCAAACGTACAAAGATCAATCATGTTATCAATTACTCGACAACGTTAAGAGACTCGGCTTTGCTTCATAGCAGTTCTGATGTTCAGAATGACCTGCTCGATCACGAATACCAAAATATCTTGAAATATAAAAGTCTTGTCGATCCTTCTTCGCCACACGGAGTTGTGCAAGCAACGTGAGATTCTAATCAATCTAACACTGTCGCGGCAAAAATTGTGATGACTGTCGTACGTTCATCCGATAGACATGCGTATGTGTGTCCTTCATGTGATTTTGTTTTGTTTATGAACCTTTCGTTCATGGGTTTCGCCATAAAAATAATCGCCTCGACTGTAGTAGGAACTTTGTAATGAAGCAGCGAAATGACCCGGGAAGCATTATGCAATCTGTGTTATTAGCTTCTGTACTCAGATATATTTGTGGCTCATCTTGAGCAAGATCCTCGATTGTTCAGAATTTCACTAAAGATACACTGATAATACCCCAGTAATCACAAAAAATCTGGAAGGGACGACAAGGATTATGGATGAACTAGATCGTCTGCATCCGAATATACGATTGAGAGTGGAAGCAGAAACGGACAATACACTGCAGCTCCTCGACATTAATATGACTGGGAGGGATGATGGAACAATCGTCAGATCTGTTTGTCGAAAAGGAACTTGGACAAGTCAATACCCGAATTTCGAAGGTTTTGTGCCTATGGAATATGGACGTGGCCTGGTCCGAACACTATTTCAGAGGGCGCGATGTTTTTGCACTGAAGAAGTGTTTGACAACGAATTACAATGGCTTAAAGGGGCCTTGTCTAAAAAGCGTATCCCGATGCGTTTATCGAAAGACACAGCAAGCTTAAATTTATCTGACAAGCGACTTCGTCGGCTGCGAAATTACTAGTCACCCTTTGCCTTCGACCCAGAAGGGATGATGTTAATTGCTTGACCAAAAGACGACTCAGATCAGTGGTTCCTCGAAGTGCAGCTGAACTTAGAATTGTTCATCGAACGAATAGGATCTCCACACCCTCGGTGAAACAACCTCTACCTCTGTACACGAAATTTAATTTTATTTACCATTTTCGATGTACCTGCGGAGCAAACCGCGTGAGTTGAACATTTTCAAAATTGGGTCTGATTTTTTGTTATGCAGTCAGAGTCAGGTACCTATTCACTGACTTGAGCTACACCTAGATGGTCAAAATAGGCTAAATTTATGCTTGTCACAACCACTTCAGACAGTCGTACGAAACAAGGAATGGTCCAATTACGTTATAGTTGCTAAGACATGAATCCGCTTAACGTCCGTTCTTTCCCATCACAAGTATCAATTGCATAAACTTCAAGTTGTATTACCTGGGCTATCGTGAGGAGCAAACAAAGTTGAGACATATTGTTCATCAAAAAAATCATTCGGCTTATTCTCTCCAGTGCTCGGATGCTTTGTCGTGAGTGGCCTCGAAAGCTTTCTAAAGCTTTATGTGAGACGTCTTTGGATGTGACCTTTTACAGTGCGCACACTTCGTTTTGTCTTCAATCGGTCCCGTTTCTTCGAATTAGTTCATTAGTCAACAATCAACAACCCCTTCGCGATGGACAATCAACCTCAATGCATTTCGCCACTGGTCCTAGCTAATGCATGTGTGCGCACGCACACACAGATGCAATCAATCGGTTACTCGATTTTCAACCAAGTCCTGTCTGTTACGTGGTCCTTGTGACCATCAGACCATTATCCCACTTATCTTCGAGCACAAACTTGCCGGGATAGTCAGGAACACTTTCAATTTTCTTCTCATAGTCATTCCGATCCACCAGCACTTCTCCGGACCCCTTGTCGGGGAGTGAAATTAACGAATCATGTCGCCATTACATCTCTTTTATAGCAAGTGGGAGGAGTTTCTTATGTCTGGACGATGTTATCCGACACTGTCACTCTAAGTCAACCAGGTTCGACTTAAAATAAATGTCCGTATATTTCGAGGTTGGTTTGAATATTTTCACTCGTAACTATTGCGCATGTGTGTCTAAGGTTTTTCCTTTCCTCGATGGTATGCAGAAAATCAGACTACGGGAAACAGCTCAAAAATGCATTTCACTCAGTGTTATATGAACAGGGTCAGGCCAAACAAGTAATGACAACATTAAAAACCGTATGATATCATAGTCGGCCGTCGCTCGTTATCTTCTGATGACTCAATATCCAGTTAACTGAAACACTGTGTTTCGAGTCACATATGTTGCAAGGAATACCAGACTATTGAGGTTTGCCAAAGCCATTCTCGTGCATCGATCGAAACTCGTATTGTGTCAGCAGAAACAGCTGTTTGTCAATGTACCTTTACCATGATGACGTAAGTTGACTATTGTATTTTCCCCTATATTTGTCGAACGTATTTTTTCCACATGGACTTATATAAATACTATTGTTCTGGAGCATGCACCATGTTCAGATGCAGGGAAATCGTCTTGGACATAAATCATGCTGTTTCAACTGTAGTTTTTCTTTTCAAAACTATTTCAGGAAAACCTGGACTCTTGTTCTTCTGAAATGCGACCACAAGCGATGCACTACTGTTCAGTGAAATGGTCCGGAATACATTGCGCACTCTGATGCTTTTGAATTCTGTGTTTAAATTAGTGTCGGGAAAGTTATGTTTACAATCCAAAACGTTCGAAATGATGCCCAACCTCGCACATGGGAGAAGTGGGATCCACAAATTATAGATGACCGGATTGCATTGCGTAAATTAATTGTCGCCACGGTAAGTGTGGTGTCTTAACATAATAAATAAATAATAGGGGCTCTTCCAAAGCCGAATGGAATTGAGAACTCGACGCATCTTGAGGTTATAATCACAAATATATATTGACACAATTCATGGTCATATATATGATATAATATAAAAGCATGATAATGAATAACAAGATTAGGAACGGTCATTACTAGTATTTAACACGTTGTGACCCCGACCATGTGATAACTTTACGCGACTGGTAAAGGGGTCAGATAAACGACGTCCGGCCGATCTTGGGCTACCATCTTTACCTAATGTATATGGTAACCTTTTCCCCGTTATACAATTGAATGCATCGTTATAGTCCCAGATACTAATACTAACTAATTTACTTCTATTGTAAAATGAAAATCAAAATAAATATTTTAATTCATATAACGGCATCCAATGGGGTACTGAAATGATTAGGCCGTAAGTTCTTATCTCGAACAACGTCAGTTCAATAAGCGTTTCTGAGCACAGAAGTCAAGAGCATTAGATTGGACGATACACTACGGAGCATTTCGCTGCATCTTTATGAATACATACTGCAATCACGGTGGTCTTTTTGAGTCTTCTAAATATCTTCCACGTAGTTAACGAGCACTCGCATCATAGAAGGCACTAGCGTAATCCAAGGTATTCTCACGGAACAGGATTTGATTAAATGAACACGTTAACCCTGAGTGAGAGGTGATCTGAAATGCATCCGACGAATAATCCGGGGCGAGATGGGCTTCGAGCTGCAGGCGGAATTACCCCTTCGTGGCCACTCGAGCACAAGGGGGCACCCGATGATGCTCGTGAAGCTGCAGTCGACCGGTCTACCGTCTTTCCAGGAGGACAACCGAAATGTGGAACTCGCTGCTATCTGAGGTGGTGGAAGAGGAACATTACAAGCTATTCAAGAGGAAACTTGACACACACTCGAAGGACCATTGGCATGAATCTCTATCGTGAGGTATAGTTAAGGGCGGACGATGACGATGCTTACACGGGAGATCTGCGACAACCTCTAAATACGAAGACTTGAGGATGAAATGGGTGCAAATTCACTTAGTATGCAGCAACCTGGAGACGACCAAATATTATCATAAACAAACATAACTAGTTAGTACTTCGCTCTAGACAATCAGTATGCAGTTCGATTGCACTAGGCCATTCACTGTTTGTCTGCCTTCTGTAAGGACAATTGGTCTCCAGCAATTGAAAACACACTTCTGACTGCTCTGCTTGCAATCGGTCGGTCCTTTAGCTCTCTTAGTATCACTCTAAAACTTAGACGTGACCGGCACTGTATCAATACAAACCGTCCTTCACCTATTCCACTAATTTGTACTGTCTTTTGGGAACCGTCGGAATTTTCGACCTGTTGTCTTTTTCTTAGACCATTCTCGGGATCTAGTTAGTACCTAGTATCCAGAGTACTAAAGGTATCCTTGGTGGTAACTGGACTAGACGGCTTCTAATGCAAGGACCAAATAAAGTGATTTCTCTATTTTGGAAATCAATTAGTGCTGCGTAATACGGTGTGCTCATAAAATCCGGGAATATCTTTTGCAAAGTAGATTTTGTAATTTGTGTTTTGATGATATTCTCACTTGTTCTACTCATCAGTAGTGTACACATGCACCGTGGGTTTCTAGCATTCCGCGTATCTAATGCACTGACACAGGTCATATTTACGTTTACTATGTATATTGCGTGAACATTCTCCGTTTATATTTCTCACTCTAGTGTTCTATTACTGTACATTTCCATTTGAAGTAAAAACTGCTGAAAGGTTCACCTACGCATAAAAACTTCTCACCGGAGACTCGACTTCCCAAATGTAAACCCCGCCGCCACTGTACTACATCGTTAGACCACGGAGCACAACTAGAGTAAAAACAGATTTATTGCCACGTTCCTTAGTTCGCGGTGACACATGTCACTTCTGTCATTTTCGAAATGTTACCATTTGTACTTCGTCACTGGTAACTCCCTTGTACGTTCAAACTACAGATTATTTTCTTATTCTGTGACTGAAGCCGTCATTTAACGTCGAATAGAAATCTTCTCGATCTACTGCCTCTACAGTGACCATGCTGTGTTACAGTTTCGTTTGACCCCCTGCTGAATGGTCCCTTTATGACTGCACTTTTCTGAATTGCCGGATAACGTTCTGAACATAGAAGTCAATAGCATTAAATTGCACGATGTATTCCGGACCATTTCGCTGCATCTTCACTAGTGCATACTGCAGTCAAGGTGATCATTTATAAATGGTAAATTGAACGTTCTCATGAGATCAAAGGCAAAAGTGCACACATACACAGAACTAATGATAGCAAATGAAAACGCGTTACCAAGGCAAGGCTAACGTAATTATCCATTCTCGCTGTTTGCACAGTTGAGGATGACGTTGGTTAATTGCTAGTGCCTCCGCGTACCTCAATAATCGTTGTGTGCACTCTTGCCTTTGATCTCATGAGAACGTTCAATTTACCATTTATAAATGATCACCTTGACTGCAGTATGCACTAGTGAGGATAACTTTCTGTACTGTTCTTCTCGGTTGTTCTCGTAGCTGTGGGTCATTTGCCTTTATATATTCATATGTATAGCACTATATAGAACGGCGAAAATACGATAAACACGGTTATTCAATTGGAATTTGTTTTGCTGCCCGTAGCCAAGTACAACCCACATTGTGCGTAAAGCCAGTGAGGCTAAGTTCCTACCAAATTGATAGCCCAGGTAATCGGGATAGTTGCCACTCCTGTTATAGTCGAAATTCGCAACTTGTTACTTAAATGCTTGTTAGTAAGCAAAATGGTATGAAGTTCACGAAACTGGGGATGAAATCTAGCTCACGGCCTCACGTTGCTCGCCACCAGTGGCCGTGAAAGTTGGGAGCCACTGAAGCTAATTATTGAACTCAAAATATGTGTCACAATACTAAGGGTTCTACGCTTCGCACTAAAGCTATACAAGAACTGAATAGAGACAAGCTTATAAGTGATCTATTCCTTGCAAATACGGTAAAGCTAGTGGCACCAAAGATGCCAGCTCAATTTGCCCTCATTTCACCTGCAGTATTAACCAGTTCATTCAGTCCACCTTTAGTTTGCAGAGTATTACAGATTATGGACTCTTATAGTATGTTTAGTAAACATAGTTTAGAATTTTGATGCTTACTGTGCACATCAGTTGCCTTGACCATATTGGAGTGAACGTTTTTGCAATAAAATCGCTCCAAGAGTTCATGACTCCGGTCCGACTGAACACGACCACTGAAGTACCCTACCAAATGCTGTTGTGTCTTTGGCCCAATACAGTTTGATATTTACTCCTTAGATAATATGAACCTGTCAGCATTTGTTTCCGATGCGATGACGTCAATTGTGTATCGCGGAAAATGATGTTAAGTATATTAGCCGAAGGTGTTAACCTGCCATCCACTGGAAAGGTTATATGATTGGTGATACAGGATCCAGTGCCGGAACATAATGTTTTCATGCTTTCAGTACTAAAGATCATGCCTAGAAGTGATAGTTTCTCAATCGGAGACGACCTCCAGGAGTAGGTAGAAAGTACAGCGTGTTCTTTTAGAACTGTTACAGCCCTGGAGCTTCGAATTACTCATAAGAATACTGAAAATAGTGGCAGTAGTGACTTTGACTTTTTTTGAATTCTCGCGAGAAAAATTGCACGGCACTTTCAGCTTACCAAATCGGTGAAGGACACCGAGTTTTGCAAATTATACGACCGAAGGTGCTTTTTTAATCTCTGAGTGATCGGATATACCTGTCTACGCAAATAGAGTGGACCGTCAGTGATTATTTAACAGACATGAAATCGTTCATTATGAATAAACGGGCCATGTTGTTCAATTTAGTATGGCCTTGCATAGAAAATCCGAGTCGAATAGCAACCAATTTAGTAGTGGACCAGCTGTATGTCATCCTTTTGGACATAATTCACCACTAATCCGTTTGTGGTATGATCTCGTATATTCTCTTTGGTCTCCTGAATGTGAAAGTCTAAATGGAGAAAGCCCAGGCTCAACAGTCAAGCCTTGTTTGGAGTGGAAATTTCCACCAGTAAATTGGAATCGGATACAATATTAGATAATGAGAATGACGGATATGAAATGATCTTTGTGCGTAAGTCTACTTGAATGATGCAAAATCCGCAATCTTAGCGGAGAGCATCTTAAAAATTACACTACTTCCTTTTGACCATTTTCTTCTCTGGATGTCATGCTTCCCACCAAGAAACAGTTTGAGCTGCCCCGACTAGTATTTCTTGTTTGGGAACGGACTGCTGCACACAAACAATTACCGTGACCGCAGTATTTACTTAGCGAAGACGCAGCTAGATGATCCGGGATGCCTGAGCAAACCGATATTTTTGGATTACTTATTCAGAAGAGTTTATTGTCATATGGGGGGACAATAATTATATTTAGATATTATCTTAGCTTCTCGGTAGTGATTCAAAAGACCCATCCACGGGTAATATAGCGACAATGGCTGTGATTGTCAGGCTAATTGAAAGCAGTTTTTTATGTGTCATCATTTTCCGTACTCTGCGTGCTGTCGATTGTGTGCTTATTCTTCTTTGGCAGAAATGACGGGTGGAGTCCCCAGGAGCGAGTAATACGTTTCACTACTGAGATAGTAGGGTGCGATAATCGTGAAAAGACGAGGGATGCAGTAAACGATCAATATAAGACCACAGCTTAAACAAAAGGACTAAACACAGAAAAATTGCATCGGATTTGGTCACCGTAAAGTTAGCCTCTTTGTCGTCCCTCGCGGTTCTGTTCTGTGACCTTTCCACGAGCGGACTGTGTTGTAGATCTCCGTTGCAATTCCTACCGCACGAGCCCGCTAACGTAAGTCAGAAGGCAAAGGTATAGCACGTCAAATAAAAGTGTATTGGCAAGAAAGAAAGACATTAGTTAAAGCGAAAATGGAATAATCCCGAACAAGCCCGTCCAGTGAGATTGTTGCCTCGTGGAGCCCGGCTGATTAAGATTTTTCATCTTCTTGGATTGGACCATTTTTTCTAATGTTCAAACGACTGGCTCTGCCACATTCGCGGGTGATTAGCTGGCCCAACGTGGCATGTTCAACCCGATTAATGGCTTAGCTTCATGGAGGCTTTCGCGATTCCTTGGCAAGTTGTTCTTCAAACCTCGTTCCTCTAGCATTTCCTCTCATCGTTGAGTTTCATTCTTCTAACACCCAGAAGGAGTAATCCGTCCGTTGTATATTTCGCACTGGTAACTCAAACGTCATGAAACTCATCCATTTTCTTGGCTTCGTTCATATCTGGGACGCAATGCTCTGCTTAACGTGCGTCTACACATATTTCGTTGCCACAAAACCTGATGACGATCGGTTGTCATAAATGTGACGCATTTGGTTTTCAATAATCTATTCTCACAGTGGATCTCCTTTAGTGTCTTGAGATATTCAAGGCCTTGAATCGACTAGGACATGAAGAGCTTCTGATAGACATATGGATTCGCACCACATTATCTCCCCTCGGGGTTTCAAAACTTCTTCTGAAACCATTTACTTATTTTCCCGGTCGACAGATCCTTTCCCAAAACATTCCCCATGTACCTCGACGTTTCGTGACGTCGTGCTTTCTCTCACCCAATTCCTTCACTGTTACCAATGATTATTATCTAGCACCATAAATCTATTTCATCTATGCCTTTGCTGATGACACTCCCGAGCTCACTGAGTGCTCATCTTGCCACTTCAAGGTTTTCATATTTCACGATTACCATGCTTCGTGTGCTTATGGGAACTTAGATCTGAGCACCTTATCTGTGAAGCGGAAAGCAGTTGTTCTATAAGCGCCTATTAACTCTAATGAGAATACTCTTCTGGTTTCAAACTTCCTCCTTTTATTAACAGAAAACAGATAGTTAGTATGAAATCTAATGTAAGTCATATTCTGTTTACGTAGCTTGCGCACGAATGCAATGGAAGGGGTATAAGCCATCGCCCTAAACGCCCACTGCGCTATTACCGATAAATGACAACCATATCCCCGAAACATGGAGTAGAGAACCACATAAAGTCCTAATAGGTCAGGTGTGGCAACGAGCTGGAAGACAACGGGTTACGATCCACCACTGAAGTGACCGGTGGTGGATGGGCTTCGAACCTCTGACCTACGAGGTGGTAAGCAAACACCCTAAACCACTCGACCCGCGTTCCCCGGGCGGCTAAAGACCGCTTGACAGGATTCGTCCCTCATTCTATCGATCGGCAATCTTGCCACTCGTTGTTCCGTTATCTCAAGCCCTATGATTGGTACTGACTGCTAACTCGACTCGGCTGTCTATCGACGACGAGTCAGTCCATACCCTCACCCGAGTCACTTCTAAGGCGTCCATGATCTCCGGTTTACTTGAAACATCCAGAAGACAAATTGCGAGATGAAAACACGTATTTTAGTCTTCCCAACAACGCACGTGGAACACATTCGGGACAGACAGTACTGAACAGATTAGGAAGCGATTCGGGGACTCTGATTGGCTACTGCCAAGGTAGGCGTACACTGGGCTAACAGTTTCTGTATACACAGTGGAGATGTAAGTCTACTTATCAATACGGACTCACAAAACGCCAAGAGCGTTGAGTTCCGATTTCGTGCAGTCACTCGAAACGTTCAACCCACATCAAACTGATGACGAAAGTTCACAAGGTGTTTCGTGATCGATGAAGCCGGGTTTCCTGTGGTTGTTTGCTGTCTGAGCGAGGGATGATTATTCCACTTCGGTACATGGTCCCCTATTATTTGAATGGGGCACCGATCCGTTCTGCCCACATAGTTGTCACCACATCTGTAGGTGGACTGATAAATAACGTAAGAACCACTCAGGTTCGAGGGAGTCTTTAATTGAGTTTGGAGGTCTGGTCTTCTGGCGGTGTCCAAAACCCGCAGTTCAGTCGCCAAATAGGTGCGCACTTCATGGTTCGGCTAATCCATTTGACCAGATGATTACTTTTAAGCGGTAGCATTGAAGTAACGCGTCCTTCCTAAACCATGTCGGTTCGTACGGTCTTGGGCTTATCTCTTTCGTGAACCTCAGTAAACTTATCGAGGTAACCATATACACAATCGGTGTGAACCGCAGTTTGCACGTGCTCTGTGTGTTTTCCGTATGCGTACACCGTTGCTCACTGACTTCAACTCTCACAAATTGATACGTTCGACTATCTTCAGTACTAATTCTCCCTATATAAGTTCCCATAGTTTTTCAAATCATCTCATATCTTCCAAGAATCTCTTTTCAACGCTTGGGAACGTTGTTCACTCCACTCCAAAGGTTATACACAGTACGGCGCACACGTATCTTACCCTTGAATACTGCAGTCATATTTGGGGGAAGGGGGGCAGCTCCTCCTTTCTTCCGTTCTGTTCCAATACAAAGCCGTTTTCCGTATTGACGACGTATCCGTAGAATTGACTTGGCAAACTACTTCGCACCGTCTAGCAGTTGCTTCTCTTGATCCCCTCTGCCGGTAATGCGACGGGTTTTGTTCTTTTGATTTGTTTTCCCCAAAGCCACTCACGACGGTTTATCCGCATGAATCTCGTTCGCAAGTATAGCCACACTTGTATCGGATACATCCAGAAACTCGTCAAACGGCGTTATGTAATATATATCTCTCTGCCCTAGAACCGCAGAAATTCGCAACACTAACACCCTCCGTCCTCTCCACCCAAATTCTAATGGACTGTGCACTTTGCGAGAATCGTATCCCTACCATTCATGAGTAGATCTAGCCACCACGACGAGACTGCACCTTGACACGGTGTGATGGCTTGCGTGCCCCCATGATCCATAGAGCTATGCAGGATGGGTTTCTTAAGCCGAAGATGCAATCATGCCTGACAGGTCAATGGGTAAAGGCCAGATGAAGTCCAATCTCTGAACCAGTTGATGGACAACATCTGGTTCGATCCGTTACGCTCCTAAAGTGAGTAAACACGGAGTGAAACAGTTTACCGGTCAAAAACCCTCCACTAGATGAACGTAGGATAGGAGCACTTGGGGGTTCTCCTGAGAAATCATCGCACTTCACTGGGCAGCTATCGGCAATACGGAGAAGGAATATAAATCGATCGTGTCCAACACAGTCAACCGGGACTTCAAATCCGAAACCTGAACATTCTTTCCACTACAAGTAACGATGTGACCAAACAGGACCCAACTTCGGCTTGAGAATAGGATAAAAAGTGTACAACACATGCTACAGGGTTAGCAGAATCAAGTCGTTTTAAGCCGGACGCTTCCGGAGGCCATTGTGATCGACCGGGGACGGTTCACCCCATCGTCCCTTTTCCGAACAAAAAAGCAGGAAAAATTGACACCTCAGTCTGGAATCGACGCGTATACTTACTTCATACTTATAGATTGATATATACATATGACGTGTTTGCAACAAGCATCAGACGATGTGCAGCAAAAGATCACGGGAAAAGGTCATCCAATCTTGCAGGTTGTTTCAAAGGGTATGACCGATATGACCAAAACGGAATGAAAAATTACATGGACATGTGGTAGCATTATCGTATCTGTACACGTCGACGATCATCTATACAAAAAAAACGAATTCTACAGTGTACCGGCTTCGTGGAAAGACAAAAGTGGGAATGAAAATCCAAAAAAGTTAACCAGCGTGGATAAATTTTTCTTTGGCATGGTCCAATCTGGCCGCCATTTCTGCGTCCACATCGAGTGCTCGTAAACTGTGCGCCACGAACTCCGGATCACGTTCTTCCTCCTGACAAATCAACTGATCCACCACTTGTTCAATCTGATACACTAACTCGTTTGTCCGAGAGCGAACGGAAGCGTCCACAACTTGGTGATGATTGATGTCGTCAAATTCGCGGCTTTCAAACTTATGAAGTTCACGTAGAACAAAGTAGACTCCACAATCACGTAGCCGTGTGCGTCCATCACTTGTGGAGCATAACTGGAGCGAGAAATGAACTAGGTTAGATTATTTTTATTTACTTGGAATAAAGCTTCACAAATAAGTTGTTTCACTTCGTTGGACTCGCAGCGCTTAGCTAGTGGCCGGCCGACAATTTCTTGCAATCCAACCGGTAGTTTTTTTCGATCTTCATCATCAATCTTATCTTCTGGGCCACAAAGTAGCCTTAACAAACCTTCTAATAGTAGTGATTGTGGTGCGAGCCAAAGAAGGTGGTAGCCTGAAAGAAATATGAGTTTGAAGCCTTCATAGGACTCACTATCATCAAAAAAACAATTTTTCAGAATTCCCACTACTAATAAGGTTCGGTCGAAATCATCTTCCGGCGAAGAAAGTTGTCCCACCAGTTGACTTCGAAACCGAGACACAGTGTTCAGGCGTTGTCGAACTTTTGCCTGACTAGTCAAGTTAAGAAGCAACTGAAAATTAGAATTCCGAATAAATAAAAAACCGGGACTTACTGGGAGCGAACTGGTTAGCATTTTATCCGACTGAAAAATGAGATCTAGCAATGTTTCCGAATTGTCTTGGACGACAATAGATGACCAACTCGTATCGTGAGTGAGATTGCAAAGTAAATCCATAGCCAAATGACCTGTTTCCTCACAGTTATTCACAGAGGAGAGCCAGATTTTCTTCAAACGCTTCACAAACTCGATTCGTGCAATTTCCGATTCAAATGTGTTGAAAAACAGTTGATCGCGGGCCGGGGTGGAGCACAAATTAATCAAACACATGAAAGACAACCGATTACGTTCGTCACGGTCAACGTCTAGAATGGAAAATGGATTCAATGAGTAGTAAACGTGAAATTTTCAAGTGAGCGATTCTTGGAAGTAACAAAGGGAAATTATCGAGGTGAAGAAACCACCGGACTACTTGTATGTTTCGACTGCCAGTACGAACCTAAACAATCCCCGCTTATTCTAGGACGAATAAAGTTGTGTGAAGTTAACCGGATTCCCCTAGCCAGCGAATGTCAGTGCAAGGGAGTTTCAAACTTTAGAGTTCTAAGTTTAAGAGAACTGATGAGACGGAGGCACAACAGGTATAGCAAACAAGCTGCCATCAGACAACAGGTTGACAATACAGGGTACAGTCCGACAAGCAACGCTGAAGCTTGGACTTTACGCGTATTCATCTCTCGCTCAGCCCTACAACTACTCTTCACGCAAATAACGACATTTGCTTTTTGAAAATGTGAAGCGCATACCGAACGGCCTTAGTGTTTCCGAATGCACAAGGTACGCGTCTTTTATTACTTGCTTGCTCATGAGTGTAGGGGAAAGGGTATATCCCATAGCCCCGGTGCCTCACTGAACTGCTAAGGATAACCAGTAATCTGGTCCTGAAACTCGGAATGAAGGACCACATAAGATCCTAGTAGGTCAGGCGTGGTAACGAGTCGAGCGACAGTGGATTATTATTTACCACCATGCGTCATTTTCCAGACTATCCTAAAGTTCACTGACCTCGTTGATCTTGAGATATCAAGATAACACACTGCATCTCCACTTTCCAATAAACTAGGCCCCGGATAATAATACATCCTACAAAATAAAAACGATTCGCTGAACGAGTATTGCTTCAATAAGGCGCAGCTTGAATCCTCTGGTCTAGAACCGTGTATTTCAGAAGAATTCAAATGTCTGGAGTAGTAACGAGCTCGTATTCGGTGTATTTCGATACTTTAGTCATTTACATTGGTTATTTGAATATCATCGACTGAGTACAGTGCACACCGCAGCACCAAGCTGTTATAGCCAGGCTTTTGGAGAGTGCAGACACGAGACGATCAGAAATAAGAAAATGAAGAACCGATCAAATTGTTGCAAATCCTCTAGAAGAACTGCTTGTTTTTGATCGGTGATCAGTGCTGAAAAAAACCTTTCGGTATAGCTTGTTACTAAAAATAGACCGCGTTTCATTTCGGTGGGTGCACTTCGAGGGACAACGGACCATGTCTTCATCTGGAAACTTCGAACAACTTCCAGCAGAAGCAGTATTTTAATTATTTTGGTGAGCTGAAACAGTAGCATCATAAAGAAACCTAACAAAACAAAAAGTCACTCCCGTAAATTTAGAATCTCATTTATGAGAGTATGTTGTGTATTTTGCTATATTATCATTCGCTTTCCATCTTCGAATTTACAGTGCGTTGTTCCTACTCTCATTGTAACGGACGTCAGATTTCAGATGAGTAAAGCCTAACATACTAGGTCTTGCTTTCTCACTTCGGATTGAACTCGACCTCTGGTACGACTTCGGTAATTGCTTTGTTCTGTTCTAAAACAACTTACTCATCTGAAACTACGGGCCGCTAACTCTAACCGGATCGTTTTGCGGGTAACTCGAATTCCCCAGATGCCAATGACGAGCGGAACTATTGGTAATGCTTTTCATTTCTATGTGTGAACACAAACTGGACAAATTAGAAGCACTCTCAAACTACGTTGCATCACTTATCTACAAGCAAATATCAGACTGTCATGACTACAACACTGCGGTAAACACACGGACACACACACACACACTCGCACACTTGAATCCATGTACACGCAACTGGAAAGCGAAATTCTCGCTTATCATCTATTCACAACCTGTAAATAGGAATCCTGACCAGTTTGCTTATAGGTTTCATTTTTTGTCAGGGATGGTAATCCGAAAGCCGCGAAGACAGAACAAAACATGAGTGATGCTATACGGGACACGTTCATAACCGGAATGTCATCTAATACGATACGTCAGAGGTTTCTTGAGCACCACTTCCGGAGATTCGAAATAGAAAAGTCCCTCGAAATGGTGCAGACACAGGTGCGTGTATCAATCTACATGCGCGACCACCGACGGCGTAAAAGTCAATTATCCCTGATGAGCCTGCCCTAGAACAACTCTTCGGGTCTTTTTATTTCCGGTTACTCTTGGCACCCTCACGGTAAATGCCCGGTGAGAGATATTATTTGTACGTTTTATGGTAGAAAGAGCATTCTCAAAAGTTTGTCGTGCAACTGAAGGTCTGAAACACGCAAACGTCACAGCTGGTTTCATCTTGTCCTCAATCATAACGGTCACCGTACCCAAAGGCTTAACCAGGACACCAACGACGGCAGAAGTGAACGGCATAGTGTTCAAGGCTACCATCGACGCCGGAAGTTCCTAGACCAAATGTAATGTAGCACCACGAATAACACGTAGAGTCCTTAAGAAGCGGGATTATTCTTATCTCTACAAGAATGTAAAGCCGTACTTATGGATATTGTCTAGGGCGAGTAGCCAGACAAAAGCAACGCGGCGTTGTTAGAGGACGTGGCGGGTTTTTTCGCCTGGTAGGGAACTCTCTACTTAAAAGCCACAGAAGCCCATAGACAGCGACGTGACGTGCATCAATGTGGCCCGCCACCAAATAAGGTCATTGCCTCTTGTCTCGTAATCAGCTGTCCTGGTTGAGGTGAGATTCACTGGGACGTGTTGGGCATCCTCGACTGTCAGGCTGCCATCCAAAAGGCGTATAAACCGACCATTTGGTCACCGGCTCCCAACACACAAACTTCCTGTTGCACAACAGCTAGCACTTGATTGTGCATGGGATAGAGTTGCTAGCTCAAACAACAAGCCGAGTGACGCTGGGGACGCCACTTCGTACCTAATTCCCAAGATTCTTCATGAACTGTTCTTCTACATATATCGCACACGGACAGGTGCCATTCGGGACATCCATGAAACCCGCTCATTATCTCGCAGGAGCTAGCAGCGTAAAAGTAAGTAAATATAGTTAAGTGGTGCTTAAACAAGGAATCATTCCACCCCTCAGTATATCCGTTCATTTGAAGGACCTTTGCGCAGATACGCTATTCGATCATGAATTCCCGAGTTTACAAAGCAGTATCCAAATTCGTTTTAACGGCAGGCACCTGCCCTCGATTCTCTGTGGTACGACAGCAGCCCGTATCGAACCTCCCAATCTATTTCAGTATCTTACTGTATATTTTCACTCTATAGCCACGAAATTTAAGCGACATTGCTATGAAGAAAGTTCTTATTTCAACAGAAATCTAGCAACTACTGAGAGAGTATATGATCGAGCCTTCGACGTCACTGGGCCGAACACAAATGCCAGTCACGAACGATGAAAGTTAATTTTTTGGTGGTAGACAGTAATCCACTGTCGTCTGGATGATTACCACAACTAACCTATTGGGACCTTATGTGGTTCATCGCCACCCTAAGTCTCAGGGTCTGGTTGCCGGCTATTCCAAATAGTGCAGTGGGCCTTCGTGGATACTGGGTAAATGCCCCCTCCACTGCACTCATGCGTCAGCTTGTAATTAAAAAAACAAAGAAAAAGACTGCATGAAGATCACAGCCAAAACGAGTGGCTCCACACAAATGGACATGCACCTATACCCCAGAATTGAAAATTTGAACGGGGAAACATCGCAGCATCAAGTGGTTACCATACTAAAATTATTTATTATCGATTCCCCATACAAGCTGGAAAGATCTATACGGCGTCTGAAGCTGGCAACAACCCATATTAATTTCGGTGGATTCCATTCGGGGTTACTAAGGAGTGTAGACTGTTTCCAACGCGTCATTGACAACCCCATCCGAGATGAAAGTCTGGAGAGGACATTTGCATACGTTATTAATGCCACTAAATGTGATCAAAACGATGAGGATTACGCCCAAAACCCTTAACATTTCTTTGCAACCGGTGAATAGTATGACAATTAACTATGAATGAAACAAAGTGTATTTTCACCACCGACTGAGCGAAGTTTCTCGGCTTCGAAATCTAAAAGGGCACAGTCAAACCGCGTTTTGATAGATTCGGACGACTACTAAAAATGCTTTCGCCGTGCGACACTAAAGCTCGATAGAGGGTCGCGGGAATGTTCGCTTACTATTCAAACTGAAGTTTTCATTTCTAGAATAAAATCTACCCTCACGTTTACGACAAAATCGTTACGGCCCCATTGAACGTTCGTGATGCTTTCGAACGACTAAAAATGGAACCGATACAAGCTGCAGTCATGGTTGGAAATAGATGCTGTCGACATCACCATTACTGACACTTTAAATCAAAACGGGTGACCTGTTACATTCTTTTCAAAGACGCCCTGTGAACGTCAGCACTTAGCAATTGAAAAGGAAACGTGTACCTAATGGAGGTAACTAGTAAATACACATTACTGCATACGAACCCGTTTTGAACTCCTGACCGGTGGTGGTCGAGTGGTTTAGAGTATTTGATTACCACCTCGGAGGTCAGAGGTTCGAATCGTCACTATCACCCGTTACCGTGGTGGTAGACAGCATTCCACTGTCGTCCGGATCGTTACCACACCTGACCTATTGGCACGTAATATGGTTCTCCAATCCAAGTCTCAGGGTCTGATTGCCGGTTATCCCTAATAGTGCAATGGGCCTTCGCGCCTATGGAGCACATACTCCTTCCACTGCACTCATACGCAAGCATGTACTGAAAAAACGCTCTCTTGCGTTCATGTGCTGTTTATCCAATAAGTCTCTATACACTTTACACCGTTCGAGTTCCAGGTACCACTACTGAAACAACCTTCAATAGCCAAAATGCAGATAACCAACACTGATAAGTGAGAAGATCCAATGCAGCGTGCTGGTGATCCGGGGATTAACGATACCACTGTCTACTAATTTTGACTGTTACAAATGTCTCCCATATGGAGAAACAAGGGCATCGTGGTGACTTGTGTTTGCGCGTTTGTTTATTTCTTTAATTCAACTGATTGTGAACTGCATTGGGCAAGGAAGCCTATTGATGCGTCACATGACAACTCCATACGTTACCCACAATTAACTGAGTCCTACATTCGCCAATTTTTGTACCAGACACTAACACTGTCGTCCTAGGCCACTAATCCCTAGTTCTACTTAGTATTTCATTGTTGGATCTTATGACTGTACTCTACGAAACGTATGACTTTCCAATCGCTGAACTAAAAACGTGAAAATGAATGACGTGGAGTAAGAGTAGTGTAATTTCATTTCGTTTGGCATTGCGCTAGAAAAGTCAACCGGAATTGTAACAATTTACTGGACACACCCAGCCGCCGTTCTGCATCGACCATATTTTCTAACCGACTTCTGCGGTTTTTGACGTTAAACTACTTTTCCAGGGAATTCTTCGTAAGTAATTTATTTATTTGTTCTTGCACAATGATTTGTCTCTTTTCTTTGGGATGGGTAGCGGAACAGACGTGCTCCAATCAGTCAAAAAGACTTCTCCCCAACATATGGAACCAAATATCTGTCGATCGATCACGACAGACAGCACTTGTAGACTTCTGGTGATATACTCTCCTATCCAGCAGCTTTTCTGTTCTTCAGCTGATTGATGACTGTGGCGATTCCAGTTGTGCTTGGCGGAACGCAACTGACATCGTACGGCTCTGAAAGAACTGGGTGTTGTAGAGCCGTTGTGTGGTCTGGTGGTCGGTTGAACAACCGATCGAAGTGCTACACTGCTTCTGCTCAGGTATGAGCCGACTGGCTGTGTTGCACAGGAGCGACTCATACTTGCAGCGCCTACCCGACGCGTTGCGAATGAGGAGGAATAGCTTACCGAAGCCACCGATCCGTGCTGCAATCTCCACTTTTTCAGCTACTTCCATCCAGCAACGCTTACGATCAGCTCTAGTGGAGCACGAGGTCCCACGTAGCAATCTGCGGCGTTAGCAAGTTCATGGTATTTGGACTTCGTGTGCTCTAGTCGGAAGTTGAAGTGTCTCCTCAGAGATCCAGTCTTTTAGACGTCTTTCGGTTTTTCTTAGTTCATTTAAGGCAGCTCCTCTAGCTTTCGATTTGATTATCAACTAATGTTCTTCTACTAGAATTGAATCCAGTGATATGTTGATTACTGTGGGTAGTCGGGTGGCGATTTCGCTTAACAGCGCTTGACATTTCTAGGGCTGCGACGTTTATGCTGGTCAGTGAAGAGGCCTTAAGGCGTGCGGACAGATGGATTCTGGAGCGTGCATGAACCTGACCTGTATCGTTTGTGCTTCTCGTCACTGCGCCGCGGTATGCTCGACAGCCTTCTACAGACGAAGCCAAATCTTCCCAGAATATGCCGCGTTGACGAATCCGATGGACCTATGCGAGTGTTCCAGTTTCCGGCTATGAACAGAATGTCACTTATCTGGACCCGAATGATTACCTCTTGGAGGCTACCGTAGATTCCATATTTTGTCTCGCTGTCCACCGCGTTAGCCGTAGCATATACTGCAATTACCGTTAAGCTATGCGGCGAGCCTTTGAAACGTGCCAAAGTAAGTCTTGCTGAAATCGGCTCCCAAGCGATCATTGCGTTGTTGGCTCCATTATTAATGGCGAGTGTCATGCCGTGGCTCCGGGCCGCCGTGATAACTCTAGTGAGCTGTCTCTTCTCCCGGAACTTTGATGCACCGATTGCCGGAGCGAGGTACGCGGATTTCTGAGAGACAAGCTATGCCGACGTTGTAGTTGTGTAGTGTTCTCATTGTGAAACTCTGGTGCCCACGTCTAATACTGTCCGTACATCCCAACAAGCTATATAAGCCTGCTTCCTGCAGTTGAGTATTCTAGCTTGTTGTCTTGACACCTCGACCGCTAGAGTACGAGGCACGTCGCTTACTGGGAACGCCATAGCACCCCACCAGAGTTATTTACAGTGATACTGAATGTAATATCCGATTTATGTTCTCCCTCGGAAGCAGCACTTTTTAAGGATAGCTTCCCCGTCGTTAAAATCCCTGAGGAGGCAAAAAGAACAAGCTCATAAGCTACATGACTGCACCTCTGCAAAACGTCACTCTATCCTGAGCAACAAGGAGATACAACGGTTGAATATGTCTTTTACCCACCATATTTGAGTACCACAAACAGCAAAATTCTTTGGCACGGAATCAAAATTCTGTGAGGTCAGCGGGTCCGGTCAAGATATGAATGCCGACATTCTGCATGATGCATTTATTCACCCATCCACAGACAACTTATCATCCCATACGCTCTTTGTTCCTTCCGAAGTTGAACATTTTTCTTCAGAAGAAGTCTTCCGGTTTCTGAAAGCTCCAAAAGCGGCTTTGGCTGTTGGCCAAGTTGGATGATCCTCTACCCTTCTCAAGTTTGAATTAAGTCCACTAACGGAAACAATGACTTCACCCATCAAAAAGTCCGCTAATACCGATACTGTGCCTGCATTTTGGAAGTCCATAAGAGTTGTGCCTATTTCCAAACACTCCCTTTCTACCATTTTGTCGAAAAGTTTTCGTCACATGACCATCACTACATTGAAATTGACTGAGCGCGTTATCCTTAGCCAACTATGTTCTTTTATTGTTCCCAATAACCTATATCAATTCGCATACAAGCCCAACAGATGCACTCTGGACGCAGTTGCTTCAGTTTGCAATTTCACTTGTAAAAGTCTGAACAGTTTACAAAAACCAGTTCGTTGTATCTTCCTTGCATATTCCTCTGCTTTCGATTTGGTTTCTCGTTCCCTCTTTATCCCAAAAGTTGGAGTATTTTGGCTGTTTGGCTTCTCTGCTTTCGTGGTTAAGACTACTTTTTCCACAGAACCCAGCGTACCAAAGTTCGTGACATTTTGTCGAGTTCCTTAATGCACAATTCTGGGGCGCTATTCCTTACCCCTATCTTTTCATTACGAATATTAGAGACTTATCCACGGCTCACCCTGTACGACTTTTTGGTAGTCCGATGATGTGGTGCTTTGTCAGTCCACCTCTCTCTAAGAAATTACGCAATATTCAGAACTTTTCGTCTCTTTCTGACCTACATCTCAACACTTTCAAATGTTCCAAATGCATACTCACTCTTTCCTGATCTCTTTCTCCCAATAAACAATCAGTCATTAACTCTCCCCTCGTATCCAAGGCTCAATCGGCTAAGTACTTAGATGTTACTTTGAGCACCAACTTACAGTGGCTTTCCCATATTCCAGACAGTGTAAAGAAATTGCGTCCACTCTTTCTTCAAAACCGCAGATTTTCATTCACTACACCGCGGCTTGGCTACCATCGACCGTGCTTCTTTGATTTCCATAGCCTCTTTCATCAACAAAATATGTGATCTTCACATCTTTATCTGTGGAAAATTCGCTATTAAAACTCCAGCGGAACCCACCCATCCTCTTTGCCATGACCTGTCTGTATGCCGTTCACATCCTTCTACACGTTCCGAGTTTAGACTCATCTCGTCTCGTATAAATTATTATTGCAGCTCTATAGTGCCTTATTTAACACGTGTTCCTGCAAGCAAAGTGAATGCTGCAACAACCTCGGTGGTTGAACCTGATTCCAGTTTGCCTGTTTTTCTTCCCATCTTTTGAGATGTTTCCAATTTGGTAGTTATCGCTTTTCGCTCTTTTATGTGGCTTAAATGTGAGTTGATACCTTACAGAAGTACTCAATGCAATACAATACTGCTGATTTGTTTGATCCTACGACAATTTATGCATCGAATACTACAACCAGAATGCCTTTATGGCGATTCTGACTGCATAAGCGCAGCCAGAGAGTGGACTCACTGGTTCGACAAAGTCAGTTACTTTTTGGGCAGTACAGAATCTCTTCGAGCCGATAAATTTCGAACGCTTGTGAATAATTTCCCCCAAATGTCTATGAATATATTAAAGAATGTCACAGCTATGAATCAGCTATCGAGACACTCAGAAATCGTTACATCAAACCAAAGAATGAGATTTTCGCTCCTCATCTGTTGGCAGTATAACGGGAACGGACTGATGAAAGCCCGGATCGGTTTCTACAGAAGCTGAAATCATTGGCTCGGGCTTACAACTTCAAATCCGTAACGGCTAAGAACCGTGAGGAAGCAATCCGAGACGCTTTCATAACTGGACTTTGTTCCCAAACCATACACCAACGTCATTTAAAGAATGCCGCACCCAACCTACATGCTGCCCTCGAACAGGCGAGATCCTTAGAAATAACCCGCTATCATTCGCAGCTATATCAGTCAGAAAACGTATACAGTGCATCTACAATCAATGCTCCGAAGTCTGGATCAACTTCTGGTGACAATAATGTCCCCGAAGAGAGTGTTCCTGCCACTCCTGTTGAAACGTGGAACAAATTACTTTTGCGGGTTTATCAAACGCAGTCGATTTGTATGCACCGTTGGAGAGACTGTTTGCAAAGGATGTAACAAAAAGGGAAGTTATCAGAAAGTGTATCACTCTTCAAAACACTCTGCTTGCGTATCGTCGATGACCGTTGGGGTGGCACCTAGTAGTCTTTCAACAGAGATCATCGAAGTCTTCACTAGCAGTACTTCATTGAAAGCGCCTGTGGATACGGTGGCTCAAAAAACTGCATCTCAGCATCGGTTGCCAAGAAGTATAATTGGCATATTACAAGGCCACGTTGCACAATCACAGTGGCTGTGGTAATGACGTAGAGAACTTCAAACCCACTCCTACGAGATCAAGGCGACACTCAGATGCAGCTGAGAAATTTATTCGATCGGAAGTCCATGGATTGTAACAGGACGATATAATCGAACCGTCTGCATCACCTTAGCGAGCCCAGGTATTGATGACTACAAACGAAAACCATAAACATAGCATAGTCGTAGACTTCATTTAGACTATAGATCAGTACCCTCTTTCAAGGACAGTCAATATCATTGACAAAATTTCCCGCTACACTATATGTAGCACTCTCGACCAGAACGGCGCTCATCAACAAGTGCCTAACAAAGCAGAGGATCGAAAATTCCCAGCCTTCGAAACCTGTGGTAACCTTCATAAGTTCTGCCGAATGCCGCTCAGGGTAACCTATGGAGTTGCTCGTTTTCAAAGAATAACTCATGAGATAATACACGATGAAATATGGACACGACCTCTGCTTACTTTAACAACATAACGGTGTGCGGAACTACCGAAGAGCACGATGTAAATTTAAGTACGTTTGACGTTTAATGAGTCGAAGAGTGCAATTTGTTTAAGAACAATAGGACTGCTTGGATTCGAGATCTTGCACGAGACTATTCAATCTGACCCAGATTGACTGCGTCCATTGAGGAACCCACCAGTGTTCACAGCGAACTGTAGGTCTATTTGCCTACTATTCGTCGTCAGTCTTTCTTTTATTCGATAAGATACACATACTCGTTCATAACTATTGTTTTCCCCTCCCGCCTGAAGCTTGTCAGTCGTTCGAAAACATCAAAAAGAGAAATCGCACAGTCTGTTGTCGTCTCCGTCGACGATACTGTTTCCTTAGTCCTGGAAACCGACGCCTCTAGTGTTGCTATTGCTGCAACGCTGACTCGAGATAGATGATCAGCAGCTTTCTATTGAATACTCACTGCTAGCGAGCAGCGCTATTCAGCCGTTGAAAAGGAAGCACATGCTATCATTGAATCAGTTCAGAAGTGGCACCACTTCCCTACTGGTACCCGTTTTACGACCATCACTGATCACAGACTTGTTGCGTCCATATCCGAGCATAATCCCAAAAACAGAATGAAGAACAACAAAATCCAACGATAGCGTATCGAACTGTCTTCTTGTAGTTTTGATGTGGTATATCGACGAGAAAAGGATGAAAATAGTTGCCGAAGCGTTATCCGGCATCTGCTGCACAACATTTCCCAATTTGCTGGATCTTCGGGAAATTCATGACTCTGTGTTATCCCGGAGTTACGAGGATACTTTATTTTATTCGTTCCCGGAATTTACTTTTTCTGTAGAGGAATTACTATCAGTGACATCTCGCAGCGAATTCATGCGCTGAAGTAAAATCTAGATTACATCAGCAATTAGGAACGCTCGTTAAAGCCACACACCCATTTGAGAGGTTAGGCGTAGACTTCAAGGAACTATTGCCATCACTGCCAGACAAAAAATACTAGCTGGATATTCTTGGTTCTCGTTTGTATTTGTATGCACGGATATGGCACATCTACTATTGTGGCCGACTGTTTTGTCAGCTTTTTGCAATCTTTGGAATGCCACTTCATATCCAAACCGATTCAGGTTCATCCTTCATGTCACAGGAACTGCAACAGTTCCCCGACGAAAAGGTTATCTCGCTTGAAAGAACAACCTCCTATAACCCTTGAGGTAACGGGCAGGTAGAAAGAACAAACAGAATTAAGGGGAACGTAACTACTCTCGCCTCAAAGTTTGAAAATCTGGCCGTCTCTCGGTGGGAAAATGTGTTGTTAGATACCCTTTACTCGGTTTGTGTGCTGCCACGAATTCCACTCCTCACGAGCGGCCGCTATCCTATAATCGGAAGTCAAATTTAGGTGTCACTATCCAGCTGCCTTACTACACCGAGTCCCGTAATTCTCCATCGTGATATGATGCAAACAAAATTTCACCCACTGATCGATAAAGTACAGTTGGCGTAGTGTAACCCTCAGTAAGCAGTTGTTCGTTCTTGCAATGGGAAAGAAAGAGTCTCCCTCCGTAACCTGGCACCGTTAGGTCAGAGTCAACCACTACCTCCCCAAGACGAGGACTCCATTGGAAATGCGCAGATTTCACTCACTGACAGTTAGACTGACTCACATTGTCCTACACCAAATGATGATTACAACATAAGCAGATATCTCTTGCATCCCAGACACATCACCTCTTTACATCCAACAACAGAGAACAGAACCACATAACTTTTGTAACAGAGCAGCGTAATTTCATTCATACTTTCGGAGTTCAATCAAAGCGGGCGGAGAAGAATGTTCTATTGGAGAACACTTTTGTATTGCCCCAAACTGTCACTGTTTGTTCTGTTTCCAGCTCTCGTACGTCAGTTGTTTGCTGAATAAAGTCTACTGAACAGCCTTCGTTCTGCTTCTTCCTTATAATACTGATTTGTTTAATCGAATGGCAGTAAAAATCCAATTTCCTACTAATCACTAAAATTAAAAAAATCCTAATAAATAACTCTGGCATCCTCCGAGCCGCTGTGCTGTCGTCCTTTGTGTTTCTTACTCATGTTAGCGACCTCGCCCCGTCTAGCTCCTCCGGAACTGTAATTAGAAACGACGACGTCACAACTACTTGCCATGCTGAATCAACCGAGGACTTCAATAATCTAACTGTTAATCTTTAAAACATTAAGTTTTTCTGAACAGGGTGGTTACTCCCCTAACTCGTCTCAGTGATCTGAATGCATTCTCATCCAATCTCACTCCTCTCTTTGAATTATCCTTCTACTCCGCGCACCAGTCAATTACCCAGAGTTACTTACTTTTTACTTTCACACGGCTAGCTCCTGTGAGATGAGCAGACTTCATGGATATCCCAAATCACATCTGCCCATGAGCGGTGCGTTTGGAGGAACTGTTCATGAAGAATCTTGGAAATCACCCAGAGTTGGATCGATTACATACCAAGGACTAACGTTAAACACCAATCTCAGTTTGTCGATTGTGCGCGCGAACTGTGTTGCCTTATCCTTCAATTTAAAAGTTCGGAAAGTCCAGCGCTAAATAGTCCCGTCTCACAATGTATTTTATCAAACTTACTCTTTTCCCACAAAACTGTCTTCATATTATTGAGGCAGGACTTTGGGTTTATTTCGAAGCATTCGTGTAGTCAGTCGTATGTCCACAAAACCGATTCCGAACTGACTAACAACATATGCGATTTGCACGTTAATCCTCGCGAAAAACTTAATGAGTTAACTTGTAGTTACGTGGGGTTCAGCTGAAGTTACAACGGTTTGACTCAAAGTTAAAGCGGTACGGTTACGTCCAGCCTGACATGCATGATGTTATCCTTCATTCCTCTGTCCCAAGAGGAGCAGGAAGTCATTCTCTAACCGGCACCTCAATCCAGCAAACGTATATGTCCTAAGACTTCTCCACCAGTTGCGAGTCACACCACACCCTTCGCACTGTTCTTGTCTTCATCGTGCACCGTTCGTCCGACCACCCCCTCGCATTAGCTATACAGACAAATCAATTAATACTAGAGCACTCCACACAATCAGGTTCAACCCGATCGAGGGAGCACTGATCTCGAGCATATCTGCATGCTTCCGGGTGCGACCCCAGGTCGTGGATAGGAGCACGGTCACCAAACTGGTGGTTAGTCGTGAATAAAGCGGGCTTAGGCTCACTGAATAAGCGGCCGCAGACGAGCAGCGGCAACGCCTGAGGACGCGGTGAGTCTTTCTAAAATACCACATAAGTCTGTTGACTGCACTGTGACGTGGTGCATGCGGCCCGCCATCAAATAAGACCGTTGCTCCTGCTGCCTTGCAGGTTGCGATTGGATGTGCAAAGACTATAGGCGCACTCTCGAACAAAAAAGGCCGGACTTGGCTACCACTATTCTCAAGAACCTCTATGGATTATTGTGAATCTACGCGCCCTCATCATGCTACGGCGTCCACGGTAAGCCACGCGCCTCGTGTCTCAGTGGTCGAGGTAACCAGACAGTGAGCTGGAACCATCTATTGTAGAAAACAGGCATACACAGCCTGTTGGAATGTGAGGACGCTACTAGATGTAGGTAGCCAGAGTATTACAATGCGAACACTACATAATTACCATGCAGACGTTGCCTGCCTTTCGAAAGTTCGACTACCCTGCTCCGGCACTCAGTGTGTTAAGGTTCCGGGAGTGGATACAGTTTATTGGCCCAAACACAGAGAGTCTTAGAATAACTCCGGACACCATGGTGTCGCATTTGCCCTCAGCAAAAAGACGAACAGCGCCTTGATTTCTTGGGAACCGATTTCTTCGAGGTTGGCCCTAGCACAATCCAAGGGCTCTTCGTAGAATTCGTCGGTGATTGCTATCTATGCACCGACGATTGCGGCCGAAAATACAACAAAAGGTGACTTTTACAAGATCTATTCAATCATGTTTCAAGCAGTGACATACTCTTTGTCGCCGGTGACTTGAACGCACAAGCAGGCTCCTCGGACAAGTCTACTCTCCATGCCCTAGGAAAGTTCGGACTTGGCCAAAGTTGCCTGAATGGAAACCGCCTAGTGAATCAAGCCGATGCTAACAAGGTCAGTCATCTGTAACACTCACTTCTAACACACCATAAGACATTTCTTAACCTGGTACTAATATATATATATATATATATATATATATATATATATATATATATATATATATATATATATATATATATATATATATATATATATATATATATATATATATATATATATATATAAACCACCTGTTTGGTTTCAGGCTGCGTGCCAAACAAAACATGGTACGATCGGTACAAACATCCTGGGTGCCCAGTGCACCTCTCGGCCACAGATGCCGGTGAGCATATAGTTGTACGCCTCATATGCCATCCATGGTTGGTTTGGAATCAGGGTTTAGCTATCTCCCCTAGGCTGACTATTATACAGCCAACCAGGAGAAAGCGCCGGGTAGTTTCTTCCGTCCTCTCACTACAGTGATAACACCCCCGCTACGAAAAGGCAGTGAGTAGGACTTCCTCAGCAGAGGCTGCGTTAGACGCACGGTCACTTAGGAGCATTTCGAGAGGTGTTCAGGACGAGTAGCCATCTCGGAGCTCGAGACACTCACCCCCGACCATATTGATGCATTTGGTACTCAAACGATGGTCGCACAGCGCATCAAAAAGATTATATTCTGGTGTGATCCCGCTGGGCTTCATCAGTAGAGGACTCCCGAGCGAACCGCGGCGCAGTAACGGGAAACACGAATGGTACGGACTATGTCCCCGTATGTGCGCGCCTCTAAGTTCATCTGTTTGCGCGCCTCAAAGTCTCACCACCGAGCTGAATCAATGTCGCATCCCTGGAAATACCAGAAACGCGCAACGCTCTCTCGAACACTATCGCAGCCCGGCTGGTTATTGTAACTAGAGTTCAAACGGATGAGTCCTCCGTGGAGGAACAAGGTGAGCAAGTCGGTGGTCAAGGAGGTTGCTTGGGAGGAGCTATGAAAACTGGATCTCGGAGACCACCTTTCAACTACTAACCAAGGCCCAGGAAGCCCGAGTAGTAAGGAGCACTGAACGCCGAAGACTACAGCGAGAGGCCTCGCACTCGGCTAGAGCCGGTCGTAAGAGGTACTGGATCGAAGTGGCAGAGAACATGAAGACCGCTTCCGGTACTGGTGACTTCGCCAAATTAATTCAACTCATTCGGAGAGCTTGTCGTGAAAAGGCTGACGCGGTGTGACTGCATACGGGTTTATTCAAAAAGTGAATGATCAAACCGTTACACTGAAAAACCGTACGTGCGTCTGTGTGCGTCAGTAGAGTTAGCTGACTGCGGATCGATAGGCATACGAGGCAAACGAGAGTGAACGGTATAGCCGGAATGAGAAAAAATTCAAATCGGTAAACGTCCGGACCGAGGCGTAAAAATCAATACAAGCTCTACAAGCTTCGAATGGACGATGCAAGCTTGAATCCGTCTTACGTGATGCAGCAGGCCAAATTATCCCCGAACAGAGAAGAAAAATCGAAAGTTGGATAGATTACTTTGATCGGCTTCTCAACCAACTTTCCGATCACACCGCGGACCTCCCACACTCCCCGAGTGTAGAGGTGTACGACGTCATCTGTGAGCCACTAAGTATGATGGAAATCGCCAGGGTTGTCAACCAGTTAGAAACAGGAAAGTTGCTGTAGAGAATAGCATACCATCAGAAGTGCATAAGATCTGTTTGTCATCACTGATAGACAGACTCTACGTGTTGTTCCGATCTACATGGAAAAGAGAGACATTTCCAACGAACTGGGGTGCCTCTATTCTGTAACCTATTCCAAAAAAGGAGACAAGACAGTGTGCGAGAACTACCAGGGGATCAGTTTGATTGACGTCCTTATAAAGATTTTCTGCGTACTTTTACTCAATCGCTTCTCATTCGAGAGACTCCCGAACTCGACCGAACCAAGGGGGTTTCCGCCGTGACAGAGGTTGTGTGGACCAAATCTCACAATGCGTCGAGTGCTGGGACACCGCTACAAGTTCCAGCAGCCAACCGTAGCCTGCTTTATTGATTACCGGGCAGCCTTTGACTCGGTTAATCGTGAATACCTTTGGGGTATACTAGAATCTGACGGTATTCCTGTCAAACTCTCAAGGATCTTGAGGGCTTGTTATGCCTCCACTAGCGCACGCGTCCGAGTGTATGGCGAAGAAACTTCGGCGTTCGCAATCAATCCCAGATTTAGACAGGGATGCCCTCTCTCACCAGTGTTGTTCAACTATGCAGTCAACTGGACAATGAACAAAGTTTTGGCTGATTACCCCGGTGTCCAGTGGAGCCCAACGGTGCACATTTCGCACCTGGAGTTTGCAGACGACGTTGTCGTGCTAGGAGGTTCTCTCGCCACAATTCAGCCAATTCTAGACCGGCTCGATTACTTTTCAAAGACAACTGGTCTCGAAGTCAATTCGGCGAAAACAAACGTTTTTTCGGCTTGCCACGGGCCGTCGGGTCAACAGATGTCTATCAATGGTCAGGCGATCGAGTAGGTACCATCGTTCAAATACCTGGGGTTAACTCTGCTTCCGAATGGTCAGGCGAAGGACGAAGTATTGTCAAGGACTGACGATGCACGGAAAACATTTTTTCAGCTTCGGCGTGTGCTATGGTGTCGAAGCGAAATTAGCCTTGGAACAAAGATTCGCGTCTTCTGTGCCGCTATCCGACTCGCGCTCGCATACGGATGTGAAACGTGGCCACTACGAGCTGAAGGTGCCAGGAGGCTGGAGGTGTTCGGCCACTGCTGCCTGCGCCGAAATCTTCGTAAAAACTGGCACGAAATGCTATCAAACGACGAAATAGGAAGGCGATGCTGCGACACTGACCAACTCTCCGTCTTTCTTCAACGCCGCCTGCAGTGGTTCGGTCACATACTCCGGCGACCCGACACAGAGCTGTCCAGACAAACACTCTGCCCTGCGCCATATATGGGGGTGGCATTGTCATCTTAGTGGTCAACTGAAAACGTGGTTTAGCACCGTTGAGAAAGAAGTGGGACGCCTCGGACAACATACGATCTACGGCCTGCGATGCTGGAAAAAAAACTCGGTGACGATTTGCGATGAGCTTGCAGCCAATCGCCGCGCATGGTCGGCGATGATCCGGGATATCCATGGAACCGACTTGTCCTCTGGCAGGAGATGGTCGTGTAAAAGTAAAGTAAGCAACTGACTCGCGATTTAGTGCATTAAGGTCCTCCCCGGACGGTGACATGCTAGGTGGGTTCAGCCTGCTATTCCAAGAATATCTCATCGGTGTGTTATAGTCAGCGTACACATTCGCATGCATGCGGTTTCACTGCTATTGCGAGGTTTACTGAAATCCCAGAGTGATCATAGGGGCTTAACAAAAGTTTTATTCACGGCTCACAATGGACGCATCAGAAGCTCACCTAGTTTTTTCCTCCACTGTGGACATCGCCAAAACTAGCTGGCCGGAGGCAAATGTATTTTGCTATAACATGATTAGCTTTCCACCTTTGAATTTATAGTGCACTGTTCCTACTCTCATTGTAACGGACGCCAGATTTAGGATGAATAAAGCCTAACATTATTATCATCATTATCATCATCGTACAGCGTTAAACAGTAGGGCAAGCCCCCATTGACTACTGCCTTTCTCACCATATCGCACGTTGAATTAGAAAGTGTGAATATACAAGATGGACAGGAAGTGGACCAACACGAGTGGGAAAAGGAAAGAATGCCCTAGTAGCCAACACACGGAATACAGTCTAACTATGCAAACAAACATCGATTAGTCATTCTGATTCAACAGAAAGTGACAACACGATCGCCACTGTTCGCGGTTCGCTGCAATATCCTTCAGTGTCTCTAGCCAACTGGTAGACGGATCTTTTGGACCCCAACCACGAAGACGTGAAGCACCTACTTTTCCTAAGTCTGCTGTACATTTCCTCATTCCTCGCTGCCACGTCATCTGTTGACCTCCATGTTGTTTCTTCCACTCCATAGGAGGAACAGAGAATAAAACACGGTACGGTAGACGTGTGTTTGACATACGTAACACATGCCCCAACCAACGAAGTCTACTAAGTTGGATACGCTGTGACAAAACGTCATCCGATTTAGTACCCAATACTCAATTTCTGACCTCAGCATTGCCTACTCGGCTATTCCACCCGATCTTAGCGATACTACGTAAACATCGGTGGTCGAAAACCTCAAGACGACGAATATCTTCAGCACGCAGACTCCAAGTTTCGCAACCATACAACAAAACTGAACGTACTGCGGCACAGTAAACACGACCTTTCAACTTCAGTGAAATATCAGATCGGCGCCACAAGTGCTTCAGTCTGGCGTACGTTGCTCGACCCTTGGATATCCGTGTGCTCACCTCTACTAATGTGCTCCTATCCGTCGTCACGCTGCTGCCGAGGTAAGTGAAGTGGTCGACAACTGCCAGCATCTCCCCATCGAGCATCAAGCTCGGAACCGTTGAAGCCCAGTCTTGTACCACCACTTTGCACTCTGAAGATGCAAAGTGCATGCCGAATGGATCTACAGCTCTTGAGAGTTTATCTAGTGCACGTTGAAATGAAGCCTAGCATACTAGGTCGTTCGTTCTCTCTTCGGATTGTACCCAATCTCGTCCAATTTCGGTAATCGCGTTGCTCTGTTCTACAAGTGACTAGTAACAATAAGCTTGTTTGGGCCATAGCAAGTAGGAATCCTAGAACTTTACAACCGGAAAGTTCCACGTACGGGATTTCGTACTGATTGACAGGCGAGGCTCGAAACTTAACTGCATCAACGCCAAAAGGCATGTGACAATTATACGCATGTATGTGTATACAGAGATACTGTAGGAACGCATAACTAACCTGTGGTTGTTTCACTTGCATTAAGGCACTCAATGAGATATTTCATCTGGCTGATAACGAAGTCATCATTTTCTTTCTCATCGAGCTTAGCCGAAGTGATCTGCAAAATGGCTTTGAGGCGAGCCAGAGACATGGCTGGAAAAGTCCAAAAAAATACAAATTATTACGACAGGAAAGATGATCGACACCCATATGATTTTAAAATGATAATGGTGTTCGGTACCCTTAGGTTGGTAACAAAAAACACGATAAGGCATGAAATTAGAAAGACAATTCAGATGGTACCACCACGATTGGTGAAATACTTTACTTTTACTTTTACACGACTATCTCCTGCGAGAGGATAAGTCGGCTCCATCGATATCGCGAAGGTTTCGTGAATAACCATAGAGAGTCGCGGGAGTAGGGTACGAAGCGGTGTCCCCAGCACCGTTCGGCCTTTTTGTTCGAGGTTGCACCTCTAGCCCTTGCACACCCAAGTGCAGACTGCAAGGCAGCAGGGTGTTCCCAGAGGAGCCGGTGACCTGCTGTACGGTTCGTTCGCCTCCTCTGGAATGCCGGATCAGGCAGTTGAATAGGTCTCCTTTGTGGCCGTTGGATCAGTAGATCTCGTCCACCCATTCAGAAGGATCTGTCTTCACATGCCGAACACAGTCTCGCCGAAGTTTTTTAGACCTCGGTAACCCTCAACCTGGTTTAGCCCGCCTGTCGAGCGGTTTGCCGGGGTGTGGCCGCTGATGCATGCTTCAGCTTCGTGGAGCCACAGGTGAGAGTTGGGTGAATGATGGAGACCAAAGAGATGGAGGATGCCCCAAGGGACACGACAGTCAACCAACTCAGAAGTGCTACTCCTCTCAGACACCCCATACACCCCTTGGTGAAATGAAGTGGCTTTATTTCAACCACTATGCTCAATGGGTGAAAACGTCTCGATGTCATCACCATTATCATACTATGCAATGGAGTGGTCATAATGGGTAGCCACAATGGCCAACATACCCATCGGAGTCAGCCACTAATTATGAACATCTGATTCGAAATAAAGAACTACGCATGGCCCTAATAAGACATGAGTGGTAGCGAGCCACGGCAAAAGACAAAGATGATTCGTCGAGGTAGATTTCAAACTCAAAAAATCAAGATCTGCGAACTTTATTGCTCGACCAACACCAATTGCGGATTATAAAAAAAATCACTGTCAATGTCTTTGACAATTACGTCATAATGGTGTAATAATACATTTCACTTCTCTACTACACAACAATCGTATAATAGGGTGTATGGGGTGACATGCCAGGGCAGTAACCAATATTAAGGGGCTGTTCAGTCCTTCAACCGTTAAACTTACACTTATATACTCTGGTTTTCGCTGTTACCTATCATCACCAGTGAATCGAAAGCGAAGTGCATAAAAGCAAGAGGAGCCAAATGAACAGTAAGGAAATTTATTATTGAAAATCATGTAGACAAGAAAGTTGCGAATACTAACCACGGCATCTAGCATATGGCTTCATGTGCACAACCACCCGGTAGGCTGAGCTCCTGGACCGCAGCTCAGAAGCCTCACACGTTCTTCTCGATCAATTCTACAGGTCGATGGTTTTCTAGTTTATCTTGACATCAGGTTCCTCAGAGAACAATGCAAGCACCGGCTTATCCACAAGCACTAGGCGTAAAATCGACTGGCGAGCAAATACCGAGGTTGCAACTGGAATGCAAATTTTGATCACAGAAAATGGCCTTATATGCGTTTTGGAGACAACATACATGCACTGTAAAAGCTCTAAGTGTTGGGAACCCTCGACTCAACACCTTAACTCACAAGGCGGTGGGGTGTTACCACAACACGTGACCGAAGTAACCGTTTGGGAGCTTCTGGTTTCTTTTTATTACATGCATCATCGTCATGATCGTACAGCGTCAAACAGCAGGATAAGCCCCACTGATCACTGCCTTTCTCATCATGCTGCAAGTGAAAATAGAATGAATGAATATACAAGGTAGATAGGGAGTGGACGTACAGGGGTGGAAACAGGAAAGAACGTCCTAGTAGCCAACACACGGAATACACAGTCTGACTGTACAAACGCACACAAATCAATCATTCTGATTCGACAGAAAGTAACGACGCGATTGCCACTGTTCAGGGTTTACTCCCATATCCTTTAGTGTCTCCAGCCAACTGGATGAAGGACCTTTGGACCCCAACCACGGGGACGTGAGGCATCTACTTTTCCTAAGTTCGATGGACATTTTTTTACTCCCTGCTGTCACGTTATCTGCTGACCTGTACGCGGCTTCTACCATCCCGTAGAATAAACGGAAAACAGGGCGCGGTGTGGTAAACTTGTTTGTCATAAGCAACAAGTGCCCTAACCAACGAAATATACCAAGTCCGATACGCCGTGATGGAAAACTCTTCGAACTGGCACCCAATACTCGATCTCTGACCTCTGCCTTGCTCACTCGGTTATTTTACCCAATATCAGAGATAATACGCAAACATCGATAATCGAAAACATGAAGGCGACGGAAATCTTCCGCACGCAGACTCCATGTCTCGTAGCCACACAGCAGAGCTGGGAACACTGCGGCACAGTACACACGACCTTTCAATTTCAACGGCTCCACAAGCGCTTTTATCCCGGCGTACGCCGCTCGGGCCTTGGATATACGCGTCTTCACCTCTGCTACTGTGCTCCTATTCGTCGTCACGCTGCTGCCGAGGTAAGTGAAGTGGTCGACAACTGCCAGCATCTCCCCATCGAGCATCAAGCTCGGAACCGTTGAAGCCCAGTCTTGTACCACCACTTTGCACTCTGAAGATGCAAAGCGCATGCCGAATGGATCTACAGCTCTTATGAGTCTATTTAGTGCACGTTGCGCATGCTCTGTGCATTCGGACAAGCAGTCGGCGTAATCTACGTCACAAAGCTTCTCACTATTTCCCAGTTCTACGTCGACATCCTGAAAATTTCGCAAGGCATTCTCCATAACCTCGATGATGACGAAGTTGAACAGGAATGGGGAAAAGGGACATTCTTGTCGAACATTGTTGATCGTTTCGAACGGACTTGAGAGTTCAGCGTAAGCCCCTACACGGCCAGAAGTGTGAAAGTACAATGTTAACAGTAGATCCACAGACTTCTATGGCATACCTTTTCAGTGAACAGCACCGAATCGAATGTACCTTTCAGGTGGAAAAGAACCAATGTTGGTGACCGACGGCATGTGTGAAGCGATTTAGTAATTGGCGAAGAGTGAAAATCTGGTCTACGCATCCTCGACCTGGGCGAAATCCGGCCTGCTGTTTACGGGCGTTCATCTAGCGAGCCGATGCCAGACAGCGTAGCAAAGTCCAGGCCAATACCCCGTTAATAATCAAAGTTAAACTGATCCCACGATCACTGCGTATTTCCTTCTTGAAGATGGGTAAAACCAACGACTCGTTTCATTGTAACGGAACACGTTCCTCGTCCCAGATGTCACGGAGCAAGACGGTAAGCGATTTTACCAACGCATCTCCACCCAGTTTGAAAAGAACTGGGAGAAGTTCGTCGGGGGCGGCCGGTTTTCCACGATTTAATAGTTGACTGCTTGGTTCTATTTCAACTTTCGATAGGGGTTTAAGTGATACCACCCAAGGAGTCGCAGTTGTTGACACAGGAGTAACTATATTAGCGCGCCACCAGCTAATCTGATCCTTGAGGTATTCGGCCCAACTGTCCAGCCTTTACTCTTTGCCATGAATATGCTCTTCATTTCTATCGCATATCGTTTTACTGAGTGGGATTTGCAGTCCATCAGTGTCGTGAATAAGTTTGAACAGTTTTTGACTGCTACCTGAAACAGCTGCTACTTCCATTTCTTCGGCTACCTTGATCTACCAATTTTCGCGATCCTTCTTAAGGCTATATGTGACCCACCTTTGTAGATGTCTTCCTATCTTATGCATCTCCTTATGGCTCAAGAGCTGACGCGTTTGCTTCATTAGGCCAAACAACTCTTGAGAAATCCAGGACCACAGGCGAAACCTTCCGCTACGTGCATCGCCTCTTTGGTATGGACCCAATGCTCGTCTACATTACTGTTCGTCGTAGTTCCTAGCTCATGTGATAACTTATGTTCATAACTGGTGCCAACTTCTGGATGAGACAGATGTCACACAGTTAACCAGGTTTGCGGTTTGTGTCGATGACCATTGAGCTGGGGAGAAAATCGCATTAGGACTAATGTATGACTCGACTCTACGTATGTGGAGCGGAAGGATTTACAGTTCTGGACAGAACTGCGCCATTGGTAACTACCTGCGATATGATCAATGTGGTTTAGAGTACCTGTATAATCATAACATCATGTTGCTATGGAACGCGAGCTGTGTCGGAAATTCGTACCAGATAAGAATAACCGATTGTCTGCACAAAAAAGAAGCCTATCCCCGTTATCTGTGCGCTGGACGGATAAGGGAAAACGTCCACATAAACAAGCTTCTGACGCACTAAGTTGGCCAAATTGTGCATTCAAAAACCCAGGTAGCACTACAATGTTTGAGTTTTTGCTCCTGCGAACGAAGGTGGTGAGTTCACCACAGAACTCATTCTCCTGCGTGTCAGGGCTGCAGTCTGTCAGGACGTGTGCCGAGATAGGAAACAAACTGCGCTCAACACAACTATCCCTTCTAACGCCAATTTATCCCTGGAGTTTTACAGCACAAAAACGTCTACTAACCGACATCCAGTTTGAAAGGACAGCTTCAGCCTTGTCAATCCAGACCATTCTTACGCCACGTTGACTCGCACCTCTAGCTGCTTCGTCTCCTGAAGTGCGCAGAAAATACCTCGATGATGTACCAGGAACAGTTAGTTGAATCGTACTGCTCGGGTCCTGGATGCGCATTTCGCTTACGCAGCAGACAACGATCTCCATAGAATCTGTTGTGAGTGCTAGGCACGCCTGCTGACCGGCCTGTATGAGAGTGTGTACGTTAAAGGAGCCGCGATTCAGATGCAGACGAGGCTTGACAAGATCCGAGCTGAGACTAAGGACTATTTACGACACTGACTGACAATGAACTATTGCAAGTATCGGGCATGCTATCAGTGGGAGCATTATGAACAGGTAGAGAGGGTAAATAGATGTGGTTGAGGAAAGAAGACAAAGATTGAATAAAAGAGAGAGAACTCTGAGCAGTAGCCCACTGATCACTACCCGCCCCGCTCGATTAAATGGGCATCATGGTCCTCATTATCCTGCGCGACAACCGATGCGGTATAGAATTCTTTCTACTCGTGCAGTTTATGGAAGGTTTTGACGAGTACTGCTAGGTGTCCAACCACAAAGCAAGAGAACGATTAGGGTTTCTAACTTAAGCCTTTAGTTTTATTAAGAACCTGTCTGCAAGGCAGTGCGGTGGCTGAATGGAAGCCCATTTGTTCGGATCAATTATTCCTCCACTGATTTTACCGTCTGAGTCGCCAACTCTGATAGACCCCCAACCTGGAGGACCAAGAGACTGAACTTCGTCTGGCCTCTGCCCATTGGTCTTTTAGGCATTATTGCGTCTCCAGCTTAAGTAAGCTATCCCGTATAGCTCGTTGGGTCGCTGAGGTTCGCAGGCAATCATACCACGTCAAGGTGCAACCTTGCTTCGGTATTTGTCATTTGTCAGAACAGTGGTTGGGGGCAGGCTAAATGTCTGGAGTTTCAAGATTGTTTGCGTTCAGTTCGATTGTCAGTGGTAACTCAGTTTGTGTCATGTCGCATTCCACTGTAATGTCTCCATTATAATCATCAGTTAATTTAGAAGCCAGTCTGTGAATGGAACCTGGGTCCTCGTTCCACTCTTGAAATCGAACATGGGTGTAGTACGGTGTACAATGTAACAGTTTCACCTTATCCACAAAGGGGTCTCATTTTGTCATTCTGTGGTTATTTTTAAGAAGTGTCCCAGGTGTTGGTAGCCAGGTAAGGAATGCAGCGCTTGTTGTGGGCCCCCAGTTATAGCAGAACAACATTTCAGGGGGGGGGGTGGCATTAGTAGCAGTAAACAATACTAAACAAGTCGAACTCAATACATCGAGTAAAACAAGTTCCTAGCTCTCAATGGAGAGTTTCTTCGATTTCAGGTTGAGTAGAATGGTTTTGTAAGAGTCCCATTAGGACGCTCTACTTGACCTTTTACCTCTGGGTTGTACGGTGTAACACGACTCGAGGCTACTCCTATTTTAGGAGAACTTCGGCGGACCAAGGAGTTCCAAAAATGGAAAACAGCTGGCAATGGCATTTAACTACAGATTGACTTCTTAAGTCTTGGCACGCAGAAACAAATGGGAACCTAGAATATCCGTCAATAACTACTATTAAGTACCGAAATACCGAAGATGGAAGTGGACCTCTAAAGCTGATGGACAGCTTTTCGAATGGCTGTCATTTTGATTAACTGGCCAGTTGGGGTACACTGGAACTTCGGCCTTATTTTTAAGCAGGCCTCACAACGAGCAGTCACTTTTTGTGTCCTCAAAAAAGAAAGGCAAGTTCCGGGATCGGACAAAATGAGTCACACGCGATTCCCCAAAGACATAAGGTATTGTGCAGTTGCCTCGGATACACTCCTGAAAGAACAGCTCCACAGCAGGGGCGTCTGCGGCTGTTTTGTTTCCCGTCTGCAAACGACATCAAAACTTTAAAGCCAAAGTTCCACTTTCCAACGTAGTAGTCATTCATAACCCTGACACGTTGTTAATTTCCAAATATGGAGACAGATCTCTGGTTAGTGATGAGTTTAAAATGACTTCCTAGTGGCAGATGTCCCCAATTTCGGACTGCTTTTACAATGACATAGGCCTCTTTTCAACTCCTGAGTGACTTCACTCACTTGGATTCAGCGTCCTGGAGAAGAACGACACGGGACGGCAGGGCTTTGTCTTCGGTATTCTTTCACTTAATTGTGGGAGCCACACCTGTGAGAACCTGAACAGCCTGCGGCCTTGGCCCTGGTAACTCACGACTCACCAAGTTTTTTGCAGTGACCTGAATGGTCTGACCTTTGTTATACATTAATAGTTCTCTCTACTGTACTCGGGGACAAAGTGGTCCGCGACTCCACCTCAACTGTTTGCGCCTTGTCCGTCTTGGCTAGTCACAACAGCTCGAAACTCCTCTTTCGCTCTGAGCGCCATCTACTAGGGTTGTTAGGCCAGACCTTATCTTACGTAATGTGGACTGCCACTCCAGAAAGAACCACTGGAAACACCTATATTTAACGTAAAGGTCATATGCTTCCTTAGCAGTTTGCGGTCAGTCCTACAGTACCAATTTGGTGAGTATTGTTTTGGATACCCTCGCCTTCTATGGCATTCTGGTGGGTTTTATTTCTACAAGAAGTAGTATCGCTTCCTGGGGTCTCCTTTGATTTGCAGGCTGCGCCTGGAGCTCCTTGCGAAACCTTGGTGACTTTAACTAAGCTGGAGCGAAGCTAAATTGAAGAACAGCAGATGGCGAAATACCATGTGTCCACATAACTCAGATGATTCCAACTACGGCGAAACGGTACGAAAGCAACAGTAACAAGATAAATACGAACGCCGAGTGTTTTAGGATGGAGAACGAACAGTATAGAAAATTCTGCTGCCAGAGTGACCCAAAACACAGGCTACGAATAAAGGTATAGAAGACGTTCGAGAGCGGCTGGTGAACATGTCTCCTGTTGGGTCTAGCAACGCAATACCAACGACATCCCCTCTATCGGACGAATAGAGAAGACGCAAGTCGGTTTACAGATGCAAGGTGTATTCTATATATCGTGGCACCGAAACAGTACCGATACGAGAGATACACCGAACGGAAAACGAAACGAAACGCAACGGCTATGCAGAAAGCGAACCGCTGCTGCATCATCCACATTCGGATCCAAATACTGAGTTAATCCTAACGACTGATGCATCAAATACTGCGGTCGGTGCAGTGCTTCACCAAATTGTGGACAATCAGTTACAGCCCTTAGCGTTCTTCTCGCAAAAACTCCAGGCGGCACAGACAAGATACAGCACGTTTTCTCGTGAACTCCTGGCTATTTACTTGTCCATCCGTAATTTTCGTCACCTTTTGGAAGGACGACAATTTCGTGTGCACACTGACCACAAACCCCTGATACACGCACTTCATGCCAAGCCTGACAGACATGCACCCAGAAACATCCGCTATCTGCATTATATTTCTCAGTTCACAACAGACATACGCTACGTGCGTGGATTTGCTAATGTTGTGGCTGATGCTTTATCCACACCTGACATCAACACGGTGCAGACTAAATTCGATCTTACGGAACTGGAAAACCTCCAGCGTGATGATCTATCCTTGCTCGAATTGCGCACATCCTCCACCCTCCAGCTGAAGGATTCTCCCCTACCTCCAGCCAATGGCACAGTCCTATGTGACTGGTCTACAAGTAACCCTCGTCCTATCGTTCCAACTTCCTACAGGAAGATCGTTTTTGATCATTTTCATTCTCGTTCCCATCCTGGTATTCGTGCATCTCGCAAACTCATTTCTGCCAGATTTGTTTGGCCCAGTATGAATTCTGACATTGCATTATGGACTAAACAGTGTTTACAATGTCAGATAAACAAAGTCCACCGCCACACTTTTTCTCCTCCCAGTACATTCACCGTTCCCGACGTCCGTTTCACACATATTCACGTCGATCTTGTTGGTCCATTACCATCATCAAATGGACATACCCACTTATTAACCGTTGTTGATCGTTTCACACGCTGGCCGGTGGCAGTGCCTATTTCCGACACCTCAGCAGAAAATATTGCGAAAGTACTACTCCAACACTGGATTGCTACATTTGGTGTACCGTCCATCGTCACCACAGACCGTGGCAGCCAATTCCAATTGACTTTGTTTCGTGAGTTCACTAAACTGCTTGCCTGTAAACACATCACAACAACTGCATACCATCCTTCGTCCAATGGCATGGTAGAGCGCTTACACCGTCAACTCAAAGCAGCACTGATATCGCAGCCAAACCCCAATGGCTGGAGTGACAATCTGCCACTAGTTCTCTTAGGTCTCCGGTCATCAGTCAAAGACGACCTCCACAGCACGTCGGCTGAACTCGTTTTCGGTACCACCATATGTCTTCCAGGTGAGTATGTTCAGCCCAGCACTGCTGCCAGTCCTAACCCATCCCAGTTTGTCCAAAAACTCAAAGACCGTATGTCACATCTACGTCCAATACCCACTCGCTCGTCATCCACACACGTTTTTGTACATAATGATCTATATAAGTTACCTTTCGTTTTTATTCGTAACGATGCTGTTCGTAAACCACTCACACCACCGTATGACGGTCCATTTAAAGTACTTAGTCGCACAGACAAATATTTCGTGGTTCAGAAAGCCGATAAGCCAGACACCGTTTCCATTGACAGATTAAAACCCGCGTATTTTGATACACCTCCATCACCAGCAACACCGACACCACCAGCATCCACAAACACCACCAACAATTCCTGTTGATGATCCACCCTCTACCATCACACCAGACACTACACCACACCCGCCAGCACCACCACAGCAACAACCTTCCCTGGTAACTCGCCGTCCCGGCAGAAACGTTCGACATCCTGTCAGATTTCGAGACTTTGTTAGTTGACGTTTTCTTTCGCTAACAGTTTCCTCTTTCTATTTTTCTATCGAGCATTTATTTTGTACAAGAAACGCTCTGGCGGGGGAGTTGTGTAGGTACCTGTACATTTCCGACTTTTTCCACGATTCCCAACGTCCCTTGGTGCAACACTCCTTTGTTGTTCCGACGTTTTATTGCAAACCACACACACACATCCTTTTTTGGCCGTCATCACCACGCAATGCAAAAAGGCTGTCAATAAATCTTTCATTCTGGCACGGTCTCATCTTCTGATTTGGAGTGTCTTGGAATTATATCGGTCAGAACTAATTGTGAGAAACAAAACATTTTAGAAGCTTCCACGGTGTCTCTTGGCACTTCGCTCAATACCATCCTGTTCTGTTCAACGGATGGCTGTCAGACCGAACTGAACTAAAGACATTGGCGGATATTTGCTCTTCGGCACTCATTTCCTGATCCCAAGAACACTGAACAACTGTGAGTTTGCGTCACACCCTTTGTTTTATTTTAATTCCTAATGTACATACCCTTTTGGCCTTTTTATCACCGCACGCTCCTCCGCCCATCTTAGTTTGCTAGTGTCGTCTTAGATATTGTTGACAATAATTTAGTGTACCATATAGACAGAGTAGTACGCTACAAGGTCGATGTCAAACGTCAGAAAAGATCGTAGAGAAAATAGATCCAAAATGGCGTCCAGAAAATAGTCATTTTCTCAGAACGATCGAGGTCACTGCAAAGGTATGCTGAAAATGATCCACAACAACAAGGACAGTGTAATGGCATTAGCTCTCTTAGGGCCAATATGTGAATATGACATTATCATTTCCATTGTTTGATCCATACGCTGTCTCTGTTTCATTATCTTTCAGGCCTATATGCCAACTAGTCCGGTCCACAAGAACCTCCCAACGAGACTCCAGGGAATCTCTTCTTACCTTTCGTGTTACGCCTGCCCCTGGGACTCCCGGCATCCAGGATGTTAATACACTTTTTGCCTAATATATGCGTTCTGCTGGTGTCTGTGTTTTTCTTGCGTGTGAGTGGCCTGAGAACGGTGTGTTGGACGTCGGCCCAGTGTTTGTTTACCAAATACTAACACCGAGTCTATCTCGGATTCATTTTAGACCGATCATCATCTCGCCTACTCACCCAGATCCGCCTTGCCCGTTACAACAGCGATACTACAACCGCAGAGGAAAGGAGACAGCCCGTGTAACACGCAAGCAGCAGTGATCTTCCGCCGGGGGGTGAGCGTGGTTGATCTGCAAAAGCACAAAAGGGAAAAACTCCATGAGCCGAGGCTCAGTAAGTGTATCAACGGCACCAACACTTACATTAAACGAACAACAAGATGGCGGCCTCCACTCTGGTCGTTACACTGCTCCCCCTCAACGAAAGAACACTGTCCACAGTGTTACTTACTCCGCTATCACACCACAGGAGTACTCAGTTCCCTGGGACCACGCCTCGGGCAGGCCATTTTACAGGTTCACTGCCGATTACGCAGTACCTCAAAACTATACAACCAATCGGGCCTTCCGCTTTATTACTCCGTGCAGGCCAATTCAAAAGACCTCTACTGGGCCACATTAAGACCGTGTCACACTTCACAGAGCACAATTATCTGTACGGCCATTTTCAGGTCAATCACCAAGGCCTCCCATAACCTCCGGTCCCGGGTCGCGGCACCAAATTTGTAACACGCAAGCAGCAGTGATCTTCCGCCGGGGGGTGAGCGTGGTTGATCTGCAAAAGCACAAAAGGGAAAAACTCCATGAGCCGAGGCTCAGTAAGTGTATCAACGGCACCAACACTTACATTAAACGAACAACAAGATGGCGGCCTCCACTCTGGTCGTTACACCCGAGACCAACCGGGGTGTAGCGCATTTAAACCAGTTCAGTTCAGTTCAGTTATCTTGAAGTCTTGAAGTACTACACGGGTTCGAGGCTTTGAGCCCAATTGTCCCGGTTCTTTAGGAAATCTTTGATCTTTTGTCGGATTCACCGAGCTTAAACGAGAGTAAAAAGAGGCGGGGGGGGGGGGGGGGACGGGGTGGCAGCGAAAACAAGATGCACATAACCTCATGCAGTGTCACACTGTGGACAGTACCTTAAGCTGAGTGGGGATGCGACATTCATGAACATATATGCGATAAAAGACATCTATTTTGTTTGTTTGTTTTTGACAAAGGGAATTATTGGGAGAGACCCAGGTAGAGGTCTAGCTTTTTCTTGAAGATAGTTTTGTTCTGCGAGAGAACAATATCTTCCGGAAGTGCATTCCACATAGTAATAACCCTATAGCTAAAAAAGTTAATCCTTAATGAAGTGCGTGGGCTCGGTTTGAAAACTTTTCTGCTGTGACCACGGAGAGAGGAGGCTGGACAGACGGAGAAGAAGCAATCGCTTTGACCTGTTTCAAAAAGGTGGAACATCAAAAACAGATCACCTCTTACGCGTCTTACGTCAAGGGGATAGATGTTGAGGAGTGAGAGGCGGACGGGATAAGGTAGATGGGATAGGCCCCTCACTGCATTGGTGGAGGCCCGCTGAACTCTTTCTAGGATCTCACGGTCTCGGACAAGACCAGAGTGCACTATCTGACTACCCTACTCCAGCAGAGGTCGGATATCAGTGCCGAAAATTATGGGGAAATCATCCTTAAATATGCGCGGGAAGGACCTTCGAATCATGTTTAGGACTCGAAAGGCAGACTTGCTCGCAAGTTCGTGATGATGAGAGAAGGATAAGTTACAATCTAACCAGAAACCGAGCACCTTGTGTCGGTCAACCCTTGGCAGTGTGGTTGCTCCACTAACGGAAAACGTGTGACCAGTCTCTCTGTCGAAAGACATGCTCACGCATTTGTCATCATTAACTGGGAGGTTCCAATCCTCGGACCAGCGTTTTGTTTCATAAACTGCAATTTGAAGGTCTTCAACGCTTGAACTCCAGAGGGTTACATCATCTGCGTATATGGCAATGTTCGCAGGAAGGGCTGTCGTAACGTCGTTTATATAGATCAGGAAAAGAAGAGGACCTAAGACCGACCGTTGGGGGACCCCAGTTGTTACTGGGGGGGTTGAGACAAAACATTTCCGGACTTTAACCACAAAGGTGCGGTCGGTAAGGAAGCTACGTAGGATGGCCAACATGGAGCCTGTGATCCCGTATGTCTGCAGCTTATAAAGAAGAGGGGCATGTGGGACCTTATCGAAGGCCTTGGCAAAATCAATGAATACAGCGCGTGAGAGCTGGCCATCATCATAGGCTTTCGTTAGACTATCCATGACCGTAAGCATATTGGTGGTGCATGACCTGCCAGGAAGAAACCCATGTTGGGACGGGGAGAGGATCTTATTTCTATGAATATGGGAAAGAATCTCACTCTTAAGAATTCCCTCAAAAATTTTGCTAGGGATGCTAGTGAGGCTTATGGGTCTGAAACTAGAGGCAAGGTGTCTACTACCCTTCTTATAGATGGGTGCGATCACTGCTTTTTTCCAGTTACGGGGGAAAACTCCATCGTCAACACATTGCTGAAAAGCGAGGCATAAGGAGCAGCTAATGTATCCGCGGCTTCCTTGAGAATACGGGGGTGGATTAGGTCAGGACCCAAAGAGTAATATTGGTTGAGCCGTCGGAAACCTTGAGCGACTGCACCAATGGGAATAGTTACGCGGTTAAGGGTAGTGGTCAGAGATAACGGGTGCATGGTAGGGTGGGATGATATGGGAATGGAGCTAAAAATTGTACGGAAGTAGGAGCTGAATGCCTCGGCTACTTGGCTAGGGGAAGTGATTGGAGATCCGGCACTATCTTTGAGAGCTAATGGCGTCGGAGCTGTGCCCCTTAGACGGCGCATATACTGTTCAGTTCAGTTCAGTTCAGTCTGCACAGGACAGGTAATGGCCACGGCCAATCGAGCGTCCAGAATTCCTTCGATGGTATGCACACCAGTTATGCACCCACCACTGCCGAGTGTATTTGATCGAATCCCCGCTAAAACTGAGAGGGAAACGAAAAACCTCATCGAACATCAACTGCGAGAGATATTATGCATCGTGAGCTTTCACTGAGACAGTACGCAATGAGGGAAAAAAGGTCCACAGTGCTACCGGTCATCCATCTAGTTGATATACTCAAGGCTCACTACAAGGGAGTTCAGTTCAGTTTGCGCAGGACTTGGTGTGGCTAGAGCCAATCATGTGTCCAGATAGTTCTGTTGCTGGCGCATTTCAGTAAACCCCAACACGGCGTGGGTTTCTTTTTCTGAATGGCAGAAATTTCGCGCTGTAGCAGCCCTGGCAGAGTAAGGTGGAAACAATAAGTAAATTGCTGCTTAACATGGCTCGGGGTATACTGCCACCCAACATAAGTCTGCTGCTTTCTTAAAAGCCTTCACGGTTGTGGTATTTATGACCTCTTCTGGGAGCTTATTCCAATAGGGTACCACTCTATTTGAGAAGTACTTCACCCTAATTTCGAGCCTCGAATGCTTCCTTTGTAATCTAAGGCTATGCCCCCTTGTGCCTCTCTCGGGGATCGGAGAGAAAAGGTCGTCTCGTCTTATTCCTGACAGTCCTTTCATTACCTTGAAGGTTTCTGTCAAGTCCCCGCGAATGCGCCGTCTTTCCATCGAGAACAGGTCTAGGGCACGGAGACGATCTGTGTAGTTAAACCCCCTTTGCCCAGCCACCAGTCCAGTGGCTAGCCCTTGCACTTTCTCCAGACAGTCGATATCTTTCGGGTAGTACGGTGCCCAGGCCTGCACGCAGTACTCCATATGCGGCCTAACTATGGCCTGATATATCGGAGCGAAAATCTCCGGATCTCTACACGACATAATGGGTCTAACTCGAAAGAGTTCTCCCCTGGCCGTATTGGCTGCTGAGGTGCACTGCTTTGCCGGCCTAAAGCTGTTGTCCATTATAACTCCTAAGTCTTTGACCTGCGAGACCACTTGCAACGAACCCACAACAATCTCACTAGCTCCTGTATTTGTGGTCAAGCATTGACACTTGGTGAGGTTTGGTGGAAGGTCCCATTTGCGTGCCCAGTTTTGTACTGTTAACACGCCAAGCTCTATATCTACTCCAGCTATCTTGACGTCATCGGCAAACATAAAGGTGGGGTTTGTAAGCTCACGTGATAGGTCATTGATGAAGATGAGGAAGAGCAGAGGGCCGAACACAGAGCCCTGTGGCACCCCACTTGTTACACCTTCCTGTTTTGAAACTTGACTCCCCACCTTAACACTAAAGGTTCGCCCTGCTAAGAAACTACTTATCCATTGTCTTGCCTTTCCAACAATTCCCATGGATTGCAGTTTGACGTCCAGAAATCAGTGGCCCACAGAATCAAAAGCCTTGCTGAAGTCCAAGTAACAGACCTCAATCGATTGCCCTTCGTCCAGACGCTTGGTTACCTCATCGAGGAACAGTAGGAGATTCGTCAGACAGGATCGCCCTGCCACAAACCCATGCTGAGCATTTGATATGAGGTTGTGTTGAACCAAATGCCTAGAGATTTGTTTCCTGACTATTCGCTCCAGGCACTTACACAGTACTGAAGTCAAGCCAACCGGCCGGTAATTTTCGGCCTTTTGCCGGGGTCCACTCTTGCAAATGCCTACCACTGTTGCCCTCCTCCAGTCTCCCGGGACAATTCCCTCTCTACGTGACGTTTCATACAGCTTCGTCACCGGAGCCTTCAGGACCTGGGCCAAAGGCTGAACGATTGCTGGATGAATCCCGTCTGGACCTGCTGCTTTATTTCTATTCAACGTTTGCAACTCCGCGTACACTTCTTCTCCTCCTACAGTAAGTTCGGTTATTGGAGGCGCCTGGGGGCCATCCATTCTTTCCTCCAAACCATTTTCTGGTCGATATATGCTCTTGAAGAATGCCAAGAGCATGTCAGCCCTGTCCTCGTCGTTTAGAGCTAGTCGTCCCTGTGCTCCTTCCAAGGGGGTTCACTTCAGTTCAGTTTCCGCAGGACTTGGTGCGGCTAGAGCCAGTCGTTCGTTCAGATAGTTCTGTTGTCGATGCATTTCCGTAAACCCAAAACTCGGCGTGGGTTTCTTTTTCTGAATGGCAGAAATTTCGCGCTGTAGCAGCCCTGGCAGAGAAAGGTGGAAAATGTGAGTAAATTGAGTCTGACCCAAAAACTGCCTAACATGATTCGGGGTATACAGCCATTCAACCATGGTCTACTGTTTCCTAAATGCCTTCACTTTTGTGGTATGTATGACCTCCTCCAGGAGTTTATTCCAATAGGGTACCACCCTAGTTGAGAAGTAATTCGCCCCATTTTAGAGCCTGTAATGCTTTATTTGTAATCTAAGGCCATGCGCCCCTGTGCCTCCCCTGAGATCGAAGAGGGGGGGTCTTCTCTATTTATAACCAACAGTCCGTCCACTGCATTCAACATTTCTATCAGATCCTCGCTAGGGTGCCGCCTTTCCATCGAGAACGGATCCAGGTCACGGAGAAGCTCTGCGTAGCTAAGACCCCCTTTGTAACAGCCGGTCGTGGAAAATCCCCCTTTTTCCCTCGTGATTCAATGTTTTTCCCAATATCACTCATTTGCCTACACTGTTGACTTGTCTTTACGAACTGGTTGATTTTATGGACCGATCATTGTTTGTTCGCGCCCAGAGCGCTACTTTGGGACATCCTTGTTCAGGACCTGCATGACGCACGTGCTGTTTGCTCACACACTGCTATTCGGTTTCTCGTTGTTGAGTCCTTGTGGTCGTATTATTGAGGTTTGTATATTTTTTGTGTCATTGTTCATGTAATAATCTAGTATCGTAGAATATCGCGGATAATCGTCTTTTGATTTCGGAATCCGTTGCGAATTTGGCTACGCATTGCTCAAACGTTCGTTACAATACTCAATAGATCAATTTGGAACGAGGAAAAACACGCAAAATGCCAAGAAATGGCTCGAAAACATTGGAATCCGGACAGGAAGTAACACGGCAAGTCTCTGGAGAGGTTTTGGGTAAATTTGATTCTTTAGGTAATGCTAGATCGCCTAGTCCTGTCAGTGCTAGTTCATGTGTTAATGAGAGCGATATTGATCGTAAGGATGTTGATTTATATAGGCTGAGAATACTGGACCTAGAACAACAGTTACTATCGGCTAGACTACAGGCGCAGGAAGCAGAGAAGTGTACACAGAAAGAGCGAAAACATGAGACCAGCGACTTCGACACTTCCGATAGATCAGGGTGCAATAAGATAGGGAACCCCACGCCGGTCGCCGACTACAAACCACCACCGATTGATCTGCCTAGAGTGGAGTTACCGGTTTTCGACGGGCAAGCTGAGCAATACTGCAAGCTTGTCAAGCAGTTCGAGACGTTCTTTGAAAATAAGGTAAACGACCCTGGGCAAAGGCTTCTCTACCTTACTCACTACTGCCGAGGCCGAGCAAGAGAAGCTATCGACGGGTGCACCATGCTCGACCCGGAACAAGGCTACACAAAAGCAAGGAAGACTCTAAGGGACTTGTTTGGCCAACCGTTCAAAGTAACCCGCAACCCAATAGAGGGCGTGATGGTAGAGGCAAAGAGAACCAAGGGCGACGTCTACACGATGGCCGACCTGTTGATCAAGATGCAGAACTGCTCAATAGCCCTCGACCATTTGGGTTACAGGGCTGACCTAGATGCCATGCACACTGTGGAAAACATAGTCCGTCACATTTCTCCCGAACTACAGGGTCGGTGGGCGGAAGAAGCAGAACGGATAAGCCGAAGCGACAGAGAAGCCAACTTCGAAGACCTGACCGAATACTTGGACAGGCAAACGAAGGTAGCTGACAGCAGATTCGGCCGACTCATCCGGGACAGCAACCGAGCAAACAAGCCCGGTACTAGCCAAGTCCAAACCCCTGCACGGGAACACCCAAAGTACCAGCCTTGGACCAATACACACGTCATTTCACGAGATGCTACGGCGAAACCAAATTGCAGATCCTGTGGTACTAGCCATGGCCTACCAGAATGCCCCAAGTCCGCCAACGCCACAATAGACGAACGGTGGGGAATGGCGAGCATGGCAGGAGCATGTTTTATTTGTCTCAACACCACGCACCAGGCAGCAGCCTGTAGGGCAAGGAACCGATGTGGTTACGAGGGCTTCACGGGCAGACACCATCGGCTGCTGCATCAGGCGAGAGTAATCATATCCGAGGCGAGTACCGAGCCCAGCGTGATTTGTTCAACGTCACGATCTGCCAGTAAACCGGTACGTTTAGGCGTAATGGCCGTGGGAGTAGTGACCCCGACTGGGGTGGTCAAAGCTTTGGCTTTCGTCGATAGTGGATCTGACACTACTCTAGTGAAAGGGCGGTTTGCCGACAAACACCAACTCGCTAAAGGTGCGACGTCGTTGGCAGTGAGCACGGTGGGCGGAACACAGGTAATGACCACCGGTAGATTGAGGCTGCAACGCATTTCTCTAGACACTAACGAGCAAATTGAACCAACGGAGGCATTCACGTTAGTGGATCTCCCCATGCGAGCACCAAGGTCGGTCAAGGCAATCTTGACTTGATGGCCCCACCTGCAGGATGTAACCGTTGTAGACTGGGAAGACGACGAAGTGGATCTCCTCATCGGCTGCGACGTGCCAGAGGCACATTGGGTACTTGACCAGAGAGTGGGTGACCGCCAGGCACCTCATGCTGTACTCTCTGGGGTGGATGTTATACGGTCCAGTAGGGGTACGTGGTTCCGTGAATTACTTATCCGCCGAAACGGACCTATTGGAGTACCACCTGCGGCGGCTGTATGAAAAGGAGTTTCATGACTTTGGAGACGAAAGACCTTCGTTGTCTCAAGAGGATCACTTCGCCCTACAAACGGTGCGGCAAGGCACTGGAGGCCCCAAAAAACAGTTCGAGGTTCCCCTCCCATGGCGCACATCTGTCAACCCGTGGACTGACAACAGAAATTATGTTCTCCAACGATTACTACGACTAAAAGAACGCTTTATTTGAGACCAGAATTTGTGAGAACAATAAGCGGATTTAATGGAGCGAAACGAAGCCCTCGGTTACGTTGAAAAGGTGCCTGTTAACACCGACAGCAAAAGGGGTATCTGGTATCTGCCTCACCATCCGGTTATCAACCCCAAGAAACCCAATAAACTGCGGGTGGTTTTTGACTGTGCGGCCAAGTTCCAGGGCAAGTCGTTAAACGATCGCCTACTACAGGGGCCTGACTGGACCACACCACTGATCGATGTTTTGTGCCGTTTCAGAGTGGGTAAAGTGACTTTGTCTGCCGACGAGAGGGAAATATTTCATTAGGTGAAGATTCCGGTAGGAGGACGAGATGCGTTGCGTTTCCTGTGGTGGGAAGGGAGCGACCGGGACAACGCAGTGGTAAATTATAGGATGACCGTCCGCCCATTCGGAGCCATATCGTCACCATTTTGTGCAAACTACGCCCTCCGAGAATCAGCGAACAAACATGGCGATCTAGTCCATCGGACGGTGGTAGATAGCGTCAGCAGGAATTTCTACGTCGACGACTACCTCGGGTCATTCGATGATGTGGAATCAGCTCTGGAGCAGTTCAGGGGTCTGACGAGATTGCTGGAAGAGGGCGGCTTCTATCTAACTAAATGGATGTCGGACGCTTCAGAAGTGCTGAAGGTCATCCCGTATCACGAAAAGGCCGAAAGGGTAAGAGATTTAGACGGCTCTTTACTTCCTATCGAGTGCACCTTAGGAATACAATGGGACGCGGAGACGGACGACTTTGTTTTCGAGCTAAACGCTCCCGAGCTGACCCGTCGTGGCATACTATCTGCTGTCTCAAGTTTGTTCGACCCGTTCGGTTTCGTCTCACCATGGCTGCTACCCGGAAATATCTTGCTGCAGCGGCTGTGCCGTAAGAAAGTTGATTAGGACCAGTCACTGGACCGAGGGGACCGGTTGGACTGGGAAGAATTTCTGAACACCTTGAAGAAATTAGGGGACATAATGATCCCACGATGTTTGACTCCTGGCCATACGACGCGGACAGGAGAACTACATGCTTTTCCCGATGCATCCGAAGTCGGTTATGGAGCTGTGGTGTACGGACGATGGTGCGCAGGAGATGGACAATACACTACAAGGATCCTGTTCGCTAAGGCCCGCGTTGCTCCACTGAAGTCAGCCTCGATCCTACGCCTTGAACTCAGTGCAGCCTTGTTAGCAGTCAGAGCTGTACAAGCGGCGAAGAGATGTTTTGTCTTCTACATTTGGTCGCTTAGTTTTCGGACGGACTCAGTGATAGTGCTTTACTACATTAACAAGGTCCGGAGCCGGTTTAGTACTTCCGTTGCTAACCGGCTCACGATTATCGACGATGAATCAGCCATGAACAGGTGGAAGCATGTCAGGTCTGGCGAAAACCCAGCCAATCTGTGCTCCCGAGGTGCGAACAACTTCAGGCAACTGGACACGTGGACGAGAGGGCCAAACTTCCTGCACTTGCCCAAACAGGACTGGCCCGTGTTCGAATTAAAGCCCCCTACGGAAGTGGAACTGGAAATCAAAGGCGTGGTGATAGCGGCCAACGTCGTCGAAGCGACATCCATTCTATCGCGACTGGTCAGGTTTTCTTCCTGGATGAAGACGCTTCGTTCGCTAGTTTGGCTAACCAGGTTCAAGAGAAATTTACTAGTCATGAAAGGGCTACGGCCCTGAGGCCGGATACCAGTCGGCCCGATAGGTCTCTATGAGCTACAAGCTGCAGAGTACGATATTTTCAGAATGATACAACGCGAGGCTTTCGCCCGAGAACTGAAGAGGGCGGAAGAAGTGCGACCGACCAATAATGACATGCCATCTCCAAGAGGCGAGCTGAAGCGTTTAAACCCGAAACTCATCGACGGACTGCTGCGGGTGGACGGCAGGCTGACCAACGCCCACCTGAGCCTCGACACAAAGTATCCTATACTGCTGCCTGCGAGACAACCTCTAGTAGAGCTAATGATCCAACACGCCCACGCCGTGGAGGGACATGCCGGGGAAAGTCACGTGACGAGCGTCATCCGAAAGCGTCTTTGGTTGTTGAGAGGACGAGAGACTGTAAAACGCGTAATCCGACGGTGTGTGCAATGCAGGAGACGCAATGCCACGGCAGGCAAACAACTCATGGCCCCACTACCAGAATGCAGGGTGACTACGGGCTGGTGGCCGTTCAGTGACACCGGGTTGGACTATTTCGGGCCCTTGTGGATCGAGTGCGGGAAAAGATTAGAAAAGCGATATGGATGTATCATTACGTGCATGAAGTCAAAGCGGTACACCTAGAAGTCGCACATTCGATGACGACCGATTCGTTTCTACGGGCCTTGCAAAGATTTATCAACCGAAGAGGCGTACCGGCCGAAATATAATCAGATAATGGATCGAATTTTGTGGGTGCTCACCGGGAATTGCCGCGTTGGCACAAGAACATAGACGGGGACGAACTGCAGAATCAAACGGTGGCTTACGGCACACGATGGCATTTCAACCCCACACAGGCCAGCCACCGAGGCGGAGTATGGGAACGCATGATCCGGTCCGCCAGACGGATATTGCTATCAATCATGGAGCAGCAGCCGCCTGACAACGAGACGCTGAACACCGTCATGACTGAGGTGGAGCGAATCCTGAACAGCCGCCCCCTGGTTCCAGTAATGAACGGCGACCCCACCCACCTGGCGCTCACCCCGAACGACTTATTGACGTTAGGGTCGAACGAGGGTTTCCAAGGGCCGGTAAACCTTCGTGGGAGCGACCTCCACGGATGGAAGCAAGCGAACTATCTGATCAAGGTCCTCTGGAGGCGATGGCTGCGGGAGTACCTACCGGCTTTGCAGACTCGACGGAAGTGGCTGGTGAAAACAAGGCCATTCAAAGTTGGGGATGTGGTTATGATCGCCGACGAACGCGCACATTTCAGCACTTGGCCTTTGGGAGTAGTTACGGAAACCATCGAAAGCACTGACGGAATGATAAGAACGGCGAAGTTGAAGACAGCTAATGGAGTGCTCATTCGTGACATGCGCAGTATTAACCTACTCGAGAGCGAAGACGGAGGAGCTGATAGCCCTGAGGCCCAGTAGACCTTTTCACACTAGACATCGAGGCAGATAAAACAACACCATATATACCACACGGTCTCCGTCAAACACGTTACAGTGCTCGCGGTCTTCCGCTGACATTACAGAAGGTTCTTTGCGATATGTGGTAATGAATGCGATCCCATTGTACATCCCGACACATACACACGTGCACGACGCTCTCTACACCCCGTAACCCTATCAGACATGTGACAGTGTTCATTGTTTGCCTTTTGTTGACGTTACCGAACGTCCCTTGCATATGTAGAAGCAGCGGAGCTTAGGTCACACACATGCTACATTTTACTCGTTTTTTCTTGCCACACGGTCTTTTGTTGACATTGCAGAAAGTCCTCCATTGATTTGTAGTCATACCTGTGATTTCATTGTGCACCCCGGCACACACACTCACTCAAGCACATGCATCCACGACAGGACGGCCCTTTACAAGGACAGCATCTATGTGGCCCCCTCACGCCCGCCGTCGGTCATTTGGTCTTGTGGAAGATGTAGACTAGCCTCACGTCTATGTAGCAAATGGGTTAGGTGCGACCAGTAGTAGAACGTTGACGACGAGCATTAGGCGCGCGCACTGACAGCAGGGCCTAGGCAGGTAGAAAAGAATCCGTGCCTTTATGCTGAACCTTTGACTCTGCTAAGGTTTCAGGAGGATTTTTGTGGGCGGTGTAACAGCCGGTCGTGGAAAATCCCCCTTTTCCCCTCGTGATTCAATGTTTTTCCCAACATCACTCATTTGCCCACACTATTGACTTGTCGTTACGAACTGGTTGATTTTATGGACCGATCATTGTTTGTTCGCGCCCAGAGCGCTACTTTGGGACATCCTTGTTCAGGACCTGCATGACGCACGTGCTGTTTGCTCACACACTGCTATTCGGTTTCTCGTTGTTGAGTCCTTGTGGTCGTATTATTGAGGTTTGTATATTTTTTGTGTCATTGTTCATGTAATAATCTAGTATCGTAGAATATCGCGGATAATCGTCTTTTGATTTCGGAATCCGTTGCGAATTTGGCTACGCATTGCTCAAACGTTCGTTACACCCTTGACCAGTCACCATTCTAGTGGCTTACTCTTGCACTTTCTCCGGACAGTCGATATCTCTCTAGTAATAAAATGCCTAGGCTTGCGTGCAGTACTCCTTTTGTGGCCTAACTATGGTTGTTATATCGGAACGAAAATCTCCGATTATCTACACGACATAATGGATATTAACTCGAACGGGCTCTCTCCTGGCCATATTGGCTACTGCGGTGCACTGCTTCGTCTACTTGGAGTTGTTGCCTGTTATGACTCCCATGTCTTTAACCCGAGAGACCATTTGCAACGACCCATACCATTCACACTGGCCCCAGTATATGTGGTCAAGCTTTGGCAATTGGTGAGGTTTAGTGAAAGGTCCAATTTAAGTGACCACTTTTGAGCTGCTAACACGTCAAGTTCTATATTTACTCCAGCTATCCTGACGTCATCGGTCAGAACAAAGGTGGGGTTCGTAAGCTCGCGTGCTAGGTCGTTGATGAAGATGAGGAAGAGCAAAGGGCCGAGCACCAAGTGTAATTACCGATAGTGGAAAATCCCCCAAAACCACTGCAGTTTCCATGTTCCCTCAACATCACTCACTTATTTGCACTATTGGCGTGTTTTGCGCACTGTTTGTTTTTACGGACCAACGCTTGTGTTGTTCGCGCCCGGCGCGTTGCTCTGGCATATCCTTGTTTTGGACATGCGTGAAGCACGTGCTCCTTTCTCGCACGCCGCAATTCGGTTCTCGTTTTCTGAGTCCTTTTGGCTGCATAATTGATGTTTGTACCTGTTTCGCGTCATTGTTCATCTGATAATCTAGTATAGTAGAATTTCACGGATAATCACCTTTTGATTTCGGGGTCCTTCGCGAATTTGGCTACGCATCGCTCAGCCGTGGCTTACAATACTCAGTTTATCAGCTTGGAACGAGAAAATACGCAACGTGCCAAGAAAAGGATCAAAGCAATTGGAATCTGGACATGTATTATTACGGCAAGCCAATGGGGAGGTTTTGGGTACTTTTGATTCCTCAGTTAATGCAAGGTCACCTAGTCCTGCCAGTGCTGGCTCATGTATTACTGAGGGTAATATGGATTGTAAGAATGTCGGTCTATTTAGGCTCAGGATATTAGACTTAGAACAACAACTGTTATCAGCTTGACAACAGGCCCAGGAAGCGGAAGAGAAGTGTATACAGAACGTACGTGAGCAGAAGAGCAACGACTACGACCTTTCCGATAGTTCACGGACACAATAAAATAGGAAACTCTGCGCCGATCGTCCAATGTAAACAGCGCCATCTGTAGTGTCACCATGACTTTCTGCTCTTTCTCAGGGGGGGGGGTGTACAATACCACCGTTCGCAGTGTTCTTTGAGGTTACGAAACCTGGCCCATCCGCGTTAAAGATGCTCGGTGGCTTTCCGAATTCCACAACCGGTGCCTCCGAATCGTTGCTGGTGTCTGGTGGGAACATCCGGTGAGTAATGACGGGGTTCGTGTTCGTGTGTTCGTTGCTGGTAGTCGCCCCCTGACAGAGGTAATTGCTCTACACCGCCTCTGATGGCTGGAGCACGTTTTGCGTACGCCTGCTGGTCGTTTAACTTTTCGTGCCCTTTGTACACCTGATGGGCAAGACTGAGAGGAGCAGCCTGGCCTTCGGGCTATGCCTTGCGCAGGGGCATGAAGAAGTTAGCTTCATCCCCAACTCTTGTCGGTGCCTACCGCATCCCTGGTTGGGGCCCAGGGGATGAGGATTGCCGTCGGTTAAAGACGCCGAGAGACATGGATCGGAACCGAATCGAGTGGCGCGAATGCGGTATGGCCTGTCCCTGGACTTCCCGTTCCCATGTACTATTTAAAAACGGACAAAAATTCCACAAAACGCGTACTGTGAAAATACTAAGAAAGTCGCTTTTACTGGTTGTAATCTTTAGGTCGACTCTTCGTTCCCAGCCCCTCGACCCTGTAACCTTTCTCTGTTGTTGTTGCTTTGGCACCATGCTTGTTCTCAAGCCGGCGTGAAGTGTACATATTGTAACAGGTACGACAAAGCCGGGTAGGATACTTGCGTTCCAACAGCCAAACAAATTAATCATGAAACACAATCGTTTATACAGGCATTCGATAGACTGCGGGGCACCAACATTGCCGTTGCGGCAGCTCGAGTGCTCCGGCTGCGTACTGGCCAGTGGCCCGTGGCCAATAGCTTGGTTCTCCTGGGGGTCATTTCTATCCGGTTCGTATGTTGTCTCACAGACGAGAAGAAATTTTATCTAATGAAGGTGCGTGGACGGGGTGTGGAGAGTTTCCTCGTGTGTCTTCGGTGGGTCTTCAAGCTGGGAGGGGTGAAAAACTGATCCACTGGGCCCGCTGAGAGCAGACCATGCATCAAGAAGGGGTCTGCCCTTATAAGGCGCGTCCCAGGTGGGTAGAAATTAAGTGATATTGGACGAACCGGGCAGGAGGTGAATCGTAATCCGTGTTCCATTTTGGTCGCTTTCCGTTGAATCCACTCCAAGGTGTCCCGATCGCTGACGAGGCCAGTGTGTACTTTCTGGCAACCATATTCTAGAGGAGGTCGAATATAGGTTCCGTATAGAAGATGAAAGTCCTTTTTAGAGATCATCGGAAAAGTTCGTCTTATAAGCTTTGGAACCCGGAAGGCCGTTTCACTAGTTTTTTCTAGGTGGGAAAAGAACGATAGGTTATTGCGCATCCAAAAACCAAGGATTTTTTGTGGAACCACCTCTCGGGTTTCTGTGTTTCCACTTATCTTGAAGAGATGAGCAGGAACATTGCCTGATGACACGCTTGCACATTTGTCATCACCTATTTGGAGACTTCTGCCAGCCGACCAAAGTTGAACCGAGTCAATGGCTGACTGCTTGGCATTTACGTCTGTGTCCCAGATTGCGACGTAATCTGCGTACATTACTATGCCAACGGGAACTACGTCAGAGAGGTCGTTGATGTAAATGAGAAATATGAGAGGAGTGAGGACAGAGCCCTGGGAGCTCCTATGTCGGTGGTTGCAGGTTGAGACTGAGGAGTACACGAATGAACCGAGAAAGTTCGATTCTCTAAAAAGCTTTCATTCAGGACAGTAGGCGACCAGGGGTGCCGCACATCCTGAGTTTGCTCAGAGGCCGAATATGCGGGACACTATCGAATACTTTGGCAAAATCGATAAGTGCGGCATAGGAAGTCTTGCCATTGCCGTGGGCCCGTGTAGGGCTGTCCATAACGGTCAGCTTATTGGTGAGGCATGGTCATCCAGGAAGGAATCTATGTTGCGCTGGAGACGGCACACAGCTGTCGCGAGTAGTGCATGCACTACTGAAACAGCGCAAAATATGACAAGGAGGAGAATTCTTTAAAAATGCAAGAATGAACTTTGTCCGGTCTCGTAGAGCCGAAAGAATTAAGCCTGCTAGGCCCCTCATCCGCTTTTACATGAGACATTGGGAGGTGCTCCAACAGGGAAGCCGGCTGCTTTGGTTAAAATGGTGGATGCCCACAAGCAAGCACCGCTGTTGTGCTGAAATCTGCCATGAGATGAGATTTGAAAACCACTGCACTGGACGGGAAGGTAGCGGGAGAACCATCAGAGAGCGGCGGCGCGAGCGCTGGGGACCGTGGTTCACGATTGCTGCGAGGGCTTTCATAGAAAAAACACGGTTCGCATGCTCCCGGTCTAAAAATCACTTCCGCATTTTCCTGAAGTGCTCCCCAGTCTTGGATGTGCAAAGATTCCGAAGGCATCTGAAAGCTTCTGCATTCTCAGGAAGGGATGTGGCTAGGAGCTTGACGAACAGCTGAGAGCTTTCGTTGGGAAGGACTCCCGGTTACAGTGGCAGACGTGCCTTACTCTTTGGAATCTGTCGAATTCTGGGCACATATAGAATATCCGCCCTTGGTACACATTGCTCTAGTAGCCTGTTGGGTTGATCTACGTCTATGTTGTCCCTTGTGCCGCTTAGTTCGCTGCTGAGGAAGGGCCTCATCGCTTGGAGATCTGTTTGCTTCAACGAACGGGCTCGTCTGCACGGAGAGAATCTAGCTGGCGACTTCAGTACGTAGTCGAAGGAGAGAACTTCACGGTCAGTCTTACCTAGCGGTTCTAGAAGATTGACTACCTCTACGGTTTGTTTGGAAATGGTCACGATCAGATCCAAAAGCGATGGACTTTGACCCGTTCTAAACCTGTTGGGACAGGTAACGTGCTGCTTCCATGATTGCTAGGCCAGTAGATCTACTAAAGCACTACTAAACTAGCTGTCAGTGCCAGGGCCCTTCTAGTCCACTCCGCGAGCTTTAAAGTTGCCATATAAGGGAGGTGGCCAAAAAGGTGAGATTGTTTGAGGTTTTTCAGGAGCCCCACCATCAAGAGTGAATCTGTCTGTGATATAGAATGGGAGCGGTAAATCACGCCCAGATGTGAAGTAGCGTAAGAGCTTAAGTGGAAAATTGCACACAAGAACCCCGTCGTAGGTGATGAGATACATCGAGGGGAGACGCTCGGGGGTAAGAGGACACCAAAGTGGAGAGCTACCCCACCAGCACGTCCCCTTCCCGAATCATAACGGAGAAGGGAGTAACCCGGCATTCTTGCCTCACCGACTCCATGGTCTGACGCGATCAAGGTCTCCGTGATGGCATTATTATGGAGTTTCATATCTGTTGCTGGCTGCCTCAGCCCGGCCTTTGTTCGGTAGTCTGAGGCAATTTCTATACAGGCATTTTAGTGCCTGCCGTCAGAAACAATAAATTCTAGTAGAAAGGGTTTCATCGTCCGCTGAGGAGGTGGCCTCATAAAGGGCGGTGCCGACAGAAGGGATGGCGGGCACTTGAGCCAGGGTATCTGAGGTAGCTATCAGGGAGGGTAAGACGGGAAATTGCCCTGTGATGGTCGGGGCTGGGATTCAGCCCCGGATTTCTCAAGGCTATTTGTATTGGTTGAGCTTCGGGTCGCTGAGATTGACAGGGGTTTTGGAATAACTGTGCGGGCCAAAGTGTCTACTGCGGAATTTGACTCACCGGGATCCCCAGTGTTCGACTGCCCAGTGGTTCCGAGTCTAGTTGGACAGACCGCTGGAAATACTTGAAGTTTGGGGTTTGCAGTTTTGGTCGGGGCAGTTTGTGGCATGGCCTCTCGAAAAGCGTGCAATGGGCGGTCAAGTGCCACTCAAAGTGTACAAGTATAAAACCAGTTGAACTGCTTTTTGCGCGATCAGGTTGGATGCTGGTTCCTCCGAAGAGAACTTCAGGAATAAGCCTGACATCTGATTGTGCATTTGGAGATCAGCCAAAAGCTTTCGGCGGGGTTTGGAGGAGGTAATTATTCGGGCCTTGTGATTACTTTTCAAGCTGGGTGCTTTGGTTTTGCATCTATAGCAGCTCTCCCCCACGCAGCTGCTTCTGTGGAGCAGGTTGCTGAGACTGGAAACTTCTTCGCGGTGCCTAAAATTAGTCGTTCTGATACTACTATAGCCTGATTGGCAGCTGATGTGGGGATAGTGGTTTTGATGAGGGTTTTACTACTGACCATCTCCTCTTCAAAAGCTGCTATCCTCGTCTTCGGCTCCTTTATACCAGTGGTCTCAGGGGGTCCCTCAGAATGGGGCTAGGACACAGCCCGCCCTCTGGTGAGCTCTCATTCTGGCGCATGGGCACGCTCCAATCATCTCCGGTGGCGTCAGGTGTTTTACTCACAAAAGTGAGCAGGCTAGGGGAGAAAAGCGGGGAAAACTACACGGAATACCCCGTAAACAAGAATACGATCGGGACAGAGAGGGAGTTCAAACATTCGACACTCAGTTCAGTTCAGCTCGGCTTGCATAAGGCAAGTAATGGTGATGCACAAAACGGGCTTTTGGAACTCTTTCAATGATATAAAAACCAGGTATGAACCCACCGCAGTACAGTATTTTTCGTTGAACCCCCGCCAAAATTGAGAGGCAAATGTAAAACCTCATCGAACATCAGCTTCCAGAGACATTATACACCATGAGCATTTACCAAGATGGTATGTAAAAAACAAAATTGCCAATTTTAGCACACCTCTGAGGGACCACAGTGTTACCCATCATCCGTCTGGTGGGCATACACAAAGCTCACTGCAGGGAGATATCTCGTACCACTTATGACCCAAGGCACCCTTGAGGGACTGGACGGTCTGCAAATCTATCATCCCACCAGGCGGGCTGTTCCAACTCTGCACTACCATGTTGCTAAAGGAGCGCGATCTAGTCATCAACCTAGCTCGACCTTCGTCAGCTTCTTTTCGTGTCCCTTGTTCTGGAATCTAGAGCCAGTTGGAATAGACTATCCGGCTAAGGACAGAAAAGCCCCTCATAACCTTGAACGTTTCTAAAATGTCCCCTCGTCGTCTCCTCCTTTCCAACGAAAAGATATTCAGATCACAAATTCTCTGTGTGCATGTCTTCCCCTTAAACCCTTCAACCACTCACGCTGCGAGATGCCGGACATTCTGTGAGCAGACGGCGTCCTTTTCGTAGAAGTGCGCCGAAGCCAGCGCGCTGCCTTCTAGTTTCAGTTCATTTTATAGAGTACTGATCGGCCTATATGATATACTAAGATATAAGCAACCCTGTCTAAGAAGACACTAGCAAACGTGGGTGGGCGGAGGAGCCTAGTTCGTAGAAATAATACAAAAATAAGATACCAACTCAATTGTCCACCGTTTTTGTAAACGGGATGTGAGCGCGAAAGAGCCAGTGTTGGCCAATGTGTTCAGTTCAGTTAAGTCCGACAGGGTCTTGTCGAATCAGTCGGGATGGTTTTGAGACTAGTACTTAAAGAAGCCGCCGAAGATTCTAGGACGGTTTGCTTCTCACAGTTAGACCTAGTTGGTGGATTCCCAAGAAACTTCAAATTGGGGGGAAAAACCATCCCAAAATGGCAGAATTATTGGCAGCTTTTTTGTCTCATGTAGTGGTGATGCCGGCACCAAGGTACTTTGGAAACCATGCAAAATGTAAGAAGTGTTAGGATAGATACCAGTTCCTTTTTGCACGGTAAAGATAATCGCCATGGCCAGGCGAGCAGCCGGAATTTTTTCGGTGTTGTGCGCACAAGTCATATGCGCACTGTTTCCCACTGCACCTCATCAGATCCCCGCTAAAATAGGAGGGCAACGTAAAACTCATGGTGCGTCAACTTCAGGAGACGATAAGCATCGTGTCCCGAGCAATAAATGGAAACGTCAGTTACGATAACCTCGGTGGGAGGATCATAGCCCCATTCTTCATCTTTCAGGTGGACATACCTGAAACTGACTACCACAGATGGTCTTGTTCCACCCGCGATCTAGAGCCCCATTGAAGTACTGGATGACCTGCTGGTCTATCATTCCTCCGTGCGGATTGTTCCCGCCGTTTGCCAGCCCGTTGCTAAAGACTTGCGGTCTGGTTATCGTCTTAGCTCGGACTCTTACCAGCCTCTTTTGTGCCCCTTTTTGGGAGTCAAAAGTCATCTAGACTGGAATACCTGGCCCAAGACCAGAAAACTCCAACTTACTTCAAGAGCCTCTGTAAGATTCCTTGGAAATCGTCATTCCAGAGAGGAGTTAAAAATCACAAAGTCCCCTCATATACACCGTACTTCTCTGCCCATCAGCCTCTCGGGCTCCCAGACGTTGAAACTTCTCCAAGGGGGCGGTTTCTTTTCATGGAAGAGAGACTAAGTCTGCACTTTGAATCAAACGTGAGGTCGTACCACAGCCATTTAAACTAGTATGAGTACTCTAAGCTTCCGACACGGCGAGACAGACCTAGGCCCTAGGATCTAACCGCTTGCCGTTTGCGCGAAGGCACCACGCTAGTCTGACTTTTCAAGGTCACCGTTCACTGCTTCCCTAAGGTCTTCAAACCTGCTGTCAGGGTTGGCTGCAGAAAATCCTTCGAAGACACCATAATTTCATGCCTTCGTTACATCACTAGCCCGCATACACTGTTTGCTTTTCGCCATGGACTTTGTGTTTTTATGGACCAACCCTTGTTTGTTCGCGCCGCACGTTCTAGCTTGTCTTATCCCATCTTGGACCGGCGTGACGCACGTTTTTGTCTGTCGTAAGGCGTGAACTCGGTTCTCGTTTTCTGAGTCTGCGTGATCGCATAACTTAGATTTTATGTGTTTTATGTCATTGTTCATCTATTAATCCAGTATAGTATAATCCATGGATCAATCGTGTTTTGATTTTGGGATCCGTTCAAAGTCGGCTAAGCAATGCTCAAAAGCGTGTTACACCTGCTAGCTGCCTCTATGGTGAACCACCCCTGGTCACAGACGATGGTTAGAATTTCTGCTGCCCTTGCCAGAAAAAGGATTTTTACGGTGTTCAGAGGTAAAACATATTTTTGTTTCCAAGCCAGGTCTGTTCCTAAATCTCCGCCGAGGGTCACCCTCAACCTCGGTCCCTACAACCTCCGCGTCGCCCGCAAAAAATGGGATCAGTCCGCTGATTACCAGATGCTAGGATGTAACTAAACAACAGGATTTGTACCGAGCCCAAGACAGATCCCAGAGACACGCTCCTGTTGACTCGCACCAAAGAAAGCACCTTTCCCGTACGTTGGAGTGAAACCTCCTTCAGAAAGGGGAATCGACAGCCACCTATATTGAACGTCTCCGTATAGCTGTGGAACAGACGATCACTAACGGAGTTAAAGTCCTCGATGAGTTCCGAGTAGCACCCTTCGAACTTTTTTGCCTTCCTTCCCGTCGCTGAGTCACTTCGTTTAAAAATATAAAAGATTGCTCAAGCAACATCTATTTTTTAGGAATTCTTGCTGAGCTGAGCCTAGCATGGAGTGCTTCGGTAGGTGCTGACTGATGTGAGGGTGGATAATCTAGAGAAGTTTATGCAGAATGCCAGTTAAACTTAGCGGTCTATAGACTATCACATCCGGCTTAGGTCCACCCCTGTGTATTACCAGGATAGCCGCTTTTCCCAGTCCTGAGGCAGCTTACCATGGTCCAACTTGGACGTGTACAGCTTACATACTGATCGGGCTGTGATACTCACCAGCGAGATGATGATACCCCGATGGATTCCATCTAGACCAACTGAATTATGGGCAATATTTCCTGCACACAGTTACGCACAATTCCCTCTGGAAAACCCATTTAGTTTAGACCCGGCCGAGGATGTACCTAAGTCAAATACTGATGATTCGTTGAAGAGAAGCCTTGGAATGCCACTATGCATGATAAAATTATACGGGCGACGAAAATATCTGAAACTCCATGAGGCTAACACAAATACGTGCATATGAAAAGGAACGGAGAGGGAATGCATGCTCTAAAATGGTAATACCACCGGCGAAACCGAAACTCAAGGTTGGATAGTCAGGTCAGCTGACGATGTTCAAAGCCGTGGCGTACTCGCATAAAACATATCAAGAGTGATCGTAGTAGACGTAGCGACCAAAATGTCCAAGTTCTGGTCCGGGTGAAGCCTGCTCAAAGATTCGACGTTCCATTAACCGAACAATAAGCTTCGCTTGTTCTGGGTAGCTTCGTGTCTTCAAGACAACCGGTATACTGATTCAGCGCAGAACCCAAATAAAGAACGTTACTGCTCCGAAAGTTCTACTGCAATATCAGCGAGTGAAGATATAAGCACAAAACAAACACAACTTTGACAGTGAGCCTCAGTCACTATCCGGCAAAAAGGTAGCTAAACAGGGGACAAAACTCTGTGCAAATGGAACTGTCTACCAAAAAAGGTAAATGAAAAGCACCTATCATGCCGTCCAAAAGAACGGAATAAATTCTCCTTTCCTAACCTGCCCCAGAGAACAACACGCCTTGCTTGTCCACAAAGGAACTTCTCGAAAAGCTTGCCGAGACGGCCGACAAGATTTGGGTAGCGTACGAGCCAAAGGTCAGTCAGGCGATTTCCTCACAAACTGGGCCCTTTACTGCTTCTTTAACAGCCACTGTAAACCATCCTGTCGGAAAGGTCGAGGCAGTCAGTGAATCTTCTGTTGGACGCTTAACCCAGGCATCACCTAACAGACAGTGTTGCCCAGACCGACCTCCCAGTAGAAACCGTATGGGGATTCCGGTTTAGTCATCACTAACTGACGCCCTTTGTTTGTATCATCAATGGTATCGTTCAAAGGCGCGTTTTGGCATTCCGCCTTGCTCCATGGCCTCAGCCGGCCAGGGCAGCTAAGACTCCAGTGTGTAGCAGCGACGGGAGCTGCTGGCCAGGGCAGCCGCCTATTCTATATCATCGATTATAATGCGGGAACACGCTACTTTGTGGACACAGGTGCTGAAGTTGGCATATCCTCAACTTCAGGTCAAAATTTAGATAGTTGCCTCTTCTCCAACCTGCGAGTCACTAATGGGACTTCCATACAGACTCATGGGAAAATTTAAAAGACACTAGGCTTCGGTCCTCGTCACACTTTCCGCTGGGTTTTCCTGATTGGAAAAGTTCAAAACGCCATACCAGTGTTGATTTCCCGCATCACTTCGACCTCTTGGTTGATCCTTACAGTAAACGTCCTGTGGCTTGTGTCACCAATCTATCTGCGGGTGGGATTTCTGTTGATGCTAAGCCGATCAGCCCTGTTCTGTCTAAACCGGCCGGTTTGCGTATGTTCAGTGACGTGTCAGATGCACACCCAAGAGTTTTGCGCCCACCTTCCGTAGCATCTGCTGTTACCAGCTCGGAAGGTCATCGCGTTAGCACTCTAGGCCCTCCAGCTTTTGCTGGAGCACTTCGGCTTGCACCCGACAACCTTGAAATCGTGCGAGCTGATTTCCAGCTTATGCTTGAATTAGGTATCATTCGTGCGCCAAGTAACCCCTGGGCTCCACCACCTCATATAGTCCCTAGAATGTCAGGTGGTTGGCCACTATGTGAAGATTATAGAGCCCTTAGTATTGCCGATGTTCCCGGTAGACTAACATCCCACATGTTCAGGACATCACAGCCAACCTCGACGGTGCTCGTGTTTCCTCCGAAATAGGCCTATTGCGGGCTTATCACCAGATTTCCAAGGCAGGTGAGGATATACCCGAGACTCAGTAACAACACTCTTTGGTCTTTGCAAATTTCTACGAAAGCCACTTGGTTTACGCAAAACTCCACAAACCTTTCAGCGTTTTGTTAACCAGTTCACCAGGGGTTCAGATTTTCCTCTTGCCTATGTAGGCGACCTGATGGCAATTAGTGAATCTGGAGAGGCACGCAAGCAACAACCATATCTGTCGTTTGAGCGTCTGTCCGCACATGGTATAACCGTCAGTGCGGAAACAAGTAACTTCGACCAAACTCGGTTGAGTTTTTAGGCTACATGATCGATGAAAGTGGTATTCGACCCCTATTAACAGAAGTAAAAGCCCTTCGCGACTTTCCGCTACTTACTTCGCTGGCGCCTTAGGCTTTTAGACGGGATATTAGGTCGTTATCTGCTTTTCATCCTGAACCGTGCTCACCTGGTGCAGCCGTTAACAGCTTTGCTTCGAGGCACCAAATGTGATCCCATAGAGTTATCCGAGGACGCTGAAACTGCCTTCGATGCAGTTAGCGACTCTATGGCTTCTGCCACTTTGATGGTTCACCTCGATGCTGGAGCTTAGTTCGGTTTAGGCATACTACGGCTCCGTTGGGCCACTTCCAGGTTGTTTCTATGGTTATCTCAAAACCACGTGGATACTGCTGGTCCTGTTAGCCCGAGTAAAGGTTTCCGTTGCTTCCTTGCTATGGCTGGCCGTCCCATCCTTTGGCTGGAAGCTGGTCGCATCGCCAATGTAGAGACAAAAAATGTAGTAGCTACTTTCCTGGAACGTTGGGTTTCACTACAAGGTTGCCCTGCAACGGCAACTACCGATTGCGAAGCACTGTTTGAGTCACATCGGTTTGCGGAAACATCGCTTATGTCAGACTATCACCTTTCTCGTACAACAGCATATCACCCAGCAGCCGACGGTATGGTTGAGCCTTTCCATGCCGGTCCAAGTCTTCACTCACGATTGATGACAGCTCTAATTGGGTGCAGTCACTTCCAGTCGTTCTCTCGGGCCTGCATTTCACTAATGCGCCAGCCGCGAAATTGGTTTTTGGCTAAACTCTTCAGTTGTCCGGGGAACTTTTTGCCACAGATCGCGTGAGCTACAATGGTTGTGCTTCATATGCTCAGCAGTTAACCGCACAGATGCTCCGTAGGCAAGTGCACTCTCCGCGACCACAGTCTTCATTGACTTGCACCCCAGCAAAACTATCCAGCTACGCCTACTTCTTCATATGCGAGGATAGGGTTAAAACATCTCTACAGCTACCCCGTGAAGGTTCTTAAGGGTTGTTGGAGTGATGCGATCGAGTTTGCCTCACTGGCCGAGGAGGTAAACATGAAACAGTTTCTGTCTACCATCTTGAGGTCGCGCACCTTGACGGTAGCCTAGAAAAGGAAACACCACTCAACGATGGTGCTTCATTAGTTCCTTGGCCCATTATAGTGGCCACCTCCGATCCTAAACTAGCGCAGCCCAAACCTGCGGGGACGCAGAAAAAGACGCGATCTGGCCGTCATGCACATTGGCCAAAGCGTCTCGTAGACAGCATTCGGGTTTTAATCCCATTTCAGGCTTCTTGTATTGTTTGACGTCCTATAAAACCATTTTGAAAACCGGGAAAACTTTTCGAACATTATAAAATTCGCATATTGTACCGACAGACTGGGGTAAGTTTCTTTCATTTTGTTTTTGCTCAATGCCGTTCGTTCACGTATTTCATTTTGCTCTTCCGTTGCATGCGCAGGCACGGTGAATGGAGGAATGCCAGGGAAGCTGTGTTGGATTATCTCCCAAGGTATACATGTATATAATTTTTTCTGCGATACTTAGGTAAGGGCTTCGTAGATGACCGCTAGGCCCGTGCGCATTTGAGTGATTCTGCACCAGCTGCACGAGTGGATTGTGGCATCGTAGCAGGGTCCCCTAGACGACCGGCGGCATGAGACTTGTGATGCTACCGGAGACCTTTGCGCTGTGGCCTTCAATAAGATCGAAGGGTCACTTCGACAGTTCCCCTCTGATGGAGATTTGTTGTAGCGACCTGGGGGTGAGTGAGTTTGAAAGTGTAGATCTGAGACCAAAAACTACAGTAAATAAAAATAACTAATTAGTATTCAACTCCAGGCAGTTTATGTATTGTTCGATACCACAGGGCTGTGCTTTGTATTTCCGCCTGCTGTGAGGACAGTTGGTTTTCACCAATTGAAAAGCACACTTTCAATGGCTTCACCTGCAGACGATTGAAAGTTTAACTCCCTTAGCTAGTATCGCATCCGGTGTTGCTCCCAAAAAGTAAACGTGAACGACATTTTTGAAAAACAAATCAACCTTCACTCATTCCACTGATTTATACCGTCTTTTGGCGACCGTGGGAAAATTTAGCCTGTAGCCCATTCCATGGGCTTTTCTCGTGATCTATTTGGTGCTTGATGTCCGAAGTACTGTAATTATCGGTTAGTCCGATTGTGAATAAAGTGTAGCCCAGTTAATGAATCCCAAAGTCAGCACGATACTGATTCACTGATTCTAAGGTACTGAATTAACAAACTATACGCATATGTGCAAGCCTTACCTGCACGGCCACAAAGCTTGGCAACGAAGATCATAGTTCGGCAAGGGTCACCGTCAGATAAGCCCGTCAAGGGAGTCCGAGTTCAAGTAAAAAATCAGCCACAGCGCGTGAGCAAAATATAAACAAATGTTCAAGTGTAGTGGTTGATGCTTGCTACACTTGTTCGAGGGTCAAAAGTTAAGGAGCATAGTCTCAACTATATAAATATGTGACAACGACTGGGGAGGATTTCCACACGTGTACATTATACTACACATGCCTCATCTCTGAAGCCACGTAGTAATATTGCATGTAGAATCACTAAATTGATTCTGATTGTTAGGAAGCTTTGGCCAACCACGCGTTTTCTCAAATAATGTCTGATTCGTTCCTACGTTTTTTTGATTTTAAACCACAGTCTTTCCTTTTCTCGTTCGTTGTGCTCACTTAGAGTCTTTCGTTATTTTTTTTCATTTTTTGCCATTTTAATGCAAAAGACCGATTTGCAACGGAAGAAAATGTCTATGGCTATTTTGCAGAATTCGAAACACGAACTGAGGTAAGATCCTCTTGAAGGGTGGAAAGAGGGCCCTGTGGAGGTCAACAGACTCGTACAACCGCTGTAACAAAAAAACGAAACAAGAACCGTGGAAAATATTGACTATAGCAGCGGGCGATTGTTTAAGCTTATCGTTCTCTTTGTCCTGCAGGCGTCGTTTAGTTGACGTATTTTTCTTCAACCTTCTTAGAAGTATATTCAGTTGCACTTTCATGTGACACTCCCTCAGAAGCCAAGGGCGGAAATTCGTCTAGTTTTCACCTCAAGATGTTGATGAAAATATGATGTACAAAAAGGATTTACCTAGAGGCATTATAATTGGCGGCCTCCAGGGGTATTGCGTTTTCGTTCTTAGATCTGTCGCTTGCTAACGTAGGAGCAACGCGGCCGGATTCAGCCACAGCCAAGGAACCACATACTTTCAATGAATGTGAACAGGACAGATAGCGCGATAGGCAGAGAAAAGTGAGTCCATTACCCGGAAAACTCAGAGAATTTGGTGCCTGACAGCTGCTTCATGCGGATGGCTTGGAAATAGATTCACTTCAGAGAAGGGGCAGCCGGAGGATCCATAAAGAGAGGGCTGAGGACAGGCTAGCGGACACGGGGCCAGCGCGCCATCTGCAATGTTCATGGAAAGTCGGCCACCGGCAGAAAAAATACGCTGGAGAGAAGAAAAGTGGTCGCTGAATACGGAAGGTGCATTGGAAAACAGCGGGGGGGGGGAGAGTGCAGCAGTGGTCAAAGAAGGTGGGATCAATTTTATCTGATGGTTTTGAATAACACTGGAAGGTCATTATATATCGTTTTCCTTATGACTTTAACTGGCTTTGAATTAACGGATACGGAACAGAAACAATCTACCAAGGAAACATGGAAACAATGAAGGCTTTGATAAGCAGAATCTAAGAAATTGAAAGGGAAAAGGATATTTGAAATAGATGGAATTAGGACAACTGAACCATTTAGATGCAGGTGCATCATCTAACTGCCGCTGAAAAGGAGCATCAGGAAATAGACTTTCATCTTGACAGAAAAGGCAGGAAGATGGTGAAGGTAATAACCGGAGAATGCAAACTGAATATGGTTTAAGGTTGGTTGACGGAGCTTGGAGTATCAGCCGAGGTCTGGAAGGGGAGTGCAAAGATATTGTGATGAAAACGATAAATTTTGTGAAGAAGTGAGTACACAGAAGATCATGGAGGGAGGAAACAAATAGATCTTAGGGCTATGAATTCCACTAAAAGATCATGACATACCTTCTCCTTTATTACAAGCGGGACTTGTTGGGACAGAAACAACAAAGCAAAGGAAACAGCATTAAGAGCACAAATAAGGTGGTGAGTGCTGTGGGCAGTGTATCGGAAAAGGGGATGAAGGAAACTATCAAAAAATGACGGGTGAGAGTTGACCGCCTAGATAATCGAACTCGTTTCATTACTGGGGATCCATGTAATGACGGCCGAAAAAAGAGAGGAAGAGTTAGAGCAAGTAAACGTGTAATGGAGTGGAAAGCATAGGAAATGTATGTGGGACGATGGAGATGGGGGGCTGCAAGCCTGCTAGTAAACGGACAAATAGAGAGTCGAAAGACTCCAATCAAAACAATGGTTGATGGAAATGTCCAGAAAGAATGGCTGAGCTTGGCAGGGAACGTATGCTGGGGATGAAATTTGGTGATAAATGCGGCCGTGAAATATGAGGAGGCGGGAACGATACTTTCTGAAATGTGGAGGGGCATGACAGGCATAAGACTGATGATATTGGCTCAGGGCATCAGAAGAGAAGACGAGGAATGATATGTCGGGGCTAATGACAGTGGTGAAGCAAAGGCACAATCCCAGAGCTGTATGAGCAAAGGTTGGTAGCTGCAGACTGGGAACTTAGAGTGAGTGAGAGGCCTGAACACAACGCGATAGTAGCATCAAATAGTGACAGCTAATAATAATAATAATAATGGTTTATTTCGGAAGCGCCCGAAGCATGCCATGTGCATGATCATGTAGATACAGGTGATGGAATGGACAGATACAATTCATGGAAATATGAAGACTCTCATGGAAATATTGGATAAAAAGGCTCAGAAGGGGGAATAAGGAAGGATGAAAATAGGATAAACGTATGCACACCATAGAGATTGCGTGGAGTTTAAATGAGCTCAAGAGCGGATTTGAATGGACGCACGGTGAGTTTGAAATTCAAGGTCAGGTGGACTAAATGGCTGGTCCCGGGCAATTACATATGGAGGCAGACTGGTAAACATGAGAGAGGCTGGAAATAGGTATAAAGAACTGTAGTAGCGAGGAACGATGGAGAAAAAGGTGAGGCGCAATGCAGTGGATTAAATGACAATGAAACATTGGTACTTTAAAGTGAATTTTTGGCGGACAGGACACAAAGCTCACCGTAAAACAGGCAGCGAGCAATGCAAGACGTAGAGGGATGATCAGATGACAAAAACGATTTAGAAGGATTGGATACTGTAGATGTGAGGCACAGATGTAGAGTCGATGGATGCCTATGATGACGGTCGTTGGGATGATAGCAAGATGGATGGCCGGTGAGGAGCTGCAAGATGCAGAGCGCGTGCACATAGATATATATGCGTAAGTTTATATATATATATATATATATATATATATATAGATCTGTATATATATATGTATAGGTTTAAGAGAAGCAGGAGCAATAACAACGGGGTACCAGAAAGAAATTATCAGTCATTAGGAGGAGTAGGTAATGTTAGATCAGTTGGTTGTAGGATTAACTTTGGAATGTCGTGTTGGATTAACTTCATGACAAGTGCACGTGGCAGCCCAACGGAGAGAAAAATAGAATGCGGAAGCACAGAAGTGATGAAGACTGTTAGGAGCAGTTCATGGAAGTGTGAAAATGAAAGACAGGACCAAGGAAAACAGGTAAGAATGGGTCTAATTATTTGATGAATGCAGGTGCGAGATGTATTGACGGACCAGAGGAATCGGGTAGTGACAGGTCAAACAATTTGGAACTGTAAAAGAACGTCACGACGTAACGTTGTCATTACAATGGTGGAACATGGAAAAGCGGATCACACTGGAAGGTACAGAAAAATGCCTGTAGCGAGCAATAAACGGATCAAGGGATGAAAGCAATGACCGAGGAGACACAGGTAAGAAATCACTAATCAGATCATTTTACTGCAGATGAAACACGAAGGAGGCGGACAAGGAAGCGGGAAGCCCCGAGATAAGTGGACCAGTAATAGAACAAAAAGGCCACAAAATTGAATGCGCAAAGGAGTTGGGGCAATGGAGCTGGAGAGCTGTGTGCCGGCAGACAATTGAACAGGTGGATACTAATCAGGACACTGGAAAGAACCGCAGAGGAATCGCGGGGCCAAGTGAGGAAGATATGGTGCTGGTGATTAGATAATAAATACGACTGTAAACGATGCGAAGTTTGGAGCGGCAAGTTCTAATATGCGGATTGGGCATGAGTGCGGGTGCGATTGGTGCACCATGGCATGGGGCACGAGGAGGGATTAACAGGGCGACAGGTTTAAGGAAGCTATCAATGGGCGTTCTGAGCAGAGGGTAACACCAAGCGCATAGATGATAGAAGCCAGCAATGACGGCAGGTAGGAAAAGAGTTATTGGCGAGCGTCGACAGAGAAGAGTGGTTAGGTCGACAGTGACTCAAACCAGTGAAAGTTGATGTAGAGAGAGGCAATAGGAGGAGGGACAAAACGGGTAGGTGTGCATACCGTGGTAGGGCGACAAAAATGAGAAGTGGAAACAGATGATAAGAGCTATGGGTGAACAAGCTGTGGCGGAAAGAGGATGAGGAGCATGCAATTTTCAACCGACAGCATTGGATTCGGTAGTCTAAGAAAAGTTAGGGCGTGCCATCCGCAACCGGTGCTAGTGGGTGGGACTGGCCGTGCGCTGGTCACCCAACCTGAAAAACACTTCGAGAAGTGAACGCAGGAGGTGTGATCCACCAGTCTAGTTGCGCTCGCACATCGTTGCAGACGGCCCGCAGGCCCGATGTTCGCCGGCCATAGCGGTGGATCTGACCGCGCCCCGCACTGTTGGGAGTGGCACGAGTGATCATGGATAATTGTACAGGGGACAAAGCGACCGCAATGGGGGTGCGTGAACCAGGAACAATTGACCAAGACGTGAGACCATGGACAGGAGAGCCAACGGAAACAGCCAGTGGTAGACGACCGTGTAGCAATATTATCCAGGTGCACCTGCCGGGGAGATGGTAAGTACAGTGCCCGAAGTGGTTTGCCGTCAGCGGGGATCACTGAAAAGGGAAAAGGGATAGAGAAGCGCAGTCTGGGTGTGCCCCAGCCGAGAATCAGCGGATACTGAGGAGAAAAATGTGAATATGATGGATAAGAGATGAACGTAGGTGAGCAGTAGGGTTACCTTATGATGGCAGGAGGTAGGTTCGCTGTGGATCAGTGAAGGCAATGGCCTTAGTTCGCGGGGTGTACCTAGTGGCTTGTGACGCAGAGGTAGTAGAGTTACAGTGTGAGACCTCTTTCAAAGGCCAGGTCGGCGGAGACGAGCTCATTGGTGAGCAACGTAGCATTGGGGACTGTTAAGTATGACACGAGTTTGCGCCTAAAAGCGAACATTGAGGAGGCACCGCGTAAGCCAAGGGGCAGCTTATTTCAGATTTTGGAATAGGCTGACAGAAAGAATCGGGACTTCAGACAGAGATTAGAATGAGGGACAGTGAGAGAGAAGGCACGGCGCAGGATGGGGTAGGAGCAGGGCGCAGCGAATGAGATGGGATAAGAGGTGTAGGCCAGGTTATGGATTAGCTTAAAGAGGAAAATCAGGTTGAGCCTCATGCGACGAATCCATAGGGGCTCAATTTGAAGGAGCTCACACCGCTGGCGGTATGTTAGGGCTAGGGATACGCCCAACAGCCTTTTGGTGAAGGTACGCTGAACGTTCTCAAGAGATACAATAGAGGAACGTGGCCAGAGGCTGGAGGTAATGGGAAAATATTCTAGGAGTGGTCTCACGTGTGAGAGATACATGGAGAGGTGACTGGCTGGTATTAAGAAACACCGATTGATCAGGCCTAGGGTTCGCTTAGCCTTAGCGATTTGGAATGATGCCTGTTCGGAGAAGTTAAAGGAACACGAGTAGCGTACGCCAAGATCGGTAACCATGGGGTGTATGGGGATGGGCAGGCCGTCCAGACAAACTTGGCCGGGTGGTACCGTGCACTTGTATGGTAGGAGGAGGCTTTTCTCCGCAGAGAATTTAATGGACCACAAGACGCACCAAGTTTGGAGAACGAGTAAGTCATGCGATTTGTTGCATAGAGTCACGGATAGGTCACTAGGGAGGAAAGAGTACACTATTTTTATATCGTCGTCAAAGAGGAAAGGAGTGCCGTGTCGAATAGAAGAGAAAATGTCATTGATATAAATAAGGAATAGTAATGGGCCTAGGACACTGCCTTGGATGACGCCGCTAGTAATTGGTTTGGCGAAAGATAGGTGGCCGTCGACGAGCACGGCTTGTGATCTGTTAGAGAGATAGGAGGATAGCCAGGAGAGGAGAGGGTCAGTAATTCCGAGAGATCGGATTTTGGCCAACAGATGAATATGGGGAACACGGTCAAAAGCCTCAGACATGTCGAGGTACAGGACAATTACAAGTTGCCGGCGTCGGCAGCAGACGATAGGACATTGAGAAAGTCAAGCTGGCAGGAAGAGCAGGAACGGGAGTTCAAGAAAACATACTGACCAGGGTTCAGCAGGTTGTTGGATAAGAGGTACTGGACAATGTCTTTTGATAATTCTCTCCATAATTTCGCAGACTACTGGGGTGTGATTAATGGGCCGGTAGTTATCTGAGTCGTGTTATACGCCCTTTTTGAAGCGCGGAACTATAACAGAGGATTTTCATTGAGGTGGGACGAAACTGTGAAGCATGGAGGTGGTATACATATTAAGGAACAATAAAGGGAGGTCAGGACCACCGAAATGGAGGAGGTGTAAAGAACGAATACTGGAAATCCTTCTAAATGTTCAACGTGCTTTGTGAATTTGACTATATTTAACATTATCTTGGAAAGCTCGCTCATACACCACACATTTTTACGTTTGTTTATCCATGTGAGACATTTGAATTTGGCCTTGAACCGTTTCTGACTGTCGTGCTTGAGCCACGGGGCTTTGGACCTTTGGGTTTTACTGTGAAGTCTATTTGGCCGCATACTTGAGGTTCGTATATATTTGTATCCTTTGTGCATTTCAATTTAGTACCGTGGAAGCTAAGAATCAATCTTGTTCTGGTTTTGGGATTCGTTTGAATTGGCTACGCGTTGCTCGATTTGCGAGATTTGACTTACAGTACTCAAGTGAAACCTGGACAAGAAAACTCATTGGAAATGCCCAGACGAGGAAGCAAGGACCTTTTGAGACAACAGGAAATAACTCGGCAAGTCTCTGGGGATGGTTCGGGTGTTATTGATTCTCTAGATAATGCTAAGTTTACTAGCTCTGTCAGTGCCAGGTCATATATCTCTAACCGCGATGCGTTTGACGATATTAGTACTTGTAGAATGAGAGTAATAGAATTAGAAAACGAGCTGCGGTTAGCCAGAAAGGAAGCAGAGCCCCTTACACAAGGAACTGGTCTCAGAGAGCCAGCAAAGAGTCCCTGTAGTTTACAATGTCAACATCATCAAGGCACTGTGATCGACGAATATAAACCCTTGAGACAGCCTGAAACTACCGAGGTTTTGGCTCTTGACCTGCCGAGAGTGGAGCTGTCCCATTTCGACGGGCACCCCGAGCAATACTGTATATTCATGGAACAATTCGAAAATTTTGTTGAGTGCAAAGTTGCAGATTCTGGTCAAAGGTTTTTGTATTTATTACATTACTGTCATGGGAGAGCCAAAAGTGCTATCGAAGGCTGCGCGATGCTTGATCCACCGATGGGGTACATCAGGGCGCGCAGAATCCTGACAGATTTGTTTGGACAACCATTCAAGGTGGCTAGAAGCCTAATTGATAGTGTTTTATTGGAGGCGAAAAGGACTGAGGGCAAGGCTGAATCACTGTCGGGTTTGGTGATAAAAATGCAGAATTGCAGTATAGCACTGGAGCACTTAGGATACCAGTCTGATCTGAATGCATTGCACACACAGGAATGCATTGTTCGATGTCTATCTATTGATTTACAGAGCCGATGGGCAGAGGAAGCTGAAAAAATAAATATGCTTGAGCGGGAATCTACGTTCAACGATTTGACGGAGTTCATAGGTCGTCAATCCCGTATCGCCAACAGTCGATTTGGACAGATCTTACGCGAAAGTTGCAGACTGGCGCGAAGGGAACCAACATCTCAAATTGTGGAGAAGGACGGTAACCAAACCCAGTCTTTGGCTAACATGCACATGATAAGTCAAGAACCCGAGAGGTCAGCTGAATGCAAGCTATGAAACTCCCTGCATCGGTTACCAGATTGTCCGACCTTTCATGGGATGAGTGTACCCGATCGGTGGTGCGCAGTAAAAAGGAGTGGCTAATGCTTTATGTGTTTGAACAACTCTCATCGAGCCTCTGAATGCAGCTTAAGAGTGAAATGCAACCAAGACGGATGCTTGGGTAATCATCACTCGTTACTGTATGGCCTTCTCAACAATAGACCTATTCAGCCGGATGAACCCAAAATCGTCTGTTAAACGGGACATGATGATTTCAAACCGGCAAGATTAGGCATCGTACCTGTCGGTATCGTGACACCTAAGGGACTGAGGAGGGTCAATGCATTTTTGGACACGGGGTCGAATACCTCGCTGATTACTCGCGAGCTTGTAGAAAGCTGTGAACTAGTAGGCAAGCCTACCTCGCTCACTATCAGCACGATTGCAGGGGGACATGTTAGCAATTCTAAGAGGCTGACCCTGCAGTTAACGTCTTTATCTGATGAGGGGACCGTAGAAATTCCGGAAGCTTTTGCAATAGACAGCTTGCCGATGAGACCAATCGACTCTGTTAGATCGATCGCCAAGAGATGGTCTCATCTCAGGGACATAGAGTTCGAAGAAGTGTCTATCCCCCACGTCGACATACTAATTGGATGTAATGTACCAGGGGCTCACTGGGTGCTTGAACAGAGCATAAGCAATCGAAAAGAACCATTCGCTACGCGAACGATACTAGGCTGGACACTTCTCGGACCCCTGACGAGCGAACTTCAACAATCGGTATCAATAAATTGCTCAAATGTTGCTGAGAGAAGTGCCTCTGTAGAACACAATCAGCCTTTCGATATTGAATCCAACGGTCCATCTCAGGAAAGCGAAGTTCACTCAAAGGATCAGTCGGTGCTTTCGATGGCGAATTCAAAGACGGGACGTCACAGTAGGCAACATGAAGTTGCTATACCCAAGAGACCACCGTCAAGTCACCTATCGAGAAAAGGAGAAGTTGCCCGGAGGCTTTTGAAATATCTCAAAAAAGGACACCAGCAGGTCACCCAAAGCAGCTTGAAATTTGCCGACCCAGTGACAGTGTACGGTACCTGGGTGGAACTGCATGGCCGGCGGCGAAACAAAGTACCCTTTGCCAAAACAAAAATTGTTGAGCTGAAGTCAGTATCCCTAAACGAGCTCAAAACGACTGCACTGGTATTGGGTTTTAAGGTAGCACGAATGCTAAAAGAGAACTGCACCACCGCCGAACTGAGCCTTGCCTATTGGATGGATCCTACAGTTGTGTTACATTACAGGAAACGGAAGAAAAGAAGAACGTGTTCGAGACATCAGAGAGTTAATCCACTCGTAGCAGGAAACAGCGAGGTAAATGTTTATGATTCGAGCTCGAAACCACATACAAAAGACAAAGTAGCTCGCAGATTGCCTTGCTCCGAGTTTCTCAGCACTTTATTGCATTTCATGCTCTACAACTAATCAACTGGACCCATTTTTTCTGAAAGGTTGCAAATCTACTTAGTTCGAGTTTCTATCTAGCGTGCACGTAGGCGAAGAGGAGAAATTCACCAGTATTTCATTTGAACAGTTCAGGAGACGCATACTAGCCGTGAGCACATTGTGAAACTATTATTACCTTTAAAGAAGAACATTTATTTACATTTTATACAATATTGATTGTCACATATTTTGTGCACAGAAAAACTTTGAAATACTCTGATAGATGCCAGTATTCGATCAATCTCCGTGTTCATGTGTATATCGATACTGTCCGCCGTACACTTGTTTTCGAAATTTATTCATAATCAGAAGCCGGTTTTCATTTCTTTCGGAAGATTTGGTGCATTAATTTTATGTAATTCCACTGGTTCGTGACCTGTCAATTTTACGCGATATCTCATTAGGCGTTGCACCTGCGTTCAACTACTGCGCTCATGCTTGTAAACAAAATTAGTCTAACCAGTTGCTGCAATGGGTTACTGCTTGTGATGCTTAGACTTATTTCGTGCGGCGAAACACTTCACTCTGCGAAGCCTTCATCTTCATCGTGCGTCCGACTATATGCGCCGGTCTCCTGATGAATATGTCAATCTCAAGTTGTGCAGCGGGATTTGGAATTGATTCCTTATGGATTGTGCGATGATGACTACGGTGAAAACCTGTTTCACGTTCAGATAACACAGGAAGTTAGTAACCACAGGCACTAACAATAAGTTAAAGGTAGATAGGGTGAGAATCATGACCCCTTCCTGAACCTTAGACAACCATTTTCGCGGAAGGATTTTGGCCGGCGGTGTAAAGAACGAATACTGAAAATCCTTCTAAATGTTCAACGTGCTTTGTGAATTTGACTATATTTAACATTATCTTGGAAAGCTCGCTCATACACCACACATTTTTACGTTTGTTTATCCATGTGAGACATTTGAATTTGGCCTTGAACCGTTTCTGACTGTCGTGCTTGAGCCACGGGGCTTTGGACCTTTGGGTTTTACTGTGAAGTCTATTTGGCCGCATACTTGAGGTTCGTATATATTTGTATCCTTTGTGCATTTCAATTTAGTACCGTGGAAGCTAAGAATCAATCTTGTTCTGGTTTTGGGATTCGTTTGAATTGGCTACGCGTTGCTCGATTTGCGAGATTTGACTTACAGGAGGGCCGGTGGGAGATCATCTGGTCCCGGTTTCGAGGAAGGTTTAATAGAGGAAACTGATTTATCAATTTCTAGATGGGTGAAAGGAATCGATGAAAGAGAGGCAGAAGTGCAGGGGTGGATTGTAGGAGGGGGAATACCAGGACAGCTCATAAGGGAGGACGAAAAATGCTCATCGAAGGCCTCAGAAATAGGTGCTGGAGTACAAGCATTAGATGAGCCGCAGATGAGGAACTTGGGCGAGGTATGATTGGATTTATTGGACCTTTTACTAAGCAGGTTGGACAGGTAGCCAGTTTTGTTTGGGTGTGCTAGGGCGATGGCCTCTTGCCTTCTCAGATGCGAATCGACCATGCAACGCAGCCTCAGTTGTAGCTGGTTTATGCGCAAGAGAATTGTAAAGTCATGTGATCTAGCGAAGGTAAGTTTCAGCTTAGACAGCTTACGCTCGAAAAGTGACAGGCGTGAGGTGCTGGATTTGGGGCGTGGATCGGCACATGGGTTGGCGGTATTTAGGCAGTGTAGGAGGTTGGAGTAGAGAGAGTTCACAACAGTGAGGGGATCGGATGAAAGAAAAAATGTGTCCCAGTTAAGGGAGCGGATTATCATTGGCACTAGGGGCCAGTTACAGAAACGGGAGGAAGTCAGAACAGGGGGAGAGGATTGCATCGGATGAGAACATCTGAAGCAGCTGAACTTGCACATGACAATGCGGTGGTCACTACCCGGGAAGTGATCAGTAGTCTGGGTGATCATATCAGGAACATCAATGGAGAATACTAGGTCCAAGATGTTGTTCCCCCTAGTAGGACAGGAGACATGTTGGGTCCATCCACCAAAACGGACACAAGAAAGGAAGGTGGAGAGGGCGGGAGGGCTAGTACAGGAGGACCAGCAAATTGAAGGAAAGTAAAAGTCACCCGCAATAATTTTTGCACTGGCGGGGTAGTCAAGCGCAGCATTAAAGACATCTACGACAGAGTCCATTTTTGCAGGCTCCAGACCCGGGGGGACGTAGACGCAGCCAAGGAGGAGGTTCTGGCTGGAGGCATGAATGGATAGCCATAACGAGTCCTCAATAAGGAGGAGAGGGAGGTGGTCGATAACACTAGCGTGGATAGTGCATTTGACAAAGGCTAAACAGCCCCCTCCACGCCTGGACTGGCGGGTGTTCGAGAAGCATTGATACCCAGCTATGCGAACAAGGTCAAGCGAAGCATAATCTGACAGCCAGGATTCAGTTATTAGTGTAATGTCAGCGTTTGACGTAAATGCCAAAGATCGCAGGTGTGATATTTTTCTAATTATTGAGCGAGCGTTAATAAGAACTAGTAGGAATGAGTTCAGTGTTGGTGTGCGCAAAGCATGGATGCCAGATGCAAGACTATTGGGATCACTGTGGCGATAGGAGTTGGGTCTCAGTGGGGATAGAGCGTCAGTAGAAGGGGGAGGGCAGGCAGTGTTGGGTGGGGGACGGAAAGTAGGAGAAGCGTTAGCATTAGGCGCAGCCGATCGCTGTGGGTGATCAATACGGTGGGTGTGCAGCACATCGCTGATGTGGGCCGGAGGAGTGTCACACGGTGCAGAGGGAGGGGGCACCATATGGCAAAGTGAGAGGTTAAGAATATCTCTCGAAGTGGGGTGGACATGGGGGAGTGCGTGGTGTAAGGTGCTAAGTGGCATGGCATCGAGAGCGGAGCGATCAGTGATATGAGTCTATGAAAGTTTATGGATATTGTCCATAGGGCGGCTAGCAATATGGCCACGGGTGCGGAGGGCACCGGTCCGGAAAAAAACGAGATCTTGACTGCAGGTAACCTACCTGTTGGGCAGACTCAGTATAAGGCCTGTAGGTCGGTATGGGGGTGAAGGCATGTGGGAGAGTAACTGGGACGTAGTGTGAGGTGGGGGGCGGGAAGGGAGTGGCGAAAGTTGGAAAGGTTTGGAGGCTCATTAGGGGCAGGGGAGCCGGTAAGTGGGGAGGTGGGGCGAGGAGGCGGGATACAGGTACGAACCTAGAGTATCTGCTAGGGTATGTACGTGGTACTTCAGGGTTAGATGAGGGTTGGTGGAGGTTAGCAGGGGGGAACAGCGGAGGCATGCTGGGGCTATAGTATGGAGGGTTGGTGTCTGGGGGGCAGGGAGGGATATACGGTAGCAACGGAGATGGAGGGTTGGTGTGACCCATGCGATCAGAGAGAGGGAAAGATAGTGGAAGGGGGTGCGAGGCAGTGGAAGGGTGAGTGGCACTGGCAAGGCCCTGAAGGTCACTTCTACTCAAAGGGATGATGGCACGGTGGAAGTAAGGAACCAATTGGTAACCCGGCATACAGAGGTCGAACGACGACAGTAGAATTGAGGGAAAAAAGGATTGGTGTGCGAGCATGAACAACACGTCAACAAGGGGAAACGATAACGGAAATGAAAAATCTTTGGGCGTGCCTATAGGGGCAGAGCGGCGAAGGTGGAAGCATGCGATCCAAAAAGCCCTACGGGACTCTGCAGATCGGTGGCAATGTGTGCGAGCTCTCCTCAATCGGATCCGGCGGAGAGGGCTGACTGCGAGCGGTACAAACAACCCGGAAGAATCCTCTATAAAAAGAGCATAGAAGGCGGGATCCATCAGGCTACTTGCATCAGCGTATCGTTGCAGACAAAACGCTCCACTGGTGAATGAAAAATCTTCAATACTCGTAGTTCAGAAATCCACAATGGCTGATCATGGTCTAAAATCTCTGGGGAAGGTTAGCACTCGGGGTTAGCAGGAGGATAAAAAACCTTTTTATAGAGTTGTTATCCTATTTCAAATTCCATAATGAGCAAACAACAGAGGATGGGCTGATTTTCCGAGGTGAGCTTCTGGTGGTACCGCAAGCTTTTCAAGATGCTCTTCTCGGATTACGCTATTCACAGGGAAATTTCGATGGAAGTATCGCCCAAGTCAGAGAAACATACTACCGGTAAAGTTCGGCAGAGCACAGTAAAACAGATCGTAACAAATTGGGAAGCACGTAGAAAATCCCATTAGCAACAAACGACAGAACCGAAGAAAGGAGGCCCAATACCTGACCGGCCTCGGCAGATTGTGGCGTTGGATATTTTCTTACCATGGGAAGGAGGGCTTCTTAGTGGCCGTTGATTACTACAATGATCTCTTCGAAGATGATCTTCTGAAAACAGAGGCAACTGCAAAAGTTATCGGCAAACAGCAAGCCAATTTCGTGCGACACGTAATCGTGATTCGACGGTGGTCCTCGGTTTCACAGAACGGAATTAAAGCATCTTTCGGAGCTGTAGCGTTTCAGCCATCAAATCATCAGCCTTTACCACTATCAGTCTAATGGCAAGAAAGAGAGCATTGTCAAACAATCGAAAATGATTCTCAGGTGCAAAGCTGCGGGCAGTGATATGTTTATCTCTTTGTTTGGGGTTTGAATTAAACCTTTGGCAAGGGTGAGAACACTCCCGACAAAACACCCATCCGGGAGTTGAGCATAACCTTATCCTTTTGTGCCGGTCTACTTGATCCAAATGCCGTAGCGATCTCGGCAGTCAAACAGAAACCATAAAGGCGGATTTCGTTGCAGAAAACATTTTACAATCGGGGCAGCAAACCACCGCTCCCGCTCAGGCCAAGTGAGACGGTCTGGCTTTCCCCAACGGAGCAGTCGGAAAAACCCTGGACGAAAGGAGAGAAGCTATCGCTCGCAACAGGGAAACCATACATAATACGCCCTTGCGATCGTCGGATAAGAGGGTATAGGGTTCATCTTAGAGAATCGGAAAATAACAGTGAGGAAGGAAAAGCCGAAAGTGGCGATAATTCCGGGGAAGAAGACAAAACCAAAAATTATGGCGGAGACTGATTCAGATGGTACTTTGAATCCAACCGCCGGACAGGGGCATTCCCATCGTAGAACTTAGGGTTGACAGAGTTGCCGGGCAGTGGACAGGCAGAAGGTTTTAACAGGAGGAATGATGTGTTGGGTACTTATTTGTTTGATCACATAACTGGCCTCTCCCGAATGGTCACAAAGTGACTTTTGTTTGGCATACAATAAATCGATCGATCTCGCTGGTGCGAGAGACCTTATAAACCACAGATTAACTGACTTCAACTGGGACTTTTTTCGCAAGCCATAGCAATATGCTGACCGCTACTCCCGAAGAGCTGACTTCTTTTGGACAGGACCGGTATAAGACTGATAGATATATGTGGAGGTGAAGGCATGTAGGTGAGTTGCTGGGGACTAGCTTTAGGTGGTTTATGGGAAGGGAGTAACCACCACCGGACAAGACTGGATTCTCTTGAGGGGTTTGGGGCCGGCACATGGGGAGGATGGATGTGTAGATTTGGAAGGTGGGATACAGGTCTTTTTTGGATTCGTTGCTAGTGTGTGTAAGTGCTACTTCGAGACAAGGCGAGGTCTGGTGAATAGAAGCAGGAGGAAACGGTGGGGGTGTGTTAAAGCTGTAACATGGCTGGTGGCTATCAGGAGGCAAGAGGGGATTTGGGATGGCCACGGAGGTGGAGGTCCAGTACATCCATTCGGATCTGAGGGAGGGAGAGGTTATAGAGGTAGGGGTGGGGCTTGTGTTTGGAGTACAGCGGTAAGGGCTACTCCGGCTCAAAGGATCGACGGAGTTGGATGAAGCTGAATGGTAGCGCAGCTGGTTGACTCCCATCGAGCTGAGGGTGCCCCTTCAAGACTGGTCAATTTGGGGTGAGAGATTTTGGACGAAGTGATCGATTGACCTAATGCTGACCTAGGTGGGTGTATAAACCGGCCCACAGAAGGTTCATAGAGGCACTTTTGGGGAGCACCAATGAGTGGTGGATCCAGGCTGGCATCGTGTTGGTGTTTTGCGGTGCCACTGAAGTGAACGGTGGTTGCTAACTCTTGACAGGGGTCCGGCAGATAGGTGGAAGACAGTATGGAAAGGCTATCGGTTGTACCATTATTCTGTTCTGACTTTGGGGCTAGAGTGGAGGATAGCTGGTTTGTTGCTGGCCTAAATTGCCGTTTCGGGCGTGGGTATTTGGGGGACCGGAGCCACTGGAAGCAGAGGCTACTTGGGAGACGTTGGATAGGTGGGTGTAGAGGTTTACTGAACTTGGGCAGAGAAATTCAGCTCGCCCCATCGAGGATACGCGTCAAATCGGTTCAGTCCAGGTACCATGCTACTCTTCTTAAATTTATCTTGTACTGAACATACCATTTGCTTCCCCTTCATCCACTGTCACTATTAAATTCCACGTTGATCATAATTCTGGCCACCTTGATGGCGTAATTATCTATGTTCAGCGGTGCTGCCCCAAGGAGTTCATTTCAGTCCTGTCATTAGGACAAGTGTCGAAAGACCACAATCCCTTTGCTACTAACATTTTTCCCTATCTGTTCGAGTTTATCTTTTACATAACCTTCCCATTCGTCTGCTTCATCCGTGTGAACGACTGGACTTAGCCTTCTTCCACCGATCTCGCTCTTCCTGTTAACCACTTTAACCCGCCTTTTCTTCACCCGCGCTTCTGTGTGTGTTACCCCGAATCATTAGCTCACTTCTCTTTCTCGATCAGCCAAAAGTCTTCCATAAACAGGGACCTATTTCGTAGGCTACCTGACTCACTCCTGCATTGATGTCTCGAACGTTTCCTACCGATTGTTGCTTGGTCGTCCTGAAGACCATCTTGACCGTATTCATTCTGTGGTCGGTTTGTCCACAAAAAGAGGTATGTTATTAGGGTATTTTGACAATCTGTCTTCTAACACACGTAGTTAAGCAAACCTGTGTTCTATGTCTTGGTACTCGGGATTCGTTAATCTGCGAGCCACTCAACTACGGGACCAAAATCCTTTTCAGGGAAGTCGCCTGGAATTGGGACGAGGAGTGCCGAGTTGGTTAAATTTGGGTCAACGGTTGGCAGGTGGACAGCCAGGTTCAAACCTCCGCTCGGGAGTATCTGAAATACCAGCCTTGGACCAATGCACACGCCATTTCATGCGAGGCTGCAACGCATCCAAGTTGCGGGTCCTGTGACGCTAGCCATGGGCTACTAGAATACCCCAAGTTCATCAGTGCCACTACAGAAGAACGTTGGGGAATGGCGAAGACGACAGGAGCGCACTTTATATGTCTCAACACCACGCATCGGGCGGCAGCTTGTAGAACAGGGAGCAGATGTGATCACGGAGGCTGCGCGGGCAGACACCATCGATTGGTACACCAGGCGGGAGAAACTATACCCGAGGCGAGCGCCAAGCCCAGTGCAACTTGTTCAACGTCGCGGTCTACCAGTAAACCAGTACTTTTAGGAGTAGTTGCCATAGGAGTGATTTCCCCAACTAGGGTGATCAAAGCGTTGGCTTCCGTTGACAGTGGATCCGACACTACCCCGGTAAAAGAGCGGTTTGCCGACCTACACGGGCTCGCTAAAGGTACGACGTCGTTAGCAGTGAGCACGGTGGGAGGAACACAAGTAATGGCAGCCGGCCGGTTGAGGTCGCAATTCATCGCCTTAGAGACTAACGAGCAAATCGAATCTACGGAAGCATTCACATTAGCTGATCTATTCATGCGAGCACCACGGTCGGTGAACGCAATTCTGACTAGATGGCCCCACCTGCAAGGCAAAACCGTTGTAGACGGAGAAGACGACAAAGTGGATCTCCCCATCGGCCGTGACGTACCAGAGGCACATTGGGTACTTGACCAGAGAGTGGGCGACCGCCAAGTACCTTTTGCCGTAAGAACGGCTCTGGGGTGGATGTTATATGGTTCAGTAGGGGGACGTGGTTCTTTGAATTACTTATCCGCCGAAACCGACCGCGTAGGGTATTACCTGCAGCGGCTGTATGAAAAGGAGTCTCAGAACATCGGAGACGAATGGCCATCGTTGTCTCAAGAGGATCATTTCCTTTTGCAAACAGTGCGGCAAGGCACTAGAGGCCTTAAAATCAGTTCAAGGTTCCCCGTGGTCTGATAACAGAAACTATGTTCTCCAACGACTACTATGACTGAGGACACGCTTCGTTCGAGACCAGGACTTGTGGGAACGATACGCAGAGTTATTGAAGCGAAACGAAGCTCTTGGCTACGTCGAAAGGATGCCCGCTACCACGGACTACCGGAAAGCAATCTGGTATCTACCTCACCACCCTGTTATCAACCCCAAGAAACTCGAGAAACTGCGGGTGGTTTTCGATTGTGCGGCCAAGTTCCAGGGCAAGTGGTTAAACGATCGCCTAGTACAAGGACCTGACTGGACCACACCAATAATCGAAGTTTTGCCGTTTCAGAGTGGATAGAGTGGCCTTGTCCGCCGGCATCAGAGAAATGTTTCGCCAGGTGAAAATACCGGTAGAAGAACGAGATGCGTTGCGTTTCCTGTGGTGGGAAGAGAACGACCGGGACAAAGCAGTGATAAATTATAGGATGACCGTCCACCACTTCGGAGCCATATCGTCACCGTTCTGTGCGAACTGCGCCCCTTCTTTTCAGAATCCATGACCACTGACGCCACTTCAAATCCACCACCCGTACCCCTCATAACCGAGCAAATTCTCTCTGACATTGAATTCAGTTTGAGCGACGTGGCCCTCCTACTGATGCGTGTTAGACCCTCCTCCCGCCCTGGCTATGACGGCATCCCCCCAGCACTCTTTCATCTTGGTGGAACTGACGCCGCGGCTATCTTTATGAATCTCTATAACTTATCCCTTAAAAATGGCACTTTTCCATCCCAGTGGAAAACTTCAACCATTATTCCTATCCACAAAAAGGGTCCAGTGCATGACCCTTCAAATTATCGTCCTATTAACCATACCCCTTTAGCTGCCAGGATAATGGAGCGTTTGATTAAGCAGCGGATGTCCGATTATCTCATTTCGCATAACCTTATTCACAGCGGTCAACATGGCTTCCTAAAGTCACGTTCTTGTACCACATGCCAGTTTGATTTCTTCAATCTACTGACCACGGCAGCCGACGACGGAAAATCTATGATTATCATCTACCTCGATATGACCAAGGCATTTGACCGAGTTCCTCACTCCCGGTTGTTAACAAAACTCCGGGCCTACGGTATCCATGACCCGCTTTTATCATGGATCACTTCCTACCTGTCGGATCGAACCCAGGTTGTATATGCTAATGGTCATCTATCGCAACCGACGCCTGTCACTAGTGGAGTCATACAAGGAAGTGTACTTGGTCCGCTATTTTTCTTACTCTATATTAACGACATTTTCTCGATTGTGCAACACGGCACACCTTTCCTGTTCGCCGACGACATCAAAATCGTTTATGAGTTCCGCCATCAAGATTTGAGTACAGCGCTGTCTGAAATAGGTAATGATCTTGAGAAACTTGATCGATGGTGCACTTCATGGCAGATGTGCTTCTCGACATCCAAAAGTTTCTACACAACCTACAGATGTCAAGTCCCCCTCGGAACTCTGTCACTGAACCAAGTACCCATCGCCCCAAGCTCATCAGTAAAGGATCTTGGGCTTCGATACACTAACAATCTACAATTCTCGGAACATGTCTCATTTCAGACGGCCAGGGCCAGACAGATAATAGGACTAGTCCTCAGATCATTCAAAATGAAACATAGTATTCTTCTTACATACCAATCCCATGCTAGACCCCACCTCGAATATTGCCCTATAATCTTCTCCGGAATATCTAAATCTGATAGAATACGCCTGGAGAAAGTTCAGCGCACCTTCACCAAGAAGCTCATAGGATACTCTTCTCCACTGAGCTATAAAGAGCGATGCACTCTATTAAAACTTGACCCCGTATGGCTTAGACATGTCAGGCTTAATTTGTGTTTTCTATATAGACTTATTCATCGCTCTGCGTTCACTTCTACCAACTCTGTACAATTTTCACTACCCTCATCTTATCCTCTGCGCCACAGAGACTTCAGTCTGACCATCCCACAGTCCAGGCTGGCAATAAGATCCAACTTCTTTCTCATTAAATATTCAAAGCTTTGGAATAAGCTACCCCTGACCATTCGCAAATGTACGTCAATAACCCAGTTTAGCCATGCCCTTAAATCACAACTTACCGTTAGTCATATGATATCTTTGACTAACGCCAGCATATCTGAGGATCGAGCCTATGAAGAAGGCATCGAACTTTAGAACCCTAGCTTCAGCCTCTCCTCCCGCTTTCTGCTATCCGTCGAGCTGGCCTTCAAAAACGGGTTCCACTACTAGGATCATGGCACCATACCTCAAGCCTACCATTTTCTGTCTAACGACAGACGCCAGACGTAACATTCATTATCATTTTTTACGTACAACCTACATTGCAGAAGGATACAGTTTTGTCGTTTACAACTATAGGTAGCTAGATGCCTGCCGGTTCTCGCTACTCACCCACGTTCACCTTCTATCACCTGACCCCTTTACAACCCTGCCTCATCTAATTCAGTAGCCGGTCTTCACAACTTTGTCTAAACGATTACTGCCTCTTTCGCTATATAGCACTAGGGCTGCCATGTAAAACAACTTTCCTCTAACCGAAGGTTTTTAGTCATTGATGTTTTCCCCTAGCACCAAATTGTTCAGTGGTGCTGGGTCCTAAGATATTAAGCCCCACCACCCAATACTTCGCTCCTTGATCCTTCGACTCTTCTCTTATTTATTCTGGCTTCCGCTCCTCTCAGCTTCCTTGCCTGGCCGTAATTCGCATGTAGATATTATTTTATATATAAACATATATGTAAGAACGTAGAGAAAAGCGCCCGTATTCTTCGCCCAAGTATGTTTTCCCCCCTTTTCGTAAGAAAGCGGCATTCCTCTTGTCCTAGAATCTGGCCTACTCTCCAGTTTACAGCCTTAACGAACAGCAACCTGCAGCATTAGACCTGTAGATACCCCACGATAGGACTTGTCATACATCTTCCGGATCTATCATATAAGCTAGCCATTCGGGTTCTGGTGTGTCCTAGCTGCTTCTTTGTGACCTGTAAAACACCACTGTGGGATTCGTCATATATCCCCTAGACCTATTATGCAAACTTGCCATTCGAGGTTCTTCGTGTTGCCCAGTAGCTTTCTCACGTAGCCCTCAGACCCTAGTCCAAATGCACTTCCACGACTTTATTAACTCATAAAGATAAGACTTCCCGGTGAACGGCCGATTCGGTAACCAATAACTTTGCCTAGTAGTATAATACCAGTTAGCCCTCACGAACACCCAACCACAATACCAACGACCCCACATTTAACTAAGACCATTGTGCCTCATTTCCAACATCCGTACTCTCGTTATTTTGCTCACGCTAACCCTCAGCTGGAACATCTCCCAGACTGCGATCCTCCCTTTTTCAATTTCAGAACCACCCGGCCATCACGTTGCCTGGCTGTAATATATCGTGCAGACAGCTTGTCTTTTTCTCTGCCCGTCTACAACCACACCAAAGGCTGGCTACCGCGAATACGATCTAGCAACGGGGTTCACCCAAAACAAGTCCTGGTATCACTGCATACGTTACTCTGAGGCTTACTGAAGAATTCTCACTACAAGACCCTTCCGATGTCGAAGCTGCCGTGCGAGGACTTCTAATTATACTGTGATCGGTCCAGATTCGGCGATGCCCGCCTCTTTTCCATGAGAAAGCGAACAAAACCGCAGTCAACCCTTGCCCAAAAAGCCCAACATGGACACAGAAAACCCACAAGAAACTCAACAAAATGATGTATTTGCCAATTTACCAGCATAACCTGCCTATTGCAAAGGTCTTTACTCTTGTCTTGCCTTATTTTGTTCCGCATGGACACGACATTCCGATTGTTGCTTATTCCTTCCTGGAACTCCATCCATCCTCCACCAGCGGCGAACTGCTGACACCAGATGACACACATCACCTCTCACGAAAATTGTCTCACCTTTTCAAGGGGTACTATTCCTTTTCACATCCGCAAGTCTATGAAAATTAGTATTCCTCTGCGAACCTTCGTGAAATTCTTCCCTGCCTCCTTTGTCTCAACGTCAATTACCTTTTTAAGTGAACATGAATATGCAGTGCCGACCTTTTCCTCGCATTATTCTTGTAAATATCGTATTTCCTGCGTCCTAAGCCAATGTCCGTCTGAACCTTCCTATATCCGGCTGATTCACTACTATTGCCGCCGTTGACTTGAAATCAATTAGTGTTCGCCGTGTGTTCCTTGCTTGTTTTGATTCATTAAAACTCTCGGCAGCCTTATTCCATTGTTACCGTGATTTGCTAATCTCTCCTTCAATTTTGTGAAATTTTCCATTTCATTCGGTGATATTGTAAACTCTGATCATGCTTACATGCGTGCTTCTTGACCACGGTCCAGAAATATACCATTATTATATTATATTATATTATAACTGCGCCCCTCGGGAATCTGTGAACAAACGTGGAGATTTGGTCCATCGGTCGGTGGTAGATAGCGTCAGCAGAAACTTCTACGTCGATGGCTATCTCGGGTCATTCGGAGACGTAGACTCAGCCCTAGCGCAGTTCGGAGGCCTAACAAAATTGCCAGAAGGAGGCGGCTTCCATCTAACAAAACGGATATCGAATGCTTCAGAAGTGCTCGAATTCATTCCGTTCCACGGGGGGGACGAAAGGGCTAGATATTTGGACGGCTCTCTACCCTCTACCAAAGGCACTCTGGGGATGCAATGGAACGCGGAAACGAACGACTTCGTTTTCGAGGTAAACGTCTCCGGGCTGCCAGTAACCAGTCGTGGCATGCTTTCTGCTGTCTCTAGTTTGTTTGATCCGCTCGGTTTCGCCTCTCCCTGGCTGTTGCCCGGAAAGATCCTGCTGCAGCGGCTCTGACATAAGAAACTCGATTGGGACCAGCCTCCGGACCGAGAAGACCGGCTGGACTGGGATCAATTTTTGAACACCACGATGTTTGCCCCTGGTCATGCAGTACGGACAGGAGGACTACATGCCTTTTCTGACGCATCCGAGGTCGGTTACGGAGCCGTGGTATACGGACGATGGTGCATGAGGATGGCCAGTATGCTACGAGGATCCTGCTCGACAAAGCCTGCGTTGCCCCACTGAAGACGGTTTTGATCCCACGCCTTGAGCTCAGTGCGGCCGTGTTAGCGGTCGGGGCGGTAAAAGCAGTAAAGAGATGCTTCGACTTCTACACTTGGTCGGCTAGTTTTTTGGACGGACTCGACAACAGTACTGTACTACACTGAAAATGTCAGGAGCCTTTTGAGTACTTACGTGGCTAACCGGCTCACGATCACCCACGACGAATCGGCCATGAACCAGTTGGAGTATATCAGGTCTGGCGATAACTCAGTAGATCTGCGCTCTTGTGAGGCTACCAACGTCCAGTAACTCCACACGTGGAGGAGAGGGCTGAAGTTCCTACAAAAGCCTAAACAGGACTGGCCTGTGCAATAACTAAAACCAGCCTCTGGAATTGGAACTGGAGATCAAAGGCCTGGTGATGACGAACACATTCGTCGAAGCGTCATTTATTTTGTCATGGCTGGCCAGATTTCCTTCCTGGATAAATACTCTTCGTTCACCGGTTTGGTTGGCCAGGTTCAAGAGACATTTGATAGTTATGAAAGGGGCCCACCCCTCAGGCCGGATACAAGTGGGTCCGATAAGTCTCGATGAACTACGAGCCGCAGAACACGATGTATTCAAGATGGTACAACGGGAGGCTTTCACCCGGGAAGTCGAGAGGGCGGAAGAGGGGGGACCAGTCGACAAAGGAATATCATCTCCGAGAGGCTACTTGGAGCATTTAAACCTCAGACTCGTAGACGGACTATTACTGGCAGACGGAAGGATGACCAAATCTCACCTGAGCTTTGACACGATATACCCCATATCGCTGCCGGCTCGACCACCTGTGATAGAGCTAATGATCCAACACGTCCACGCCGTGGAGGGACATGCCGGGGAAAGTCACGTTACGAGCGTCATCCGGAGGCGCCTTTGGTTGTTCAGAGGAAGGGCGAATGTAAAGCGCGTTATCCGACGTTGCGCACACTGTAGGAGACGCAATGCAGCAGCGGGAAAATAACACATGGCCCCGCTGCCAGAATGCGGGGTGACTTCAGGCTGGCGGCCGTTCAGCGACACCGGGTTGGACTATTTCGGGCCCTTGTGGATCAAGTGTGCGGGAGGCTGGAAAATCGATACGGGCGTATCATGACATGCATGAAGTCAAATGCGGTCCACTTAAAAATTGCGCATTCAGCGACAACCGACTACTTCCTACTGGCCTTGCAGCGTTCTATCAACCGAAGAGGCGTACCGGCATATATATACTCCGAAAATGGATCGAACTTCGTGGGCTATCACCGGGAACTGCGGCGCTGGCACAAGAACGTAACAGGGACGAACTGCGGAACCGAACCGTGGCCTATGGCATGCGATGGCACTTCAATCCCCCGCAAGTCAGTCCTTGCTGCGGCGTACGGGAAAGCCTGATCCGATCCATCAGGCGCGTACTGCTGGCGAGCATTGAGCACCAGCGGCCCGACTGTAACAGCCGGTCGTGGAAAATCCCCCTTTTTCCCTCGCGATTCAGTGTTTTTTCCCAACATCACTCATTTCCATACACTATTGACTTGTCTTTACGAACTGGTTGTTTCTCTGGACCAATTGTTGTTTGTTCGCGCCCAGAGCGCTATTTTGGGACATCCTTGTTCAGGACCTGCGTGGCGCACGTGCTGTCTGCTCACACGCTGCTATTCGGTTTCTCGTTGTTGAGTCTTTGTGATCGTGTTATTGAGGTTTGTATATTGTTTATGTCATTGTTTATTTTAATAATCTAGTATCGTAGAATTATCACGGATAATCGCCTTCTGATTTCGGGATCCGTTGCGAATTTGGCTACGCATTGCTCAAACGTTCGTAACAATACTCAATAAATCTATTTGGAACGAGGAAAAATCACGCAAAATGCCAAGAAAAGGATCAAAAGCAGTCGAATCCGGACAGGAAGTAATACGGCAAGTCTCTGGGGAGGTTTTGGGTACATATGATTCTTTAGTTAATGCTAGATCGCCTAGTCCTGTCAGTGCTAGCTCATGTGTTATTGAAAGCAATATTGATCGTAAGGATGTCGATTTATATAAGCTGAGAATACTAGAACTAGAGCAACAGTTACTTTCGGCTAGACTACAGGCGCATGAAGCAGAGAAGTGTACACAGAAACAGCGAGAGCATGAGACCAGTGACTTCGACACTTCCGATAGGTTAGAGTGCAATAAGGTAGGGAACCCCACGCCGGTCGCCGAATACAAACCACCATCGATCGATCTGCCTAGAGTGGAGTTAACGGTTTTCGACGGGCGAGCTGAGCAATACTGCAAGTTTGTCAAACAGTTCGAGACGTTCGTTGAAAACAAGGTAAACGACCCTGGGCAAAGGCTTCTTTACCTTACTCACTACTGCCGAGGCCGAGCGCGAGAAGCTATCGACGGGTGCACCATGCTCGATCCAGAACAAGGCTACACAATGGCAAGAAAGATTCTGAGGGACTTGTTTGGCCAACCTTTCAAAGTATCCCGTAACCTAATAGAGGGCGTGATGGCAGAGGCAAAGAGAACCAAGGGCGACGTCTACACCATGGCCGACCTGGTTATTAAGATGCAGAACTGCTCAATAGCCCTCGACCATTTAGGTTACAGGGCTGACCTAGACGCCATGCACACTTTGGAAGGCATAGTCCGTCACCTCTCTCCCGAAATACAGGGTCGGTGGGCGGAAGAAGCTGAACGGATAAGCCGAAGCGACAGAGAAGCCAACTTCGAAGACCTGACTGAATACTTAGACAGGCAAACGAAGATAGCTGACAGCAGATTCGGCCGACTCATCCGGGACAGCAACCGAGCAAACAAGCCCGGTACTAGCCAAGTCCAAACCCCTGTATGGGAACATCCAAAGTACCAGCCTTGGACCAATACACACGTCATTTCACGAGATGCTACGGCGAAACCAAATTGCAGATCCTGTGGTACTAGCCATGGCCTACCAGAATGCCCCAAGTTCGGCAACGCCACAATAGACGAACGGTGGGGAATGGCGAGGATGGCGGGAGCATGTTTCATCTGTCTCAACACCACGCACCGGGCAGCAGCCTGTAGAACAAGGAATCGATGTGGTTACGAGGGCTGCACGGGCAGACACCATCGGCTGCTGCATCAGGCGAGAATAACCATATCCGAGGCGATTGCCAAGCCCAGCGTGATTTGTTCAACTTCACAATCTGCCAGTAAACCGGTACGTTTAGGCGTAGTGGCCGTGGGAGTAGTGACTCCGACTGGGATAGTCAAGGCGTTGGCTTTCGTTGATAGTGGATCCGACAGCACTTTAGTGAAAGAGCAGTTTGCCGACAAACACCAACTGGCTAAAGGTGCGACGTCGTTAGCGGTGAGCACGGTGGGCGGAACACAGGTAATGACTGCCGGTAGATTAAGGCTGCAACTCATCTCTCTAGACACTAACGAGGAAGTTGAACCAACGGAGGCATTCACGTTAGCGGATCTCCCCATGCGAGCACCAAGGTCGGTGAACGCAATCTTGACTCGGTGGCCCCACCTGCAGGATGTAACCGTCGTAGACTGGGAAGATGATGAGGTGGATCTCCTCATCGGATGCGACGTGCCAGAGGCGCATTGGGTGCTTGACCAAAGAGTGGGCGACCGCCAGGCACCTTATGCCGTACGCACGGCTCTGGGATGGATGTTTTACGGTCCAGTAGGGGTACGCGGTTCCGTGAATTACTTATCCGCCGAAACGGACCGCATAGAGTATCATCTGCAACGGCTGTATGAAAAGGAGTTTCATGGCATTGGAGACGAAAGACCGACGTTGTCTCAAGAGGATCACTTTGCTCTACAAACGGTGCGGCAAGGCTCTAGAGGCCTCAAAAAACAGTTCGAGGTTCCCCTCCCATGGCGCACACCGGTCGACCCGTGGACTGACAACAGAAATTATGTTCTCCAACGATTACTACGACTAAAAGAACGCTTCATTCGAGACCAGAATCTGTGGGAACGATACGCGGATTTGATGAAGCGAAACGAGGCCCTCGGTTACGTTGAAAAGGTGCCTGTTAACACCGACAGCAAAAGGGGTATCTGGTATCTGCCTCACCATCCGGTTATCAACCCCAAGAAACCCAATAAACTGCGGGTGGTTTTTGACTGTGCGGCCAAGTTCCAGGGCAAGTCGTTAAACGATCGCCTACTACAGGGGCCTGACTGGACCACACCACTGATCGATGTTCTGTGCCGTTTCAGAGTGGGTAAAGTGGCTTTGTCTGCTGACATTAGGGAAATGTTCCATCAGGTGAAGATTCCGGTAGGAGAACGAGATGCTTTGCGTTTCCTGTGGTGGGAAGGGAGCGACCGGGACAACGCAGTGGTGAATTATAGGATGACCGTCCACCCCTTCGGAGCCATATCGTCACCATTTTGTGCCAACTACGCCCTCCGAGAATCAGCGAACAAACATGGCGATCTAGTACATCGGACGGTGGTAGAAAGCGTCAGCAGGAACTTCTACGTCGACGACTACCTTGGGTCATTCGATGATGTGGAATCAGCTCTAGAGCAGTTCAGGGGTCTGACGAGATTGCTGGAAGAGGGCGGCTTCCATCTAACTAAATGGATGTCGGACGCTTCAGAAGTGCTGAAGGTCATCCCGTATCACGAAAAGGCCGAAAGGGTAAGAGATTTAGACGGCTCTCCACTTCCTATCGAGCGCACTTTAGGGATACAATGGGACGCGGAAACGGACGATTTTTTTCGAACTGAACGTTCCCGAGCTGCCAATAACCCGTCGTGGCATACTATCTGCCGTCTCAAGTTTGTTCGACCCGCTCGGTTTCGTCTCACCATGGCTGCTACCCGGAAAGATCTTGCTGCAGCGGCTGTGCCGTAAGAAAGTTGATTGGGACCAGTCACTGGACCGAGGGGACCGGCTGGACTGGGAAGAATTTTTGAACACCTTGAAGAAATTAGGGGACATAAGAATCCCACGATGTTTGACCCCTGGCCATACGACACGGACTGGAGAACTACATGCCTTTTCCGATGCATCCGAAGTCGGTTATGGAGCTGTGGTGTACGGACGATGGTGCGCAGGAGATGGACAATATACCACGAGGATCCTGTTCGCCAAAGCCCGCGTTGCCCCACTGAAGTCGGTCTCAATCCCACGCCTTGAACTCAGCGCAGCCGTGTTGGCAGTCAGGGTGGTGCAAGCTGTGAAGAGATGTTTCGATCTCTACACTTGGTCGGTGAGCTTCTGGACGGATTCAACGATAGTACTTTACTACATTAACAACGTACGGAGCCGGTTTAGTACTTTCGTTGCTAACCGGCTCACGATTATCCACGATGAATCAGCCACGCACCAGTGGAGTCATGTCAAGTCTGGCGATAATCCGGCCGACCTGTGCTCCCGAGGTGCGAACAACTTCAGGCAACTGGACACGTGGACGAGAGGGCCAAACTTCCTGCAATTGCCCAAACAGGACTGGCCCGTGTTCGAATTAAAACCCCCTACGGAATTGGAACTAGAGATCAAAGGCGTAGTGATAGCAACCAACGTCGTCGAAGCGTCGTCCATTTTATCGCGACTGGTCAGGTTTTCTTCCTGGATGAAGACGCTTCGTTCGCTAGTTTGGTTAACCAGGTTCAAGATAAGTTTACTAGTCATGAAAGGGCTACGGCCCTCAGGTCGGATACCAGTCGGCCCGATAGGTCCCGATGAGCTACAAGCGGCAGAGTACGATATTTTCAGAATGATACAACGCGAGGCTGTCGCCCGAGAACTCAAAAGGGCGGAAGAAGTGGGGCCGACCAATGAAGACATGCCATCTCCAAGAGGCGAGCTGAAGCGTTTAAACCCCAAACTCATCAACGGACTGCTGCGGGTGGATGGTAGGCTGACCAACGCCCACCTGAACTTCGACACAAAATATCCTATACTGCTGCCTGCGAGACAACCTGTAGTAGAGCTAATGATTCAACACGCCCACGCCATGGAGGGACATGCCGGGGAAAGTCACGTGACGAGCGTCATCCGAAAGCGTCTTTGGTTGTTGAGAGGACGAGAGACTGTAAAACGCGTAATCCGACGGTGTGTGCAATGCAGGAGACGCAATGCCACGGCAGGCAAACAACTCATGGCCCCACTACCAGAATGCAGGGTGACTACGGGCTGGTGGCCGTTCAGTGACACCGGGTTGGACTATTTAGGGCCCTTGTGGATCAAGTGCGGGAAAAGATTAGAAAAGCGTTACGGATGTATCATGACGTGCATGAAATCACGTGCGGTACACCTAGAAGTCGCACATTCGATGACGACCGATTCGTTTCTACGGGCCTTGCAAAGATTTATCAACCGAAGAGGCGTACCGGCCGATATGTGCTCAGATAATGGATCGAACTTTGTGGGCGCTCAACGGGAATTGCAGCGTTGGCACAAAAACATAAACAGGGACGAACTGCAGAATCGAACCGTGGCCTACGGCATACGATGGCATTTCAACCCCCCACAGGCCAGTCACCGAGGCGGCATATGGGAATGCATGATCCGGTCCGCCAGACGGATATTGCTGTCAATCATGGAGCAGCAGCCGCCCGACGACGAGACGCTGTACACCGTCATGACTGAGGTGGAGCGAATCCTGAACAACCGCCCCCTGGTTCCAGTATTGAACGGCGACCCCACCCACCTGGCGCTCACCCCGAACGACTTATTGACGTTAAGGTCGAACGAGGGTTTCCAAGGGCCGGTAAACATTCGTGGGAGCTACCTCCACGGGTGGAAGCAAGCGAACTATCTGGCCAAGGTCTTCTGGAGGCGATGGCTACGGGAGTACCTACCGGCTTCGCAGACTCGACAGAAGTGGCTGGCCAAAACAAGACCATTCAAAGTTGGGGACGTGGTTATGATCGCCGACGAACGCGCACATTTCAGCGCTTGGTCTTTGGGAGTAGTTACGGAAACCATCAAAAGCACTGACGAAATGATAAGAACGGTGAAGTTGAAGACAGCTAACGGAGTGCTCATTCGTGACATACGCAGTATTAACCTACTCGAGAGCGAAGACGGAGGAGCTGATAACCCTGAGGCCTAGTAAACCTTTTTGACACCAGTAATCGAGGTGGATAAAGAAACACCATATATTCCACACAATCTCCGTCAAACACGTTAAGGTGCTCGCGGTCCTTTCGTTGACATTACAGAAGGTTCTTTCCGATATGTGATGAGTGCGATTCCATTATACATCCCGATACATACACGCATGCACGACGCACTCTACATCCCGTAAACCCATCATACATGTGACAGTGTTCTTTGTTTGCCTTTTGTTGACGCTACCGAATGCCCCTTGCATATGTGGAAGTAGCGGAGCTCAGGTCACACACACATGCTACATTTACTCGTTTTCCTGCCACGCGGTCTTTTGTTGACATTGCAGAAAGTCCTCCTTTGATGTGTAGTCATACCTGTGATTTCATTGTAACCCCGGCACACACACACACGCACACACACACACACACTCAAGCACGTACATCCAGGACCGGACGGCCCCTTACGAGGACAACGTCTATGTGACCATTCACGCCCGCCATCGGTCATTTGGTCTTGTGGAAGATGTAGACTAGCCTCACGTCTATGTAGCAAATGGGTTAGGTGCGACCAGTAGTAGAACGTCGACGACGAGCATTAGACGCGCGCACTGACAGCAGGGCCTAGGCAGGTAGGAAGAATCAGTACCTTTATACCGAACCTTTGACTTTGCTAAGGATCCAGGAGGATTTTGGTGGGCGGTGTAACAGCCGGTCGTGGAAAATCCCCCTTTTTTCCCTCGCGATTCAGTGTTTTTTCCCAACATCACTCATTTCCATACACTATTGACTTGTCTTTACGAACTGGTTGTTTTTCTGGACCAATTGTTGTTTGTTCGCGCCCAGAGCGCTATTTTGGGACATCCTTGTTCAGGACCTGCGTGACGCACGTGCTGTCTGCTCACACGCTGCTATTCGGTTTCTCGTTGTTGAGTCTTTGTGATCGTGTTATTGAGGTTTGTATATTGTTTATGTCATTGTTTATTTTGATAATCTAGTATCGTAGAATTATCACGGATAATCGCCTTCTGATTTCGGGATCCGTTGCGAATTTGGCTACGCATTGCTCAAACGTTCGTAACACCGACGACTAAACGTTGAGCACCGCTATGACCGAGGTCGACAGAGTTCTGAAAAACCGCTCCCCGGCTCCAGTAACGAACTGTGACCCCACCCATCTGGGTCTAACCTTAGACGACTTATTGATGTTAAGGTCAAAAGAGGGTTTCCCAGGACCGACAAAACTTCTTATGAGCTACCTCCACGAAAAGAAGCAGTCATGCTATCTTACGAAGTTTTTTGGAGGCGATGGCTTCGGGGGCACCTGACGGCTCTGCGAGGTAGACGGAGGTGGCTGAAAGAGGCAAGATAATTTGAGGTTGGGGATGTAGTGGTGATCGCAGACGAACACGCGTATTTCAACACCCGGCTTTTGGGAGGGGCTATGAAAACCATCATACTCTGTGTGCATGTGTTGCATCCTCTTGCAAATTCCAATTCTGGCGTCACTATAATCATCTGATCATGCATTCTAGCATGCTTCGGGGGCATCCGAAACATACAATTATTATTATTATTATTAATATTATTATTATTATTAATAAACTGTCCGGGTGAGGACGGCCAACGGAATGTTAACCGGCGATGTACGCGGCATCAGCCTCCTCCAGAGTGAAGACGGAGGAGCCGATAACACACAAACACGGTAGACTATTCCGCATTCGCCTTTGAAGAGGTCAGAAGAACCTCCCATATGCGGGGAATTTACGACATACTGACGTAAGGAAATATCATGCACCCTAACACACACATACATTCACAAGATACACGTTTATAATTCACGACCTCCATCAAACACGTTGCATTGCTCGCCGTTTTTTGTTGACGTTACAGGAGGCCTTAAGCATGTGTAGTGGTAGCTGTGATTCTATCATAATCACAGACACACACAATCACACATACATAACACACGTTCATACTTCATAACCTCCATCCAAACACGCCGCAGGGCTGATTGTTCCTCGTTTATCCCTGGCTTTATGGAGGGTATCTCCGGTAAGTGATGGTCGCTACTATTCTCCCATGTACCACAGTGCTCACCCATGACACCCGCTCCCACCCACCCACATACACACAGTCACACGCGGCCAAGGGGCAGCGGCTCACCCGAGGACAGCACCTATATTTTGCCTCCACGCCCGCCATCGATCAGCCGTTTGCATAGACGACGTAGGGTAACCTCTCGTCGTTGTGACCACCGGATCGAGTGCGATCGTAAATAGAACGTTGACCACAAGGTATTAGGTAAGCTCTCTGACACAAGGGCTTATTCAGGTAGGAAGAATCAATACCCTTATTCCAAACCTTCGATTCTGCTAACATTCGGGAGGATTTTGGCCGGCGGTGTAACGACCGGTCGTAGAAAATCCCCCAAAACCACTGCAGTTTCCATGTTCCCTCAACATCACTCACTTATTTGCACTATTGGCTTGTTTTGCGCACTGTTTGTTTTTACGGACCAACGCTTGTGTTGTTCGCGCCCGGCGCGTTGCTCTGGCATATCCTTGTTTTGGACATGCGTGAAGCACGTGCTCCTTTCTTGCACGCCGCAATTCGGTTCTCGTTTTCTGAGTCCTTTTGGCTGCATAATTGATGTTTGTACCTGTTTCGCGTCATTGTTCATCTGATAATCTAGTATAGTAGAATTTCACGGATAATCACCATTTGATTTCGGGATCCCTTGCGAATTTGGCTACGCATCTCTCAAAAGTGTCCCACAAAGTCATCTCCTGGAAACTACGTCTTGGGGGATGTGGCTGTTGCGGTGTCAACGAGTGCCGCGAGAAAGGAAACCTCTGAACGGATTCCTCCGATCAGCTCAATCTTGTTTCAAAGTTCAGTGACACTCTACTTGAGATGGTTTAAACCTCTAAAGGCTTGATCGCCGGGGTCAGCAAGAGCGACAGAGCAGGATTCAGTTGTTGGGGATGGGGGAGTTGGATATTCTTGAACTTGATAATGTTGGCTTTTCTGGTTTTCCAAGCACTGGTTGGGGACCGAGGTGGCGTGACAAGGCAAGTGTAGCACGGAGGTACTGAAGGTAACGGGGTTAATTGTGGGTAAGTCTAGCAGTCAGAGTAAAACCGACGGGTTCATGCCAACCAGGAAAGTGCGGGAAACTTATAAGTGCAGGCCTGGTGTGATCTAAGCCACAACAAGTGATGAGAGGAGAACTGCATAGTTTTGATCAGAAGCCTTAGGTGAGCTGGGGGATAGTGGGTTAGTAAAATGTCGGTAAGAAATAAAGAAAAATGGTGCCCGCACAGGATGTCGCGGATACGATACTATTGTATTGGCCACAACTACAGTTGGTATAGAGGCATATACTTTGCCCATGGGATGGTCGGAGTAAGGAAAGCTGGTTTGGAAGGAAAAAGATGATGACGAAGTCCAGTTCTATGGATGATCAGAAAGGAGTAAATGAAAAATAAGAGGTGGGACAAAAACCCTGAAAGACGCGCCTGTAAGTGCAAAGAAAAAATGTCGGAGAAACGGGGTTACAGTGGGTTGGATGTGGCCAAGCTTGGTAGGCAATATCTTGGCGAGAGTCGAGAAGGCGTTGCTGGACGATTCGTGAAGAACGTTATCTTGTATGATAGAAGCTGAAAACGTCTAACGTGATACGTAACTCAAACTCGCGATAAGGTCTAGCATCCGCATCGTGGTTTGTTGTAGTTGTTTGCCCCAGAAGGCCGTGGCCTCAGGCTTGGAGCCGATATACTCTAGAGGGAACACGGTTAAGCGTCCAAACAAGGCGAAAGCAAAAATTGTGAGACGACACGAAATTCAGGTCGAAATAACTTTGACCTCATGATCTGTCAAAGAATGTCACTCCACCATAAGAAGGTCAACTGATCGCAGCTTTAGGAAAAACTACTTGACAACTGGCGTGGAGCTCTCCCTTTCTTAATGAATTAGTTTATTGTAAGGGTCACTTCCAATAGCTCGTCGCTCTCGCTGTCTTTTTCTGGCTTTGCCTTCCACTCTCTCAGCCTCCTGCCTAGCGGATAGTCAATGCTGTTCCAGCTCTACCATACTTAGCTTGATCAAATGAATATTTCTATACTCAGCAAAACCCTCAGCAATACATAAGCTTATATTTACAGAACTAGCAGATTTAACAGTATCTAAAGAACCGAATTCAATCGAAACCTACCCAGTGTGAGGAAAAAAATGCTGAAAAGGCCTTCCAAGTTTTCTACGCGCCTTGTGAATTTGACTATCTGACATCACTCTGAAAAGCCCGTCCATTCACCACACCGGTGCCCGTTTGCTTATTCGTGTGATACATTTGAAGTTGGCTTCAAACCGTTTCTGGCTATCGCCTTTGAGTCACAAGGTTTTGAACCTTTGGGTTTTACTGTTGTGTTTATTTGGCCGCATGCTTGGAGCCGTCAATATTTGTACCTTTCGTGAAGTTCAGTTTCGCACCGTAGAAAATACAAACCAATCTTGTTCCGGTCTTGAGGTCCGTTTGAATTGGGTACTCTTGGCTAAATTTGCAGAAATGGACTGCCAACTAGTGACCTGCCGCTTCAATTTCTGCCCAGTTTCCTGTGGTTTCGAACATTTTCCAGGAATATTACACATTCCCCGTTCCTAACTGACCAAAGCAGGTATTATGAGACGTATTGGAAAAAACTTAGGCACACGAAGAATAGAGGCGGTTTAAGTTGACAAGGTGATGGGAGAAGCCTTTCTGCCCCGCAGGTACTGGTAGCGTTGATTGTGATGGGTACAAAAACTTGCTCCATATATTGTCCCTGCTTCGTGACTCATTCGAGACACATGAGTCCATCGGATATGAGTACGAATTTATCGAAATTTTTCTTTTACCAACATTGAATTTTGCTGCTTCATGGGTAGTTGAATGCGTGTGACCTGGGTTGTCAAGGTAAGAAGCTCTGAGAAAAGTGGGATGACCATTAGCAGTGCCTAAAGACACATTTAATTTGATCAACAGGACCACTTCCAACAAGTATGAGCATGTCTATTCTGATTAACTTTGGGACAGGTAAAAGTAAAACAATTTTGTTCTATTTTCTCTCAAGTGAAAATATTCCGTCGTAGTTGTGGCCCACTGATAGCAACAAGATATGGTTTTGCCCAAATGTTTGGGGCAGCTATATACAGCATGCAAGCGAGCCATAAGTGTAGTTGTCATAAAACATTGCCCTTATTTACTCTCGTGGCCCGCACGAAATGAAGAAACTTGCGGTAATGCTGTCGTGAAAGAACAGGAAACATGCCCTTGTGATCCGTGCTTGCATTAAACTGGGAAAACCCACATAAGCTTCAAGGTCGGCTAGGCAGATTCGCCAGAAATAAGTGGCAATTGCTAATGTGTTCTAATGCGTAAATCAGGCAAACAGGCGATTGGGTCAGCCGGAAGAACGAGTAGGATCTAGTAGGGTATGGATTTTCCTCGAAAATTTCAGAAGTATGAGGCCCTGTGTAGCAGTAACATGCCGAGAAAGACCAGCGAGATACGAACAGAAACCCAGAGAAGGACCATGGAAAGAATAACAAAACGGAATGAAATAGGTCGACCGGCGAAGATTGTGGGATAATTTGGTCGATGGAATTTCCACTCGACGGGGACCACTCGACTTTCTTACCCTAGTCGCTGAAGCTGTTGATAGACCGCAGCATTGTCTATTTCAATATGTTGAAGGCTTTTGATCGTGTTCCAAGCCACCGCCTTATTTCTAAGCTGCTTTCTTTCAGCATCAGAGACCCACTTCTTTGTTTGCTGCAATCCTGCCTAAACCAACATTCACAAGCGGCCCGTGCCATTAGTCCTACCTCTAACCCTGGGCTTGTCACTAGCGGCGTTATACGGGAAATGTGCTAGGTCCCCTTCTACTTTCCGTTTATATCAATGGCGCACTGGATCCAGTACTTCATCATTCAGCTTTCCTATTTGCGGATGATATAAAGATAGTCTACTCTTCCAAGTCTCCTGATGCTACTTCTACACCCAGCACCAGTTCCACGGACCCCTCCACACTTGACCGTTGGGGCCGCTCCTGGATGATGAATTTCTCCACTGATGAGTGCGAGGTTTTAACCCATAAACTCCACGTGCTCCCGGATCCTTAACTCCTGATGGGTCTTCTACCGACCAACCATCCGTGACCCAGGCCCTAACCACGCTAACCCTCTCAACCCCTCCGAGCACGCCGCCGTCCAAGCGGCTAAGGCTGCTGGAAGGGTGACCTCTCTTTTCCTTTCTCTTCCTCTTCGGACACTAGTATTAGCACCCACAAATCCAACATCGGGCCTTTGATTGAATATTGCCCAACAATCTTTGTAAACACGTAAAAATCTAAATAAGTTGGGTTAGAAAGCATGAAGAGCTTTTTACCTAATGTTTGCTTGGTTGGCCCACTTTTCTTGACTGAGAAACAGGTACTCTGCTTTGCTAGTTGTGTATGAAACTGTTTGTTACGGATCACTGAATAACCGTCAGCCAGATGCAAAATAGACCTCCTTTGTGGGGGGAAAAAAAGGAATGTTATTCGACGCGATTTTCATGCAACCGTGGATATGCAGCGAGAAAGTAGCACCGAGATTTGGAAGTAAACTCACTGTTCACGCGATATTCGAGTGAAAACCTGATAAGACTTAGTAGGCGGAGTAGTACATCATGTTATTATGAGTGATTGAGGCCAGAAGTGTCAAAACAACTTATAATAGTAACTTGCGATAATAACTAACAACCCCACCGTGGTTTTTTACGCCAGTAGGGCCGTTCTTTAAGTTGAGAACTCACATGCACTTAAATATACGTAAACACGCCAAAACATTGGAAGAAGCAAAAAGACGAGGCAATCTGAATTCCACGTTGAGTTGATCTAGACAGGCCTGCGACAGATGTGAATTTCTGACGGTTATTTATGAACTAAAAACTAGCTGTTTTGCAGAAATATTTGACACGGGAGGCAAACTGCGTTCTTAGAAGAGGAAAAGTAGACCAGCAGAAGTTTGCAGTAGTAGCTCCGTGGGAAGGCAAATCTTGTGCGTGGTTGGCTGTGCGAGAGAACGTGGAAACCTATTGCTCGCTGAAGGACAGAAAATATTTATTGTTTGTTGGGCTTTAGACAGACAAGAATTAAACAGACCAGGGTCAAGGAGGAGCAGATACAAAGCATCTGCCAGAAGTCGACTGAAGCTACATTACGAATTAGTTAGTTAGACTCAAAAATCGGGGGCCCCTCTTACAAGCTTGACCTGCGATGGGAAAATTATGTAACGAAAGTGCAGGGGCAAGTACTGAAGATAGTTGGAACTTGGCTGGAGAAGTTCGAATACTAGTAGGAAGTTCGTTCCAGAGGTTAGGGTAAAAGTGAACAAAAATATGACTGCAAATCCGATGCAACGAAGGCACTGGAGATAGTGATAGACATGTGCTGAAGGCGGTAAGAGACTACGAAGGAGTGACACTACCGTTCTAAGGCGGACGACGTCATAGAACAGGTTGTGTGAGAAAAAGTGGATCAATATCCAACTTCCGACACCTTTTGCAGTAGTTCAAAGGCACGGACCATTCAAGTAATTGTTCAGTGAAAAGCCTTCGAGGGATTCTTTGATCTACTCTGTCTGATTTCGATAAGTTGGGGAAGACTGTTGCTCAAAGCCCAAGCAGTGGTCTTGTGTGGGATTCCAACATCCAAGTGGTTCTGTTCCTAAACCAAAAAATCACAAAAGGGGACCTATACATCTTCCAGCTTTGGCCCCTTGTGCGGCTGCGTGCTTCAAAATATTTGGCGAACTAAGGTAGTTAGGACAAATGTTGTGGGCTTTGGGTCTACAGGCGACTGCTTATCCTCTGGGAGTTGAGAATCTGCGGTGTAACCGAATTTTACTGGCCGAGGCTTTGCACTTATCAGCAGAAAAATTATTCAGTCGGGAGTAACACCAACGGTCAACTGCCGATAGATCAGTGGAGATGTTACAGACGGTGTTGTTAATATAGTTGAAGGAGTGAACTATTTCATATCCTCTGCAAAGAGGAACGCAGGGCAACGAAGATTTGTGTCCAGTGTGTCGTTCACACATTAGAAGTCGAGGGGGACCCAGTAAACTGCCTTTCTCTTAATCACTAGTTACGTTTCTCGGATTAGAAGTAGACCAGTAAAAACAGTCACTTACGATTGTTGAAATAGCTAGAAATGTAGTCACGATGGCAGTTGACCTGTCGTGTCAAGTGACTGCACTTTTACGGTGAGGGGTGGCGAGTAACGCTACCAAAAGTTGCTGACGTATGAAGGCCGGTAACTAATAGAGCCGTATCATTATCAACAGCCTTAGTAAGGAGGTTTAGGAAGGCAAGCTGGTACGAGGTGCCTAAAGGAGATCTGGGAAACCCGGTTTACCTATAACTAAAAAGGAAGGAGACAAGAGGATAGTTGAACTTGTCATCCTTAAGAGCTGTTTCCATTATTTAAAAAATAATGAGGGTATACCTGATGAGACGGTAATCAACGAGCCCTTGGGAGGGTCATTTTTATGCCTTGGCATGATTACCAACGGCCTCTAATTAAATGACACCAAACTGGAGTTGAATCACGAGGCAAACAGATTCATGAATAATGCTGGAAGGTGCCACCTGCCATTGGATATTGCGACTGGGGGTAGCCTTCCTGATCCTAGATGTACGGATGCTTTGTAGTTTGAGGACAGCCTATAAACACATTTTCTATCCAACGTTGTTGGCTGAAGAGGAGTTGATGATGGAAGGAAGCCGTGTGGGCCAATGGCTGTAGCGAGAACCGCAAGAGTAGCTGAGTAATGGGTAAAGGTGTCGGGGATATAACAAAGGAAGTTGACTGAACTATCACAAGGCAATAGAGTTTAGAAAATGGCAGTATGATATTTCGAAATCCCAGAAGTATGTAGGAGTGAGAGTCTCGAAGCTTAACTTGGGTGTCTCAGAGCCTTGGTCTCTTTAAAAATCCAAGGTACCTACGGGCACTAGATATTATCGGAGAGACGAGTTAGTCTTATAATTAGGATGAGACAATGAGGTCGGGGGTTAAGTCATTAAAGATTAGGATTTTTTCAGGAGGAGGGACATTTCTGAGGTTTTAAAAGTGGAGCTTTGGAGAGTGGGACTGAGCTGTGAGTGACGGTAGCCGTTGTGGTGATGGGAAAGTTGGCCACCTGTGGCGAATTTGCTCAGAAGAAAGGCGGTCCAATCTAGGTTATAGTTGAAGTTAGGCGGGTTTCCACTCTACACAGGGAGAGTTATCGGCGAGGGGCAGATAGCCGGGTAAAAGAATTAGGGACGAAAACTTTCCTGTCATGATTTCATGGTTATCGCCTGGCAAGCAATGCAGAGAGGAGATCAAAAATCCAGAAGAGCTGTGATTGAAGATCAGGCCCACGAAGTTGGCTTTTTTGGCAGAGCTCCTGGCACGTTTCATCCAGCCCCCGGTTTGAGTACAGGGAGAAAATTCCATTAGGTTTGGAGGTTCTGTGAGAATGCACGAAGATGTTTTTGGTACATTTAAGTCATCGGCTACGACGGTTGCAGCCGAAAGAGGAAGTGCTAGGTAATTAAATGCTTCAACCCTAAGAGGGAGTCCAGTAACCGCAGGTAGGGGTGGGCGATAGATGCAACCGGCGGTAGATGACAATTAAAGTTTGCAACGTGAGTCACAAACAATTAGAAATCGAGTTTACTGGAGTTCGGTCGATTCGAAAGACGGATATGGCATGCTTAAAGTAAACCAAACGCCCATAACTATGCGTGACAATCATTTTGGTTCCAAAAACATGACGTCACTCGGGAAATACTCCGCCTGTTGCAATTTGCCCGGTAAGGCCTTTCTATTGTGAGGATGGTGTCAGAATTTGATGCTGCATCAATGCTTTCCAGGAGGTGAACCTTACTGAGAATAGGTCAAAAAATTAACGGCACCAAGAATAACCCAATACAGTGGAGAGAAGAGTCAGTATTGGATGATTTAGGCAAGTTAAAGGGTGGTGTGGGGAACCGTTTAGGTGTCGATAAAAATGAGGTAGGGATCCATTGTAACGAAATTCATCTTGCATGACTGTGTTGCTGACGGATAGACCCAATGCTTGATAGTATAAAGAACTATTTACTCCAGAGGCAAGCCGAGGCCAACAGTGATAAGGCAGAGTGTGACTAGGTGGAATAGTGAGGGTAGCATCTGTAGAAGGAGGTTGAGTGAGGACCCGATGGGGCGGGATACCGAAGGGTCAATTAACGGGGATGGTGTAACTAATATCGGTTTCCAGTATGGAGGCCTTCGGTGGCGCAAGCTTTTTGTGAAGTGGAGAAATATTCAAATCTATATTAGGTAGTAAAAAGCAATGCCGATGTGGTGAAATAGCACTAAGGGCTGGGTGGTTTGGGCTACTATCAGCGTGATAATATGGCGTGCCGTGGTAACCCGTAATCTTAGTGGGAGTATTTTATAGATATTTGTTTGCGGCAACAAGGTAGACATTTCAAGGAATTCCATAGATTTGAGTAGGGTGTGTGGTGTGAGACCCTGGGCAGTTGACTTGGAAATGGGTTGCACAGGGTAGGTTGATGACCATATTCCCTGAGCGTAGGGATAAGCGGAAAGGATGAAGAAACTGAGGAAGCGAGTTGATGGATAGAAGGGGCGGAGTAGGGTGCACAGGAGTCGGTATGGAAGTGCGCGGCGCGCCCAATGTGGCCTTCATTTCACGAGAAACAAGGCGAAATTCGGACTTGGGGTTTTGGACTCTGGGGATACAATACTGTGGCAGCGAATACAAGGTTGAGTAGCTTACAGAGTAGTGCATAATGGAAGACATTATTGGTCTACACGTAGTTTGCTGTGCTGGAGGCTTTGAGGGCATTTGTGAACTCTATATATGAGATAAGTTATGTAGAATTAACAGGTTTGAGCATGTTACATGTTGTATTTATCAGTGGGGTCTGATAGTGGACGGAATGACCCCTAATACTGGTGAGCATGTTTAGGATGATCCGGACGCATGGGCTGAATGCATACAGGAGATGTTTTTATTGTGTGGGTTGTAGCGTGGGCTAATGTCAGTTTGTAATATTTCCCTTTGTGACACATTTTTCAGGGGCCATTTCAGGGGGGTTGGTGTTATTCGATGGTTCAGTGTAAAATATATCAGTCTCTGGTGGTCTGTTATTTCCAAAATTCAGGGTCGGGATCTAGCCTGGTCCCGATAGTAGTAGACGGGGCAGCCCGTTCAAGTCGGCTCGCTTTGGCTTATAACCCTGTGTACAAGTAGGACACTGAGTGAGATCTGTAGGCCGTCCGCCAAGTTGGTGGAAGGAAAGTTGGGAGAATGATGCGTTCGAACTACAAGCGGTCGCTTCCGGTGTTGCAATCAGCCGAGGGCGATTTTCGTTTGAGCGTTTTTATGGCTGCATACGAGGTTCGGACCCGACCTAGGAGATCCAGCTTGAAAAGGGGATCGGGTAGCTGCTCAATAATGGGAGACTTTTTGGTTTACGAGGTACCGCAGTTAGTTTTTTTGTGTGTAACCTTTGGTTTGGCTTTTTTGGGCTTCCTGTTTCAACGTTGCAATTTTTACGAATTTGTTGACTGGGTTGGTCGCGGTCAAAAATTGTTTTCCTGTAACCAGTTAACTAGTAATTTCGCTGACAAGCTGGAATGGGGGACAGGTGATGGTCTGGGGTATCCAAGCCTTTCACATAAATAACATTGAGTATCCTGGATGCAAGCCGCCAGAAGTGAGATTCTGGCAAATAAAAGTAACTTTCTAGTGGGTGAACTGAGCAGTGTCACACTTCAGTGCTCCTCATGCATTTGAAGATTTCGGACTCAACAGTTTCCGTGAATAATGTGGCTTTCAGCACATTAGAGGGGCTGTAGTTTGCAGTAGGTTCCGGCAGAAAACAGGGAATATCAACTTAGTGACCATGTGGTCAGTAGAAGCAAGTCATGTTGGCAAAGTATTTGGGGCTTTTGTTATTTTACGGGAGCTGTAGACTAGATCTTTTGAATTACGCATGAAGAGTGAACCATTCTTTTTCCGGAGTCTTACGGTAAGAAGTAAAAAAATGAACGCTAACGAAAGAACAAAATTTGGAACGGACTCACTAATTTAGGTTCGCACGGACTTCTGCTGATGCAGTCGCCTTTCCACGTCTAAAATGGGAAAAACGAAAAAAGTTGATGGATTTGCTGATTAAACTGGTTGCTCCGTTGGATTGACGGGAGACGGGAAAAGAGAATAGCTAACGACGGGGGCCGACGAACCAGGGTGCATCATGTATCCGAAAAGGGCTTCGAAAAAGTGGTTGTGGGTCACAGCGGGACGGCTTCAGGTTGACTTAAAGGAACAGGCTTCAAGCAGAAGTTTGACTGGAGCTATCACAGCTAACTGTTGTTTTTAACTTATTGAAGAGGCCGCTTAACCTTTGATCGCCAGATTGCGCCCCTCAATGAATAACAGCTGACCTTCGCTTTTATCCCGCCTTCCAAGTAAGACCTGGCTATCCTGCATATGGTTAGGCACCTCGAGGCAAAAACGTAACTGCATACAAGCCGCTGCACTTGACTCTGAAGAATGATGATCCTAACCAAGATGTAAAGCTAGCTAAAGCTGGTGGAAGACCAGTTTCCAGAACCGGATGATCTACTGAGAAGCTGCTATCGTTCCGGCGATAGACCTTATCATAGAAGCTATTTTATGATTAAAATACTCATTGGCTCTGAGCCGGGCACTGGCTTTTCGCTGCCAGCAAAAGGCAGCTGCACGAGCACCCAGCCGTGAGGTCCTGAAACTGTTAGTCCTCCGTAGGTATGAGCGCGAGCTTCAGCTTCTATTTTGAGCCTTTCAATACAGAATGTTTTCAGCTACGCAAGGCAAAAGGAATCTGAACTAAGGAGTCGATCAGCTCCATGGAAATTCATGCATCTGGATAGGCTTACACCCGGTCCCTCATGGTGAAGGCAGCGCTGGTAGCTACGAAAACTGACCGGCATCACGGTTATCGGTGGGTCGAAACTAATCCAGCCCTGTCGTTTGTAGTGTGCTCCTTCCTTCGATTGTCTCTGAAGTCTGCTCTCTACGGGTGATTAGATTTTTGGAATAGATCTAGTAGTGTTGAACCAATTTTGTATGGGCTTCTTTATTAGATGAGCAATATGGAGTGTTGGTTATCATGTTGGTGGAGTCCGCTCGCTGTTAACTTCGATGGTGCCATTCCAACAAAAATTTACAGAGTCCAGTGGTAGGTCCCTATTTAGATTCAATCAAACGATTATTTTCTAAATTGTTATCTTTGACGGAATTGATGCAGGTGCACCATTAGTCACCTTATAACTCCCATCCTCCCATCGGGTGGTAAACATTGGTTTACCTTTGTCGGCGATGAAGGATGACTTTAAATTGTTACAGGCGAAAACATTGCAACTTTTATGTGAAGTTCCTGCGCATTATCCGTCAGAATGTTCTCAACCCTGTTGTTTTATTACAAAATGAAGCAGTTGCTGTATTGCCTGCACCAACGGTACCACATCCCGTTGTCTAAAGCTGTTTATCGTGACCTTTGACCACGACCTTTGGCAGCCGAACAAAAGGAATGGATAGTGTTGTTTTCTTTTTTCAATGACGCTATGAAAGGTCATTAGAACGGCCGGGCTGGCTATCATATTGCGAGCCCTCCAATAATAATACTTACGATTGAACGGCTTGACGAATTTGACTGTTTCCAACTCTCATGTCTCAACAACTAAGAAGCGTTGTTTTGGGTTTCAGATACTGATTTACTAGAATCCTCTGCGAGCTTAACTTGGCCAGGTAAACCGCTCCTGCACATTGCCGGAACCGGCTTCTTAATAGTTAACTAAGGCATGTTTCCAATCAACCCTATATTGCTTAACTACGTCAGTTATCAATTTTAAGTGGGAAATCCGAATTCCAAATGATCATCCCCAGTTCGAACTCGTGGACGGAGGCCCACATAGCAACCTTCTCATCTTACACTCAAATAAAGCAATATTGGAAATAGTAATCAGGCTAAAATGGCCCTGAGAAGAGCCCCAAGAGTGTTCAAGTATTTTGATGCCTTTGTCTTTGAGGAGTTAGAAAGTAAGCCGAGGTAGTTTTACCTGTTATTGGATACTGCGCTTTGGAAGATCAATCTTTTTATACTCCCGTACTGTCATAGCACAGCAGCTTTCTAATTAGAAATCCGCATGCAAATTTTGCACAGGAAGCGGGGACGGTGGGACTGTTTACAAATCCCCGTTTACCTCAACCTACGATGCACAGCTACGGCGTAATGGGAATGCGGTATGCGAACGATTATGCGTGGCTGGTGAACAAAACAATGCCGATGACATGAACCATGATACCAGCGTTAAACGAATTGCCCGCAAACCAAATAAAAACCGTCACGGAGTTACGACTCAAAAAATTAGACCTTTATTATTTTTTTATTCTTCACCTAAAAACTGCGTGAATCCCACCTTATAAGCCTCTCCACGACCTATTCTTTTGCAATAACTCTAGGTTGAGAGGAACATCATGGCTAAAACAACTCCTGGTCAAGTTTCCTCTTGAATGTTCCATCGTTCACATCTTCCACCACTTCAGAGGATAAAGAATTTTAAACGTATGGGGCCAAACGAGAAGAGCCATAAATTATTGGCCAACCAGAAAAAAGCATTGTCATCATTGTCAACGGAAGATGGCGTACAAATTATGGTCCACAAAGCGGCAAGTCTGCTAGCTGCTCAGGTCCTTGACCACCCAAATGATAAAGCGGATGTGGATGAGATTAGATGAGTCTGCTGATAAGCTTACCGAATCTCAATGGTCACTTCAAGGCGTCCTAAAAGCTGACATTGCCTAGACTAGAGATGGGACGGTGAAACACATAGGAAGTACAGAGCTAGTTGGCTTTCCGAATGATCGATGATTTAAGCCCAGGAAACTCCAAGCTGAAAAGCATTCTGTCCATGTGACGTTCAGTTTATGGCGTGGCGGAAACCAGAGCCACTAGATAGCCTCACGATCTGTGGAGATATTTTCCATGGCTGAACGCACGGCGTGATCTTGATAAATTCTTGGTCCGCCCCATTAAGTTATCAACCATTTCCTGTAATCCAAGCTTTTGAAGGTGGTGGTCATGTAGAACTGTGGCAGAATCTTCTACAAAATCCGCGGAGGTAAAGTCCATTGACCGTCCCTCGGCTTTCGCTTAATTCCAGCTCTCACGGGCGAGAGGAAAATTGAACGGATGGGAAAGGTTCCGCTAAAGTCATGCCGTTAGCAAATGAACACTTGGAAGCTTTCTGTAATTTTGCACACGTCCGCCTATCAGGCTCTCCATGATTTTGTGGAGGATACGCTTAGGACTCGCAGGGTGGTAATCGATGGCCACGGTCCTGTCACCACCTTTGAACAGCGGAATAACAATGGCTCCATCCTCGTCTCGCAGTAGATTTCCCACTGCTAGCGAAGTGTTTCACAGCATGCCGCTTGGTGATGCTATCGGGTTGGCGAGTTCATTTGTGCCAGAAGATGAAGTCCTTTGGAATCAGCCGAGTAATGGGACCTGAGAGGTCGTAGCTGACCCTCAGCTTCGTCCAGATGAAAATGCTGAGGCACGGTGGTGAGTACAAACACCGGGGTAACAGTAGAAGAATAATCCCTAGTTGTATCCACTAACTCATATGGCGTAGTAGTTTGGCGGGCATCACAACTGATACGGCCAGGCACAACTTTTTGGCTGCTTATGATGAGAAGCTTCAGTCAGTTGGATCGTCCAGTATGGGTACAGAAAAAACCAGCTATGGTTGATTAGATTCCAATCTGCAAATTATATTCTCTGACTTAACAAATTTATACAAACCAGCTCTGCACTACAGTTACCGCACAGGTTAGCAACTTCGGTGTTCTTGCTACAGTAGTTTGCTCAGCTTTGGGTGGAAGTGAGTTCGACACCTCCTATCGGTTCTGATATTCCGACTATTATCCCTGGAAAGGCTTTAGGAAGCCGCCAACTATTGAACCGCTGAACCTGCGTGCTAACGCTTCTGAAAATGAAGACCTCATTGAACGGTTTACGACATGGTGCAGTAAAAGGTAGGGTGTCAAAGAGATTCACACTAAATTCTTGTTGGCCGCTGGCGGCCGTTTATTAAACTCACTGAAGAAAAACCCAGAGCTTCAAAGAGACTCTGCCTCAATCCTGTTTGAAGGGTTGAGAGGTTTACAGGTTGGCAACGTGATCCCGGTCACACACCTAGGCGGAGCCAAGAGCACTTAATTCCATTCGCCGGTTGGCGGTCTCGGCATATAGCCTATTGAGTTCACCCTGGTGCCGAAAACACCGGCCGCGAAGCACGATTTCCGAAATGAATTGAAGAGCCAACTTCGTGGCCGCTTCACTACCGCTATAGATCATCCCCAGCTAAAGCAGAAACTACTGCCAAAGCCCGATTCTATATTCGTAGGCCCTGTCTACGTATCAGAAGTAATATAAAGTATCCCAAACGACCGCTGAACTTTTCGTAGTAAACTACCGACAATTTCGTCTTCGCAAGCAAGCTCATTCAAATCAAAGGCTTTAACCCAGGTGGGCCGAAAAAGTGATTCCTGAACGCAGACTAGTGCCACTGAGCTGCTGCTTCTCGTGCTGTGAATTTCGTCTACGATCCGCCTGCCGCTTCCGTAATACTGTATGCCATTCTTTTTGGACGACCGGTGGGCGTGCCGCCAATCCAAGTGCAGTGTAACGAGTACAACACCCCATGATCTAAAAATTGTAGCAATTCGGCATACACACTAAAGATTACTAGTGGATCCAAGCAATGCCTGCAGAAGCCACCCCCGTTCCAATGTGGCTCGTGGTATCGGTTCAGTGGGGATACAAAGAGCTGGGAATCCATCTTTCCGAAGACCCATCCGATGTGAATCAGTCCAGTGTGCCGTACAAATCACTCGAGTGTGAATCCGAGTGTTGCTGGTCACCGGCCTCTACTGCTGGGCGGTACTACGCTGATGGTTTGGCTGGAGAGAAGCTATGTCCTGATACGCTTGATAACTTCCGCAGAGAGTTAACTGATCCTAGGTTTGAATATCCCACCTCCAGAAAGGCGATCGATAAGCCCCCAAAGGAAGTCCGAAAATTCTGTGGATCAGCTTCGGCCCCGGCAACTGAAAGTGTAACAGTGAGAATAAGGGTATACTTGTTGGCTGCGGTTGAGAGGCACTCGTAAACGCACGATCGTACTGTACGGCAACAGTCAAAAAGACGAAGTACTCTCAGATTTCCAAAGTGAGAGTCCGGCACTTCAGCGGCTTTACTGCGAAGCTGGGGGCAATTTGACTGAGATGGACTGATAACGTTTTACGCGTCAATTACGGATCAGGTCTGACTCCATTTTCGGGAGGCAATGAAGAACCGACGGAACATTAACATGCTGATAAAAGCTTTTCTATGGAAAGCGGAAGGTGCTACACATGCAGTTGTTCCATGACGGACATTGTCTCTGGTCAGCTGTACGGAGCAAGTTTTATAAAGCTGGCAGCTAGGATAAAATTGCGTTTGTTCTCCTAAAGTGTCGGCGGAGTCCATGAGAATTAGTGATCCAAGCTACAGCGAAAGCAACAACATGAATAGGAAGGCCGGAGCATAAAAACGCGCAGTGTGCCTAAACGGGGTGCCCGAAACTGGCTGTGGGGGCCTGGTGTTCGAAGAAGATCTCAAGCTAATCTAGGAAATGTGGTGTAAAGCAGCTGGAGAGTAAAATGGGTAAGTTCAAATGCAGAAATGGGGGAAAGATCAAAGGAAAATCTGGGGGTATAGAAAAAACGCGTGGACACTCTGGCTAGATATCGAAAGGACCAGTGATAAGAAAAAACAGGAGGAATAGATTTTCTAAAGAACAATGAGTCCTTTTGGAAAATGAAACTGATATGGGGTCAACAGGGTGTAATCAGTGATGTGAGCTGCATTCAGAAAGTTTATCTCCGTCGACGACAGCCGGACAGGTCACAGAGCTGGATAGTGGAGGTTTAAATACCTCATGGAGGAACCGTCGAGGGATCCGTGAAAGGTTGGTAAACTATTCAAGTAATTTCATTAGGGTTGCCCCCATTTGGGTAGGCGACTTCTGGCGGGGTACGGGCAGAACAGCGTCCCATGTGAAAGTGGGCATGAAAATAAACACTTCACAAGGAACATGATACACTGTTAAAGCACCGTGAATGGTAACTGTAGGGTCAGCTGGGGACTTGAAGATGGGGCCTCAAAGAAAGCAGTAAATTGATGCTAAAGAATCGAGCACGTACGTCCGAGCAAACATGTACAGACGATGTAGAGGGATGAAACCTGAGTACGCGAAGTCCTATCGCAGCGGTTTGTGGAAAACTGGCCCCCAGGAGAAGACGACTACTATATTGATTCAAGAGTAAATATTTATCTATGTTAAAATAAACGAATATACAGCCGATTCGCGGTCATCTGTGATTGATAGGAATTTCGCCTCATAAAGCTGTTGTTCACTACTGACTACAGCTTACCGGACCTGAGGCTTGAGGGAAACACCGCAGTAGAGTGGGCCCACCAGTCGCGGTTGACAATTCACTCGCATGTGAGTACAGTGAGGAAAATTTAGCAGAGAAGACATAAATGGACCAAGAAAACAATAGCTGAACACTTCAGGGATATCAGGTTGGGAGCACAACGCCGACGGCTGGATCCCGGCTTAGCGTTTCCGTACGGCTACAAAGCATGAGCAGAACTATTTGGAGGGAATACAAGAAGTAACTGTTGAAACTGTACATGATGTCGTTTAGTATCGAAAATCCACTCAACGGTCCAGCGAAACTTTTGTACGGATTTATGTGTGCCGGGTAGCAGCGGCTATGTGAGAGGCCCCCATATATCATCGGCCGACTTCGGTATAAGCTAGAGAGATAGCTTTCCAGCGCGAGAAGTGGTCATTCGCTTCGTTGAATCCTTGCGGTAATCAGGGAGTAAGGCCAGGTGGACCATTGTCTATCATAGCACCCGGCAAGATTTGAACCAGACCTGATTTGTGACAGCCTGATGGATGTTTCAGCTGCAAGTCATGACAAGGGTTTTATTAAAAATCGTCAATTAAGATATTTCTTACTAGAGGCCAATGGGCAGAGCCATTGAGAATTGGCGGGCGGAGAGACTGATGTAGTTTATTAAGGCAACTGACTGATGATGGGGTTCAGGGGAGCCATCAATAAGTGCGGAACAAATAGTTGTCACCATGGCTATAGGGTGGGTTTTGCCTGGCCAGAGTGGAAATAGATAAGTTAGTGGGCGATGAGAGAGCAGTAGGCCCGCTCTGGTGTGTAGCAATTCAAAAGGAAAAGATCAGAGTGCAGAAGCCTGGATTGCACTTCAGTGAGCATGACGGGGAAAATGGGAACAGACCGTTACAGCGCAGCCAGCTTCTGGTATGCTAGGAACATAACCCGATATTTGACACCAGGGTGGTTGTAACAAGATTTTCATGGTAACAAATCGGGCAAGTAATGTGGTACTGGTTAGGACTTGGTTCCTTTTTTCTAGTGATAGATTTTTCACGAGAAGCTTAGACGCCAAAACAGCGGGACATTATTCACAGTTCCGTGAGGAGTATTTCTACAAGGATGCATAGCAGACACCATGATCAGCTATCAAATGCCACCTTAAAGAGGTTCTCGGCACTGAGAAGTGACCAAGGTAGTAAAAAAGGAGTGCTGTGAGTTAAAGTATTTAAAGCGTAAAGGCCAGCAGAATGTTAATGGCTTCCTGTATGCCTTCTTCATTTCGTACCTCTAGGCTTCACTCACTAGGCAGGTTAGTCAGCGGAAGCCAGAATATTACTTTCCGCAGAAAAATGTGGCCAATTGCGGATGGAGCCGGGTTGCCACTTTGTGGGACATGGGCGGCAGACAAACGGTAAGGTCAGCAAATGCCAATGAAAAACTCGACGGGCTAATATCCCGCCCGGGCGCGGGCGCGAGAACCAATAGCGTATCTAGCGAACAGATGGTAGACAGTGTTGTAGGACCTCTCCATTCGCAGGTTGGCTTTTGGGCCCGGATAGTTGAAAGTGGATGGTGATCCGGTGTTCCGGGGGCGCCGCGCATAACTGTGTGGCCAGAGAAAGTGTTCTAAGGTTGCTTACAGAAATGGGACAACACAGCTTCATTACGCGCGTGACTTCATCCACGTGGTGGTGTGCAGACGCCCAGGTTAGCGGCGATTGGCGGCTGACCTTGAAGCCGCCTCCATTGAGACATGGGGTAACTAATGTGGAGCCGGACAACATTGTGGGATGCATGTTCATTACAAATTCTCCCAGTTCGGTTTGCACATGATGTTTGGGACATTTCAAGCTGCAAATGACAAAGTGATATGCGGCTCCGATGGCGTGGTGGCACATCAAGATACGCTATATCCGGAAATAAACGGATAACCAATAGAGCGGTATTGTGGTGTGGATCATAAGGCGGTCAACCACAACGGGGCCGCCGGAGGTGGAAGTTAAATGCACTGGTAAGCTATTCAAAAAAGGCCATAGTGACTTCAATTCAGTCGCAGATGAGGCCACCACACCAATTCTTTTGCTGAGAAATACACGCAGATGGTGGCAAGTACAGGTTACAAGAGTCGATTCGATTGTCTATGTTTCACTTCCACTGGTGTGTCTGGCACAGAAATAGCACTTCCCATATGACCAGGATTTACGTGTTCCTGGGACCTTGGTACCTCGAACAGCCGCCCTGAGTTTACATTGTCTTCATTTCCGAGTAAGCAAGACTCGGAACTACCTGCTTCGTATTCTTTCACCGTGGAGGTAGAAGAGGTTAACCTTTTCCGGGTGGTGTAGTTTTGATGTGTTCGCGCCTGCCCGGGACCAACGAAGGGGCTCCCTCTTAAATGCCCTACGGTGGGTTGATAGCCACTGTTTTTGGCTCCTCTGCCGTATCTGGCAACCAGACTGCAGCATTTATTTTGGTTAGGATTATTTTGCTAAACCCTAACTGTCAGTGTCTTGTCTGCGACCGATTGTAGCGTAGTTCGGCATGTGAGTAGCCCTTTGAGACTTAGTCTTTCCGGTCTGAACCTTCGAGTTCGTTAGTTTGAACACTCCCGTTCAAAGACCGGCCACTTCTCTCAACCATACTATCAGCAACCACGTTATGCGCTACCGTACCGCTATGCTTCGTGACGTTAGATTTCAAGAATTCTTCAGACAGTTGCTTGCCGGACCGAGTGCTGTCGTCAGTCATAACTTCTTTGGGCAGCTGGTGTCTGCTGAAGATGGGCTTGTTCCATCGAATCAAACAATCTTCAGTCCCCGCACCACATGAGCCTCAAGCCAATCGCTGTGAAAGCATATGGCTACGAGCTGGAAGTTTTGGTGGAATGTTGCGTTACTGAAGGGCCACAAGATGTCGACGGCAATCTTAGCTCAAAGTCTCAAGGGAGTATCTGTTGGCTTAATCAGAGCTGGCGTCGGGAGCGCGCTCTTATCCGTTTGTTGGCCAACCGAGCACTTAAGAACGGAAGCATTAATAGAGTACAACATTCTGGGCCGCCAAAAATAGTCTTGAACCCAGCATTTTTCGTGAGAAACCTCGGAGTGACCCTAAAAGACAGGGGAAGTGGTCTGACCAGTAAACCTGGGGGGATTAACCTGAAGGCTGCCTAGCGGTAAACAACCGCCAACCACCAAAAGTTTAATTCTGACAGAGTGAAAAGGATGCGGCTTACACATTACCCTGTGATTTGGAACCCCAGGACTCGCAGAGGAGAAAAATCTCCGCTGAAATTGAGAATTATTTTGGTTCTTAATTCCTTAGTCATCTTAGGTCACGACTCCGGCGCAGTTTGCTTGAAGTTCATGTAATTTTATGCCATCTTTTATTTCTTTTAGCTCTGCTTTGTCTAAAGGTAGCTGCAAAGGGCCAACAGCTCCTTGATTTTGACATGCTGATTGATACACAACGCAAAAACCCCAATTTATAAGTCGAGTACGCCAATGTTCAATCCGTCGTGGGTGCTGGCAGTTCGACCCGCGGGTAAGCAGAGCCGTCAGAGTTAATTACATTGCACACAACGTCAAATACCGACCAGGCAAGGGACAACGCCATTTTTACAATCACCGAGGCAAGCTAAGGCTTCCTTCCTCCAGCAGGATAAATCAGGTAGGCTCTTGGTAGTTACCGAACCATTTTCCGCCACTGCTTATGCCCCCGTTGCTTTTGTAGGGGAGCTGCACTCAGTCTCAATTCTGAAGCGTCGATATTAGCTTAAACCGGACATTTTGTACGGAAGATTTCCAAAAATGGCATGGATGAGAATTTACTTCAGTGTGACAAAAGCTCATTAGGTTTCGACCTCCAAAGTGGACCTAAGTCCAGGTTTTGTTAGGGTCCGTAGCGGATCAGCAGTTAAAAACGACTGGGGCACGTACAGTAGGTTGTAGGTACACGTGCTGGGAAAGCACTTCACTCGCTTTGTGTCAGTGAGAGCTGGATCGTCGATTGTGGCTCTGGTGTTCTCCTAGCTCGGATTGATGACTTGAGCAGATACTACGTGCCCGAAAATTGCACCCGGGGTGAGCTGTACAAGCACTTGACTTCAATAAATCGGAGGTCTAGTTCTTGAAGCCTTTTAGGCAAGGCATGGGGTACTCTATCACGCTATTTCTTATCACTACCGAACATACGAATATTGCCAGTGTTTATGACAGCTCCGGTCGAATCAAAGAGAACCTAAGTTGTAAACTCCTGTGAAGCTATCGGAGCTGAGTTGAATCCTACTGAGAGAAATTTGTGCTGCAACAAGCCATCTGTCATCAGAAAACAGGAAAAAAGCTTACAGCCCTCTGTTAACGAAGTACAAAAGAGGGCACTGCGAAGATTCAACTTAGTGAATATTTGGGCTGCAGCCAGCCGAAACATGAGTTCCTTACTGTAAGAAAGTACGAATTAAACGAACGAAGTCCGTTTATTCGCAGACTAGAACTGCATACAGAGAGGCTTCCTCACTTTCTAGCGCAGTAACTCTTGATTGGATCCATGGCGACAAATCCATGGGTTTTATTCGTAAACATGCCTATGAATCTGTGGATGCAGTACTGCCGTTGGCTAAGGCAATTGGGAGTGGCCGACTGAGCGCTAATGATTTGGCTGCGGTTTCGGTATGGCGCGATTTTATCAAATGGATACTAGCCCAGCGGATTGTTCGAATAACCTTGGGTAACGAGTTTTCACACTGAGGCCTCGAAAGTACTGACCGTCAAGCCCTCAAAATCCGGAACTGTTCCCAAACCATCTGTTCCGACTGGGGTTTAAGGACTTGATGGAACACAAAACCCTACCATTCCTGTAAAACCCAAACAAGTCCATCGCCAAACACACGGCTGCTACGAGTTGTCCGTGGTTCATTGACTAGGATGCCCACAACTATAACACCTGAATCGACCCGGCAGGACGATCTCGCAAACGGACTTCCTATCACAATAGTCAGGATCGCAGAGTCGAGAAAAATGCCATTTACTTTCAGCGGTCGCGCCCGTGTCAGGGAAGGATTTCAGGAGGCAGACGCTTGAAACTACTTGCCCGTGGCCCCGGCGATCTAGAAGGGGTAACAGTCTGAGGTGGAGCGAAAGTTTCTCGGTCCTTCTTACCGCAAGAGAATTTCGATATACAGCCCATCGGAGTCCTCCGTCAAGATGGTTGGCTTGTCATTCCACCTTCATTGTGCAAACCGGCCTCAAAAGAGCTATAAAAGGGCCACTTAGGCATAGATAAAATGAGGTCACTTGCCCAAAAAAGTGTTGAAGGCTGGAAATGGATGTGTATATCTGCAATACGGCAAAAAATGCGATGCTTCTCTAAACAATCTGCAGCCGCTTCCAAAAGCCTATAACCCGCGGTCAAGGAGTTACATTCCACGGCACGGGGTTCACACCGACTTCCGTGGCACATTCACAAACCGGTATCACACTGGTGCTGACCAACTCGCAGCAAATGGCCAGCTTTCCTTATAATATAAATAACCCCATCGTTCGCCATTCGGAGCTACATAAGTGCTTCAGCCTAGACGGAATCCCTCAGGTTCTAGTCATCGATGACGAATCAGAATTCGGTGCCGCTGGGCCAAAAAACTGACTTTACAGAGTCGGATGCTGGCATCTACTTGCGGCGCCAAGCCACACCTGCCCAGACCGTGGAGCAGAGAACATGGTGTGATCTGTGAAAAATGCTTCACCATCAGCCAACGGAAGATTTTTACCTGGCTCGGAAGAGTTTCATGACAATTTCCTGTCGTGAAATCGAAACTGAAAGCCTGCGAATGTCAAAAACAGCCTGGCTGTTCTTTTAAGTTGTAGAAGCGTGTAGTGGTTGACGGAAATTTTATTCCAGAAGCGTTGCTTGCTGTCATAGAAACGAACCTCGGCCAGCTTGCGGAACCACCATCAGACCACTTAGTAACCTGTGGTCGACAATGGAGACCTAGATGTTTCATCAGTGCATCGGCGCCACCCCATCCAAATTCATTCCAAAACGGCGACGAAGGCTGCGAACGACCATACTGCTGAAGCCACCGAAGATCAAAAGGCAACTGTGTTCATGCCAGTGACCAGCCTGTCCCTCAAAACAGCAGAATACCAAAGCGGTCAAGCCTCGGTCACCATCTCCAGTTTGAGGGTCAGCAGAACAGACGAGTAAAATTGACCGGTGGCTTTTGATGGAGGAAGATGGCGACGATTCAGCTGGGTCACGTTTGATACGGCCAGGCACAATTTCGCGGCTGCCTACGCTGAGGAGCTTTAACCAATTGGGTCGTCGAGTATGGGTACAGCCAGAGCCCGCTATGGTTGACTAGATTCTAATCTACCAACTATTTTATCTCTACGATTGCCGCACAAGTTCGCAGCCTTGGTTTTCTTGCCACTGTGGTTTGCTCACTTTTGGGTTGAAGTTACCTCAACGCGTCGTGTCGGTTCTGAGGTTGCGAATAATACAAAATATCAGTCCAAGAGGTTAGCTTCAGCTCCGCCAGACTAACGGAATTTTTCAGGTCGAAGCAATTCTAAAAAGTTGCTCTTGTAAGGCTTTTTAGGGTAAGTGGAAAATCGTCCCAATGTCCTGAAGCAATGAGATGCCAGCCTGACTCCATACCTGCTCCGCTTGGTTACCTTCATAGAAGAACGCTGATTTTCTGCCCATTTGTACCAGCCGTAGATGTCTACAGTCGTTCGATATCTTTGCAATGCTCAAATTCACCGGCGGAGCAGGGACCTATGTTCCTGTGGCGACTGTTAGTGGCAGTACTTCTTGTTGTTTTATTGCATCTGCAAGTTGGTGTACATCACGTTTGCGCAGAATACGAGTTCGAGCGTGAGCTCGTCCAGTTAGTGTTTTTGATCTTCAGTGGCGCGTAGTTCGGGCAGATGCTGTATTTCGTTGCAGATAGTACGACTACTCTAGTCCGGTTCCTACCACAGTTCCCTACCAATCCACGGGATCTATATGCATAACAGCCCTCACGATTTAGTGGAGAGCTGTGATCAACCAGCTGAAGGATCTCATTATGAATGCAGTTCTGGGCCTCATCCACATTAAAATATGGAGTACTGTCATACCATATTCTGAGCTGCATTTCATGTCCTCGAGCTTTCACTCCAGAAGTTTTGTCTCCATGGAGAAGGGGATACATGCGGACGCCAGGTCTCACTGTGCATACTGTACACCATGGTTGCCTAGGTTTAGAGGACGTATAGCATTTTTCTTGCTGACTTTCTAGACCCGTGGAGTTACGGCAATATCCTGAACGGACAACTGCTCACCATGGGAGTCAGTTGGCTCGGGCCTACCTACCGGCAGCTCTAGATTTCACACCGTGGCGAGCGTAGTTCGAGAAAAGTTGTCTTTTGTCTCAGTGAAGCAGGACAATTTTCGGCCGGTATGGGGCTCAATGAAGTCAACAAGGACTAGGCCGCGACTCTAGATTCTCAGCACCACCACCACGGCTTTGCAGGGTAATTCTTGTACAATTCTCACCACCACGGAAGCACTACTGATTAGTTTTCATTGCCATTTATCCGGTGATCGGGTTGTTTTATTTCGCCACTGATTCATTGTCTCCATTCTTCGTGCTACTTCCATTCAATTACTTCTCGTTCCCCTCAGCGCCTTACAGTTCTTTAACATCTTCCGTAGCAAAAACTATTTCTTCAGTCTATCTGTCTTTCCTATTGGTCCTCGCACTGGTTCCACACCCGCTTCCCGTTTCATGTTCGTACTCCGGCATTTCTGCAGACTGCACTATACTATGGTTGACTCGGTCGCCCGATCTTGACTTTCGCTTTTGCCCTGGGGCCATTATCGATTCAATTCAGAGTACTCAGTCTACCCCTTCACTTTGATTTATATGTGTTCATCTGTACTCTTCACGCAGGCCACATTGACTTCAAGGGTGCCATTTGATCACGCATTCAAGCACGATTCGGGCTCAACCCAAAATGATTTATTGTTAATATTACTGTTCATCTCATTCGCCCCAGATTTTCTGAAGGGGGCCTCTGCCGTATTCGACGTAAGCTACACTTACCTAGTGAAAAGCCTACCTATATATGTATGTGCCTCTAAAGTCTCTAACCCTTTTTGAAGCTGGCTTGGGATGTTGCTTGCATAGGGCAATTTGACACACGTGATCTCTCTTGCTGAACACTGCACAACAACGCCGTTCGGATGCGCAGACTGGGAGATTGGTTGGTGCTGGTTCATCGGTGGCGGCAAGCATGCCTATATGGTATCTAATCAAATGATTTGCAAAGTTTCTGCACTCAGCCACTCTAAATAGCTCTCTTCTTACGATCCTGGCCTGCAAGCTTGAACTTTCAGTCAATGTGCTGTGGGTTGAAGTCGATCATCGCGGGGATTTTCTGTGAGTCCTTAACTGGTCCATTCGGGGTGCACTGAAGGCAAGCATCCTAGTCGGGGTTTGCACTCATGCATTTGACATAAATACGAGTTTTGACGCTTTGGTCCGAAAGCATGATCGCAACTTCGAACAGCTGGACACCAGGAGCGCAGATTTTAGTCTGAGACTTGAGATAGTTTGTGTCAGACCTAACGAGGACAGCCACTCCTTCTTCAGCGTAGTCGTGTTGTTTATCCCGCCTATAGATTCAAAAATCGTTACTTAATAAACCCGCCATATTATCTCATATGAAAGGCCAAGTTTCAGTGCCGGCAACTACTAAAGAGCTTCGGGAATAATGAATGACGGTTTTTGAATTTAACCTGGTGCTGCACGAGGTCAGGATGATAAAACGAGGGATCTTAACGTGGTTGATCTCTCGAACTGATGAGAGGACTGAGAATTCACCAACCTAAAGTGACAGCTCGAATTATATGGGGATGATTTTCAAACAGTAACCACTTCCGAGGTATGCACTGTAGCAGTGCATGGCTACGTCAGATATGGTTATGCACTCTGCAGAAGTGGTAGTGACAGGTTCTAATTTGGGAATGGGAGAGCTTCCGAAAGTGACCGGTATAGGTCAGGAAATCACTCTTATTCGGTATTACCGAGGAGTAGAACCGAAGTTCATATACGAACACCGTCCACGCGCTTCATGAAAGGGAAGTCTGGAGGCGAGAGCTGCGGCAAGTGGAACGAGCCAAAAATAATATACTGTATTTTGCTTAAAATAGAGGAACTAGACGATCATGGCGATAGTGAAAAGTATCGATGAGAAAAGAATAAGCCATAGCGAGGAAGGTGTGTACAGAAAGGTGTAGCAAGAAAAATGGGATTGAGCTACCCACGGCCTGTGGTAGCGGGTAAGGCTGGTCGTACTTTGGACACCAATCTCAAAATGCACTTCATGAAGTGAACACATTGGAAGGGCAATCTGTCATCCCATTTGAACCCGCACTCTGCTGCAGAAGTCCTGCTCACCTGATGTGCATCGGTCAAAGTGGCGTATCTGGCCGCGACCCGCCTGGATAGCACTAGAATCACTGAACGGTACTGGGGCTTAAAGGGAAGCGCAACCTTACAAATTCGGCAGTTCGTGTTGCTGGTGGTCCTGAAGATTGAGGCCAATAAGTAATCCCTGAGATGACACACGGGTTATTGGTTCAAGCGCATTGGACCCCGGATCTTGTTTACTTTCTTCTGTTCTGAAAGGAGAGTTGCCGGACGGCGTAGCATCACCAAGCTGGTTATGGAGAGTGCGTTATGTCGAGCACATCGAGTGCAATTACGTTGCACCATTACCGGAGCAAGCCATTTTAGTAACAAAGGCTGTAGTATTTCGGTTAATATTTCGTCGGCGGAGTAAGTGAATGTCCCATGTGCATGTGTGGCTTTGGCCTGAAAGCCTCTTTTGTAGAGGAGTCCACTATCACTTTTGAGACTTTACCCCAAATAGGAATCCCCCTTGACGTGAAAAAGTGTTGGCATATAGATGATCGCAGGTGATGCCTAAATAGTTTCCTGTTATGTCCCTTAAGAGAGTCCAAGTGTGGTCGCGTGAAGACTTGATCGACTGGCCCGGAAGACGATAGGTCGAAGAAAGGGGAAAGTATCTCCTCGAATGAGCCTCATATCCAGGGGTTGGAAGTTGGGTGTGGTCGGTCTTGACAGGTAAGAAAGGTTGTTCGGCGCCCGCACTGCTTTCATGGCCTTTCTATGAAAGCCCTTGAGATAGTTACCATCACGGACGAGACCCCTGTGTGTAGTAACCATTCAACGCCGAGCAAAATCGACTCATTGGCATAGAGGTTTGGCTCAGTTTGGAGTTGACAATGATTGGATCGTTGAAACGTCACTGGATTTATGGGCCGCAAGTACGGAGTCCGCTGGAAGTAACAGAGACACAGCCAAGGCTTGTCCCAACCGAGGTTCAACCATTATTGGAAAAAGGGTTACCTTGGATAGCAGATTCAGAGAAAGTTGGGATGGAGGAGAAAGCACGGGGGACTACGGCTTGTTGTGAAGAAAGTGGTCAGCTGAACAAGTGCGCCATCATCGGGAGCATTTATTTGAAGACAAGGTGTAGCAGTGGGACAGGCTGAAGGGGGACAAGGAATCCGCTGTTTTGTTACATAAGACAGTAGCAAAACTATGATTGGAAATGGGGTAAAGAGAAAGAAAAGCAGGAATTCGGCGAGAGAATGGGAACGGAGGGGGTCACAGGGTGTTGCGTGAGAAAAGACAGAGTGCATTTATGACCGGGGAGGGACCTTATTTGATGAAGCACATTGAGCAAAATTATTAGGACAGAAAAGTCTGTCACACTTGTTCAGAAGGTCGGATCAAATAGGTTACGACACAGAAATTGGGGATACTGAGGTGGACAGACGTGAGTCAAAAACCCATAGGGTTCATTGCATCAGGTGGACGAGGAATGGGTGATAAAGATGGTTAAAATTTGGCGGGGTCAAGACTTCAAGGTTAAGTAACTAGGCGAAGATAGAACTTGCTGCTAACAGACTGGGAAAAAGGAACCACCAGAGTAAGTGGCCGAAAAAATGAAGCCATGTGATAATATACGAGTGGATTGTGCTGCATGTGGAAAAGTAGGGCGGAATTAAACTTGAAAAGAGTGAGGAATACGAGATTCGGTGACGAGCTTGAAGCTGAACCTGAAGAGTCTGCAGGAAAAGGAAACTGTGCATACAAGCGCGAGGGAATACGAGGTGTTGTATGAGAGAACAACGAGTGAAGTCCTAATAGAAGGTCGGTTTCAGGTATTGAATTAAAGCTATGCCGTTATAAGGACAGAAAGGTCATTCATATTTGTAAATTCGAGAGCTGATATTTTGAGACTTACTGTGGAAGAGACAGATTGACTGGATAAGAATCAAAAAGTTTGGTGAAAATGGCCGTGCAAGAAGGCTGTAAAACTCTGGACGGGTAAAGATGCAAGATTCGGTAACAAAACTCAGGTTGAATCCACAGCTACCCGCATGAAAAATTAGGCTTGGCAGGAAATGGTTGAACAAGGAAAGATGTAGTATAGCGGACAAAAATTTAAAAATCACGTTGCCGTATCTATGAGACGAAGGAGAAAACGTTGGTGAATCCGTGAATAAACGAAGGTTGATGGGATATGTACCGAGACTTACAATGAACTTGGAATTCCTGTTACAAAAAGAGACACTTTACAAAACACCGTGGAACAAAAGGAGTTAGAGGATACTGTACGGGAGATAAAATTGCTTTCATAGTTGAAGGTTGGATTTAGTGAACGAAGCACCTCGAGTGAGGGCTTTGGGGCCGAATTTTTCGCCTAAATTTGTTGAGATTCGGCTGTAGATAAATTAACACCTTATGTGGAAGATGGACAAACAAATAGGAGAACATGAAAACAGAATGAAACTAGTCGCTCAGCTTTTACGGTGGGACGAAAGAAGAGATTTGGTTTAACAGTTGAATGATGAAGGCCGTAAAGTTCAGTAGTCTAGATGGTTGGATTTGGAGTTAAACACCTGAAAAAGGATAACCGGCAAGTTTTCATAGGACGGAGGGAGCGAGGGAAATTTTGATGAGCAAAGAAGAAGTGCAGTCATCACTAGAGATTGAGCTCAGGCGGTGAGGTGCACCATGTGAAATAACTGGGACGAAAAAGCCCGTTGAGAAGATGATCGGATCCGCTAGGTTACGACTAGGGCCGAAGGGCACTTGAAGTGAACAGATGAGAGTTGAAAATGCACGAACTTAGTGTCCACCCCGTGGGTATGCAACAACAAACAAAAGATACTGAAACGATAGATAGGTAAACGTTGCCACTTTGGATAGAGGTTTTGGGATTAGACTTAGACTTTCAAATGCAAAACAAATAAACTACCTTTTGGAATGGTAAAACAGAAGAACCTGTACGACCTTGCTCGGGGATTCCAACAGTTGCGACGCTGAAAAAATGAAAGAAAAAGCGCGAAGGTATCTCAGAAGCGGGGGGTGGCTAGTACGATAAACGTGTGAGGAAAGCTTTTGGAGGAAGGAGCCATAGTTTTGAGTGTATCTATAGTAAATCGTAATGACCGTATCGTAAAAATGTTGGTCATTTTAAACAGTCGTTATTTTGGAGATTTATCAATTTACCGAGTCGGGTGACTCAAAAAGATTGGCCAATGGTTAAAAAGTGAAGGCCGATCCCATAAGCTTGAAGCCCTGGCAAACGGACTTTGGATAACTGCAAGACTGTAGAACGGAGGGTGTAGAGGATTTACTTTATGCAATTGAGCGGCTCACAGATAAACAAATCCCGAGTACCAAGATATAGAACACAGGTTTGCTTTACTACGTGTGTTAGAAGACAGATTGTCAAAATACCCTAATAACATACCTCTTTTTGTGGACAAACCGACCACAGAATGAATACGGTCAAGATGGTCTTCAGGACGACCAAGCAACAATCGGTAGGAAACGTTCGAGACATCAATGCAGGAGTGAGTCAGGTAGCCTACGAAATAGGTCCCTGTTTATGGAAGACTTTTGGCCGATCGAGAAAGAGAAGTGAGCTAATGATTCGGGGTAACACACACAGAAGCGCGGATGAAGAAAAGGCGGGTTAAAGTGGTTAACAGGAAGAGCGAGATCGGTGGAAGAAGGCTAAGTCCAGTCGTTCACGTGGATCAGTCAGACTACGAGAAAAAAGTGATTAAGCTCAATTTTTGTGCCTCTTAATGCATCCCAGACCATTGTGACATGGATCGTTTCAAAGCTGGCTAGAAAGGTTACGTAATCAACAATCCCGAACAGATAGCAATAATAGCTTGAATCGTGATAACTGTGGTCAGATGACGCATACCGTAGGAACATGACTTTAAAGAACTGCGCGAAGCAATTTTACAGAGCATGACTTGTTAAGCTGGTGAGGAGGCCAAAGGTATGGTCGGCATGGAACTTAGTGTTGACACTGCGTGAAAGGGAGTTAAACAGTCTGGGTAATACAAGATGGAGATAGGACAGATAGCTTGGGACATGGGCTAAACCAGCTCAAAGATGTTCCTTGATGTGGCGAGCCGAATATCTATGTCCAAATCCAATAAGTCTTGACAGAATGATTTTCTAGTGGCGTTCGTGAAAGGTAAATTTGTGTGAGAAGATTGGATGAATGGGGTGAGTTCGTTCTAGTGATGGGAGTAAGTGAGAAGATAATTTGAAAGTAGAACTGTCTTTGCGGTCAGTGTGGTAATAGAATATGGCCTACTACGAAATGAGTACAGGTGTCCGGGGCGAAACATAATTAGTCCGGAGAACAAGCCTGCTTAGTTAATGATTTGTACAAAAAACCAGGTTCGGCCTAATGCGAGGAAGCCAGAGCGGTTCCATTATGATCTACAGTTTTGGAGTGCTGGCCATCCAGTAAGCCACTTCTTAGACATCTTCCGGATACGCTTTACGATAATTTTATCAGACTGTCGCACGCTAGGAAAGACTACAAGTCAATATACAAGGATGGGTCTAGCATAAAAAATTTTAGTTGTAGAGAATGCTTCTTTCCAGCTGGAAGGATCCGAACAGAAGACCTAGACAGCTTCGGCCTTCGCCGTCTAGAAGGAGATGCTTTCGGACGAGTTACAGCAGCAAGAACGGTTTTGAGCAACATCTCTTACTAGTAGCTTGCTATCAGTAGGTGGGCCACAACTGCATAAGGAACCCGAAGGAGCCTGGCACTTGTAAGAAAAGTGCCCTAATCTCCGGAAAAGCCCATCACCCGGGCACAACATAAATCAAGAGCAGCGAAGTCAGCTTCAATGTTGGGAATGGCCCATCTGATGTCACCAGAAGAGAAAAGGTAAACAATCCTAGTGTCCCCCTCGTAAAAGAACGGAGTGCCGGTAAGTGTTGTTGGAAAAGTCATTTATACACAAAAGAGAAAGAAGGGGCATCTGAAACACTGCTGGTAACAGACCCGAATTTAGAGGTGAGACCGTTGAGCAAGATAACCTGAGAATAACGGGGTAGGTCGAAACAGAAATAAGTGGGTTGATAGCTTCAAGAGACCACAGCTTAATTAACAGAAGAGGACGAGTCACTCGATCGGATGCTGTAGGTAAGTCAAAATAAGGGACGGCAAGAGACTTTCGGCTTTGTATAAATCAGAGGCGAAATCGAAGAAATAAAAATGACGCATTGCTTCGGACCATAAACGGATAAGTATATGTTATTCGCTTCTTATAATGTTGAGGGTCATCACCTAGTTAATGTTCTTTACTATTCTGTTCATTATCTTACATATCTAGGGTAAAGGATGGTAATTGGATGCCAAGCGTAAGGGGTTTTATGGATAGGAATTACTACCAGAGGCTTCTAGTTGGCTGGTAAGGTGTTAGCGGTAAATGAAAAATCTAAAAGGTTGAGCAAAATGGGGAGATCCGGACCGTCACTGACAGGAGACACAGTCTCTGGGTCGCCTCAGCCAACTTGATACGATGTTTCCCTATCGAATAATAACTTGGCGATACTCGTCGCATCAAGTGATACGGCGGATAAGAAATGTCCAGTAATAGGAAAGGGTTATGGAGGAATAGCGTCGGTTGCTAGGGCCTAACTGCGGCAAGAAAAGTACTGGAGTCTTTGGCAGTACAAGGTGGAAGTTGATGGACGACTTATCAGCTGCGATCAGGAAATGAAAGTCGGTTTTTGTCAGCTCTTCTGGATTTCTGCAGCAGCGAAGTCCGCTGAGCTTCATTTGCTTGGTTCAACGAGTGAGCTTCCCGGTCATGAAGTCGCATCTCGTTTTGTCGCTCCGTTCGCGCAGGAAGACCGCTTTATTGAATGAGAATTGACAAGTCATTAGAGGCACATAATTGCCTAGTAAGTTTGTGATAGCTGTGAGGGGACGGGGTGATGGACCTTTTTAGACAAGGCCCGAGAAGTATGAAGCAGTTTGTCCGGACACTGGGTGAAGCAAGAGTTTGATATATCTGCAGCGGCCCAGGGGTCATGAGTTTGGAAATAGCCACTCCAGTCTTCTCGACTAATTATTGTGGCCAGCAAGTTTTAGCACCATAAGGTATTGCCAAGGGGTTTACAAAGCAAAGCGGGCCACTCAGAAGTAAGAGGAGGACAACCACTTTATAGTTAACACCAGTGAGATTGTGCCACGGACACACCAGTAAAAGGAATGTTGTGAGAGGATGACGAATCTGGTATATCTCCATTTTCGGTAGGTTTGGAGATGCTTTTCATCCAGTGAACAATCTAAATGACCGTAATCAAGTCCACCACATAGGGAGGATCAGATGGGGTCGGCCAACAAATATGATAAACGATAAGGTCTTCAGCAATAACCTTGGCCCCGGAATGGAGGGGAGGAAAGTGTTTGACAGACCTACCTGGGGATTGAGGCAAGTAACTAGGAAAATTAGGCAAGCGGTGCACGCAGCCGGTACAAAATAGTGTCCTGGAGTCAGACAGTGAACAGCGGTGAACCAGGAACAGATTACAACGCATTGTGTAAAAGAGGATGGCGGCGTAGTGTTCCTTAAAACAAGGTAGAGTTCCACCATCGTACTGGTTTGGCCTCCAATCCTCTGTGGACAGCACCTCGCCAAGGAAGTTCGTTCATCCGAAGTGTCCTCACACAAAGGCGATTCCTTTGCAGATCTATGTCATAGCTATAGTTGAAGAAAGACACCTCAATTAAAGAAGTTTACGGCGGATGAAATGAGAGTTAAATACGGCTATAGATATACCAACAGTAATAAGTAGTCCGGGTATGTCAGGCAGGCAGTGTAAGTCGGATGAAGGTAAACTGTCGTCACCAAGAAGAGCACAGACCAGAGTTGGAGGAGCGCATACAGATGCGGAGGCCATAAGTGGCTCAAAAGCGCTGGCTCCAACGAAGCCGGAGTAGTTTGTACAATGCAAAGGGCTACTGAGGGGCACTATAAAAGAACGTAAATGGAGGGAGAAATGTTTGAGAAAACGAAACTCCTGTGGAATTCGTCGGGTTGTTAGAAAAGCAGGTTGAATGAAAGCAATTGAAAAAAACGGCTGGTTAGAATGAAGTGGCGATTCAGGGAGAGCACAAAAGCACGACTGGAAATGTTTAAGAAACAAGGGTTTAGTGGGGAAACTGATCCGAGCAACGTGGGATGGGGGGACGTCATAAATAATATGAAGTGTTAAAAATCGATTGTGGTAGATATAGCTTTCGGTTGAGTTTGAACTGAGGTGGAAGGGCGGCTTGCGAAAGCCGTATTTTAGATTCGATAGACAACCTACCTGGGGCCTTGTATAAATCACGGATGCATAGGAAAGAGGTGCATCGTCCAAGGTCAAAACTGGATTTTCGAAATGAAGATAGTTGACTAGAGAGAGGGCGACAAAATGGACGGGGGGAGATCCGCGAGAAGGGTGGACCTGTTCACCTGGATCGTGGTTAACCTATCACTTGGGCTGGCATAGAACGTATAAGAGTCACGGGTATGCACAACAGAAGAAGGGTGAGAGATAGGTAATATTTTTTGCCGTTTATTAAGTGGCCTTAGAGATGGTGACATGAACACTTCTAAGTCAACAAACAATGGCTCTATTTGGAGTAATCTGGGTCGAGGGCGGTAGATGAAGGAGCAGCAAATGCATGAGAACATGAAGAGATGGAGCCGTTTGAAAATAAAGCCACGAAGTAGTCAGATGACCGTGTCGAGAGTCAGGAATTGTTGAGCATCACTTTCATGGGAAAGATCGGAATAGATATACTGACCTCCTTTTGAACGTAGGTTTAATTTCCAGTTATTTTTATTGATTTGTAGGGCGAAGTAGATGTGTTCTTTTGTCTGGCAAACTTTAGCAGAAATTTCACTGATAAGCCTCACGAGTAATACTGCTTCCTAAACTCGATGGTCAGCTTACGCATGGAGAAGCTTCGTTACATCGAAAGTTCGATCAAAATTGATTCAAAATACAAAAAACACCGACGTTAAGAAAGCTGATAAATTGCTTATATTCAAAATTGGGCGGTATCTATGATAATCATTCAGAAAAGGAAAAACGTGCACACATATCCCACTTGACAATGCCCACTCTCAGGGGAGCCTCAAAGAGAAATCTTCCAAGATGGCCGAAATACCCATTTAACCAAACAGTAAACTAGCGGAAAATAATGAGGGCATCAACCTGGTGCTCAACGAAGCAAAATCAAAGGATGTGATGCCGGTTTTTGCCACATTTTTTGTGAGTGGATAAACAAAACAAGGACAAAGATAAAGAAATATTGTAAGCCACTCACAATGGATGCCTTCCAGAAAACCTGTGTCCGAATCAGGATCACTTAGCATGGAACTTCAGCAGCCGTAACCACAAGTGTTGGACAAGTACCGCGCTGAACACACGCATGCAGCCTTACTGCTCGGCAAAGATGATAGCCCATACCACTCTCACGGAAGAGTGTATTCTCGAAGTATTCTAGGTTGATACGATGTGAGACATTAGAAGTGGTTGCACAGTGAGATGTGTCCTTTCTTTTCAGAATCTTGGAGGTAACAGATTTGGTAAGATATTCAGCCGTTACTAATTTGTGAGGAGTGGAAGACTCAATGCTTTCAGAAGGGCATAACAGGGAAGTAAATTCAGAAATGATGTAATCCAACTGCAGAAGCCGGGATATTGTATCTCAAGGGTTCTGACCCAAAAGCGTTGTTCTTTCGGCAGTCCAGCCCGCGAAGTCACAAAAATCAATCAAAGATTGACCTGCAGTTGGGCGGGTCCAAAAAAGCAAATTTTCTTACTCGCTGGAGCATGACAGGCCGAAGTAATTTTTGAGGGCTTCTCAGCGATCAGTGGCATTTCTGTGTATCGAAGGTAGGCTGTGATTAATATAGGAAACTATGTACTAGCTGAATTCATGTTGGAAATACTGGTAAAAATAAGGCGCCGAACTTTGCGATGTAGCCCAATATCATTCCCTAGCTCTTCAGAAAGAGCTTGCATCACACGAACGGGGGTGTGAGGGGCGAACCATGATGGCGGAGAGCAGCAATAGCCGAGACAGTCGCTTAAAAGCCGTAGCCGGAACCCTTTAGAGGTTTCTGGCAGTTTGCTTGTCCCTACAGGTTACACAAAGCTCAGAAATGATACTGTGAACCTTCTGCGAGCTGGTGAGTTAGTGCGAGCTCACGTTGGTAAGACATGCAAAGGAGCAACCAGAGGAATCATATCCATATATGTAGTCAGGGGTAGGAGCAACTAACGAGATTATACCACCCTCTGCTAAGGACCACGGCGTCGCCTAAGTACTCAGGATACCGCGTACCAACTAGATCTCGAGAATGGCCTGTGGAATGGACAACAGCCGAAAACTTCCGATCCGTGCCAAAGTCAGTGGCTTTTTGAACGTTTGCAATCAAGAAAGCTAAAAGAAAAGTGCGACGAAGACCAGAATCGAATGTCTTCGAAAGTTGTCCACGAGTGTGTGTGAAAGTACCACTGGCGTCACGTGGGTTACAGAAGGCGCGCCCATCTGAAGTTTGACGCAAATATGGGAGTAAGCTAGCTTCAGCACCTGTCCACCAAGTAGAGTGCCCCTGATTTGCGATCGGTGATATAGAATGGGGGACTACCCTGGCCAGCAGCTTCCGTTACAGCTACGCACTAGAGTCCGGTTGGGGCCATGGCGCAAGGCGGAGTGCAATAAAGCGCCTTAGAACGACACGTCCGATGATACCAACAAAGGGGGTCAGTTGATGATGGCTGAACCGGAATTATCACGCGGTTTCTGTAGGAAGACCTGTTTGGGTGGCAATGTCTGTTAGGTGATGGCTGTGTTGGGCGTTCAAATGACAACGTGCTGAGCGCCTCTACCTTTTTGACAAGATCGTGCACATTAGCTACCAAGGAGTCCATACCAGACTCAGTTTATGAGGAAATCACTTGATTGACCCTTGGTTAGTACTTTTCCCCAATTCTGTCGATTGTCCCGGCAAGTTTCTCGAGACATTCCTCTGTAAACATGCAAAGAACCTTCTGCACGTGGCTGGGAAGATGTTGGAGCAAAGACTCTTCCAGGATACTGTTACCGATATCAGTAGTTTCTGAAAGAGTCCGTACGTGCCGCAGCAACTGCGAAGGTTTGCGATCTCTGAGTTCGGTGCCTGCAAACAAGGGGGCTGTTCTATGCTTATCAGACATGCCAATCCTGCTACTGCGCCTGGACTCATTGCGCTCTCATGGTTTCGGTTCTTTTGATTCTAACCAATCTTGTGCTTCGCCCAGGATGTGTGGAGGAAGAACAATGACCACATAGTGAAATCTAATGCTTTTTGTATTCACATTGCACAGAGCAAAAGTTTCTTTTGAAAGCGCCAGCCAAGCCTTCGGGTCAATTTCTCTAAACGGTGTGAACGGAACTGCAAGTGCACTTACCCCTAAGTCAAATAATTGAGGGCCATTCATAGTGCAAACTATAAAATAACCGGAATTATTCAAAAAGCATAAAAATTGATGCAGTGAGAAGAATGCAAAAACTGGAAGAAAAAGTCACCACCTACTCAAACTGATAAAGTGATATGCCGGCGCTCGGGGATCTACATAAAGAATGAGAAAGAACGACGATCCTATTGATTCAGTGCTGCAGATACCAAGTACTACCTAGATCCCGAGAATGGCCTGTGGAACGGGCAGCGGCTTAAAAGTTCCGACGGTTGCCAAAAGACGGATAAGGTCAATGGAATAGGTGTGGAACGGTTTGCACTAAAAATATCTTTCACGTTTGCTTTTGGGAGCTGTACCGAACGCGATGCTAGCTAAAAGAGCTAGAACTTCCACCGCCCGCAAGCGGAGCAGCCAAAAATGTGCTTTTCTATTGATGAAAGCCAACTGTCCTCACAGCAAGAGGGAAAGCAACTCACAGCCCTATGGCATCAAACAACATAAGAACTGCTCAGAGCTGAGTGCTAATTGGTTATATTTGTCTAAATTAACTTTTGGTCACTAATATACGCATTCAAACTCAGTCTTCCCCGGAGAGCCACACACGCAATATGAAATCCATCAGGATGGTGATAAATGAAACTACATTAGACTAGATTCAACTGATAGCAGCCTACGAAGGGGAATGAGCCGTTTGTGGGAGGGTTTGGTTTCTACCCAGCAAAAGTGTTGAGGAAGAGTAGACCGCACGAAGAAGACTGCCGATGGTCCAAAAAGAACAAGAAAAACAAGGTGAAGGAAGGTTATTATTTAAAAACTGAGGGGAAGCGAGTGTGAGGTGAAGAGAAGCCGATGACTTTTAGTTGATTTCAAGTTTCTTCCGCCTACAAAGCTTCCCTGCTTACCTTTCTTTATAGTTTCCAAGGGTTCTTCGGGAGTTACCATACAAACCCTCGTTACTGCTTTCTGTATATTCAGCTCCGGGGTACGTTGATTTCTAGTCCCTCCTAGCATCACGTGATAGTCCATCCTCTTTTCGTCGTGACCATTTCCGTGCCATAAAATTTCAGCGTATTTTTGCCTTTAAAAAGGCCATCGTTCCGCGACAGCTTCCATTATTTTGAGGCGCAATCGAGAACTGTTCGAAATTTATCCCTTTTTTTCTTGTTGATCATTGTAGAGTTCGTTTGATAGCACAAAAACCAGCATTTTGTGCGCCAAAGTTCACCTTCTGTGAGTATTTCAAAAGAATACCGGCCACCATCATAGCAAAGTAACCTTCTCTTTGTGAAGGTCTGCCGTGCTAGTGTTTTTAGGGATGGTTCGACTCTTTCAAACCAACTTCCTTGATATTTCATGAATTAGTAATACTGTGCCTCCCAAGCACAGGTTGTAATGACCGGTCGTGGAAAATCCCCCCAAAACCATTGCAGTTCATGTTTTTCTATACATCACTCACTTGCCTACGCTACTGACGTGTCTTTACGCACCGTTTGCTTCTATGGACCAATTTTTGTTGTTCGCGCCCAGAGCGCTACTTTGTTATATCCTTGTTCTGGACCTGCGTGACGCACGTGCTCCTTGCTCGCACGCCGCGGTTCGGTTCTCGTTTGTTGGGTCCCTTTGATAGCATAATTGCGGTTTGTATCTGTTTGGTGTCACTGTTCACTCAATAATCTAGTATCGTAGAGTCTCACGGATAATCGCCTTTTGATTTCGGGATCCGTTGTGAATTTTGCTACACTTCGCTCAAACGTCTGTTACAATACTCAATTGATCAATTTGGAACGATGAAGTAAGCCATATGCCAAGAAAAGGATCAAAGCAATTGGAATCTGGACAGGAAGTAATACGGTAAGCCACTGGGGGGTTTGGTACTTTTGATTGTTTAGTTAATGCCAGGTAACCTAGTCCTGCCAGTGCTGGCTCATGTATTACTGAGGGTGATACGGATTGTGAGAATATCTATCTATTTAAGCTAGGGATATTAGACTTAGAACAACAACTGTTATCAGCTAGACAACAGGCCAAGGAAGCAGAAAAGAAGTATAGACAGAACTTGCGTGGGCAGAAGAGCAACGACTACGACCTTTCCGATAGTTCAAGGCACAATAGAACAGGAAAATCCACGCCGGTCGCCGTCTATAAAACATCAAAGCCACCAACGATCGATCTGCCAAAAGCAGAACTAGCGGTATTCGACTGGTGAACTGAACACTACTGCAAGTTCGTCAAGCAGTTTGAAACGTTCGTCGAGAACAAGATAACCGACCCCGGGCAGAGGCTCCTCTATCTGACTCTACTGTCGAGGCCGAGCAAGAGAAGCTATCGATGGGTGTACCATGCTCGACCCGAAACAAGGCTCTGCCCGAGCAAGGAAGGTTTTGAGGGACCTGTTTGGCCAATCTTTCAAAGTAGCCCTTAACCCATTAAAGGGTGTGATGGTAGAGGCCAAAATAACCAAGGGCCACGTCCATGCAACGGCCGACCTGGTGATCAAAATGCAGAACTGTTCAAAAGCTCTCGACCATTTAGGTTACAGGGCTGATCTCGGTGCAATGCATACGTTGGATAACATAGTCCATTACCTCTCTCCTAAACTACGGGATCGGTAGGCGGAAGAGGCGGAACGTACATGTGTGTGTGTGCGAGCTCCTCATCTTGCAGTTCCTCACCGGCCATTTCTCTTGCTATCATCCCACCGACCGTCATGACATGCATCCATCAATTCCACATCTTTGCCTCACATCTACCGTATCCAATCCTTCTAAATCGTTTTTTATCTGATCAACCCCCTACGTCTTGTATTGCTCGCTCCCTGTTTTACGATGAGTTTTGTGCCCTGTCCGCTGACAATCCATTGAAGAGTACCGAAGCCTTATTGACATCTAATCCACTGCAGTGCACTTCACTTTTTCCCATCATCCCTCGCTACTGAAGTTCCTTATACAGATTTCTAGCCTTTCTCATGTTTATCAGTCGGCCTTCAGATGTATCTACCCGGACCAGTCACACCCTTCATCAGACCTTGACCTTCAAACTCATCAAGCGTCCATTCAAATCTGCCCTCGAGTTCATTTAAACTCCCCACAATCTCTATGGTGTGCATATATTCATCCTATTTTCATCCCACTTTAATCCCCCTTCTGAGCCTTTTCATCCTATTTTTTTCGTGCAAGTTTCCACATTTTCATGAATTATCTTTGTCCATTCCATCACCTGTATCAACAAGATCATGCACATGGCATGCTTCGGGCGTCTCCGAAATAATATATATATATATATTAAATATAATCCGAGGCGACCGTGAGGTTAACTTCGAAGACCTGACCGAATACCTGGACAGGCAAACCAAAATAGCCGACGGTAGGTTTGGCCGACTTATCCGGGACAGTAACCTGGTAAATAAGTCTATCACTAGCCAGGTTCAAACCTCCGCTCGGGAGTATCTGAAATACCAGCCTTGGACCAATGCACACGCCATTTCATGCGAGGCTGCAACGCATCCAAGTTGCGGGTCCTGTGACGCTAGCCATGGGCTACTAGAATACCCCAAGTTCATCAGTGCCACTACAGAAGAACGTTGGGGAATGGCGAAGACGACAGGAGCGCACTTTATATGTCTCAACACCACGCATCGGGCGGCAGCTTGTAGAACAGGGAGCAGATGTGATCACGGAGGCTGCGCGGGCAGACACCATCGATTGGTACACCAGGCGGGAGAAACTATACCCGAGGCGAGCGCCAAGCCCAGTGCAACTTGTTCAACGTCGCGGTCTACCAGTAAACCAGTACTTTTAGGAGTAGTTGCCATAGGAGTGATTTCCCCAACTAGGGTGATCAAAGCGTTGGCTTCCGTTGACAGTGGATCCGACACTACCCCGGTAAAAGAGCGGTTTGCCGACCTACACGGGCTCGCTAAAGGTACGACGTCGTTAGCAGTGAGCACGGTGGGAGGAACACAAGTAATGGCAGCCGGCCGGTTGAGGTCGCAATTCATCGCCTTAGAGACTAACGAGCAAATCGAATCTACGGAAGCATTCACATTAGCTGATCTATTCATGCGAGCACCACGGTCGGTGAACGCAATTCTGACTAGATGGCCCCACCTGCAAGGCAAAACCGTTGTAGACGGAGAAGACGACAAAGTGGATCTCCCCATCGGCCGTGACGTACCAGAGGCACATTGGGTACTTGACCAGAGAGTGGGCGACCGCCAAGTACCTTTTGCCGTAAGAACGGCTCTGGGGTGGATGTTATATGGTTCAGTAGGGGGACGTGGTTCTTTGAATTACTTATCCGCCGAAACCGACCGCGTAGGGTATTACCTGCAGCGGCTGTATGAAAAGGAGTCTCAGAACATCGGAGACGAATGGCCATCGTTGTCTCAAGAGGATCATTTCCTTTTGCAAACAGTGCGGCAAGGCACTAGAGGCCTTAAAATCAGTTCAAGGTTCCCCGTGGTCTGATAACAGAAACTATGTTCTCCAACGACTACTACGACTGAGGACACGCTTCGTTCGAGACCAGGACTTGTGGGAACGATACGCAGAGTTATTGAAGCGAAACGAAGCTCTTGGCTACGTCGAAAGGATGCCCGCTACCACGGACTACCGGAAAGCGATCTGGTATCTACCTCACCACCCTGTTATCAACCCCAAGAAACTCGAGAAACTGCGGGTGGTTTTCGATTGTGCGGCCAAGTTCCAGGGCAAGTGGTTAAACGATCGCCTAGTACAAGGACCTGACTGGACCACACCAATAATCGAAGTTTTGCCGTTTCAGAGTGGATAGAGTGGCCTTGTCCGCCGGCATCAGAGAAATGTTTCGCCAGGTGAAAATACCGGTAGAAGAACGAGATGCGTTGCGTTTCCTGTGGTGGGAAGAGAACGACCGGGACAAAGCAGTGATAAATTATAGGATGACCGTCCACCACTTCGGAGCCATATCGTCACCGTTCTGTGCGAACTGCGCCCCTCGGGAATCTGTGAACAAACGTGGAGATTTGGTCCATCGGTCGGTGGTAGATAGCGTCAGCAGAAACTTCTACGTCGATGGCTATCTCGGGTCATTCGGAGACGTAGACTCAGCCCTAGCGCAGTTCGGAGGCCTAACAAAATTGCCAGAAGGAGGCGGCTTCCATCTAACAAAACGGATATCGAATGCTTCAGAAGTGCTCGAATTCATTCCGTTCCACGGGGGGGACGAAAGGGCTAGATATTTGGACGGCTCTCTACCCTCTACCAAAGGCACTCTGGGGATGCAATGGAACGCGGAAACGAACGACTTCGTTTTCGAGGTAAACGTCTCCGGGCTGCCAGTAACCAGTCGTGGCATGCTTTCTGCTGTCTCTAGTTTGTTTGATCCGCTCGGTTTCGCCTCTCCCTGGCTGTTGCCCGGAAAGATCCTGCTGCAGCGGCTCTGACATAAGAAACTCGATTGGGACCAGCCTCCGGACCGAGAAGACCGGCTGGACTGGGATCAATTTTTGAACACCACGATGTTTGCCCCTGGTCATGCAGTACGGACAGGAGGACTACATGCCTTTTCTGACGCATCCGAGGTCGGTTACGGAGCCGTGGTATACGGACGATGGTGCATGAGGATGGCCAGTATGCTACGAGGATCCTGCTCGACAAAGCCTGCGTTGCCCCACTGAAGACGGTTTTGATCCCACGCCTTGAGCTCAGTGCGGCCGTGTTAGCGGTCGGGGCGGTAAAAGCAGTAAAGAGATGCTTCGACTTCTACACTTGGTCGGCTAGTTTTTTGGACGGACTCGACAACAGTACTGTACTACACTGAAAATGTCAGGAGCCTTTTGAGTACTTACGTGGCTAACCGGCTCACGATCACCCACGACGAATCGGCCATGAACCAGTTGGAGTATATCAGGTCTGGCGATAACCCAGCAGATCTGCGCTCTCCAGATGCGACCAACTTCAGGAAACTAGACACATGGACGGGAGGGCCAAAATTCCGGCAAATGTCTAAACAGGACTGGCCCGTGTAAGAATTAAAATCCCCTACGGAAGTAGAACTGGAGATCAAAGTCGTAGTGATAGCGGCCAACGTCGTCGAAGCGACATTCATTTTATCACGATTGGTCAGATGTTCTTCCTGGATGAAGACACTTCGTGCATTAGTTTGGTTGAGCAGCTTCAAGACAAATTCACTGGTCATAAAAGGGCTACGCCCCTCAGGCCGGATACGAGTCTGCCCGATAAGTCCCGATGAGCTACAAGCTGCAGAATACAATATTTCCAGAATGATACAGCTACAGGCTTTCGCCCGAGAACTCGAGAGAGCGGAAGAAGTGGAACCAATCAACAAAGTAATATCATCTTCAAAAGGCGACTTAAAGCATTTAAACCCCAAACTCATTGACGGACTGCTGCGGGTGGATGATGGGCTGACCAACTCCCATCTGAACTTCGACACAATGTGCCTTATACCGCTGCCGGCCCGACTACTTGTGGTACAGCTAATGGTCCGACATGTCCACGTCGTGGAGGGACATGCCGGGGAAAGTCACTTGACTGGCGTCATCCGAAAGCGCCTTTGGTTGCTGAGAGGAAGAGCGACCGTAAAACGCGTAATCCGACGTTGTGTGCAATGTAGAAGAAGCAATGCCAGGGCGGGAAAACAACACATAGCCCCGCTACTAGAATGCAGGGTGACTCCAGGCTGGCGGCCGTTCAGCGACACCGGATTGGACTATTTCGGGCCCTAGTTGATCAAGTGCTGGAAGGGATTGGGAAAACGGTACAGGTGTATCATGACGTGCATGAGGTCACGCGCGGTGCACCTAGAAGTCGCACATTCGATGACGACCGATTCTTTCCTACAGGCCCGGCAGCGATTTATCAACCGAAGGGGCGTATCGGCAGATAATACTCTAACAATGGGTCGAACTTATTGTGCGCCCATCGGGAATTGCAGCTTCGGCACAGAAACATAAGCAGGGACAAACTGCATGATCGAACCATGGCCTAGGGCATACAGTGGTATTTCAACCCTCCACAGGCCAGTCACCGTGGCGGAGTATGGGAACGCATGATCCGGTCCGCCTGGCGGATATTGCTGTCAATCATGGAGCAGCAGCCGCCCAACGACGAGACGCTGAACACCGTCATGACTGAGGTCGAGGGAATTCTGAACAACCGCCCCCTGGTTCCAGTAATGAAGAGCGACTCCACCCACCTGGCGCTCACCCCGAAAGACTTATTGACGTTAGGGTCGAACGAGGGTTTCCAAGGGCCTGTAAACCCTCGTGGGAGCTACCTCCACGGATGGAAACAGGCGAATTATTTTGCCAAGGTTTCTGGAGGCGCTGGCTGCGGGAGTACCTGCCGGCTCTGCAGGCTCGACTAAAGTGGCTGGTCAAAACAAGACCATTCAAGGTTGGGGATGTGGTGATGATCGCCGACGAACGCGCACATTTAAGCACCTGGCCTTTGGGAGTGGTTATGGAAACCATCGGAAGCTCTGGGGTAGTGGTAAAAAGGGTGAAGTTGAAGACAGCCAAAGGAGCCCTAATTCGCGACATACGCAGTATTAGCCTACTCAAGAGTGAAGGCGGCGAATCTGATAACGCTGAGGCTCAGTAGACTATTTCGCATTCGTCTTCGAGGTGGGTAAAGAAACTCCCACTCATGGGAGCATTCACGATACACTGACGTATCGAACCATCATACACCCCAGAGCACACACACCTACATTATACACGTTTATACCACACGATCTCCGTCAAACACGTCACAGTGCTCACAGTCTTTCGTTGACGCGACAGAAGGTTTTTCATATATGCGGAGGTATGTGATTTCATTGTACATCCAAACACATACCCGATGCGCACTATACCCCATAACCCCCGCCAAACATGTGGCAGTGTTCGCCGTTTGTTTTTGTAGACGTTACTGAATATCTTTTGCATATGTGGAAATAGCGTCGATTACGTCATACGCACACACACACGCAAGCATATACAGCCAGTGCATGACGGCCCTTCCAAGGACAGCATCTATGTTTCCCCTTCGCGTTCTCCATCGGTCAATTGTTCTCATGGAAGATTTAGAATAGCCTCGCGTCGGTGTGACCACCGGATTAGGTGCGACGATGAGTAGAACGTTGACGACAAGCATTAGGCAAGCGCGCTGACAGCAGGGCTTAGGTAGGTAAGAGGAATAAGTACCCTTATTCCAACCCTTTGGTTCTGCTAACATTCGGGAGGGGTTTGGTGGGCGGTGCAACGACCAGTCGTGGAAAATCCCCCCAAAACCATTGCAGTTCATGTTTTTCTATACATCACTCACTTGCCTACGCTACTGACGTGTCTTTACGCACCGTTTGCTTCTATGGACCAATTTTTGTTGTTCGCGCCCAGAGCGCTACTTTGTTATATCCTTGTTCTGGACCTGCGTGACGCACGTGCTCCTTGCTCGCACGCCGCGGTTCGGTTCTCGTTTGTTGGGTCCCTTTGATAGCATAATTGCGGTTTGTATCTGTTTGGTGTCACTGTTCACTCAATAATCTAGTATCGTAGAGTCTCACGGATAATCGCCTTTTGATTTCGGGATCCGTTGTGAATTTTGCTACACTTCGCTCAAACGTCTGTTACAATACTCAATTGATCAATTTGGAACGATGAAGTAAGCCATATGCCAAGAAAAGGATCAAAGCAATTGGAATCTGGACAGGAAGTAATACGGTAAGCCACTGGGGGGTTTGGTACTTTTGATTGTTTAGTTAATGCCAGGTAACCTAGTCCTGCCAGTGCTGGCTCATGTATTACTGAGGGTGATACGGATTGTGAGAATATCTATCTATTTAAGCTAGGGATATTAGACTTAGAACAACAACTGTTATCAGCTAGACAACAGGCCAAGGAAGCAGAAAAGAAGTATAGACAGAACTTGCGTGGGCAGAAGAGCAACGACTACGACCTTTCCGATAGTTCAAGGCACAATAGAACAGGAAAATCCACGCCGGTCGCCGTCTATAAAACATCAAAGCCACCAACGATCGATCTGCCAAAAGCAGAACTAGCGGTATTCGACTGGTGAACTGAACACTACTGCAAGTTCGTCAAGCAGTTTGAAACGTTCGTCGAGAACAAGATAACCGACCCCGGGCAGAGGCTCCTCTATCTGACTCTACTGTCGAGGCCGAGCAAGAGAAGCTATCGATGGGTGTACCATGCTCGACCCGAAACAAGGCTCTGCCCGAGCAAGGAAGGTTTTGAGGGACCTGTTTGGCCAATCTTTCAAAGTAGCCCTTAACCCATTAAAGGGTGTGATGGTAGAGGCCAAAATAACCAAGGGCCACGTCCATGCAACGGCCGACCTGGTGATCAAAATGCAGAACTGTTCAAAAGCTCTCGACCATTTAGGTTACAGGGCTGATCTCGGTGCAATGCATACGTTGGATAACATAGTCCATTACCTCTCTCCTAAACTACGGGATCGGTAGGCGGAAGAGGCGGAACGTACATGTGTGTGTGTGCGAGCTCCTCATCTTGCAGTTCCTCACCGGCCATTTCTCTTGCTATCATCCCACCGACCGTCATGACATGCATCCATCAATTCCACATCTTTGCCTCACATCTACCGTATCCAATCCTTCTAAATCGTTTTTTATCTGATCAACCCCCTACGTCTTGTATTGCTCGCTCCCTGTTTTACGATGAGTTTTGTGCCCTGTCCGCTGACAATCCATTGAAGAGTACCGAAGCCTTATTGACATCTAATCCACTGCAGTGCACTTCACTTTTTCCCATCATCCCTCGCTACTGAAGTTCCTTATACAGATTTCTAGCCTTTCTCATGTTTATCAGTCGGCCTTCAGATGTATCTACCCGGACCAGTCACACCCTTCATCAGACCTTGACCTTCAAACTCATCAAGCGTCCATTCAAATCTGCCCTCGAGTTCATTTAAACTCCCCACAATCTCTATGGTGTGCATATATTCATCCTATTTTCATCCCACTTTAATCCCCCTTCTGAGCCTTTTCATCCTATTTTTTTCGTGCAAGTTTCCACATTTTCATGAATTATCTTTGTCCATTCCATCACCTGTATCAACAAGATCATGCACATGGCATGCTTCGGGCGTCTCCGAAATAATATATATATATATATTAAATATAATCCGAGGCGACCGTGAGGTTAACTTCGAAGACCTGACCGAATACCTGGACAGGCAAACCAAAATAGCCGACGGTAGGTTTGGCCGACTTATCCGGGACAGTAACCTGGTAAATAAGTCTATCACTAGCCAGGTTCAAACCTCCGCTCGGGAGTATCTGAAATACCAGCCTTGGACCAATGCACACGCCATTTCATGCGAGGCTGCAACGCATCCAAGTTGCGGGTCCTGTGACGCTAGCCATGGGCTACTAGAATACCCCAAGTTCATCAGTGCCACTACAGAAGAACGTTGGGGAATGGCGAAGACGACAGGAGCGCACTTTATATGTCTCAACACCACGCATCGGGCGGCAGCTTGTAGAACAGGGAGCAGATGTGATCACGGAGGCTGCGCGGGCAGACACCATCGATTGGTACACCAGGCGGGAGAAACTATACCCGAGGCGAGCGCCAAGCCCAGTGCAACTTGTTCAACGTCGCGGTCTACCAGTAAACCAGTACTTTTAGGAGTAGTTGCCATAGGAGTGATTTCCCCAACTAGGGTGATCAAAGCGTTGGCTTCCGTTGACAGTGGATCCGACACTACCCCGGTAAAAGAGCGGTTTGCCGACCTACACGGGCTCGCTAAAGGTACGACGTCGTTAGCAGTGAGCACGGTGGGAGGAACACAAGTAATGGCAGCCGGCCGGTTGAGGTCGCAATTCATCGCCTTAGAGACTAACGAGCAAATCGAATCTACGGAAGCATTCACATTAGCTGATCTATTCATGCGAGCACCACGGTCGGTGAACGCAATTCTGACTAGATGGCCCCACCTGCAAGGCAAAACCGTTGTAGACGGAGAAGACGACAAAGTGGATCTCCCCATCGGCCGTGACGTACCAGAGGCACATTGGGTACTTGACCAGAGAGTGGGCGACCGCCAAGTACCTTTTGCCGTAAGAACGGCTCTGGGGTGGATGTTATATGGTTCAGTAGGGGGACGTGGTTCTTTGAATTACTTATCCGCCGAAACACTTCGCCTAAACGTCTGTCACACAGGTATTTTCAATCATCCGTCATGTTGAGTCGTTGTTTGAACAATTCCAGGCGCAATGTGCTTTTCTTGGGAGACAGCCCCTTGGTAAGCATCTACATCCCGAATTCCGCCACCATCCGCAATTTTCGGCCGAGATTTTATTGCCTATACGGGTGCGATTTAGCAAACTCAAGGGGGCCAATTCTCGAAGTTTACCGCATACTGGGTAGTGCAGGCTCCATCGAACATTAGCCCGAGTCGCCTATGGTCCTTAAGGTTTTCCAATCTTCGGGCCAAATACCCAGTGAGCATCAGACACGTCACAGCCACCAAGCACACCAACCTGTGTCTCTGCCACTTCCGCAAATGGGACCATTCTCAGGTGAGGCCACTGACTGGCCTCGCCGTAAAAGAGTCTACTGGTAACACCGGTAGACCATCCAGGATGAAAGCCGGTGGAATCTCAAATATTTCTGAGCTCACTAGAGACACCAGCGGTAATTTTACCTTCCCCGATTTGATGGTATATGTACCCCCGACATCTCTGACATTTAACGATGCCTGTTTGCATCCTGGGCCGTGCTGTTCCACAAATTTGCGAGTCGCTAATTTTGTGGCCTATTCAGTATCCAAAAATGCTATAGCACTCACCAATCCTTTGGGCTTTATGATCCTTCTGGGATGACATCCAGCCCCGCCGGTTTGTCTGGATTGCTGACAAGAGATCGCTCACTTTTGAACAGCTGGGAATCCGGCTTCTCCGGAGCCTTATCGGCATGCAACAAAGAGAGGAAGCTGCCCTAGCAGCCTTCAAGGCGAATCGGTCTGATAATGGCAGTCGACAGCGCAGTGATAATTACGGGCAAGAAAAGCAAGCGCCATTCTTCATGATTGTAGCCCATCGACCGGTGGCTTTTGATACCAGAAAACTTGGGCACTCCGATGACAGGCGGGTAGCCCCACAGAGCTTGTAGGTCACTGGTCTCATACTCTTATGGGAGATAACAAGTATATTTCTCCACCGTTTGGTTCTGAGATACCCCTTCGGCTCCATTTGTGGCGCGTTCGAGCTTGGCCTAGCAGTCTTATTACTTTCCCGAACAACTTGCCAAAGTCTGCTGTTCACAGTGAGTGACTGCAGACCGGCTTAGTCTGTGGGATCTTCAGACGAGGCCTCGCCTCCATTCCGCAAGTCAGTTGTGGCTATCCCCCCCTCCGCCCAGTGACCTCGCTTCCAACAGGTATAAAACGGACGTTCGATTTTAGCGTATACGAAACATTCAGATTCGAACAGTAACTCAGGTGGTTCATGGCTATGCCACGGCTTCGAATTTTTAGCTCCGAGTGTGACAGGGAGCAAACATCCCTTTCAATGCGCCTTGCTTCCAGTACACCTTCGGTCAGATCTCGTACAACCAGGAAAAATTGTTCAAAAAGCTTTCTATGTATTTCCTGGGCTCTAGTACAGCCCAGCTCTGGGTCCAGCACGGAATGTCCCTCAGTTGACTCCCTGGCACGTCCGCAACAATAGCGCATTAGGTGTAAGAACCTTTATCCGGGTTCCGATACCTTGCGCTCCATGAACTTCTCGCACTGTCTCATGAATGTGCATTTTCCCATCGAACGTCACCAGTTTCTTTCTTGAGAGGCCGATGGCCAATGAAATTCCGCGACTTGATTCACTACCGGTTTCATCATTTCTCTGATATCACGGACCTTCGGACCTGCTACGTTCCAGTGTAAATTCCGTCCAGCGTTCTTCTGATGGAATTCCCTTCGGCCTCGTCCACCATTTCTGCATCCAACGTAGACCGATGTTCTGCTTCAGGTATTCTAGACTTGTGGATATCATTATCTTAATACCCCAGATTACCTGGTAAAGTACATGACGGAGGGCTGACAGGACTAGGAAATCCAACAGTATATAAAGAATCAAACTCACCCAAACCCTCCCCCGGTGACTTGTCGAGTTATTTCCCGTTCGGTTTCTGAATGTTTTGTTTCTCTCCTGAGCATGACGTGTGTTCTCTCGTTCCAAGTTGGTCAATTTGAGTATGGCTTGACGGCTTCAAGCAGTACGTAGTCAAATTTGCACGAATCTCGGAGCCGAAACAAGATTGATTCGTAGTTTCTACCATACTTAATTAACAAATGAATAACCTCATAGAATGTTTGCAAACCTCGAGTATGCGATCATAAAGACTCAGGTCGGGAGCCAAGCTCAGGGCGTGAGGCAGACAAGCATGTGAGCCACACAGGTACAACTAAGGATATGACTGAGGGGCATGTCGGACGAGAATAAGCAAGAGTTAGTTTCCAAAAAGGTAAGTGGCGCGAAACACAAATAACGTGTAGTTGAGCTTTTTCACAAAATCGGGGTATTACAAAGTTCCGGGATGATTTCCCACAACGGATCGTCACACAGGGAACCGTCAATCTGGAGCTCAATCTGGCCACGAAAATGAGGCCTTCTACTAAACCCCACTAAGTGCCAATGCTTGACCACAAATATTGTGGCTAGTGGCAGTGGTGGAGGATCGTTGAAAATGACCCCTCAGGTGAAGACTTTGGCGTTGTTCTAGACTACAGCCTCAAGCCGTCGAAGCAGTTCACCGCAGCGGCCACTACAGCCAGGACGGAACTCTTATGGCTTGGTTCCACCAAGTTTCTCAGAGAGCCCAAAGCTTTAGTTCCCGTCCACCAACCCATAGTTAGGCCGAGCACGGAGCTAGGTACAGTTCTGGACACCGCACTACCAGAAGGATATAGACTGCCTGGGGAACGCTCAGGAGCTAGCCACTAGGGTGGTGATTGTGCAAAGGAAGTTCAGCTATAGGAAAGGTCACTGTCTCCTGGATCTGCTCTCGATGAAAAGGCTGCGCTTTCGTGGGAATTTGACGGAAACCGTCAAGGTAGTGGAGGGACCGTCAGGTATAAACCGAGAAGGCCTGTTCTCTTTAGTACCAGAAAGCGGCACAAGGCAGCACAGCCTTAGACTAAAAAGAAAGCATTACAGGCTCCAAATGGGGACAAAGTACTTCTCGAATAGAGTGCCGGCAGCCGGAAATATTCGTACCTATTTACACGGCTATATAACGACCTCACTTGGGGGGTAGAATGCAGGCTTGGACTCTCTTCTACAAAAAGGAGGCCGCCGGCTCGCAGAATGTCCGGCATCTCGCAGCGTGAGTGATTGAAGGGTTTAAGGGGAAGACATGCACACAGAGAATTTGTGATCTGAATATCTTTTCGTTGGAAAGGAGGAGACGACGAGGGGACATTTTAGAAACTTTCAAGGTTATGAGGGGCTTTTCTGTCCTTAGCCGGATAGTCTATTCCAACTGGCTCTAGATTTCAGAACAAGGGACACGAAAAGAAGCTGACGAAGGTCGAGCTAGGTTGATGACTAGATCGCGCTCCTTTAGCAACATGATAGTGCAGAGTTGGAACAGCCCGCCTGGTGGGATGATAGACCGGCAGACCGTCCAGTTCTTCAAGGGCGCCTTAGGTTGTGAGTGGCATGAGATATTTCCTTGCAGTGAGTGTTCACTAGATGAATGATGGGTACCGCTGTGGTCCTTCAGAGGTGTTTTAAAAATGGCGTTTTTGTCTACTGCATACTATCTCGGTAAACGCTCATGGTGCATAATGTCTCTGGAAGCTGATGTTCAATGAGGTTTTACATTTGCCTCTCATTTTTGACGGGGATTCAACGAAAAACACTGTGCAGTGTTGGGTGCCCAATTAGCGTGCACACGGCCGAAGTGATCCCGAAAGCTCGATCAGGAGCGGCCAATATCTGTCCTGAACTGAACTGGACTGCTGGAATAAACCATCGGAGGAGGTCATAAATGCCATGGCGTAACAGGCTTTTTGAAAGTGGTAGACTAATACCGGGTGGCGGTTTACCCCGAATTATGTTGGCTAGTTATTAAGGTCACATAAAATGAATCCGTTATTTTCCTTTCTCTCTTCCAGTGCTGATACTGCCCAAAGATTCTGCCTGAACTGCGTTACACCGGCAAGTCGTTCGGCGTGATACTTAGAACTATATTCCTGTGGTTGTGTCATTCTGTGGTTCATAATTTACGCATAACACCACCAAAAAAGTCAAGAAACTTGCTTCTATGTGCCTAGCTTGTTTGAAGGTTGTTCGCCGTCGCGACATATCCTTCCAGAGTGATGGGTGGGACGGATGGATTCACCTCGAATGCTCCAAAATAAACAGCGATCTTTATGAAGCCCTGGGCAAATGCCGTGTGAAGTTGCTCAAAGTGCCGTGCATCAAGTGGAATGAGCTACCAACTACTGTGTGTCCGGCAAGGCAGTCAGTGAGGATGGCGCTTCCTGTCGCAGACAAGACAGAGTCATCATTACCATCATCTTCAACATGAATCTGCGCATCACTGTAAAAACAACAGAAGCAACAGCTGTAACAGCCGGTTGTGAAAAATCCACCTTTTTCCCTCGCGATTCAGTGTTTTTCCCAACATCACTCATTTCCATACACTATTGACTTGTCTTTACGAACTGGTTGTTTTTTCTGGACCAATTGTTGTTTGTTCGCGCCCAGAGCGCTACTTTGGCACATCCTTGTTCAGGACCTGCGTGGCGCACGTGCTGTCTGCTCACATGCTGCTATTCCGTCTCTCGTTGTTGAGTCCTTGTGATCGTATTATTGAGATTTGTATATTGTTTATGTCATTGTTTATTTTAATAATCTAGTATCGTAGAATTATCACGGATAATCGCCTTCTGATTTCGGGATCCGTTGCGAATTTGGCTACGCATTGCTCAAACGTTCGTAACAATACTCAATAAATCTATTTGGAACGAGGAAAAATCATGCAAAATGCCAAGAAAAGGATCAAAAGCAGTCGAATCCGGACAGGAAGTAATACGGCAAGTCTCTGGGGAGGTTTTGGGTACATATGATTCTTTAGGTAATGCTAGATCGCCTAGTCCTGTCAGTGCTAGCTCATGTGTTATTGAAAGCAATATTGATCGCAAGGATGTCGATTTATATAAGCTGAGAATACTAGAACTAGAGCAACAGTTACTTTCGGCTAGACTACAGGCGCATGAAGCAGAGAAGTGTACACAGAAACAGCGAGAGCATGAGACCAGTGACTTCGACACTTCCGATAGGTTAGAGTGCAATAAGGTAGGGAACCCCACGCCGGTCGCCGACTACAAACCACCATCGATCGATCTGCCTAGAGTGGAGTTACCGGTTTTCGACGGGCGAGCTGAGCAATACTGCAAGTTTGTCAAACAGTTCGAGACGTTCGTTGAAAACAAGGTAAACGACCCTGGGCAAAGGCTTCTTTACCTTACTCACTACTGCCGAGGCCGAGCAAGAGAAGCTATCGACGGGTGCACCATACTCGATCCAAAACAAGGCTACACAATGGCAAGAAAGATTCTGAGGGACTTGTTTGGCCAACCTTTCAAAGTATCCCGTAACCTAATAGAGGGCGTGATGGCAGAGGCAAAGAGAACCAAGGGCGACGTCTACACCATGGCCGACCTGGTTATTAAGATGCAGAACTGCTCAATAGCCCTCGACCATTTAGGTTACAGGGCTGACCTAGACGCCATGCACACTTTGGAAGGCATAGTCCGTCACCTCTCTCCCGAAATACAGGGTCGGTGGGCGGAAGAAGCTGAACGGATAAGCCGAAGCGACAGAGAAGCCAACTTCGAAGACCTGACTGAATACTTAGACAGGCAAACGAAGATAGCTGACAGCAGATTCGGCCGACTCATCCGGGACAGCAACCGAGCAAACAAGCCCGGTACTAGCCAAGTCCAAACCCCTGTACGGGAATATCCAAAGTACCAGCCTTGGACCAATACACACGTCATTTCACGAGATGCTACGGCGAAACCAAATTGCAGATCCTGTGGTACTAGCCATGGCCTACCGGAATGCCCCAAGTTCGGCAACGCCACAATAGACGAACGGTGGGAAATGGCGAGGATGGCAGGAGCATGTTTCATCTGTCTCAACACCACGCACCGGGCAGCAGCCTGTAGAACAAGGAATCGATGTGGTTACGAGGGCCGCACGGGCAGACACCATCGGCTGCTGCATCAGGCGAGAATAACCATATCCGAGGCGATTGCCAAGCCCAGCGTGATTTGTTCAACTTCACAATCTGCCAGTAAACCGGTACGTTTAGGCGTAGTGGCCGTGGGAGTAGTGACTCCGACTGGGATAGTCAAGGCGTTTGCTTTCGTTGATAGTGGATCCGACACCACTTTAGTGAAAGGGCGGTTTGCCGACAAACACCAACTGGCTAAAGGTGCGACGTCGTTAGCAGTGAGCACGGTGGGCGGAACACAGGTAATGACTGCCGGTAGATTAAGGCTGCAACTCATCTCTCTAGACACTAACGAGGAAATTGAACCAACGGAGGCATTCACGTTAGCGGATCTCCCCATGCGAGCACCAAGGTCGGTGAACGCAATCTTGACTCGGTGGCCCCACCTGCAGGATGTAACCGTCGTAGACTGGGAAGATGATGAGGTGGATCTCCTCATCGGATGCGACGTGCCAGAGGCACATTGGGTACTTGACCAGAGAGTGGGTGACCGCCAGGCACCTTATGCCGTACGCACGGCTCTGGGATGGATGTTATACGGTCCAGTAGGGGTACGCGGTTCCGTAAATTACTTATCCGCCGAAACGGACCGCATAGAGTATCATCTGCAACGGCTGTATGAAAAGGAGTTTCATGACATTGGAGACGAAAGACCGACGTTGTCTCAAGAGGATCACTTCGCTTTACAAACGGTGCGGCAAGGCACTAGAGGCCTCAAAAAACAGTTCGAGGTTCCCCTCCCATGGCGCACACCGGTCGACCCGTGGACTGACAACAGAAATTATGTTCTCCAACGATTACTACGACTAAAAGAACGCTTCAATCGAGACCAGAATCTGTGGGAACGATACGCGGATTTGATGAAGCGAAACGAGGCCCTCGGTTACGTTGAAAAGGTGCCTGTTAACACCGACAGCAAAAGGGGTATCTGGTATCTGCCTCATCATCCGGTTATCAACCACAAGAAACCCAATAAACTGCGGGTGGTTTTTGACTGTGCGGCCAAGTTCCAGGGCAAGTCGTTAAACGATCGCCTACTACAGGGGCCTGACTGGACCACACCACTGATCGATGTTCTGTGCCGTTTCAGAGTGAGTAAAGTGGCTTTGTCTGCTGACATTAGGGAAATGTTCCATCAGGTGAAGATTCCGGTAGGAGAACGAGATGCTTTGCGTTTCCTGTGGTGGGAACGGAGCGACCGGGACAAAGCAGTGGTGAATTATAGGATGACCGTCCACCCCTTCGGAGCCATATCGTCACCATTTTGTGCCAACTACGCCCTCCAAGAATCAGCGAACAAACATGGCGATCTAGTACATCGGACGGTGGTAGAAAGCGTCAGCAGGAACTTCTACGTCGACGACTACCTTGGGTCATTCGATGATGTGGAATCAGCTCTAGAGCAGTTCAGGGGTCTGACGAGATTGCTGGAAGAGGGCGGCTTCCATCTAACTAAATGGATGTCGGACGCTTCAGAAGTGCTGAAGGTCATCCCGTATCACGAAAAGGCCGAAAGGGTAAGAGATTTGGACGGCTCTCCACTTCCTATCGAGCGCACTTTAGGGATACAATGGGACGCGGAAACGGACGATTTTGTTTTCGAACTGAACGTTCCCGAGCTGCCAATAACCCGTCGTGGCATACTATCTGCCGTCTCAAGTTTGTTCGACCCGCTCGGTTTCGTCTCACCATGGCTGCTACCCGGAAAGATCTTGCTGCAGCGGCTGTGCCGTAAGAAAGTTGATTGGGACCAGTCACTGGACCGAGGGGACCGGCTGGACTGGGAAGAATTTCTGAACACCTTGAAGAAATTAGGGGACATAAGAATCCCACGATGTTTGACCCCTGGCCATACGACACGGACTGGAGAACTACATGCTTTTTCCGATGCATCCGAAGTCGGTTATGGAGCTGTGGTGTACGGACGATGGTGCGCAGGAGATGGACAATATACCACGAGGATCCTGTTCGCCAAAGCCCGCGTTGCTCCACTGAAGTCGGTCTCAATCCCACGCCTTGAACTCAGCGCAGCCGTGTTAGCAGTCAGGGTGGTGCAAGCTGTGAAGAGATGTTTCGATCTCTACATTTGGTCGGTGAGCTTCTGGACGGATTCAACGATAGTACTTTACTACATTAACAACGTACGGAGCCGGTTTAGTACTTTCGTTGCTAACCGGCTCACGATTATCCACGATGAATCAGCCACGCACCAGTGGAGTCATGCCAGGTCTGGCGATAATCCGGCCGACCTGTGCTCCCGAGGTGCGAACAACTTCAGGCAACTGGACACGTGGACGAGAGGGCCAAACTTCCTGCACTTGCCCAAACAGGACTGGCCCGTGTGCGAATTAAAACCCCCTACGGAATTGGAACTGGAGATCAAAGGCGTAGTGATAGCAACCAACGTCGTCGAAGCGTCGTCCATTTTATCGCGACTGGTCAGGTTTTCTTCCTGGATGAAGACGCTTCGTTCGCTAGTTTGGTTAACCAGGTTCAAGATAAGTTTACTAGTCATGAAAGGGCTACGGCCCTCAGGTCGGATACCAGTCGGCCCGATAGGTCCCGATGAGCTACAAGCGGCAGAGTACGATATTTTCAGAATGATACAACGCGAGGCTTTCGCCCGAGAACTCAAGAGGGCGGAAGAAGTGGGGCCGACCAATGAAGACATGCCATCTCCAAGAGGCGAGCTGAAGCGTTTAAACCCCAAACTCATCAACGGACTGCTGCGGGTGGATGGTAGGCTGACCAGCGCCCACCTGAACTTCGACACAAAGTATCCCATACTGCTGCCTGCGAGACAACCTTTAGTAGAGCTAATGATTCAACACGTCCACGCCGTGGAGGGACATGCCGGGGAAAGTCACGTGACGAGCGTCATTCGAAAGCGTCTTTGGTTGTTGAGAGGACGAGAGACTGTAAAACGCGTAATCCGACGGTGTGTGCAATGCAGGAGACGCAATGCCACAGCAGGCAAACAACTCATGGCCCCACTACCAGAATGCAGGGTGACTACGGGCTGGTGGCCGTTCAGTGACACCGGGTTGGACTATTTCGGGCCCTTGTGGATCAAGTGCGGGAAAAGATTAGAAAAGCGATACGGATGTATCATGACGTGCATGAAATCACGTGCGGTACACCTAGAAGTCGCACATTCGATGACGACCGATTCGTTTCTACGGGCCTTGCAGAGATTTATCAACCGAAGAGGCGTACCGGCCGATATATACTCGGATAATGGATCGAACTTTGTGGGCGCTCAACGGGAATTGCAGCGTTGGCACAAGAACATAAACAGGGACGAACTGCAGAATCGAACCGTGGCCTACGGCATACGATGGCATTTCAACCCCCCACAGGCCAGTCACCGAGGCGGCATATGGGAACGCATGATCCGGTCCGCCAGACGGATATTGCTGTCAATCATGGAGCAGCAGCCGCCCGACGACGAGACGCTGTACACCGTCATGACTGAGGTGGAGCGAATCCTGAACAACCGCCCCCTGGTTCCAGTATTGAACGGCGACCCCACCCACCTGGCGCTCACCCCGAACGACTTATTGACGTTAAGGTCGAACGAGGGTTTCCAAGGGCCGGTAAACCTTCGTGGGAGCTACCTCCACGGGTGGAAGCAAGCGAACTATCTGGCCAAGGTCTTCTGGAGGCGATGGCTACGGGAGTACCTACCGGCTTCGCAGACTCGACAGAAGTGGCTGGCCAAAACAAGACCATTCAAAGTTGGGGACGTGGTTATGATCGCCGACGAACGCGCACATTTCAGCGCTTGGTCTTTGGGAGTAGTTACGGAAACCATCAAAAGCACTGACGAAATGATAAGAACGGTGAAGGTGAAGACAGCTAACGGAGTGCTCATTCGTGACATACGCAGTATTAACCTACTCGAGAGCGAAGACGGAGGAGCTGATAACCCTGAGGCCTAGTAAACCTTTTTGACACCAGTAATCGAGGTGGATAAAGAAACACCATATATACCACACAATCTCCGTCAAACACGTTAAGGTGCTCGCGGTCCTTTCGTTGACATAACAGAAGGTTCTTCCCGATATGTGGTGATGAGTGCGATTCCATTATACATCCCGATACATACACGCATGCACGACGCACTCTACATCCCGTAAACCCATCATACATGTGACAGTGTTCTTTGTTTGCCTTTTGTTGACGCTACCGAATGCCCCTTGCATATGTGGAAGTAGCGGAGCTCAGGTCACACACACATGCTACATTTACTCGTTTTCCTGCCACGCGGTCTTTTGTTGACATTGCAGAAAGTCCTCCTTTGACGTGTAGTCATACCTGTGATTTCATTGTAACCCCGGCACACACACACACACGCACACACACACACACACTCAAGCACGTACATCCAGGACCGGACGGCCCCTTACGAGGACAACGTCTATGTGACCATTCACGCCCGCCATCGGTCATTTGGTCTTGTGGAAGATGTAGATTAGCCTCACGTCTATGTATCCAATGGATTAGGTGCGACCAGTTGTAGAACTTCGACGACGAGCTTTAGACGCGCGCACTGACAGCAGGGCCTAGGCAGGTAGGAAGAATCAGTACCTTTATACCGAACCTTTGACTCTGCTAAGGATACAGGAGGATTTTGGTGGGCGGTGTAACAGCCGGTTGTGAAAAATCCCCCCTTTTCCCTCGCGATTCAGTGTTTTTCCCAACATCACTCATTTCCATACACTATTGACTTGTCTTTACGAACTGGTTGTTTTTCTGGACCAATTGTTGTTTGTTCGCGCCCAGAGCGCTACTTTGGCACATCCTTGTTCAGGACCTGCGTGACGCACGTGCTGTCTGCTCACACGCTGCTATTCGGTTTCTCGTTGTTGAGTCCTTGTGATCGTATTATTGAGGTTTGTATATTGTTTATGTCATTGTTTATTTTAATAATCTAGTATCGTAGAATATCACGGATAATCGTCTTCTGATTTCGGGATCCGTTGCGAATTTGGCTACGCATTGCTCAAACGTTCGTAACAACAGCATCGACATCGTCATCTCCTCCGACGACTTCACGGTCGCCAAAATCATCACCGCCAGGGGGCAAGACTTCTAATGAGGGTAAAATATATGCTACACCCGCAGATCTATGAAGAGCCACGGCCACGGATGACATGTGTGTTGTGTTCCAGGTTTCTTCGCCGCTCAGCGAAGCTTCCGTGGCCTCACACCGGGAAGCCTTCCGCGCCCAGATACAAGTTGAAGCTGTTCTACCTGCATCTGACGCTGAAAACCAGAACTGTGCGATGGATATCGCGGTGCCTTTGGTATTTAGATCAATTTGTGTCAAAGCACATGCGGAGAGCGCATCAAAGTCTGATACAGCACCCACTACAACAAAGAGCAGCCCAAACACGAAGGGTTTTTATACAGATCCCAACCGGCAGCACCTTCGTTCATCCAGCCGGAACAAAAGGATGCAGGGATTAAATCGAACAAGGCTTCAAGGTCACTCCCATCTCCGCGATCTCACTGCTCTTTGGTTGCCTTGTCCCCAGAAGCGGCAGTACCAGTTCCCCAGGAAGGCCCCAACCACGACCTTCTGAATCTGCGGACCATTCTCGGGAAGCTGTTCACGGAGAATGAAGATCGCTTGGCTGAGTCAGTTCGTGGTAAAGCGGCTTTCCGTTTGAGAAAACTATGAGAAGACGGGGAAAAGCGTGTTAAAGATTGTTCTCCCTTCCCAGGAGCAAGCCCAGTCAGTGGTGCGGGGTTCTTGACCTCTCAAGGGCAAAAAGTGTGATTACTTGGGAATTTTAACCAGGAGGACCATGAGAAGCACCGGCAAGCCCTTACGGAAATGTAGAAACGCCGTGAAAAGGCTGAGATCAGTCTCCATATTCAGGTTTTTCTTGTTTTGAAGAGGGGACTGCGGTTAAAGTTGCTGCCTCTAACAACCACTTGTTCGACTTCCCCTGTTCGCGTAGATCCAGGGATGAACACCTCCCCACCACAATTACACATGATCAGGTGGAAGAGTAGTTCTTAGCTGCCCTCAAGGGTTGATAACCAAGTGTGACTAACTGGAGTAATTCGTAGCAGAATGAGGCGGTATCGGACACGGTAGTATCCTTCCCAGACTACTGTCCCTTTCGTTCGAACAGAATCCGGTCCATAGGTAGGGGTGGTGTATCGGAGTACATCAGAGATGGGGCCTCGGCACATGTTCTTGATCCATTTGCGGACCCTCAGGGACCTCGTGGAGCTCCATGGTGCAAAGAGAATCTAACCAGCTGCGGATACGTGACTCTCGGTCAGTTCTATAGGACACCTGCTGCCGAGCAGTTAAGTATGTTACATCTGATACGTCGCTGGGCGACGTGGGGACACTGTCTGGTCATGGGTAACTTCAACACCCTCAATGTTGATTGGGAGGCTAACTGTCACACTGCAGCAGCAGATAACTTCTTCGAAAGCCTACACGAGACAGGGTGTGACCTGGCGCTCCACCAACGTGTGCACAAGCCTACCTGCTTTTTGAACGAACAGAAACCCATTTTTGACCTAGTTTTTACCTCTCGGGCTTCGGATGTTTCCTGTATAGATTCACCATCCCCTACTTGGGCCACAGATCATACCTTGCTGAACCTACGCTGGCGGAGTGGGGCTCAGATCTCACAGACACTGTACTGTGAACAGAGTATCTGGTGCATACCCTTTGACGATTTCAGGGCAACAGCCCGAAACGGCTTGGGAGAATGAGGATCCAAACGATGTGAACCTGGCCTGGCGGCTTATCAGAGATGGAATCCACACAGCCGACGATCTCACTCCCAGGGCATCCCCATGATTTGGCAGGGAGCCCCGATGTCTACCGGGCTTAGAGACAGTATCGGGGAAGCGGCAGCGGGTTATGATGCGCACGAACTACTACGAACCAAATGTCCTTCCATGAAGATGGCCAAAAGATGCAAGTTCGAAGAGAGGCCGGCAGCCGATTGCGTGCACGCACCAAAACGACTACTTGCATATCTAAAAAGGCGAACAAGAGCAAAACCAGGCATACCTGCACTTATGGCAAACGAGAGAATGGATGATTCCGATAAAGCTGGGACAGATGCTCTGAAATGCCACTACGCATCGATGTCTACGCGTGATGAACCTTGGTTGCTCCTCTCGCCGGTGTCCCAGCCTTTAGTCACGTTCGAAGATATCGAATTGGATGAAGTTATGACAGTTCTAAGATCTCTTAAGTCAGATAAATCACCCGAACCGGATGGAATCTACTCACTGGTACCACGGAAGCTGGCCGAGATCCTCGCGGGCCCAGTTATCAAGCTGCTCAACACCTCACTAGCAACTGGAAAGCTCCCGGACTACTGGAAATAAGCGACAGTGGTACCAATGTTCAATGGCGGAGCCAAGACGGACGTCCTAAGAAGGCGGAAATTTGCGGCTAAGGTTTCTAGGACTCTATCCACGTGGTACCCGGCTTTCATTGGTGTTCCCCAAGGTTCAGTACTGGATTCTCTGCTGATCTTGGTCTATATCAATGATCTCCATACATGCTTGGATTCACTGTGCTTACGGCATTCCAACTATCTGAAGATGTGCCGCGTACTAACTTCTGACTCGGACTAACAATCCCTGCTAGACGTTCTCGATGGGCTGGGGCACTGGCTCAATACATGGGCCCTCCGCATAAAGTTAGAAAAGTTCGCGCATAAGCATAGGTCAAACACAGCCAACGTTAGACAACACACTCTCTGGCTTCCTGCGGAGAACCACAACATCTGAGCGTGTTCTCGGGATGGCACTGTAGAGCAATATAAAAACGAGGTGTCATACAGATAGAGCTTTTGCCTCAGCATGAGAAATCCTTGAAGCTATCCGCCGCTCTTTGGGAAAACTCTCCTATGATGTTTTTCTGATGCTATAAGCCCCACGTTAGACCTCGGCTGAAGTATGGAGCTGCGGCCGCACCTCTGCCGAATCGGTGGGGTTGGGAAGAGTTCAGAGAGTTTCACTAGTCCCACTGCTCGTCCACGCGGGACCGGCTAAGACGGTTGCCTACAAGCTGTGGGACCTTTTCCAGAAACCTGTCGGAGAATATGAGGTTCAGTTCAGTTCAGTTCAGTCTGCACAGGACAGGTAATGGCCACGGCCAATCGAGCGTTCAGAATTCCTTCGATGGTATGCACACCAGTTATGCACCCACCACTGCCGAGTGTATTATATCGGATCCCCGCTAAACAGTGAGGGAAACGGAAAACCTCGTCGCACATCAACTGCGAGAGACATTATGCATCGTGAGCTTTCACTGAGACAGTATGCAATGAGGGAAAAAGTCTGCCAAAACATACTTCAGAAGGACCACAGTGCTACCCGTCATCCATCTAGTTGATATACTCAAGGTGACCTCACCTGCGTCCTTCACTTTATCCGAGGCGATCTAGGACCGGAAATACGAGCGATCTCTCAACTACGTGAATCTTGTCGTACGCGGGGACACTCACCGACACTCTTTAAGTCGGAATCGATTAGTTTGCTGCTGATATACTGCCTGCCCGAAGAGCCACCAACATTTGGAGCCCGCTCCTAACGAAAGTGGTGGAAGAGGTGCAAAATTCAACCTCCAGGCGAAAACTGGATGACTTTCTGACTGATAGGTGGTACGATTCCCTTTCTTGAGGCTACACCCAAGAGCGGTCGTGGCGAGGCTTGCACGGGCGGTTTCCTTCTACCTCTAATCGTGAAGACTGAAGACTTTCAGAAAAACCCACGCAGTGTTCGGAGCTACGGAGAGGCTCCGATACCACGACTGCCCGAGCACATTATTGGCTCCAGCCACACAAAGTCCTGTGCATACTGAAATGAACTGAACTGAACTGGACCGGGCTGAACAGTGTTCGTTTAAGTTAGTTGCGCAACCGGCGGGGAATTACAAATTTCGTCGGTCGCGCGCGGATTTGAGACGGGTTTCCCCCTGTGTAGCGCAATTTGTGTTTTATTCCGTGTGGTAATTTTATCAGAAGAGTTCCTTTGGTTCACCAGTCGTCCTCGTAGATATAAATGCTGGATCTAGTACAACACGTCCATGATCTTTCCGGGCGTCTTCCTTTGCGACGATCGGTCTCATACGTCGCTTTGTCTCTGCGCAGATGGCCACATCTCATGTAGTCAGTGACCGCCCAAAATGCGTTATTTTCTTTTTTTAGTTCACTCATAATCTATCTGTTTAGCGCAGTTATCAGTGGATTTTATTAAGCCAGAAATTTAAACTGGGTAGTAGTTTGACCGCTATACATTTGGTGACATTTCTCCGGGAAGTTATTTAATAAAAGGCTATTCCTACTGGTTCGTCTAGGATCTTTGTATTTGAACTGGTAGTGTGGATCTGCACCTTTTTCTTAGTTTTTTTCTTCTGCAGATCTAATCTCTATCTCAATGCTTCTTCATACGGTGTCTGAAAACATCTCAAAATTTTGGTGTTCTGTCTCAGTTTAATGGCGCTTTTCTATATGGATTTATGTCGCTACATTCGGTTATGGGTCTGTCGTGATGGAGCATGAGGTTTTTCGGACTGGGAACGCTCCAATATCCGACTGAGTATAGGCACGAGTTCATTCCAATTGTCTACTTAGATTTACATGCTTCCGCATATGTACCTTGTCTTGTATTGCATTCTGAGAATATCGATCTTCATTTCCGTGCTAGTTACTCGTAACCACCGATTTGGGCGAGAAGACTTTGGTCATTTTATTCGTGAATCCGTTAAGGGCTATCGTTCGTTCCCGAGTTTCATGTTAGGTCTTGTCTTCTGTTGGACATGGTTGCACGAAACCTAAAACCATTTATCATGCAAAGCTGTTCCCGCTGGTCAGATTAGCCGACAAGTCTACGCCCTTGGCACTGGGGTGTACACTCCAGGTATCACGTGATACGTAGGATGCAAATCAGTACTGCCCATAGTAAAACTTAGTCACTGCCTCTGAAGCGATATAGGATTCAAGTTTCGGCTCTACCGTTGGGTACCGTTCATATTAGTTGTTTTGTCTGATATAGCCCTCTATTCAGAACTGGCCTCAACCATCCGTAGATTGCTGTGTAGGGTGACGAAGAAAGCTGCAGTGATCGACTACATTTGCAACCACTTTCTGCTGGTCCGTATTTTCGATATTTCAAGGAAGCGTGGAGGATGTGGATTCTCACAGAGTTAATGTAGAGAACGTCGTCTGTACTGTTGAGTGAGAAAGAATTGCCATATAAGTTAGGCTTTATTCATCGATGGAACGTAGTACACGCTGAAATGCAAAAAAGAATGTATATCAGATGATCAGTCAAACACAAACAACTTAGAACTAACGTTTGGGAACCGGAAATGTTCATAACGTTCTCCCCGGTTTGGATAATGTCAATTATTTGAGATCACAGATGACTGGGACACTAAAGTGGATACTAACTATACCTCTCTATTTCGCAAACAATAGGGACGTGTTCGTTGTTTGATAGCGACTTTGCCGATAGCAGACAGTGTGTCATTGTGTCGTCAGTACATATATCAGTGTTTAGTGTTTCCTGTGATCCTTCAGTAGACAAATTCGTGTTGTGTTCTACGAGTTTTGGACAGGTATTCAACGGTGTCAAGTGTCGCAGTGAAACTGTATCGTCACGCCCGTCGGTGCGGAATATGCGCGTATTGAGTATTGTAGTCAATACGATCAAGTTCTTCAACTAAGAGGTTTTGCTTTGTTTGGTGGATGTATTAAAGCAATACTATGGGACCAGGAGTTGTAAGCCATCTGAGAAGTGAAATCCCTGAAAACAATTTCCTGTTGTAAGTAAACATTAGTTCTTATGGGAGGGCGTTCGGTGCAGTCCAAAGAAAGGATCTTATTGATTGCAACGCTTCAGGAAGGACACGTTCCCACCGAGTGATTGTCAAGCCTCCGGACTGTGAGGCCAGTCTAATGGTTTTCCATAATATCCCGTTTAGTTGCTTAACCTGGCTGTTACACTGGATTGTACGATGTAGTTCTACTTGTGGCCACACTTCTCCTGGCGGAGTCGTTTTAGTTCTTCGGAAATGAATGCGAAGCCCTGATCAGAGTGTGTACGAGAGAGTAAACCAAAAAAATCGACAGGAAATAACTGTCGCAGAGTTCATGCATAAACAGGGTTAAGCGAATATAAATGTAACTGTTCGTTGATAATAACAAGCAAGTATTTATTTTGTGTGGAACAAGGCAGAGGACCCTTGAAGTCTGTGTTGAGTCTCTTGAAAAGTTGTGTGGCCTTTACCAAACTTTTTCCAGATGGCTCTAAATATGCGGCTTTAGTTCCGCGCATATTCGGCACCGCTGCGTTACGGTCTTCACCTGCTCAACTGAAAAAGGTGAGTTCTTTGCACGAACAAAATGATTCAGACGGATAATGCCAAGGTGGTGGAGGGTATAATGAACTTGTTTCAGATGGTCTATATTGAAAGTTGATTAGCGGTAGCTCCGAGGGAGCGATTTAGTTCTGCTCCAGGTCGCTAGATAGCGTCGTAAGAAAATGCGGCAAGTTCTATCCACCAGCGTTGTATTTAGTCGTCTTTATTCTTCCCCTTCCCTGTGGTATTATACAGGTGTGACCGAGCGTTGGCGGTTGCTAATTTGAAATGGTTGCCGAAGAGTTACTGTTTCGAGCTGCCTCTGCACAGGATCGACATATCGTAATTAAGTGACTCGTAGATAAACGAACTTCAAGTCCCAAGACAGAAAACACAGGCTCGCTTTACTACGTGTACTGTAGGTCAGTTTATCAAACAATAACGGTAACATACCTTAAATTGGGGACAACCGACCACAGAATGAAAACAGTCAACAAAGGCTCCAAAACGCGCAGACAGCAGTAGACAGTGAGGGCTCGAGATGGCAATGCAGGAGGGAGTCAGATGGTTTACAGAGGAGGCCCTCATTTATGGGGGTCATTTTGATCAGTTAACGGTTAGGAAAGAGGTGATGATGCGAGTGAACACGCACGCGTGGTGAAGGGCAAGCGGAAAAACATGGCTGTTGTGTATTGCTATTGGTAATTGCATATCTTGTTTCGATCAAACGATCATCACGCCCGAATGAGAAGATTTAAGGTCTAGAATATGGGCTTCATTCGTTCAGCAGATTGAACGTATACACTGAAATATAAAATGTGGAAAATATGGAAGTGCGCGTCATGGGTGGGCAGTAATGAGAAGCGGTTAGTACACCGCATTCTTCTTTGCTGAGTTTTATAGTTTAGATTACAACAGTTACGGATGTATACACTTCACGATTTCGGAGATTGTTCGGCCGTGCTCTTTGTTGTGTATCTGCGGGCGATGACTGTAGTGTGTTATTAGGAATACGTTAACCTAACACTTCAGCGTGAACGGGATCATCAGTGTTTGTGTGGTGATCTGTTATCTGTGTCTGATGCAAAAACGTGTCAGCAAAGTTAAGCTGTTGCTGTTCTTTTGTAGCGAGATTGTGAATAGAAACTTTCCACGCACCTGTCTGGTAGACGCCAATGAGCATATTTTGGGTTGCATTCGACGAGTGTCACTTCCTCGACGGCAGGCTCATACTTCGACGAGCGGACATGGCGCCTCATAAAGACTGGTCCGGGAACAGTAAGCCAGTGTGGTAAAGAGACTTCGGATGTGGATTTCCTGTTGTCCTGTAGCAAACGTTCGTGTGCGGTGGCGTTTGTGGCCGTGCACAGCAGGGAGCGAATGAAATGAAGTGCATCTGGGAGGATAGCTTTTCATTCGGTGATAGGCAGAGACCTAGATTTAGTGGCGAGCGAAATGAAACGCCATGTGGTGCCATTTAGGCGTTCTATTTTCCCATTAGACCGTGGATTGTACGCTGCCGTTCTGCTGGTCACAATTCCTTTAGCATGTAAGAAATATTTTAGTTGTTCAGACATGAACGAAAGACCACGGTCTGAATGGATGTACGAAGGCATGCCAAACATAGAGAACAATTAGCTGAATCTCAATGATAGTTAACGCCGTCATGTCCTGGCAAGGAGAGGCGAATGGAAAACTAGAATACTCGTCAATTATCGTAAGTGGGTACTTATTACAAGTAGCGAAAGGCGCGGACATTTAAGTCAACATTTGAACATTCGAATAGAGATGTGACTTTGATCATGTTTCCAGTAGGTCTTTTTCTAAATCTCGATTTTAGCTCAGCGCAGACAGGACAACTGGATATCGTTTTCTTTACATCTTCAAATGAGAAAGGGAGACTCCTTTATCGTACGAAGTGTATCAAACGGACTTCCGGGATGGCATAAAGAATCATGTAAAACCTTCAGGGTATTATCACATGCGGAGCCGCAATACCCACGCGATGGTGTATTAGCTGCATTGTTGTCTTCGCTGCGACGACAAACCACGTCGAAGTTGTAACGATAGTTCAATGCGCCAACGCTGTATCATCATTACTTTCCCCAGTGATTTATGTCGTACATAAAAGCGACCGTTCTTTGATCCATAACTGATTGAAAATGTACACCAACAAATAATGTCGCCACTTTCGGATGGCCTCGACAGTAGCATACGCCTCCTTTTCTATCTTTGGATGATGTCGTTCACTAGCTGTCAATGCCCTAGAGAAGAAAGCAACCTTTCTACTGCTCTGTGCTAGTACTGCAGCGATAGCAGTGTCAGAAGCGTCAGTCTCGACCACGAGGAGTGGCTTTGGATCTACTGTTGGCATTACGGATCCTGGCAGTTCGTCTTTCATAGATTTACAGAACGTTGCAGTCATTCGACGAGGGAAATATTCGGGTGCTAACTAGAGGTCGAATTTTGTCTGAATATTGTAATATTCATGGTGAATAATACGCGAAGAGCCCAATGACGAGCTGTTGGGACTTGAAGTCTTTCGGAAGCGGTAGGTTTTGAAGAGGTTCAGGTTTATCAGGATCAGGTTTAATCGTCCTGTGGGAAATTTCGTATCCCAGAAGCCCAATCAACCTCACTCCGATTGCGCTTTTACTGTTGTCAAATGTCAGTCTGTATTCCTCGGCAGCAGTGTAGAATCGCGATAGGTTTTTCTGGCTTCCTCCGTCTTCAACACAAATGGTAATATTGTCCGAGTATGCGAAGGTACCTGGGAGGGGTCCCGCATTGCTAATCTGATTCATGATCCTCTAAAAACACGAAACACTTGGGAACACCTAAGGGAGTCCGACAAAGCTGGAACATTTCCACAGGCTTCAGAATCAGTGAACACCTTGTCTTCCTCCCGGTTCGGTAATTGATGATAGGCAGATTTCAGATCTAAAGTACTGAAAACAACGTAGCTTGAGATTTTTTCTGCCGTTCGTTAGTAGTGACCAGTACCTGAGTGCGCCAGGATGAGTTGGACGATTCTACGAACAATGGCGTGAATCAACAAACGAGGGACGAATCCTGTCAGCGGTATTTAAGCTTCAACGCGTGGTCGCCCGCACCAGTCGGACCAATGCGCTGTGTGCAAGGAGTGGGGGTACCCGAACTAACTACCTATATATGCTTTGTTTCTTACAAATAAAACGAAAATAATTCTCAGGCAGAACAGTTCTCTAGAGTTAGTGGGACGGAATAAAACAATAATCAACCACAATTCGCTTCTTGTCTTCCATTGGTGGTACTTGAAACCAGAGCTCTCAACATAGACCTCGAAGGTTTGATTGCGTTCTTTAAGAAGTCTGCACTTCGCGTATTAAAAGTTCATCTTCGACAGAGTATCGTCCGAAACATAGTAGAAATCGGCCTGATTTCATACGCTAGACGGTTAAACAGTGGCGGAGCTTGTATTGTGGGTGTAATAAAACCACATGTACTGATCACAGAAAGACTTCCCAAACGAGGTTGATTGAGAAGAGGAATCGGTTGAAGATCCAAAAGAGCCGTCAACCAGTTGGCTAGAGACACCGAGGATATGGCTGCGAACCGTGATCAGTGGCGGTCGTGTTGTCAGTTCCTGTCAAATAGAAATGATTGATCGGTGCGTGCTTCCACAGTTAGACTGTGTACCGCGTGTGTTGGCTACTTGGGCATCCCTTCGTTTTCCCACCCCTGTAGATCCTCTTTCTGTCCATCTTGTGGATCCATAATTTATAATTCAACGTGCAACATGGTGAGGAAGGTAGTGATCAGTGGAGGTTGCTATACCACGATGATGATAATGATGATGACGAGTTGGCCTTGAATTGGTTTTCAGGATGAAGCGAAGCGCGTTCGGGAAGACAGGTTTCCACTTGCCGATGCGTCATCATCATCGTACAGCAGTAAACAGCAGGGCAAGCTCAGCTTATCACTGCCTTCTCACTGTTGCACGTGGATCTATCAACAATGAATATACAAGATGGATAGAGAGAGGATCTACAAGGGTGGGAAAAGAAATGGATGCCTTAGTGGTCAACACACGGGATACACAGTCTAGCTATACAAACGTATGCTAATCAGTCATCCTGATTCGACGGGAAGTGACAAAACGATCGCCACTGATCACGGTTCGCTGCAATATCCTTCAGTGTCTCCAGCTAACTGGTGGACGGATCTTTTGGACCCCAACCACGAAGACGTGAAGCACCTACTTTTCCTAAGTCTGCTGTACATTTCCTCATTCCTCGCTGCCACATCATCTGTTGACCTCCATGTGGTCTCTTCCACTCCCTAGGAGGAACGGAGAATAGGACACGTTACGGTAGACGTGTGTTTGCCATACGTAGCACGTGCCCCAACCAACGAAGTCTACTAAGCTGGATACGCTGTGACAAAACGTTCCCCGAATTAATACCCAATACTCGCTTTCTGACCTCATCATTGCTCACTCGGCTATTTCACCTAATGTTAGCGATACTACGCAAGCATCGGTGGTCGAAAACCTCAAGACGACGAATATCTTCAGCACGCAGACTCTAAGTTTCGCAACCATACAACAAAACTGAACGCATTGCGGCACAATATACATGACCTTCCAACTTCCGTGAAATATCAGATCGACGCCACAAGTGCTTCATTCTAGCGTACACCACTCGAGCCTTGGATACACGTGCTCACTTCAACTACTGTGCTTCCATTTGTCGTCAAGCTTCTGCCGAGGTAACTAAAGCAGTCGACAATTGTTAGTTTTCCCCTCCCCCATCGACCATCAAGCTCGGAATTGTTGACGTCCAGTCTGGTAACATCACTTTACACTTTGAAGGTGCAAAGCGCATGTCAAATAGAACTACAACTCTCGCAAGTCTACCCAGTGCACGTTTCGCGTGTTCTGTGCATTTGAACAATCAGATAAAGTCGTCAGCGTAATCTAGATCACACAGTTTCTTACGATTTCCTAGTTCGATGCCCACATACTGGAGGTCTCCCAAGGCATTCTCCATCATTTCGTCCATGACGAAGTTGAACAAAGATGGAGAAATTGGGCAGCCCTTTCAAACACCGCTGATCGTTTCGAACGGACTGGATAGTTCACCGTAAACCCTTTCGCGGCCAGAAGTATGAGAGTACAATGATCTCAGTAGGTTCACGAACTTCTGTCAGGCGACGCAGGAAAGTTGAGGCTAATACTTTGGCGACTATCGGAATTAAGCTAATCATACGATGATTACTACAGTCGTTGCGTATTCCTTTCTTGAAGCTGGGTTTAATCAGTGACACACCCCATAATAGCGGGATACGTTCCTCCTTCCAGACGTCACGGATCAAGGTGATGAAGAATTTTATCGACGCATCACCATCCGTTTTGAAAAGAACTGGAGGAAATCCTTCAGGACCGGCAGCTTTCCGTCGCTTTAGTAATCGAATGCATGACTCCACTTCCACTTCCGATGGCGGCTCAAGTGATACCACCCAAGGAATCGCAGTTGTTGACACAGGAGTAACTACACTAGCGCGCGGCCAGCTAAACTGTTCTTTGAAGTGTTCGGCCCAACGATTGAGCCTTTGCTGTTTGCCATGAATGGGTTCTCCGTTTCTGTCGCAAAGCGTTTCACTGACATGGGTTCGCCGTCCACCGGTGTCACGAATAAGTTTGAACACTCTTCAACCGTTACCTGAAGCAGCTGCTTTTTCCATTTTTTTGGCTACCCACCAACTTTTCGCGATCATTCTGAAGGCTTTTTGAACTTGTTTCTGTAGATGTCTTCGTATCTTACTCATCTTACAGTCCAAAGGCTGACTTTTTTGCTCCGTTGGGCTAACCAACTCTTGAGAAATGCAGTGTCTTTGATGTACATCGGATCTAGGACCACAGGCGAAACCTGCTGTTACGTGCATTGCCTTTTTGGTATGGGCCCAATGCTCGTCTACATTACCGTTCGTCGTAGTTCCTAGCTCACCTGGTAATTTATATTCATAACTGGTGCGAACTTCTGGATGAGACAAACGTTGTACGGCTAACCGGGTTTGCGGTTTACGTCGATGACCATCGAGCTGGGGGGAAAATCGCAATAAAGCTAATACATGGTCCCACTTTACGTACATGGACAAGAAGGATTCAAAGTTCTGGACAAAATTGCGTCTCTGGTATCTTACTGCGATATGATCGACCTAACTCATAGTGCCCTTAGCGTCAGAGCGCTGTCGCCGTGCGACGTGAGCTGTGTCGGAAGTATGTATTAGATAGGAATAACCGATTTTCTGCACAAAACTGAAGAAGCCTATCCCCGTTATGTGTACGCTGATCGGGTAAGGCAAAAAGCCCACCTGAACAAGCTTCTGGCTCACTAGGTTTGCCAACTTGTGCATTAAAACCATCAGCTAGCAATACAATGTTAGAGCCTTTGCTCCTGCGAATGAGAATGGTGAGTTTATCGTAGAACTCATCCTTCTGCATTTCCGAGCTGTAATCTGTTAGGGCGTGAACCGAGATCACAAACAAACTGCACTTAACAAAGCTATCCTTACGAACACCAGTTGACTCCTGTAGTCTCACAGCACATAAACGACTATTAACCGGTATCCACTCTAAAAGGGCAGCCTCGGCCTTGCCAGTCAGGACTGTCTCTACACCAAATGCCCCAGTATGGTCGAGAGTGGATGCTTCAGGCTCCGAGATGGCTACTCGTCCTGAACACCTCTCGAAATGCTCCCAAATGACCGTGTTTTCTACAGCCTCTGCTGAAAAAGCCCTACTCACTGCTTTTCTCGTGGCGGAGGTGTTCCCACTAAAGTAAGAGGACGATAGCGAATGCCTGGCGCGCTCCACCGGATTGGCTGACTGATAGTCAGTCTAGGGCAGATGGCTAAACCCTGATTCCAAACCGATCACGGGTAGCGTATGGGGCGTACAACTGTATGCTCACTGCCATCTGTGGCGGAGGGATTTACTGAGCATCCAGGATGCTTTGCCTCATCCAAAAAGCGTATGAACTGAGAAGTCAGTCGCCGGCTCCCATGGGTTTTCAAAAGAGACGAATCAACCATACGGTTAGCCACCGGCTCATTTAAACTAATCCTGCTGCCTTGCAGGATGCGCTTGGTTGTGCAAGGACTAGAGGTTTTTCCGACCACCGGCTTATGCCCTGTCTCGTACCCGATGCCCATTCAAACTAGCCACGTTTAATGTGCGAACCATGGGGTAACAGGCTGGTTTAGCTCGTACGCTCGAATCCCTTGCCACAAATGTGTGTTACATTCTAGGAACTCATTCAGGCCTTTATTTCCGTCACTCGATTGATTCTTCCATCTAATTCCGTGAATTTCCACTTCTACCGTTTTGAGGACGCTGGGGCTGCGGTTTCTGGTCTTATCGGCGTGGGCATTGTTCTCAGGGAAAGAGCTGAGGCGATCCTACTAGACTGGATCCCAGTCGACAGCCGTTTATGCGCAGTGAGACTCAGGGGTTCGGACAAAATGAGCAGTCGCCTTTCCGATAGATGCAATCTTTTTCCGTTTCGGTTTACGGAACCACCGATTGCAGCCCAGATGTAGTCATAGATAACTTTTACGAAAAGCTCCACGACCTCTTACATAGAGCAAACCGGGCCGATATCGTGGTTTTGGTAGTAGATCTGAATGCTAGGGTTGGTCGGCTGTCATCGACCGAGGTGCATTTGGGAGTACCTTTTGGGCTAGATTCCTGTCGTTCGGAAAACGGGGAACGGTATGGCAAAGCATGACTCGTAATGAGTTGCGAGTCTTCATAGAGATCGCGTAGTCTGGTGGTTGTAACGTGCCGCCATGGGAAATCCCCGCAAGGTGTGCTGTGTTATTCGAGTCACCGGTAGGAAGCCACTAGGTGTGGGTGAAACAGTCTGCGAAGCTAATGGTTTGCCAATTCTCAATCAACAGCGGCGTCCCAAACGCTGTACGGAGCACTTTCAGGTGGTTTAACTGATCCTCGATGCCGGCCTCTCCTGTAGTTCGTTTGGTACGCGTTCAGTGTCGCGTTTCGACAGGCCCACCTACCGAGGTGGAGATCCAAGCCGTAGAACGCCACAAAGTTCTGGGCTTCAATGGCTTTCGAGCAGTCCTTTTTAAGGATGGTGAGATGTAGCTCGTTAGAGCACTTTGTGTTTTGCTCTCAGAAGTTGAGAGTTCCGGGCAGGTTTGCTCTCTGGGGAACGGGGTGAGGGGAGTGGGGTGGGAGGGAATCGAATATTGTCCCCATCTTTGGGAAGGGCTCGCACAGTGACTGCGCTAACCATATGGATGTAAACCTTATCCCAATAGCGTCGGAGGTGCTTGCGTCTGTCATCCTTTGGAGGATATACGAAACAGGTGAGGAGCAGACTCACGAGACGCAAGCTGGGTTTCGCGCCGAGCGTGGATGTATCGACCAAATCTTCACCCTCCAAAGACTGCTAGAGCACCATCACACTTTCCAGAGACCAGCGACCATCACGCTCCTGTAGATTTGCGCAGCCTTTGACTCTGTCGATAAGACTGCACTGTGGAATTTGTTGAGAAATGGAGTCCTGAGAAATACGTATCAGTCCTCAAAGAGTTGTGCTGTCACTTAGGTTGGATTAGGGCCTTCGCTCCTTTTTGTTGTCTCCAGTAAAGTGCGACAAGGTTGCCCTGTATCCTCGTTTCTCTTCAACCTTACCATAGAGGATGTTATACAGAATGCCTTGTCTGATCTTCCAAATGATGGAGTTGAAGTCCTCAAAGCGAAGAGAGTTTTCGACTTGGAATACACCGATAATATCGTTTTGTTGAGTGATAATGCACAGGCAACACAGCACGCTTTGGACCGCTTGACGATCGAGGTATCCCGATATGGTATGCACTTTGCACCTTTCAAGTGTTAAGTGCTTTTGCAAGATTGTCAGAAGCCTGTACCTGCACTCACCCTTTGTGGTGATGAACTTGAGTCAGTCGGCAACTTTAAGTACCTTGGGAGCTTGATAACAGCTTGAGGTGGTGTTGGGGAGGGGGTCGATTCATGCATGGCGAGAGTTAGAGCAGCATTCCCAAACCTGTGACACCTGTGGCATCGCCGTGACATCCGGCTCTCTTAAGGGACGGGTGTACGTCCTTGAGGTTCGTAGTGTTTTACTGTACGATTGCGAGACCTGACCACTTCGCGTTGAGAATGCTCGTCGTCTTTCTGTGTTCGACAACCGATGTCTCCAAAGTATTGTTCGTGTCTGATGGGAAAATCGAGTGAGTAATGACGAGGTGTCGCCGTGCGTTAGGCACGGATAGCCGTTCTCCTCACGAAGTGATCGCTCTGCGCTCCCCCCGGTGTCTCGGTCATGTTTTATGAATGTCCGCCCATCGTTTACCATTCCATGCTCTATTCGCACGTGCTGGGCAAAGCTGGGGAAAGCGACGCGGTGGTCAGGCCATGACCTGGCGTAGAGGTATGAAGAAGCCAGCATCGGTATTAGCTTCGGGTGGTGCTTCCCGCCCCCTCCCCTCTGGTTGGGGCCCAAGAGACGAGAATGGTTGTTGGTTAGAGACGTTGAGGAACATGGCTGAGAACAGAAGTTGGTGGCGCAAATGCTGTGCGGTCTTTCGGTCAAACTTGTGACCGTAATCACAAAAATGTCATTCCGACAAGCGGAATGACAAGATGTCAAATAGCTTACGGTGAGGAGAAGAATCGAGCATTTTATTTTTACCGTTTCTCTCGCTGTATTCTTCCCTTCCCATTTGTATGATTGTTGTTGTTGCATTGGCACCACGCTCGGTTTCAAGTCGGTGATATATATATATATATATATATATATATATATATATATATATATATATATATATAACTTATCGTGGCATAGGGTATACGTTTTATTTCCACACGACTATCTGCCTCAAGAATATCGTGGCTCATCGCGGACCATGCGTGGCGGTTGAAAACGAGCTCAGAGCAAACCGTGACCCAGTTTCCCTTCCGTTGTTGCAGATCGTAGGTCGCATGTAGTCCTAGACGCTCCTTGTTCCGGGCAGTGTCGCAGCGTCTCCTCATTTCGTTTTTTGATAGCATTTACTGCCAGTTCGTACGAAGAATGCAGCGCAGACACCAGTGGCCAAAATCGACTAGAACAACGTCCGTTAGATATCCTTCACCATTCGCTACAACCCAAGGTTCCCGACCCAGTAGAAGATAAGACAGTCAGAACGAGTCCTACGAAATCCATGCTATTGTGCACTAACCAGTTGGCAATGATTTAAGTGTTCCTGCATCTGTTTGGCTATGAGTCGCTCCGCTGCCGCGTAGACGGCACCGGTACACCTCACGTGGTGGTAGTTGACGGCCACGGTCTCGTCGTCCCCTTTGAACAGGAACCACAATCGCTTCTCTCCAGAAATCCTGTACTTGCCCAGCTGCCACCGAGGTGTCCAGAAGCTCGGTTACTGATGATGGGCTATTGTTAGCGAGTTCGTTAGTACCAGAGGGTAGGTTCCATTAGTGCCGAGTAACTGATTGAGCCTGAGAGATCGTAGTAGTGCTGTTACTTCATTCACTTGGAAATAACGGGACGCGATGGCCAACTCAAGCACCGACGAAAAAATTAGTAGAGGCTACTCGCTTGCGTACATTGACTTGACGTCGTCCCAGGGCACCAGCCTTAGCTTCATCAGGGTCAAAAGTTACCGCAATCTCCATCAGAGCAGTCATTTTCATGGCGTCATCTTCGTGCATCGTTTTAGATAGACAAGCAGTCGGTTCGTTTTCTACTACATGCTTACGCATGGATGTTGTGAAAGGGGTATACTCCATAATCACAAAGACCCACTGTACTATTACATATAACAGGCCACCAGACCCCGAGATTTGGACTGAATGACCACACAAGGTCTCAATAGCTCAGGTATGGTAACAAGCCAGACTACTGGGGGACCACTGTCTGCCACGAAAGTACTCGGCAGTGACCGGAATTTAGACCTCCGGCTTCCGAGGTGGTAATCAGATGCTCTAAACTACTAGACCAAAGTCGGATGCTACCCTGTCTTCAAACCTGCACTATTTTATCGTATTCGTGAACGGGCATTTGTTTCTTTTGTTTGGCACATGCCAGATGACCGCTGCTTGATGTGTGTAAAGAATGATTTGAGATCTACTTACCGCTTTGGCTGCCGTGTGACCTCAACGGATGTTAAAATGGCTGTTTACCCACATATCTCGTGGACATTTATGGTAATGATGCATGTCATCTTTAGATCATAGTTGCACTTATAAATAGATCGAGATAGGCTAGCACGACGAGAACCTAGTTTACACTGCAAGCTTTATCCAAGCCAGCACTAAGTTACTGGTTGCGATGTTTGTCCCCTGTTCACGCATCCATAGAGAAAGGAGCATATTCTACAAAGAACCACTGCTCTGCGTGCATTGATTTAGTCGCTATCTCAGCAAAACCCTATTCAACTACGCTGTAGACTAGATAATGCATGCAGTTCTCAACAACTTTCGAGGAATACGACTTGGCCACTATTCTTGGGTTACAGACCCCAATTTCGCGGACGGCATTGTCATTTTAGAAGATTCTGGAACTCAGCAGCTGGTTCCCGATCGTGTTTTATGTGGAGCCAAGGCTGTTGGTCCGCAGATAAACACTACGAAAAGAAAATTCTTCACGAATTCGCGAGGCCTAACACATTCTATACGCGTCAATGGCGAAAATCTGGAATAGGCGCATCATTTCAGGTACCTAGGTTCTATTGATCAGCCAAACGGGTCAGGAACGAGGGTAAACTTCGTATAGAAGAGCCTTCCCACAACTTAGCAAATCATTGTTCTGGTAGCAAAATGAGCCTTAACTGGAGGCTGCGCATATACCAAGCCGCCGTCCACCTAGTGGTAGACAAACGGTTATCATCGTGGACTTTGGACAATGCCGACTCAGGATCGATTCCCGCCGCCGCCCGTCTTTTCCCAATTTGGCAGTCTTTCATTGGCCGCGGCCCCTTTCTGAATTGTTGTACTTTGTTGTATAATAAATAAAAAAAGGAAGTAAGAAGAATATTTTTATTTATTTTTATCATGTACGCGTGCGAAACTTGGCCGTTGAGAGTAGACGAAAAGAAAAAGCTGGAAAGTTCTGATCACATGTGCCTCCGCTACATAGCCAAAATAAAATGGTATGGTCGCGTCTCAAACTTCACCATGCTCTAACACTATGGGGATATAAGACGGTTTTCTCTTTCCTCCAACGAGGTCGCCTAGTGGTCCGGTCATGTCCTACGACGATCCGAAATGGAACATACGAAGAGCAGCCTATTGCCATCAACTTGTGCAAACTGGAAACGTCGCTTTTGTAGCCAACTGAATACATGGGTTAGTACTGTTTAGGCCGATATGGGTCGCCTAGGTCTTCAGTCGGTCTTCGTGGTGCGTGACTGACGCAGCAACTGGATTTTACGGTATGCAGACCTTGCAGGGGACCGGGACGCGTGGACAGCTACCATCAGAGACATCCAAGGAACCGACTTATCCCGTAGCCGGAGATAGTCGCATAAGAGTAACATGAGGTAAAAATAAAGCCTTACAGTGGTCAGAAAAATTGAAATGACAGCGTGATGCATTTTGAAGAACGGATCCAATGAAGTCACTAGTGATAACACATCCAATGTCAGCACCAAGTAGGTGTACATTGTGAGTCACATTTTGGATGTCCAACGCATCCTCCGCAGCTGAACTCAGTAGATTTCCTCTCCTATGCCAGTGACCACCTGGCATATTTTACCTTTCGGATATCATGCGTCTTAGTGAAAAGATACACCGGTGTCCATTAGAGAAGAAACTCGGTTACCCCTCCGCATTTCTGTGCTCTGATTTTGTCTACTCCCTCGCAGCCATTGTTCGGGAACAGTAACGAACCGGGCGACAACCGAGTGCTGTCCGCCACCTAGGTTGTCCGACGTTGCCGTGTTCAAACGGCTTCAGACTTTTACTAGGCGACCATCGGAAACCTTATATCAGTGATGGATATTCACAGTCCTTCTGTCTTAACTTCGTTGTTCAGTAACATTTTGTTGCCGACTAGTGCTTTTGATGCATCGGCCGTCCGTTGTGGTAGACGGTAATCCACTGTTGTCCGACTCGTTTCCACGCTTGACCTATTATGAGGTTTTTCACTCCAAGAGTCAGGGCCAGTTTTTTGGTTATCCCTGGTTGTGCCCCTGTTCCTTTGAGGCTGTAAGGTATATCCCTTCCACCATACTTATGTGCTGTACACAATTTCCCACTTCAAGTCTCATTTAAGGTTGTCGTTTATTCTTGATAGTGCCATGTCGCCCTGTGGTTACGGATGTACTCATTCCATTTTTCGTTACATGCTTGCGCATGAGTGCAATGAAAGAGGTACACACCCCATAGCCGCGAAGGCCTACTGTACTATTAGGGATGACTGGCAACCAAACCCTGAGACTTGGAGCGATGGAGAACCGCATATAGTCCCAATAGGTCAGGTGTGGTAACGATCCGGAGGATAGTCGATTACTGTCTACCACCATTGCAATAATGCAAATAAAACCGTGGAATAAAGAACAAAAAGCCTCATTCTGACTCCAGCCGCAGTCGTTTGTGGTCCCCTAATCGATTTACCTAGTATCACTTATTTCGTCCCTACGCCCAAATAAAGTGGTGGGACATACTGTGACTACTTGAATTCATTGATGAAATTCGGAGACCTACAACTTTTGCCGTAAAGTGGAATGTTGAGTCTCACACGACCACATTAGGCTGGGCGAGCCGGTTGAAGATAGCTGAGCTCTCTGTTACAGTAGTCTTGGCATTACAATATACTAGTAAGACTGCATACGAGATAATCCATTGACAACCAGGGTACGATGCGTGAAATTCTGATTCAACAGGTTACCTGTTTTGTTTTGGTTATACAATGTACTCCATGTGCTGCTTCGATGCTAGCTTATCGTCATGCTTTTTCGTGGTCTCATTTCATTTCAGTCTATGACAACACTTGCACAGAACACCACATACCGGGCCCTATTCGCAGGTCAAGCCGAAGGTGAGATAAGTAGCATTTCAGAATTACTTCATCAGTACAGTTGAACTCATTTAACAGTACTGCTTCGCCTAGCTCACTAGCTCAGGTTGTTAAATCATTATCATAGGCCTCCTATCAAGGGAAACTGTTACGTTGCTTGTTTAGGTATTCAGTGATCTAACGTGCCTTAACACTTCATTTATTCTTTCGGCTTCGTTTTTGTAGACAATTAAACTCAGCCATAATTCCTCACATACAACCTAATTGTTGCTTCCGTAGGTACGTTTCTCTATGCTCTATCCTGCGATGTCAAGTCGGTCATTCAACCGTCCTTACACAGTAGGTTGTCATCTGAGAACAAGTATAGAAGTATCATGGTATAATTAGTGACGAGTTCAGAATTCTCATCATCGCACATTTGGTGCCGAGTTCATTTTCACTTCCCTTGATTTTTAGTTTTTCTTCGTGATATTTCGGGTGTTGGCTCACGCTGTAATATGTGCACGGTTTGATTCAAGTGGAATCATCATGCTCGAAGCGTAGAAATTGTGTTTTACTCTAAATGACACTTATTCTCTGTGAAATAATCAAGTGCGAAAGTAATGAGACTCGCGTGGTTTTTCTGGCGAGTGCCTCGTTTGTCCCACGAGATCTAACGAGGTGTCGCATTAAGGCATGCGTGCTGGAAACCGGTAGTGGTCGAGTGGCTTAGAGCGTTCGATTACCACTTCAGAGATCCGAGGTTCGAATTCTTGCCATAACCGGTTACTCGTGAGGCAGACAGTAATCCGCTGTCGCCCGGATGGTTACCACACCTGACCTATTGGGATCATGTGTGGTTCTTCTCTCCAAGTTTCAGGGTCTGATTGCCTGTTATTCCTAATAGTCATCATCATCATGGCACAGTAGGGCAAACTCCACTGAACACTACCTTTCTCACCATGTTGCACGTTGAATTAGAAATTATGGATACACAAGATGAACAGAAAGAGGATCTACAGGGGTGGGAAAACGAAGGGATGCCCAAGTAGCCAACACACGCGGTACACAGTCTAACTGTGGAAGCACGCACCGATCAATCATTTCTATTTGACAGGAACTGACAACACGACCGCCACTGATCACGGTTCGCAGCCATATCCTCGGTGTCTCTAGCCAACTGGTTGACGGCTCTTTTGGATCTTCAACCGATTCCTCTTCTCAATCAACCTCGTTTGGGAAGTCTTTCTGTGATCAGTACATGTGGTTTTATTACACCCACAATACAAGCTCCGCCACTGTTTAACCGTCTAGCGTATGAAATCAGGCCGATTTCTACTATGTTTCGGACGATACTCTGTCGAAGATGAACTTTTAATACGCGAAGTGCAGACTTCTTAAAGAACGCAATCAAACCTTCGAGGTCTATGTTGAGAGCTCTGGTTTCAAGTACCACCAATGGAAGACAAAAAGCGAATTGTGGTTGATTATTGTTTTATTCCGTCCCACTAACTCTAGAGAACTGTTCTGCCTAAGAATTATTTTCGTTTTATTTGTAAGAAACAAAGCATATATAGGTAGTTAGTCCGGGTACCCCCACTCCTTGCACACAGCGCATTGGTCCGACTGGTGCGGGCGACCACGCGTTGAAGCTTAAATACCGCTGACAGGATTCGTCCCTCGTTTGTTGATTCACGCCATCGATCATCTGCCCTATGGCTCATGGTGTCGTGGGCACGCTTAATTCGAAAGTATGAATATACAAGATGGATAGAGAGAGGATCTACAAGGGTGGGAAAAGAAATGGATGCCTTAGTGGTCAACACACGGGATACACAGTCTAGCTATACAAACGTATGCTAATCAGTCATTCTGATTCGACGGGAAGTGACAAAACGATCGCCACTGATCACGGTTCGCTGCAATATCCTTCAGTGTCTCCAGCTAACTGGTGGACGGATCTTTTGGACCCCAACCACGAAGACGTGAAGCACCTACTTTTCCTAAGTCTGCTGTACATTTCCTCATTCCTCGCTGCCACATCATCTGTTGACCTCCATGTGGTCTCTTCCACTCCCTAGGAGGAACGGAGAATAGGACACGTTACGGTAGACGTGTGTTTGCCATACGTAGCACGTGCCCCAACCAACGAAGTCTACTAAGCTGGATACGCTGTGACAAAACGTTCCCCGAATTAATACCCAATACTCGCTTTCTGACCTCATCATTGCTCACTCGGCTATTTCACCTAATGTTAGCGATACTACGCAAGCATCGGTGGTCGAAAACCTCAAGACGACGAATATCTTCAGCACGCAGACTCTAAGTTTCGCAACCATACAACAAAACTGAACGCATTGCGGCACAATATACATGACCTTCCAACTTCCGTGAAATATCAGATCGACGCCACAAGTGCTTCATTCTAGCGTACACCACTCGAGCCTTGGATACACGTGCTCACTTCAACTACTGTGCTTCCATTTGTCGTCAAGCTTCTGCCGAGGTAACTAAAGCAGTCGACAATTGTTAGTTTTCCCCTCCCCCATCGACCATCAAGCTCGGAATTGTTGACGTCCAGTCTGGTAACATCACTTTACACTTTGAAGGTGCAAAGCGCATGTCAAATAGAACTACAACTCTCGCAAGTCTACCCAGTGCACGTTTCGCGTGTTCTGTGCATTTGAACAATCAGATAAAGTCGTCAGCGTAATCTAGATCACACAGTTTCTTACGATTTCCTAGTTCGATGCCCACATACTGGAGGTCTCCCAAGGCATTCTCCATCATTTCGTCCATGACGAAGTTGAACAAAGATGGAGAAATTGGGCAGCCCTTTCAAACACCGCTGATCGTTTCGAACGGACTGGATAGTTCACCGTAAACCCTTTCGCGGCCAGAAGTATGAGAGTACAATGATCTCAGTAGGTTCACGAACTTCTGTCAGGCGACGCAGGAAAGTTGAGGCTAATACTTTGGCGACTATCGGAATTAAGCTAATCATACGATGATTACTACAGTCGTTGCGTATTCCTTTCTTGAAGCTGGGTTTAATCAGTGACACACCCCATAATAGCGGGATACGTTCCTCCTTCCAGACGTCACGGATCAAGGTGATGAAGAATTTTATCGACGCATCACCATCCGTTTTGAAAAGAACTGGAGAAAATCCTTCAGGACCGGCAGCTTTCCGTCGCTTTAGTAATCGAATGCATGACTCCACTTCCACTTCCGATGGCGGCTCAAGTGATACCACCCAAGGAATCGCAGTTGTTGACACAGGAGTAACTACACTAGCGCGCGGCCAGCTAAACTGTTCTTTGAAGTGTTCGGCCCAACGATTGAGCCTTTGCTGTTTGCCATGAATGGGTTCTCCGTTTCTGTCGCAAAGCGTTTCACTGACATGGGTTCGCCGTCCACCGGTGTCACGAATTAGTTTGAACAGTCTGTGACTGTTACCTGAATCAACTGCTATTTCCATTTCTTCGGCTACCTTGACCCACCAATTTTCGCGATCATTCTTAAGGCTTTTCGTAACTTGTCTTTGCAGCTTTCTCCGCATCCTATTCATCTCCTTACGGTTCGAGAGCTGACGCTTTTGCTCCATTATACTCGGCGACTCTTGCGAGATCCAGTGTCATTGATGGACAACGGATCTAGGACCACAGGTAAAACCTACTGCAACGTGCATCGCCTGTTTGATATGAGCCCAGTGCTCATCTACATCACTGTTCGTCGTAGATCCTAGCCCATGTGCTAACTTCTGCACGTAACGGGTGCGTGCTTCTGGATCACACAAACGTTGCCCGGCTAATCGGGTTTGCGGTTTGCGACGATGACCATGGGGCTGGAGAGATAATCGCAATAAAACTAATACATGGTTCGACTCTACGTACGTGGACCACTAAGATCTGTAGTTCTGAACAGAACTGCGCCATCGGTAGCTTACGGCGATATGATGAATCTGGTTTAGAGTACCTGTAGAGTTAGAGCGCCATGTTGCTGTGCGATGCGAGCTGTGTCGGAAATTGGTGCTAGACAAGAACAATCGATTGTCTGCACAAAACTGGAGAAGCCTATCCCTGTTATCTGTGCGCTGAATGGGTAAAGCACAACGCCCACCTAAACGGGCTTCTGACGCACTGAGTTTGCCAACTTGTGCATTGAAGTCACCAGCTGGCACTACAATGTCAGAACCTTTACTGCTGCGAACGAGGGTGGCGAGGGCATCATAAAACTCATCTTTCTGCAAGTCTGAGCTGCAGTTCGTTGGGGCGTACGCCGAGATCACAAACAAATTGCGTTTAACACAACCATTTTTTAGAATGGCAACTGACCCCTGGAGTCTCACAGCACATAAACGACTGTTAACAGGGATCCAGTCTAAAGGGACAGCTTCAGCCTTGTCAGCCAAGACTATTCCTACACCACGTTGACCCGCAGCTCTAGCTACTTCATCTCCTGAGGTGCGCAGAAAATACCTCGATGAGATACCAGGAGCAGTTAGTTTAATTATACTGCTGGAATCCTGTATACTAGTTTCACTGAGGCAGCAGACGTCAATCTTCAGAGAATCTCTTGTATTCAGAATAATACTGATTGGTGTTAGAAAGCAACGCATTGTTGCACAGCTCGTTACCACGCCTGACATTAAGTGGGTCCTCACTCAAAATATCGGGTACGATTGCTGGTTCTTTTTGGCAGTGCAGTAGGCGTCTGTGGCTGTATTGTGTATGCTCCTTACGCTGTACTCACGCGTATAGAATAATAAAATCAAGTAATCTTCCAGCGGGTCGTGATAAGAGCCAGTATCCTCGTTGTTCTTTTGTATCATTTCATCTTTCCTCGGCTGACGCCGTTTGCACTCCATGTGCTCATCCTTTGCGAACGGTGAACTACACCAATAAAATTATCTTCACTCAGCCCACTAATTTGATCCATAATTCATGTTCACAAGATACAGTTTCTAGTCCCTCAGTACTAGTTTAGCAGATCGCCGGGAATTATCGTTGTTGCACATTTCCTTTCATGTATAAAATCAAGGTTGAAGTCAGAGTTTCTTTATCTCTTCCTTTCGCAACAGTCATTCTTTGCTAGAACGTGACACTGTTCACAGTAATTTCTCTCTTATTTTCGAACCCAACTTCCAGTGTATGCAAAAAGTGAGGAAAACGTACTGTTGAGATTAGAAGTGCCCAATTCTCAGGCTAATTTGGGCGCCACTTTCCTGCAACAAGTTTGCCCCGTGATAATCACACAAGAGCCCGTACGAAACAACGAAGAACTCACGGAACTCAAGGTTTGTGCCTCCACTTTTTCTGTTATCGTTTCTACTGTTCTCGTTGGATATCGGAGTAATAGTTGTTGCATTTGGTAGCTGTTAGCAATTCTCCTGCCCGAGTGAATGGTGATTCCACTTGCATGCGGCCCGCACAAGTTCGAACTTACCTTTATCTTCATAAGGGCTGTTTTTACGCTCATTAATTTGTCTAAAACCGGGTTTTTACTGTTTTTCCATTTTTGCAACTGTTATTCCGAAAAGTGTCATGTTCGGCGTATGCTCCTTAGAATCTTATTTTTTGTGGTGTGGATACGGAAAACACCTTTGTTTTGCGCCACTAACACTTACAGTCCTGTGTACGAGATTAAGGTGGATTTCGAGTTTACACCGATCTCTGAAAATGAGACCAATTTGGCCTATCTTCCGGGCGCTAATGCCAACAATCATATTAGTCGCTTAACGTAAAACAGCGGGAACTGGAACGTCTCCGAGACCACCAATCACCGTGTTTCTGGATGGTCTTTCATTTTCCCGACAGGATTGTACAGTAAAATTAGTTGTTGGGACACAATAGTTGGCCCACATCCGTGTATCCTGACAGGCAGCACCGTGCTTCAGGTCAGGTTAATCGCGCGACGAGCTCCCAAACTTTTGAACACGCCTCATTGGGTCGCAGGGTGTGGCCATCACGACAAGCCTTAGCTGAGATGCTGCTTGACATTTTTATGTGTGGTATGTGCTAAGGTTCTCCACGATTTGCTCAGACTTGTCTTTTTGTGATCAACTGTTTTACTGCATAACAGGCTTGTTCAACCGTATCATTTTTAGCAGTTTTGTTTTTGCAACCGTAAGACTTCAGTCGGGCCGATTTTAATGATCCAAGTACTGCATATCAACAAGGGACATTCCATCTTCGTCTTACTAACTGTTCGTAGATGTTCATATGCTTTACTTCGTTTTGTCTTTCCCTATGAGTGTTTTTAGTCAAGGGCGTTTTTCCTGATCCTTGTCACGAAATGATGTCCTCTTGATGCATGTACTTAAACCATTATTCTATCCGGCAGTAGTCAGGAGGTCATTATCTCAGACTTCTCGCATCGTAAATTTGAGAGTTCAGTTGTCATGGGCGACCATTTCCTCTCCATTATGGCTCACTTTTCCTGTCTGAAAATGTTCTGCAGTTGTTGCGTGATAAAACGTCGTAAAAAACAGAAAATCGTGCTCAGTTCTCTTATTCATTTCTGCTCCCTCAGAAATCTGAAGCTCTTCCGGCGAATACAGAACGTCTTCTTGGCTGCACTTATTGTAACAAGTTGTTCATAACAGAAGATAGCTTGAAACGACACTTAGATATCGTTCATCGTGGTAAGCACCCATGTTTTTTACTTCTGTTAGTTTGGCCATCTTCGCACGGATAGCCGCTCGTTTGTTCTCAGCCATCCCAAAACAGTTGTGACCTTTTGTTAAATACCGTAAAATGCACTCGTCGAATTAACAGAAAGCCAATGCGTTTTTCGTCATATTTCTTAGATATATTTGACAAGTTCAGTTCAATCCAAACAGTCTTTAACCATGCGTTGGGCACCGTGGTTCCAGCTTCTGTCTCAGCGAAAACCTCACACGGTCAAGAACGTAAAATAGTGAGAACAACTATTGATAATATATAATATCCTCTCGGAGGACTTCAACAGTACACTTGTGGTCACATTTTGAGCAACGAAATAATATATCGTTGACTCCTCTCTGGTGTCAGTTGCTGTCCTAAAATTCCCCATTTTTCAACTTTGCTTTTATGTTGTTCAATCCGAGCAGAGCAGAGCTGTATGCTACCGGGCGCGTCTTCAGGTTGCGAATAGGGGAACGGCCGCTCCCGCGGTTAACCGTGAATAGAGTGGACCCATCAAATAGACGATCTTGGACGATCAGCGACAGTGCTTGAGGATCTGGTGGCATTTCCGCTCGACTAGCCTTTTCCACTCCAAAACGCCACATTAATCTGCTGGCAGCACTGCGACGCGGCGAGTGTGACCTACCACTGAATAAAACCATAGCTCCTTGTTGTGTTCCACTTATTCAATAAGATTTCTGGAAGAGGCAAATGAACCACACATTAGCCACTGGCTCATTTGGGCCAACTCTGCTGCTTTTCAGGACGCGCTTGGCTGCTCAAACGCCAGAGGTGCATCCTCGGATACAAAGGTCTACTCTGGACTGTGCGACCGAGTAGCACAACAATCCACGACTCAAATACTTACGGAAGACACTAATGATGCAGAGATTGCCTGTTGTATTCCCAACCTACATTTTTGCATTTGTTGTTTCGTTGGCACCGTGCCTGATTTCAAGCCGATGTAAAAATGACAATGCTTTCTTGAAATTACCTTTAGACAAATTATTCCAACTAATTTTTGGTTGTCGAAGTCTAGACCTTCATGGAGGTTTTCCTCGGTTGTTCTTCACTTAGTAACATTCGTTACGTGTTAGTTTGCCGGAATTCACGGTTCGTTTTTATGAATTTTCCTCTGTACAAAGAGATAAATACAAAGCATTCACTTCAGTATGGGAATCTGAAATTCCTATTCAGAATGTTCTAGATACAACTTGATTAATTGCCCCAGACAATAAATACACTGGGTTTTACCATGAGTGTTTGGATCCATCTGTTGGATAACACCACGGTATTGTAGTTAGTTGCGAAATTCCGTTCATGTGACTGAATTCAGTTCCATTGTCTCAAATCACACTCGGGAGCATGTAGTGCATGCCTAAAAAGGTTTTGAAAAATTCTGGCAATTTCCATGTACACCCAGTCACACCCTGCGCTAAAAGAATTCCGAACTACGGTTGACCAATCTGATTGCATGACGTGCGGCCACCAAAAAATCACAATGCCGAATATAGCTCACGTCGATGTATTGCACTGTGCACTCTTGAAGAAACTAGTGTATTTTACATCATCGGTACTCGATTTCCCGAAGTTTAATACCAATGTGTAACCGTCGTTTGATGCTGGAAGCTTTTTCTATCCGAGCTCCAACGCGTTTCGAAGACATTTATCGCGGTATTCAGTCTCATCAAATTCGTCTCTGATCGCTGTTTCTGAAATCCGTTTCCAGGTTTACGTCGGTTTCAGTGCAGCATCTGCGGCAAGGCCTACGCCAAAAGCTTTCTTCTGAAATCTCACATTAAAAGTGTGCATGAAAGTGAGTTGCCGTTCAGATTTTCAGCTCCATGGAGGCACTCTGTCTTGTGGCTATCACGCCTACGCAATATGTGGTGTTTTTCATTCACTCAAAGCCGCGTACTACGTTAACGTTGTTCGCAACGCATCCATACTTGCAAGGTAGAAAAGCGGGTGTTTGTTTGACATTCAGGACACGTTTTATACCAGTGCTCTAGTGAACAAATCACCGCACAGTCTTTTTCCTGCTTCATGACAATTTTCTCATCTGCACTGGCTATGTATCGCCGTGCAAGCCGCACAAAATGTACCCATCTGTTAAACCAGCGACACCAGTGCTTTGCATCACGTCCGTTCTGCACCTCGCACGCCCGTTATCGGTCGGTTTCTCCTCAAAAGCCTTTAAATTACCTTTTAAACAGTCATTGATGTCTTTCCTTTTCTCATCGGTCAACATCTCATAGATAGTCGTGCGTTTACCATGAAAATACACACAACGCCTGTTCTTTTCTTTTTAATCATTGCTGTCGATTATCTCGATATGTTGTCATTCTCGAAGGCACAAAATGCCAGTACATTGGAGCAAGACAAGATTAATAAGACCGACAGGAACACTATTACTGTACTGGTTAATATAGACGTGTATGCGGTGACCAAGAAACAGCTTAAATGCTAGAGCTGTTTAAATCTGTTGTGCACCCGTTTCTGCTCTGCCCATCACGACTCATTGTTAGTGGTAACTTTTATCGCCAGCTAAAGTGGTTCCAGGCTCTACAGGTGCTTTTGTTCCGGTGTTCCTTTTGATTCATGTGCTGTCTCCTTACGCTTCACTTACTAAGTTAATCTTGCCAATTCTTGTTTGTTATACTCATATTCACAGATATTCGAGACGTTACGTGCACAATCTGCCAGAAAGCGTTCTCCAAGAGGTCGGTTATGCGAAGACATATGAAGTCTGTACACGCCGGTAAGTGCACTGGTGCATCGCCGAGTTTTTCATTGATTATTGTGGCTTGTAATACGCATGATAGCTAACAACTGATCAATAATCACTGGAATGATCGGTTCCCAGACAGCGGGTAAATTGTACGATTTTGAAATTTAGCGTTATTTGACGGCGAGTTTGCTCATCTCTCGTAAATTACCGTCGCGGGTCGAACCGATTTTGCGCCACCACAATTGGAACGAGCGTTAGAAATAGAACTGGTTCCAAATAATGCTAGGAAATTCATTGCCTACCCCATGACCTGATAACCGGTTACGTAGCGTTAGGATTTGTTTATGTGGACAACTTAGTTAAATAAAGGGTAGTCATTTTATGTAGATGTCATTTGCCAGTGCTGTATCTGCGTTCTGTTTAGTCTTATCTGTTTATGCGCAGGTGCATTTAATTCACTGAACACCGTCTGTCAATCGCATTTCCTAGAAAAAATGTGTTGGTTATCACCTCACAGATACTGGATAGACCTTTTTGCATCTTTGACAGCAAATCCGAGTATTTCAATCTTTTAATGAACTGGAAACTATATTGGACACACCAGGAGTCACCGTGACTCGTGCTAACACAACAAGTATGCCTTGGACCGGAATATCTGATCCTAAATCGACGCACAATAACCAAAATTAGACGACATATTAGTTTGCTTGAAAACCCAGGTTAAAGTGCAAACGAGTAGTTTATTGTTTCATAGGTCACCCGAGTTTTGTGGTTCGTGGAGCACTGAACTCGGATGTTTAAATAGTTTTTCCTAGAACGGAGCGGACTGACCTTGGGACTCGATGGACAGCTAGGACAATCATTCAGTCAGGAAAGGCAACGTGTATTGTACCAATGTATCATGACAATGAGATACAAATTCAAGTCCACGAAGAAATTATTTTGGAATACTCTAAGAGTAAGATATTTTAGGGGTAAAGAACATCACTGTCGTATTCTGCGCCTCCGTTTTGAGCAAACTGAACCCTCCCCAACACAACTACTTGACTGCATGAGGAGATAGATCCCGTAATCATCGAGGCTTACCGGAAATATCGGGCATAGCAGAGTCGGCTACCTTGATCGTGGTACTTGGGGCAGTGAGCCGTATTAGGTCCCGGTAGTTCATGCATGCCAACATATCAGAAAATAAGCCTCTAAATGCCTCAGTATGGTCGGGGGTGAACACGTCAGGCTCCGAAATGACTGCTGGCTCTGAACGCCTCTCGAAATGCTTCCAAATGACCTCGCGTCTCAAACAGCCTCGGCTGAAGAAGTCCCGCACACAGCCTTCTCGTGGCGAGGCGTTTTCACCAAAGTGTGAGGACGAAGGCGAAAACCCGAAGCTCTCCACCAGATTGACTGATATTCAGTTTAGATGAGATGGCTAAACCCTGGTTCTAAACCAACCGCGGTTGGCGTATGAAGCGTACAGCATTATGTTCACCGGCATCTGTTCGTGAAGGGTGTACTGAAAACGCTGAATATCTGGTTTCATCTGATGGACATATGAACTGAGAAATCCGTCACTGACCCCCCAGTGGGATGCGGACCCCACACTTAGTCCCACTGTTTTGCGGGTTAAGCTTCGGACAGCTAAAGGCCTCCGGTTGGGGTCCCGAAGGAAAACCACCTACTTTGGCCTAGGCAACCTTGTAGTATTGGTGGTAGACAGTAATTCACTGTCCTCCGGATCGTTACCACACCTGACCTATTGGGACCTTATGTGGTTCCCCATCACTCCAATTCTCAGGGTCTGGTTGTCAGTTATTCCTAATAGTGTAATGGGTCTTCGTGGCTATAGGGTATATACCTCATCCACTGCGCTCGTGTTGAAGCATGCAATAAATAAGAAATAAAATAAAATAAAAAACAAATAGATCATGGAACCACTGAGTTGTTTTCTACGTTGATGAATAGCTCCCTCTGCTCACTCCATTGCGTGCACGACCACCCACAGATTCGTCCGTTTTCTTATCTTCTCTCTTCTCCACTGACGCACAATGGAGAGATAGTCAAATACACTTAAACTTACTTCACTTCGCTCCCGTGCGACTATCTCCTGCGAGAGGATAAATCAACACCGTCTATGCCACGAACCATCGCTGACCACGCGTGGCGGTCGGACGCGAGATCGGTACAGATCGTGATCCAGTCCTTTTTCCATCGCCGGGCTCCATAGATCGACCGAAGGCCTAGAAGCTCTACGTCTTTTTCTGTTGTACTGGTCCACATTTTGAGTTGCCAACCAAGGTGACAACGCCAACCAGGGCAAGTAGAAGGGTAGAGTGTCTGGTTATCTCTGACTCGGGTCGCCGAAAGGTATGGCCGAACCACTGCAGTCCTTGAAGCTGGAGGAGGACGGGGAGCGCAATGACGTCAGAGTATCGTTTCCTTACCTCTTCGTTGGATACCCTGTCGTGCCAGTTAGCCTCGAGGATTTGTTGCGTGCACCAATAGTCGAGAACCTCCAGCCTTCTGGTATCCTGAGCTCGTGGTGGCCGTGTTTCGCAGTCATAGATGAGTACGGGCCGGATGGCGGCACGGTTAACACGAACATTGGTCCCATAGCTGGCACGACTCATGATCTTAGTTCCACCGCTTACGTCTGCCAAACCAGCGACTCCGCTCTGTGCGACACGGACAACCTGCCGCCTCCTAAGCCACCACCGTCAACAAACCAGACATTCTTTCAAGGCAATGAGCAGACAGATGGCGGCACTCTGTGCGGCCGCTCTAGAATAAAGCGATGCACAGAGAACTACGGTTTACTCCTTCGAGGGAGATGTTGGGGGAAATCCCTTTCCCCACAAATCGATGTCGAGGAATTCCAGTCCGCGGTCAGTTTTCATCTATCTTGTTTACCTTTGAGATATGCAAGATCCACCCCGAATTTGAATTGCGCGCGGTTGGATGCTGCACAAAACTGTACAATTCACCTTAATCGGAGCGCGCCTTATTGCTTCAATTTACAAGGCCACACAAACTGTATATAAGCAGCAGAGCATCATTGTCTATTCGGCTTTGGTTCAGCATCAAATATACAGCTGAGATGGAGGTCTTGTCTTCCGTGTTCTTCCTCGCGTATACGGGTTGTTTAGGATCGAATTCATCAGTCATATCGCTGGACGGGTAATTTACTCATTATCAGTTGTGCGATTTCGGTCGGGGGTCCGTAACAGTCTCCTAGCACGACAGTATCATCTGCGAACTTTAGGTCCGAGATGTATATTCCCTAGGTAAGGTGAACGCTAGGGTATTCGTGTAATGCCTATCACATTGTCCAATCAGTAGGATAGTTGAACAGCACCGGTGAGAAGAAGCAGCCCTTCCTAACTGCGGTAGTGATTGCGAACTCTTGGGATTCTTCGTCGTGTGTACGAACCCTAACACCGGTTGTCGAGTAGTACTCCCTCAACAGCCCTCAAAAGGTATCTTTCATCCCATGGGATTGTATTATATTTGAGAGGGACTTGTGGTTACGCTAATCGAAAGCGACCCGAAAGTCGATGAAAGAAGCTACCGTTAGCTGCTGGAACTTATGGTGGTGCTCCAGTATGAAGGTTTGATCCACACAGCCTCTTCCGCGGCGAAAGCCCCCTTGGTTTGGGCGAGTGCGCGGGTCTCCAGCCTCAGAGAAACGGATTAGTAACAACGCACCAAAGATCTTTGCGGCCACATCGATCAAGCTAATCCCTCGGTAGTTCCCACATGCTTATTTATCACCTTTCTTGGGAATTGGCAACAGAATGAACACACCTCAGTCGAATGGGAATGCTTCCTCTCGTCAAATGAAGCCAATAAGTGTACACGGTCTGTCAATCAGTGACGATGAACATGCTTTATACACTTCTGGGGGGATCTTATCTTCCCCGGCAGCCCTTCTACTCTTCAGTTTGTTGTCGATTGGAGCATAGACCGCTATCACCACCAGCAGATCGGGCGGTGAGCCTTTAAAGCGTACCAAAGCGAGTCTGGATGAAACTGGTTCCCAAGAGATCATTGCATCATTAGCTGCTTTGTTCAGAGCGAACGGGACACTGTAGAGACCGGAGTTGTCCATCGGACCACTGTGATACAATCAATAAGATGTATCCACTCCCGGGACCTTTATTTGTCGGCTACCTATGTTGGAGAGGCAGACTTCCGAGAGGCAGGCGATATCTACGTCATAGTCATATAGAGCTCGCATTGTGATGCACTGACTGCCGACGTCTAGAAACGTCCTGATATTCCAACAGGCTATATGTGTTCTTTACTTGGAGCGAATACTGCCAGCTTGTTGTCTTATCACCTGGACCGCTGGGACACGAGGCGCGTAACTTACCGGGGACGCCGTAGCATGATGAGTGCATGAGATTCCGAGAATAATCATAGCGATTCGCAGGGGCAGGGTACGAAGCGGTGTCCCCAGTACCGTTCGGCCTTTTTGTTTTAGGTTGCAACCAAGTGCAGACTGCTAGGTGGCAGGGTGTTTCCACAGAAGCTGGTGGCCTGCTATACGGTTCGCTCACCTCTTCTTGAATGCTGGACAATTTCTTTTGTTTCCGTTGGACCAGTAGATCTCGTTCGCCCATTCAGGAGAATCTGTCTTCACACGCCGAACACCGTCTCGCCGAGGATTTTTAGACCTCGGTAACCCTCAACCTGATTTATGCCGCCTTTCGAGCGGTTTGCCGGAGTGTGGCCGCTGATGCATGCTCCAGCTTCGTGGAACCACAGGTGGCAGCTGGGTGAATGATGGAGACCGAAGAGATAAAGGATGCCTCAACGGACACGACAATGAACCATTTGAGAGATGCTACCTCTCTCTGACACCCGACTCTTTCACTCTCGGATGTCACAACTCTTCTCGAACCGCGCTTGCTGTTCACACTTTCAGCGCATAAAGTGCGTGCTCTGATGCGCATCGGCCAAGCTGGGTTAGTTAGGACTTTGGAGAAAGTTAGCGTGGATTTCTGCTGTCTACAGGAGACCCGTATGCATGCCGCCGTCAAATAACAAGGTTGTCTCCGACCACAAAGGACGTTATTTTTTGTTGTTGGCGCTGTTATGGACACCGTGAAGCTGAGGCCTCTGGTCAAGCAGGCGTTGGGATGGTCTTGAATGATAGAGCGGAGGCTTACTTGTAGAGTGGCTTCCAGTTGATAGTCGCCTATGTGTTGTGCGAATCAGAGGGTCGTACAAGTTAGGTAGAAAACGAGCTAATGGATGTTGCCTGTTTGTGGTTTCTTCGTATGACCCTACAGATTGTAGTCCGGATGCTGCGAAGGACAGATTCTACCAACGTTTTCACAACCTAATAAGAACAGTCCAGAAAACGAAAAGCATCGTTCTATCCAGGATTCGTAGTCCTGCACCTAGTGAATATCATTTGGGAGGTCGTTTTGATCTTTATTGCTGCCGCCCAGACAGTAGTGAAAGGCTTTTAAGTTTATGCTCCCATCACCAGCTGTTTCTGTCCAGCACTAGGTTTAAAAACAGCGCCGTTCAACCACCTGGCGACGTCCTCCATCCACTGGGGATTGGACCCAGATAGATGATCGCAGCTAGCTATAGATGGTGAAACTGTATACAAAAATGGCGTCATATAGGAGAACTAGTCTTTATTCTACTCTGTGTAAGAGAAACTAAACGTAAAATTTAATTAGGATATTGACTGATGGTCTGCGTGACTGCGTAAGCAGGACACAACAGTGGTATCTAGACTTCCTGTCTCCATAACTATCGGAATTTACCGTGCGGGCCAAATTCCAGAGTTGAGTGAAAGATAATTTGAGCGCCATTCCACTGTTCCCCCTAGACCAACGCTGGGGTTGTTAAATCGGCCCTAAACTCCACTTGTCTGACTAGTTGCGGCACTACCTCTGGGCCGGACAACCATTGGATAACGGCACTCCCTCCGACTTCTGGATATCCGCAGCTCTATTCCCGCTTACTTGGCTGCTAACAGGGCTCACCTGGTCCTAAAACGTGAGCTCACTGCAAGCCTAAGAAACGATTGCAAGAATTGGTGTTCGGAACGCGCCATTGAGACGGAATCACCTGCTGCCTCCGGCGACTTCAGAAAGCTGTTTCACATTATCCGCATCACCGGTATCGAAAGACGGGGTGTTAGCTACACAATTTGCGAAGCCAACGGAACGCCTAATCATAGTCTTCATCGACGCCTAGAAAGATGAACTTACCACGTCAACTTGCAATCCAACTGGTCTCATGTGCCGACTGCTATACCTTTTGACAAACGTAGTGTCCGGTGGTCCTTGTCCCTAGATCCACCCAGCAAAGCTGTAATTTATGATGCACTGGCATTCCTTAACCGGTACAAGGCTCCAGGCCCAAATGGCCTACCACCAGCTGTATTCAAAAACGCAGAATACGATATGGCAAAAGCTAACGCATTTGTTCCTTAAAATATGGCAAGTGGGGGAAATTTCTCTGGATTGGATGAAATCGACCGTAGTCTACATCTTCAAGAAAGGATCATAAATTGTTTGCGGCGATTATGGAGAAAGAAGCTTAATCCGAGTTGCATCGAAGATTTTGTCGTCTGTCGTTCTTCGTAGACAATCACACGGAAAGTAGCAAGCGGGGGTTTACTCTGGCCGAGACTGCATTGGTCAGATGTTCACGCTCCGTCAGCTGTTAGATCATCGGAAGTTATCGAAAACTGACCTGACCATCGCTGTATCAGAGCGACATTTGATTTAGTTGACAGAAGTGCTCTGTGGGAATGCTCGTTGAGGAACGACGTACCTGAAAAATGTGTATCAACCATTAGATCCCTTACGTTAAGCTTTCACCCCCTCCTCCGTTGTTTTCAGTGGAGTTCGACGGGGGTGTTCTACCTCATCGTTTCTATTTAACTTCGCAATTGACGATGCCCTTGAGAAATCAGTCGAGGGCCTCGTAGGTGGTGGTGTCGAACTCCTCTCAGGGCACAGGATTACTGATCTGGAATACACCGACGACATCGTCCTGCTCACTTCTAACATCTCAGCTGCTCAACTTCTGCTGAACCGCATGATGACTGAAATGGCTCGATACGGAATGTACTTTGCCCCGTCAAAGTGTATATGTTACTCCAGGATTGGCGAGAGCATTTACCCGCGCTCTGCTTGGGCAACGAAAGACTGAAGATTACGGAAAGTTTTGTTTAACTGGACAGCTGTATTACTGGAAATGGCGATCTGAGGGAAAATATCTATGCAAATTTCGAAGGCCAGACCACTTTTTTCGAACCCCGAGCATCTCCGTCACCTAAACAACATCAGTTATCGAGAAGCCGAGTGTACAATACCACTACGTACCCTTTACTGCTCTAAAGTTGTGAAACATTGCTCCTCCGAATTCGAGATATCCGTCGCCTAGCTGTGTTTGATACCCGCCGCTTACATAGTATTGTCCTTGTTTGATGGGAGCAACGCGTCAGCAATGATCAAATCTGCAGTCGAGTGTTTGGCACAACCGGCTCCTCCCTAGAAAAGACCCTATTGCAGCACCGTTGCCGCTGGTTAGGTCATTCTTTAAGGATGCCTACCCAGTGCCTGCCGCTTTACGCATTGTTTGCACCCCCTGGACCTGACTGGAAGAAAGAACGTGGAGAACAAGCAATGACGTGGCGCAGAAGAATAGAGAAACTAACATCTAGAGCCGTCTCGGTTGTCAGTTTGCAACGGTAGAGATCATAAGAAGCGCTGGCTTATTTCACCAATGGGCATGGTTCGAAATCGAAGTTAGTGGTGCGAGTGTATTCGTTTCCATTGTAGTCATAGAGCCTGACAAAAAAGTGCAAAATGTGCACACAACAAAACGGAGAAATCTTCCGCTTTCCCCACTTTTTTTGTCACTCTGACTCCGTCTACCCATTCCCCCTCCCCCCTCCCCCGATGTTTATTTCGCACACAGCCTAAAATCAAACAGGTGTGGGAATATATATCAAAAGATAGCGAGGTTTCACATCACTGGTGGCAGAGCTTTTAGGCCACACACATTGTTCAACGATTTATACCACTAAATCACCAGCACCAGTCTAGTTGTTTTCTAATCTACCGTTTTTTCTGCGAATAGTTAACTGAATATCGAAACCAATCGTGAGAAGCGATACAACAGAATCAAAAGTTCTCATCAGCTGGAATGGCGAAATGCTGCCTGGGTTTTGGATATTTTTCTTTGTTATTACGCTTCTAGCCGCACTTCATACATGTCTTTTGATGGTATTTTGCAGTTGCCTAGCTGCAATTGTCACAGTTTTCCGTTATTTTCCGAGGGCAACAACATTCTGTGTGGAGTTGGTGTCACATTACCAGGGTATACATAAATGCACAGCACTGTTGCCGTCTCTATATGTTTCATGATAACGAGTGTTGCATATTTCTTTATATTTCAGAAAAGAAAGATTATCACTGCAGCATTTGCCAAAAAGATTTCACTGAAAAGAAAAATTTGCAAATGCACATCAATTCTTTACATAAAGGTACGTGCGTACTTTTTCCCAGTATTGCATTTCATTACCGTACACGTTTTCACTTTTTATACGGTTACACAAGCGGGGTAAATCACCGAAACCATGGATAATGCAGCCTATTTCCCCATGAATTGCCAGTGGCGTTTCAAGTGTGTGAAATACTTATAAGTAACGAACTGACATCCAGTCTGTTGTCCCTGCTTTTGCTGTTTGGATCGATTGAATGAATGGCGGTTGATTGATTAGTTCGAGACCATGTCAAGCGTGCTCAAAGACTGTTTATAAAGACAATCGACCAACACAGGTGACACGGTGTACAAATCAGCAAACACACGATTGGTGTAACATAAGTGATGCTTAATGGAGAACCCGGTGTTAGGCTTTAATCAATTTTCAACAAAGCGATAGCTAAAACACAGGTAGACCAGGGTTGAAATAGTCAATATGTAGAAGATCAAACAATGGACAAGAGCTCATGTACAGTCTGTCTAAGGAATTCGAGATCATTTCAATTCAGTCGGTATCCTGACATTCGGTTGAATTCCAGTTAATACAACTGGTACTACTCTCGGCAGCCGAAAATATGCAACAGACTATTGTTCAGCGAGAGAGAACGTAGTGTCAGTAGTAGAAACTTGAACTCCACCGTATGTCCGAATTTCGACCGTAGTGAGGTGGTCCCGATTTTTTTGGGCACTGTACAAAACAGTTTCAACCGCACCGCACATAGTTGTGTCATTGAACAGAAACACTCAAAAACCGAGTTTCTTTTCTCTACCCATACACAGACGTGATTGTTTATTCTTTCGAAATTGTGATTACGTCCCGCACGCGAGAATAAAAATTGAAATTGACAGTTAGTCAACAATATGAGTTTGTTAACGGGCCAAAAAAGATCAGTCGTCGTTCAGACTTATTCACAACTTCCTGGCAGTAGTTTGTATGATGTGTTCACATTTTGAACCTCTGATGTGTGTTTGCTTTATGACAATTATGTGCGCTGTTTGCATGTTCATTCACAACTAATCCAGTCGGTATGGTCATTATATAAATCACGTCTTATAGCAAACATTTCCCAGGTTAACGAAAGGATAGCAATAACCTGTAATAACCTAAAGATGTTTCAGGTTTTGTCGAGGAAACAGTACAGTTTTGCCAATATCAAGGTGCTGATTACAATAGTGATATCATTTCCCCCAAAGACATTCTTTTTTCTATTTATCCTAGTTATCTATTAATTTGCTAATTTGAATTTGCATCTTATCGCGCCACAATAATGGTAATATCCATGTCCCTTCCCTCTGATTGATTGATTGCCCTAGCTGCCTTTTGATTTCCAAGGTCAACCGACTCCGACCTAGCAGAACCTAAATAAGCAGCCGAGTTCGGCGCTCCCCGAACCACACGATCTGGGTGCCCAATGAGACAATAAACTCTGCCAGTCAACACTTTAATCTGTGTTCTCATTCAAGCTAGTGGATGGTCTAGTTTCGACTATCGCACTTGCATTGCCGATTATATTTGCGATCCAACGAAAGTCATTGTGCCGATACGTGTCCAAGTGACACTTGAGCGTCTATGATTCGGTTGATTCATTTAAAGTTTGCAAACTTCGGAGGTTGTTGTGGAAGACACGAATCTCGTACTCCAATGCTTTAATGCCCTTGTAGCCCAGTCGGAAGTAGCACAAATCAGAACATGAGGCGAGAGATAGTGGGCGGTAAATCCATGTGTAGAAAACTAAACCGAAAAACTTGTCATGTTTTATTGGATCCTTGCGCATGAGTACAGGGGAGGGGGAGGGAAGTTATACTTCACAGCCTGGGAGGCCCACCGAACTATTGGGGATAACCGGCAAAAACGACCCTGAAAAATAGCACGAAACCATGGCGTCCTAATGGGTCAGTGGAGCAACACCGGATTGCTGTCTGCCACTATTGTGATCAGCGATGACGAGAATTCGAATGTCATACCGCCTAGGTGATAAGCGCCTAGATCACCCGACCCCACCACTAATCATCTATCAGATAGAACAACTTCTAATACATTGTTCTTCGAGTCAGTGAACGGTTGTAGGATGGTTCGAAGTGATCAGTTCGTGACATGGCGAGAAAACACGAAGACCTCGACTTCCATGGATATATATATATATATATATATATATATATATATATATATATATATGCGGTCACGCTGAAGATCATTTTCACGCCGGGCTGATTCGGCTGGTGGCATCAAGCGGTTATATGACACTCGTGAACGATTTTTATGGTTGTAATCATTGCAAAGCATTTTTACTTTAGTGGTGAACCTTTCTTGGCTACTCCCAACTATCATGGTCTCATATTTGACCAGCTGATTTCAAATCTCGTTATTTAAATTGCCCCTCTGTCATTACCCCCACCCCCCGCCTCAGGTCTACGTCCATATCAGTGCGATACGTGCCTGAAGGAGTTCGCTCGAAAGTGTGACCTGCTGCGGCACGCCAACTCTGTTCATAAAGGTGTGTTTTGTTTGGCTTTCAATCTGTTCCTCACTGAACCCGGTTTACAGGTCCAGCATGTAACTTTTATTTTAAAATTGTCCCACGTTTTGCTCCACTCAGTTTTTTCTTTGTTCTGTGACCAATCCCACCGGTGATCTAATGGTTTAGAGCGCTTACCTACCATCTCGGAGGTTAAAGGATTGAATCCCAGCCACCGACGATCACTTTGGTGGTAGATAGCAATGCTTTTTTTTACTACTGCATGCTTGCGCATGAGTACAGTGAATGGGCTATTTACCCCGTAGCCACGAAGACCCACTGCAATGTTAGGATAACTGGAAACCAGATCCTGAGACTTAGGGTGATGGAGAACCACATTAAGTCCCGATAGGTCAGGTGTGGTAACGATCCGGACAACAGTAGAATGCTGTCTGCCGCCAAAGTAACCGGTGAGGGCGGGGACTCGAACCTCGGGCCTTCGAGGTCGTAATCAAACGTTCTGAACCACCCGACCGGCACCAGTGGCCCGACTGGCTATCACGCTTGACCTGTTGGGACCTTTTGTGATTATCCACCCCAAGTTTCAGCGTCAAGTTGCTGGTTATCGTGGACTGTGCAGTGTACCTTCCGCTACAATCACGTGAAAACTCAAGGAGAGCAAATAAATCATTTACATTCCTAGTCATAACTGTGTAAATGTTGCACCGGTCTTTAGTCCTCATCCCGGTTCCGCTTTCGCACCCTGTTACGAAATGTCGTTTTGTTTGTTTTTACAGAATCCAAACCCTACATGTGTCCCATTTGTAACAAAGGTTTCCCACAGAAATGGTATTTCGAACGACACGTAGCCTCTGTTCATAAAAGTAAGTTACCGGGCTATTTGATACTGATCGTTTGGTAATAAACTCCATCATTCAATCTTCATATGCACCGAATCGTTTGGTATCAGTTTTATGACCACAATTCTGTGCAAAGCTACTGTCTGCTGCTCATCTCTATCCTCCTTCATGTTTCACCGCGCCGCTCTCGGTATGATGATATTCCTTCGTAACGGCTACCCTTTCGTTCTGGTATGCTAATGAGGAAATCACGAGCCCATTGTGTGATGCTTGTTCGTGAGTACGGTGTTAGGGATGGAACCCCGTGAACTTTTAAAATCTTTTTAGAAAACATCTTCGGATAACGTAAATGACCGGATGATTGAACGGACAGTTCAGTTCATTTAGCCATCAAATTTGCGCTTTGGTGCTCTGGTTTCGGTTGCTACCTCAACATGGTCGATTGGACGGCGGAAAGAATAGAAGGTGATACAGAGCCGGAAACAAAGTAATGAGTGGCAGTCACGAAGTCAAAGAAAGAGCCTCAATGCAACGGGGCCACTAACCACAGCACCTAGCCGTCCCAACTACCATATCTCCAACCATCTGATAGGCGGGTCCCACGGACCCCGATCCGGAAGTTTAAAGTGTTCTATTTGGCCAGTCCACTAATCGAGGCTTTCACACCTTGCCGTGTCATGGACCGACCACGTCGACCTACCTTCCAACCACTTCCTTTCTCGGGAAAGAGCGTACGCCGAGGCATGCGTAACACGTCCAAGCCACAACCTGTTTAGATTCGATACTTGATCCAGAGACTGGTCTCTAGTTTCCAACACCGTGCGCTCACCTCAGCATTGCTGATACGATGTTCCCGCTATACTCGGGCAGTGCCACGGAGATAGTGGTGAGCAAACACGGACAATATTAGCCCATCTTCTACTTTTAACGGCCATGTTTCTGAGTTGTATAAAAGAACAGATGTAACCGCCGCATTGTACATTCGACCCTAGACAGACACTCGAATGTCACACCGGCGCCACAGATGACTGAGATTAGCAAAAGCCAGCTACGCCTTCTATATACGCGATTACAACTGATCCAATATCCGACTACCTGGTGAGACGTAACTGCCTAGGTAACGAAGCATATCTACTTCAGATAAAGCTTCACCTGCCAATACAAGGTTTTCTGTAGAGCTGACCCCACCCTACAGCAGCATTTTACACTTCGAAGGTGTAAAACGCATCTCGAACACCGCTACTGTTGTGTAACGCTATCCAAGGAAGCTTGAAACTTACTTAGATCTTCACTCAAAGAACAATATCGTCGGCGTATTCCAATTCAGACAGTTTACTGCCTGAGAAGAGATCGATGCCGCCGTTCTCACACGAGGATAGGGCTGCCTCAAGAACCATTTCAACTACAAAATTGAAAAGCAGAGATGAATGAGGGAAACCTTGACGAACACTATTTCTCGTAGTGTCTGTGCAGACCACGAGACAGAGAGAGAGGAACGGGAGTTCCTGCAACTACAGGAGCTCCGTTGTGAGCGACTGTCGGTTTCAATTTTAAGATTCAGAACCGTGAGTTACTTGCGGACGCAGTGGTGAACTGGAACTGCCTACCGGTGTCCACATGACTACTGTACCGAACTTGGATAGAAAATCGAAATACCTGAGCAGAAATACAATGAAGTAACTCATACGCCCAACAGTTTACTGACGCACTCCCTTTCGAGGTACAGTTATAACCAATAAACCTGTGTTCGCAGGTATATTATCCCATCAATCTTAATCAGTTTGTCTCCCACAAGCACGCGTCATTCAGTCAGTTTTTTGGGTAAATGCACATTGTTGTTGTTTCAGTGCTTTTTGACCCTCACTTTAGTTAACCCCTATCATGATCTGTTCATTCACATCCTCACTGTCGCCTCTTGTATATCTAGGACGATCTCACTTATTTCGTACAAATCGTTTCTACACACCTCTCCAAATACGCGTACAACAGTTCGCGAATTCTGAACTAATGTACTGTTGCTTTTGTAATTGTCCTTTTCATTCTCAGCGTACGGTTAGTACTCTTGCCGTATCCTATTTACCAAAGCAATTTTGCGCACCCCGTATTGTTCTTCAGAGTCCGCTTTCCCGCCGAATGCGGTTTCTTCGCGTCAGCAACAAGCACAACAACAAACGCATCCGGGGCAGCACATGCAACAACAACAAGCACAGCAGCAGCAGCAGCAGCAACAACAACAACAACAGCAACAACAACAACAGCAGCAGCAAGTGCAACAACAGTCACAAGCTCAACAAGCTGCTCTGCAAGTCCAACAGTCTCAACAAGCACAACAATCCCAACAACCACAACCCCAGCAGCAGCAGCATTCTGGCATGTTGCCTCAGCAACAGCAGTTTGCCTTCTTCCAACCTCAAGCACAAGGGCAGACCATGAATCTACGTATGTTTCCTTAAATCCGTGCTAGTGAGCTTTTAGCATGAAGTATAGCTTTACTAGGTAAATTTTATTCAGTACTGTATATGCATTATTTCGTACCATATTCAACTGTTTTATCCAACTCTCTTCAATGAAGAGTGTCCACTCACACTCCAGACGATTCATCTTGGATCCTAGTGAATATATATATATATATATATATATATATATATATATATATATATATATATATATATATATATATATATAACCTATCGCGGGATTTTTACCCCTAAAAATAAAACAATATAAAAGCTAGAGCTGCTACCGCTAAATACCACATCATTCATTCAGTCCATGGGTCGAGGCGTTTTTCGCGCTTTCGAGGCGCTTCACTTGCAAAACGTCCTACAAAACTTGGTTGACTCTATGGACTCAGGTCAAAACTAGCTAAAAGCGTACTGGCGTGGCTGCAATACTGCAACTTGTCTCCCGAATATTCAAGAAAATGAACTAGTAAATTCCAACTGGAAGATTATGGCCAGAAGTAGTCCACGATTCCATGGGATTCTCTCCTGCGGTAGCTAAGACCGTGGAAGTGATTATGAGCATATGAAGTGTTACTAAGAGTGTGGGAAATGTTAGGAAGAAAGCGGTAAAGGTTTATATAAATGGGATGGATTTATGAATCTTTAGAACCCATAAATAATAATATGAATACCGCAGCTACATCGCGAATCTTTACCTACCGCGAGTGTCTCTGATACGTAACTCCTGCGATAGATGAGGGATCAATGTACCTCATCTATCGTCTGTATCGTTATTCGCTCTGGTTTTTCGTGTCGTTTTCAGCTAAGCTGGGCTCAGAGTGCAACGTGTAACCAAAAAATCCAAGCTGTAAGAAAGGTGGACGATTATATAAACTAAGTCTGACAAAGAATGTTCGAGAAGTGTGAAGAACGTGCCCTATTGATCTCTGAGTTGACTGACTTCTTTCACCCATTTACTTACCATTCCCTTTTTACATCGTCCTGCAATGCAGCCATGGGTACCATAATCGCAACCCAAGGAAGTGGTCCAAACGCGATGCCTCCAGGGGCTCAGGTCATGATGGTTGCGCCTAGTATGAATATGCCTATGCCCACATTCTTTTTCCAACCGCAGCAAGCCTCTTCATTCGCCACTCCGCAGCAGGCAACTATGCATCCGGCTACTGTGCTACCCGGTGTCCCCACCACCCTGATGCCCCAAAGCTCCGTGTCCACCACAACTAGTCTGATCACATCTCCATTCGGGATCACCCAGTTACCCATGACGCAATCCCCGGTGACTCCGACTCAAGTGGCCTCATCCAGTAAGTTCAATCAGCAATATTAGGACATCATTGGGTTCGTGATGTATTTGCTTGAAATCAAGCATGAGGCTAACGCAGCGATAGCAGTTACAAAAATAAGCGAGGGAGAATAGAGTACAGTGAAATAAACAGTTAGTAAAGAAATAACATGCTGTGATTTTCCAATGATTTTGAATACCGGTGTTGTTTATAGTTCAGGTTGATGGTTTGTATCGGTTGGTGATCGCTGGGCTGCAAACAACGCCAATATTCAAAATCATTGGGAATATCCTTGAGCATGAAAAGCTCAAATCTACCCGACGCGGGGAGATGTTTGCTGGCAGACGTGCTTCTACTCTTTAGCAGCTGTTCTCTCCTAATGAATGCTTGAGACGAAGCATGCGACCTAAACGCCAAGCTCAGAGATCACCAACCGGATACATGTTGTTGTTCTTCCTTTTCACCGTACACTTTTTGATATTTTTCTTTGTTGTCATTTTGTTTGTCCGAATGATATTTTTGTATTTATGGGTCACGAGAATTCGACAGACAAACCGCACAACATTTGCGCCACTGAATTCTATTCTGATCCATGTCTCTCAACGTCTTTAACCAACGACAATCCCCATCCTTTGGGTCCCAACCAGAGGCGGAGAACACCAACCGAAGCCACTGCGGGTGCTGCTAGCTCCTTGCATATGACTTAACCATTTTGTCCAATAACGTTTCTGTTTCTATTGTTCTCGTCAATATTTAGACGTATTATTCTCTTGCTGTATTCTAATGGGTTTTAAATTATCGCAAGGGTTACTCATTTGAGGTAGTGCGGATTGGGTTAATATCAAGAACAAGGGGTGTTTATTGTTTTGCTGCATCTCTTTGCGGAATCTTATGGGCAACGCATACGTACAGTGTGGTGACCTATGCTGGTTAAGCAACACACATCAGTTACTTTTCTGTTAATTTCGTTGTGCAACTTGATGGTTAACTGAATTTGGCGGCGGCGATTCGCTCAAAAGTTTGCCGCTCACGTAAGTGAATAAAAGGCAACGTGTAAGAAGGGTAATCATGGAGTGTTTTTTTACGAGTTATCAAACCTTTCGATCTAAAGATAAATGGACTGTGACCTCAACGGTGATGTAAGAGATTCGGAGACCGCTTTCAGTTCGGCAACTTTTTTATTACGTAATACAAAGTCCGTAAGCAAATTTTTATCCGGTGCTCGCTCGTGAACACTGTTAAATGGACAGGCGCCGAAGTCCGGTGACCGGCAATCTGACCCTAAGAACTGGGGTGGTTAGCCACACAAGGTCCCATTGGCGAACCATACAACCGATAATGGTTGAGTGGTACATTTTGCTGTGATTAGTGAAATTGAGTGTGTGGATTTGAATCTAACATCTTTGCTCTCCTTAGGCTCGTTAGTACGTTGTATGACTCATCACCGCAAGCGTCAGGCTAAGGTTGTCGCTTCTTCCATTCAATGCAACGGGCCCACAGAAAAATGAAACCCGCCTCCACTGTCCTAGTGCACCTTGACGTGGTGTGATAGCTTGCACGCTTCTATGACCCAAAGAGCTATACAGGATGGCATCTTTAAGCCGGAGATACGATCATGCCTGACAGGTTAATGGCTAGAGGCTAAACAAAGTCCAGTGTCCTGGTCCTCCAGGTTGGGGGTCAATTTGAGCTGGCAACTCAATCGGCAAAATCAATGGAAGAATAATTGATCCAAGAAAATGGGCTTCCACTAAGCCATCCCGCTGCCTTGCGGATAGGTTCTTGTGAGAACTAAATGCTTTGGACGAGAACCCTAATCGTTCTCCTGCTTTGTGGCTGGACACCCTAGCAGTACCCGTCCAACATCTCCCATGAACTGCACGAATAGAAAGAATTCCATACTACATTGGTCGTCTCGCAGGATAATGAGGACCGCGCTGCCCATTGCATCGAGTGGGGTGGACAGTGATAAGTGGGTTGCTGCTTAGGATTCCCTCTCTTCTACTCAACCTTTGTCTTCTGTCCCTAACCACCTCAATTAACTGCTCCTGGTATCTCATCAAGGTATTTTCTGCGCACTTCAGGAGACGAGGTACCTGCGGTTGTGGGTCAACGCGATGTAGAAACAGTCTCGAGTAATAAGGCCGAGGCTACTCTTTTAGAATGGATCCCGGTTAATAGTCGTTTATGTGCAGTTAGACTCCAGGGGTCAGTTGGCGTTCGAAAGGATAGTTGTGTTAAGCGCAACTTGTTTGTGATCCCGACACGCTCCAACCGACTGCAGTCCTGACATGCAGAAGGATGAGTTCTGCACTGAACTGGCCGCTCTCGTTCGCAGGAGCAAAGGCTGTGACAGGTCATTTTAATGCACAAGTTGGCAAACTTAGTGCGTCAGAAGCCCGTTTAGGTGGGCGTTGTGCTTTACCCATTCAGCGCACAGATAACAGGGATAGGCTTCTCCAGTTTTGTGCAGACAATCGATTGTTCTTGTCTAGCACCAATTTCCGACACAGCTCGCATCGCACAGCAACATGGCGCTCTAACTCTACAGGTACTCTAAACCAGATTCATCATATCGCCGTAAGCTACCGATGGCGCAGTTCTGTTCAGAACTACAGATCTTAGTGGTCCACGTACGTAGAGTCGAACCATGTATTAGTTTTATTGCGACTATCTCTCCAGCCCCATGGTCATCGTCGCAAACCGCAAACCCGATTAGCCGGGCAACGTTTGTGTGATCCAGAAGTGCGCGCCCGTTATGAGCAGAAGTTAGCACATGAGCTAGGATCTACGACGAACAGTGATGTAGATGAGCATTGGGCTCATATCAAACAGGCGATGCACGTTGCAGTAGGTTTTACCTGTGGTCCTAGATCCGTTGTCCATCAATGACACTGGACCTCGCAAGAGCCGTTGAGTATAATGGAGCAAAAGCGTCAGCTTTTGAACCGTAAGGAGATGAATAAGATGCGGAGAAAGCTGCAAAGACAATTTACGAAAAGCCTTAAGAATGATCGCGAAAATTGGTGGGTCAAGGTAGCCGAAGAAATGGAAATAGCAGTTGATTCAGGTAACAGTCACAGACTGTTCAAACTAATTCGTGACACCGGTGGACGGCGAACCCATGTCAGTGAAACGCTTTGCGACAGAAACGGAGAACCCATTCATGGCAAACAGCAAAGGCTCAATCGTTGGGCCGAATACTTCAAGGAACAGTTTAGCTGGTCGCACGCTAGTGTAGTTACTCCTGTGTCAACAACTGCGATTCCTTGGGTGGTATCACTTGAGCTGCGATCGGAAGTGGAAATGGAGTCATGCATTCGATTACTAAAGTGAGGCAAAGCGGCAGGTCCCGACGAACCTCCCCCAGTTCTTTTCAAACTGGGTGGAGATGCTTCGATAAAATCACTTACCGCCTTGCTCCGTGACATTTGGGACAAGAAACGTATTCCTTTATTATAGGGCGAGTTATTGATCGTACCTGTCTTCAAGAAGGGAATACTCATTGACTGTAGTGATCATCATGGGATTAGCTTAATTTCCATAGTCACCGAAGTATTGGCCTCAATTCTACTGCATCGTCTTACACCGGCTCGCGAGAGGATTGTCCGCGAACGGCAGGCTGGATTCCGCCCAGGTCGAGGATGCATCGACCAAATTTTTACTCTTCGCCGACTACTTGAAACGCGTCACACACATCGCCGACCGACAATAATGGATTTTCTTGACTTGAAAGGCCTTCGATTCAGCTGATCGAAGAGCGCTTTTCAGTGCTGCTCAGCAAAAAAGTGTCACAGAAGTTCGTGAACCTACTGAGATCATTGTATTCTCATACTTCTGGCTGCGTTAGAGTTTACGGTGAACTATCCGGTCGGTTCGAAACGACCCGTGGTGTTCGACAGGGATGTCCCATTTCTCCGTTCTTGTTCAACTTAGTCATGGACGAAATAATGGACAGTGCGCAGCAGAATCTTCAGGATGTAGGCGTCGAACTAGGAAATAGTGGAAAGCTGTGTGACCTAGATTACGCGGACGACGTTGTCTGCTTGTTCGAATTCACGGAACATGCTCAACGTGCACTAGAAAATCTCGCAAGAGCTGCACCTCCATTCGGTTTGCGCTTTCCACCTTCAAAGTGTAAAGTGATGTTACCAGACTGGACGTCAACGATTCCGAGCTTGATGGTCGATGGGGGAGGGGAAAACTAACAATTGTCGACTGCTTTAGTTACCTCGGCAGAAGCTTGACGACAAATGGAAGCACAGTAGTTGAAGTGAGCACGTGTATCCAAGGCTCGAGTGGTGTACGCTAGAATGAAGCACTTGTGGCGCCGACCTGATATTTCAATGAAGTTGAAAGGTCGTGTATACTGTGCTGCAGTGCGTTCAGTTTTGTTGTATGGTTGCGAAACTTGGAGTCTGCGTGCTGAAGATATTCGTCGTCTTGAGGTTTTCGACCGCCGATGCTTGCGTAGTATCGCTAACATTAGGTGAAATAGCCGAGTGAGCAATGATGAGGTCAGAAAGCGAGTATTGGGTATTAATTCGGGGAACGTTTTGTCACAGCGTATCCAGCTTAGTAGACTTCGTTGGTTGGGGCACGTGCTACGTATGGCAAACACACGTCTACCGTACCGTGTCCTATTCTCCGTTCCTCCTATGGAGTGGAAGAGACCACATGGAGGTCAACAGATGACATGGCAACGAGGGATGACAAAATGTACAGCAAACAGCTTCACGTCTTCGTGGTTGGGGTCCAAAAGATCCGTCTACCAGTTGGCTGAAGACACTGAAGGATATTGCAGCGAACCATGAACAGTGGCGATCGTGTTGTCACTTTCTATCGAATCAGAATGACTGATCGATGTGCGTTTGTACAGTTAGACTGTGTATTGCCTGTGTTGACTGCTAGGGCATTCTTTCCTTTTCTCATCCATGTAGGTCTAGTCCCTGTCCATCTAGTATAATTATACTTTCTGATTCAACGTGCAAGATTGTGAGAGGCGGTAGTCAGTGGGGCTTGTCCTACTGTTTGACGCTGTACGATGATGATGATTACCGGTAATGTAATAAAGGATCAAGATCTCAAGCTGAATGTCCTGTTCCGTTGTGCACGGCCAAGAATTTTAAATTTTTGTTTTTGATGTAGCACTCGGATTTATTTCTTTAATCTATTCGTTATAAGTGTAGCTTGATATGCAAATTTCTTGTCTCGTTCGTTCTAATTTTGTCTGTGGCCTAATGAATTGTTTCAGTTAAAATTGTAGATTGTCTGCGACATTATTCCTGGTTACCTAGAAGCATTGTTATTTGAATTTCCACTAGTAGTGGATTTTTCTCCATTTCAAGGTACACGTCCCACGAAGGAGTACCAATGTATGACTTGTTCAAAGGTCTATCCGCGAAAGCAAAGTCTTCAAGCCCACATAATCCAGGTTCATTCGGGTAAGTCTTTAGATCTACAGTGTTTTGTATTCCACACTGTTCACTGGTACAACTTTTTCCTTGTCGATAAAGCATAATGTAGCTAGCGCTGTTGCAATCCCACCATTGGGCTAAGTTAAGCTGTACTATTTGGGTTCTAACCATACTTGATAATTTTTTGAATCGGTACTTTTCGGGCCGATATTTATACCCCATTCCTCATTTTATATCTCATCAGTTATCCGTCAGTAAGATATTCTTGTTTCTTTTCCACTCATCTGAAACGATTCTCCATGATTTCATATCCTTAGATAAAAAACCGTACGAGTGCAAACTGTGTATGAAAGGCTTTGTTCGACGATGGGATTTCTATCGTCACGTGAATTCGGTTCACCAGGGTGAGTGATCATCTGTTTCGATTACATGTATATAAGTTAGGGTAACGACGCAAACCTCCGTCGTGATCTTCCAAAAGCAAGAGCGACTCATCTTTACCTGGTTCTTTTTTGTTTGTTTGGCCAGTGATTGTGCATGTTTACGGGGCGCAAGGGTCCAACATGCGGGCTGCAACGCATTCGCAGTGAGCCATACTCAATACACGACACTTTCCGTCCCTTGGGCTCCAATTGAACTGAACTGTCCCTCAGAGCAAAACACTCAGAGAATAATCACGATGGTGAAATGTTAATGTAGGTGGGTACAAGTGGAAGTTGTTACATAGGAAGTGGGAATGCAAAGACATCACTTACCTCAACGGTTGATCATTTGGCCTGGTATTTAACCGTCAAATGATCGCGTCCCCGGATTTTACGCAGAAGGACTAAATAACTTTATACATGTACCGGTAGCGATGTGTAAATCCGTCGCGATTTTTCTTCCACATACCACCTGAAAAAACGTTCTCCACAGAACCTAGTCACTCGACCGGTTGTGTTGTTTTGAATTATTTGATCTCATGGATATGTAGTTGCCAGTCTTTGTGCTTTCGAAGATGTGCATTGCAAGTTAAAGTTGATTGCAGTTGTTTTTACAGGAAACACGTGGATATAACTGACCAGCGTCGTTTCAATTTTGCTGTCAGATACTACCGTGTTGTAATATGGCGAAATGCTATGCACGGATCCACGTTTTCATTTTATTCCGTATGCGCTTTTCGAAACACTTTATGTGTGGTTATCCTGACCGATCAGATAATCAGTCTGTATCCTGGACTTAGAACTTCGACGAAGTTCGCCCGTGATACGGTTGTATTTATATCAGTCATGTGATTCTTCTCGCTTCTATCCACTACGTCAAATCGTGTCACGTAATGAGAATGATTTAGTTCTTGTTTGCGGCCTGCAAGAATGTATCCTGTTGTTGCGTCTGTCCTTCGAACGACCTCTCTGACTGTGACGGTAGTTTTGTTTAGACGTATGGTTATCTGTTTTTGTTCTCTTTCATGTCTTAAATATAGATAATGCGACGAGCGCTATTGACGCTGACAAAACGGAGGAGTATCTGGCCTGGATGCGCGGTAGACAGTCTTGCTTGGACATCAGCTGGGAGTGTTTGAATGCGGTGCGCCCCGATTTGCTCCGTGTCAAAGTGGAAGAGCAACCGGTGTCTAATTCATCTGCACTTCAACAGCCGCAGGTTGCACAGCAGCAACCGACACAGGTACAGCAACAACAACAACAACAACAACCCCAACCACAGCCACAGCAACCATCGTCAGTTCAAGCCACAGCTACGGCTCAGTCACATCAATCGGATCCTGATCCTTTCCAAGCGCAGAACGACCTGGCCAACATTGTTCCCTCGGATATCAACAATCTTTAGATCCTAACAACCTACTAGGTGGACAGTTACTGTTGTAAATAGTCGTGTATAAATTCATTCACTGTCTTCATAATTTTTAATCAGCCCATTCTGCACGTGTCTTCGTGCGTCTGTGTGCACTCCTAACTGTATGGGTATGTATGTGTGTATGCATACGTGTGCGTGCGCGCACTCACATTTACGTCCATGCCTGTTTTTCGGTGTGATGTGTGTCCACACGAAACTGAGTGTCTGACATGTCCGTCACTCTTCCGGTCTCCTTTTTTCTCTCTCGCCCTCGTCCTTCCCATGTCACAATGCTTATTCGGGGCATTGTTGTCAGTCTGTGATGCCGATTGAAACCACGCTTCATGTCTGTCCGTTGATGACATGCGTTCGATATTATCGCACCGTTAAATCTTGATACTCTGTTCCTGAGAACCGCTACTATAATTGGTACCAACATGTCATCCTTGTTTGTAATTCTCCTCGCTTCTTTTCGCACGAATTTGTGCATAAAGGTTTACGTATATGTATACTTATATATGCACGTATATTCATACGCGTCTATATGATCAAGTGAACTGAGGCGGTCATTAGGCTGGACATCGACAATAATGACGACAATAGAAACAACAACATCAACACTGATATCGATGATAAAAACTATTTGTGCGTTTATTCTTATCCTCTTTCAACCCACCTTGGTTTTTTGATTAACTCACTTCAAGATTTTCAAATTCAGGCGTTGTAGATGTCTGTTCCAGAATATTAAACTACCCCGCCTGACGTGTATATGTACTTCGTTGGTAATACTGACTTCCTGGCATCGTTCTCAATTGTGTTTTCAACCCGACCTCTGTAATCGATCATTACCGGTAGAGTGATCTGTGCCTGCGTCTTCGTGCTTCAGTTAAATTTTTATGGTGTTTTGGTGAAGTCGTTCCAGCTTAGTAGACATCTGACTCGGGCTGTTAGTTATAACTATTTTTCATAACTTGGCAATAACAAGATGTGAGAATTCCCAATATTGACCTCACTGCTGGGCAGCCTTTGTTGTGTAGATCCTGAATAGGCGATAATTGATCGGATCCACCGTGGACACGGCAGTGCGCGTCATGTCACTATTTTCACGCATGGTCCTAATCCACAAACCTTTCCTTATAATAATTCTTCGTGGACGTGTCATATTTGGAGGAACACACGCATTAAAGTTTACTTCAGACAACTGTTAACCATGCATTGGATGCATTGGTTTTGGTTGCTATCCCCTAACGGCAACTTTGAAAAAGAAACAATGAAGATGATAAGAATATGTAGGGAATAAGAGGAGAACCACAAATATTATTATCAAGTGGATGAAGAAAGTTTGTGAGTCACAATGGTTCATTGACTTCTTACTTCATCCGCCCTCATTTTTATCAACCACGGTTTTTGCTGTCGAAACTCGTCTTGCGGTCAGTTACGTGGCCAAGCGAACAGGCCACCCAGACCGCAATTAGTTTGGGTCGAGTGAGTAAAGTTGAAACAGCTATAAAGTCGACCCCTAGCTTCATCGCGGGGCGCAGGTTATCTAGATCAGTCAACATTGCTCGTAATCACCCACACACGAAGCACAACGCACGGTATGTCTCAGGGTCTTCGAAGCGACCGTAGAACCAGCAAACTCGGTGTGCACGTACTGATATGGAAAAAATGCCTATAATACAATCACGTAAGGTATCACGTTTCTGTGCTCGCCTATCAACGTTGACTCGAAAATGCTGCCTCTTGGGTCATGCCCTGGTCAGTCGCTCTACATGCAATTCGAAATAGGCAGGGAGTAGTTGTGATCTTCGAATCCCGGATAAACAACGTCGGATTGGCCAATGATCTGACATCGTTGAAACCATTGCAGTTATTGGTTCCTGGGTTATGCACGTTCCCATCCGACGAAAATCCCACTTTCGTGGGACCATACAGCGTTGCGGGTTACATTCCGTTGTGTATAGGTTAGGGCTGAGACTGAACTCGTCGATCAACTTTGGCTTGAGCGATCGAGTAATACAACAGCTCACTGTTTTCAACTGGCCGTTTGTGCTCTTTTCGCCGTATACGATGTTTTTACCTTGTCCATCCTCAAACCGATGAACAAAAATCAAAGAGCTAAGTGGAATGATCGTTCTGCTCAGAAACGACTAAGGGCGATATCACGAAAACTAGATTTGATGGGTTTCTTCCAATTGCCTATACATAGAGATTCTGCTACCTTCGTCCAGTTCGGCTGTTGGCTTCGAAATAATAAGTAATGAACTCATTAAACTTGCTTCGAGCGAAAATCTGGAATATCTTACCCGTCGTTTATTCAGAAGAACCTCGATCGAGATGGGCTCACTTTTCTTGTGATATAAGCGGTTGTCTGAAGCTGATCACGCTCACCGTAGGCTTTTCCATGGAACGGGTGCTTTTCCTAAACCGTTGGGTACGGCGGTCTTTGTGTGTACCAATCAAACAGGCTTTTGAAAAAAGATGACTTATTAAATTCGAGGATCTGTCTGGGCTGTATGATCTAATAATTAGATTTGTCTATCGATGTGTCTGGGTTGCCAACACATCAATGATCGCGGGTTATCTCCCCCCTCCTGCAGTTCATCTGTCCGAGTGATAGGAGATTTACATTGAACATGGGGTGATTCATCATACAGAGTTTCAACCCTACCGGAATGACCATCGAAAATCACTGCAAAGCTGCCTAGTCCTGGTTTTGCTATGTTGCAAGGGATATGACGAATTAGTCCAAATAGCCTAGAGGCAGGTTACGTGTGGAACAGTGTAGTCCACTGTTGTTCGTCTCGTTACGAAACCTGACCTATTTGACCTTACGTGGTTCTCCACTCCAAGTCTCAGGGTCTGGTTTCCAGTTATCCCTAATAATGCAGTGGGCCTTTGTGACTATGAGGTATACTTCTACCATTGCAATCATTCATAGGCATGTAATAACAATATAAGTGCATCATCGCGCGTTCGAGTTCCGGTTTGGACGCGATGGAAAGGCACTCTTGGTTAATGATATAAGTTTACGATTTTTTCAATGGCGACTTGGGTTTTGATGGTGCTTCATAAGCTAAAATCCCAGGAAAGAGACGCAACGCGACAGTCTTCTTACTAGCATTCGATTTAAAATCGTTTCCGGATAGACTGATCAGTGAAGAATTTTTTAACTCTAGAATATTGGTGGAAGTCGGAATAAAGTTAATTTCAGTTCATTCGGAAACGTCAAGTCATGGTTATCGAGTTTCTAAATGGGTCAATTTGACTCCGGATCTGTCGCATAAACCACCGAATTAAAGCACTTGGCTGATGCTCGAGGCAACTTATACGGTCTTGATCCAAACGTGTTGCCGCACTTTGATCGAGGTACCCCACCAGTTCAACACGCCTGTTATTCCTCACGGTATGGGGAAGCGAACCGAGGCGTATCCGACAACCGTCACGTTTGGAATAAGATGTGATACATTGCTGTATTAAAGGGCATCTGATACCTCAGTTCTTCATTGACACATTCACTTTCGAAATTGATAAGAAGTATTAACCATTTGCGTAGTTTTGCACAAGCGAACTGACTTCTAAGGTGATCAAAATAAAATGGCGCATACTCAGAACGTAATCAACAATTTTCTTAACAGTTGAACGTCCCTCGCGGTTTTCCTGCATCCTGTCAGCAGATTACTGATCTGCGCAGATAGTCGTTGGTGCAGCTAACTACGCCTCAGAATGGTACTTTACTGTGGGCATCATCCGGTGTTGATAATCCTGGACGATCGCAATGCACAGTAAGCACATTTTCAGAAAAAGTAAGGAAATGACCTTCAAAACGGGTAAATCGAGATGATGCCTTCTTGGGGAAAATGACCCAGACAATGACTTCATTTCATATGCTTCCCGGTAATCGAACACAAGAAAGCTACAGTAAATCCATCGGTGTTTTGCGGCGATGAGTCCGCAAAAGAAAATTCATTAACTTCTTTTACCTCTTTTCCAATCATATATCAGCAGTACACTATTTCAGGGAGGAGTTCGGTGCGAATTGGGGAAGTGACCAGCGCGGGCGTGAGCGTTCGAGCCCGAGACAGAAAGGTCAGAAGCCCACCATGATAACCGTTTCAGCACCGCCGGCATGTATCCCTGAGGGCGTGAATCAGTCTATTACGTATCAGCTGTGGACGTGATTGGCACGATAATATAGCTTGACTGATCAGAATCCGTGCGGGCGTACACAAATATTTTGGTTGTCCATGTGCACATTGTGAGGGAACGTGGCAGTCAGCACCGGTACGGTACTTAACCGAGAGCACGAGACAACGAAATCTCGGGTAGCGGAACAGCCGGTCGGTGGAGTGGATCGATAGATGAGAGATGGACCTTGTCAGCGTCGTTTAAGCCTCGAGGCGTGGTCGCCCACACCAGTCGAGCCAATGCGGTGAGCGCAACGAGTGGGTACAATGGACGACAGGCTATATGTCCTTTGCTTCTCGCTAATAGAACGAGATGATTCGGCAGCAGAAGAGATTTCTCACCAGAGCTAGTGGGACGAGCCAGAACGCGCGCCCTGCTCTTTCTTCAGTGAATACCTCAAACAAAATGCACACGATTTCAAATCCGTCCTAGTCGCCACACAATTTGTTGGTACTGGTAGTGTTAAAGCCTTATGACAGGTTTTTTTCCTGAGAAACTCTGGAACATCTCGAATCAGAAATTCGTTTTAGAGGTTACCGATCGCCAAGCATGGTGTTTAGGTATCATACGTTTCATCGCCGGCCGAGGTGGAATGTTCAGTGAGCAGGTCATCTCCCAGTTGGTGATGAAAAGCTCGTGAACTCAAATACCGCGCCCAGCTATGGGAACTCATAAAAACCATTCAACCGAGCTACGAACAACATTGCTATATTCAAAATCTGATATGAGGGGAGATCCACTTGCATCGTTCGCATCTAAAAGTCCAACACCGTGAGCCAAAATCGAACCGGCGACATTCCGCACCGGGCAGATGTTCTAGCAGCTGAACTATGGCGGTACGGCCCATGTAAGATGCATACTCATCGTGCCAATAATACATTCTATGAATTTATTCGAAATCGTCGGAAGTTTATTCATCCTGATGTCTCAACAGTCAACTCTCCATTGTAAATCCTTTGACTACTGAGCATTGGCCCTCCAAAAGAGAAAAGTATGATGGACAGCTTATGTGCGTTGAATGTCGTATTCTGAGTCTCAAGTCTCAACTCATCAGCTCTATTCTGCAATTGCTTGAGGAAGGTTTTTTGCCTGTCACATCAATGCTCAACCGATCTGATTTGTGCAAGGGACTTTAAACGCTATCCGGTGTTCGATAGGATAGGTGATTTCGATACAGTTCGTCATAAGCGTACACTGTTTGAATTTTCTGAATAACCGACCTTTGATATCAGAATTTGATTGGTTGATCAACTCAATGAACAGAATGCCTATCATTTTCCTGCATGATTCTTTTTATGTGTGGGTTAGTACGGGGATGGTATTTTGTGTAGTGCCCGAAGTAGTTTATGGGTTCGAGACGTGAGTCCTAATCTTCCCGTCATTGATACATGGGTGCCATGTCATACAGTATTTGCATGAAGTAAGTCGTTGACAGCTAGCCCGGAAAGCCTTGCGGGAAAGCTTGTGTGTGTCTGTGTGTTTGTATTTGTTTGTTTATGTGAATGTACGTAATGAATATATGTATGTATGTGTGCGTGTGTGTGACTCAACCGCACAACCGAGGGCTCGAGTTCCTGATGGGACTTAGTGGATACAGATTGCATCGGTGATTCCTAAAAAATCAAGATAAGACAGCTACGCAGAGTGCTTCCGTGCTTTTTAATCACTATTTTCCGTGGAAATTGTGGCGAATCATTTTCTAGACAACTCAAATCTCGTAGCACTCAAACTGACATTTTGTTTTATTTCCACGCCCAAGCATTACTATAAATTGTTGAGGTAGACTCCATAACCAAGTGAGCTCACTGCACAGAACTGACAAAATTGATCGTAAGCTTTTGTTTGGTATACATGACAGCTATCGTAGTGAGTTGAGTGTCAGCAAAGGCTCTCTGCCACCGACTAGTTAAAAACTCAAGCAATGATAATCTGGAGTTTGTTCATTATATATGGAGGCTAAAGAAAGGAAACTTACAAATCATGTCTGACAATTAATTAGTAACTGTTTGAATTGTAACGAACGTCGAAGTGACCGATTAAAAAAGTGAATCACATGGTTACGTTGACTGGGGCGTGCGCGAAAAACCATCTGCGTCATCGCTCACCTTTCGCAACTCTTGCGTCAAGATGAAGAAAATCACCTGCAGATCATGGACGATATAGGAAAAAATCTTGGATTTTAACAAGAGACTAAAGAGTTCAGTTACCTTCAACCTTTCTGCCTGAAGCCTAAGCCATCGGTTTGTTGGAAACATCAGATAAAATAGCGGCGGCTCATGAACAATGCCCATCTTGATTCCATTTTCTATCAACCCAGTCTGTTTCAGAGCATGATATATTCCGTGTGACGGTCACAGTAGCATATCTTCATTAGTTCACTTAACACCTTCATTTTCACCAATGGTGATCAACGCAGTGACAACGGAGGATTGCTGTTGAAGTCGTCTGAACATGCTCGATTGCAGGGACTAGTTGTAGAGAGAAGGATTCAGTGCATCAGAGGCATTTTTACCTCACATTCAGCTGGATCCATCATCGTTTTTTTATAGTTCACAGTAGACCTGGCGTCCGTAAAATGTGTGGTCCAACCTCTAAGTTGTTTGATCGGTTGTGAACCAGCCAAGTTCCCATAGGTCCCGCATCCAAAACCAAAATGTCGTGATGAGCGATTCAGGAAACGGACTCGATCTGCAAAGAAGAAATCAAGTTTTTACAGGTGTGTCAGTTAAACCATTCTGTATTGAACGCCTTTTAAGGCACAAGTCGTCATATCACGGCTGCTGATTTTATTCGGAATTCATTCGGTTCTAGTGACGTTAACCACGTGCCATGGCAACCTGGCAGTGTGTTTGTGTCAAGGTCATTCGCACGATGTTCGATACCCCGGTCAGGTGTTCACGTGCCCTCGTCGGGGCACGTTGACGTAGTAAAATACGACTATTCGAAGACATTGCGCCCTCTTAGACTTCCTGACTCGGGGGGTGGGGGGGGGGAGTAGGTTCAACTCTGCTGTATCTCGAATTCAGTAAGCAGAAAGAAGGCACGTTTGTACGGGTGAACGTGTATACGGTAGCGACGTACGGAAAGCACAAGTACAGGCAAGCAAGTGAAAACGCAAGCATGTATGCAAGTGCGTGAGTCAGTAGTGTATGCAATCGAAAGCGTAAGATAACGGTACAATCGGATTAAACCGTGCAATACGTGATACAATCTCATTGGTCTGTGCGGCCCGGGAACAAACGTCGACTGTGTACGCGTGAATACGACCGCAGGTGTGTCCATAATTCCATGGGGTCTAAATGAAGCGTGCGTGTTTGTGTGAGCACATGACTATTCAAGACGAGCACGACAAACTCGAACAATAATCAGGGTCAACTAAGCAGTCACTGATTTTTCGTTTATTACAAAAAATCACAATGGGGCGCGCACATGAAATGTCTTGCCTAAAGGGAAATTTATCTTTAATCATTTATTAACCGTTTTGTGAAACGGTATTGGAAACTGTAATAAGAGCCACTAATGATATGCTCAAATATTTATTCAATGAGATGTTAAAAGTGAAATTTTCGGGCTGACCGCGTTGTCCACACTTCATATCGTTCATACGCAAATACGAAGAAATAAATAATAACTGAACCGCACGTTCAGATCAACAACTGTCTAACGATCATCCTTGGAAATTTGACTTTGTGGTCACGGATTCAATAAGCGGATGCCTATTGATAATTCAGTATGATCTTGTCATTGACCGCGTTCTGCATGTTCCGTGTTGTAAATACGGACACAATCACAAACTTTAGATTTACAGAGGAACACTGCAGATTGGGTCACTCACCACTGTGCGATGTACCCGAATCCGCAGCCGAACATGGCATAACCACTCGGTCGGTAACATAATTTGACACAATCGTGAGATCCGAAGCTACAGGTACTGTCGGAATTCGAATGAGCTATAGGTTCGTAATTTTTTCATATAACGCCAAGCAAAGGTAGGGAATATAAAATTACCTACAAGTCATTATTGTTATCTTTAACTCCGTAATATTTTGTGAGAAGTTGAAATCATGTGACCTTGATTAGCAGGATTAATTTGGCCGATGCTTGACACATGAATTTCAATGAACTGTCGAATATGAATTATGTAAATGAAATTCATCGTGCGTGGGTTCCGTCGAGACAGCCTAACTGCCAACGCAGCCAAGAGCAATCCTATTTGTGCAAGTATCGATCATATTTCTGCCTGACAGAAAGAATCGAAAGCAATACAGATATATTTAGAGAATATTGTATCGTCTGGTGATTTGTTAATAGTTTTGCGGTTGCTGGTAGACTCGAGAAAAAAGCGACCGACTTCTTTGTGACCTATGATCCTGAGATCAAGGACATACGAGCGTGATCCGTTAAACGTCCAGTCTGTTTTTGCGATAATGAAGAAACACTTATTCACGACAGGATAGTTTTACCGCGCTGCTGAATAAGAGAGTAATAAATACAAGGTGACGTATTTTGTAGGTTTTCCGTGAAAGATTTTGCTCAGAACCTTCCTATACGCGACAGTTTGACTCAGTTGGAAACTGTATGAACCAAAACCGGACTTCCTTTCCCATTACCCCCGGTCCTTTCGTGTGAATATATTTTGCGCCACTTTATTCGCTAACTGAACCACACACTGGACGTTGACCACGGTGGATGTTTTGACTGAGGCGTTTATTGATACTGTCGTTCGCGTCAGTCTCGCAGGGTTGATTTGCGTTCGGTTGCAGAGTCCAGTCCGCATAGCGGTCACCTTTGAGATTTGTCTTGTATTTTTGCAGTAAGAATAGGGCTTAAAAAACCGTACAATCTAACGATGGCCGTCTCGGGGATTGTCGTACGCGTGACTCAACCGACAGCTCAGTGTTGATTACACCTCCCGTAAACGAATAGGTATTTTCCCTCCAGTATTCACCTATAAATTGGTGTTACAACAATATGTGGTGTGCAAAAAACCAACACAATCAATTTGGATAATGGTTTTTTACAGGTTTCAATGAAATGAACGGGTAAAGAGCATCAAATATACACCGAGGGAGAATTTCTGTGTAACTTTTTACACGTCAATACAAAAAAGGATGAAGCAAAATGAGCTACTTTATCTTCTGGCCGATCAAAAGTCGGCATTAGACGCCCAGTAAGGATGATCGTTTGTTGCGATTGCAAAGAAATTCCATTTCAATGGGATTGGTTTTGTCTTTCGATTTATTTTTCCGTGTTCTTTAGTGAGACATGGGACTTACAAAAACGTTATCCATGATAAAAATTTCGAAAGAAGCTCATTCCAGTGACTCTTAGTTCGTGAAATTCAATACACCGGCTAATGGGACCATTCAAGTTGGGGGAGTATTATCCGTGACACTATGGACAATGAAGATTTCAACGGACGGAAAAAATACATTTTTCCAGCCTGTCAGGTTGGAACTTCTTCCAGGAGAACTACTCTGTTGCTAGGCCATACGTTATGTTATTCCTTCCACGGGAAAGTTAGTCTTATTGCTGTGGACATGTCTATTCATTTAGTGTGGGCTTTTACAGCATCGAAACGGTGTAAGTTTTCAAGGGTTCGGTCACAAGAACTTCCCCCAAAAAACTGTGATCTGATTATGATAGTAAATGTTTTTAGTGTTGGCGAAATAGGTTAATGCATGCCGGTGCAACTGAAATTTGGGATTGGATTGAACGGCTCGAGCTCTGGTGCTGCATACGCAAAAATGGGAAGAAGGATAATCAGACTGCGAAGAGAACCATGACAGTTCGAGGCTGTTCATTGTATTTGTTGTTGAAAAACCTTGCCTACATGAGAGCACCCATTCCAATTCCACTCGAAGATTTGAGTGTTATGCTTCTAGGTCACATTGTTTCGGTCAATTTCTGGGCAAAAGAGAGAGCAAAATTCCATTTGCTTGTCCGTGGCCCCTTTATGAATTTCCGTGTATTCATTTTGATGCACAGATGCAGGCTGCGAAGTTAGATTTCGACAATCAGTTGTGACCGATGAATTGACGGTATGAGTCAACCGGAGGTACAGAATAAGCTATTTCTGAAGCCAGACTGGATGCACTCTGGTATCCGGTTAATGCGTGAGCAATCTGATGGCCTCTTCGAAGTGATATCCAAATATTCCGTGGAGTATTACCAACATGTTTGTTCCCGTATACCAGACAGTTCACGTTAAAAACCTCAGTCGAAGCCAAAACCCACCGCTGTCCCTGAACAAAAATCAGCATCGTTGCTTCGGTGAAGTCGGTCTTCGTAATGCAGTATGCTATTCCCGTGGGAACAATGGCCATATCCTCAAAATGTGTCGCCAGTCCAATTTGGAGAATGTGACCCTTGATGATTCGAACGATGATCCCAATCGATCTAATCCATCCCAATCCCAAAGCATTGAAAACTGCAACCATTTCCTGTACAAAACAGTCCAATTCAAATGCTGGCTTGCGGCATCAATTCATTATGGACAATGAATGTTACGAGTTCATCGTTCACAAAGTAGTGTTTGACCTAACCCAGCCCAGTATGTCCATCCACTCCACTGAAATACCCATTCATAGTTATTATGATGTTATACTTCACATGTTATTCTTAATTTTTACTTTTACGCGACTATTTCCTGCGACACCATCGATACCACGGACCATCTCTGACTACGGGTGGCGGTCGAACGCGAGATCGGTACAGATCGTGATCCAGTCCTTTTTCCATCGCCAAGCTCCATAGACCGACCGAAGGCCTAGAAGCTCTACGTCTTTTTCTGTTGTACTGGTCCACATTTTGAGCTGCCAACCAAGGTGACAACGCCAACCAGGGCAATTAGAAGGGTAGAGTGTCTGGTTATCTCTGACTCGGGTCGCCGAAAGGTATGGCCGAACCACTGCAGTCCTTGAAGCTGGAGGAGGACGGAGAGCGAAATGACGTCAGAGTATCGTTTCCTTACCTCTTCGTTGGATACCCTGTCGTGCCAGTTAGCCTCGAGGATTTGTTGCGTGCACCAATAGTCGAGAACCTCCAGCCTTCTGGTATCCTGAGCTCGTGTTGGCCGTGTTTCGCAGTCATAGATGAGTACGGGCCGGATGGCGGCACGGTTAACACGAACATTGGTCCCATAGCTGGCACCACTCATGATCTTAGTTCCACCGCTTACGTCTGCCAAACCAGCGACTCCGCTCTGTACGACACGGACAACCTGCCGCCTCCTAAGCCACCACCGTCAACAAACCAGACATTCTTCCAAGGCAATGAGCAGACAGATGGCGGCACTCTGTGCGACCGCTCTAGAATACAGCGATGCGCAGAGTACTACGGGTTACTCCTTCGAGGGGAGATGTTGGGGGAAATCCCTTTCCCCACAAATCGATGTCGAGGAATTCCAGTCCGCGGTCAGTTTTCATCTATCTTGTTTACCTTTGAGATATGCAAGATCCACCCCGAATTTGAATTGCGCGCGGTTGGATGCTGCACAAAACTGTACAATTCACCTTAATCGGAGCGCGCCTTATTGCTTCAATTTACAAGGCCACACAAACTGTATATAAGCAGCAGAGCATCATTGTCTATTCGGCTTTGGTTCAGCATCAAATATACAGCTGAGATGGAGGTCTTGTCTTCCGTGTTCTTCCTCGCGTATACGGGTTGTTTAGGATCGAATTCATCAGTCATATCGCTGGACGGGTAATTTACTCATTATCAGTTGTGCGATTTCGGTCGGGGATCCGTAACAGTCTCCTAGCACGACAGTATCATCTGCGAACTTTAGGTCCGAGATGTATATTCCCTAGGTAAGGTGAACGCTAAGGTATTCGTGTAACGCCTGTCACATTGTCCAATCAGTGGGATAGTTGAACAGCACCGGTGAGAAGAAGCAGCCCCTCCTGACTGCGGTAGTGAGTGCGAACTCTTGGGATTCTTCGTCGTGTGTACGAACTCTAACACCGGTTGTCGAGTAGTACTCCCTCAACAGCCCTCAAAAGGTATCTTTCATCCCATGGGATTGTATTATATTTGAGAGGGACTTGTGGTTACGCGAATCGAAAGCGACCCGAAAGTCGATGAAAGAAGCTACCGTTGGCTGCTGGAACTTATGGTGGTGCTCCAGTATTCGGCACAGTATGAAGGTTTGATCCACACAGCTTCTGCCGCGGCGAAAACCCCATTGGTTCGGTCGAGTGCGCCTCAGAGAAACGGATTAGTAACAACGCACCAAAGATCTTTGCGGCCGCATCGATCAAGCTAATCCCTAGGTAGTTCTCACATGCTTATTTATCAAATTTCTTGGGATTGGCAACAGAATGGACATTCCCCAGTCGAATGGGAATGCTTCCTCTCGTCAAATGGAGCCAATAAGTGTACGCGGTCTGTCAATCAGTGACGATGAACACGCTTCATACGCTTCTGGAGTGATGCCAACTTCCCCAATGGCCTTTCTGACCATCAGTTTTTTTATTATTTCCGTGATTTCCACGGTACTGGGGGGGTCACATTTGCTTTCGTACTGGATTGGAGGAGTTGATATTAGTTAGTCCGTCGAGTGGTTTGTAGGCCCGTTGAGCAGCTAACCAAAGCGTTCGAACCATCGTTCCTTTTTCTTACTCTGTTCAGACATTAGGTTCCTTGCCGCATCACGAAGGAGGGAATCTTGTTTACAGAATCTATTAGAAGAGTTGCGAATAAGGCGGAACAATTTACCGAAGTCACCAGTTCCGCAAGCATTCTCCATTCTTTCAGCTTTTTCTTTCCAGTATCTTTCGCGATCAGTCTTAGCGTAGCGTGTGGCCTCTGGTTGCAGTCAGCGGCCTTCATCACTACCTGCCAGTCGGGCTTCATATGCTTTGGATGACAGCTGCAGCGTGCTCTCGGAGATCCAATCTTTTGTCCGTCTTTTTGTTCTCCCGAGTACCGTCCAAGTAGCTTCCTTGGTTGTCGTCTTCATTCAAGTCCACTGCCCTTTCACAGGAATTTCGTCTGCTTGGGCTTTGGTTGCGTTGGTAAGTCGAGTTGTGATTGCTCGTGACAAAGTTTCTCGCTTCTCCGGATCTTCTAGGGCAGCACCGTTTATCCAGGAGGGTGCATACACTCTAGCAAGTGTAAGTTGATGAATGTTGAAACACTCGAGTAGGAAGACATGGTCGGTGCCCGTTTGTATTGCCCGTTTTTGCACCACGGTACGCTCGGCAATCTTTCAAAGACGAAGCTCAACGGGATCTCACTAGAATGTGGTCGAGTTGGCGCGCAGTGTGACCCTCATTGGAGTACCACGTGAGTAGGTGCTTCTTGGGGTGTTGAAATCGAGTGCTGCAGACAACCATTCTGTTGATGTCGGCTAAACCAATCAGTCAACGACCGTTCTGACAGCGCTGACCGAGACCGAATTTCCCGAGAATATGCCGAGTGGATTCGTGGGCCGTACCTGTGCGATCGTTCCAATCTCCTGCGATGAGTAGTACATACAGCCTTGAAATCCGGTTGATTACCTCTAACCAGTTATGGAAGAATTCGTCTGCCGAAATTTTTGCAGCATAGACCGCAATCACTGTCAAGTCGCGAGTAGAGCATTTAGAGCGTGCCAAGGCGCGTTTGGATGACACTGGTTCCCAAGAGATCATTGCATCATTAGCTGCTTTGTTCAGAGCCAACGGGACACTGTAGAGACCGGAGTTGTCCATCGGACCACTGTGATACAATCACTAAGATGTATCCACTCCCGGGACCTTTATTTGTCGGCTACCTATGTTGGAGAGGCAGGCGATATCTTCGTCATAGTAATATAGAGCTCACATTGTGATGCACTGACTGCCGACGTCTAGAAACGTCCTGATATTCCAGCAGACTATATGTGTTCTTTACCTGAAGCAAATAATCCCAGCTTGTTGTCTTATCACCTGGACCGCTGGGACCCGATGCGGATAGCTTACCGGGGACGCCGTAGCATGATGGGTGCATGAGATTCCGTGAATAATCACAGCGAGTCGTGCGACTAGAGTACGAAGCGGTGTCCCCAGTACCGTTGGGCCTTTTTGCTCGAGGTTGCACCTCTAGCCTTTGCACAACCAATTGCAGACTGCTAGGTAGCACGGTGTTTTCAGAGGAGCCCGTGGCTTGCCGTGCGGTTAGTTCCCCTCTTCTGGAATGCCGGGTCAGGCAACTGAACAGTTCTCCTCTGTAGCCATTGGAACAGTAGATCTCGTCCGCCCATTCATGAGAACACCGTCTCGCCTAAGTATTTTAGACCTCGGTCACCCTCAACCTGGCTTAACCCGCCTGTCGAGCAGTTTGCTGATGCACGCTTCAGCTTCGTGGAGCCACAGGTGAGCGCTGGGTGAATGATGGAGACCAAAGAGATACAGGAGGCCTCAAGGGACACGACAATGAACCAAATGAGAGGTGCTACTCCTCTCAGACACCTGACGCACCCCTCACGTTACTCGCGCGTATGAGATAAACACACGATCGCCTCGTCGCTCGCACTCCGAGTACGAATTTACCATCATCATGCGTGACTGAGGGCGATATCACAAACCGTCCAGTCACATCACTGTGCGGACACTTTTTGATGTGATTGATTGTATACTTTCTAATATATTGGGTAGTTCCAGATTCTACGTTTGCGTGCACACGTACGACCGGTGTACACTGTGTACAAAACAAGTACTATCCTACTATCACTCGGCTTCTGACGAAAACAGTGCTATTGGTCGTCGTCTTAAACTGCCTGGTGAAATCACTCTGATGATTTGCTCAAAAAGCAGGTAGGTTCCAGTACGTTTCAATATTCCAGTAAACAGTCCTCCGATCCTGAGTTTGAAAGCCCAGCTTGTATGGGATCAGTCAGTAACCTTCCAAACAACATCCGAGATCCCAGTAAATCAGTTTATTCTCCAGAAGTTGATCGCGCAATGCTTCAAAATCAAAGGAAGCATGGCGTTTGAACCCGTGAACGTGGAAGTTAATGATGATCCGGTATTTCTGAAGTGATTTTGTGGCCGTACAATCAGCGAGAGGGTGTGTTCTGAAGGCGCTTGCCAAGATGTAACAGGACGGTGTTATTGCGTGGGTGACTTAATCCACCTAGATGACTTCGATGGCGGTCGTAATGAAAAGCTAGGGAAATTCACCCCGAATTTGTTGTGATTACCGACTAACGCGGAAACCATGGTTACGGAGGCGCGCAAATGTCATTGTGGAGCCGGAGAACTCCATAAAATGCGTGCACCGTAGCAACGGTTTCTCGAAAATTGACCTAACTGATGTAAACGGAGTCCAAACCACTGACAACCATCAATACTTTGTGGGGTATGTTCTTATACAGTTTTCTGCCGTTCGAGCTGCTTGTTTCATCCGGGGTATTTTAAGTTGCCATTGACAAAACGATTCGTAGCATCGATGGGTCAACGGCATGTCAGGATGATGTACTTATTTTTAGATCCACAAAGGAAGAACGTGATAGCCGACTGCAAAAGCTGCTGGAAAGGTTTGTGGAACGAAGTGTATCGATCAAAGCCACAAAGTACAAATTCGATTTTGCCGAACTGGAATTTTCTCGGTTTCACTGTTAATGAAAAAGTGTACCAACCGGAACCAGATCGTTTTAAACCACTAATCGGAATCGAGCCACCTAAACCTCAGATCAACTTACAATCAGTCCTGGGGTGCTTACAGCGCCATTCCCAAGTCAGTCCAAACTTCGCGACGCGAATCCAACCATTATTCGTGGCTCAGTCTTTCGATGTGTGGAGACATTCAACGATCAGAAGTCACTAAACAATACCAACCTGAGCTACAATTACCACCAATTTTCACACCACGTGGACTTAGACAAAATATTGTCGATCGACCAATACTGGCTCTTTTCATACCATCTAAACGAACCATGCTCATCACCGATGAGTCCGAACTGAGGATTGGAGCAGTTCCGGAATGGTATGGATGTCCAATAATCTGCGTCTTACGTCTCCTCCGTGCTGCAGAATGAGGCTATCCCCAGGAGCAGAAAGAAGATTTGGTTTTGCATCGGGCTGTCGTCGAATACACAAATACCTCTTTGAACTGAAGTTTACGACTGTCACGTACCAAAACCCAGATAACTCTATCACCAAACTAACGGCCGCCAAGATTTAGCGATAAAGCATTACCTTAGTAGCATATAACTACGATATTCTGCATTGATCTGGCAAGGATATCCCTCAAGCAGACTTCTTGTCAAGCCACTCGCAATTTGCGGCGGCAGAACGGTGCAATTTCATTTTTTCGGCTGCTGCTGCGTCGCAAGAGAAATTGAGACAGTATGCTACTCATCCGTACTTTTGGCTATTCGGAAGCAGTGGTAACTCGAGGTAAAGTGGAAGTATCCTCAACTCGTTGTGCTGCGAGAAAAATTCAGCATAAAACCTAATAGAGTCCGGTATCATGACGACCGACTCGTCATAATATAGCGAAGAAGGTAAGGCGAGTGAGGAACACCTGTATTTGGGCGGCCAAAGGATTCAAGTTGGTGGAACAATTATAATTGTATAAATGACTTTTTTCCAGACCGCGCTGCAGCAACACTGATCCTCCGGATGCTTGAGTATTTTAGCTGCGTTCTGGCCAGTTGCCAGTGATCAATAACTTGATCCCTTTGAGCACTATTTCCGTTCAGTTAGTCCGATTGTTCCGGTTGACGGCTTGATCGGTAGCTCCTCTAATGGGCTACCTTACTAGCTGTCTGAGATCTCGCTGCGCTCCATCTGCCAGTTTGTGTACTTCTTTTTGTCCCCTATAGGAAGCTGCCGACATACTCACCGTTTGTTCCTTGGTTTGTGTTCCTCTATTGGTTGGCTCGATCGGTTTGATATCCGCATCGTTCTGTTGCCCCAGCATTCCCCGCTAAAATATGACCTCCATTGTGTGAGGTGGTTACGGATGAATTGCTTAAACACCGTTTGCGCGGGAAGAAAATAAACTCACTGGTTCGACAGATGTGTGTTGGTGGCCGGAATCGGATGCTGTCATCTGCACTCTGGCAAAGATCTGTAACACGTCTGCACAAAATCAAGTCTAGATCGAAAAACTGATATCCTTGGTCTTACAGTTACACTCTTTAGCAGAGGGTTCATGCCGACTTCTATGGTTCATTTTTGAACCGATACCACACCCTAGTACTGATAGACTCATATTCCAAATGGCCGGAGGTGTTGCCGACAAGTACATGGAAATGCTTCAGTCAAGAACGAATTCGGCATGTACTGGTAACTAGTAACAAGTTTAAGTTTTGTGCAGTGGCGCTGAAAAGTTGGCTTGACAGAATCAAACGTCAGCATCTGCTGAAGGCGGCACAACACCCGTGCTCTAACGGTGGGGCAGAAAGTTTGGTGCTCTCCGTAAAAAGTGCACTCTCATCAGTCATCCAGAGAAAGTGGCCTGATTTGGATGCTTTTCTGGATGATTTCCTGTTAGAATACCGGGAGGCAGTGCATGCGAACACAAAAAAGAGTTCGACTGTTCTATTGGAGTGGAGAAAACTCCGTCCATCACATATATTTTTTGATTCAAGTGACGTCATGTTCTTTCGTGGAAATGAAATTCGAACAATTTGCAGAAGCTTTAAGAGACAACTTGTTCAATCTAAAGGCAAAATTATAAATCTGGATGGTGCTTCATTATATATATATATATATATATATATATATATATATATATATATATATATATATATAAGCACACGACCGGTTTCGCGGTTGTTGCCGCTCATCAGGTATGCGTACCCGGTACTCCTCTGCCCACTCGTCTTCATACTTGTACACTCCGATGTTATATGTTGGATTAGCAGTGACCCAGACACGAATAACTATGAGAAATCACAGTTGTGATTCATTTGTGTCTTCCTCACACCTCAAACTTCAGTGTCCGTGGACATTAGTTTCTCTTCCCACATAATCAGCGTTAATATATATATATATATATATATATATATATATATATATATATATATATATATATATACATTGATAGTAAGTAGTATGTAAAGGTGTGGACAAAATTCCCGGAAGCACACGACCGGTTTCGCGGTTGTTGCCGCTCATCAGGTATGCGTACCCGGTACTCCTATCAATATGAGCGCTTGCACATGCAGCCTCGTTGTTCGTTGGGTTAGCAGTGACCCAGACACGAATGACTATGAGAAATCACAGTTGTGATTCATTTGTGGGCTCTTCAATGAAGAGTATCCATCCACACTCCAGACGCTTCAAATTAGATTCTAGTGAATATATATATATATATATATGAAGTATATCTCAGCCAAAACTCACTTCTGAATATCGGCTGCTGATCCGAATGACTTTTGAGTCGAAGCCAATGACCTACGTATTCCGCTAACGGAGATGAATGTGGAGGAGGTACAATGATAGCTATCGGTTCCAGTTCGAAATTCAGTGTGACAAGTGAAATAAATTGTCTCGGAACTGTTCAGGGAGGAAGGTTTTGGTGATTCAGTAGCGATCGTCTGGAACACGGTCCGTTACAGCTCTGTGGCTACACACACTGATGATCTGCAGTCAATCGGAACAACCGTGAACAGGTATAACAAAAGACCACGGTGATTGGACGACTTGAGATCTACCAATCATTTCCTTTCACGTGCCGTATTTATACAGTTCACTACTGTAATAGAATTATTGTGCATTTACGTAGTCTTGGCCTTATCTCCACTTCGGTTTGTATAATTGTGGGTTGGAGTAGTTCCTATATGTACTCAGTTCACGCATTGTGAGTAGCACAGTTGCACCCCAGTCAGAGAGATAACGTAAGACACGGTACCTGGCAAGCGTAGATTTCACGAAAGTCAAGCAAGTCACCGGAAAATCAATACGACTAGTAGAAATGCCTAACCAGTTGTCTGGATTTCTTGTGTTAGAATGAAAAGAATATGGTAATCACTATGAAAAAATAAAGAAAAAGCACACCAGGGAGGAGAAGAGAAGAGAAAGAAATGCCCATGGCGCCTGAGTAGGAAAATGAAACTGATGCACAGGGCCGAGATGATGTTATTTTTGGAGCAAAAAAACGACTTCCCTCAGAGGTGTCAGCCTAGCCTCACGGATACTACACAATTTTCTCAAGATTCTGACTCAACAAACTAGGCATAGACGGATTAAGACTGTTGATCCGAAAGTATTCGTCTTAGGAGCTCTGCTTCTTCGAACAAAAAAACTTTTTCATAAAGGTCATTTCGTGGCCAGGTTAGAAATACGTGGAGTGTAAAGATTTATTAGGAGGGGACACCACAATTCAGCTCGCTCTATCAAGAAACTTCTAAAAGGTTTACCTCAGATTCCATACTATCCATCACAATACTTTATCTAGTATTTACTATACAGTTTGTTTGTTTCCCGTGCCCCTAGACCACTAATCTCCAAGTGGACCACCACCCTTGGTCTACGCGAACGCGTGATAACTTTTGTTCAGTCCCGTTGCTTCAGCACCATTTGCCTTGCTTCTATGAGGAATGTTGTTCGGGCGACTTCCCACTTTTCATACAAAACCGAACCCACAGAATTCAACCCTGACATTACCTCTCCACAAAACCGTTTACTTTTGAATAAATCGCGTTTCAGTTTTTGTACAAAACTCAGTCTTTTTCCCCGCCAGTTGAATGTTTTCATGATTACCTCCACTTGTTGCTTGTATGCTGCGCACGTGACTTCCTTGATTGGTTTATGCATGATTTTTACAAGGTCGCTCTTACAAACTATATAAACAGTAGAGTTGACACTTCAGTTTGACTTGGTTTGGTCGTCACCAATGAATGCGTGGTGCCCCGCTGTGTGTGGTCTCTCAGTCTAGCTAGCGGGTGGACTAGCATCGTTAAGGTTCTCGATTTGTTTTCGAGTTGTGGGCCAGCCGAGGGCCGATTTTGTTGAGCTACTGCGGGTCTAGGAGTTCCGACGAAAGTGATCAGTTGTGTCAATAATCGTGTGAGGCCGCACGTATCACTCATCGCCCGTGATTGTGTTCTGTGTCTTTCGTGTGCCTGTTTGGCTTGTGTCTGGTGTTCTGTGTGGTGAGTCTAAAAAGGCCTCGTGACCCGTGTTTTCCGTACAGCTCGTCCATTTAGTATTGTGTTGTGTGTCTAATTTGCCGTGAGCTTTCATCTCGCGTGGCTTCTTAAGGCCAATTACTTTGTGTTATCGAGTCTCATCTAGATGAGGCCTTCTGTGTCAAGTGAGTGTGTGCCTAGTGCGATATAGCAAGTGTTGAATAACCCTAACCGATATCTGTCTGGGGTTCATTTGTCGGCCCTATGGGTTCGTATCGAACTCTGATTCCCAGCAGATTTTATCTCTTACGTAACCTTTCTCCTCCGTTGTGTCTCCACGTTCACTGACCCACTGGTATCCACTACCCATTCTATTATGACTTCGTGATTGCCTGGGTTACCTCATGTAACTAGCTCTCGCTCTTCGTCTTGTCTGATTGGTACACTACAGTCTGCATGAGTGAACTTTGGCCCTTCGGTCAAGACCATGCTATTTTCTCACAGTCCCCTTTGTTGTTCCGTCTGTTCTTCATCACGCTTGTATGTGTGCCCTCATGCGGTTAATTCTCTCCTGACCGCTGATTGGTCAAAAGGCTTCCTATAAACAGCGACTTTCTTCGTGAACCACTTGACTCGCTCTTGTATAGTCTTCTCAACGGTTTGCTGTCCATTTTTGTCTGGGCCTTATGAAGCCTTTGTTGTCTGTTTTGATTCGGTGGTCGGATTGTTCACTATTTAAGGCATATTATTGTTATTGTTTGATAATTTGTCCCATAGTACACGTGGTAAAGTGAGCCTGTGTTTTCCGTCTAGGGGCTTGGGGCTCGTTTGTTTGCGAATTACTCAATTCCGGGAGGCTATCCCGTGCAGGGAGTATTTCCCGATTTTGGAGGGGTGATAATTTTCCACCCTCTAGTAACTTGCAAAAAGGAAGCCCCTAAATGATACAAGCGAATGCGTCTTGAAATGTAAACGAATTCATGCTCAAACAATAGGGATTTTTTTTTAACGTTTCAAAGACGCAATTAGATATCGATTTTAGATTGATTAGATGTGTCTGATGAATCCAGCACAATCACGCCAAGCATCCCGTGGATCTCATTTTTTCTTATTCTATTCTCAATTTGACATTGTTCTAAAGTGATTGGTTTTGCTGTCAGAGCAGCGCAAGAGAGAAAATGACATATCGGTTCACTGATGGCTGTCACAGTAACTGTTTTCATTTACAGTGAAACGGTGAGCACATGAGGCAAGTGGAGATTGTCAGAGTTAAGATAATAAAATAACAATCTCGCTTGGCTTGGCCATACCAACACGTATTCTCTTCCGTCTGGTTCGAAGGGCATTGATTACAAAATTGTCAATGTTCCTCCCTATTTTCAGAGTGTTGAATCATTCACTGGGACCAGAGTGGCTGTACGGTAAAACCCTCAATAAGAGAACTCTAAATGGAGACTCTCGGTATATAGGGTCAACAGCCGATTCCCTACAAGTTCCCAAAATCCTCAAGGAAGGTATGCTCAGTACTTACCGACATTTTGGCCTTCTCCGTGAGAGCTCCTCATTGAGGGGTTTTACTGTAGTCCGTTTCTGTCCAGAGCCGATCTTTGTGATCATCAAAGGAGAAGACCGTGAGCAGGCAAACAAAGTCGTTTTTGGTGGTCCTTGTTTAGGCCTGAGCATCAGACAGGGTGGTTGGGAGAATTGAAGTGGAATAGGTTAAAGGAAGGACTACAACTTGTGTGACTAGACCTAACTCTAGATCGGGGTGTGTGAATTGTCACCGGTTGGTCTTTTCAATCAATTTTTGATATAGTCGAAGATTGATCACATGCACAAGTTGTTTTGATTCCACAGAAAGAGGACGAGCTCGCAAATGTCGACGTCTACTACTCCCGCCACTGCCAAGAGGTGACAGTTGACTGACCATGACATCTGGATGTGAGACTTGAAGATGTGGCAAAACGGTTTTATCACACTTACTCAGTGATTAGATTGGACGGGCTGTAAGTATCCCGCGGCTGTGGTAATCCTAATTACCCCAGTGGTTGGATAATCCGGGTTCGGACTAGTGACTGATGGAGCGGGTACTGAACACAGCTCCAAAACAGGCAGACGAAAGAGTGTACAGAAGGAGACCACTGAGTTCGCCATTTGTTCTATAAGGATACAGCTGTTGACCGGCTGTGGTCAAACGGTCATCATCGCGAAACTCCGACGGTGACTTCTCGGGTCACGGTCATCTTTCATTATTCTTTGTTGTATAGTAAGAGGAAGTATAAATATTATTAGTATTATTGTTATTATTACTATCATTATTATTATTATAAAAACGTGAACGGGATTTGTAGTCCAATCGAACGAAACTTTCTGCTTGATATCCTATTGCGTGATACGTACTAACGGGTCACTTCTAAACGGCAAACTAATGTGTATCGGTTAAATTTTTCCGATTCTTTTGCCTGTTTACACACACTGTTGCTTTGGGCTGTTCACGAACCATTCGGGATAGCCTTTAGTCCCGAATGGGTTATATAGATATCCAATCGATTTTGTTGTCCTTCGTGATGATTTCTCGTGTCCTATCGACCATTTGTCCGGTGATTACTTGCTGAAAACCAGTTTGTTTACCATTGTGCTGATAACTGCTAATTTGGTGATTTTGAATGAATATCACTCGAAGTCTCGTTGATATGACATAACCATGAGGCCCAAAATGCTACCTATTATCCGTGGCCTCCATCGCGAATACCGGGTTGGAGTTCGTATGGTGCAAGAATGTGCACCACCCTGTTGACAGACGCCGTGCTAATACCCTGTTACAATAAAAAAGCAAGAAGACTATCGTCCAGGTTTAATTTATAAACAAAGCGATCTCTAACAGGAATAAGTTAGTATTTTTTTCAAATCACTCCTTTTTCTTTATTTACTACATGACCATCAACATTAGTTCTGGAAAGGGTTTGAGAAAGATCAGAAGCTACTGAAAGAATCAAACCTGAGACATCAAGGTCTAAAATTCATCACAATAAACGTTCCATAGTCCACCGGAAGTAAATTAGGAGTCCATTACAGTCACATTACAGGAAAGACCTAGGTTATGAAATCCCCTGGACGAAACACTGTATTCAGTACACACAGTCTCATCAACGCAGGGAACCTGTTTGTCGGGATGGACTGGCCGAGTAAGGCACAACCAGTGAATGCTGGGTCGTGCTTGAACGCAAAACTCAAATTATTCACTGCAAATGAGTAGTTGTGTGACGGGAAAATAATGATCATGGTAGAATTTTGTTGCTCAATAACGCAGCGTAGTCGAAATCGTTGGTAGGTTGTCGACTTTTCGGTCACCACGGGTAACCTTTTTCACGACTGGTTTTACAACCGAATGAAACTGGAATGATAGCTTAGAGTAATAGGGTGTTAGTCACAGTGTGTTCTTGTGTTGGACTGTGTCGAAACGTTGACAACCTACCAACGATTTCGACTACGCTGTGTTATTGAGCAATGAAATTCTACTATAACATTTCACATGGCGCATCGATTTTTCGATACACTCCGAATCGATCTCGGTTCTGACACATTAAAATGATGATCACTTAGACGTACGAATTTCTCACCTGCACAAAAAGGCATATAGAACCAGTTAAATGAAATTCGACCACTTTCGTGCCAAATTAATCATCCACGATGTTGCTTTTGTGCGTGCGTGCGCAACATAAGCTATTTTGCATGGCGTAAGGTCAAATGTGACCTTTTGCTTTTTGTTATCTACCGATAAATGAACTGTGACCAAAAAACAAAAGTCAGACTTATGGTTGAAAAGACAGAAAAAAAATCAATTTATCCTACTACGTATGACCATCCTGGCCAACCAGCATCGAACCAATCCATCCCTTGTGCCACTCTCTGCTTGACACAACTGAGTGGCACGACAGAGAACAGAAATGATAGTATTAATAGATTGCGGAGCATCAGTCAGCCGTCAAGGCTCATTGTACACGGTTGCATAATATCCGAAAAACGACCAGAGGAATTGGCTTTTTTGAATATAAAAGAACAACGACAAATGATGGCGATTTTTTGTCAAACTGGACAACAGTGGAATTCTGCTATTTTTGGGGGCGATAGCGGTTTTTGTATGTCATCATATTGTTTGCATATCCTTCTGGCCACAGGTAAATTCAATCATTCTCTTACTCTAATAATCTGCGCCGTATGGCATCGTTGCTAATCCCGACAACGAACGAGATCGTAAAGATATTCTTTCTCATGTCCTTCAAAAATCAACCCTAGACATGGCACGTTTTTTACCTAGAACAAATGAACTGAATTTAGCTCGCTGCATGCCTTGGAAGTTTACCGGGAGAATACGGCGCGGCAATAGTTTCTTGAGCTCATCGAATGGTAGCTTCGTTGGTGCCGTAGGAAAAGCCAGGTTCCTCAGTAAGGAATACATGTCGCGATCATCAGCTGAAGAAGACAGAGTAGAATAATCTCTTTTTCAACCTCTGAGAAAGGTAGACCATAGCTCAGAACATTTCACTCATTGTGTTTAATTTCTATTGGAGTGATTTGCAGATTCATCGATTCTATTGACAAATTTTCCATGCCACTAAGTCAGTTGTACTAACCAAATTTAGCGGAAAGCACACAGAATGCTCGCCAACTGGTAACATAATGTATTCCTACTCAATGCACAAGATGTCATTTATGGGCGTTAAAATTATGGAGAAAATCAGGGGCAAGCAAAGGTTGAATTGCAAACGTAGTGAGTAGTTCTCTTGTGTGTCGAACGTGACTTGCTCTCTCAGTAGTAAGGTATAGCGTATGGAAGGATCACCTTGTTATTCTAAAGATGGACTCTTAGTTAAGGCAAGCTCCTTTAAACTAGATCACCATCATGAGTTCGAACTTGGTCTGAATTCAACATGTTGAAAGTACGTATTGCAATAAATCACACCGATGTCTAAGACTTTGCACAGCGATTGTCAAATGTATCAAATGAACTCTTCTGGGAAAAATTTAAGGGTGCGATGTGACTGAAAATACTCATCTGGTGCTCGGTCCTGAAAGCATACGGGCGCATCCTTGCGTTATTGAGAAACCCGAAAGAGACCCGCAGCTGTAATACCCAGATTGGGTCGGAAAGTTTTTTTCACACTTGTCATTGCCAAACTTACTAAGTATCAGAATCCACGTGAAAGCAAAAACTGTATGTCTGTCTTAATTCACAGTGAATGCAGACAGAATTTGACTGTATGCGCAAACAATCCCAACTAGTTTCACCTGATGCAAATTGAAAAGAAGATAGTTACTGCTCGCAGTCTTCAGGATTTCCTCCTAACTAGTAGTAATCTGTTTCGGTCATAAAAACATCTGCAATTTGTAGCCGTACTGTGAACTTTCGCATCATTTATCTTCGTATAGCCTGTTGACACCCACATGCTTTTTCCCATCGTACTGTATGAACTAAGAACAGCGAAAGCTAAATTTTAACCACCTAGGAGATAAATGCGTTCAGCTTCTGATTACCACCGGTTCGACAGTATGACGGTAGCAACAGACACGAACGAAGAAGCCCTGATTAGGCGGTCAGACAGCACGCCACCGCCGGTGCAGAATCAAGGACAATGTTGGACTCCGCGAAGCAGATCGCTGATTCGGCAGGCAGACAGTACTTCACTCATCGTCCACAATCGAACGCTAAGTTTGGGACCAGCGAAGCCCATTGATGGACCAATCACGGACCAACTATTATCTGGACTGATCGAATCCGAATCAGCCAATAGGGTTGCAACCAGATCAGCCAGTCAAGAGAGGCACTCGTCAATGACAATTGAGCCAATAAGCTCACAGGCAAGGATTTGGTTACGGTCAACGCATATCTTATATAAATGACCTATTTTGCACCAATAAACTGAGGTGATTCGAAGGTAGGAGAATCTTCTTGCTTGAGTTACCAGGACGGATCAGAACAGACAGGACACCATATTATCCGAAGGACCACTGAACACGTATCGATTGCCTTGTTGTTGTCAATCAATTTCGACTGTTCCGTTCGACTCGGTAAATTACGATGCGAAAATATCTATCTAACAAACGCTCATCTTTCATACTCAAATTATCCGACTGATTGAAGGGCAGAACAAAATACAGTGCACTTCACCTACAGTCACATATCATAACGCGTATTTTAGTCCAGCGTATTTTTCTTGCGCCAAAGATGTTTACATTTTCACCTTTCGTGAGGTACCGAACCATGATTCATTACTCAGCTACCATGACGTGTGATAGGATTAACAATAAACAGACCATAGATACTGATCATATTAAAGCATCCGAAGTTCAATCCTAAAGCAGCACTTCGCACTTGTACGATATGGAACGCAATTTGATACTAATGTGTGGGGCTTAGATGAACCTAGAAAATCGTATGTATGACATGATTCATGATGCCATAACCACGCACGACTCACCATCGAAAACCACGGAAGCACTGCACAGCCGCTCCATCCGGATCGTTAGGAATCGGAAGCTTCGGCGTACGTCTACCGAGCTCCCACAGGAACTCAAAAGCTCCGTGACCGATTGTGAGTCCAGCATCTAACCCACCAGGTTATCCGGACTGGCTCTGTGCAGTTTGTACAATGTTGTGTACTGACCGGCCCTAATATGTCGTTCCATGTACTGACAGTGAATAATGTCTACTTGTTATGTCCAAGTACGTGCGTGTCAATGTAAACCAAACAGTCTAATCACATACCTTTGGTCTACGTACTCTGATTTTCCTTGACACTTATCGGTTAATCGATGTATGATCAGTGTTTCGTTCAGTTTAGTGTTATCCACTTCTGATTACGGCATACATTTCTTTCCTACTGCGGTGTTTTTTGTGAACATGAAATTCACTGTCAGTTCTACGTGATATGAAGTTCTTCCGTCAGTTGACATTTCGACAGCCATAGACTTCATTGATGGAGGAATTCTCCGTGAAGGCCTAAGTATAACAAGGGCATCCAGTTACTAAGACCAACCTAAACCGATTGGTTAGAATGATCATATTTATTGAAAAGGTTAGTATTGGAAACTGTACACACGAACAGAAGTGAGAAGACCAGAATCGCTGGTGCTTTTATTGCGCGTTTTCTCATCCCACATCCAACGGCTCACGTGTGAGCCACGACGCGCTTTTACTTGTAAATACAGCCAGTCTCCTGCTACCTTTCACTCCCCGGGTTTCCGAACCGCGATATATCGTGTTCGTCAGTAGCATATGCTTTTGTAATTTGAGTGAGAAATTCAGTGGGATGTTTAGGACGAAATAAACAGGAAGGATGAAATGTATCTAACTTTTGTTACTTGTTTTAGTCTTTCTGTTATGGGCAATTACTGTTTTTCTGAGTCGAATTCCAGGTCTGTTTGTACGATAGCTAAGAAAAAGGCGGAGCAATCCCGTGACAATAAATCCGTTGAGTTAAACTGCACACTTCGTGAAAACTGCTTCAAGGGTTGCTAAAATTGCATGGCTATTTGAAGTAGCTCTTATATTCGAATGATTTTTGCAGCCCCACTTTTCGAACTTCAATGGAAAATGTTGCCCTTCCATTGTAGAGGGAAGTCTAATCGACTTTTCAACAGACTGTGAACCGATTGCATGCAAAAGATGGGAAAAACAGAAACTACCGTTTCTTTGTCTCTGTGGTCATAGGCAGTTTTTCCACTTCCACTAAGCCGAAGCACAAGCTTGCGGGATCGACTGCTCACTTTGCACATCCTGGCTATTTCCTCACCGTGCATGAGACTGGATCCTCCGACAGCCTTTATTACCCCACAAAACCAGGCAGTCAGCTCGCCGTTTATGGCAGATCACATCTAGCTCATCTGTTACCTTTCCCCATTTCTGCCTACTGGATAAGTGACATCTTGTAGATAACCCATAACATCGGAAAGCCAACTTTAGACTAAGGCAGAAGTCTTCCATGCATTTTTGGGTGAATGGTAAGTGTACGGCAAGTTTCGCCTCTATTCCACGGAGATATTGTGGATTCTGAAACTTTTCAGTTATTAGCAGCAATAATGTCTCTCCGGTGAAATTTCCACACACCAGTAGCGTCACTCTTTCTTTCGATTTCTTGGCTCTAGAAGAAGTTCCTCCTTTGAGATTTGATGTTATTTCTGGCAGCTGCTTGTAATACAATACTGTCTCATCCGCACTGAAAATATCACAGTCAGCGCATCTGTGGGTCAGCACCCGGAACCTCTCTCGAAAATCGTCCACTGTATCATACCACACTCCTAAACTCTCTACACAAATCTAAAAGGTAACTTACGCGAGACGCTGCTTATCTGACCAAGAGCAAAACTAACCTGTGGAAGACTTAAAGTAGTCAAGATGCAGTTTCTACGCTATCCCCATAGCTTTCTTGCCAGCGATGCCCTGCACAATGAGGAACTCACCACGCATTTCCCCAATAATGGTAAACTACGTCAAAGTTGCTTCATTTGCAGCTCGGCAATTTTAATTGGTTTTGAGGTGGCACCTTTACGAAAAACCACCAGCGTTCAGAAAGTCTTTGGTAACCTTTGGATTAGATATAACATTCCAAACAATCTTCCTTGAAACACCAAGTGACTTAGCAGCCGAGCTCTGCGTTGCGCAAAACCGACTAGGCGTACCCAACGCATTGCTCTTCTTCTCTGATGGGCAATCGCCTGGTCATTATCACGTCAAACCCTAATTGAATCCCACTCCCGATATCAGTATGCTTTCATCAGAAGCGTTATTTATTCAGTGAACTGCTCCATGTGCGTCGCACTAGCTGATACGTCAACGGCTGAATGGGGCGCGGCATGTTCGTTGGTCAAAGGCCAAGTCGGGCATCTGTAAACGACAGGGTGAGAAAATAACAGGTACAACATACTGTCGGGGGACATAACATGTTCACCTCTTGCTTTATTGCGCATCTAGTTGATTGGGATTTTCTGAAAAGCTGGAAGATATTAAGAAATGCGACGTTCCATAGGTGCCACCAAAGCAAGAGATTCACTGTACAATACTAGCCAATCACAAAGTGTTTTGGCTGGACCGCATCAGGACGATCCGATTAACAAGTGTGATTTACTAAGTCTTGGACATCTAGCTATGGATCCCCTCCCCACGAGCAAATGTATTCAAATCACCACCACATCAGCTCACCCCACAAAACTGCTGTGGTGATTCAGCAGGCGGAAAGCTAACATAGCCCTACATAGTCTTGGGGTAACTTACCCTGAGCAGCTTCAGCCAATGAGAATGGTCTTGAACAGGTCTACCATGTGATCTACCTATCGTTCCGTTTGAGATAACATTTAATAAAACCAATTCTGCAGTAAGATTAACATACAGTTTCACAGCCTAGGTATTCTTGGTATTTCTGTTTGCGAAGTTCTGGATTGGAGCGATTTCAGAATGTTCTATCAGTTCAAGTATTGTGAACACGTGGTGATTCAGCAGCTGTAGCATGAGATACGGCCAGGTACAGCTTCCTAGCCACGCACGCGGATGAGCCTCAACCAATCCGGATCTCCGAGGACAACTCCGACAAATGCTCCCTGTGACTGGTCATTTCCGAGTCTACCAATTGTACTCTCTGATTTAACATATTTATACAAACCCGTCCTGCAATACTACTAACGTGCTATTTCGCTGCCTTTGTCTTCTTGCTATTTGCGTTCGCGTAGTTCTGGGTGGGGACAATTTCAATATGGACTGTCAACTCAGTTCATTACGAGTATTACAGAATAGTTTAACTGCTTTCACCGAAACAAATTGATACTACATGCACCAGTAATGAAGATCTAAATTATTCAGTTTAAGTGCAGTAACCATTGATTGGCAGCGTGTTAGTCAATCACCATTTGATCCGGGCTGTCTCAGAATAACTTGGTTTCTGAAACCCTGAACTGGTACAGTCTTGATCGGGTGATTTTGCGTGCTCTATGACTGACCGCGTGGCACGTCTGTGCTAATCTGTACCTCATCGAATGAAAAGAATGATTTCGCTATAGCCGCTGCGCGCCTTTATATGCGTTCGAAAATACTTCTGCATGAGCATACTACTAAGGCTTTCTTCTCAGTCATATTAAACCGATTACGTACCTCAAGGATTTCTCACTTGATCCGGAAAAAGCCTTTGCGTTAACTGGCAGATTTCCCTTAACTGCATGCCCTCCCGTCGAAGACATCCGTCCCATCACTGATCAGCACCAATATACGTTTTGTCGTCATACAAGTATTGAATCTAACCCTCTTTCTTCGATCTCACACTCATATTCACTATCGCACTGCTTGTATACAAGTATCATGTTAGAACCCACATGTTGCGAACTCACTAGCGTTGATAGATGGCTTCAAGCTGTACCGGTAGGACAGCAATTTCACCAATAGGAAACTGGAGGCGCGGTGGTCAAATACGTCAACTCATCCTGCTGTGGCAAGTCTGAGGAAGTTTATACTTTCGCAAAAGTTTCATCAAATACTAATAAAAATGCTATTCAAACAGACACTGTTCTATGGTGTAGCGCGTCGCGTACAACGAGACTTGATTCCGTGCAGAAGCAGTATAGGCCATAACTTTTATAAGTCTGTCAACTGTGTTGTGCACGCTAAATAGGCTCGCACATTTGAATCGAATTCCCAGTGTAGTACAAACCGTAAATTTTGTCCAATTCTACCCCAAAAATTTGAAGCCTTCGGAAGGCGTTTCCCAGTGTTTCATCAATGAACAGAATAAGCAATGTAAGACGCTCATGACAGCTCACCATCAGCGGGATTGCCGATTTCTGAACTATATTCTTCACGGAATGGACGTGGATGCCATTTCACTGATCACTAACTCGTCCGGAACACAGGGGTTTGTGTGAACCCCTGAAAGTCCTCTCTCCCTCTGAAAAGTGCATACTTTATCACTAGTTGGTTTTCAGGGGGTCTCTAATATACCAATTTCATCTGTCTTCCCAGTAGGTGAGCCCTCTTCCAAAACAGATTGAAGAGTTGCAGTTCAGGACAAATTTCTAAATCGGCTTGGCTAGCCCGGTAGCACTTAGCTCAGTCATAAAAGATGGCTTTGTATCATTGATAAATGGGAAATATGGTGTCTCCGCTTTCGATGAGTAATCTTGACCGAGAGACTGAGTAAGTTAACTTTGCATGGCCTCTCATTCGTACTTTGGGAGTTTTGCTAATTTCCATATCGCCAAAAATTGAATTTTCATCGCTTTATTGTTACCGTTAAATTTTTTACTTCCATCAGTAATAAATGTGTGGAGGTCACGCGGCTGTCTCTAACCAACTATCCAGTAGCAAGGGAATTCACGTACGCCTCCAGTGGATTTTATGTGGGTTGCAGAATTGGGTGTGAATGATTCACAAATCCTCTCGAAGTTAGTTCTGAAATGGTATGCGTGATTTAGATTCACTGATGGCTGTTGCTATCTGTCGAATTGATCACTCTGTAGTGCTGACGTGGTAGACTATAGATGCTGCATGCTTTACCATTTGATTGTGTCACGTGCGTTTGTGTGCATCAATATTGTGGTGCGTGTGTTTGTCTGCCTGGTTATGTCTGTGAACGCAAATATGCCTTTCTGCGTGTGCACGTGTGTACTTGTGTTTATGTGCATACATACCCACGTACACACTTTGATTTGCGCACATCCATATCGTCGGGTTAATACAACTTTACTCCGATTGCGATATTGATCGAATTGGGATTGATTGCTTGACTGATCGATCGATCGATTACGGTTGTACAGCTATCTATTTCTCTCTCTCTCTTTCTCTCTCTCCTTTGTCGAAATCGCCTCATTTGGTCGCTAGACGCGTTCTCAATACGTGACTCACATGTCGCATAATTTGTCAATCGACAACAGAGCAATCTATCCGGGTTGACGAGCATTTCTTTCAGTGAATTGATGATGTTTCGCAGAGATCTCCACTCCAAACATTTGCGAAGCCATCTTATCCGAATTCAAGTGGTGTGAAGATTTCGTTCGTACGTTGGACATTTGTGATTTTAAGGGTATTTGATCAAGAGAATTGGGTAATATCCTGAGGTAACAAGCACGTGCTGGTCAAAGTCGACGTGCCGAAGTCATGGCACTTGTTTGGTAGTGGAATCTTTCCGCAGTGGTACTTCTTGCGACGTAAGGTGTAATTAACATATTAGCAAAATGTTGGTACACAGAATAAAAAAATGTTTTGACAATGTAGATTGTCTGACACCGTGACGCATCTGAGTTCGATTTTCGAGAGCATTTATTCGTTCGTCAGTCTGGATAGATTCGTCAAATTACTCAGTTAACAATAGCAAGTTCGAATTGTGGTTAGTCTAAACTATTGGTTTAACCACTTGGACTAGAACAGACTGTCAAACTCGGCGAGGTTACAGACAAGCTACGCTTTTTGAAGCGTGAACCAATGGTGTCCAAGTTACGTGGTCCACCAAAGACTAACCAACATTGCGCATCAGACAAAACTGAACAGGTCAAGATAGTAACGTGCGACCAGATACAAAGCACATCAACCAATGAGCAACCAGTCTGTTGGCTGCACCAGCGCTTCTCACTGTTGGTTAACCAACCACTAGTATTCTATGGAAACGCTGACAGCCCATTGGTCAACATGTCTGAGGAAGGGACATCCAAATGAAGGAGACTATGAGACTAAGAAGATATACCTAAGAGACGAACGTACACAATGGAAAATCTGAGCTTCTTATAAACTTACTACCTGTCAGTAGCCTGAAGGAACATCTAATAAAACATGACTTCCAGCAGTTCTTTCCCCTACTTTGAGGGGATTTCCTTAAGCAGTTACCGTCCATTTTTGCACAGCTCACATTCAAATTACCGGGAAACCACCTGCGATAAGAGCCGTTAGTTATAGACACGTCCACGGCATTCCCGAAACAGCTGCTTTTTTAATCGAAGTTCAGCTTTCGAGGCAGTCGAATGTGGCATTCTCTATACTTGTTTCTCAGAGAATGCTCTCTTCTGACTGATCTCTTCGCAAAAAGGCTGATGAAACAAGGTGTTTTTATTCAAGTGGCTACCCGACAGATGATATGTCGTTATGAGTAAAGAGAAAAAATTGAACTTTTGTTGGTTTCTGTCATCTACGGCTTCAACGTGTGACAGTGTCCATCGGGGGCTAATCTATTTCTACTAGACATTGCAGTCAAAGGATATGAAAAGACTGTCAAATGTGACCTCGACATCTATAAGGAATTACCCGGATTTGAGGGGAAAGCCGTATCAGAACTGATGAAGATTTAGGCTTTGGGATGGATGGGAAACCTCGTCCATCTTCTTCCTAATTTGTATTCTCTTTTTTGCCCTTCTTTTATGAGCTACCGAAGTTTGATCCATTTTTTCCAAAAATATGGGTGCTCTCTGTCAAGGGCTACAACAAACGGTATTGTGTACCAAGGAAGACAAGATTGGACCCCGGGAATCAACCTTGGTCGGTAGTCTGATACACGAACGGGTTGCGTTGATTAAAACCAAGCTATTTTTACACAGAAGTTTTCAATTTCCGAGTAATATGATTTTTCTACTTCTGTACTTCACTCATTTCCCCCGCCGTTGTGTATTTTCATGCTATCCTCTAATGTCGTTTCATCGTTGTATTTTTAGCTTCACTGATAGGTCAATTAATGATTTTCACAAGGTCGGGAGAATAAACTATATAAACGATAGAGCTGGTGCTTCAGTTTGATTTGTACTGGTTGTTATCAAAGCATGGTACCCCACTGTATTCAGTTTTTTTTTCTGTAGGTAGCAGGTGGGATAGTCCTATAGAAGTCCGTGATCAGTCGGCTATTTGTTTCCCAGCCGAGGGCCACTCGTTGTGTGATTACGGGCCTATGAGTTCAGACCTAAGTGATCAGTCCGATCAGTGCTCTGCTAGGCCACTAGTATCACTTATCGTCTGTGTTTTTTGTACTGTGCTGTGGCTAATCAGTTCTGTTTCTTGTGTTTTTGTGTTACGTGTCTATTAGGCTCTGTGCCTTTTGCTTCTACGTGTGTGTCTTATTAACCCCAATAAAATTTGTAATACGCAGTCTCAGTGAGTTGAGGCATTCTGTGTCAATTGTGTGTTACCTAGAAATTTAGCTGTGACACCAGTGCATCTTGAATGCGCCCTCGTTCTAATCACTCAACTAGCCTCGCTCGTCACTTCTTAATGGTAAGGTCAGCGTGTGGTTGGACGAAATTCAAAGGATACCCAGAGTGACATGTAAAATATGTCAGTGACACAGTGAGACAGATCATAGACGGATAATGAAAATCCAACTCGCAGCTTTGCATGTAAGAGTGATTATCGATTGATATACAACCACTGTTCTAAAGATAAGCAAAAACCTTTCCATTGTCTACTTCCTTCAGGTTCCTCGAGCCATTGAGAACTCTTACGGATATATCAGAATGTCCTTTAGGTCTTGCTCAACCGTGTGCCATTCACACCATTCGGAAGTGATTACCGACGATAATCCACTGACTAAAACCTGGTCCGCTGCCCACTATTGGTTATTCACCTGCGTTATCCGTGTCCGATCGGTTGTACCGCGATAGCCTAGCGGGTGAAGTAACTGTTTTGTTCTGTGCCGGTAGCTCTAGTGAGGAGATTGTTCCACCTTTGAACCTTCATGTTTCATCACTCAAAGACAAGTGGTTTATATAGGGTAGTAAGTGGCCGCAGTCAAAGCCAAGATACGAAGTGCATTGGTCCAGAATTCCTCCCACAATCAGGTCTTCTGATTTGCTCTTTGGATTACGTCCCTGATTGGCTGATTTTTTTGTGATCAGTTAAAACGAATCTTGGCCGCTGATTGATTGGTTTTCGTTCTGTTCGGTTAAAACAACTCTTGGCCTCTGATTGGTTGATTCTCTCGGATTGGTGAGAGCGACTGTTTGTCACTGAACAAATGATCTAGTTCATTTTTATCACTAACTGATTGGGCCATCGACTCTCTTTACTGGACTGGGCTTTGCCATCGATTTGGGCAGACAATGATATAAAGTCTAGTAACAGAAATAGGCCATCTATTGGTGCGTCAGCCAATACCCTCACAGTAACTGAACGATAAGTTGGAGATGGTCGATTCGATTTCCGCTTACGGATCAGAATTTTGAATGTAAGAAATGCAACTGCATCACATATTACCTTCACCACTTAACTATTTCGCATTCCTTAGCTCAGTTAACTTCGTCATTTCTGTAATTATCAAATACGTGAGCCGTCCAATAAATCCAGTGGAACTAGTGGTAGTTTATGGCTAATGCTTAATGCTAATGCTTCCATCATCTTTGGTCAATGTTAGATGACACTCTGCGGTCGTCAAGCTAGCTACCAAGAGCTCCACCAAGTACCGCTGTCTTATGCATTTCCCTAGTCCAAGTCTGAGGCTCGTTCGTTCTGGCTTTCAAGAAGAGTGTAGGTACCTGTACATTTCCGACTTTTTCCATGATTTTCAATGTCCCTTGGTGCGACACTCCTTTGTTGTACCGACGGTTTAATGTAAAAACACGCACCTTTTGGTCGTCACCACCGCGCAATACAAAAAAGGCTGTAAATAAGTCTTTCACTCTGGCTCGATCTCATCTTCTGGTTTTGAGTGTCTTGGAATCATATCGGTCGGAACTAACGGTGAAACAAAACATTTTAGAAGCTTCAACGGCGTCTCTTGGCACTTCGCTCAATACCATCCTGTTCTGTCCAACGGATGGCTGTCAGACCGAACTGAGCTGAAGACATTGGCGGATATTGGCTCTTCGACACTCATCTCCTGATCACAAGAACACTGAACAACTGTGAGTTTGAGTCACACCTTTTGTTTCATTTTAATTCTTAATGTACATACCACTTTGGCCTTTTTATCACCGCACGCTCCTCCGCCCATCTTAGTTTGCTAGTGTCGTCTTAGATATTGTTGACAATAATTTAGTGTACCACATAGACATAGTAGTACGCTACAAAATTGGTGAGCCCAGGTTGTTTTTTTCCATCCTTTGACACTAGCTTGATTCTTTTGGTCCAAGTTCCACACCATTCACCATGTCTGACAGCGAATCTATTGACATCCACGCGGTTGCTCTGAAACTGCCAGTTTTTGCCCCGACCAACCCTCGAGTGTGGTTTCGACAGATAGAAGCCGTATTTGCCACTCGACGTATAACCAGCGAGCGCGTGAAGTACTCTCACGTTGTCCAAGCACTTCCCTTTGACATCGCTGTTGACGTGGAAGATCTCCTCGATCCCATTCCACCAGAAGCTCCTTACGCGAAGCTTAAGGAAGCAGTCATTCAGCGTGCCGGAAATTCAGCCGGAAAAATGCTCCGTGAACTGTTCACGTCGGTGGAGCTCGGAGACCAAACTCCGTCCCAGCTTATGCGCCACATGCGGTCGCTACTGGCTGGACGGCAAATGGACGACGCCATTTTCAGGGAGATATGGGTTGATAAACTACCTCTCCCGATGCAGCAGGTCCTGTCAATGCTGGAGCCCACTACTCCTCTTGACAAAGTTGCACAGCACGCCGACAGAATAATGGAATGCTACCCGGCTGGTAGACCCTGTGTTCACATGACATCACCCGCCGAAACCACTCCGACGCACGAATCCCCTACGACATTACCAGTTCCTGCCCCAGATCGCCGTGGCGACGTTTCTCGCAGTCCTGATTCCCCATCCCATCACTCGCATATCGATAAGGACATTACGGACCTAAAAGAAACCGTTCGCATGTTGTGCAATCAGGTCAGTGCAATGTGCAGCGCATTTACTACTCATCGATCTGTGTCCACCGAAGTACCTCATCGACCTAGATCACGGTCCAGAAACCGCCGATTACAAACCTGGTGTTGGTACCACCGCACTTTCGGCTCCAAGGCACGCCGCTGCGATTCTCCATGTTCATTCCGCACTTACACTCCACAGTCAAACGACCAGGCCAGCCAGTAACGGCGACGACTAGGGCTGGCCCTCCACGTGAAAGTCGCCTATTTTATATCGTTGACCGATCCAGTGGTCTTCGATTCCTCATTGATACCGGCGCCGAGATCAGTGTAATCCCCCCACCCAAACATCACAGCCTCAAACCATCTCACTTTACACTGCAAGCAGCAAACACAACAACTATTGCTACATTCGGCCAACGGTCCATCACTCTTGATTTAGGCCTCCGACGCTCTTTTCAATGGGTTTTCATCCAGGCAGATGTTCAGACTCCCATTATTGGCGCGGATTTCCTCTCACACTTTGGTCTAACAGTGGACCTCAAAAATCGCAAGCTGGTAGACACCACGACCAAACTTTATACAGTCGGCATTGGTAAATGCACCAACTCTCTGGGTATTCGGCTGGCGATCCCGCAATCGCCGTTTGCTGACATTTTGAAGGAGTTTCCATCCCTCACTAAACCGTGTCAGTTCACCGACCCAGTCTCTCATGCTGTGCAGCACCACATCGCCACAAAAGGCCAACCTGTCCACTTTCAACCACGACGACTCAACGCCGACAAACTCCGTATCGCACGCCTTGAATTCGAACATATGATGAATCTTGGCATCATTCGACCGTCTTCAAGCCCATGTGCCTCGCCTTTGCACATGGTTCCAAAATCATCTGGTGATTGGAGACCCTGTGGAGACTATCGTGCTCTCAACAACGTCACCGTCCCCGACAGGTACCCGATCCCACACATTCATGATTTTGCACAGAATCTCTCTGGGAAGACAATCTTTTCCAAGGTTGAACTCGTAAAGGCATATCACCAAATCCCCGTGGCCGAAGAAGACATTCCCAAGACAGCCATCACCACGCCTTTTGGCCTGTTCGAGTTCATTCGCATGCCATTTGGATTGAGAAATGCTGCTCAGACGTTCCAACGATTCGTCGATGAAGTGCTTCGAGGTCTACCCTTCGCGTTTGGCTACATCGACGACATATTAATTGCCAGCGCCTCTCCATCGGAGCATGCCAGCCACTTGCGCCAACTCTTTCAACGTTTCCAACAATACGGACTTCAACTGAACCCTAGTAAATGCGTGTTCGGTGTTCCGTCCCTCGACTTTCTCGAGCACCATATCGATCAAAAAGGTTTGACACCCCTCCCAGATAAGGTGCGCAGCATCCTGTCATTTCCTGCACCTCAGACGATCACACAGTTACGACGTTTCTTGGGAATTTTGAACTACTACCGTCGCTTCATTCCCCACTGTGCGACCATCGTTTCACCTTTAACCGATCTTCTCAAGTCCAACGTCAAGACGATCGATTTCACTCCCGAGGCTGAGACAGCTTTCGCAGAAGCCAAAAAAGCTCTCGCGGATGCCACCATGCTGCACCATCCACATTCAGATCCAAATACTGAGTTAGTCCTAACGACTGATGCATCAAATACTGCAGTCGGTGCAGTGCTTCACCAAATAGTGGACAACCAATTACAGCCCTTAGCGTTCTTCTCGCAAAAACTCCAGGCGGCACAGACAAAATACAGCACATTTTCTCGCGAACTCCTAGCCATTTACTTGTCTATCCGTCATTTCCGCCACCTTTTGGAAGGACGACAATTTCGTGTGCACACTGACCACAAACCCCTGACACACGCACTTCATGCCAAGCCTGACCGACATTCACCCAGAGATATCCGCTATTTGGATTATATTTCTCAGTTCACAACAGACATCCGCTACGTGCGTGGAGTTGATAATGTTGTGGCTGATGCATTATCCAGACCTGACATCAACACGGTGCAGACTAAATTCGATCTTACGGAACTGGCAAACCTCCAGCGTGATGATCCATCCTTGCTCGAACTGCGCACATCCTCCACACTCCAGCTCAAGGATTCTCCCCTACCTTCAGCCGATGGCACAGTCCCATGTGACTGGTCTACAGGTAACCCTCGTCCTATCGTTCCAACTTGCTACAGGAAGATCGTTTTCGATCATTTTCATTCTCGTTCCCATCCTGGTATCCGTGCATCTCGCAAACTCATTTCTGCCAGATTTGTTTGGCCCAGTATGAATTCTGACATTGCATTATGGACTAAACAGTGTTTACAGTGTCAGAGAAACAAAGTCCACCGCCACACTTTTTCTCCTCCCAGTACGTTTACCGTTCCCGACGTCCGTTTCACACATATTCACGTTGATCTTGTTGGTCCACTACCACCATCAAATGGACATACCCACTTATTAACCGTTGTTGATCGTTTCACACGCTGGCCAGTGGCAGTACCCATTTCCGACACCTCGGCAGAAAATATTGCGAAAGTACTACTCCAGCACTGGATTGCTACATTTGGTGTACCGTCTACCGTCACCACAGACCGTGGCAGCCAATTCCAATCGACTTTGTTTCGTGAGTTCACTAAACTGCTTGGCTGTAAACACATCACAACAACTGCATACCATCCTTCGTCCAATGGCATGGTAGAGCGCCTACACCGTCAACTCAAAGCAGCACTGATATCACAGCCAAACCCCAATAACTGGAGCGACAACCTGCCACTAGTTCTCTTAGGTCTGCGGTCATCAGTCAAAGACGACCTCCACAGCACGTCGGCTGAGCTCGTTTTCGGTACCACCATATGCCTTCCAGGTGAGTATGTTCAACCTAGCACCGATGCCAGTCCTAACCCATCCCAATTTGTCCAACAACTCAAAGACCGTATGTCACATCTACGTCCAACACCCACTCGCTCGTCATCCACACACGTTTTTGTACATAATGATCTATATACGTCACCTTTCGTTTTTATTCGTAACGATGCTGTTCGCAAACCACTCACACCACCATATGATGGTCCATTTAAAGTACTTAGTCGCACAGACAAATATTTCGTGGTTCAAAAGGCCGATAAGCCAGACACTGTTTCCGTTGACAGATTAAAACCCGCGCATTTTGACACACCTCCATCACCAGCAACACCGACACCATCACTATCCACAGACACACCATCAACAATTCCTGTTGATGATCCAAACTCTATCATCACACCAGACACTACATCACACCCGCCAGCACCACCACAGCAAAAACCTTCCCTGGTAACCCGCCGTTCCGGCAGAAACGTTCGACATCCTGTCAGATTTCGAGACTTTGTTAGTTGACGTTTTCCTTCGCTAACCGTTTCCTCTTTCTATTTTTCTATCGAGCGTTTATTTTGTACAACAAACGCTCTGGCGGGGGAGTTGTGTAGGTACCTGTACATTTCCGACTTTTTCCATGATTTTCAATGTCCCTTGGTGCGACACTCCTTTGTTGTACCGACGTTTTAATGTAAAAACACACACCTTTTGGTCGTCACCACCGCGCAATACAAAAAAGGCTGTAAATAAATCTTTCACTCTGGCTCGATCTCATCTTCTGGTTTTGAGTGTCTTGGAATCATATCGGTCGGAACTAACGGTGAAACAAAACATTTTAGAAGCTTCAACGGCGTCTCTTGGCACTTCGCTCAATACCATCCTGTTCTGTCCAACGGATGGCTGTCAGACCGAACTGAGCTGAAGACATTGGCGGATATTGGCTCTTCGACACTCATCTCCTGATCACAAGAACACTGAACAACTGTGAGTTTGAGTCACACCTTTTGTTTCATTTTAATTCTTAATGTACATACCCTTTTGGCCTTTTTATCACCGCACGCTCCTCCGCCCATCTTAGTTTGCTAGTGTCGTCTTAGATATTGTTGACAATAATTTAGTGTACCACATAGACAGAGTAGTACGCTACAAGAGGGCTCTGAAACCGTATGGTCATAGCATAGTCCATAGTGTGCTTCGTTCGTGCCCGGAACAGTGTACTGAAGCAGTGCGAGGGTTTTAGTCCATCAAAATGAAGATTGAATGAATTCGTGTAGGCTGAAAAAAATCGAAATTCAACAAATTCTTTTGTGACTCTTATGACCTATTCTGAACAGTCCCACTGACTCTAGTGAGAAGACTATTCTGCCTTCAAATCACCTCGATTTATTAGTACGAAAACAACAGTTTATATACAACTATTGGTGGTTGCTACCAGATCTTATTGGTTCACCAGTTATTCTCAGTCAGCTCTTCTGAGCAGCTAGTCTGGGAACATACACAGTCGATCTACTCGGTTCAAACGGCAGTTGGTATTTGATTGATTCTTCGGTCGGTATCTTTCGATTCACTCTCGTCCTCGTTTCAGGACAGGCGAAGACATGCTGGCTGGTTGCCAAACCATACAGCTGCCTACAAAACGAACCAAGCGGTCTGTTGACAATGTGCCAGCCCATTCCCACACACTACCCAGTGCATTTAGTTCAGTTCAGTAGCCTATGACAGTCAACAATATTTTTCCGGCTTTGATTTCATTATACAATAATGGTATAATGTTTTAGGAAGGGTGTCGCAGCCATGGAAGGGTCGCCAAGTGATCAGAGTAACCGGCAACGGCAGGATTCGAAGGCGAGACAGAAGGGTCTACTGTTCAGTGTGTTGGCCACCTGACCACCGCCGGTCCGATCTGTCAATTGTGACAATACCGCATTGAGAAGGCAAACTTTAATGGACACTACCGTATTCCTCAAGTCAAACCATTCAAAATGACAAACGTATGCAACCTTTGAAACAGTCTGTCGGCGCATCCGAGGTCATTGCGAATTACTGTCCATGCTGCATGCGTATCTTGGTCCTCTTCTGTGAGGGTATGGGCTAGCTCATCATCGATAGACAGCCAAATCTCTTTAGCGGTCAGCCCGTCAGTTTGTTTGAAATCCAAATCAAGGTTTGATCCAAAAGAAACACGAAGGAAAGAACAACGGATAGGTAAGATGAGCAAGGATTCCCGTTAAGTGGCACCCGGCTGCATTACCAATTAACCAATCAAACGAGAAGGTGCCTGACACCAGCCTGGACTAATTACTGTGTGGTGAAACGATTGGTATCAATGATTCTCGTATCCCATGAAAACGGTCTATTTTCTGTTAATAAAACGAGATAGTTCGAAGCCAGATGATTCTTCTTACTAGAAATAATGAGTGGCTACGGATCACCCATCTGACCGTGTGCTTGCGCGCACTGGCTGTTTTCTTCTGTACGCCATTTTTCCTGCGCTACCCAGCTTTTACCTAATTGTTTCACATTTCGGGTCCTAATATGAACTGCCAAGGTTCTGCTGCGATTCAGTTGGCCCTCTGTAAAACTCTTTTCCCGTCACCGGCTACGATGAAAACAACCACTTCTTTTAAATGTGGCTCTTCGTCCGTGAATGCGGTCGATTCTCGAGCGGCGTCTTTCAGTTGCCACAAGAGTTTTCACCATGCTAGAGGTTTGGGCATTGACTTCTCGGTAGTATTTCTCGAATATGGTAAGACTACCGCATCAGCATATTAGGAGTATGACGTAAGGAACTAGTGGTCGGCCACTTGAACAAGTGTATGTACGTACACCGGTTTGAAATCAGCCATGATGTCAAAGCAATAACAAGTACAATAATAGGGGAGTAAACCAGATTATAAAAGCCCTTAGTAAAATTAGGTAAGATATGTAATGATTGTTTCTTCTACTTTTTGGCCGTACAAATTTAGATGTTTCCCATCACTCTGTTTGACTGAGTGACATTTTTTTGCTTATGGGGTACAAGAGTTCAGCAGAAAGATCTTAAAGCATTCGCTCCACTGACTTCTATTCTGAGCCGTATCAGTCAACGTCCCTAACCAAGGACTATCCTCGTCTTTTGGACCTCAGCCGAGAGGGCGGGAAAATCCCAACCGAAACCGAAGCTGGTGCTACCTTCTTCATACCTCCACCTCAAATCATGGACTAACCACCAGCATCCCAAAAAAGGCGTAAGTGAAACTTCACAGAAGGGTTAGATGGGAGCATCGATCGAATGATGGGACTGCAGATGCAACGTACCGCCACGGTAAGAGACTCAAGTATACGAACTGAACCCGCCTCTTTTCCTGTATGCATCAGAGTTTGTACGTTGAAAGTGGCTAGTTTGAATGGGCATCGGTGGTAGCCGGTTCTGCGAGTCTAGGAAAGATGAGAGAAAACATCAACAGGACTTCCATTGATGGCATCAAAGCCGATCCAGTCGACCGAAGTTCCCGTGGGTGTGACAGAGTAAAAGGATGTGGAAAGGGAGTGGGGATGGAAAGTTCTCGTGTATCGTATAAGAGGGCGTTCATGCGTGCGCGTGGGAGGGCAATCAATCATAGGATTCCTAATGCAGTGTTTTGCTCTGCTGGCTGTTGTAAAACTCGGTCGCCCGGTCACGAGTAGACCTTTCTTTTCGAGGGTGCAAGTCTAGTCTTTGTGCAACCAGTCAGGCCGTTCAAGGCAGCAGTGTTGGTCCAGATGAGCCGATGGCCAACTATATGATCCAGTCGGCTGTTTTGGAAAGCCTTGTTGGATACGTGGAACATGACAGAGTGATACCACCTTATTCAGTGGTGGACCACACTCCCCGCGTCATAGTACCATCAGATGTGACATTTTAAAGTAGAGAACTCTAACCAAGCAAAGGTCCCACCTCATCCTCGAACAAAGCCGCTAATCGTTCACGACTATTTATTTACTGGGTACATCTTATTCACCGTTAACAACCGGAGTGGCTGTCTTCCTATCAGCCACCTGGAGACGATCTCGGTAGGTCACAGCTCCGTTCTGTCTGGAAAGGAAAGAGTAATGAATCTAAATAGGATTTCACCGACGGAAACATTAGTTACGCATGCCCATCGATAGATTTCCTCGGCTTACGCTAGCCTTCAAGGCAGGTAGTAGTTGGAAGGTAGTTCAAGGTGATCGGTTCATGACACGGCAGAAAGGTAAGAAAACCTGGACCAGCGCACTTGGCCAAGTACGACGTATCAGACTTTCCGATTGGGGTCCACTAGTCACTCCTACCGCCTACCAGATGGTCAGAGACGTGGTAGTTGACATGGCTAAGTGCTGTGGTTAGTGGCACCTTTATATTGAGGCTCTTTTTTTGGCTTCGTGATTGCCACTTGTTACCTCGTTTCCGGCTCTTTATCACTTTCTATTCATTCTGCCCTCAACTCGACAATGCTGTGAGATAGCAGTCGAAACCAGAGCACCGAATTGCAAATTTGATAGTTGAATGAACAGAACTGAACTGAACCCCACTACTCTACCGTTATTCACGTTTTTGGAGCTGAAGCTTTTGACCACGTGGTTTTGGAAGAGATGTAAGATCAAAACCAGGTTAGATATCTACGCTTGTGATTTGGCATGTTTTCTACCGGCACAATCAATAACACACTCACCACTGAGTCGTCCATCGTAGTTTCTCGTTTTTATGCTATTGACTCTGTAATATTCTCATGGATTTTCTTTCACCATGAACGTCAAACGTTGCACCGTGAATTTCTGCTATCTTGTTCGACTTTGTGTTCTTCGCTATCTTACTTGTTTCCAAAAGACAGAAATGTTCGTTGCTTCATTTATGCGATCAGTTCAAAGAACCTGTGATTGAGGCGTAGCCGTTCGTCGCTCAGTATATTTCGATTTTATCCCCTGTGCTTGAATTCGTGCTGTGGGAATGCAGTGTCTAAACTGTAGGCAATCGTATTGGTGTTCGACCAAAGCAAGTGTGGGTTCCTGATGATACACTTATTGAACTTTGGGCTCATGGAGTTTTCGCGGTTCTTTCTATTCCGGATCGAACACGAGGAACCCGCCCCCCCCCCCACACTTTCCTTCCCCGGGCGGAAGAGCGATGATCCCTACAGACAACTGGAGAGAGACAATTTTCACAATTACCGAGGTTCACCGTGCCGTTCGCATAATAGGTAGACAGGACGCTAAGAATTGATCAGGTGGAGATCCATATGAGAAAATAAGGAGTATCAGCATATGTGATAAGTTATTTTGACAGATAATATCTTGTATGTTATGTGTGGTTTCATTCTTCTGTTCTCCTTCGGAATCATTTTAATTCTGGTGGAAGTGTGGCAAGAATCGAAAAAAATTGTCTGGTGAAAATCTTGATCAATACTTCATCTACTCGATGGAATTCATCACTACTACCAAACCCATACGAAGCATCTGAGTGACTTTTAATTTTGAAATCTGAAATAAGTCTGCTTGTGTTACGCCCAATACCCCTCCTCTATTAAAAGTTAAATGGGTAAATTGTTGTGAACATTTCATTGCTCCCATGTGGATGTAACTTTTGATATCAGGAAGCACCGTTGTGACCAGGCTTTCGTATTGGGTGCGGTCTTTACGGTGAAAAAGCATGTCCCTTCACCAAATTATAGGATTTGAAATGACAAATCTCTCAGGCAGGTTAGCTGACAACCGTGGTTTCATCCTCTTCCGTTTTACGTTGTATTTAGTACGAAGATATCCAGTGAACTTATAAAGTTAAATTTCGACCCCTGATGAAACATTCGGTGACTATCCATGTTAGAAATTCGCAGACTCTGTAGAGCAGTATTGAAGTCGTGGCTTTCATGAGCTAGTTTGAATCCTTCCAAGTAGGATTTCTTCTGACAGTTGATTCTTTTTCACTATAATGTAGATCTGACTGCCGATTATTCTATCAGCCATCTAAGGCGCTTCTATGAAAACTATTCAGCAGTAACGCTTTATCTCATTTTCTATTCATTATACACAATTGGCACGATATCTCAGTAGGGGGATATTTTGTTTGACCAAGATGTTTATCATCTCTTCAAAGTTACTTATATGGTCAAGTACCAAATACCGACAGTTTCTCGTTAGGGATAAGTGTCTTATAACGTTTGCATGAAATATAGTTACAAGCTTATGCTTGTACTTACGTATGTATGCACTTACGTATGTATGCATTTACGCGTGTATGTATGTTCACATGTAGGCAGGTATATGTTTCTGAGTACTTACATTTTCTATGAGCGATTCAAAAACGATGCAGTTTCAGGTTACATCAAAAATCATAGTGCTTTACCGATGAGCTACCTGCCATAGGCTTGGAAACAGACTCACATTGATTGTACACTTAAGAGCTCGTTCCACTAGAAACCAGGAAGAAGGTGTATCTTAGCCCTTGATAACTGGTGAACACACTTTCGATGTCAGGGATAAACTGTGACCTTGACGAAGTGGATAATCCAGTTATACTCCTTATCATTCCTTGCCAATGCATGAGTGTAGAGGGACCTAGGTACGCCATCGTCACAAGGGTTGCGTGCACTACGAACGAGGACCACAAATGGTGACCTTGATAGATGGGGTAAAGAATCACACAGGGTCCCAGTAGGTCAGACGTAGTAACGAGCATTGTGAAAGCGAGTTGCTCTTTCACCAATGTGACAAACAGTAATTGTCAGTGCTAAGAGCCCTTCTGTTCGATAAGCAACAACAAGAAGTAAGAGTAAATATTAGTAATAATAATACAGAAAATAAACAGTGTATCAGTCTGGTAAATCTCATGCTTGATTTTTCGATACCAGCATTTAATTTGTTTCTTAAAAGACTGGAAACTAACTTAGATCTTGAGTTTTTTTCACCAGTCCAGTCCAAATCTATCTCTTCATCGTATTACAAACAAAAATGGATACGATTCAGCCTCCATATTCATCGGATTTCTGACTATAAATCGATAACAACATTTTGTTAATATTGACTCCGTTTTGCATACTTGTTTGATACATGCAGAGTAACTGCTTTGTCCTGGATCAATTGCCTAGAAGTTTGACAGATAAAATTCATCCGTCGGATACAAAGCATACAGACAATCCGTTTGATTCAGCTAAGTACGGTCAATTACGTTTGATTTAAGTCCCCTATAATCCTACTTAGTTATCGGCACGTCTAAGCGTCTGATTATTTGAGGTAGATCGATTTCCGGGTGAGTTCAGCTAATCATGAACCTTGTAGTAAATTGCAGCTATTTCGGTTAATCCGTGTGCAAAAATGGTAGAGATACTAATAACAAACAACGAGAAGTCTGACAAGTGAATAATGAATGTAAGTGGTCATGCATTATGTCGTATCTAGCAATCGAGCGGTTGATTGCACATGAACCGGATTTTGGCCGGGATTTTGTCCTTACATGTCACATCAGAACCAAGTCTCATTTTGTCAACCGGGGAAGATGCATGATGAAGAAACCTGTACAAAGTGGGCCAGTTTTAGTGTCTTTGATATTTATAAGACTCTTATAAGGGGTAGGTTTACAAGTGTACTCATCCTCAGCTTCTGATAAACCGGATCGCATTTCTTTCTAGCCTATGCAGGTTTGATAATCAACCAGAAAGACCTTCACTTTGGTTTGCTGATGGAATTCTAAACCAGGCTGTAAAGGCAGGTATAAGTCAGCCGTACTGATTTTCCGTTGGTGTAAATTTGTCACCTCCGACTGACCGTGTTTGTGAGTTTCAACTCGCAGAGTTTTCTCGCGTTTTTGTATCCACGCGAATTGGACACAAATAATTCTCCTCGCAAGATCAGTGCTCTTGAATACGAGAAAGTATGAAATTAATCCATCTTCTAGACCTAGAATCACAGGCACTCCGCCAGATGAACTACAACAGGCCCCAGCCCGGAATGGAGCTTGAACATTTTACTAAATTTTCAGCGTCGTACGACTTCTCCATCAGTCAACTTGTAAGTTCGCTACCTCCAGTAGGATCTTGCTATAAACTAACTGGATGAATAGTTGTAATCTCCTTTGAATAGTATGGAGCATGCACGGGCAAAGAGTTCATTTTTAGAATCACACTCGGATCCAGGTAAAGCAACAATCTATTTATTTTCGTAACCGGATGAATGTTTATCGTTGGACAGCAAAAATTCTAGAAATGATACAAAACGGTTTTCCTACACCGCGCTTGCGCAGTGAAGGGACATAATCCATGGCTGCAGACGCCCCCTCACTACGAATGATAACCGGAAGTCATGATATTGCTACTAGTAGTGAAACAAAACTATTTGTTACAACTTCTTCTGACGAGTAGTATTTACCAGTGGAATCGTGCTTCTACCAATGAGTATAGAGAACAAGCGAACACTTGAACATAGTGTAACAAAGAAAGCTGGACCAGTGAGGCACACTTGTATACGATCGGGCAAACAAGTCAAACTGGCAGAAAATTTACAACCTTTTATGTAGTTCTTTATCTAGAAAAGCGCTGTAACCACATCGATCATCCGGCGGCCTGAGTATTTCCACTCCGATCTGGCCAGGTGTCTTCGGCCTTTAGGCTGATTCTTTTGCATTCCTTTTCCGTTCCATTGGTTCGATTGCTTCGGTCGAGCCCCTAATTGGTAGCCCATCATATGGGCTATCTTGCTGGTTGCCTCTATTTCATCTACAGGTCCGCATGCCTCTTTTTGTCTACTGTTGGATGGTTTCGACATATTCATTGTCTGTTCTTCGGTCTGTGATTTTCAGTTGGTTGGTTCAGTCGGTTTGATATTCGCCTCGTTCTGTCTCTACAACTTTCCATGCTATAATAGGACCACGACACTCACTATTTATGAAATAGTATTAGACGTGCTCACTACACAACTATCACTACTACTGTGGTAGAGTATGCATACTACTTGCTAAATGAGTAATTATTTGGTTACTCAAAGCACAGTTATCAACAATTGTGAATTGACTCTGAACACGATTAGGTCAGAGAGGCCGGCAGCAGTAAAGTAAAGGAACGCATCTTCCGACTGGATAACGACGGCCTGCAAGGGAAGTGGACAACTATTATTCACATAGGGATCACTGTTATATTCGATTCTCGGTGCGAATGTCCGAACGAGTGAATGGCGACGGACAGCCTGTTTATCTGCCATAGATGATATAGACTACCAAGATACTACGACTACTAACGTTACTACTACCACTAATACTATTTCTACTGCCAGTACGAGCCACAGTTTGTTGCTTCCTGAATCACTGTTAATTTGGAATTACTCTCTCTTCTCGGATTATCTGGTCAAACGAAACCCTTATTCGGATTGGAGATACACCATTTTTCACTTCATCGCCCACAAATCGATTTCCTTCAAGTGGGCCAACATTTTTCCGGACAAATAAACGCAAGAGTATTGGTTGGCAGACTGCTCTTAGTTGCATAACACCAAAAAAGATGCCGGTTCCTGTACTAGTTAGTCTCGTCATTCAGTTCCTGTTTGGAAAGACGCAGTTCGTAACCAATGTTCTGGACTCTCAAATCCACAAGTGTACTGGTGTAGTTTGTATCCAAGATTCTTGGTCACATGAAAGTGTCAAAGACGAGCTCGTTCTACTTGAGAGAACTTTGAATGCTGTCGTCAAGACAGGAAACAGTGGGGGGAGAAAACAAGTTGCAGTGTGGTTGCCTGCATCAATTCCGAGTGGTCTAGCAAGTCTGAAGTTATCTTTTCTTTCTTCCGTAGTGGTATTGACTGATTTCCAAAATGTCATCTTTTCTAGACACGGTGATCAGTAACCTGTATATTGCTCTTATTGCTTCAGACAAACAGAACAATTTTTGTGACACTTTTATACCCGTTTTGGTTCTATTACTTTCTGACCGTCTATGCATTGTTGTCGGAGACTGCAATCATGCACCCACATATCTTTCACTAGCTTTTGGTTTGAGTGACCTGTCTTATATCAGCCACGGGTAACACTGTTTTCGACAGAATAATCACAAACTATTCCGAACTTTTCCATTTACAGCTGAAAGTTATTTTCCCAATAAGCGATCATTATGGTAATACCGTTAGGTCCAGAATTTACTCACCTTTCATCACTGCTCTTCAGAAAAGATCCCCTTCCGCAGTGTCATCGTGGTTCCCATTTGAATGCTGGTTTTACCCCCCCCACCAGAGCTATTCGCAGTGATACTGAATGTAATATCCGATTTATGTGTTCCCAAGGGAGCAGTATTTGTCATTTTTGAAGGATAGCTTCCCCGTCGTGAAAATCCCTGAGGAGGCAAAAAGAACAAGCTCATAACCCACACAGTCACGCCTCCGTGAAAAGTCACTCTATCCTGAGAAACAAGGAGATACAACGGCTGAATGTGTCTTTTAGCCACCAAATTCGAATACGGCAAACAGTAGAATTCTTTGGCACGTAATCAAGCTTCTGTTAGTTCAGCGGGTCCAGTCAAGTAACTCTAATATAGATGCTGACAGTCTGCATGAAGCATTTATTCACCCGTCTACGGACACCGTGTCATCCCACGTGGTCTCTGTTTCCTACGAACTTGAACCTCTTTCTTCAGAAGAAGTCTGGTGGCTACTACGAAGCTCAAAAGCGGCTTCCACTGTTAGTCAAGTTGGCTTGTCCTTCAGCCTTCTCAAGAGTGAATCAAATCGACTAAAGGAAACAATAACTTCAACCATCAACAAATCCTTTGATACCCGTGCTGTGCCTGCCTCCTGGAAGCTTTTAACAGTTATGTCTACTTCCGAACACTCCATTTTCATCATTTCTTTCGAGACATTTTCCTCTCGTAGGCACCGCTGCACTGAAGTTGACTAAGTGCGCTATCCTTAGCCAATTATGTTCCTCTTTTATTGAACCCAACGTCCCTCATCAGTTCGCATATAAGCTCAACAGATGAACTCTAGACGCAGTTGCTTCAGTTTGCCATTTTATTTCTGGAAATCGGAGTAGTTCTGCGAGATCAATCCTTTGTATCTTTCTCGCATATTCCTCTGCTTTTGATTTGATTCTCCGTTCCTTCATTCTTCAAAAGCCGAAATCTTTTGGCTGTCTGGCTTCCAAACTTTCATGGTTAAAACACTAATTACTCAACAGAACTCAGCGTACCAAAGTTGGTAACATTTTGTCAATTCCGTTGATGAACAGTTCTGGGGAGCTATTCCCTACTCCTTTCTCGTCCCGCACGACCTTCTAGGTATTCCTATGATGTGGTGCCTTTTCAGTCCGTCTCCAATAGACCCGACTTCATTCCTCTCTGAGAAAACACGTAACATTCTGTTTTTGTCCCTTTCTGGCCTAAACCTCAATATTTCCAGATGTTCCAAATGCATGTTCACTCTTTCTTGATTCGCTTCTCTCAATGAACAATCGGTCGTTAACTCTCTTCCAGTGTGCAAAGCTTAATCTGCTAAGTTCTTAGGTGTTACTATGATCTTCAACTTACAGTGGGTTTCCCGTATTCCAGACAGTGTAAGAAACTGCGTTGACTCTCTCTCTCTCTTCAAATCCGCAGACTAAGGCAGTTTGGTGCCAAACAAGTTGCCATCATTGCCTTTGTCCATCGATGTATTCTACCAATCTTGTAATCTTTTATGGTGTACCAAAAATTTTCATTCACTACACGGCAGCTTGGCCATCATCAGTCATATTCCTTTGATTCCCGTAGCCTCTCTTGTCAACAAAACCTGTGATCTACGCATTTCTACTTGTGAGAAATTCGCTTTGAACATTCTCATGGAACCCGCTCTTCCTCTTTTCTATTGCCCACTTATTTGCCGTTCATATCCTTCTATATGTTCCGAGTTTGGAGTCATCCCGTCCCATATAAATATTTATCGCAACTCTACAGTGCATTATTCAGCATGTGTTTTTGTTAGCACAATTTCCACCACAGAGGAACCTCGCAGAGACCTCGTTGGTTGAAACTGGTCCCAGTTTCTCCTCTTTTCTGCCCATTTTTTGAGAAGTTCACCCTTTGTATGGTGAAAATATGAGTTCATATCTTGAAGAAGCCCTCATTACGGTAAAATATAATGCAGGTAATAATAATTCAGTGATAATACTATTATGACGAATATAATTACTGATGTTGAAGGTAACTCAAACGACTTCTGGGTACTTCAAGAAATACTGTTTGTTATCTCGAAAAGTCTATGCATTTTTAGTGTCCGATATGAATGTGAAGGGTGATAATGCACACAAATGATGGAGCTTGATGAGGTCAGTGGAGGATGCAACAAGTTAGATCATCATATATGTTACAAGGATCGTTGACAAAACACACATTTTCATACAGTGAGCATTTTGGTCTAGAATAGGCCAAGACTGTAAGACACCAACCCGTTTTTATCGATGTTTAATGACTAACATACCTAGATATTTGTGCTGATTTATAACATTTCACTACCCTCTTTTGTTAGCGATCTCCTGCATCAAACACTCTCTAGAGAAAAAGGAGGGCTAGAGAAATTAAGATCGTGAGAACGGGCAAACGTTCTTCTCTCATTATGTAACCGATTGACTATCGATCATCTGCGATCAAATCAGGCACTTGCCGCGGGCCGTTACTGAGGACTAAATCGTGAGTCACGTGATCCAAGCTAGACTACATGCACGTTCGCACAGCTGGTGCACGCGCGCTCGCGAGCACACACACACACACACACACACACACACAAACACAGCTAGAATGTGACACGCAGAGCTTTTTAAGAATGGTGTTGTTATTTGTTTTGCTTTATGACAATCGAGTCCGTTTCAGTACAGCACAAACTTACGGTTTCACCCTGTTCATCTGTTCTGACTTGTACCAAATGGTATCACGTGTTTGTTTCCTTTTCGACTCTGTGTGTGTGCTACTGTACTTTAATAATGACAATCAAAGACGTATCTCATCAAGAATGATTCAGATCTTGACACATAGATCGTTCAAAGTAATGGAAGTCATTTGCGAATAATTTCAACGGGGGTGCTCTGCGACACACGTTCCTTCCTCTGATAGCTATTCTACGGACCGGAACTGGTCATTTGACGTTTGATGGTAATTTTCATTACGATATCGTGAGTGTAATAGTCCGAAATTCTACTGCATGACCTAACGGATGAACATGTGGTTTAACAGCAGATCATTCGTTTGTTACTCACCTGGACTACATTTTGTAAAGAAAGATACCGCAGTCCTTGAAACCAACACCCACGTCACAATTGGAAATTTACTGTAGCACTGTGCAGTTATTTCATCCAGCTCTTTAAGAACCATCAGATGGCGTATATGTAGACTAAGTTCCACGATGAATCGCTAATTGGCCAAGCTTTATGGTTTGTTTGTTATACCTTCGTCTCACTTGGTACCCTGTTGAGAAATAGCATCGTAGTTTACTAGGGCCGTGATCTTCTGAGGGGGGAGGGGTGTGTGGGGTCGGGAGGAGTTGTACGTGTACAATCTGCAAAAGCACAAACAATGAAAACTGCGTGACCCGAAGCTCAGTGTCCTCATCGACGGGGTTCCCGCCATTACATCAGCGAAAGACTGAAAGCTTTCTACAGCTAACCTGTAAAAGATTGGTTCATCACTTCGTGAACTACAAGTTTTGATCTTTCAAAACCGAGTAGATGAAAGATCTTGCCGAGTTGACACGAGTTGCGCCGTTACCAGCCTAATGATTACCGTGAGTAACACACCGGTTTTGTGTCCCAATGGAGACTAAGTAGATATGTTCTGTTAACAAGGCAGATGAAACAGCTGTACAGTGAGTGGTTTTCAATGGTGAGCTGAACTTTGATACCAAATAGTGATTCATTCTAAATCAGCCTACATCTTGAACTGTTCAGTTTCTCTAAAAAATATTGTAAACTTTGATATACTGTCCTGCTTTGATTTAAAGAAAAGCATAGAGAAAGATTATCTGTGGTAACTTAAAAAACCTCTTCCGATTACAACCTATTCCGACAACCCTGTCCCACTAATTATCGACCACGCATAAATGCAGACGGTTACCTCTTTTGTCATATCTCACCTAGTAGAAGTCCCGGTTACCTCGCTTTTGAAAACGAGGCATCCGGGAATGAAATAAACACACGTCTTTGATGACCTCACTGCTACTGTAGCATCGATCAGACGTGCGTGTGTGTGAGTGTGTGAAGACCCACCCATCATCATTGTTGTTTCCCCATTTGCACTCTACGCCTACCACTTCTTTACCCATAAATCAGCCTCGTCTCATTCACTATCGGACACATCCCATGACTGCTTGTTTTATCGTGTTAACATGACCTCAGTCACCCCCCACCCGATATGTCTAATTCCTTTTAGACTTGAATGATCACCGGATGATTGGCCTAGCCCCGTTGTTCTACCGTGTGTTCGATAACTGCTGAGATTTGTACTTTTACTTCGTTTTACTCATGTTTACTTCAATAGTACCACATATTTATTCCGCATCTATCTTCGCTCTTGAATGAATTCACTTTGGTTATGCATGCAACTCAACTAGCCCAACACGGAAGCAGCCTTTACACTTGCTTTTTTCACTTTTACGCCGCTAGCTCCCGCAAGAGGATGAACCAGCTTCATGCATGTCCCGAAAGGCACCAGCCCATGAGCGGCGATCCGAGATCCCAGAGAAATCCAGTTCTGATTCCATTTGCGAGTGCCGTGGACAGCCTGGAGTCCTAATCCTTCAACATCTGATTTGATGGTACTGCCCCATGTTTCCAGCTGTCCTCCGAAGCGACAGCGCCATCCTGGACATGGAACAGGAGCGAGGCACCGTTTTGAGATTTCTCGGTCCGGACGTCGTAGGATATGCCCAAGACACTGCAATCGTCGGCGTTGGAGGAACACTGACAGCTTTTCGATATCAAAGCACCGCTGTCTTATTGTCTCGTTCGAAAGCTTTTCGTGCCACGCCACTCTCAGTATCCGTCGCAGACACAATGGTCAGACACTTCCAACTTTCTGATGTCCTCGATGCGTAGTGACCACTTCTCGCAGTCGTAGATCAGTATTGGACGGACAACGACCCGGAAGATGCGGACTTTGATCCGGAGACTGATTTCGTTGCGTGCCCAGAGTGCATTGCGAAGCTGAAGAAACACACACCTGGCCTTGTCAATGCGCAACTTGACTTCATCTTTGGCTTGGCCATTTGGGAGAATCGTGGAGCCCATATTTGAACGCCGGGACGTGTTCACTTTGTTCGCCGTTCAAGTATATCGGGATAGTAGACTGTGCAGTGCATGTCGAAAGGATCTTGGTCTTCGACGTACTGATCTCTAGTCCCATGAATTTTGAAAAAGATTCTACGCGATTGAGAACCGGCTGTAATGCAGTTGGGCTATCTCCAAGGATGACGATGTCGTCTGCGAATTCTAGTTCGGCGAGGAAAGCATCGGTGCCCAGCTGAATACCAGGGTGATCGGTGAGTGCCTGACGCATTATCCAATCGATGGTGTAGTTGAACAGCACTGGTGACAGGGGACAGTCTTGTCTAACACCGGAGTTGGGGGAGTCACTGGACTCCTCTCCGTAGATGCGTATTCTCGCTCGGGTATTTGCGCAGACGACCTCATGAGACTGAAGCTTCTGGGGCATTCCATCCGCTTGTAATGTAGTCCATAACGATTCTCTGTCAACTGAGTCAAAGGCAGCCCGAAAACCAATAAAACAAGCTGCAGTCGGTTGCTGAAACTTGTACCGATGTTCTAATACTTGGCGGAGGGTGAATAGTTGGTTCACGCACTCTCTGCCACGGTAGAAGCCTCCTTGATTAGGGCTTGTGCGCTCGTCCCGCACGGCCGAGAAGCGGTTCAACAAAAGCATGGAGAATATTTTGGCGGCCACGCTGATGCTACGCGCACACAGTCCTGTCGCCTTTCTTTGGAGAAGGAAATAGAACTGAGGTCCCCCAGTCCCCTGGGAATTGTTCTTTTTCCCAGATCGAACAAAACGGGGTGTACAGTGGCTCGAGTAATGTCGAAAACATGACTTATATATCTCCGGTGCGATGCCATCTTCTCCAGGGGATTTGCAGTTCTTCAGCTTGTGTATTACATCGGTGATTTCATTTCGGCTTGGTGGGTTGTTATTAACGTCGTAGCCTTCTCTCTGGATTACTGGGATGCGGTACACAGAGCTTGCGGGGGACGGTTCAATAGACAATGGAAGTGTTCGGTCCATCTCTGCATCTTTTTGGCCTGTTCAGGAATGATCAGCCCGGCAGCATCGCGAAGGAGAGGTTTTGTCGACTGTCGCTTACCAAATGCAGCGCGGATTAGACGGAAGAGCTCCGAGAAGTCCCCGCAGTTGGCCGCATTCTCAACGGTTTTCGTGATTTCGTTCCAGCAGTTGTTGCGGTCGCTTCTGGCCGAACAGGTGGCCTTTCGTCGGATATCACGGAAGTTTGGGTGACCATTTACGGGAACATCTATAGGTTTTTCGGTTAACTGGAGAGTCGCCCCTGATATCTAGTCTTTCTGTCGTCGTCGCATACTCGATAAACCGGCAGCGGAGAGAACTGAACCTGCTACTTCGGGGTCTGACTACTGCCGGTCTAGTACCAGCGTTTTTTCCGGTTATATCACACTACCTACTTATCTGGGTCTGAGCTTTCCAGGTGAGATAAATTTCCGAAGAAAAGAACACCTCTACGGCCATGAAAATATGACGATCAAGAGTTGGTGGGGTACGCACTTATCTGGACCATATGGTGGTTTTTTTACGTCGGAGAATAGGAATACAAACAACAGAACTTGTGCTCATATTTTCGCCCATTTCCAACCGGATGACAATTGTGGTGTACGGTTTTATTCCGTGTCAAAGCCCATCTGAGAAAGTGTGAGGTTAAGAGCGTTGTGTTCAGAAATCAGTAGTAATGCAGAACAGAATGCGGGAAAACCGTTTACTGACGCACGCTCAGGCAAGTGTGAAAAAGTGAGCAAGCTCAAGCTGTACACGCAATCGGCACGGCCAACCAAGGCCGTCCGGTGAGTACCGAAATAAGGATTAGATGAATGGTGTGGTCAAATGTCAGGTGAGTACGTGTGACCAGTCTTAGCAGCGAATAAGCACAAACCAATAGGCCGTCAGTAAGATGGGTGGGCGTGAGACTGTCTGATTCCGCGAGTGACTACGACGCTACAATAATGAACGGATGTTTCATTTCCTTCTCTCTCGCAACCATTGCCAAAACAGTGTTAACAAGCTCGGCGAGGACATGAGGATAGGGTTATTAGCAAGTTATTTTATAAAAAAAGTGAACTAAAGTTCAGTGTGTCCATTTGAGCCTTGAAAATATAGTCCATTTAGGGCCAGTAGTATTCACAACTGACGAGATTCTTCCGATTGCCGTTTGAAACAGCCCGGCTGCACATCAATATTACATCTAACAGAGACGTCGCAGGAACGAGTAGACACCAATTGTGCTCTTTCGATACAACCGTTGTTGACAGCTTTTCCTTTATTTTTATTATAGTCTAACAGTAAGGTGATTGGTTTTATGGAGGATTAATTGTACTCTGAACACGAACTACCGAAGCTCCAAATCGCGGACTCCGGTAACGGGGTTGCATTACGCGCGGACCAGGGAAAGCAATCAAGAGGACGAGGTAGTCAGGGAAAGTGCGAACTGTATCCATCCGGGAAACGAAGGCAGCTGTCAGTTAGCAATAAAGGGGCACATCTGGTATGAATGCGTGAAATGTGAGCAATACCATACCCAGCTGGGTATGCACAAGTATGTGGGGAATGGGCCAGAGCACCTGGCTCAGTGGGCATTGAAGCTTAGGAAAATATACAAAAATACAGAAGTGCGATCATCTGGCATCACTGGTGGTCGAACCAATATCTGATGTGTGATAAACTACTCCAAACTAGTACACGGTTACTTTGAAGCAAAACCGAATTCAGGTACAAAATGGAAAAGACTCAAGTGGCGCACCAACTTTACATTGGCATTGCGCGTCATTCTGAAAGGGTATTAGTTACAATATGAGTAGTATGGCGTGGCACGTGGATGACAGGACAAAATTTCCCCGGAAGCACACGACCGGTTTCGTGGTTATTGCCGCTCATCAGGTATGCGTACCCGGTACTCTTTCTCCCAATCCTCCTTATACTCGAGCACTTCTCCGTTGGTTTACGGCTGTAATCTCATTTGAATTGAACGGAGCGTGCATGGAAGTAGAGCCCATTTTTAGAATCTCATGGTGGAACAATCTCCGTCTGATTCTAAAAATGGACTGTGCGTCCATGCACGCTCCATTCGATTCAAATGAGGTTACCGTGGCATTCGTTACGCACCAATAATTCCACGGGAAGAATACGTGAATCGATTCAGTCGTTACGTGTCAGCTGTCCGCTTGTTTGTTCAGCGTAAGTTGAAAAGCTCACTCGCTTGAGTTCGACAGTCCCCTGTTGAAATGAATTGAAACAATCTTTAGTTGATTACGCGAGCGTGTGCCGTCGGTGTGAAACTAAATGGATCTATGGTTGTATCGGTTTTAGCCTGGTCTCCTAGGGTTGGCTTGGCCCGTCTGGCTGACGAACCAGAGTGCACCGTAGGCACAGCTCGGACCGCAGCACAGGTATTACTTTTGAAACAGTTATTTCTGTGAAGGATTGCTGATTACATCATGTCGGGAAGTTCGACATTCAACGGCACTGCGTCACGAAAGTTCAGTCGATCGATTCGCAGCCTCAAAACATGCTATTCGGTTCGTGGATAGGCTATTCCCCAAGTTGGACGAAATCCAACTAATTAGGTGAGCTGTCAGTGACTACGACAATGAAGGGACAAAATAGGACACGGGCAGAGGCATCCTGGAGTCTTCCATTTTCGTTCAGAAAAGCATGTTGTTTGATAAGTAACATGCATTTTCACCCCGCTGTGTCTATTTGTTCTGATTTTCGTCTAGGTGATGCCAGATAAAAGTCGCTGGATCGCATTATGATGGGCTTTTCTGACTTTCTTTAATATTCAGACCTTCGTCAGGACACAAGAGCTTCAGGTTGCGAGTATGCTATATCCGAGCAAGACTATAATGAAGTGAGTAGAACCCAGGAATATAGAGCTCATTATATCTCCAACAGAAGACCGAAAGTCTTTACCCTGAGAATCTGAGGGTCGAATCACGGAAGAACAGCCTAGTTTAGGCGTAGCACAAACCTGGGAAAGAGTGGAGCTATCGTCTGCCGAACTATTACAAAACCAGAGTATGCTAGTATGATATTCTTCGAAAACTTGACATGTGGTTTCGGCAAAGCTCATTTTTGCATATTGTTCACCCCTGCACATCTTAATATCCAAAAACAGTACAATCATTTTGTATGAAAAACGATTACCATGCATTTCTTCACGAATTTATAAAAGACTTTGGACTAGTGACCTCCGAACTTGTATTCGATCAGGTCTCGAAGCGAACCACGGACGAAATTCCCTCCGTCGAACGAATAGAAAAGACTCGTGTCTGTAGACCGATGCGATTGCGTATTTTGTCTATCGTGGCACCGAAATAGTATCGATACTAGAAATATGCGCAAAGCAAAACATAGGCAACGGCGAAGCGAAAGTCGGACCGCTCGCGTACAGTCGGCGAAAACCGCAAGTGTGTCAAACTCGCGTTCGACAGAAACTTCTTTCAGTAAAAAACGTACGCAACCGAAGAAAAACAGTACGGTCAAAACCAAAAATCAGAAAAGGTCGAAGAGAATCAAGATCCACAATGGTGCTCGGAAAATGTTCATTTTCTCAGAACAATCGAGGTAGCTACTAATTCAAGGATTTTTCACCTCGATTGAAGGGGTCTTAGACTAATTTCCAACTTGCAAAATACTGTTACCAGCTATTCTCTAGAGGCTCTTGGTGGGAATCAAAATATCAAACTCATTTTAAAATACAATTGTGAACCTAGAGCTTGGGTGCGTCTTTTTTTCTAAATAGTTATTTTCATTTAGGTCTACTGTCGGAAAGGCAGCCACTCTTCCGGTTCTCATCCAGCTCCGGCACTGGGTTTTCGACTAACCATAACCACCTTGACATCACAACTAGAATTACTATTCTGCAAGTCACATGTGTCTAACTCTGAAACACAGCTGTACTTTAAGTTACTTAACCGCATCCAGGGCCGGTAGTTCCGTGATGGAAGGCCAACATGATATACGAATGACTCTCGTCAGTCATGCCCTGATGTATACAACATTGGTCATTCAAAAGCTGGCCAGTCTTGTTGATAGTTTCAGAACTCAGTCGTTGGACACTTATCGTATCAGTAAGAACCGTTTGTGGAACCAAAAATCCGCCATGGTTGTGTCATCGACCATGGTCCTTGTGGTTATTATTTATGTGCCGTGGTCACACACTACACGAGAGATCCTATTGCGATCAGTTGCAATCTGTTTTGTTTGACGAATATCCCTGTAGGGTCCGAATTGAGCGAAATGAAATCAGCGTGCGGGCCAGTTAGCACTGGAATGTACTGGTCGATTAGCATACCAAATAGGGCATTTTATAAGCATGAAATATGTAAGGAAAGCCAAAAGTCCATAGTTATTGATCCGCGAACAATGTGATTGGTAGGCAGTAGCTTCCCAAATGCTTTCAGTGATGTGGAGGCGTCTCACGCGCGCCAGACAAGCACGCTACCATAATCAATTATCAAGGCTGCACCAAGATGAGTCACACGTGCATGAAGTAATTAGTCGTGTGTAAAAATGCACGAATGATGATTTGAGTGTGCACTGAACACTTGAACAGTGATTGGTCCACATGGGATTTCTCGTATTTTATGTTAGTAGATATGAGGATACGTGTTAACTCATCGTTGCCAGACAGCCAAATCACGTTGGTAGTCAGCACTGGTACGCTACCAAACCCGAGGCTTCAGACAATAGAGCCTCGAGTGACAGGACAGCGGATTTGTGGCGTGGATCGATAGAATGAGCGATTAATCTCGTTAGTGTTGGTTAAGTCTCAAGACTAGGTTGCCCATACCAGAGGGACCAATTCGCCGAATGGAACGTCATGCTTTGCACTAATGAACGAAGTGATTCAGAGGCGGAAAAGACTTCTCTCTAGCGTGAGTGTGGTAGTTCAAAAAGGTTGGGCACAAAACCACCACAGCCCCTACCAGGATCCTTACATTCCCGAGCATAAACAAAGGTATCGTGCTAGTGTTAGACTTATTTCACTGATTTTTATACCTACATGGTCATACAAGGGAACACTTCCATCACATACACACGAGAACGCGATACTACTGCACGTCACATAACAACTTATTCACACTAATTCACTTTAATAAATCACAGTTTCAGTGACCCAACCAAGAATTTCACAAGTTTTCTTGTATATTTTTCTTGCTTACGAAAAATGCCCATTTTTATTCAGGAAAGAACCCTTACATGCCACGATCAGTTCTACTGCGTTCTCACTTTATCCCGATAAATTCAACAATGACACTCGAATGCATTGTACCCTCACTCAAACATCTGCCCATGGGTCGCCTCTCCTCTCTCGTTTAGGCACTTTGGTGAAGTCGAGGAGTCAGTATCATTCTAAAGTTGCCACAATTCCAGCACGGCTTAAGACGGATCGTTTGCAAACTTTCTCATTCCTGATCTTCGGCGACCCCAGGGGAATGTAACGAAGGTCAGTCTACGCTATCCTCATTCTAACTTCCTGTACACAAGAACAAAGGAAACTGATCCTTATACGTGGGCGTTTAATGTTCGGCAAAACAGCATTGTCAGAAAAGATTGTAAATTGGTCTTGAGAAAGGTTACTTGGGGTAGCCAAAACATCGACTGACTATTTTCTTTCCCAACAACATTGTTATCAAACATTGAACACGGACTAATAACATATCACATTGAGCATCGTTTTCCAGTACATCCGAACTGATCTCGTCTCCGATACTTCTAAACAGATCCGAAAACCCTAGCGATTCCGCTGCTTGGCTTCCTTGACTACATACTCGAGTTCACTTCTGGTGGCCATGAACGCATGGTCTAACATGTTCCGAAACCAACCCTGGTATTGTGTACTCAGTGTGTTACGAGAGTGAAGCACTCAACACTTGGTAGCTTTTTCACCGGAACGCATTGAATAGACTATGAAGAGGATACCTCCGTTTGAGCCCGGATGTTCTGGAGCGTTATGATTTCCAGTAAGTCATGGCGCAGTCATCCCATTAGGACTGGGTTCCAAAATTAGTTTCGTCTGACTAGGGGGAGACTTATAAAATCATGTGAAACGATTAAGGAGCGTGGGCGATTATTACGCAAACCACGGAAAACGTGTTCGGCTTCCCTCGGTATCGAAGTTCAGTCCACCTGAAGCCTTAAGGCACGGCAGTCGAACAAGTCGCGAAGCTGACACGCGTTGATTGAGAGCTAGGTGGCTGAGTGAGCTCGTCTGTGTGCACGCGCATGTGTGCACGCTAAAAAGAGCAGCGAAATTCAATGAGGCTGATCACCAACCGTAGCCGGGGTGTAGATTACAGGCATACTTGTGGAACGGGAAAAATCAGTGGTTCTGGATCGTAGCGAGGCTAAGCGTTGGTTTGTCTCTTATTGAGAATAAGCTTACTGTGGAGGAAACTGCAAACAATTTAGATCAACAGAATTCCGAGAAAAAGTTGATAGTTGTGTCAGCTACACGCAGACTAACGAAAAAATTAAAGAAACGGGGTCGGTTGAGGACAAAAAGAAGAGCCGTCGGCTGAAATCAGCCGCCAGTGAAGATGGGTCACAGAACCACTGGCAGCAGATATCTAACTATCTGAGTACGGAAACTTCCGTAGACCCGTGCACTTTCGTACCACGAATGGCCGGGCTACTATCCGCCGTAAAATTGGTCACACTGACTTTGGAATTATTCTCATTATTACTGTAACCCAGGATTTGCCACTCGAAGGAAACTCTCACTCGAATTAGAGATACTTCCTGTTCTACTTCATTATCTAGAGCTCGTTTTGTGCAAGATGGTCAAAATCAAACTGGGCTAAGAAACCCAAGCGCGCTGGCTGGAGGACTGCACAAAGTCGCACAAACCCCGGGTAGATGACCTATCCCTCATCGGTCAGCACAAACATTCTGTCTGAAACTCGAAAGATGCCGTCTCTTACCGATGGTCTGAACCGTGTGATTAACATAAACATCTGTATGGGCCGTATCCAAGACTCAATCTAATCATAGTGTAACAAAGCACAAGAAGCGGTCAGTAAACAGGCTATCAACTGCAAACCACTCAGTTGGAGATCCACAAAGTCAACCAAAACATCCACTGTATCCCAATTCAAATAAAGGCGGTCGTAATTCGATTGGGGGGATGCCATCATGTGGCTTATATGCCTCTCTTTATCTTATTGCTTGCTGTCTATGTGACGTAATCACGTCCGTCATCGTCCCATGATGTGCCGTAATTGACTTTTCGGAAATCAGCATCTTACTTATTCAATGAGTCGTACGCATAATCCATCAGAAAAGTACCGATAATGAGCTGGCTCTTCTTGAGAAGTTTGCGTGCTTTCGGCAAGACAGAAAACAATGCAAGAGAACAGGTGGTAGTGCAGAGTCCTATATCAGTTCCCAGTTGTCTGGCTAGTCTGAAGTTAACTTTGCTTTCGCCTGTTACCGTGTTGACCGCTTGGTTTTTAAATGTCATCCTAAAATCTCTCCTACCCAAAGCACTGTGATCGGTAGTCTGCACACAGCTGCCTTTTACTACCAAGGGACATTAATCTTTTCTTTGACGCTCTAATACCTAGTGTGACTCTACCTGTTTGTGTTTTGTTGAAGGAGATTTCAATCATGGGCCTAGAACTCCTTGGTTGTTTTTACTGTAAACGACCTCTTTATTTTCCCAATTAACGGATATGGTGTTTCAGACAGAATTATCGTCAACCATTTTGAATTTTCCCATTCGTAACGGAAAGCTCCTGTTCCAACCGTCAGACCCTAAATTTATTCGCTTTCAGCACACTTTCACTCTTCAGGAAGAAACAAATTAAGGTCTCCTTTAGAAAAGTATCACTCGTCCACAATGCTCTTCTCAAAAGATTCATTTCCGGTGTTCCTTCGGGGTTTTCTTCTGACTATTCGCTTTGCCTTTTAGAATTCCGTGTAAAGACATGGAAAGAGGTATTTTTGATGTGTTGTCCTACGAAGAATGCATCTTTCTAAACAGCAGGACTTCTTCTCTATTGTTGAATTCTCCGAGGAGGCAAAAGCCACATGCGAATAAACCGCACGATCAGGCTTCTGTAAAACGTGACTCTATCCTGATCAAACAAGAGATACGGCAGTTGAACAAGCCTTTTACCCAGCTGTTCTTTTGTACCATAATTGGTAAACTTTTTTGACACGAAATCTGGCTTCTATAAGGACAACTGGTCCAGTCAAAATACTGCTATATGGATGTTGACCACCTGAACTTCGCGTTTACTCATCCTCCAATGGATTCCCTCCCACTCTACAACCCCACTATTCCACAGAAGTAGAGTCATTGTCCTCAGAAGTCTTCAGGTCACTTAGAACATTAAAAATGATCTCTGTAGTGGGTCCAGACGGTTTGCCTTCAATGGTTTTGAAATTGTGAGAGAGTCCACTGCTCTCGATGACGGCTTCTCTCACCAGCAAACCCGTTGATGCGGGTGTTATTCCTGCCTCATGGAAACCGGTTACAGTGATATGTATTCCTAAAAACTCTGCTTCTTGCATTCTGCGAAAACATTTTCTTCCCATCGCTATCAAGTTTTTTGAGCTCAAGTTAACCAAGTGAGCTATCCTTAGCCGATAGCACCCCTCTTAGCCGTTCCTAATGACCCCCATCAGTCTGCCTACAAGCCCAAAAATGGCACTGTCGATGCAGTAACTTCAGCTTGCCATTTCAGTTCAGATGGCTTGGATAGTTCCGTGAAATCTGTTTGATGTATTTTTCTCTATTAATCCTCCGCTTTTGATTCCGTTCCCCGTCCTCTATTTCTTCGAAATCTGGAGTCATTTAGTTGTCTCATTTCTTTAGCTCCATGGTTGAAAGACCAATTTTCTAATAGAACTCAACCTACTAAAGTCGGTACAAGTTCATCGAGTTCCTTAATGAACAACTCAGGTGATCTTTAAGGTGCTATCCTTTCCCCTATCTCTTCACCATATATACCAGCTACTTGACCATTGCAACACCTGCGCGACTAGTTCAGCACCCTGATTACATGGTACTCTGTCAATCCATCTCCATACAACCAGACTTTGACTCTTTATCCGATAACCAGTGCAATATTCAGAACTTGTCATCTTATTCTGGCCCACATCTCAGCACCTCCACTTGTGTTGTTTGTACTTTCTCCCTTCCTATTTACTTCTGCCCCAATGAGTCATCAGTCACTAAAAATGTCCCCTTTTCCGGAGCTGACCTGGCCAAATACTTAGGCCACATTACGAACAATACACTGGAGAGCGAACAATTATTTTGTCTTGTTATAAAAGTGACCATGACCAAGGGGCTACTCAGACAGCTCATATATTTAGACGTTACACTCAGCACCAGTTTACAGTGGTCATCCCAAATTATTGATTGTGCAGAAACTACGTAGGCTGGATGTTCAAATTCGTAGGCTACGGCAGTTTGGTGCCACAAAATGTCGATGTTTTTTCACCATGTTACTGCTCTCGCCTTCCTGGCCTACTTTCGAAAGATTTCATCGCATCACATCGCCGTTGGTTGCCAAAGGTCGTCTCTCGTTGATTCCCGTAGACTCTTCTTCATCTCCATAGTACGCATTTTACACGTTATAGTTTGTAAAAGTTCTTGTGGGTACCGCAAGTCCCTTGTATCTTGACTTGTCTGCATGCCATTCACATCCCTCCGCACGATCAACATTTGGACTTATCCCCTTCCGTACAAACACTCGTCGTAACTGTGCAGAGCCTTATTTATCACGAATTCTAGTTGACAAGATGAAAATCACCGAGGAAAATTGCACGAACCTGGATCGCTAAACCAGCTCTCATCTTGCAGTAGGTTTATGTTCATTTCAAAGTGACAATAATCCTTCTTCGTCCTGTTTCGTTGAAATATAAGCTCTTTAACCTACTGAAATCCTCAATGCAGGACAATATTGGGAAACTACTCCAAGCTATCATTCCAGTTTCATTGTTGTTGTTGTTGTTGTTGTTGTTGTAAAACCAGTCTTGAAAAAAATTACCCGTGGTGACCGAAACATCGACTACCTACCAACGATTTCGACTAGGCTATGCTATTAAACAATAAAATTTTGCCATAAAGTTGATAACAGTATTAATGCTGCATTCAGAATACAGCCATCCAAGGACTCGACAGCTCAGCTGTCAAATGATTGTTACCTTTGAAAATTTAGTAACCTGCTTGTTAGTTTCTCTTCCCAAAGTGGTTCACCCCGGGTCAGTGTCCACATTGAGATTTCGGTGGATGGGCACTGTTGATGACTTCTGAAAAGGCAGATGGAACAGCTTTACAATTCTTCCATGATTTTCAGTATTGAGCTGAGTGCTGATACTGTGTGGTGGTGCATATTATGCGAAATCAAATCTCCTGTTACTTGTTTTTACTTGTCCGTTAAAAAATGCTTCCTCTTCTGTTTCGCTGTCTGGTTCTGGCTTGTACAGTGGTTTCCTGAGACCTATTCAAAAGAACAGGAGCAACAGAACTTTCTCAGTTATTTCGTGAATGAAATGCTTAGATCTCCAGCTATTTTTGTATTCTTTCCGTTCTTCATAACTGAATCCAAGGGGCACAGCCTTATAAAAAAAGTGATAATAATTAGTTGGACTTGTGTCTGCAGTCTTTTGAAAGGAATGTCCTATTGTGGCAAAAGTGGAAAACTATTTAGGAAAGTCTGGATTAAACCACCCCCCCCCCACCCAGATCATGTTCGCTGTTCCGTTTGACTTGGGCAAACACCGGACACTAGCGCTTTTCTTTTCTCCGACGGAAAAGAACCTGTTTAGAGGGATGACAAAGTGAACAAAAACATTCATCGTCTGGGCGGAAACAGCCACGGCCTTGTACGCTTGGGACGGCAAATTCGGAATCCATCGTAGGCGGTCAAATTTGACGATAGACAACAGCCTGAAGTCATCCGACCCGTCACCTGACCTTCTGTTGTCAATCACTCTCGATGACGGTAATATGTCCTTGCATTTTCAGATTATGCTTCTTTCGGATATTGAAAGAAATTCCAGTGGAATAAGGGCTTTTCCTCACCAACTTTGAGGAGGAAATTAAGATTTAGGCTCCAGCTGCTTTACAATACTCGTGAGTAGTCGTGTCATAAAACGGACTCAGGTGAAAGTGGGACCAAGTATACTGGCCATACAAGAAAACGAACCTAATTGGTAGGAAGTGTGTTAAGTACGATAAGGAAAGGTGTATCTTGTACACAGGCGAATAAACATCAGAAGATCTACTCTAGATTCGTCCACTACCATTAGCCGTCAATCAACAATTGCGATGGAGAACACCCTTCTAGGGACTGGGCACTAAAACTTGTGGGAGAATCACGAAAGTGATTGACAAGGTTTCTAAGGTTATGTGATCGAAAATGCAGCTGCATTTTCACATCCAAAAGTCCAACACAGCTAGTTGGAATCCCAAACCACTAATACGCAATTTGTCTAATTCACACCTGCTTGCTTGAACCACAAGGTTCAGTTTATTACGTAACTCATGGTGTTTTTGTTCACCTTCCCGAACAGTTGAAATGGAATAAAATCTTGTCCTTGTTGATCGATCAAATTATTCTCTGAATCAGATGAAAAATATATCTCACACAGGTCGTAGGGTTACTGAGGTCGCCAGAAAATATCGATCGATTTTTGGCACAAACTCAAAAAATAATTGGAGATCACTCATTCAAAAAACACGGTTGTACCTAGCAGGTATTAGCTACTTTAAAACTTCCTATCGGATTTATTGGAATTTCCATGAAGTTGTAGGATTGGGGATAAGATAACGAAATCATTTCTACTGGTTCCATACCGGCGACGCGAGAATTGGTCCTACTGCTGCTACTACTACTGCTACTACTGTTATGATTCACAAGACGCGCCTGAAATTGGCAAAGATGATTGAGTGACTTTCACCGGTCAAAAAGAGCTCCCTGGCTGGGAATCAGGCTTACAACTTCCATATGACAGGTGGAGATACGCACCACTAAGTTCCGGCAAAAATTTGCCTGAACACCGACTGACGCGTTTTGCTCGTGTCCCTTGGCCTTATCACTTACAAACGTTCCCACTGACTTAACCACTTGAACTGAAAACGGATCCGAACTTGATTGTAGCTACTGTTCTCTGAATAAAAAGTCAAAAACAGTAGAAGTAAGCACTAACGGGGTTTGATAGTCCTGACTCTCAAAAGCATCACCTGTTGTCCCCAGATCGCCTGCGAGTCATTCCTGGAAAAATTTCTTTCTTTCCTTCCCACCTTTCTTCTTCTTCTTCTCTCTCTCTCTCCCTCTCTCTCTATCTATCTATCTATCTATCTATCTCTCTCCACACACACACACACACTCTAGCGCTCACCCACGCACGCACGCTCGCATGCACGTACTTGCTCCAAATAGGAAAAGATAAGTGATACAGAGCTCTTCTGTACATTCATATCGATCAATAGCATACTAGACAGTGACCTTCGCTGTTTTTGTGAAACAAGCCCAGAACAAATACTAGTACAGAATAAACTAATCCGCTGCGCGACACTCAAAATAGTCTGACCTGACACAGATAACCGGTAGACTGGGCAGAAATTCAATGTGAAATAGATCACCGTAAACCAACGAATAGAATGGGTTTATCGGACAATTAACCGGGTATATCCTACCTAGAAAAAAATTGCCGCACAATGATAAGTTTGGCATCATAAAATCCCAGAATTTTAAGGATCATGACACAAAAGCTGTTGGATCATTCACGTTTTGCCTATCGTGATGTTTAGCGCTGGTTAGTAAATAAGATTAGGGAAAATCATTGTCAAGTCTGTCGCTGGGCAAAAACCCACAAGCAGATATCTACGGATGTAAAGAAATATCAAAGTTTCTCTAGTTTTGCCGGTGAGGAACGATACTTTTCCCGCGATTTTTTCGTGAGCAAATTGTGATCTACCGGAGAATTGCTTTGGATTCAAATTATACACACGTCCAGCAATTGATTACGTTATTCTATTTCCCCTTGCTTGGGAAGACTGAAATAGACACATTCACGTAGCAAAAGTGATTCAGTTGCATATTTTTCTTGCCACAGTATACGGTTCACAATAGGAACAGAATCGAACATCTTGGCTTTCGATTGACTTGGAAGGATGATGACGCAATCACCCGACCTGCCTATTGAAAGAAAACGGGGATAGGCCAGTACGTAGAATTCGAGGTCTTTGTGCCTTTTGGATAATCACTAATTACGAATTCAAGGCGGCTAGAATAAGCTTTGATTACAGACGCTAGTCTTGAAGCATTTATTGAAAGGTAAGGCGAAGCTAAAACCACCAAAAAAGTGAGGTAATCTTTATGTTTTGTTCTAAGTGATGTAATCTACTGTGTGCTCAAAGGACGACCCTGATGGGTGGTCTCTCGTAGTGATTACACAGCTGACACTAGGACTGTTCGTTCAACTTCCCATATAAAACAACACGGGCATCTACTCACCAAATCTGATCCGAAGTTACATATTTCAATGTAAACGCAGAGCCACGTACGTGAGAAAAACAGGGGGCGAAAGTTATCCAGTTACCGTAGCAGGAAAAGCAGCGACTAGGGAAAGAGACGAATATCAAACCGATCGGTTCAACCAAAAGACAGCTGAAGACCAAAAAAAATATGTCAAGTATATTGGGAGCGTCAGGCAACTAATGAAAAGATGTGTGCCGACTAGCCCGTGAAAATCAGTGGGATTTGAGGCAATTGAGAATTTAGCCCGGATGAGTGGATACCGATTAGGCTGACAGCCGACTCAATCGGACCATTTGAACGGAAAAGGTGATCAAAAGATACAACCTAGTAGTGGCAGGCACCTGGCCAGAGCGGAGCCGGAATTCTCAGGCAGTCGGCGGATCGACGTTGCTACATCGCCATCTGGCTGGGGAACTAGATAAACGGTTGTATGTGTTTTATGGGCTTAACTTGTTTGGCTGCTCAAATACAGGTGATCCTCGCCCGTCTTGCTTTCTTTATCACAATGTAACAGGCTGCACTGAACGGTTAGTAACACGATCAGAGTCAGATCAAATTTACGGGGTCACCTTTGAAGCCATAAGATCCCCTTGTAAGTCGTATGTCTTCTTCTTCTTACGAAATACTATCCAGGTGTCCGAAACACTGCGTGTCGAGCCATCTACGTAACAAGGAGTGTAACACTATTGAGGTACTCCGAAGCGATTGTCAGATGCCGATGGAAATCCTGACAGAAATAAACAGTTTGTCGACTTGTCTATCAAGTGAAGATGTGATTGGACTTTTCACCTTCGTTTCTCATCATTTTCGGACCGTTTTGTCTTGCGCAAACTTAGTTGAACAGTGTATTGTCCTACCGTATGCACCACGCTCAGATGCAGTGAAGTCCTATCGAGCAAAAATCGAGCGAACCACAGTGAAACATTGGATATTCTTTTCAAAATTACTTCAGGAAGGCAGTAGTTTAATAAGTCAACCTACCAAGGTTGGAACCTCATCTACACCTTTCATTTTAAATGATAGCCGGATCCTGTACGGGTTGGTCACTCCAAATATAGGCGCTCACGGATACGGTAGTGGTAAACTGTGTACTGAGTCCTCGTCTTTTTGTAATATGCTGCTAGAAATGAATTTAGGGATAAAGCTTTGTTTCCTCAGAAAGAGAAACAACCGGAGAGCGAAGTTCGCGCGCCTCAGAGCTAAGAACAACGCTGAATGTTGAACACAGCAACAGCAGACATAATGGATCGGATCGTCAACATTCATTATCAAAAAGAATTTTAAATTTCAATAGCCACTTTTTCCTGAACCACCAGTGTGTGTTTAAGAAAGTATCTTTGTGGAAGGACACACTCAAAGGTCAACCTTGCGATTAAATAAACAATACAGGGTAGAAATATACAGCGTAACGATTGGCCAAGAGGCGTATACGCAACTGATTCCATGAAGACAAATCGTAATCATAATTCGCGACACAATCGTCATCATCATCCGAATCATCATCATCATCCGAGTCATCATCATCATCATCATCATCATCATCATCATCATCATCATCATCATCATCATCATCATCATCATCCTTTTCCATTATTTTCAGTTCTTTTAAATTCACTATTGTTTCGTTCCGACATTGGATGCCGTCTTGTCACACTGATCATGGTACTTTTTGTTTACTGGGCGGATATCCGCATAAATATGTTGGCCTAGTTCCATCTGAAGCCAGTCACAAACTTGGATCTACAAGGGAGTATAACTCAAGGGGCTCCTAATGATTAATCACATTCATTAACCACAGATTAATTTTTCCCAATATAAGGGCTTTTATAAACAAGATATAATCAGTACTACGTTATGAGTGGCCACTGTGCCATCTATGAGTTTCTTATTGGCAGCAAACTTCTTCTTGAAATAATGAGGGGAAAAGTATAATCATTACTACCGTTATTCACTATAGCTTTCCAGCACTCCCTCTTGTATTGGAAAGGAAATGAATGAGTACGAGTAGTATCAATGCTCCGTGTACCGTTGAAATCCATGAAAGCACTGTACGGATGCTTTATTCTTGTTAGGAGTCGTTAACAGAAAGTATCCACCGAACCCCAACTGGAACTGGAACGGGAATGATTGATTGGGAATGGAACACCTTGACCGAGGGTCTACTCACGCTGAATATCAATGGTTTGCCGATTTTATGCAATGCCTGATGTAGCGCCCTTCCGCCATTGGCTTTGAATGTTAGCAGAGCATTTCTCGCGTAGCGATTGACAAGGATGAAACGGCTGTGTTTCCATGATTTTCAATGGTTTGAACGTCCACACTGCATGAAGAATCATACTATGAGAAATGAATAAGTTGCTCAGACTATGAACTTTCACACAGGTTCTTCGTATTAATACGATCAACACCCACAGTCAAGAGCCGTGATTATTTAAGTAAGTCTGTCCATATTTGACTCCTATTTTGCCACTAAACGGCTTAATCTATCCGTTTGAGCAGACCTGATGAGATCGTGCAAACTGCATTCTAAACTTGACACAGCGATGAACAAACACGTGCACATGCATGCGCCTGACGGTAGCTAAGACTACACGCAACCAACGCGTATCACTTATCACTAGTACAGGCATACAAATCCACAGGCACACACATAAAATGTGATTGGTGGAATTTATGCTCAGTACGGGTGATACCATCAGGCAACCACATCAGTCTAGCTAGCTGATAAAAATAGCCCAAGCAATTGTCCCGTTATGTACCACCGGCTTCAGTCAAAAGACTCTTCTGGTTTCAAACCACCTCGATTTGTTTGTTTTGGAATGATAGTTTGTATAAGATACATGGTGGTCATGGGCAAATTCTGGCCCGCACACTTATTGGTCCATCTGTTATTCACAGCTAGCTCTTCTGAGTTAGTTTTTTAACAGACCAAATTGGTCGATTCTGTTCCGATAATGGTCGGGATTTCATTAGTCCTCGGGTCTGCTTTGTTATCCCTCATCTCGTGCTCGATTCAGGAAAGGCGATGGTATGCTGGCTGCTCTCTAAAATGTCGTGCTGTCTATCAGACGAACCAGGTCGTTTATTGGCAGAGTGCCGGCCCATTCCATCACATACTCCCTTCTTTGATGAAGAGGGGCTCTTCTGGTTCTTCTGGGTTCGTGTTGACTTTTGCCATTCTCCTTAAGATTGGCTTTTCGCTTGTGTGCATTCCTTCTGCCTCTTTGATTAAGAGTCTTATCTATCTGTAACTCGCACTACTGGTTCCCAAAAACCATATGGCTTTCCGTCCTCTCCGTCGATGAAATCTTTCTGGAATGTCATTCATTCCCTATTTCTTCCCATTCATGGTAGGCTTAAAGAACGATTTTATTTCTCCGTATTCCACCAGAACGTAACTGAACGATTTTTGTTCAACGGTCTCAGGATTCTTTACGACTGTGCCGCTGACCTCAGCTTCAGGGGGTCATCTGCCATATGAAATTATGGAAGTAAGATATCAGCATCATCAGCGATTGGAATGTCTATTTCATTAGACTGACCCCAAACGTATTCGGTGATTCTCTGTAGCACTCCCGAACTGTCCTCTTGGTCTTCATTCCCGCCTCAATAGGGTTATCAACACAAGTTTGCTTTTATCCCCAGATAGTCTTGGAGCATGGCTATTTTGTACTTTTTTGGTTCTGGCAGTAACCCCCTGAGGATGGCAAATTCTTGAAACTTATGTCTGCACATCCTACACTCATCTACTAACCGAATCTGATTTCTCATAAACAGGGGTTCTGGGATTGGAAGGGCAAACGTTCTTCTTTTTACCTTAAGACTGCTATCGGATTTTCCTGGTTTCTCTGACGCTATATTCTGTTCTATATCGTTAACTCTAGTGAGAAGACTCTTCTTACTTCGAACCACCTCCACTTATCAGCACCAAAACGGCAGTTTATATAAGATGCATGATGGCCATAGCCAAGTCCTGGCTCACACACTTATTGGCCCACCGGTTAGTCACAACTAGCCTCACTGAGTGGTTAGTCTGGTAACAAACCCAGTTGGTTTTTTGGTCCAGACAACAACTGGTATTTGATTACTCCCTCGTTCCTCTTCGTTGACTCTAATCTTCTCCTTGATTCAGAACAGGCGATGACTTACTGGCTGCTCGTCGAAATATTACGCTCTCTACAAAACGAACTGAGCCATCTCTTGGTAATTTGCCAGCCCATTCCCTCACGGTAATAATGGTTATAGTTAAGAGTTTATTGTTCGGTAACACAGCGTTATCGGAAAAGATGGCAGTCAGTCAACGTCTCGGTTACCGCGGGTAAACTTTCTCAAGACCAGTTTTCAATCGAATGATCAATTAACACTTACCTCTAACATCGGCGCGTCGTTTTTTCGATGCACTCCGAACGGATCTGGGATCTGATATATTTATAATGATTATATTTACAGCTACACAACTTGTGCTATAAGAGTGCGAGAGGACACCTCCTTGAGAAGAGTCAATGCGGAAATCATAGATGTGATTTGATTTGATTTTTACTTCGTTCAATCGCAGATAGCCTGGGCAACGACGGCTTCGCAGTTGCCATTCGAGATACTGGATTTAACAATTTTCATCAAAAGGGATTTATTTTTTTGAATGGAACACATAAGAAGTGCACAAGTATGCCGATGAGTGGACAGAAGGTACGTATGCTGCTGAGCGGCAATAGTTACTGTGTGGGTAGGGACTGGCACATCGCCAATAGACGGCCTGGTTCGTTTAGCAGATAGCATGGTGGTTTGGAGAGCAGCAGCCAGCACCTCTTGGCTGTCCCAAATCGAGGACAAGATTGGAGTGAACGAAGCAGAACGAAGGACCATCAATCAAGTTCCAACCGTTGTCTGAACCGAATCAACCAATTAGATCTGTTACCAGACTAGCCACTGGGAGGAACTAGTAGTGAATAACGGGTAGGTCACTAAGAGTGTGGTCCAGGATTCGGCTATTGCAGTTATGCATCTTGTATAAACTATCGTTTTGATACTAATAAGTCCAGATAGATGGAAGGCCGGACAGCCTTCTCACTAGAACTAGTGGGCAGATATTTCATAACTTCATGTCTCTGTATTGCCTATATCCAGTACTATATTTATCTAATCATGATTGAAACTTTGTCTTCTTGTGTTTGAAACCCGTCCACTTTTTTGTTCCCAGATAAGAAGAAATCGGTTGAAACATGGAAAAGCGATAGCTCTTCGAATGAGCTCGTCTTCAGCAGTCACAAGTTCCAGCTGTTTTACAACCTTCTTGACTGACTTGTGGAAAAGGGGAACAAAGTTTCCACTGTCTTTTGTCAGTCATCTGATACGACAAAGACTCACTCACTCAAAAAAATCACCTAATTATAGGGTTCAGAATTTCCGTGATATCTGCACAACTAATTCGGATCTCAGACGAGAAATAACTCTTATCATGAGAGCCTTGTTGGTCTACCAATGCTGAACATAAAATCAGCGTTGGAAAACATTCTGTTTGCATGGTTCTTCCCTCAAAATTAGGAATTAGCCAACCCGGAAAAGTTTGCCAAGCCGAAGATAGTATGCAAGCTCAAAGCGGTGCACCGTGGTTTCAAATCTTAACAGAGTATCACGAAATAAAAGTTGATGATCTTCTGGTGAAGAAAGAAGTGACCTTAATCTGCTTTCGTGTATTTTTAACTATTTGCAACGCTTTGATTTTGTGTTGATGAACTGTGCTTTGACAAAGTCCGGTTTTCTTTTCATGCCAGACCCAGGTCGACTTAAAAATTTCGGTTCATTCTAACACCTTAGCGACTTGAGTAAAACCACGAGTGGATGTGTAAATGCTAAAACAAATTTTGCCAGTTAGATACGAGACACAGGTTGTGGAAACAATTCAGGTTTATTGGGCAAAGTGAATTATTCGACTTTTCCCGTTTGTTTTTTGAAAAGCTTCATTAGATGCTTGCGAAAGAGTGTCGTGTAAGGGAAATACCCCCTGGTCTAATAGGCTTACCGTTATATTGGGGTTGGCGGATAACCAGATCCTAAGATTTGGAGTGGCAGAGAACCAAATAAGGTCCCAAAAGGACAGTTGTATGGTAACTAACCGTCGACAGGGGATTACTATCTACCACCAAGGTAACCGGGAATGGCAGGGTTGGAACCTTGAACCTCCGACGTGGTAATCAGACGCCCTAAACCACTCAACCTCTACCAGTGATTAAAACCAGCTCCGTCGTGTATCTCTGGAACAATGGTTCACACACCATTAGATAACCACTTCCATTGTTCACACCCAACTTGCCGTGCTGCGATAACTCAGCTGGTAGAGCAGCTGACTGATAAGTCGATTGTCGCCAACTGGATTCCGGCTAGCGATGTTAGACTTTTGATAGTGGATTTTGCATTATAAATGATTTGGTCACCTCCCGCGACAGCTGATCTCCCAACACCAACTCGACGGGGAGAGGGGAATAGGAACAGAAGCTCTATGTCCGCCGACATAAGGGAAAACCAGAACAAGAATCATGTCGTATGATGAGGACCAGCCAAGATGAAGTATGGTCGTGGAAAAGAAACACTGAAATGGACACAAAGTTGTTGATGGATCTGGTTGGTTTGTTCAGTATAGTTGTGCTTTCCACCTTTCAAATCCGCATAATAATCATTATACATTTTTCCTTACATGTAGATACTTCACTTACTACAGAAGTTACATCAACCGCTGAGTTTCGTTAGATAGCCACCGTCAAAGAATTCCGGAACAGGCTGGACAGCGGTGCAGAACACGAAGACTAGCAATGCTGAACAGGGTGGTACCGTTGCCCGATGAATAATTTGACGGCCACCAGATCAGCAAATACGTGATTCAGTTCGTGCATCCAATCTAATAATTTATAGACGAAAATTATCAAACTCCTGTGATAATTTGGGTTGACCAGTCGAACTTCCAAGTTTTCAGGCAGCAGTTTTCTGGTTTTCTGTGTGGTTAGCTGTTGGGATGACCTGATATACGACTGAGCTGACTGAGCTTTGTCCGGGGAGTTCAAGAGTGCCTCGGGTCCGTGACGGTCAGAGAACCGTTAACCGATCCTTTTCAGAAAATAAACAATCAGCCTAACCGCCTTAGATCGTTTCAGTTAGCATTCAAATACAGTCAAATTCTACAAATGACAACAAAAGACACGACAGTTGTCTACCCGTTACTTTTTCCAGTTATATTACTGTTTAAGCAGCCTGATGTAAAACACGTGCTTCTCACTGTTTTCAAAAATAAGAAAATAGATGGATATAGGTTTTACAACCCTAACAGCCAGAAAAATGAAGAATTTCTGCAGTCATGTGTAGATTTTAGATAACAAATAACGTAACTTCCTCTGTAATGTATGTGCTCAAGTAAAATTTCAGTTACCGTGAGCCACTATCCTCAAGGCAGGTTTACAATCAACTATGCTAATGAACGAACACGTGATCTAAGCTTATTTAGATCCCCTGGGATGCAAGCACGTTCACATCGTTCGACACTGTTTAAGAGCCCCTGGAGAGTTTCTGACAGGATATCACCCTTGAAAGGAAGGCTGATGAACGCACCTTTCTTGTCAACCGTGATTATCCGTGGTTTCTGTTCTTGTTCTACCATATAACGTTGGATGAACTTGTCTGGCTATCTAAAACTTCGAAAGATGTTGCCGACGAAAGTAAGTTCATCTTGAAGTAACTCCGATGGACGAGTTTTCTTGGTCCTTGAAGCCAAAAACTTTAGTAGGTCTCTTTTTTGTCTAATCGGTACAAAACTTTGGAAGTTTTTGTACTGACCAGTCCACATTTTCTTCCGGTACGTTCTACGTTGAATGGAACCGTCTTCGTTTCAGGCTAGGTGCACATCATCAAATGGCATCTGGTCTTCCGTTTTTATTTTGGTTATAAATTTTACTGAATAATGAGCCTGGCTGGATTTGCGTAATATGTTTGCTATATCACAGTTAAAATCCGCTACGCAATATTCACAAACACCGGCGGCTAATCTTTTCACACCTCTGAGAACTAGAAGACCAAAGAAGAACTTCAGTTACATCTAAGTGTTTGGTATTCAATAACATAATTCCGTCGCTTATGTGTGTGATCAGACGAAGTTCCAGTTACCGCGAATAACATGGATTTACGACAGAAAGCGCGGTGGTTCAGCGTGGTGGTTCGGCCTAATCGCAACAGACTATGGCGTATTCTCAGAAAAGCATCTCGCTTGGCCGTTGGAATTAGTCAGTATATTTTTTCAATCACTTCGGGGCTAAAATTTGCCCTTTTGAGGTAATATTTCGTAAACACTGACTTCAATAATGTGGATTTTTTTTGTAGACAATCTGAAGGCTTTTTTCAGCTGCGGTAGGAAAATTTGCAAAAAGCCTACTGCCAATGTTATCAACAGCCAAAATATAAATGTGAAACATACGGTAATGATCCGTTATTCATGAACACACCGTACAGACCAAAGAATAAATCATTGAAAACAATTATTTATCACCGAAAATGTGTTGTGGAGCAATTTGTACTCATTTTAGATTCACTCTAACAAACAGCTTGATTGTGAAAAGTGACCCAAGCGATGACATTAGAAATGGCAATGAAAGAAACGGTTAACAACGGCTTCCTTTCTGATCAAACAAATTACTACTGAAAGTTCAATTCTTTCCTTATTTTAGAAGCTATAGGCTCCAATAACCTACGGTGGACCTTCCGCGTGCGTGGTAAGCACTGACAATATATCTTTGTATTTTACCAATATTTGCGTTATTTCAAATCAAAATAATTTATTCATTCGGGAAGTCATTTACCGGTGGGTAAAGTCTCTCTCGTGTGAACACGTACCGTTTAGGTTCCATCGAACACACAACAAAACGAAATATTACCACTTCGTATGATAATAATTTCCTTTTGGATGTGCCAAATAGCGGAAAAACAAGGGAAAACTTTGTTGACCGCCTGTCATCATTCACTGAAATATGGCTTGGAATAAGCTACTTCTAATGATTTTAGTGGTGAAAAACTATTTATGTTGCACCAGGCAGTTCAGGTATTTCACTCCGGTTAGATGCTCTGTGCAACAATGCATCATGATCCATAATGAACCGCAAAAGTGTTCAGCGTTTACACGTTCTCTTTGTGGTGTACTGTTTGAGTGTGAATTTGCTAGACTAACACTTGAGTCTGATCATCGATAAGATTTACACGATCCACCCATCACTCTGTTCGGTGCTTGAGCGTAAGTGCCGTGGAAGTATCATACCCCATAGTCCCAAAGGCAGACGTCACCATTACGGATAACTGGCAAGCGAACCCTACGGACCGAGATGGATAACCTTATTTAGTCCCGATAGGTCATGCGTGTTAGTGGGCCAGTGGGCAACATAAGGCCGTTTAATTGATGGCCGAAGATATTATGACATAAGGCCGGGTTCCGCTGTCAGCCGTGTTCTTGTATCCATCCTCATTCTCTCACCAAGTGATTCCCACTTGTTCCTCCTTCCATCCATGCATTTCGCTTAAGCCATGTGTGGGTACTGGCTGAGGCACCAATAGATGACCTAGTTCGTCAGCAGACAATACGTCAACATCTGCCCAAAATCGATGGCAAAGCCCGGTCCAGTAAAGTGAGTCGATTGCCCAATCAGTTCAAGACTAAGCGGAACGAAATCATTTAGTCTGTCCCCAAGGATTGCTGTCACCAATCTGGGCAGAATCAACCAATCAGCGGACGAGGTTTGTTTTAACCTACGGGGACAAAGTCAACCAGTTGGGTATATATCCCAAAAAAGCCAGTCAGAGGGCTCGGTTACAGGAAGAGTTCTGGACTAATGCGCTTCGTACCGTGGTTTTAATTGCGGTCACCTACTATCTTATATAAACTGCTATTTTGTGTGTAATAAAACGAGATAGTTCGACGGTGGGAAAGACTTCTCACTAGAGCTACTGGGACTGTATAAACACTGCAGTTTTATGACTTTTGACAAGGTGATACTATAAGGTAGCGACCAAAAGAAGAACACCAAATTGCGATATTACTGGTTGAAACGACCGGACTGGATTCAACGGAACTTTGATCACCATCTTCGCATTGGAGTGTAACTCGCTTACCGGGTGTTTTGTTCAGCATACTTTGATTAAAGAAGAGTTCATTGTGTCCACATTTCAGGCGTCATACCAGAGGATTTCGGAACACCAGATACATCTGTGTTATCACCTGGTTTAGAGATCATAACTTAGAGGAGTTTTGATGTTTTTTTCAATATATCAAAACCACCAACTGTTATACCGCTTCGGAATAATGTTGTTCATCGGCAAAGTCACTTGGCAGAAGGGGCGAATAAAAATCAGCAGCGGTGTCGCTTTTGTCAGGGTATATCTGGAAGCTTCTCTTGTGGAAATTAGAATTGTTTCTCTGTCTGAAGTCAAGCTGTCAGGATGTTTGGTTATCGAGTAAAGCATACGTCTTCTTGTTTTTGGAGGGACATTTCTCCTGACGTGAACAGATCTCAATATTATCTAAAATGGTGCTTCTTTTGCTCATCTTTTTAACCATTGATCTTCTTGTACATACCACAATAAGTACACGAACCACACAAATGGATCGCCGAATTCACCAACAGAATTCATTTCGTTTACAGAAACTAACTGACAAAACAAATGGAATTCACCGTCTAAGGCATTTGCCAACCTAATATTCATTTTCAAAATCAACAAAAAACTACACACTCTGTGAAAGAACAACTACTCTCCGGCGACTTATCCCTGTGGTTTTCATTGTAGATGACAGTTTTTCTACGTAAATAGAACAGGGCAGATAGACAGCTACTTCAGTGAGCAACGGAAAGCAGAGAGCCACAGAAGCTATGAAGAAAACGTTTCCTACAGTGAATTTGTTTCTGTCCATTTTCTCACAACGCAATATCAAAAGTACTGTAAAAGGATCCTCACAGCAGTGTACAAAGATCAATGATTCTGGCATGGTTATTCGACTGCTCCCAAATCTACTCGTTTTGTTCACAGTTTACTGATGAGTAGACTGGAGCTTGGACGACACGTTAATCGATGTACAGTTCTGCTACACGTGAGTAATGGAATATTTTACTATTATAAACCTAAAAATCTGTGGTGTGGTTTATTCAGTCAAATAATGTTGTGAGGCTTAGCCATGTTCTGTAGACATCCCCCCGTGATTCATCCCTCTCCCGTCCACGAGCGTATACGATACCTGTCTGTACCACTTTTTGCACTGCCCTATGCCACCACTCACGTGCGGCTTACCTCGTGCAAGGTTGTTACTGATCAACAGTCAGAAACATTTTTGTTCTTGTTCTGATGCTCGTATTTGCCTTTTGTTGATTCGGAATGTGCATTCCTCGTACATGCGTGCTTTCTTTATCTCTATGGCATTCGGGAAGCAACAAGCTCGAGATTTAAATTTCCATCAAAGGGTCCCCATCTTCAAACAAGCGTATATAAAGTGAACTGGATTAGTGCAGAAAAGCAAGCTCAAGAGTGGCATCATTTAATAAATTCGCCATAATGTACATCATTGATTGTATCATTGTCATTTCTAAGCACATACTTGTAGCTTCGACCGAGATTAATGAACCTATGGGAAATGATGAAATCTTCTACATTCGACTGTTGCCAACTTGATTGACTGTTCTTTCCACAAAATAAACAACACTCTTGAAACAAGACGGTCCCACCTTTGACGTACGCGTTTAAAGCTTTCAAGATATGAAATCCTCGAAAGGTTGGTTGGTTTCCAATTTTACAATCAGCCATTCCAGCTGATCTTTCGTAGGATATTCTAACGTGATATAAATAAGTGTGCGTGCATTTGGAGGAGGGAATTAAAATTTAGCTACCCAAAGATTTATATCACGTTCTAGACGTCATATTTTCCATGGCTGCTCATGCACTAATACCGTGTTATATGATATCGGTCTCCGATATTTTCTCCTGACTTATTTTTTCATCGTCAATCATATTGCGAGATAGCAATCAAAATCAAAGTGGTAGTAAAAACCTAACTCAGTAAGAAGTGTGTTGTATCCCGAATTCAGTTGAGGGAAGACACGCTTGTGCGAATGAATGTGTGTGCCGTAGCAATCTACGGCAAGAGCCAGTTCGAGCAAGCAACTGAAGACGCAAAAACGTGTGCAGCTGCGTGAGTCAGCGATGCATGCGATCGAGAGAGCAAAGCAATTGCTCAATCGGATTGAGCTGCGCAAGGTCGTACCACTCATGGTACAATCTGATTGAACGAAACAAGACAAACGTCGATTGTGAACGTGTGTACACTATTGCAGGCGTGTACCCACGACTGTACGGGGTGTAGGTGAAGCGTGCGGGTGGGCACACGACTGTACAAGACAAACAACAAAGGGGACTGAGCTGAACTGAAGGGCGCCTGTAACTGAATCGCTTTCCAGTGATTGAGTAGCTCGTAGAACACGAACCCGAAACTCAGTCATGTAAAGCGAGTCGGTAACATACGTGTACTTCAGGGAATGATCATTACGATCCAACTCAGTTATAAGGAGCCGTTCAAATGGGCACAAGGGAACGTGTGCCGAGTGACACGGCACGCAGTCATTGGTAGAATGCGTAAATCAGTTTTTATAGTATAAAAGCCAACTAATCAAAAAAGGAGCCTGAGACACTCGTATAGCAGACGGACGGGTGGCAAGTTCAGACAACAACATAGAGGAGATTGCACGCAAGCCCGACCTAGACAAACATACGGATGTGGCTTAGTATTAGCGTGAAGGCCAAAGATCACTCGCATAGTACGGATGAGAAGTTCGGCAGGGGATTTCGTGTGAAAACCAAGTGTGCACCCATGCCAAGCGTGGACATACACAGAACGTTGTATGAGTGACGCACAGAGGACGACGTTAACACAGAGCATGTAGACTGGTTACGCACATGAAATTTGAAGGTCGTGGGTCTCTACAGGAGAAGACCAATCCGGCGTAAAAGTGCACACAGCCAAGAACAAGGCTAGACAACAGCAAATTCAACGTAGAGAGAAACGGACGAGATGGCTATCGTCGGGTGATCGGAAGGGGGTAGAATACGTTTTGAGATATTAGACACGATGGTCCGGTGCGCGAATTTCGTAAACAATTCTATTCAACATTACAACCCCCGTTCGTCCGTTGACCGCTGTAGAAGTGATTTCATACACCTGTCAAGCGGATGGACTTCAAGTTGTAACAAAAAGGAAATATTGTTATGACCAAACCAGACGTGTTGTTTCCAATACGTTACTATCCGATGTGTCTACTTTGAGATTGGCTCTCTGTCTCCTGAGCATATCTGGCACAGAAATTACGCGCTACTTGGGAGACGGGTCTGAAATATGCTGATGTGATGACAAGCTACACTACTCAGTAGCTGCCCCCATTGACCAGATCACTTCCCTTCTATGTTCTCCAGGTTTTGGTCATATATTCTGTGCAGCCTGCTTCTGTGATGCTCATTCGTACTATTGCTTCGATACGTTGTCACTTCCCTTCTGGTACCCATCACAGAGACTTTTCGCGTTATTACTTTTTCGAAGCAAATTCTGGCACACTCGATGCCACTCCTCGACAAAAGTACAGATTCAGGGTTTCGAACGGAAATCTTTACTAATCCCTTCCATGTGTCCTTTAACCAATCTCTTCATTCCATTTTTCAGAGAAACACTTAATCGAAATCCTGTTGTTGTGTAGGTGCGCAAAACCTCTGGATCAACCCCAGGCCAGTGATGCGTCGATCGTCCAATCCCAACGGAAGACTAACCACGAAGAAGTGAGGAAACTGCATTCAGTTGTAACCAAAAATGAACACTTTATATAGAATGAAGCAAGGAATGAATGGACACATATGGCGCCGTTTTTGATAACCCAGCTTGGTGCACAGATGTGATTGGTTAGGTTAAATCACAGTATGTCAGAATCCTGATTGGTTGGCAGGTTGATGTGAAAGGTAGGCAGTAGATTGCCCGTCAGTGGTCGGTGCGAACAGTGACGTGCGATAGACTGATTAATCCATGGGCACGCGTCACGGCTGCACTGCAGTGTCGGATATGCGGGCCTCGTCATTGGTTAGTGTTCACAAAGCCCCTTTTCCGTGGACTGGAAGAATGCGGACTGCAGCCATGCGGATGACGTGTGTTTAGGGAGATTTCCGACTCCGTGACACCTGTTTCTGAGATTCAATGAGCTCTTCTTCTGTTCGATTTTCTTTCCTACATTTCTTCACGTAAACTCACTTTAAAAAGTGATTTTTTTTCGCACCTGGTATTTTGCATGTTCCCATATTTCTGTTGCACACTGATTTTAATTTTCTTGGTTATACTGACTTTCCTTCTCGTTCTTAGACGTTTTCCTCAAATGATGTCGCTGAAGTTTGCTGGGTAAATCGTGCTCCATTTACCTTATTTCATTGCTGAACAATTTTAATTTCTCCTGGATGCTCTCCAGTTGGATTTGCTGCCAAAAGCTCCGTTAAAAATTCGTTATCATTACCTGTACATTTTGATTATGCTGGTAAGTAGCTGCCTTGGGTGTCCCGATAAAAGTATATCTCCCTATTTTGATGGTGTTATGATACACCGTTCTGCTTTTTTGCTAGATTCTACACCGTCATTCGTTTCCTTTGAATACTGTGGACTAATTTCAACCGTCCGAATCCGTTTCATACTCTGTCCAGCGTTTTGGTCTACACCGACGTCAGTGCTCTTCGTTCCTCGTTGTCATCGCTTCACGTTCATTCTTGTGAATTGCATCATATCTTCCATTTTCGTCATTCACTTGTACACACCTGATCAACCAACTGCTCATGTCTCGGATTTCGCGAAATATATTATTATTATTATTATTATTATTATTATTATTATTATTATTATTATTATTATTATTATTATTATTATTATATGCTTCTTGGATTTGATTCCGGTTCCGCTGACTCTCGTTTCCACTTCTAGATTATCGACGTGCACACACGCACAACGTTTTCTGTTTGACCCATAACTACTGAGACTTTGGGCTTACGCGACATACCAATACACGCAGCTAGTTGCACTTGGCTATCCATATAAAGAAAACGAAAGTCTGTAGTTTCTTCAAAACGGTCTAAATAAACGTTGTTACCCGTACACTTAATATTATCCTTCCTTTAACGTCCTAAAAAGCGTTGACATGTCCCTCAATCTTCATCGTCAATCACGCTACTAAATCGATTTTACTAACATCCCACATCTTTCCGTTGATAATCAACATCCCTCTAAAGCTTCTTCCGTTCGTTACCTAGGAGTTACTTTAACTCCTAATCCTCGCTGGACTAGTCATGTTGAAACACTCTGCACAAATGTCAAAAGGCCTTCTTTTGTATCTTCCATACTAAAATAACTCCGAGTACCATACCGTTGTGTACCTCTATTTGTGACTCCTTTCATTCACCCCCACTGACTGCACTGTTCCCCGATAATCCGCCTTGGTTTAAAATTAAAATATTTTTATTTCTACCACTGAGTCTCTGAAATTAGTTTCACGTTGCAGTAACATTCTTTGGGGTATACGCTTACTGAATTCATCATTAGCATGCACTCAGATGTTTGCGATAAGTTCAGTAACAGATTATTATCAGACATGATTGATTACCTCCAACCCTCCCCCATTCTTGGAAACTGTCTCTTGTTCTTCCATTCTCACGAACTCAAGAATACTTCGTAAATACCCGGACCAAAAAAATGTAGGGAGTCAATTGAAAATTCAATGCACTACGCTTTGTTCTTACTGTGAAAGTCATAATTTTAGTAACACATCTTTGTTGGTAGATGTTATTCATCAACTTTTCGGTTACCGAGGGTAACCATTCTCAAGGCAATTTTACAGTCAAATCTTGGGAATACTTCTTTTACAAATAGCTTCATCCCTTAAATTGTTCCCTTACTCTTTGTCCAACTGCGTTTCTCGACTTCACTAGTTCGACGGATCACTGATCTTGCTGTTTCCGTCCCGGGCGTTTTCGTGCGCAGCCCGAATTCCTTCTTCCGGGTGGCTTAATACACCTATACACACACACACACTTACCCCCAACTCCTCACCTCCCCCCCCCCCCCCTCACACGCACACGAACTGTAACACTCTCACGTAACTTGCCGAACGATCCACAGTTCCATCGGCCCGATTGATTTGGGCATCCGACTTGCCTCGTCTGATTGGTTCACCTACTGAGCAACGAGTTACTGTCACCTTTGCCCTCTTCGCTAGCGTCATGCCTTAACCCTGGACACATTTTCATCTGGTCTCGTGTGATCATGTCCATTGGCATTCTGGACACAGCTGAGCGCTGTCGTGTACATGATTCGAGGTAAGTGCATCTTGCCAACTTACCGTAAATCTATCCAATAGCAGTAGTGTGGTATGGTATCTCCATACGATTCAAATGAACTTACAACTGTTATCCAATGGCATCTTAAAGTGAGGCAACATCGTTTTCTGCCGCCGAGGGTTTTGGGATTTTACGCGCCACTGAATCGTTCCTTTGAATTTTGCTGGGAATATCTTTAGTACTTTTGGCTCTTTTGGAGCTGCTGGAACTGACATTTTGCAAATGGACAACCAATGTGACCATTGTGATGAACAGTTCATACAGCGCTGAAAACGATAACGGTAAACTCGGCAGCCCAGTATGTGACATACATTGTGAATCTCCAAAACTGAACCGTGTTTTTCACTTCGATGTAAATTTTGATTGTCAGCTTAACCCCGAAGCTAGGGCGGTTCTTGGCAGTATTCCAAACAGTTGTGGTTTGGAAAGGAATCGCTCAAGAGAAGAGCTTTACGAGTCTATTCTTGAGGAAACTGATCCTGAATTGAAGGTGATTGAGCTCAAACGTAAAAATACTGAATACAAAAAAACGAATCCCGATGAAATACGTCTTATTGAACAAAGATTTTTAATCAACAGTGCTACACCCAATCAAAAAGGCCCCAATTCCAAACCCATGAAAATCGAGACTGTTTCGTGCTATTGTACTCTTGATAAAGTTAATTGATCAATTTAGTAAATCGGTCAAACCTCGAATCCTGAGGTGCCAAGTTCACCATATGATATCCAAAGGCACTCACAGGATACGGGTTAGATACTAAAAAGGAAGAGCGTATTCACGGCACACCATGAGATAACCGGACAGCATGCAGCTTTGTCCTACTGCAGCAATGGGAAGAAATGTGATCGCAAGCAGCTGTGTCGTCCTTTAACACAAAGGCACTAGTACAATGGTTAGGGGGGCGTGTATGAAATGGACCGGGACAAGGAACAGAGGGTCGTAAACCATCAAATTAAAAGTGTTCTGGCAAACCGAAAGACCCAGAGGTTCTGAGCCAGGTTTATATATATATATATATATATATATATATATATATATATATATATATATATATATATATATATATATATATATATATATATATAGCGTGTTCGAACGTTGATTATATAGGAAAATTAATTAATGTCAATGGGCACCGAAATCTGACGTGAGAAGAAGACAGTGTAGTGGGAAACAACTTTGTTTGTTTAAGGTTAAAGCTCATCTGAACTCTTGCTGCCATGCACAGTGGCCCTTTGACCGTAGCAAGTGCGCACTACGCACATGCTCTCGCAATACGCGCTAATAACTTCCTCTCCTATAAATGAGTTTTCCATCTCACCAGTCGTGGAATGCAATGCCCTGGTTATCGTGTCGGAGTTATGTGAAACATCACGGTGACAAACGGGCGGTCCATGCATAACAGAAAAGACTAACGAGCGCGTGCGACCAAGGAAACAGCATGGTAATGTTTAACCGACCTTATAATAGTCACGAAAGTATGATAAAGAACAAAGTTGTGGACTTGGCAACAAATTTACCTCTGCCCATCGTAACCAGCTTCATTTTACCTACTGTACTGGCCCCAGCGCTACACAGGGAGACAAGCCAACGTGTCAGTGGAACAATTTACTCATGCCACAACCGACCTGGCAACTAATTAAATGAATCTACAGCATTGGACGATCTAGTACTGCTCTGCTTCTTACAACAAGCGTACCCTACAAATACCCCGTTTAACTAAGCTTGAGCTCTTCTAGATAACCACTGAAAAGATCGCCCGTAGCTTCCAGGTAGAATTTTCACGATCAACTTTTTTATCCATTTGTTTCGCTGTTGTGATTCTCCTACAATCAGCACGAAGTCGTCCATGCACAAATTGCTTCTTTGCCACTACCGGTTAACCCTCGATTGTGGCACTAACAGATATTCCCGTCTTGTGGCTCTGGAACTGTACTTGTAACGACCCTTTCTGAAAATGCAATATATTCTCCGAAGTAGCACTAAGAGGTGGCAATACCGATGTGTCTTTTCGTGGCATGGTAATGCTTTATGATTAAGTCAGCTACAATGGATTTATCCGGCAGAACGATCGGATGCTTACGTGACAATGGGATGTCACTCCTATTTAGCTGAACTCCAAACGTAAACGAGCCTATCAATGGTCATCGGTCGAAATTTACAAAGCGACCTGCTAGCAGTGCCAGTGCATCTGTGCGCCTCTTTTCTTAAATCTGGATGCATGATGGCCTAACCGAATGCTTGTTCCTATAAATGCTCCACGGGCCTAATCTGCTGAACCGTGAGTGGTTCGAGTTTGGTCACGAGTTTTTGCGAAAAATATAGATATTGTGCTATTCAGACGACCGAGTTTCTCAGTTTATTCCCCGGCGAGAAGTGTGATACGAGAGTATCTATAGGGGAAGCCATGGTCCGGGTCTTCAGAACCGTAATATTCTTCATGGTCTACAAGAGTGAATGGTCCGGACAGTTTGCACTGACGGGGAACTTTCTCCGCCTTTTCTACCACGGATGAACATGGCACTTTTAGACCATTAATTCCATGGATCATCTCGTGTTTTCCAAATACACTTCCGGTGTGCCTCCTTCGGTGCTGTGAACTCGGGCCTCGCCAATTCCATGGTCTTTGTCCCAATCAAATCTCTGAACTCAGCAATGTTTCCGGAAGTGTCCCGAAAGTCATCTTTTCAAATAGGTTCTAATGAGACCCAGCGGTTTACCATTAGTGAGGTGTGAGCGCAGCGGTAGCCTCTAGTCGAGTTAATGACAAAGGTGACAGCTGATGACTTACTCAACACGTTTTCAAACAAGTAGGAGAGCACTCTAATCGATCCTTTTGGCTAGGTTGCTTAGCAGCACTGTTAAATCGGAATCCTTGTTCAGGAAGACCTGCGTCATCAGAAATTTTTAACGTCGATACTACATTATAAGGTGTGCCTTTTCAATTCGTTGTACGCAATAATATTTGGGTGCCCGCACAGCCTTCGGCTCCTAAGGTGAACAATTTCACCGTGGGAATACTTTCGTTTGAATTAGGCCTGTTCTCCAAGTTCAAACCTCACCTGAGAGTCGACTGATACGCACTGCTTCTGACTCCCAACAAATTGCGTTCCTCTGATTTTTCAGCGGTCTGATCTGCGCGCTATTTCATCTTGACGAATCAATCTACAAAAACGTTTCCATTTCTATCAATATTTTGCCCTCCATCTCACGCTCTGGGTTTCAGATACAGATTGGACTGAGAGATTGCAGTCAATACAACCGCACGCAATATGTAGTGTATGGCTACATGCACTGACAGTAACCTGATTCCACTGTGGTTACTCTTTGATTTTCGGGCTCGCTTAGTTTGACGTGACTGAGTGCAATCAATATTTTGCAATTATTACCCTTGACATACTGACCCTCTATGTGCCTTGGATTCGATCTTGCAGTTCGGAGAGCTAACTGTCTGTTAATCAGAATAACTTCGATTTTCGGAGGTCTGCATTTTCTTAAAGTTCTTCGGTCGACGGGCTGAACTAACTAAGAAAGTAACTGATACCAGTATGTTCAGTACAAATTTCTACTGACTGCTGTTTTTTGAAAAAATGTCTTATTTTCGTTAATGCTTAGTTGATTTTCATTCCTCTTGCTAACTGCTCTGAGACATAAAAACCAACCAAACCACACAATCTGTTTTTGAACGGGAAAATATGCATCTTTGTATCAAGGATCTGATCATTGTCACTAGTTTGTCCCACAGCTTTAAATACTGCAATCTAGTTTGTAATAAAGCTCTTCTTTCTACATGTTCTTTATGAACCTCGTAAAACTTACAAATCATTCACAATGAAGTCAATCCATTCCCAACTTCAAACCTACAACCTTACTTTCTCGTTGTTATGCGGTTGTTTTCTTTTCCTCTGCTAACAACAATATAAAGAGCTTGATAAGAAATGACTTCTCACATCCCCGTCCGTGGTCGCACCAAAGTAAGTGCCATCCATCCCGCGCAGTTGCTTCTAGACGATTACTAGCGGAAAAATTTCCAGACTGAGCTGTCTGTGTAGTTATCGATGTAGCCAAATGTTCAGGACCCAAATGAACGTTTGCAACAGATCAAGGAGGCCTTGTATGCCGCTTCGAATGCCACCCAGTACTCCGGTTCAAGTCGGTCTCACAAACGATGGATATCTTCCACAAAGGTTGCTCTGTTTGATGCTCGCAGATCCGTCCCTCCGGATGCCACATTCAATGAAGTACGCAAATCCCTGGGACGCCAACTAACTAGGAGCCTGAGAAATGACCGTGAGCAGTGGTGGATTGCGAAATGTAGGGAAATGGAAAAGGCTGTGTCCATTGCAATTCTCGGGACCTTTTTTGTTTGATTAGAAGTACCGGTCTACGGAAGCCTGGTGTAAGTGAGTTAATTAAGGAATGCGACGGCTCACTGATTCACTCTCATGGACGTCGTCTAGATCGTTGGGCGGAGCACTTTAGGGAACAGTTCGGTTGGCCCATTTCAAAGGTGAATCTTCCAAATATACCTGCCAGAGAAACGATGCAGGTGGATATTAGTCCTCCATCAGAAATAGAGATTATGTGAGAGATGAGCTACTTGGGCCGGATGGGTTGTCTCCATCTTTGTCAAGGATGGAGGCGAAGCTTTGATTTCGGAGTTACCAAAACTCCGCCGTATTATTTGGGATAACGAGCAGATTGCCGGGGATTAGTGTGAATCGGTGATTGTGTCGATTTACAAGAAAGGTGACAGGTCCTCTTGTGAAAGCCACAGAGAAATTAGCTTGGTAAGTACCTTGTCTAAACTGCTCACCGGTCTTATTCTCCACCGATTATCCAGTGCCCGCGAAATGTATACGCGTGAGGATCAAGTCCCTTTCAGACCCAGTAGAGGTTGTGTCAACCACATCTTTATTCTTCGGCAAATCTTAGACCACAGACACATCTTTCGTAGGCCCACAACCTCTGTCCTTCTTGATCTGAAAACGTCATTCAACTCAGTCGACCGCACAGTTCTCTGGCTCTGCCTCTCATTGAAGGGTGTGCCTGAGAAGTTTATTTCTTTTTTTCCGATGCTTGTATGAGAACAGCTGAAGCCGAGTTCGTGCTTCCGGTAATCTTGCCCCCCAAGTTCACCACGGAAATTGGTGTTTGTCAGGATTGCCCTCTTCCCCCTTCCTCTTCAACTGTGCAACTGAATTGATTCTTTAGATAGTCCTATCTTCGTGTGAGACTAGCAGTGTCAATCTTTGCTCAGGCAGTAAAATGTCTGACTTGGAATATGCGGACGATATTGTTCTTCTCAGTGAAGATCCAGGTAAGTTGCAAGCTTTCTTGGATAGCGTAAACAACAGTAGCGATGTTTGGGATGCGTTTTGCACCTTCAAAGTGTAAAATGCTGTTGCAGGACTGGGTTGGCTCAACACCAAACCTTGTGTTGGCAGGGGAAACTCTAACTGAAGTGAATAAATTTTGTCACCCGGGTAGTTACATCTCACCAGGTGGACAGATATCGGATGAAGTGTAATCGCCTGTACAAAGGGCACGTTTGGCTTTTGCCAACCTCCGTCATCCGCGGAGTTGGCGTGACATCCGACTGTCTGTTAAGGGTAGAGTGTACAATGCGGTGATTAGGTCCGTTCTTTTATACGGTTCAGAAACATGGCGAGGTTAATGGCAGAATAAAAAGAAACTGAAACTGCCACCTGGTGTGACGCAATGGGACTGAACATAAATTATCACGCGAGTGTGGGAGCGAAGTTGTGGTGGTCGGCGTGGAAAGTAGTGGTTAAATTGCATGGAAAGCAAACGAACTGTTTGGTACAGACAACAATTGTGGTAGGTAGCATGGGATCTGGACTAAACCAGTTTAACGAAGTTTCTCGATATGGCGAGCTAAATTTCCACGTCCAATTTCCATAAATCTTTGAAGTAAATGAATATTTCTTCGCCAAATCTACTACATTCTGCACAAGGTTGAAATTGTGTGGCCGTAGGCAACACAATTTACTTGACTGATGCTTATCAGTCATGGAATAATAGAATTCACAGCATGTAGTGGCGACATAACTATTGATCCTTCAGGGAGACATTTCTTTCCAAGAAGTGTCGATTGCATTTTAGCTAAGCAGAAACAAGCATAAGTAATTCAGATGCATTTGGAATAAACTGTATCATCTTACAATTTATCCACAATTTCATCGTTGATGGTGGGCTCACGAGAAGAAAACTGTAGACTTTCGTAGAATCCATGACCTTGGAATAAAGGTCATATGAGTGTGATCCGTTGAACATCTAGTTTATTTTCTCGGCGACGTCGAAGCGCTCATTCGTGGTAGGAAATTTTCATCACACTAGTTAATAGGAGCATGATCAGGCTATGATAAGGCATTTTGTGAAATATTTCTTTCAGAGCATTTTCGAAAGTGAATGTGCGTATCTTCTCACTATTCAAGTAGAAAGTGGTATTACAGAAAGATGCGGCTGGTAAAACCAACGCAACGGTTTTGAATAGTGATGCAGTACTGGTTTTTTGGAAATAAAAAAACGAACGGTCAAAGTGTGCTAATCATGTCTCTCTCGAGAGAGACAGAGAGTACTTCTGTGTAAATCCCTACACGCCATTACGAAGAAGGATGAGGGGAAGTAAGTGGCCTGATCGTTTTGAGTGATCAAAAACCAGCATTGTTAGCCCAATAAGGGTCATCACTTGTTTCGACTGCAAAAAAAAATCAAATTTTATCACGATTTGTTCGGTCTTCCGATTTATTTTCTGTGCTCCATGCTGAGACTTGAGGATGCAGAAAAACGTTACAAGAAATCTAAAAGAAACTCATTCCAGTAGCTCTTAAGTTGTGAAACTTGTTACGCCGGTTGATCACAGTCATGATGTTATCATGACCATCCAAGTTGAGAGAGTGTTATCTACGACACCATGGACAACGAGGGATTCAACAGACGGAAACAACACATTTTTCCGGTCTGTCAGATTGGAAGCTCTTCCAGGATGAGTGATTTGCTGCCAGGCAATACGTCAAGTTTTGCCTCTCATAGAAACGGTATTGCCGCGGACAAATTCGCTCAGTTGGTATAGTATTACTTTGGCGAAGTTTTGGACATTTCGGTGATCCAGTTTCAACAGTTGCTCAATAAGAAACTATGAGCCGATTAAGATAGCAAGTATTTCCAATGTAGTAACATTTTATGTGGAGGTTATTTGCTCAACTACACTTCGCTTTGAATTTCAACAATTCCGGGACATCCAGCTTCATTTAGAATTTTCGTGAGAGTAAGAACAACCCTCACCACTGGACAGACGGAATTCCACTGTTTCGCGTTATCTTCTGAACTACGTACATAAAACCACGTGAATGTTGGCTAAGTACAACGGCTATTCTGTAGACACCGAAAGACTCACGACTGAGCAGAATCAGTTCGAAGGCTATAACCAGAGACCACCTTGTACATGGATACGAAGAACGACACAATGTGTTATTTAATTATCCAGTTATCCACTGCTAATTAAAATGTTTGCTTCTTACAGCATGATTAAATTCAGCGATGGGAACAGTGATGATTCTGTCATAAAATATCAGTTTTCGCCTTGTTGAATTTATCTCGTGAATAAATCCCCTGATATATTGGGCATATTCCTTGAGCTTTCAGTCTGCGAATGATCACTGCAGTCAGTGTGTAGGAAATTTCGAACAGTGAACGTGCTGGATGAATCTGATTCTGATATCTTTATGTATGGGTGTGACTGGGTCAGGAAAGTACTGAGTAAGTACACCTGATGAATGGCATCAACTGCGAAACCGGTGGTGTGCTTCCGAGGAAATCTTGTCCTAGTATCCACAAGCAATACCATACTACCCACATCGTGCTTTCACCTAAAATATGCTTTGCTTCCGGTGTGACCAGAGGGTATATTTGCAGTTTTAATTCAACTCCCAATGCTTAGTTCAAATTCATAAATGTACAAAATTACAAATGAGTAGTAAGGCATTGTATCTGAATGACAGGACGGAATTTCCTCGGAAGCATATGACCGGTTTCGCAGTTGAAGCAACTGACCAAATTGACGTACCCGATACTCTTCTGCCCGATCGTCCTTATACTTGAGCAGTCCATAGTTGGTTTACAGTTGTAGTCTAATTTGAATAGTACGGAGAATGCATGGACTGAGAATCCATTTTTTAGAATCAAACAGTGATTCTCCCAGATATTTTGTCGACTACACACATCTGATGAGTAGTGTTAACCACAAAAACGGTCGTGTGCTTCCGGGGGGAATTTTATCCTGTCATCCAAATACAATAATATACTGCTCATATCGTAAATTCATATTCGGGACCATGTGTCCTCGTTCCGAAGATTAATCGTGTTAACCGACGAATTAGCTTTGGAAGAATCAACGTGAGATTCTAAAATACGGACTCCTCGTTCATGCGCTTTCCACACGAATCTAGTGAGACTACAGTTGTGAACTAAAACACAGTTCGTTGTGAACCCCTTTAAAAAAATTACGGTCCTATAGAAATTCCTATAGGTTATGTCCTTGCGAAAATATTCACTCACATGGTCGGTCACAAACTTAAATATAGTGCGTACTTCGTCAACAAGTCAATTTTGGTGAAATTTAAAATGAAAAAAGTTTATAAAACAAAGCTTTACACGAAATTATGAGGAAATAATGAAAATAAAAAAATAATAACTCATTTCAAATCAGGACTAGAAATGTTCTTTCCAATATGGTTGAAATTATTTCGTGCACAATAAAAATTCCGGAATTCTCAAATTTGGAAACAAATCAGTGACCTGTTGAGAGGAATGATGAGGTAAAAGGTGAGCTGTGTGAAAAGTATACAACCACGTAGTAGAGACTGATGAACAGATTTCAGTAACAGAATTATATGCGTAAATAAATTCTCTTTATCCTCACAAATTCACAACTAGTGTTCACGTGTTCTCTGAGTCTTTACAACAGGGTTTTGAGTGAATGAACTGATATTTTCACTACCAGTGAGACTAACCAGTATACGTGTAATGTATAAGAGCTTTCTCAAAGGGCAATATCAAGAAGCAATGGATGGTATCTTATCGAGAATTCGACGCATCATCCGCGCTCAGCAAACTGCGGTCTGAATTACGGTTCTTTGTTAAACCTGTGCATCGATTGCTCCCGACAGACAACGATCACAATGAAACAGATCTTGCAAAATGAAATGAACTCAGTACAGTTCTAAATATGAGTCAAAGGATCTTGTGGAGTTGTATCATAGATGGAATATTTCGCAGACACAGGTAACTCTCGTAAACGGTTTCACCAGTACCGTTGTCTTTCAAGGTGCTATTCCTTCTCCGTATTTGTTTTCAACACATTAGTGATTTCCCTGTATCCCACCCAGCCCGCGCCTTTAAACATGCTGATGACGTTGTTTTGGCTAAGTCTGTCTCAAATAGAACAGCTTTCGAGGAATTCACGATAAATCTTTCGTATATTCAGAACTTTTCCAACCAATATGGTCTTCGGTTGGACCGCAAGAAATGTCAAGAGTGTACTTTTCCACCACTCGTTCCCGGTTCACTGAAGACACCACTAATAATTCTATTCCCTTCCAACGTATTGGCCATGTGGAAATCCTGCTGTTACTCAACAGCAAAATCTGCATTGGTCTTTGTGCATTGAAATCACTGTAGGACAACTGCATCGCTCCTCGAATCGAATAAAAATAACTACAACAATTTAGAGCTCCACAGTCTGTTATTCCCACTTTTGTAAAACCATGTATCATTCAACGTATCATTCTTTACTGTCACTTTCTCAGAAATACTAAAAAAGGATTTCATCACTCTTCACAAAGGCTTATGCATCATTAGTCTCGTATCTAATATAACTTTAAATGACCTAGTCTTGAAGCTATGCACTAGCAGCCATATAACAGCATCCATTGCGTTTGCACGGGAAAATCCTTTCTGACGCCTTGCACCTGCTGCATTCTGATCTTGCTCTTTATCAGTCCCACGCATCGACCCGGTCTAGGTGTAAACTGCTTCCCCGCCGATTGTGTTTGTACAGGAATTCCATTGTTCCGTTCCAAGCACGAATCCCAACAAACAAGGATGTCAATCTGTCTGAAACAAGATCCCGTTTTGCTCCGTAACTAAATCCGGTGGCATTTTCGGGCCGAAAAGCATTGTACTACTATGCTCAATCTCGTATATACAATACAATACATACACTAATGGTCGGTACGTGAATGGTGAACAGCCGGGCAGGGAAGAGAGTATGACTCATTGGTGAAAATTTACCTGTCAGATGAGATCAATTTTGACAGTAAGCTACTTTACAATGGGAGACTGTCGTGACTCGAGTCTCTCCACACGCGGCCCAGTGCGCTATAGCTTCATTTGCGGTATTCAGCCAAATGCGTAAAGCCGTACCATAACGGTTGGATAGCACAGATACAGCGAATTCACCTTGTGACTGGCCAGGGCGTTGTCTGCCAATGAATGCACGCCTATTTATGCAGGTAAACTAGTGAGCACCAACCAAATGTAACAGAATACATTCTTGAAGTTCTTGTCTGGTCTTGTCGTTCTTTCAGCGCGCGTAGTCCGAGTCCAGGTTATTTCATTACGTATGACTGGCCGGTTAGATATGGCTTCTACAGAGACGCAACGCCATTCTTACATCATGGGATCCATCCAGTTACTATGTTGGCATTCTCTTCGCGTTTGGTGAAAATTTATGGGCACTAACTACTTTGAATAATACGTTATTTTTATATCAGTTCAGTTCAGTTCAGTTCAGTTCAGTTCAGTTCAGTTCAGTTCAATCATCATCCTCGCACTTGTGTGATTTGGTTTTAGTTACTACTTTCCAGCATCGTTGAGTTGGGAGTAAAATAAGTAATAGATTTAGGTGAAAAAAGAAGCGAGAAAAAGTAGTAAGGAAAGATCAAGATCAGTAAGTAACAGACCGAATGCGTCTACGCCACTGACTGCGGCACCTAGCCATATCACTTATTGTCTACAACTATTCGTGGAGCAGGTCACGTGAATCCCAACCGGGAAGCCTAACACATCCTATTTGGCCAAGTCCACTATTCAAGGTTTTCGTATCATTTTGCCAAGTCTTAGACTGTTTTACTCGATTTGCCCTACTCTACTCTCCAATCGCTACCTGCCTCGGATAACGGCGTACGCTGAAAAAGTCTATCGGTGAGTATGCGTAACACATATCCCAACCACCTCAACCTGTTCAGATTCAGCACTTGATCAACAGACTGACCACTGGTTCCCAACACCCTACGTCTAACCTGAGCTTTGCTGATACGGTGCTCCCACCCCACTTGAGCGATACTCAAGCACAGACAATATTCGTCTATTTTTTACTCTTAACGGCCATGTTTCTGAGTCATATAAAAGAACAGACTTAACGGCCACGGTGTGCAGTCGACCTTTGACAGACCATCGGATGTTATGCGAGTGCCACAGATGGCTTAGATTGACAAAAACCATTTACCCCTTATGTATACGTGATGACATCTCATCCGATATCTGAACGCCTGGTGAGATGTAACTTTCCATGTAAAACAACGTATCTACTTCAGCTATGGCCTCCCCAGTCAATACGAGTTTTGGTTAAGAGCCGGCCCAGTCCTGCAGCTGCGTTTTACACTTTGAAGGTTTTTATAGAATATAGCGGGAACGGAATTGAGTAATAAGAAAGGGTTGGCACCAAACGTTAGTTGAAAAGTAAGAGTCACCGCTAACTTATGTTGTCCTACACACAAAAAATACTCATTTATCTGAGTCGTTTTGGCTCCTTTGTAAATAACATCATTAGATAAGTGTTCGTTTAAGTCACTGGCTAGTTGATAAATTAGATCTGGATAATATTACCTCCCTTTGATTAATGTTCAAGATTTTCATCTTATCAGTTTACTTTTTTGGCAAGGATCATGCCTTATTCATTTGGTATCTGTTAGCATCATGCATCAAATAGAACGGAAATTCAGAAGACATCATACTTCACTAATTAGCCATTTTACTCAAAGGATAAGCGCTGAACATGTGATATAGTATAAACATTCAGTTGAAAGTGTTAATTCAGACGTTGGAAGTTACGGTAAATATGTTCATACATACGGGGAAGATGGTTGACTTGAACTGAATATCAGATAATGCGCAGTTGGAAGATTATGACCAGCCCGGATGCAATGCTTTTTGACAGTTACCATATTCAGACATATCTCGCAATTACTCGCGAGTAGTGCGTGGGATTGATGGTACTTTGCTTGACTGACCGACCTTCGGGCCTTACCTCTAGCGAAAACATCTGGTCATTTAATCAACCTTGTACTCGGAAGAACCAGACTCGAGTTTCGCTCTTATCAGAACTCTCCAATGGTACAATGGCCTTGTCTCCCTTCGAAGTTGTCGAGCATTGCGGGCTGTCGTGGAGGTTATTTGAACAAACTCAGCCCAGCAAATCGGGTCTGCCCGGACAGGAGCAGGGTGGTGCAGCGGTAAAACACTCGCCTTCCAGGTGAAAATGTCCAGCTTCAAACACTGGTCTCGGTGAAGGGCAAAACGCGGGTCTAGTGTTTTCGAGCGCGGGGTTGATGGGATGACTTGATGTTTGTGCGGGAAAGGTATAGCAAGCAAGCAAGCAAAGTCACAATACTGAGGGTAGAAAAGGTTCAACTGAACTCGTTCCTTCAAAAGTATTCTCCTCAGGAGAACCAAATTGTGCAGTAAAAGGACAGTAAGACGGATGAACGCGAGCACGAAATGAACGAAGCCCAAACACCGGTATTTTTCAAGTCAAGTAATTTTTTATGCTCCCCGAAAGATGAATATTTAGGCTGACCGTAAAATTGACGATATCGACAACCTAATTTCAAGTACTGAGATTTGAGTTCATGAGGAATGATCGGTTCTACTATAGCGTGATACCTACCGTTCCTTTAGTTCCTGATTTAGTGTACACCTGAAAATGTTACGATAATTCTGTACTGAAGTGATGCACAGTGAAAACTGTGTGTCGCGATGTCTCCCATCAAATGGCCACGTAGTGGAGAAGGAATCTTGCCTCAAGTTCAGTGGGCTCGTGAAGTTCACCAGCAAGAACGTTCGTGCAGGGAATGTCTGTATGGAGGCGCAGAAAAAGTGTTAGCAGCCTATTCAACCAGAAGGAGAATAAAAGAAATTCTCCCATGATAGAGTCATCGGAACCACGACTCGCGAATTGATGGTCCACAGGTCTACGGATTATGTCCCGATACGGATGTTAGGTGCGTCTACACTTATTCCCATCAAGCTTTAGTCAGAATCCACAATTCTTTAGCCACGACCAGCAGTCCTTTAGCCTTGACGCACAACCTTCAACAACGTAGCAAGCTCGCCAGATCAAAAGTGTCGGGATATAATGACATCAAGAAATGGTGGGACAATGTTATTTTACTAAGACTGGTGGTGCAAAGCTGAGAATGCGTTAGAATATGTAATGGCTTTATGCTGCGCAGTTGACCGTGGAAATGATACCAAATTCTGCACCGCAAATTGATTGGAGAATGATTGAACAACGCACCGGTGTCGTGTAACCATGCGGCACAACCCGTGTGACAGTTGCAATTTCACTGATGGTAATGATGTCATATGTTGCAGTATAAGTGAACCGATGAAATCGAGGGGGGTGTACTTACGATGACTGTGTGTCTTGCTCTCGGAATGTCAACATATGGTATTGTCGTAGCTATGGGTGTTCAAAAGTAGGCAGTAAAGCCGTCCGAATTTTACCTTCAAGAAAAGGGCCTAACTTGAACACATTATCTTATTCATCCGTCTCCGGTATCCTGGAGAGAAAGCTCTAACTGAAGTGGATAAATTTTGTCACCCTGGTAGTTGCATCTCACCTGGTGGACAGATATCGGATGAAGTGTAATCGTAAATACAAAGGGCGCGTTTGGCTTTTGCCAACCTCCGTCATCCGTGGCGTTGGCGTGACATCCGATTGTCTGTTAAGGGTAGAGTGTACACTGCGGTGGTTAGGTCCGTTTTTTTATACTGTTCCGCAGCATGGCTGTTGAGGGTAGAAGATAGTCGAAGACTGTCAGTTTTCGAGCACCGATTTCTTCATAGCATTGCCCGGGTATGGTGGGAACACCGTATCAGCAATGCTGAGGTTCGGCGTAAGGTGTTGGGAACCAGTGGTCAGTCTGTTGATCAAGTGCTGAATCTGATCAGGTTGAGGTGGTTGGGATATGTGTTACGCATACCCACCGATAGACTTCTTCAGTGTACGCTGTTATCCGAGGCAAGTGGTGATTGGGAGGTAGGTCGAGGTGATCAGTCCATGACATAGCAAAATGATATGAAAACCTTGACCGGTTGACTCTGCCGAGTAGGACGTGTTAGACTCCAAGGTTGGGGTTCAGTTGACCTGCTCCACGAATAGTTGTAGACAATAAGTGACTTGGCTAGGTGTCGTGGTCAGTGTCGTAGTTGCATTCGGACTTTTTCCTTGTCCTCTTGATTTTCGCAACATACTTTGAATTTCATTTGGATCTTTATCACTATGCTTCTATTCTTTTCGCCCTTTACTCGATGATGCTAGAAGGTAGAAACCGAAGCCAGAGCACAGACGTGTGGGGTTAATGGTTGAATAAACTGGAACTGAAACTGAGTACCTTGGCGTCATATGGCATATTTTTATTGAGTTTCTTTCATGCTGCTCACTGTCTATTGCTACTGAGCAACCTGGTGATCCAGTGGTATTTATCTTTGACAACCCGCCCGTTCGTCGGAGGTCTGTGACCGGACAGTTATATACCAATCATCAAACGCGTTTTCTCCAGTCCATTTTTCAGTCCGATGGAAGAAGCATTCAATAAATTCAAACAAATAAGATTTGTGCTACTTTGATTCGCTTGGATTTATTGGTACATCCAAAATTGGTTCGCTAAAAATACAGGTCATACGAGTTGTGCCACATGGTTACACGACACCGGTGCGTTGTTCAATCATTCTCCAATCAATTTGCGGTGCAGAATTTGGTATCATTACCACGGTCAACTGCGCAGCATAAAGCCATTACATATTCTAACGCATTCTCAGCTTTGCACCACCAGTCTTAGTAAAATAACATTGTCCCACCATTTCTTGATGTCATTATATCCCGACACTTTTGATCTGGCGAGCTTGCTACGTTGTTGAAGGTTGTGCGTCAAGGCTAAAGGACTGCTGGTCGTGGCTAAAGAATTGTGGATTCTGACTAAAGCTTGACAAGAGTAAGTGTACATACACAGGCGAGATTCAGGGATGTTGATCCCTGGAATTGAGCACGAAGAAAGAGCAGGTTCAGCAATAAGTTCTGACGAATGACCAGCCTGACAGAGACTCAATAAGGCTGAGTTCCATCATGTAGCCGTGATTCGCCAGGAAAACTGAGCGGCTCCGAAAATAGATGCGATTCGATTTTTGATCAGCTCCTATTAAGGTGGGAATCAAGAAATAGTAGAACACCGATGGTAAGAATGCTGTTGTAGTACATGCATCCACTTTTAATTTTACGTGACTAGAGGATGCTAGAGGATGAGTCAACCCCATGGATTTCTCGTATCATAGCTGATTATACACTGCGATTTGAAGCGAGCTCAGTGCAAATCACGATCCAGCTTTCCTTCCATTGGCGGTCATCAGAGAACGATCGTAAGACTGGAAGCTCTAAATCCTCCTCGACTGTGTCGATCCAAGTTTGAGCCGACAGTTTAAATGTGTCCTCAGAGACCCAGTCTTCTAAATGCCTTTCAGTTTTCCCTAGTTCTTTTGAGGCAGCTCCTCCAACTGTCGATTTGATTATCGTCCAATTTTCTTCTACTGGAGTTGAATCCGGTGACATATTGATTACTATGGGTAGTCCGGTGGCGATTGAGCTTAACAGCGCTTGACATCTCTGTGGCATTTCTAGGACTGCGGCGTTTATACGGGTCGGTAAAGAGGCCTTAAGGCGTGCGGACAAATGGATTCTGGAGCGTGCATGAACCTGGCCTGTATCGTTTGTGCTTCTCGTCACTGCGCCGCGCTATGCTCGACAGCCTTCTACAGACGAAGCCCAATGAGACTTCGTTAGGATATGTTCACTTTGATGCGAAGCGAGGTCTTCATTGGAGTGCCACGTCAGTAAGTGCTTTTTAGGGTGCGGCAAACGTCCATTTTGTTAGAGTCGGTCAAATTGACCAGGCGGTCACCATTCTCACAACGTTGACCAAGGCCAAATTTTCTCAGAATGTGCCGCGTTGACGAATCCGATGGACCTATGCGAGCGTTCCAGTTTCCAGCTATGTACAGAATGTCACTTATCTGGACCCGAATGATTACCTCTTGGAGGCTACCGTAGAATTCATCTTTTGTCTCGCTGTCCGCCGCGTTAGCCGTAGCATATACTGCAATTACCGTTAAGCTATGCGGCGAGCCTTTGAAACGTGCCAAAGAAAGTCTTGCTGAAATCGGCTCCATTATTACCGGCGAGTGTGACGCCGTGGCTCCGGAAGTCGTCTGTTGGGTCGCTATGATAACTCCAATGAGCTGTCTCTTCTCCCGGAACGTTGATGCACTGATTGCCGGAGCGAGGCACGCGAACTTCTGAGAGACAAGCTATGCCGACGTTGTAGTTGTGCAGTGTTCTCATTATGAAACTCTGGTTGCCGAAGTCTAATACTGTCCGCACATTCCAGCAAGCTATATAAGCCTGTTTTCTACAGTTGAGTAGTCCAATTTGTTGTCTTGAAACGTCGACCGCTGGAGCACGAGGCGCGTCGCTTGCCGGGGACGCCGTAGCATGTTTACAAAGCCATTCATAGAGATTCACTGGAATATGGTACGAGGCGGTGTCCCTAGCACCTTTCGGGATTTTCGTACTACTCGGTCTCCCAGTCCGGAGAGGGAATTAAGTCGACAGTACCTCATCCGGCCTTTTTGTTTGACGATGAACCTCCAGCCTTTGCATACCCAAGTGCAGCCCACAAGGCAGCAAGTTTGTTTTAGATGGGCCGGTGACTTGCTGTGCGGTTCACTCCCCTCTTCCGGAATACCTGGTCGCGTAGGTCGAGCAGTTTTCCTTATTAGCCGTTGGACCAGTAGATCTTGTCCGCCCATTCAGGATTGTTTGTCTTCGCATGCCGAACACCATATCGCAGAGGATTTTAGACCTTGGTTACCCTGCTGTAGTAACACCGAATGATTCTTCATGCCATGAAAAAGGTCCATTTACCACCGGAGACCCTTTAGAGCCTTGCGGAACTGTATTACTTTGCATTTTGAAGTTCCGTTCACTTCTGATCACCAATGTCATCGACGACAGTAGCAAGGCCTACCCTACGACGACCTGAGACTAAATTGGCCAAATAAATACTTCAAACTCAACCTTTTTCTGCATAGTGCTGTGGATCTGGTGGCCAAATCAAGACTTGGGTTAAGAAGAATCAAGAAAGCTATGTTGACGATTTGTCCATGGTGCCCAAAAGTTAGAGAAAAACTGGGTCTCGATCAGCTCTGAACTCGCTTCCAGCCGCCATTTATGGTCGGCCATGATCCACAGTATTCATGGAGCTGATTCGCCCCCCAACAGGGAGTAGTCGTGTAAGAGTACAATTAATGAGTGTCTCATAGCAATCGTCGGGCTATCTGGTCTGGCTCTGAACAAGATGCTGCACACCTACTTTAGGGATACGTTAGTGATCGATGTTGATAGATATTCATTCTGCATCATGAATAGTCTCAAAGTAATTAGGAAATAGTACTATCGGAAGCGATCCAGTAATCCCTGTCCATGATCCAACTGTCATTTTCTCGTTCGTTTACTTCGGCTCATACTCAGAAGCCAAGCTGAAAGAGTTTGTTGTTATTTATAACCCTTGAGAGGAATTGTCAAAGAAACAACTAAACCTACCGGAAGTCATTTTTACCTTCGCGATCCTGCTTCTATCCAAAAAGCCCACCTGACCTGCAACGTTGTGGAGCTTTTCAACTGGATTTATACGCAAGCCAACTGTGGGATCATATCAACATCAGAAATGCAAATGGAACGGGACGGGATGGAAACTGACTTACTGCTATCAGACATTTCGCTGGTACCCTCATCAATTTCACTGTTGGATGTTCTGCAGACAGTTGGTTCTTGTTGTCTATACGTGTAGCTGGACAGTATATTGTGAGGACCATTTTGTATCAGGTGCTGTATGATAGAACGCCTCACACGTATCACTTCTTCTTCAGGGACAATAGGGCATTCACTCTGGCGTTCAATCTGAGACGAGTAATGTTGGATAAAACAAGGGGTTGATTTTGTAGAACGCACTCCTTGTTAATTTATGTGGAACTGACAAATGAACACGTGGTAACAAACCTTAGAGACGTACGTAATTTTCAAGTGGAACAAGAATTTAACGAACTACTTTGAAATGTTTGATTTCCCACTTGAAAATAGCCTACCCATTTGACTTTGTGAATTTTCATATATGTTCAAGCAATCTTTGATTCACTAGCCAATCCCACCTACCATTAACTATAAGCACGTCCAGATACCCCGTCACAAAAGTCGCTCCAAAAGAGTCAGACAACGAATCCCTATCCATAGCTGAGACGATTGGGATTAGATCATGTCGACCAACCCTTTGTCCTTCAAAAGCAGTCTGTCAAAGCACTGCGTCTTCCTCGACTAAAGGTTAACAAGGCAGTGAGGCAGACACACGCAACTGACAAAACCAGTGGAAGAATTGTCCACACTAAAACACGTTCGTCAGCTTGACAGTCGCTATTGTGAATTCCTGTGAACAGTGTGGACTAGTTACTAACTTGACTCATGTTGCAAAACCCCATACGTGTACCGTATTGACCTGATGGGAAGTGCCAAAAAGACAGATCTGTTTTACCACGTACCGTTTCTGTTATTGTGTTTTACTCCCCTCTCATCGGATTCTTTATTTGTTGTTGCTGCTTTGGCACCATACTTGATTTCACACACATATATATATATATATATATATATATATATATATATATATATATATATATATATATATATATATAGTCTTCTAAAAATACCTCGTCTATCAATGTCTACAACTTTACTTAAGAAATTTTTATATCCATCGCAGCCTCGATGTTTTATTACCCCAGAAATGAGACGTTTGTTCAGAACGATAACATCGGAATAGTCAAGTCAGTTAAGTTCATTTGAAACCATCATTAACCATGTACTAGGTGCAGTAGCTTTGATTGCTGTCACTCAGCTGGAGCCTCAAGCAAAAATAAACAAAAAAGGGTATGGAAAAGTTAGAAATAAAACTATAAGTGTTACCATCAAGCTGATGAAGAACTTTAGTGAATACCTGAGTGCCTCTGATCGCGACACATAGTCACGTCCTCTAATGTATCTAACCTTTCGGTGGAGGGATCTCTTGAATCTGGATCTACCGACTTTTCACTTCTTCCATCCACGTCGTAGACTCATCACCCTTGTTCGTCTTCCAGTCACTACGCCCCTCAGCGACCAGTGCTCGCCGAGGAATCCTATCCGAGGACATGTGCGGTACAAGTCCCAATCATCTTAGCCTGGTGAGCAAAAATTCTTTATCTAATAAAATAATTGATTAAAAATCAAGTCAGATCAATGAACGTTTTCAGGCATCCGATGTAAGGTGAATCTTTACCACGTACGTCATTCACAGTGGAATCCAAGAGAAAATAGTACAAGGGTTAATTGGAATGTGGAGAGGAAGATGTGGTAGCTGGGTAAGGCAGTGTATACATTTAAGTTAACGAAGATGGTGACCAATGAGGCCATCGATTAGTTGGTCCCGGTCGGCAAATAGGCGGACAAGACGAGACATGAGGCTCATTTTGTATGTACACATGCGTGAAGGAATTATTCTGAATTTCAAACTACAGGGTTTTTCACATCTCACGACAGTTCGTATTACCCAGTACTGTATCTGTACGCAGATTATTCAGATGTCGCACTTATGCATTGATGAGTGGGTAGCTTCTTTACGCCATGATATCAACAAGAGTATGCAAGATATGACGAAGATTTGTGCTCAATTGTTAAACTACTGTTTTCAACCTCAGTCTTTGAAATTGAACAACCGACTACCATCTGAGAGCATCTTAATCTATTCTCTCTGTTTCCTTCCGGTTAGAACCCTTATTCTTCAAACGTTGATCGTTACCACTCACACTCACTTGCTCACTTACTCACTCACTTGCCCCCCCCCCACACACACGCACACACACACACACACACACACACACACACACACACACACATCCCTCATCCGTCATTCGATCATTGAATCAATCACTGACTGAGCTAACTCATCCACTTCCTCGCAGTTCTTCTCATCGTCTCACTAATCCATTCATTAAACAAATGTGTCGCATTTTGATTCGTGACTCACCACGTAACGTGAAATCAAATAGTCCACAAAAGAGCGCGGTTTCTAAACAGATAGTAATTATTTTAATTCAACAATAGCTAACTAGTCTTACCTGCTGCGTTTCTGACTGGGCGTCTGAGGGAGTGAAGCGATGTCGAACGACTGAGAATGAATAGATACAGAATTGTGTTAGATAATCAGTGTGCATAGTATTCATTATCTGATCATTTTTCAAAGTAATACTGCATTCAAAAAAGAGGCGATAACCAAACCAAATACCAAATAGCATTCACTTTTTGGTTTTGTCCTTAATTTACTGTAGACTCCTGAAAAACTGTGAAATTTCAGTGGGGACCTCTTGATTTGTAAAGGTTAGTCTAAGGTAGCGGTCGGTCAAGTAAGGCATCTGAACGTTTAGCAATGGTTGATTAGAAATCAGCAATTTCAAGCACTGGGAAATAATCCAGAGGGTGGAAACCATTTGTAGCTTTGCCAATTTGCCGCCTCTTGTATAATTTGTCATCAGGGAAGCCAACGCTGATTGATGAGAGACAAATGGAATTTATCGTTCAAGAAACTAAGTTTGAGACAGTCCTATCCTCGTGTGGGAATAGCCACATCGATCTGTGCTCGTGCAGTAAACTGTCTGACTTAGAATGGGCGAACGATATCGTTCTTCTGAGCGAATACCCAGATAAACTGCAAGTATTTTCTAGGTAGTCTAAACAGCAATGACCCTTTCCTTTATCTGGTCCTATGATTGGCTATCGTCGCGGTTCGCACTTTTAATTGTCGTAGGTTATAAGTTGTTGGGACCCAGTGGTCAGTCTCTGGGACAAGTACTGAATGTTAACGGGCTAAGGTGGTTGGGACAAGTGTTACGCATACTTACGGATGGACTTCTTCGGTGTATCGTATTTTCCGAGTCAGGTAGGGGTTCGAACGGGGGTCGAGGTGGTCAATTCGCTACATGCTAAAAAGGTATGAAAACGTTGAACGGTGGACTTGGCCAAGTAGGGCGTGTTAGGCTACCTGGTTGGGGTTTACGTGATCCGCCTCTCAAATAGTTGGAGACATCAAGTGATGCGACTAGGTGTTGTGGCTAGTGGCGTGTTTGCATCCGGTCTCTTAATACGTCTTCGTGATTTCCGTTCGTAGCTTTGTTTAAAGCTGCTCTGCAATTTATGCTTTCTATTCATTCTGTCCTCAAATCGACCGTGCTGGAAGGCAACAATCAAAATCAGATCATAGAGGCCCGAGGCTGATGATCGAGAGAACTGAACTGAACTTTACCCGAATGTGTTTTGCTTTTTGCCTTGGGAACCACACTCTTCCAGGTTGGATGTCAGTTACACTTAACGTAGAAACTCGATGGCCACTGTTCGGTTGCAACTGGTCATTTTACAAACCCAAGATGTAACGTGTTGATTGCTGGCAGTACCGTTCCGGAGCTAATGAGCAGTGCTCGAGAACAGCTAAAACTAAAAATGTATTTATTACTTATCCACGTAATGCTAAGCTACTTTGGACGCATTGCGCATGACAAGATACCGTTGTCCGCATCCACACGTGACGACGAGACTGCACCTTGACGTGATGTGATGGCTTGCTTGCCTCTATGACCCAAAGAGCTATACAGAATGGCTTCCTTAAGCCGGGGATACAGTCATGCCTGAAAGATCAATGGGTAGGGGCCAGACGAAATCTAGTCTCCTGGTCCTCTAGGTTGGGGGTCTATCGGAGTTGGCGACTCATACGGTAAAATCAGTGGAAGAATAATTGATCCAAGCAAGTGGGCTTCCACTAAGCCATCCTGCTGCCTTGCGGGCAAGTTCTCGTCAGAACTAAAGGCTTTGGTTAAGAACCCTAATCGTTCTCCTTCTTTTAAGCTGGAAATCCTAGTAGTGCCCGTCCAACATCTCCCATAAACTGTACGAATAAAAATAATTCCATACTACACCGGTCGTTGCGCAGGATAATGAGGACCGCGCTGCCCACTGCATCGAGCGGGGTGGGTAGCGATAAGTGGGCTCCTAGTAAGAGTTCCCTCTTCTATATTCAACCTTTGTCTTCTGCCCCCAACCACCTCCCTTTTCCCTCTCTATCCACCATGATGCTCCCATTGATAACACGGTCGATACTCGCAACGGTTCCTTGTCAAACAGTGTCGTGAATAATCCTCTGTCTTGTAACCCACATTTTCTCTAGCCTAGTCAGCTTTACTACCCCGGCTCCTTTAACGGGCATACTCTCATGCAGGCCGGTCAGCAGGTGTGCCCTCACAATAAAGCCTCTGACGATTGATGTTTGCTGCTTAAGTGAAATGCGTATCCAGGATTCGAACAGTGTGATTCAACTAACTGCTCCTGGTATCTCACCGAGGAATTTTCTGTGCACTTTAGGAGACGAAGCATCTAGAGCTGTGGGTCAACGTGGCGTAGGAATAGTCTTGAATGACAAGGCTAAGGCTTTACTTTTAGAGTGGATCCCGGTTAATAGTAGTTTATGTGCTGTAAGAATCCAAGGGTCAGTTGGAGTTCGAAAGCATAGTTTTGTTAGGCGCAATTTGTTTGTAATCTCTGAATGTACCCCAACAGACTGCAGCTCTGACATGCAGAAGGATGAGTTCTATGACGAACTCACCATTCGCGTTCGCAGGAGCAAAGGCTCTGAGATTGTGGTGCCAGGTGGTGGTTTTAACGGGCAAGTTGGCAAACTAGTGTGTCAGAAGCTTGTTTAGGTGGGCGTTGTGCTTTACCCGCTGAGCGCACGGACAACAGGGATAGGCTTCTTCAGTTTTGTGCAGACAGTGGGCTATTCCTGTCTAGTACCGAATTCCGACACAGCTCGCGTCACACAGCGACATAACACTAAAGCTTCAGGTACTCTGAGTCTGACTGACCATATCGCACTAAGCTACCGGTGGCGCAGCTCTGCTCAGAACTGTAAGTCTTTGCGGTCCACGTACGTAGAGTCGGACCATGAATTAGATTTATTGCGATTATCTCTCCAGCTCCATGGTCATCGTCGCAAACCGCAAACCTGGTTAGCTGTGCAACTATTTTCTGATCCAGAAGTCCGGACGCGCTATGAGCAGAAATTAGCACATGATCTGGGATCTACAACGAACAGTAATGTAGATGAGCATTGGACCCATTATCCAACAGGCAATGCACGTGGCAGCAGGTTTCGCCTGTGATCCTAGATCCGATGTCCACCAAAAACACTGGATTTTGCAAAAGACGATCAGTTTAACTGAGCAAAAACGTCAGTTGTTGAACTGTAGGGAGATTATTAAGATGCGAAGAAATCTGCAGAAGCAAGTTACGAAAAGCCTTAAGAAGGATCGCCAAATTTGGTTGGTCAGGGTAGCCGAAGAAATGGAAATAGCAGCTGCTTCAGGTAACAGTCAAAGACTGTTCAAACTTATTCGTGACATCGGTGGACGGCGAACCCCAGCCAGCAAAACTGTATGTGATAGAAGTGGAGAACCCATTCGTGGCAAACAGTAAAGGCTCGACCGCTGGGCCGTATACTTCAAGGAGCAGTTTAGCTAGTCACGTGCTAGTTAATTTGCTCCGACATCAACAACTGCGATTTTTTAGAGAGTATCACTTGAGCCCCCATCGGAAGTAGAAGTAGAGTCAAGCATTCGATTACTAAGGAGAGGGAAAGTGACCGGTTCAAACAAATTCCCTAAAGTTTTTTCCAAAATGGGTGGTGGTGCATCGATAAAATCACTTACCAGCTTGATCATGACGTTTAGAACGAGGAGCGTATTCCGTCATTATGGGGTGAGTCATTGGTTGTACTCATCTTCAAGAAGGGGATACGCAATGACTGTAGTGATCATCAAGAGATTAGCTTAATTCGAATAGTCACCAAGGTATTAGCCTCGATTTTGCTGCACCATCTTACACCCGCTCGTGAGAGTACCACGCGCAAACAACAGGCCGAATTTCGCCTAGTTCGAGGATGCATCGATCAGATTTTTACTCTTCGTGAAATACCTGAGGTGCTTCACACACGCCGTCGACCAATGATAATGTTTTTCTCGACTTGAAAGACGCCTTCGATTCATCTGACCGGACAGTGAGATTCAGTGCCCTTCACCGGAAAGGTATGCCCCATAAGTTCGTGAATCTACTGAGGTCACTGTATTCCCATACTTCTGGTTGCGTAAGGGTTTACGGTGAACTATCTAGTCCACTCAAAACAACCAGCGGTGTTCTACAGGGTTGTTCCATTTCTCAGTTCTTGTTTAACTTCGTCATGGACGAGATCACGGAGAACGCCTCGGAAAACCTTTAGGAAGTATGCGTCAAACTAGGAAATAGTGAGAAGCTATACGACCCAGATTACGCGGACGACTTTGTCTGCTTGTTCAAATGCACAGAACATCCTCAACGTGCACTAGATAGACTCACAAGAGCTGTAGTTCCATTCAGCGTGCATTTGCACTTTCAAAGTGTAAAGTGATGTTACAAGACTGGACGCCAACGATTCCGAGCTTGGTGCTCGATAAGGAGGAATTTACAATTGTTGACCTCTTTTTTTACCTCAGCAGCAGCTTGACGACTGACGGAAGCACGGTAGTAGAGATGAGCACGGGAATCCAAGGCTCGAGTGGCGTACGCTAGACTGAAGCACTTGTGGCAGCACCCTGGTATTTCGCTGAACTTGAAACGTCGTGTATACTGTGCCGCGGTGCGTTCAGTTTTGTTTCATAGTTGCGAGACGTGGGGTCTGCTTTCAGAAGATATTTGTCGTTTTGTGGTTTTCGACCACCGATGTCTGCTTAGTATCGATAAGATTGGGTGAAATGACCGAGTACCCAATACTGAGGGAGTTCTCTATCACAGCGTATCCAGATTAGTAAACTTCGTTGGTTAGGCGCGTTTTACGAATGGCGACGCATGTCTACCGTGCAGTGCCCTATCTTCCGTTCCTTCTAGGGAGTGGGAAAAAACGTAACGGTCAACAGATGACATGGCAGCGAGGAATGAGAAAATGTACAGCAAACTTAGGAAAAGTAGGTGCTTCACGTCCTCGTGGTTGGGGTCCAAAAGATCCCTTAACCAGTTGGCTGGAGACGCTGAAGTATATGGCTGCGAACCGTCAACAGTGGCAATCGTTCTGTTACTTCCCGTCGAATCAGAATGATTGATTAGTGTACGTTCGTACAATTAGACTGTGTATAGCCTGTGTTGGATACTAGGGCATTCCTTTGTTTTCCCACCCGTGTAGGTCCACTCCCTGTCCATCATATGTATTCATTCTCTCTATTTCCACGTGAAACAGTGAGAAGGGCAGTGATCAGTGGAGGTTGCCTTGCTGTTTAAAGCTGTACGATGCTGATGATGGCATTGTAAAGCATTGGAAAATAGCATGGAGAAAAGGCCCGAAGAAGTTACGAAGGCATTAAGCGGATTGGGGGACTATCGTATATTTTGTTCGCCGGCAATGAGATATACGATAGCATACTGTCAATAGCGGTGGCCCTAGTATCCTTGATTTTAGGTCAAGCTGTCTGAGAATTCAAATCAGTTTATCTTGTTTCAATGAAAACTCAGGATAGTCAACCAGTCGGTGCTGTAGAAGACAAATTATGAATTGTTCCAATTTTTGAGGTCATTTTTGCACAAATTTTCCCTCGCACTGTACGGTTTTTAAACCCAATGGAAATCTATTCAAAATAAACTATCTACCAGACTACTTTCCACGATTTGGTGTTTCTTTCTCTAAAGAGGAGCGCATACTTTTATCTTTAACTTCCCTCTTTTACTGCGGATAAAATAACCTGAAATTGGCTTTCGTTTGCCGTCGACAGCACTAACTACTTGACTCAACGAATATTTGACAAAACCCTCGTATGAATAAACAGCTGTACCGTGTTCTTCCTTTCTTTGTGGCTAGGCGACCAAAAAGTCATTCCGTTTTCGTCCTTTTCAGACACATTGAACTCTAATGTCCTCGCATCAGAATTCCATTCTCATTAGTATCAATTCTGATGGTATTGTTTCAAGTTCTAAGTTCCCTAGTGAATGTATTTTCCAAGATTGAATCTCATTAGTATCGCTAACGCAGCCCATATTCTTTAATTCATTATCCGTAAACATCACCCCAACAGCTGACTTATTTATTCTCAAGAAATATCACAAACCACCGGTGGCAGACAGTATTCACGAAGAACTTGAAGCCTTGTAGTCTTGTGGTCGAATTCTGCGGCAGTCAGTCACTTCGTTTTTTGTCAGTCTCGAAATGGCAGTGGATCTCTTTTTTAATTACTGTACCTTTTCTGTATAATAAAAAAACAAGTACTTCCGAATCCACCTATTACATTTTATAAGTCACTTTAAAAATTTCGGTAAACATTCCATGATCGCTTTTCAAGTTCTGGTGTCTTACGTCCTACGTCACTGAGATAAAACGTGTATGCATCCTCGTCCAACGAAATCTCCATCGTTGGTTTGCCGATGTCCTTCGGTGATCTTGAGCGTCGATTTTCAGATGGGACTTTTAAAACATTTTCGCAGGTTAAAGTACACGGAATTTCCAGCCGTTCCGTATCTTGCAAAATGAAAAGTAATGGTAGTCATTAAATGAATAACTTGACTGAGTTAGCTATCAGTCTGACTGGACGAGCGGAGCCACAGAGTGCGTCAAGCCGGTTGTGGTGAATGAATTGCTCGAAATAGAGTCAGAATGCACACGACGCGGCAGTGGAATGCATTCACCGATAAAAGTACGTCGAACACCGTCACGCGATGCGAAGCCTGATGGTACGCGCGTGAGTGACCAGACAGGCACGATTGCTGAACATCGTTAACCAGACAAAGTGGGCGAGGCTTGTGATGGGATAAGTCGGACACGCACGATGCCGTCGGTTTTGTGTGGAGAAGCATTGTGCGTGGGTGGGGCGCACAATGAACCAAATAAATTGTAATTGGTTCAAACAGGATCTATTGTGTTACGTACGATTAGGGCAGGAAATCACCACACAAATTTTGCACAAATTCTTCGGCTTCTAGCCGTTTATTCCGGCTTATATTTGTGCACAAAACCTGGTGTGTTGTTGCTCACAATTTTTATTCTTTAACTAGTTGTGCTACTCATTACTGACTGACTGTTCTTTGTGTTCATCAAAAAATGACGTACATCCACACACGTTCCATCTCACTACATCAACTCTTGATCATTTATTTCTGCCATGATTGCCTTTATCATAAGTGAATGATAGGGCAGCCATGCAGAATATGATGAATAACACTAATTTTCGCGGTTTGATGACTGCAATCCGTGACATGAGCGTAGTACTACCCCGTTACTGTGATTACTGAGGCGGACATCTGGGTACGAATAATCCGCAGTACAAATAAAATTCGAATGATCATTATACCTGTCTTGCTCATCTTATAGTTTAGTATAATGGGTTGGTCATACTAGCTTATTTACTATCCCCACAGAAAGACTACAATGCTTACCCATCGGTAGGTGAGAGAAGGTGATTAAATTCTATCTCAATGAGCACGCAAAACGCACATTTGGAAGATACCGTAAAGTAATTTCTTTTCAGTCTATTAGGAGTGCCGTCATTGTCGTGGGTTCATTAGCATACAGCCGATGGAAAATGAGCAAATCCAGTTCAAATTTAGCAAAGTGCAAAGAATCTGGCAGCCTTTTCACTATCGACCATTTTTAAAACATTTTCATTCCGAAATATCGACGGATGAGGAGCTGTTCGCATCAGCAATCGATGTCTGACGGGGATTCCATGTCATGTGTCGTGTTATATTGACACGAAGTAAGCAGACTAGAACAATCGTCCACCATTTAGTTCTGGTAATCCCGCAATCTTCGGGGTTCGATTGCCGTTTTGGACCTGTTCGGTGTCTAAGTCCTATTGTTAATGGCTCTTGATAAGTCAGGTAAAACAAATGCAAGATGCTTCGAAGATTTTTAACCGCGGGCTGATCTTTGATCCACGGTTAATAGCCTTTTCTATCCTGTTGCATTGGTGAGTGACCGAGGGCAGTTATGCCACTTGACCAGTGAACTTGGCCGGGTAAGATGTGTTCAGCTCTCGAGTTTTTTCATTACATGCTTTCACATGCAACGGAAGGTGTTTTTACCCCCCAGCCACGAATACCCACTGCACCATAAGGGCCAACCAGCAATCAAATCCTGAGATTTGAAGTGGAGGACCACGTAAGGTTCCAATAGGTCAGGTGTGATAACCATTGGGACGACAGTGCATTACTATCTAGCAGAGACCTGCCTATCAGATCGATGGAGACAGCTGACTCCTTTGTTTGGTGCAGTCGACCATCTTCCGAACTACTAACCTCGCCAATCCCCTCTCTCGGTATTCGAGTCAGTCTTGCGTAACTAGAATCACAACTCACACACCATTTGAGTTTTTCTCAATCATCGACTCGATAGGCCGAGATATGAGGACCTGCCAGACCATCGAACAGGATATTGCGTTGTCTAAATAAACTGTTTGGCTTTCCAGTTAAGGACTCAATCATTCTTATCAGTGGTTTCAACATTAAATATCAAGCGTATACGCTCAGATTTTGGGTTTCTGCCACAGCATCGCCAGATGGAAAGCGAAATCAGTCGAAGCATAAAAAACGAATAAACGGAGAAAGTTAAAAGTTAAAACCATACAGATAACTCAGCAATTTAAGTATATTGGTACACTACTGATCGCATCACTCATTCGAGCCACTCAAGGTCCCCCACCATTCGATTGACAAGCTCATAGATTTTTAATGGTAGCTTTTGCCGCAAATGGCAAACATTTTCCCAAATAAGGTGAAATTCCAGGTTACTCACCACGATGCTTTGGAGAATAACTTGACTTGGACTTTCTCCCATAAATACCTGCTTTCAGATTCGCCATATATTCCTTGACTGAGCCTCGATGATAACTCGAAGATGCGTTCTTTCGGTGGTCTTCTAAAGCTTGTGCAATACCCTCCAATGCAGTGTCATCATATGCCTGTTGTATTTTTGCACGAAGCAACTGCATGCGCTCCTTCTGACTTGGTTCACCCTCCAGAGTGGCTAACTGGCCTGGTTCCTGGGACATTCCAGTTCACAGTGAAAGATGCGGAAATAGGTGAAAAAGGATGAATGTTACCTAATGAGATTAAAATAAGTTGAATTTGACTGTGTACATCCAAAAAGTGTCATCTCAATCTCGTTTTGGACTCTATCTTTTATCAGGGACAAATGAGGTAGATCGTCGAATGGGGGACCGATATACACAGACCGCAGGATGGACTAAGAGTAAAAATCCATGTAAGAAAATAGGAATGAAAGACACGTAATTATTCGGAACTCACCCAATAGTTCCAGGGAGAGGACTGCCCCGTTTCAGAACCGTCTGCTTATTAGTACAAGACTTAATGTCAGCATAAGATGCTTAGTCGTTACAATCAATGAGTGAATCGGAAAAGTTGGCTCAAGTGGCATCGGGTACCGTCTCCTCTGGCTGACTGATGACACGGCTAGCCACTGTTCTCTTCTCCGCCCCATAAACTACGGTGAGAAGACTCACCTGTCTTCGAATCATCTCAGTTTAGTCGCAGAAAGTAGACAGTTCATATAGGATGCTTCACTCGTTGTCACCTGTCGTTGCATCGCAGACTAGTTGGTTCAAAGTGGCGTCGGATAATGCCCATCCTGACTGGCTGATTGGTGATATTGCCAATCATCACTTGACAGGTATCCTTTCTCGTTTTATCAATCCGTTATCCTGGCTTTTGTGTTTCCGTTCACCCAAGCCTAGATCTGGAGTCTGGACAGGCCCTGAGGGGTGGACTGCTAACAAGACTTGACTGTCCATCGACGAAGAGTGAGCCCCTACCCTCACATGCAACCTGACAAGATTCCTTTCTCATCTCATTGATCCACGCTGTCGATCCACTGCACTGATTCCGTTGGCTCTAACCTTGACCTTAATGCTGCTTGTGTATCTCATGGTTCACCGTGATGGCGCTGGTCTGCTAGGAAAGACAGACCACGAGTTAACCAATAAGCACACAAAAGTGTTGCATGAATTTGGTATATAATTGTGGAACAAAAATGATCTTGATGTTTTCTTATCAGTTCAGTTCTTTAAAAAGCCGAGAAAGTATTGATCATGGAAGTTTACTGAGTATGCCACAACATGTGTCACTGGCGTAGTTTCCGAACCTAATCTCTCGTTGTCTCTATCCGGTGTGAACTGAACTTATCCACTATTTCAAGGAAGATGACCTGTCAGACGCCGAGATATTTCATTTTGTTAGAGCGGGACAGAATGCTTATGTAGGATCCCGGGTGGCCACAACCAATAGTTGAACAAAAAGAATTGATCCGACTGGTTTTAGGGAACATCTCCTCTGCTTTGCCGGTGATGCAACCACCAACGGCTTGGTCGGTTTCTCGGCTCATCTTGCTGATTTGTGTCGTTGATCCACTGTCGACTATCCTTTCGTTTGTGAGTCAGTTGAATCCAGCCTTGACCTCCATTCTAGACAGGCGATACACCCGCATCTCAGTGATGGGGCTGATCTGCTAGCAGAGACGGACTGTGTATTGGCAATGAATAGTTCAATACCATCGTACCAACTGAAAGCAATTTCCGCTCCATGGGCTCAAAAGGACCGGTAAAAATGACGGCACGAACTTCCTAATACCCCCTTATCCAGATCAGAAGATGACTAAGGCATAATGATTCCAGTCATGCATACATTCATAGAGTACAAAACAAAACAGGCGTTGGATAGACATTTGCAAAACACATCCAAAGTACTGGAGACGACGAGGAGTTATTAATTCGATTAAATGGTGATTATCAACATTCAGCACCATGATAAACCTCAGTTACAGTCCAACCACAAGCAACCATGTTAGTAAGCATCGATGACAGAAAGCAGATAACAGCTGGGCGCCCCCCGAGCGGCGTGGTCAGGTTTCGCAACCGCAGAAAAAACCACCGCTCACCTGTCCATCCAAGGGTATTGAGATTTCGTGGCGGCACCGCAATTGCCACAGTCTGACGAAACCTAATCCATCTCATGTGAATGATGATGTAATCTCTCGTGCGTTACCTCCACCAGCTACGATGCAGGTCACGACGCATTTGAAGCTCTCGAATATGAATAGGGTACTTACCATCACTGAGGAAAATGAGAAATTCCAAAAAGCACCTCCTAACTGGTCTGTACCCGTGAATACAAAAGAACTTTGTCATTCGACACTAAATGACGAGTATCGAAGTAGTTTTAGTCTTTGTTACAGCAGGAAGCAAAACCACAGCTGCACTACCATTGTTATGATAAATTTGGCACGTTTAACGTCCTTAAGTCACAGACTTTACGTATACGGGAAATGCGTTTAGCTTTTTCCAATTACAATTATCTGTGGCGTCCGCGTGATGTCCGTTTATCCATCTCGAGTCGAGTGTACTCTGCAGCGGCTGGGTTCAGAAACATGGTCACTACAGATGGGGAATACATGGAGGTTGGGGGGATTTGTATACCACACTTTTCGTGTTTTTGCTGTATTCTTATGAGAGCACTGTATTAGCAATGCTAAGGTTAGACGCAGAGTATTAGGCACAAAAGCCAAATCACTAGACGAAACACACTTCTTTAATTTACTACTTTTTCATAGTATAACAATGGTAAAGTGTTTCAGGAAGGGGATTGTAGCCAATTTGAGGCCGTCGATTGGGGAAAGTGACCGGGGATGACGGTATGGTCTGATCCCGGGAGAGTAGGGTCTAGGGTCTACCACGATGACCATTTGACCACAGCCGGTCAGTTTATTAGGTTAATGTGATTGGAATACGTGTTGCACATGTCCCCGAGTAGGACTCCCCGGCGCTCCATGTTCGTTGGGGCAGATAGTGGTTGGAAAATGTGTGGCGTTAGCCAGTTTTTGATATGAAAGTGAGGAATGAGAGGGCTGATCAGTTGGCTTGGTCATGCAGGTTGTTTTAGACTTACTGGGTCAAGTGAAAATGACCCAACTACTCAGTGGTTGAATACTTTGGAGTACATGACTAGGGGTTGTGACCACTGGTGCTTTTGAATTCATGGACTTTCGTCGTCGAAACTGATACTTATTGTTGACTCTTTCCACCCTCCCCCTAAGCTTTGTTTTTGTCTTTCTGTTTTTGTTGCTTTGGCACCATGGTTGTTCTCAAGCCGGTGATATATATATATATATATATATATATATATATATATATATATATACTAGTACTACTAATGCTACTACTGGTAGTTCTTTTCTACTTTCCCTTTCTTTTAATTTTTTTAGCTTCTGATTGAGGTTCCTGCCACGAGATAGCAACTAAGACGATGGCCCTTAGTACTTGGTATACGGTTGTTGGGACTAATTTGAACTGGACTTGCTCCATGATCTCATTGGAAACCTTTTTAAAGCGTGCTTTTGCCTGAGTGCAGCGGACGGGACAGATCCTATAGCCCCAAAAGTTCACGGCGCTTTTGGGGCCGCCTGACCCTTAGAACCGGAGTGAAGAACCAGTTAAAGTCCTATTAAGTAATGTGTGATAACGAACCAATCGACAATGGATTTCAATTAACCACAAAGGTGAGCAATGGTTATGGGATTCAAACCTCTGATCATCGAGATAGTAGGTACATGCTGAAAACAATTTGACCATCGCTGACCAAAGAAGATGCCACACGAGGAGCTTAAACCAACGACCTTAGGATTAAAAGCCCGGAGCTCCGATGACTGAGCCAGCTGGGTTCAACGGTGGCTTACGACGAAAGTTTGAAGGTTCGCCTTTCATGACGACGAAAGAGGTACAATGATCTAGATCAAGAAGACTGAGATTTTATTCCATGAAACAAAGTTTTGACGACACAGACTACTTACTGTCCTACCACTAGGGTCATTCACACAGCACGCCACTTAGCAGACTTGTGTTCGATCTGAACTGTTTTGAGCCCTATAGTCGAGATATGTGAAGCAAATGAGTGCTGCATAGATCATCCTTTGAGTAGCGGCCGTGACAATTACGTTGGTCGAACTGAGAGAAACATTAGAAAAAGGAATAGTGACGACACCCCCGAACGAGGTACGGGTAGAACTGGTTGATGGATGCAAAACAGAAACGTTCTCCAATACTTGGAATTTACAGTCACAGTGAATGTTGTGAGTAGACGACGCTCAGGTAAACAAAAAGACTCTTTGATTTCTTGGACATTTTTCTTTCCGAACAATAAAATCCAAACCTCGTGACGACAAAATCATGTTTTTCAATATTGTTTCTATCGGGTGGATTTAGTTATTAGATCCCCGACGCATTTTACATTTTTGAACTAAATTTATACACCATGTTGAGGTGCTAGCCTGACGACTAACTACTTGAAACAACCGTTTTCCCCAGAATGAACCTGAAACAGAACACACTACAGTAAAATTGAAAAATTTGTACTCGGTTAGGTAATATTACTTTGAATCCAACACAATTTGCATGCTGCGATAATCGTTTTCAAAATGACCAGTGTGCAATGTGTTCAAAAAGTCCGATAGTACCCTTGGGAAATTTCTACTCGCAATCTACTATTTCGACACTTTTTAGCGGCCAAAACAGCATACAAATCACAAAGTAAATTAAAGCCGTAGCCCTGATTCTGCTTAGGATCACACACTACTCAACAGTAAAAATTGTCGAGAAAATTCGAAGGTCGTCAAGATCACTAGTGAACTCAATCGACATGTCACCAAGATTTTTGGAGTTATCCGCTCCGCATTAATGACTGAATGTGATTCATCCTTTCCAAGTCTATAAACACCTGATCAAGGAGAAAAATTAAAAATTCCTTGGTATTCAAGGGTTTTCACCAAAAACTGTTTTCCATTTCATCGTCCGTGTAAACATGTTTATTTGACCGAAATCTGATCTGCAAAATTACCCTGCATTATTGAGTATTGTTCACGTAATAAAAAAGATCCCAAGACCCCGAATACCGGTGACTTCGTGTGCAGTTTGAGTCAAAGACTAATTCACATTTAGTGGGCTGACGATGGTAGAGCTGTTACTGCCAGTAGCTAACGGAGGGAATTACAATGAGTCACAAGAGACGGTTCTACTACTGGGCAATGGGCACATCGTGATAAATTAAATTATGAGTTTCCCATTCAAAAACCTCCGTTTCTTCTGACCGGAATATTACTTTTTAACTTCCTTCCTCCTGGAGGCTCTCCTCCATTCTAGTATTGACGCAGATAATATATAGGGACACTTTTTCAGTCTAGGATATCTTAATAACTCTCAACTAATACTTCTTTACTGACAACTATTGATATATGTCAAAAAAACTTTCGTTTCGCAACTGGTTAATCGGTATTCGAACAAAGTCTAGACGAAACAACATAGGAGCAAAGTATGGCTTATTTTCTCCTGTGCAAAATGTCAGTTTTCCCGCATTGTTTCATACCCTATCTAGCCCGAGTTTTGACCAATGGGGATAAGATAAAAGCTGTCACTTACAAAGCTCGATAACTGACTTAGTATTCATTTACCCTCTCAGTTATTGACATAAACTCCAGTTGGAACCCATATATGGGTAGCTACCCAAACGTTTTGCCATTTGTAACACGCTGCTTGTATTTTGCGTCCTATTTTTGTGTCCGATAGCTGAAATGACGGCATTGTGCTTGTATAAGTCTAACGTACTAATACAATACTGATAAAAGTTTGATAGTTTCCGGATGTTTCCGCATTTTGGAACACACTGCACACTGAATTTTTCTAATAAAATATTTTTTAGACCTGATAAACCCATTGTGAGGGAATGGGCCCCAGCATATTGTCCATGGTCGGTCTGGTTCTGCGGTCAGACTGCATGCCGTGGCCCACTCAGAATCAAGCACAAAGTCGGAGGCAGAGAAGCAGAGAGCACGTGATCGGTTGACCAAAATCACCGACAGGAGTTGGGCCAGTCAAGCGGTCAATGGACCAATAAGCGGTTAAAATTCGTCTGAACCGACCAGAGCCGAATCAATCAATCAGGGCGCAAACAAACAAACCAGCCAGAAGGGCCCTTTAGGTCTATCAGTAGACCAATGAGCTTTTTTATGCACGGTTTCGGTTATGATCATCAAATCTTATATAAGCGACGTATTTAATTCCAATGAAATCAGATAGTTCGAAGGCAGAAGAGTCTTCTCACAAGAGTTAGTGGGACAGTTCAGAACACCTATGTTTTGAGTGTATGATTCACGAAATGTACACAAAAGTCAAACCCTCGTCTTTATACTCAGTTGTAATCCTAGATTATCTTTTAGCTAATTTGAATGAGCTCAAAAATAATTATTATATGATCAAATTTGTTAGCCGCGATTATTTTTACTTACTAAGTAATTGTTCAAGCCTCTCACTGCTACAATGTAAACCTTAAAAACTGTTCATCACATCTGGTTCATATGGCCTGTTCAAAAACATCATCTTCAGCCGTAGTCTATCGAGACCGAATTGGCGATAGATCCCGCGGTGCATGTTTATGGATTTACAAATGTTTGCCATCGAGCTATTCCTTTTGCATATCAACTGTTTGCCTCGCTTAAACACCACAAGATCTAGGACCCACCCGTCACTGGCTTTGAACGTTGTTAACGCCCCACTCCCATGATAGATATATTCGCAGCAAGGGTCTAACTGAGATGCACTTACTACGAACAACTTAGATGATCTGACTGATTGGTCAGTTCAGATGGTGAGGGATGCGAAGTGCATACCACACCGTGCATCGTGCAATAGGAACGCTCAACTAATTACATTGTTCCATAGGATAACGTGCATGAAACGATTTTCTTTAGATCTATTTTTCACTGAAGACGCGTTATGGTTTATAGCATTGAAATATTTAATCAATAAGGAGTTTACCATAAACTAGTAAAATATTCTCATTGCGTGCTAGTTGTCTATGATCGATAAAGTTCCGCTTCGTACTTGAGGGTTGTTTATTTTGGTTGAATTAGGTGCCGTTTTCTTGATTAGGTCTCGTACCTATGTTTTGGTAAAGGTAATTAGGTGTTTGCAGACTGACATGCCATATATTTGCTCTTGAAGTTTACCACACTTTCACAATGACTTTCGTCTAAAATATCTAAGTTTTCCTTCTGAAAATTCTGTTTACTTTATATTTTGCCCGTTTATGACCGTTGAAATAAAGGTCAACTGTTTACCGACCCTGAACTACAGGTCGCGAGCATTAATTCAAATGTGATTTGCTAATACTGAATACTGTAGGCATTGTGAGATCAGGTTGAACGTTTTCATAAACTCTCGATGGTTGAGATTTTGTGTTTACGCTGGAAAGACCCCATCAGTTATTCAGACCCCGATTGTGGTGTCCGTTTAAAGTCACTACGTGGACAACCAATCATATCCTCCCCATGCATGGGCATACGCTTGTTGATATTGATTCATGCTTCAGTGCCAGTAGTGCTTGTTGACCGTACGATCCCGCTACGTGTCGACTGAACTTGATTGACTTTAGGCGAACGTAAGCCAGCGCGCGCATGCACCTCAGTTATGTTGTTTATTTGCTCAAACACTTGTTTGCTCACGGTTTACAGGCTGACTACTGCTAGGTTTCATTTACATTCTTACAAGTGAATGGAGTATACCAATTACCTGCTCTGCTGCCACTGATTGGGAACAAAACACTGATGACACATTTTATAGCTCGCCTTCGTTTAACCAAAGCGTTTATATTGCCATTCACATCCCTCGAAGAAGGTTGTGCAGTTGGCTGTAACCCGTAGGATGAGAAAGAACCATTGACTTCCGGCTGGAGCCCCATTAACGAGGATTGTCATGAGCTAGCAAAATAATGGTATCGAGGTCAGTGACGACAGTACATACTTGCATACACCCGTTATCACCAGTTTCATTTTTTCGAAATGCACAAGAACTCCACTAAATGCATTAGGTAAAAGGTAACAAAAGCGATACCTTTTTTCGGTGGAAGGGGGATCTTAGCGTCATCGTGTTGTCTCCTATGTCACTGTTCCTGTAGAGCTGCCTCGTTTCTCTGTTGAGTGAATACATTCTACGTGTGACCTGCAACCATTAGATTTCCACCAAAAATTCCGAATCGTTCATGAACAATAAGCGCATGATTGCAATATTTCAGATCTTTCTGACATGTAGAATAGATGACCTTCTTTATATATCTTCAGTTCTCTATCTCACTTTCTCACCCTCATAGATTTTTCTAAAAATCGTTCAAACCTCAATCAATAATTGCTAACTTGAATCGACCAACTGTGTTTTTCACGCACAAGACTTCTAATTTACTCCACATGATTAACAATGTCAACTAGACGTACACTGGATGCACTTGAATGATAATGCTGATGTTGATGATTCGGATGATGAGATAGTTAGGAAGCGTAGAAGTCTTGTTCCTAGAAGTAGTGGGCGGCTTCAGAACACACTCGGTTAGAGGTTTGAATAATGGTAGGATCTCACGAAAGCAGTAACCTTTACCTGCACAGTGGTCAGTTTCTCTGATGGACTTCCTTTATTGTACGGCCCACTGAATAGTTAGACCCTCTGAAACTTACGCAAAGATATAAATTTTCTCAACACTCGTGTTGAAAGAGGTTCTTTCCGTTAACCTTGCTTGAAAAGTTCAGAGTCAAATATGTTGGTTTATTGACTGAAACACGTATCAGTTTGTGGATAGATAACATTTGTTTTACTGAAGACTGCTATGAAGACAAAGGATTCGCAAGACTGCTCAACACTTTAGAGAAAAACAAGACAAATTTTGTAGCTGAACTGTCATGATATCTGAATCATCCTACACAATGTTTTCACTTTATCTGTTACATGGACTGAGTTGATCGTGTAACACGAAACCGGACTGAAGAACAAGGAAGTACCGACGAAGGTATATCGCCTTCTGACTAGTCCAGTTACGTAAGATGGCTGTGAATGTTCACGAATAACAAATAACGAGCATAGTGAAATGACTGCTGTGGTGGTATGCTATCCACTGAATGCCTGATCGGCGGAGAGCTCTGTTGCAGTTTTCAAAATCCAGTACAGGAAGAAATCCGAGTGGTATGGAGTTAGCCACCATAGGTTCGAATTCAAAGAATTTCGATTACTTCACCAAATCTTGTTTCTCTGTTGTCATCTATTCCAGGCCAGAGTAATTAGAGCTAATTTATAGTTATTATGAACAAAGCATTGAATTCTGAAGCTGTGTCGTATTTTTGGCTTTTGCCTTTTTGAGCCGTCTGTGGCTCCTGAGTGACATCTGATTGTCTGCCAAGAATCGACTGGACTGTACGCTCATTAATTCAGGGTCCACCTTAGGAGGTTAGAATTTATACTATCTTCTCCACCAGCTGCCAAAATATAAATTCGAAAACTGCGGTGGAGTCAAGATTACTGAGCACACCGCACATCTTCGTGGTTACGTTCGTCCTTTTATGCGGCTCAGAAATATGGTCGTTGATGGGTAGAATGTACTCGAAGACTGTTGGCGTTTGAGCGGCTATGTTTCACAGTAGTGCTCGGAAATGGCGACAACATCGTATCAGCCAGAAGGGTATTGGGATCCAGAGATCATTCGTCCGGGGAAACCCTCAATCTAAGTAGTGTTGTGTTGGTCGGTAAGTGTGTTAGGAATACTCACAGATAGACCTCCTCAGCCTACGCTGTTATCCGAAGCAGGTAGCGGCTGGAAGGTACGGTTAGGTGGTAAGTCCATGATATAGCAAAATATGATAACATTCACCCGCGAACTTGGCCAAGTAGGACGTGTCAGACTTGGCGGTTGTGGCACACGAAATTCCCACACTAGATGGTTGGATTCATTAAGCGGCATGGATGGGCGCAGCGGTCGGTGGTGTAGTTGCAGTTAAATTAATTCTTCGTTGGCACCTTTTATTTTAGAAATTTTTTTCCGTTTGCTTGGTTCTTATACTTCTATTCGTTTTACTTCTCTCAGCAGGACGACTCTGTGCGGTTTCAACCAGCACCAGATCACCGAAGTGCGAGATTGAAAATTGGAAGAACTGAAGGAAACAACCTGAAACTGCTCATGCTGTTGTCAAAGGTCTACGGTGAATCGCTTTGGACGCTTTCTGAGAATCCCTGCAGACTTCCACGTGCGTCTTCGTCATTCACCTGTTAGTCTAAATCAAAGAGTTGCACAATCAGTGAACTGGAGACGTTCCCCGTGGTACTTGATTCTCGAGCAAGCCATCTTGTCCAGCGACCCATAGAGCTTCCTTATTCAAAGCCAACACGAAATCAAGATAAGGAATTCATGTTTTAGAGCCACAGAAACCGTTGATCGGCCAATGAAATATACTCGCAGGTAGGCCAAGGGAAACGAACATCCCCTTAAACTGAGTCAGAAGCTCACAAACTGAGTCACTCCTGAGAGAAATGTTGTTTATACATTACAACTACTTACGAGTAGTCGGTCAAGAAGGTTTTTTTTTGCCTAACTGACCACTTTTCACGCACAAACCTTAGGTCATCCGATCGACCCTTCACCCGTAAGCACCAGACTCGAGTTACGCTCTTATTAGAGCTCATCAGGGATGTATATAATCCACCAAACCCAGGGTTTGAACCCGGGCTTTTTCACCCCGAAGGCTGAGCCGCCCCGCAACCGTTCGGGCTGATCTAGTCCCCAAGTTAAGTTTGGTCAGCTGTCCTGATTTATGACAGCCAGCAATGCCCGACAACGTTGAATGGAGATACGGTAACTGTCCACGTTAACTGCAAGCGAATGCCTCCCGCCAAGTCAGGTCTCCTTCGCAGGCTAGGCCAAAGTGCCCAAGTAAAACCTGCTTTGCGTTTGATATTTGTATGTATCACACAATTGATTGCGAGCAGTGCGTGAGATTGACGACTTGGACAGTCTGTCTGGAAAGCCGAAACCCTTCAAAGCACCCAAACTGAGTTGACATTATAACCTGACGGAGTAGAGTAGTTTTGGGGGAAAGATAAAATACTTTACGGCAGGGTGAGAAATTTGATCGTCCAGTTCACCTCCACAGACAAAACGTCGATTGGGTCATAAAAATAAACTAGTATAAACATCCATGAACGTAGCTGTGTTAGCCGAAAGATGAACTTATCAAAACACGTCTAATCACCAATTTGTTTAACTCAATGCCAAATGAGTACCCACAAAGACTTTATTTCGCCTTATTTCACCAACAACGAATCACCACAAGAAAGAGTGGCGTGCTTCCTTTCTTGTTTGAGTTTAACTCTTTTTATTTACAGACATTCATCTTTTTCACAAAAGAATGAAACGAACAGGACTTACGGCAAATTTGCTTTTCTCCACATGCTCCTTAGCTAAGTCATCCAAATATTGCAACGACTCCGGAAGATCTGACTTTTTCTCATCGCCAATCTGATGGGACAGAAAAATTATTCGGTTTAAAATGAATGACAACCGGTACCAGATGCTTTCTTCGCTCTTTTTCGCACAATTCCCGATTCACCGAGTTTGGTCTGAAGCCTGCAAGATGTGCGCATTCGTGTGAGGAGAGAAACTTGCATATCAGATGATCAGTGAAGTACCACTACAAACACTTAACGCTGTCTCACTCTGTATGTTAAGGATGTCTCTATAAGGCGTTTTTCTCACTGTTCTCTTCGGTCACCATAGGTAGATGTAAGCGTACAATTATGGACCAAACTGGATACCAACTGCTAGAATGAAAGCAGGTTTGTGCAGGAAGTGGGAAGGTTCAATATACTACTGTTATCGCTCTGCGGCATTCTGGGTTGTCATCAGCCAGTCTGATTTGCATTACTGTTTTTTCTCAATTGCTTTAAAGTTGTGCAAAATACCGTATCTGTCACTGAACTTTAATTGTTGAACTTATTTACCCAGTGTTCCAATTAATTTTTGTTGATTGTGTTTGAAATCGCACTCTATCAGCCTTGGTACTCATTTGGATGTGCACTGGTCTTTTCGCTGTCGCTGTAGCACGAGAAAACGAGTGAAATTCTCTGCAGTAAGATAGAACCCCTTTCAGCTCTTCCAAATTAGCCAGTATCTATTGTGTTATATATATATATATATATATATATATATATATATATATATATATATATATATATATATATATATATATATATATACATTTATATATATATAAATATATATATATATATATATATATATATATGGGATCAGTAAGTTGACTACGTGGAACTTGTTAAATTTCCCATGAGATCTGTCTTTTACGGCAGCCAACATAATTCGTTGAGTAATTATGCTGATAAATGCCTGCTGATAAAAATGGGATATTTCAGTTCTTTCGACATTTAAACCCGAGCGTCTGCTCTCTGTTTTTGCTTGCTACTTCTCTGAATCACCTCGCCAAATGTGAAATAAAACGGAGCCTAGAGACCAAGAAAACAGAAAAGAAAGTTTCTTGTGAAAAAATACTTGAATTAAGAAACCTTTGGAATAAGTTCAGTAATGACAGGAGCATTGCCAAGTCACCTAGTTGTTTTAGTCAGCCTCCGTAGTTCTAGAAAGACGACTGTTCTGCCTTCGAATCGTCTCATTTTTTAGGTACCAACAAACGGTTTATATAAGGTGCTTAGTGGTCATAGCCAGAGCTTTGCACAACAACTTACTGGTTCACTTTTTATTCATGAACGCTGTTTTATACCGTCCAGCTGGCTTTAGTAAGTAGACCAACAGCCGTGGAGCCGTTTTGTTTTAGTAAAGAAAAATAAGCTGTTTGTATACGATGACAGATGACCGCATTGAAAACCATGGTACGAGAGGCAATGGTCCAGAACGCTTCCCATAACCGGGTCCTTTTTTACTTCCCCAATTGGCCAATTACGTCCCGGTCGGTTAAAATAGCTGTTGGAACTTCATCGGTTGATTTCGTTTCGTTACGTCAAATCAACTCCTCGTAGCTGATTGGTTGATTCCACCCGGTTCGGTGAGAGCAACTGTTGATGACTGACTGGTTGATTTCGCTTCGCTTTACCGCGAGCTGGTTGGGCCTTCAACCGGCTTCGCCGGACTGAGCTTTGGCGTCGATTGTGAGCAGACTTTGACGTGCTGTCTGCCAACGGGACTAAGCTATCTAGTGATGCGTCAGCCAATACCCTTACAAACGGCTATTCTAACTGACTAGTTTGGTTGGAACATGATTGGTTGATTCAGCTCCGGTCGGTTCAGATACCTGTTGACCGCGGATTGGTCCGTCGCTCCGCTTCACTGACAATCATCTTGTCGTCGATTCTGGACAAGCGATGATGTGCTATTTGTTAAACCGTCGATCTGTCTCTCTTCCCTCCAACTTACCCTCTATTCTGGACGGGCGTAGACATGCTGTCTGTTAAATGAACCAGACCATCTACGGGCGATCTGTCCGTCAATAAACTGATACCAATGTCTCCGGCAATCAGATCGACAGATTTTGTGAAATCCGATACAGAAGCTTTTCTAGTCCTACTCGATTAATCTCATTGACTGAGAATGTTATACACTTTTCCCTCACCGTGGACTGATCACCCAGAACTTCCCTACAACGGATACCAGCTTCAGAGAACATTGCGCACAGAAAGACTGCGCCTTTGGGCATGTGCTAACAGTGTGGGAATGAATTTAGTGGGAATAAGTACCCGGATGCTCAAAGCTTTAATTTTTGGCCAATCTTAGACTCGCCGTTGGGCGCGGAGTGATGAGGCTAGGGCAGATTTATTTTGTGCAAAGTCGGTTTTATAGCTCTTATGGGGTTTTTAGGTATGTGACTGTGTGGACTGCCATGTTGTCGGCGCGGCTTATTCTCCTTACCAGAGGACACGCCGTCGCCTACATAGAATAGAGAGCAAGGTTGGGGTCAGCGTAGCAGATCAATGGTCTAGTTAGGAGACAGCATGTCAGCGCATGTCCAGAATCCAGATCAGAGTTTGAGCTAATGGAAGCGCGAACGACAGGACAGTGCGTCGATGGCACAGATCGATTAGGACGGGAAAGGAATTCCGTCAAGTAGTGATGGATTGTTTGATCAACCAATGGGAAGAAACGTCACCTGACACCATTTTGAACCAGTTAGTTTGTAGTGCAATGACTGGTGATAGTGGCACTTCCTCCTATATGAACCATATTAGCTGATAAACTGAGATGGTTTGAATGTAGAAGAGTCTTCTTACTAGAGCTTATGAAACGGGTTGGATCAGGACGTGAATCCTCAACATTTTCGCTTTGGGTATGATGTGGCATCTCACTGGTAAGCCTAGTAAAATTCATCTAGTTGTAAGTCTTGTTTAGGTATGAGACGACTGTGTCGGTGTCTGACTTCTATTTTCAAGTACCTATTCGTGATTGCGTTCAGACAGACATCTGGTTGTGCGGGTAATGCACATTGTTCCCCAGAGGCGAAATAAGGCCGAAGAATCTGGTGTATTGTTTTTTTCGTTTCAAATACACTGTGGATCCAGACGCATTTAATCGAATACATTACTCTTGTACTTACGTGAGAGAGAATCATTGGAGGCGATGTTTTTTGCTTACCCGTGAGAAGTGTCCAACACGTCAAAACGTTTCAACTGTTTTAGGGCCAAGCACAAAAGTTTAGATGCATTCCTCAGCAGCTTAAAGTTTTCACCTAATTTGTACTGATAGGGTAATCTGACTCCAACCTGACTCAGCAATCAAAAGCTCATACACTTGACAGAGTACTGCGGATATAAATAGTTCAGTTCAGCTCAGTTCACTTTGAACAATAAATAACCATGCACTGAGAGCGGAAGTTCGGGTTGCTATGTCAACTGAGATATCACTCGGAAATTAAAGTGTGAAAAGCTAAGAAGAAAACCACAGATGAGACATAAATAGTGACCAAGCTTATGGTCATCAGACTGTCCAGCCCATCGCTTTGTTCTCACAAGTGATTAGTTAAGTCACGCCATCTGCATCCACCACGATCCGAAACCGGTCTTCGAATTCGCAAGTTACCCACTTACAGCCGGCTTTTGTTATACCTGTTCACTTTGATTCTGATTATCCGGGGCTTCTCGGCGTACATGGCCACAACTGTAATGGGCCTTGTTTGGTGTGATGCCACCTGAATCATCACTACCTTCCTTCCTCAAAAGTTCCTTGGCAATTTGACTCACCTGTCTCACTGTTATCCGAACTGGAACAGGTGGATGCGATTAGGCTTCCTAGGTAGTCAGGTAGATTATCAACTTTCACACAACGGTTATTCGTACCTTCGGTCGCCACTCTGGAATCAATTTGGCTGAGATAGCATCGATATACGGATTCATCTTCTAGAACTGCAATCACGATAAAAGACTGACCAAGCCATCTCGTAATGATTCCGCGAGAAAGTAGAAGTTTTTTCTTCGGAAGCATATGACATCAAAGCCATCGGAACACATTATCTATAACCTCAGCTTTCTTGCCTTAAACAGAACTACCAGGCTTTCATTGGTGGTCTCATGCATCGTGTTCCGGTATTTTAGCACGAAATTGTGGAGGAACAACTCCAAGTCGGCCAACGCTCTTGGTTTGGCTGACTCTAATGAACTTTTCACGGAGCGCACCAAATTCTCCGGTTCATTATTTGAACACAGGTGGTGTGGCGCCACACATAGGTATGGACGTCCGATTTTGTCAAGCCAACTTTTCAGCTGAACTACGCAGAGTTCCCACCCGTTATCAGCCGCTAGTACTTGTGGAATTCCTTCCTAGCCAAGGCATATTCGTAACACGCATCACGCAATTACTTGCGAGTACGCCGAGAAGACCTGACTTGGTGGGAGGCATTCGCTTGGAGTTAACGGGGCAGGTACCATGTCTCCATTCGAAGCTGTCGGGCATCTCTGGCTGTCATATAGGTCGACATCTGAGCAATCTGACGTTGGTGATTCGGATCAACCCGGACGGGAATGGGGTGACACAGTGGTAACGCGCACGCCTTCGAGGTGAGAGGGCCCGGGTTCAAACCCTGGGTGTGGCAGAGGATATGCACCGCTGATGAGCTCTGACAAGAGCGAGACTCGAGTCTGGTGCTTCCGAGTGCCGGTTGGTCGGATGACCTGAGGTTTGTGCGTGAACGGTGGAGTGGTTAGCTAAGAAAAAAATAGTCATGACACTTGAATTACAAACGAAATGGTTGGTTTCCTCGCCAGGAACATCCCAGGCCGTTTGGCGTGTGAGTCTACCGGGACCAAAGCGCGGTATCAATTTAAGAATGGGTCTCAGAATTCGGTGTGAACCGTCAGCCACGAAATGTAACTTTCGGGCCCTGGGCTCCACATTTTAGCCTCAGCCTGGCTTTGTGCAGACTTGCGTCGCAATTCATTGTCTCAGTGCAAATATCTGCTTCCAATTCTTCAAGTCAGTAACTTTATTTTCGTTGCACCAGAATCGTGTTTGTGCAACTGATCCATAATCAACTTACGCAGTGGAAGTGGTATGGCGAGTCTGTCTCCATGACAAAGAACTCCGTCCGGTTATAAGCTGAATTCCACTCGGTTTCCCCCCCCCCTTCTTGCTCTCCGAAATCACCGATTAGAAGTAGCGTCTTGTATACTTCCTCAGTTCCTCTCGCGAAACAGGAGCAACCAGGAAATTGAAATGGCATTGTTCTTCGGCCCAGAATATCATAGTTATAGGCAGCCAGAGCAATGATTCATTGCTGGAACATAGCAACCGTTGATTTGGTCAGAGGTTTATCGGATTTGAACAAGAACTGAAGCTCCCAGCGGTCTGTAACAATCGTAGAATTCAGTTCAAGGAGGTACTTGTGCAGTCAGTGCACCGTCCCGAAAATGGCCATAGCTTTCTTCTGCTTCTGGGGCTGACGTCTCCCTGAAGCATTGAGACCAGCCTGTTCCAATTCCCACTTTGGTGTAGTCTGTGCCGAGCAAAGTTCGTTTAGATGGTGTCAATAGGGCTCACATTGCCCGATTGACAATATTGAGCAGGAGATTGCGCGGTGTCCCCCCACACTACATGTTCTACTTCCACACATCGAATGTCTAAGCCAGGACCATTGGTTGTGCTCTTGTCGCAAAGTTCAGAATGAACCGGGGGCAGCATTGTAGGTGTGAGGGTATGGTCCGACATTTCGTTCGATGGACGGTTTAATCTCACTGGCAGACAGTACGTCAGCACCGGCCCCTACCGAGCCCACGGAACCACGAAAGGCAGGACAGCCGATCGATGGCGTGAATCTATAGACGAGACGAATCGTGCCAACGGGATCTAAGCCTCAAGGCCGAGGCCTCCACAGCAGTCGGACCAATGTGCTGTGTGCAACATGTGGGCACATGTGACAGCAACCTAATATATTCTTTATTTTTCGCTAATAAAACTAGATGATTCTGAGGCAGAGTAGAGTTCTCACTAAAGACAGTGGGTCGGAGCAAGACAGTAGGCATTCAAGAATTTATCTTAAATGCGCCTGATTTTTACGATTCTATTGTGATCAGTGGTCTGAAACGATCGGTATCTGGCTTATACCCGTTCGCACTAACCGTGAAACCGAACAATTGCTCCTCGGTAACTGCGATCTTGCACATTACGACTTTAATCGATAAGTTTCGTTCCATGAACCTCTCCCGCAGCTGTTGTAATCGGCAATCTTCCTTCGCAGACCTAAAGATAAACGCCATTCTGGTATGGCAGCACCGCATCGATACTATGAATCACCTCGTCACTCGAGGCCTGGAATATCCCGGACGGAACATGCAATCCGAACGATATGAAATTGTCTAGTAGCATACCGCACGGAATGTTTATAGTTGTTAGTGGTTTAGAGTCTTTGTGCAGCGGAATTTGGAAGTAAACCAAGGTCAGGTAAATTTTGCCACCAAGTATGCATTTCGTAAGGTTCTCCGGCTTCACAGTGGTTGCTGCGCACCTGCACAACCGCGGATTCAGAATTAGCCGCTTATCACCGTAAATTCGGGGTGTCTTTCCGTCTCTCTTTATCGCCACCACACTCGAAATGGCCCACGTGGGTGAGGTCACGGGTATAGTAACACCATCCCGTTTCACTTTGTTATGCATATATATATATATATATATATATATATATATATATATATATATATATATATATATATTGGTAACGTGTTTTGTATTTTTCCCAGTCAGCTGTCTTTTCAGACAAAAAACTCATAAAATGTACCCATTATGTTAAGTGATGCAAAACAAGTAAAAACATTTATCCAGTTAGAGATAATACTTACTAGAACACAGTAAAAATATCAATGTATTGAAATCTATGTACATGTCATAAGTCGGTTAAAGTAGCCCTCAAATGCTTAAATACAAGAACATCTCGTTTACTGAGTAAATTACCGAACAGCTTTTCAACTCAGCCAAACTTACCATCAGGTGATGGACAAATTCTCCTATCCATTATCGACTCTGGACGCACCGATTCTTGTGACTACTGCATGCTGGGTGGCACACTGCCTTGCGTTTAAATGTGTCGCAAATAACGTGTGCACACGTGATTCAAACAAGTCAATCGATTTATCAGATCCCATTGATACTTCCGCGTAAATCGAGGTCAGTCTTCACTGTTTAGAAAAGCACGATGTAACTCATACTACTTCGGGAATGGAATAAGTTTCGCTATTGGAAAATGGAGGAGAAAAACCAAGTGCCCAAAAAACAGAATTCTAACATAAAAAGGAAACCCCAAAATAAATAACTGGGAAAATTTTTACATCATTCAATGTATACCGACCAGCAAATATACAGGTTCATTCAGCTACTCCTATCAGCTCAAAAGCACTCAATCTTCACCATGGATACGGCACCCTAAATGTGCCGATTCAGTAAGACTAGCACTGACAAGGAAAATCAACTTTTGCGTAGGCTCATGCGCACGTGAATTTGGTCGGAATCGCTGAAAGCGCCCCATTAGATAAGAAAAGTTTGGAATACGGAAAATTTCACTCAAATAATTCATCTCAGGCATATAAGTTCAATAAAACGTTGAGAGCCAGCCCGGATAGCCTTGTGGTTAATGTGTTCGATTCACGATCATTCACTCCGGGTTCGGGTCCCAGTTGGGGCTCGTTGGATGTGCACCGCTGATGAGTCCCAACAGGGATGGAATAGCTGTACAACGTTTCTATGATTGACGATGGTGAGATGAGCATTCACAGTGCGTGGTAAATCCTATTATGTAAGCATCTAGTCGCCGACTATACATATATGAATTTGATTGTTGAAGCCGGAATAGGGCAAGTAACAGTTCAGTTCGGCTCAGTCCAGTTTACTCAACCACTAACCTCGCAATTCTGTGCCTTGGTTTCCTTGCTACCTTCCAGCATCGTCTAGCAAAGTACAAAATGAACAGAACCATGAAATAAGAAAGACCCAAAAATTCAAATTAATAAGCGGAAATCACGAAGACGGGGAACGAGTCCAGAAACAACTACGTTACTGGGCGTGTAAAGCGGGTAAAGAATCACTTCATCGAATGCCAATAGCTTCGGTGCTGGATTGCGCAACAATGCTTTGAAACTTTGGGTCAGGTCAACTTTGTGACCTGATGCAATTGAGTGTCCCATTATTGAAGAATCTAGTGATTTCACGTCATTGTGTATTGTCCTAGTGAGTTGCGTCACCGGTTTTGGCAACCATTTCGATATGTGTTGAATCAAGTAGTGATCCGTCCTGCAAATATATACGTCACTGCAGCTGAGAGTGAACTGGTAGACAATATGTGAGACATTGGGATCAGCAAGACTGTTTAAGTGATTTTGAAAACACAATCTTTTGGTCGTCTGCAATAAACGCAACTGCGCCACTGTATGTGTGCATTAGCGCTGAGTAAAGATTTCGAATTATTTGAATAAATAGATTGTCACCATTAAAATGTGAAGTGATAAAACTTGCTTCTTTTTGACATCCGTTATTCACTCGCGAACCAGTCTCGGCTTCGAATGTTGTTTGGTAAAGTTTTCGGGATAATTGTTGGCGAACAGCGTCCTTCTGATGAACTGTTCTTTATTTTGTATCGGATATTCTGTATAGATGTTCTAGTCCATGTGGAAGAGAGTTCTGACCAATCCACTTTTGTAAGCTACCTGAGTTAGGTTAAAGAGCTGTAACTAAAGTCTGCTCCACACTGACTTTTGGTGGATTCTGAGCGATAAATTCTCATCTCGACTTCATGTTAATGAAATATCTAAGAAAGGCAACCCGTTATCACATTCTTCTCAGTGAGAAAAAGAGAGGTTTGGAAGGATGGAGTTAGGAATGTTACTGAAAGAAATGAAGCTTTCCTAAATAGTAAGAATCCAAATGTCATCCACATATCAACCGTGAAGTGGAAATTGGGAAGTGTTATCACACTGTTGTTTTTCGATCACCATCACCACCGATTTGCTTGTAAGCTTTGGGTTCAAAAATAAAACAAATGTTTTCTGTGCATAAAAGAACGAGTTCTTTAAGTTATTCGACTAGAATAAGTAAATGACAGTTGTGTGAAGAAATAAAATCACAGAGATAATCCATAGTCTCACTAAAAGGTACCTTTGAAAAATGACTCAGCATCGACGGAAAATATTTTATTAGAACTAACTAAAATATTGTTTAGCAAATTGGCGAGTTCAAATGAGTCTTGTAGACAAAAATGGTGTTATATACTTCCGAACGAGGGTAACGATCTCAACGAGCCACCGGGCAAGCGTGTGATAAGGAGAATTGTACACGCATAATATCGGCCTCAAATGGACTCCAGGCCCGTGAACTTTGAGTGATCCTCTCTAGTAGGGCATCCGTGATCCAAGTGGTTCTAGCTTCTTGTATGTATTTTCAGAAATGAAGCCGTGTAGGATCAAAACTTTGGAGATGTCTCCATATCCGTTTCTTTATTAGTATATTGTTTTCTGTAGTAGTGACCGGTTTGAGAGGTTGCTCATCGGAAAGTATCCGTTCCACCTTCTTTGTGTATTCTTCAAAGTTTTGTTATGCAATCCAACATCGAAACTATCAGCTTTCGACGAAGTGATTCTTGTCATGATGTATCAGCCAGCACTGTGTGCACAAAGAATGAATGACCCAAAAATGTTTGCACACCTTGACGTTAACACGACGCACCCCAATTTCCTCAATGTACGTACTGTAAGAAATTTCGATCTTGCCTACTTTACTGTTGTATTTACCCCCTACTGAATAGCATACATACACTGGCATGTTTTACTTTCGGGGTTTACAAGAGTGAATTAAATGCTTGCATTTCACTACCTGTATCTAATTTCTGTTCTACTGAATGTTATCTGTTTATTGAAGGAAATCCTTGTTCATACCCTATATCAGACCGGACTAATTACTTGCAAAGATGGAGGCATGTGACGTCGAAAATGCAAACCAAGACAGATCTGCCCTTCACGTAACAGTGTCTTTCCAATTCACCGTTAGGTATTCACTGGATCAAGTACTGAGTCTAAATAGGCTGAGATGGCTGGGATATGTGTTACTCGTGCCTACTGATAGACAACCTCAGCTCAGGCTGTTATTCGAAGCAGGCAGTGGTTGGAAGGTAGGTCGGGATGGTCAGTCTATGGCATAGTGAAAGGTATGGAAGCCTTGACCGGTGAACTTCGCCGGGTTGCAGTCCGCGAGGCCAGTGTAACAGATGACTGAATACATCACTGATATTACGTTATATAATTCACCATGCACTGTGAATGATCAACTCACCATTGAAAACCATCGTAGCACTGTACAGCTGTTTTAACTTTGTTAGGAATCATCAGCAGTGCACACCCATCAAGACCCACCCGGACTAGAAGAGAAGCTTATAATTTCCTAGGCATTCCACTTTGGGTAGCTTATAATCTAATCCATGAGAACCAAAAAACCTCGTAGACTGTGTGATGAAAGTACTTAATCTACTCTAGTAGATCCCAAACGAAAAATATCAGCTTTTATATGGTATGATTTTCTGCTCTCATAAACTGAATAGCGAGAGACTGACGGGCAGGAGGACAGTAGGTCAAGTTTATCCACTGAATATTTTTGGACTGTTTAATTTGCACGACTGGCTAAGTTAATCTAAAGATGATGTCAGTAACAAGTGGTAAGTGTTTATTTTCCGGTAACACAGCGTTATCGGAAAGAATGGTAGTCAGTCTACGTTTCGGTCACCTTGGGTGACCTTCCTCAAGACCAGTTTACAATCGATGTATTCTGCACTGATCTCGGCAGCGATACATTAAAGAACAAGTGCTTCCGGAGCTTCTCGTCCAAAAATGTCGTACCCAGAGATGGTTCATTTCACAGAGAAACCAAAGGATTGCACGGATGATACAAAGGTAGACATTGTGCGAATATTGTCAAAATAGTCAAAATAGAGCCTAAATGACCATTCTAGACCGCAGCTGAAAATCAAGCACACAATCCAGTAAAATAGCTCTTGTATCCGCTGAAATACAGTGTCAGATTGAAGCTTTGGATTTCTTGCCTCAGGATTCTAGATAAATGAAATAAACGAGAAATCATAAGCCCAAAGAACCAGTGCACGGACCACACATTCAATCTAGGTGCGACAACCAAACCCCCAAGGTCAAACATACTAAACCATTTGAACCACCATCATCATACAATTCTAAATTATACTGCGTGTTAGAAAGCCAATGTGCGTTTCTTTTAAAAATTTTTATTCTCTTTTTTACTTACAAAGACAACGGGAATAACTGTTTGGATGCATACCTATCGTGTGGGCCACCTTAATGTTTGATACCCCTGATCTTTGTCCCAAAACTGTTTGTTCTTCTCTGATTCAACTCTTTCGGAGGACTATGGTACAGCTTTTTGTCAAGCATCTTGCACTGCATGGTCCTTCATATTTTCAACAATTACTGTACAACTGCGTATGCGTACCGGTTCTGAACAAGTGGACAATATAGCGAAACGGCGATGATCAACGGTCATCATGGTGTGTTTTAGAGTCTTCCGTACCGGGTTCAAAAACCTTCGCCGACGGTCACTCTCCAGCTGGCGACATCTTATTGGCTACGACCATCTTCATGAAACATTGTACCATCATTATATAATGGAAAGGAAGTAAAAAAGGAAAGATTAATTACCTTGGTGTTCAGTGTTCGATTCTCTTCCTGGCCAGTCACTATTGGTCGCATTTATATTTCTGAAACACCATACAGTAGCCACTTGATGAAAAACAAGTGAAACTGTAAATAAAATAAATACTTACGAATATCCCTATTACAATGAACAGAACGATATGTTTTATGTTCAACCATTATACCTTGGCTAGAAATGGCGACAGCTGGGGATCAAGTGGTTTAGGGCGTTTGCTTACCGCCTCGAAGGTTGGAGGTTCGAATCCCATCGGACACCTGTTACTTTGGTGGTAGACAGTAGTCCCCACTGTCGTCCGGGTCGTTACACCACACTTGACTTATTGGGACGGTACGTGATTCTCTGCCACCCCAAGCCTCAGGGTCTGATAGCCCATTATCCCTGATAGTGCAGTGGGCCTTTGCGGCTATGGTGTACACAGCACTTCCACCGCGCTCATGCGCAAAAATGTAATAAAATAAATAAATAAACAAAATGCTACAAAAGAGCTCATTTCTTGACCAAAACGAAGCAATCTCCTCTCCAATAAACGATGTTTTTCTCATTGCGTAAATGCGCCATCGAAAACGCCCTAGGGGAGAGTGACATTTAGTTATCTCCCGTTTTTCACCAATGGGAAATTGTCGCTGTAGAAATTATGATCTTGGTGATGCAGATTGTTTGACTGTTTTGCAGCGTTCCTGCGGGTAGAAAAAAATGTGTTGTCTCACAAAGTTTAATTCTCAACGGGAGGAGTTTCAATCAGTACTTGATAATCGAAAAAAACGTGCTCCGTTTTAGTCT